>CM064072.1:8965032-10317532 GCA_032594955.1 Panicum miliaceum
ATTAGACAGATAGACAGTGAGAGATATCTGGCTGTGTTTCCAAACAAATTAATTCTTGATACCTTTTCTAGATCCAGTGCTATTGAACTAGCAGTGCACAAGATATCTACAAAGGTGTCCAGATCTAAGCTTGACCCTAAATCTTCTGCATCATTGCAAACTGGCTAGGTTAGGCTCTCTGGGATCCCTTCTATGGCTAAGACTGAGGAGATAGTTAAGCTTATAGCTGAACTGGTAGGGGAGGTTGTTTGTGTGGATGAGCTTTCTTTGATTAAAGATGAACCTGTGAGAGTTAAGCCAAGTGCTAGAGACATCTCAAAAATTAGGGGCTATGTGGAGGTGTCCATTGGCAAAACTGGTTATGAGATCAGGTTTGTGCCAGAACTACCAGGAGGCAAGTCTTAGGCTCCAAATGACAAACCCCCAAAAAAACTGAAGAAGATTCAGAGGATGAGGAGGAAGAGGGAGCCAGAGATACAGAATTGGAATGGGAGAGAATGAAGAGACTGTATGAGCAGGAAAATCAAACCAAGCAGGCTAATCAGCAGAAAGGGGCATCAAACCATGGGAAGAGACAACAAAATGATATTGTTGCACACTGTGAAGCTGAGGTGGGGGCTGGGGCTGATCAACCAAAAACTGACACAGAGAATGCTGGTTCTAAAGTGGCTGAAACCTCTCAAGCCAATCAGGAACAACATAGGGAGGAAAGCTCTTCTCAGGTTGATGTGAATGACTCTAAAAACAATGAGAGCTTCCCACAGCAGGAGACAGTAAAGGTGTCTTCTCAGCAGCAGATAACACTAGATGAAAATTAGATGGAAACTGACTGTTTCCTTGTCATCGAAGACCTGAATGCTGAACTTTTCTCATCACAAGATATTCCTGTGGGGGCAGGGGGGAGGAGGATCTATCCCAGGAGAGGATGTGTGTGGAGATCAGCCAGGAGAAGAGTGAGTCTGATCAAGAAAAATCGTCGGCTGACAAATATAAGGTTCATACAGCTGATGGGGTGGTGTTGTTGGACAAACAACTCTGGCCAGATCTGTTAGGTAGCCCCGGGCCTAGGAAGGGTGACTGCATGCTTCAAAGGATAAGTGAAGAGGATATGTTGGCTGCAAAAGAAATAAACTCAGAAATGAACTCAAATAGTCTGGGAGAGGGTGGGGAGGGTGTATGGTCACAACCTGAAAACAAATGGGCGTGGGGATGTGAAGAGGAGGAAGATGCCTGCGGTGGCAGCAAGGAAAAGTGTCAGGCTGCAGAATGAGAGCACACAGGAGGTTCAACTCACAACTGGGGGGGGGGGGGGGAGCCAACTACTTCAAGGGAGTCGGGTATGGCTATCACTTCCTATAATGCTTTTGTTGTTCGTAATGATATGGAGAATGATATTTTAGGGAATATTGCTTGTGACTGTGATATAAATTTGGGGGAAGGGGAGAAGTAACATGGGGCGGGGGCTACTCTAGATGCCATGGAATTAGAGGAACTAGCAAGAGCTGCTATAGCTGAAGCTAGAGATAAACAAAACATTGAGGCCAGGCCCTTAGATAACAATATTCTACAACAACAACAACAATATAGTCTTTTTGTCCCAAGCAAGTTGGGGTAGGCTAGAGATGAAACCCATAAAAAAACAAAGATCACGGATCTTCAGGTACGTGGATGGCGAGTCTCCAAGCGCTCCTATCCAAAGCTACATCTTTGGAGATATTCCACTCCTTAAGGTCTCTCTTAATCGACTTGTCCCAAGTCGGTTTAGGTCTACCTCTACCTCTCTTTACATTTTCGGCCTGCTTTAGAACCCCACTATGCACCGGCGCCTCAGGGGTGTGACACCTCATGTGTTTAAATTGCTAAACAAGTCTCCTTAGCATAATAATATGCATAAATAACCGAAAAAAGTTTAAAAGAAATGTATTATAATTTGGTTTTGCACTTATTTTGAAAGTATGTGTATATATGCATAAGTACATGTACTTTAATCAAAGAAATTAAATAAATTTCACACCAATGCAAATATGACTACGAAATTAAATAGGCACATTATCAGTGATATGATAAACAAAAGTCTAGTTGAAGCCTAGGGGAGAATATGAAGTTTTGCCCATAAAATGACGTGTCATCCGAATCATACTTTTTGAGTTTTCAAATTAACTTTCGAACTATAACTCAAATGAACTTTGGCCTGTAACAAAACTTGAAGAACTTTTTATTTTGAACAACTTTCACGTTCAGAGATTTTTGAGTTGCAACACAAAAATAGGAGAAAAACATAGTTTTACAGTTCAGCCCCTGCCTTTTTCTCCTTTTCCCTCTCGGCTCCCTCCCTTCCCCTGCTCTGCCCCGACAGCCAGCAGAGCCGGCCGCCACATCACCGGCGATGCCTGCAGCCCACGTCGTGCCAAGCCAATGGCTGGCCGTGCCCCTACCGCACGCGCTCCTCCCCCCCACGCCGCGAAGCCTGCCCAGCCCGCTGTTGCCACGCGCACGCCAGCAAGCCGCCCCTGCTCGCCGCCCAGGGCGGCCAGTATCGCGCGCCGCGCCCCGCCAGTCCCCGCGCTCGCCGCCCGGCAAGCCAGCTGCTGTAGCTGCTTGCCCAACCCGCGCCCGCGTGATCTCCCCTTCCCCCACGCCGAATCCCCAGGGCCCAATCGGCCGTTCTTGCCCGCCGCACGCTGCGCCGGCACTGCCACCGTCCGCCGTGCCCAATGGCGAGCCCAAGCCGTGCCGACCCTATCCAGCCTCGCCCGGCCCTCTCCCTCCCTCCTGCAGCCTATAAAAGGCAGCACTGAGCGCTCTCGTGTGCCCAGCCCACCAGAACGCCGCCACCGCTGCCATTGTCGCCGCCGTGCACCACCCGCCCTTGGAGCCCTATCCTCCGGCCTCCCACTGCCCAAACCCATTCCCTGGCTAGCTTGCCCTCCCTCCCTTGGAGCTCACAGGCCTCTTCCCCGACCATCTCGGCCGCCTGAGCGCCGCTAGCACCGCCCGCACCACCGCCCCCCCCTACTGCTCCGTGGACAACCCAGCTCCGGCCCTCCTCCGCTCAAACCAAGCTTCGGAACGGATCCCCCACGTCCCACCGAAGCTCCCCGACCCGACCACGCCCTCCCATCCTCGCCGGAGCACCGTCGCCAATGCACAACACCGCCGTCGCCCCCTGCTCCACGTCGACGAGCCACCTCCGGCCATCCCCGACCCCGACCAAGGCCACCACAAGGTAGCTCTCGCCTCCTTGGTTCTCCCCGACCCTTCCCCTCGCCGCCGGTGAGCATCCTCGCCGGAATTTGGCCGACCGCCATGCCAGCCCCGCCCAAGGACCCAATTACTTAGATTAAAATCTTTAAAAGGGTATGCACGCAAGATTCTAGGGGCATATCTGCAAACCAGTGTTTTGAATTTAGATTCAAAAATAGTAAACTTGTAAAATTCATATAAAATCATAGAACAATCGGAATAATACAAACTCAACTGTTCTGTAATCTTAAGAAGAAAATCTACAACTTTTGTTACATGCATTTCTTCAGTTGCTTGCTATATTTTGCTCTAGATTAAATGGAAGATTTAATAGACTTTAAATGTACCCACTGTTGTAGACAAAGGCTTAACTTGATTTTTGGACTGAACCTGATTTTTGGACAGTAGGTTAGTTTCTTGATGTGTAGGCCAAGGTAAAAAGTTCAGGAACAGAACCCATCTCTAGCTAAACTTTTTATTAAACTTTGTTTTATACCATGAAAAGATAGAACTAATTTTTTCTGCTGTTCTATTGTGATTCATGTTATGAAACTTTTCCTGTGCCGTTATATTGATACCTAGATGCCACAGAAAAAGTTAGAGACCTTTTGCCTGTCTATAACCTACTCATATAATTTTTATGGTGGAGAAATACATTAAATCAAAGTAATTAGTTTTTGTGCTGGGAAAATGTTCATCATTTTGCTATAGGATACTTTGGGTTAGATCATGCTGTATAAAGAGTTTCATACTCAGAAACCCTGTATAACATCCTGTAGAATTTAATCTTTATTAAAATAGGTGTATTTTTTCCTATTTATTATGCTCTGTACCATGCACAATAAATTCTGAAAAATTTACAGTAACACATATATGGATATATTAACACCCTGTAAGATTTGAAGAATCAATGCTTACATGGTTTGTCCTGTATAAAAATAACTAGGTTCTATCAGTGGCTATTTATTATATTTTTCATGATTATTCTGCTGCATAAAAATGTCTAAAATTTTTACAGTGCTTTTGTCTCTGCATAATGTGCTCTAAATAAAAATTTTAGCACCAGAAGTTACCTAGTCCAGTAATTGTGCTTAATCCATGTTTGTGCTTAGAAAATTAAGTTTCCAAAAGAACACAACTCCCTTCTTGTTTAATGAAGTTAAATAGTTTAAGATGTACTCTATTAAAGATTGCCCAAGAAATCTCAACTAAGTAACTTTATAATCAAATCTATGTTTTGTGGACTGCAACTTTATCGTGAAGGAAATAAATGTCATATACCATCACTACAACTCATACTTGTGCATTCATATAGAATCGACTACTCTCTCTGACGGAACGTACGAGCTGGTACCCGAGTCTGAGAGTGAGCAGCGAGAAGCTCAAGTGAATCTAACTGAAGTTCTCAAAGACCCGAACCCGAGTTCGGAAGAGCCCAAGCCGAACTTTGCGCCAAAAGGCAAGCCCCAGAGCATGAACCCTGTTTTTCTAAATTATGCAACTTATTACTCTATTTTACTTGTGCATTAAGTTGATAGGAGTTGAATGAAAACTTAGTTGCATGATCCTAGGTACCCATGCTCTGAACACTAGATGTAAGGTTCGATAGAATGCTATGATAATAGGACCCGGTAAAAGTCGAGTGATTTCCTGTCACTCGCGAGACTATAGGAGTTGAATGTTTACTACATGCTGCAATCATAAGGTCGACGGACGGGGTTATGGTGCGATGTTCATGTTGATGATTGAGGCCACGTCTGTTTAGTGAAAAATACTAAGGCCGCAGTGTGTGGTAGTGGTGGTTAAGTCTTTGAACATACTAACCACATGCCGAGAATATGGTAATCGGTAAGCTTAAGTACCGGATTGAACCGAGGCCGGAATATACTCCCCACCTTCTTGAATTCGTTCACATCTAGCTAATGGTGGGTGCATTTGCCGCCATGGCCCGACGTACCGTGGTCCATGGGGATGTGTAGTCGAGGGCGGTGGGCCTGTTCCATGAAGCGGGTATTGAAGGGAAAAGTTGCACGTGTGACTCCAGGAGTAACCATGTGACGTGTGTTTAGGTCTGTCTTGCAAGGTTAAGAAATTCGATTCGAATCGTCCGTTTCTCGCGGTATTGAGATTGCTTGACCCTTTTACCACATAGACTAAGAAGAGGAACAATGATGATGATTAATCTTGTTGGATGGAAATTAATTCTTTCACCATGTATGATATTGGATAGTTGCTTACCTAGAATGGTTAAAGAAAACTATAATCTGGAGCTAAAATTTGAAAGTAAGAACCTACTTGTATATGCTTTTCAGCAAAACAAACCCCTCAAGCCAAAAGTCTTGCATGTCTAGGAGTCGGCTAAGTATATTCCACTAGTCGGGTAAGCCTTGCTAAGTATTAGTATACTCAGCCTTGCTTGTGGCTTGTTTTCAGGTGATACTTTCGAGGACATGGTTGCTAGTTTAACTTGGCCGTGTACCCTTCCTCCTGGTTGGTCGGTGGAATGGGATGCGTCCCCGGCCAATGATGATAATACCGAGTGATGTCTCGTACGGGCTTCATCGAGACATCATGTATCGTCGAGTAGTTTATCGTTGTTTTTCCGCTGCATTGAACTCTGAAGAACTCGTTTACTTTTAAACTTGAAAGTACTCTGTTTTATGAATTCGAACTTGGTCTGTAATAATAAATTTATGTTGAACTCTGTGATGTAAAATTCGTGGAATGTTGTATTCTATGGGCTCACCTTCGTGTGAGTACTTTGTATGTGTTGTTTCGATTGGCAAACCCGTGGTTGTATCAGGAGGTTACCCGATAGACCTATGGATTACTCCATTTGAAGTGCGAGTTAGCCCTGATTGCCCTCGTGGTGATGGTTAGCGCACTTGAGCCGGATTAATTCAGGTGGTTCTGCCACAAGGGGATCTCCGTTGGACATGTCCAAACCATCTCAATCGATGTCGGGTAAGTTTCTCCTCAATTGGTGCCACCCCGACTCTATCCCGAATAACTTTGTTCCGGACTCTATCCTTTCGTGTGTGCCCGCAAAACCACTGCAACATCCGCATCTCTACTACACTCAGTTGTCGAACATGTCATCTTTTTGTAGGCCAACATTCAGCACCGTATAACATCGCTGGACGAATCGTTGTCCTATAGAACTTACCTTTTAACTTTTGTGGCACCCTTCTATCACATAGGACGCCAGAAGCTTGACACCACTTCAACCAGGCAGCTGAGATTCTATATCTAACATCTTCATCAATGTCGCCATCCTTTTGAAGCATCGATCCTAAATACCGAAAAGTATCCTTCTGTGCCACCACTTGCCCATCGAGGCTAACATCTCCATCATCATGCCTAGTCGCGCTGAAATCGCACATCATGTACTCGGTCTTGGTCCTACTGAGTCTGAACTCTTTCGACACTAACCTGCATCTCCACAGCTCTAACTTCCTATTAACCCCTTCCCTACTCTCATCAACCAGCACCACATCATCAGCAAAGAGCATACACCAAGGGATATCATCTTGTATGTCCCTTGTGGCCTCATCCATCACCAAGGCAAATAAATAAGGACTCAATGCTGACCCCTGATGTAGGCCTATGTTAATAGGAAAGTCAGTGGTGTCACCATCACATGTCCGGACAAACGCCATCGCATCCTTATACATATCCTTGATGAGGGTAATGTACTTAGTTGGGACTTTGTGCTTCTCCAAGGCCCACCACATGACATTTCTCGGTATTTTATCATACGCCTTCTCAAGGTCAATAAAGACCATATGCAAGTCCTTCTTCTGCTCTCTATATCTCTCCATCAATTGTCGGATTAAGAAAATCGCCTCCATGGTTGACCTTCCAGGCACGAACCCAAATTGGTTTTGGGTCACACTTGTCACTCTTCTTAGACGGTGCTCGATAACCCTCTCCCAAAGCTTCATCGTATGGCTCATTAGCTTAATCCCACGGTAGTTAGTACAACTTTGAACATCTCCTTTGTTCTTTAAGATTGGTACTAATATACTTCTCCTTCATTCTTCAGGCATCGTGCTGGACTGAAAAATAAGGTTAAAAAGCTTAGTTAACTATACTATCGCTTTGGCACCTAGGCATCTCCACACCTCAATGGGGATACCATCAAGGCCCATCGCTTTACCCCCTTTCATCCTCTTCAATGCCTCCCCGATCTCAGCCTCCTGAATTCTCCTCACAAAACGTCTGTTGGTGTCATCAAAAGAGTCATCTAACTCAAGGGTAGGGCCCTCATTCTCCCCATTAAACAACTTATCAAAATACTCACGCCATCTGTCCTTGATCTCCTCATCCTTCACTAGAAGTTGATCTGTCCCATCCTTGATGCATTTGATTTGGTTGATATCTCTTGTCTTCCGCTCGCGGATCCTAGCCATCCTATAGATGTCCTTCTCCCCTTCTTTCGTGGCTAGCCGCTGATACAGGTCATCATACGCTTTACCCTATGCTACGCTCACAGCTCGCTTTGCAACCCTCTTTGCTAAATTATAGCTCTCGATGTTGGCTGCACTCTTATCAAGGTGGAGGCCTTTGAAACACTCCTTCTTCTCCTTAATAGCCCTTTGCACCTCGTCATTCCACCACCAGATGTCTTTCCCTTCCTGTTTGCCTCCCCTACTCACGCCAAACACCTCTGAGGCCACCTTCCGAATACATGTTGCCATCTTTAGCCACATGTCTTCTGCATCTTCTCCTTCCTCCCAGAGCCCCTCACCTTGCATTCTCTCCTTGAACGTTTGCGCCGCTTCCCCTCTAAGCTTCCACCACTTCGTTCTCACAATCTTGGCGCGTTTATTTCGATGGACACGTACCCGAAAATGAAAGTCCGCCACCACAAGCTTGTGTTGAGGGACAACACACTCCCTGGGTATTACCTTACAATCTAAGCAATCCCGTCTATCCTCACTCCTAGCAAGGATAAAGTCGATCTGGCTCGAGTGTTGTCCACTATGAAAGGTCACAAGATGAGATTCTCTCTTCCTAAAAAGGGTATTCACTATCAACAAGTCATAGGCCAATGCGAAGTTCAAAATATCCTCCCCCTCTTGACTCTTGCGACCATACCCAAAGCCCCTGTGCACTCGCTCGAACCCTACATTAGTCGCACCCACATGGCCGTTGAGATCTCCTCCTATGAAGAGTTTCTCGCTGCTAGGAACGGTACTAGCCATGCTATCTAGGTCTTCCCAGAACTGTCTCTTGGTGCTCTCACTGAGACGTACCTGAGGGGCATAGGCACTGATCACATTCAGGGTTGAGTCTCCAACTACCATCCGGATCAGGATAATCCGGTCGCCTCGCCTCCTAACCTCTACGACTCCATCCTTAAGGCTCCTATCGATCAAGATACCTACACCATTCCTACCTGGTGTGACCCCGTGTACCAAAGCTTGAAGCCAGTATCCTCAACCTCCTTCGCCTTTTGACTCTTTCATTTAGTCTCCTAAAAGCATAGAATATTTACGCGCCTCCTAATTGCTGCATCAACTAGCTCCCGCAACTTACCTGTTAGGGATCCTACGTTCCAGCTACCTATGCGAATCCTAGTTGGCTCGGCTAACTTTCTTACCCTTCGCACCCATCGAGGGAAGTGCGAAGACCCTTGCTCATTTTCCACTACACCCGGGCGCAGATGTAGCGCGCCACTCAGGCTGTGATGACCTGACCCTTGCTCACTTTTCATCGTACCCAGGTCACGATATGACGCGCCCTTGGGGGGATGGCGACCCGGCCCTTGCCCATTTAACACCACAATATTCTAGAGATAGAAAAATTAGATTTGAGTTATATCTCCAACAGTAAAAGGGGGGAAATACACTAGGAAGGAGAACACTAGGCTGAGCAGGGAGTTAAAAAGAATTAGTTTACAATGAAAACTTTTTTCTGGAACATCAGAGGTATGGGGAAAAAAGCTAAGGTGGGGCAGCTCAAGGATATCCTTATGACTGAAAAAGGTGGATATTGTGGGAATTCAAGAAACCATAAAGCATGACTTTACTGATTATGATCTTAATGCTTTGGTCCCTGGGGGAGATTTTGTTTGGAACTGGCTACCAGCCAGAGGCCACTCAGGAGGTATTCTTGTTGGGGTCAAGGAAGATGTGCTTGAAGTGGAGGAATGGGAGAAAGATGAGTTCTACGTGGAGATGGAAGCTTTTTGTGGTCTATGGGCCTGCACAACATGAATTCTCGGCTGGTTTTCTAGAAGAACTGAAAAAGATCAATGATGATAACATTCTTCCCTATATCATTTGGGGCGACTTTAATTTAATCAGATCTCTCAATGATAGGAGCTCTGGGCAGGGAGAAAAAAACCTGATTGAAGCCTTCAACAGCTATATTGAGCAGGCTGATCTGAGAGAATTGAAAAGAGGGGGGATGAAATTCACATGGGTCAGCTCGCACAAGGTTTCTATTTGTAGTAATATTGATAGAGTTCTGATGACAACCTCATGGGAGCAGAGATGGCCCTTATGTACTCTCTCCAGTATGACTAGAATAGGATCAGATCATTGTCCATTGATTCTGAACGATGGTGAAAGGGGAATTTGCAGGAGGAGACAGTTCTTCTTTGAAAAACAATGGATCAAACAAGAGGGGTTCCTGAACATGGTGGCAAACAAGTGGGCAGAGGGGAAGCTGAAATATCCTACAGCAACATATTCTTTGGATCGGTGGCATGGAATGTTGGGGTTACTGAGACATCATTTGAAAGGTTGGGGAGATAACCTGAGAGGTGAATTCAAGAGGAAGAAAAAGCTGTTACTATCCAGGATCAAGGAGATTGATGAGACATACAGTGGAAAGGGCCTAAATACTGATATGCTTGCTGAGAAATGGAAATTGGAAGGGGAGCTAGAGCAATTTTATGAGGCAGAGGAGCTCTACTGGCAACAAAGAGGTGGGGGAAAATGGATTATAGAGGGTGATGCTAATACTAACTTCTTCCATTTAGCTGCAAATGGGAGGAGAAGAAAAAAACTAATTTGCTCTCTGGAAGAAGATGGAATCCAGACCACTGATCCCAAACAAATACAGGAGATGATATACACCTTTTATAAACAGCTTTTTGGGAAGCAAAGGGAGAACTCAGTAACCTTATCTGACTCTGCATGGAATGAATATGGCAATCTGGAAGAGAGGGACAACGAGGATCTGACTAAACCCTTTACTAAAGAAGAGGTGAAACATGTTGTGTTTGACATGAAAATTGATTCTGCCCTAGGGCTTGATGGATTCAGCATCTCCTTCTACAGAAGTTGCTGGGAGATTGTCAAGGATGAGTTACTAGAAATGTTGAATGACTTTTCGAAAGGACACCTTGATATAACCAGACTAAATTATGGGGTGATTACATTGATCCCCAAGGTCAAGGGTGCTAACAATGTTAGACAATTGAGGCCCATCTGCTTACTCATGCCAGTTTTAAGATTTTTACTAAGCTAATCTTAGATAGGATCTCAGGTGTGGTTGATAAAATTATCAGTAGAAGTCAAACTGCATTCATCAAGGGAAGATACATTTTGGACGGGGCTGTGATCCTGCATGAGACCATGCATGAACTGAGCCAGAAGAAGCTGAAAGGGGTGATCCTCAAAATTGACTTTGAGAAAGCTTATGACAACATAAACTGGAACTTCATGGACGGGGTCCTTAAAAGTTAATGAGTACTGTGGGGTGGGGGGGGGGGGGGGAGGTGGAGTTTGTACCAACATAAATGGGGAGCATAGGCCTTACGTCAAAACCCACAGGGGCCTCAGGCAGGGGGATCCTCTATCCCCAGTACTATTTAACCTAGCTGCTGATGCTTTGGACCATATCCTGGGGAAGGCAAAACAGAAAGGGCATATTAAGGGGGTGGTACCACGTATTGTACCTGGAGGGCTAAGACATCTGCAGTATGTTGATGATACAGTGATTCTAATGGATTGTGATGATCAGACCATAAAGAACATGAAATTCCTCCTTTACTGCTTTGAGTGGATGTCTAGACTGCAAATCAACTATCACAAGAGCGAAGTTATTGTTTTTGGGGTGGACAAGATGGAACAAGAAAGGATAGCGAATATGCTGAACTGTAACGTGGGCTCTTTACCCATGACTTATTTAGGTCTGCCTATCAGTGATAAGAATGTGGGAGTCAAAATCTTTGAGGGGGTGCTAGGGAAAATGAGAAAGAAGCTCCAACCATGTAAGGGGAAGAGCCTGACTGCAGGAGGTAGACTGATCTTAACCAATACATCCTTAAGCAGCATACCTATTTATCTGATGGGGATGTTTATGCTCCATGAGGGAAATCATCAACAAATGGACAACTTGAGAGCAAAATTTTTCTGGCAGGGTGATATTGAGAAGTTCAAATATCACATGGTTAAATGGGAGAGTGTCTTCCTAAAGACTATGGGGGTTTAGGAATCATAAACACCATGAAACTCAATAAGGCCTTGATCTCAAAA
Source organism: Panicum miliaceum (assembly GCA_032594955.1). Lineage (NCBI taxonomy): Eukaryota > Viridiplantae > Streptophyta > Magnoliopsida > Poales > Poaceae > Panicum > Panicum miliaceum. The sequence continues at coordinate 8,976,768 of CM064072.1, forward strand.
TGAATTTGGAGATTATATGAAGGGAAACATGGAGATGTTGTGTACGAAATTCTGAAGGCAAAATATCTCGGAAGAACAAGCTTCAGTAAATGCAAGGCTAAATTAGCCCGGGGACACTCTTCAAGTGTGGTTTTTGCCACAAGACACTAAAAAAAGATGTCTTTGCCAAAAGACATTATAGGATTATGGTAATTTGCTAGGGACACTATACCGAATATTATATTCAATTTTAATACAAAGCTATTGGAATGGGCTAAACTACCGTCGCTAGATACTAAGGCCGAGCCGGCTCCTTTGCAGCCAAAAAAAAATAGGATCACGACGAGCAGTGCCCCGCCGGCGCCTCGCTCGGCGGACGACGGCACCTCTTCTGCCTTCCCTGCAGCATCAACTCCTGGCGCCAGCGGACCGCGAGCAGAACCCCCTCCATGCAGCGCCCGCCCGAGGTGGCTACGGCGCTCGATCCCAGGTACGACGCCCGCTCCAGACGGCGGCGGCATTCGATTCCAGTGATGACGCCCACTCCCAGCGGAGGAGCCCACTGTTTGACCACGATGCAGGCTGTGAAGCCACCGAGGAATCGCGGGCCGAGGGCCACAGCCTGCAGGTCACACACGCAGCGCTCCTATAGGCCGACTGATTTGATTCTCTGGTTTCCATCCTTGCAAATCAGCTTAATCAGCTAGTATACTTGGTTATAATTAGCTTGATTAGCTTCAATTCCTTGTATACCAGCTATGATTAGAGCTTCCTGTTAGAACAAACACGTCTTAAAACTCAATCTTAACAGGATCTAACACCTAAATATGAGCACAACCTATAGAATAGAATAGACTTAGTAACAAAGAAGGGTTTTAGATCTAGACCGCCGGTCATCGTAGGGGCCGCTGAGGACGACATCTCGGCGGTGGGTTTTGTTGGAGACGAAAACAGATCCGCCGTAGTCGTTCCCATAGATGTTCCCAACGTAGACGCAGTAGTCGATCTCGCCGGGTACCGTCTTCCTTCCGGCCAATACCGGCACTGTCCGGTGTTGGACGGCAAGCGGAGGCGGTGACCTTCAGGTGGCTCCAGCGCCGCCGTGGATCGGGACGGCTGTAGTGGGCGGCTAGGGTTTTGCGTCAGATTAGGTTAATCACAAAAACGCCGGGTCCCACTATTTATTATGGCGCTGAGCGACCTGGGGCCACAACCACGAGTTGGGCTTGGGCCTCCGATCAAGGCGCGTAACGGGCTTATTTCTTTTGGGCCTTTCTGACCACCCAAAAGTTCCAACATTCTCCCCTTTGGTATAAAGGCCTAAAAACTGACGCCAATCTTAGAGTGGAGTTATGTAAAGAAATAATGTATCACAATAATGTATAATCCTATTGTGATACAATTATCCACAATGCATTAAACCACTTGACTTAATGGGAGGCGGTTGTCTCATGACCCTTTTAAGTCCAAGATCACAGACTATCCAATAGTCCCATGCCGGAATTAGCTCACGAAATTGATTGGGAGGTAAGCCTTTCGTTAATGGATCCACGAGCATTTCCTTAGTACTTATATGCTCTAATTCAACAGTACGATCTTGGACTCTATCTTTCACAACATAAAACTTAATGTCAATGTGCTTGGCACCACCACTTGACTTGTTGTTACTAGCATAGAAAACTGCGGCTTTATTATCGCAGTATAACTTTAGTAGTTTGCTTATGCTGTCTACCACTCTTAATCCGGGTATAAATCCTTTGAGCCACACAGCTTGCCCTACGGCCTCATAACATGCCACAAACTCAGCCTGCATGGTTGATGCTGCAGTAAGTGATTGTTTGGAGCTTTTCCATGATATTGCTCCATACACAAGTGTGAAGACATAACCTGATGTCAACCTTTTAGTGTCAACACAGCCTGCGAAGTCGGCGTCTGAATAGCCAACTACTCCTAAATTCTCAGTTTTCTTATATGTGAGCATGTGATGCTTAGTGCCCTGCAAATAACGCAAGACCTTCTTGACCGCTTTCCAGTGATCCATTCCTGGGTTAGACTGATATCTACCAAGCATCCCAGTAATAAAAGCTAAGTCAGGGCGTGTACATACTTGTGCGTACATAATGCTTCCAACAGCTGAAGCATATGGAATCGAACTCATTTGATCAATTTCTAACTGATTCCTGGGACTTTGAAACTGCCCAAACTTATCGCCCTTAACCACTGGAGCAGCTGTGCCTGAACATTGATGCATATTATATCTTTTAAGAACCTTCTCTATATAAGCCTTTTGAGAGAGTCCTAATGCACCCTTGGATCTGTCTCGATGTATCTCAATGCCCAGTACATAAGAGGCATCACCGAGATCCTTCATATCAAAATTCGATGAGAGAAAACCTTTTGTCTCATGCAGCAAGTTCTTATCGCTGCTTGCTAATAGGATGTCATCCACGTATAAAACTAGGATGATGAAAGAGCTCCCCTTGATCTTAATATATATACAATTATCCACTATATTTTCAACGAAGGCCAGTTTCTTAATTACTTCATCAAACTTTAGGTACCATTGTCTGGACGCCTGTTTCAACCCATAAATGGATTTCTTTAGTCTGCATCCCAACTGTTCGTTGCCTTCCACAACGAAACCTTCTGGTTGCGCCATGTATACATTCTCATGCAAATCACCATTTAAGAACGCAGTCTTAACGTCCATCTGATGCAACTCGAGATCAAAATGAGCTACCAGAGCCATAACGATTCTGAACGAGTCTTTCTTCGAGACGGGCGAGAAGGTCTCAGTATAATCAATTCCCTCTCGTTGTGTGAAGCCCTTAGCCACAAGCCTTGCTTTGAAACGTTCAATCTTCCCTTTGGAGTCATACTTAGTTTTGTAGACCCATTTACAGCCCACCTTCTTAGCTCCATCAGGAATCTCTACTAAGTCTCATACCTTATTTATACTCATAGATTTCAGCTCTTCTTCCATAGCGTCAATCCACTTGTGGGAGTGCTCACTATTCATAACCTCCTTGAACGAGTTTGGATCATCAACCTTCCCCATGTCATGTACTTCTTCACTCATGTACACATAATCGTTGGAGATAGTAGTTTTCCTCTCTCGTATTGATCTTCTCAGAGGTTGTGGCTGCTCCACTGGAACAGGCTCAGCAGTACCTTCTTGCTGTGCCTCTGATGTCCCAGCGGCGGTCTGATCCTGTACTTCCTCAACAGGTTCTGCCACAGTTTCATTTTGATGCTCATCAACCACATTCTCATGCTCACTTATGACAGGCGCTCGTTCCACATTTACTTCTGGAAAATCAACTGTCTGGGCTGGTGGCGTATTCTGAAAATTAGGCAAAATAGGTACGTAATAGTCATGAGTCAGCGGTGTAGAATCATAAGTCCGCATTTCCTCGAGATCGATTTGCCTAGTCTCAGTGCATCTATTTTCCTCTAAGAATACTGCATGTCTCGTCTCAACAAACTTAGTGGTACCCTTAGGACAATAAAATCGATATCCCTTTGATCTGTCTGGGTATCCAATGAAATAGCAGCTTTCTGTCTTAGGATCCAATTTTCCAAGGGACGGATTAAATAATTTCGCTTCAGCCGCACAACCCCAGACATGAAAATAACTAATGCTGGGTTTCCCACCAGTCCAAAGCTCATAAGGCGTCTTAGAGACTGACTTACTAGGAACGCGATTATTTATATGCGTGGCTGTTTTCAGCGCTTCCATCCATAAATTCACAGGCAGTGTGGAGTTGCTTAGCATACTGCGCACCATATCCATTAGAGTGCGATTTCTTCTTTCTGCCACACCATTTGCTGAGGTTCACCAGGAGTTGAGTACTGTGCTACTATTCCATTTTCTTGAAGGAATCTAGCAAAAGGACCTGGGATTTGTCCATATGTGGTATGTCTCCCATAATATTCACCACCTCTATCTGACCGTACCACTTTAATCTTTAACTGATGCTGATTTTCTACTTCAGCTTTAAAGATTTTGAACTTATCAAGTGCCTCGGATTTCTCTCTTATGGGGTAAATATATCCATAACGGGAGTAATCATCAGTGAATGTTATAAAATAACCAAAACCATCCACCGACTTAACATTAAATGGGCCGCAGATGTCAGTGTGAATTAATTCTAATATTCCTAAACTGCGCTTAGCTCCATCCTTCTTAATTTGTTTTATAAATTTCCCCTTAATACATTCAACGCATTGGTCTAAGTCAGAGAAGTCTAATCTTGGGAGTATCTCTTCTCTATTGAGACGCTCCATTCTCCCCTTCGAAATGTGGCCTAAACGTGAATGCCACAATTTCGATGAAGTCTCATTACCTCTCTTGCGTTTGTGACTAACTTCGCTTACATTCATCACAAAGACATTAGTATGGAACAGTAAGTAAAGATCATTGTGTAGAGGTGCTCGATAAATAATGTCACCATTCAAACTTATTACACATTTGCTATCACCAAAAGTGCATGAATAACCATCTAAATCTAATTTAGAAACAGAAATCAAGTTTCTCTCAATGGACGGAACATAAGGGACATCAGCTAAGTGAAGACTAAAGCCGCCACTAAGTTCTAATTGGAGAGCTCCAATGGCCTCCACGTCGGCTTCAACGCCATTTGCGACTCTTAACCTTCGAGTCCCCTTTCTTATAGTCCGCACGCCAGACAATTCCTGTGAGGAATTTGTGACATGAATGGTGGCACCAGAGTCAATCCACCAAGTACTTAATGGGAAATATGCATAAAAGGACTCATCGACTATAGAAATGATGTCGTTATTACTTTTTCTCTCACACCACACCTTAAACTTGGGGCAGTCTTTCCTCTCATGGCCCTCATTGTCGCAGTGGTAGCAGATAAGCTTCTTAGGAGCAGACGGATCATTCTGCTGAGGGGCTTCACAAGGTTTCTTACCCTTCTTAGGCTTATTGGGGCGGGATGCCCTCTTATTTCCTCCCCTTTGTCCCTCATGTCTTACGACATTGGCAAAGTTGGGGTTCTGAGATCGCAGCCGTTCTTCCTCTTGAGCACATTTAGACACAAGCATGGTGATGTCCCACTTCTGATCGCTTGCATTATAGTTTATCTTAAATGGCTCAAAGACTGATGGAAGTGACATCATGACGTGGTGAAGCAGCGCTGCATCATTAAGGGGACAGTCGAGGTCTCGAAGCTTGTCCCTCATGTTGAGCATGCCCATAATGTGCTCTCTTACACTGCCTTGCCCATTATACTTAGCCTTCACAAGCTGAGATAAGAGAGTGCTAGCATTGGCCTTGTCAAACTCCTTAAAGTAGCTCTCAATCTTATCCATGAAGTCCTTAGCATTCTTAGGCTCTTTGTCAAGAGCTCCCCTGATAGAAGGGTTAATGGTCATGTTCATAAGACTTAAGGCCACTTTGTCAGAATGCTCCCAGCGCTCTTTTTCTTTCTCATAAGCAGCAGTGCGTGCAGCAAGGGTAGTATCCTCAGTCCCTTGTGACACTGGTGCAACAGGAGCGGGCAGCCTCAGGGAATGATCCTTATCCATCGTCAGCAGAATGAAACCAATCTCAGTTTTCCACTTGACGAAGTTATCCCCTCCCAACTGAGAAACACCATTGATATATGTCATGATGCTGGAGGGGGTTGCTTCTGTTCATAAAAATAAAGTTTAATTAGTAACGACAATCAAAATAATAAATATAATCAGCGTTGGCGAGATTAAAATATTGAATAAACAATTTGCATCACCGTTGGGCAGAAGCAAATAAACGTAATATCGTATGAATTAATTTTGCATCACCGTTGGGCAGAAACAAAATAGCTTAATGACTTAGCGTAATTAACGCAGCGGAAAACTTAATTTTGCATCACCGTTGGGCAGAAGCAAAATAATATTAAATTAAACTAAGTATCTTAAAAACAAATAATTAAATCAACATCGGTCAGAAATTAATTAAATGCTCAAAAATAAACTAAGCAATTCTGAATAAAATTCACGTTGGTTTCATTTACTCAGAATAGCAACTCATAATTTTCTTGTAATTTTCAGCGTAATAATCCTCAATTTAAAAATTTCTTAATGCTTAATAGGGAAATATGCTGAAAATAGACTCAGAAAATAAATAAAACTAAATAAAACTGAATTTAAAAGAGGCCTTAAACTGATTTGGGCCAAAAAACGAAAACCGACGGCTGGGCCGCTTCGGCCCAGCCGTGCGCGCCTCTCCCCCCACCTGCGTGGGCCCGCGGCCCACGGCGGTGCGTTGTGCTTCCCCGGCCTGGTCCACGGCCCACTAAGCGGCGCCGGCCCAATCCCCGTCCCCGCGGCTCAATCTTGACCGTTCATCTCAATTGCCCTAGATCCGACGGTCGGGAGTGGATATCGGAGGTATAAAAGGATAGGTCTCCCCCTCAAACCCTAACCCTAACTCATTTCTCCTCCTCTTTTCTTCCACCCACCGGCGGCCGGCCTTCGTTCTTGCGCGCCGCCGCAGGCCGCAGCGCCTCGCGCCTCATGGCGCCGCCGCCGCGAGCCGACGCGCGTCATGGTGCCGCCGCCACGGGCCGCCGCGCCTCGGGGGGCCGCCACTGCGGGCCGTCGCGCCTCGGGGGGCCGCCAGCCAGGGCGCCGCCGCCACGCCGGCTCTGGACCGCGCCACCGTGTGGCCCCTGGTGGCGGCCGCGCCGCCGCGCCTGGCCGCGCCGCCGCGCGCCTCGGGCCGCGCCGCCGCCGCGGGCCGCCGCGCCCGTGCTGCCTCATGTGGCCTGCTTTCTTATGCAGAGCGCCGTCTTGGTGGGCCGCGGCGGCGTGCCGTCTCCGGCGCCTTCACCATGCTGATTTTTTTTTGTCTTATGCCGCGGGTGCTACATGCCCCGCGCAAGCTTATGCGAGGATCACCATGCGTGTGCCTGAGAAGTACGTTGAAATCTAGCGGAAAATCGGGCACCGTTGTGGGGTTTCTATTCTTATTCCGTGGGTTTGGAGGGATTTTCGGGTGGGATTTCTTTCGATCTAATGCTTTCTTATACTTTCTTATGCTTTCTATCTCTCGGATCTTACTTTATTCATGCGAAAATAAACTCAGAATTAATAGATCTAAACTGAACATGGATAAAACCGAGAACTAAACGTGAAACATCCAACCAAGATCTAAAACTGATAAAACTGAGTAGATCTATAGGTTCTTAAGGCTCACAGTTAGGTGCTTAGGCGAAAGATACCAAATGTTAGAACAAACACGTCTTAAAACTCAATCTTAACAGGATCTAACACCTAAATATGAGCACAACCTATAGAATAGAATAGACTTAGTAACAAAGAAGGGTTTTAGATCTAGACCGCCGGTCATCGTAGGGGCCGCTGAGGACGACATCTCGGCGGTGGGTTTTGTTGGGGACGAAAACAGATCCGCCGTAGTCGTTCCCGTAGATGTTCCCGACGTAGACGCAGTAGTCGATCTCGTCGGGTACCGTCTTCCTTCCGGCCTATACCGGCACTGTCCAGTGTTGGACGGCAAGCGGAGGCGGTGACCTTCAGGTGGCTCCAGCGCTGCCGTGGATCGGGACGGCTGTAGTGGGCGGCTAGGGTTTTGCGTCTGATTAGGTTAATCACAAAAATGCCGGGTCCCACTATTTATTATGGCGCTGAGCGACCTGGGGCCACAACCACGAGTTGGGCTTGGGCCTCCAATCAAGGCGCGTAACGGGCTTATTTCTTTTGGGCCTTTCTGACCACCCAAAAGTTCCAACACTTCCTTCCTCGCGGCGCATGCAAGCTCATCCAGAAACTTGCGGTGGCATCTGGCATGCAGGGATCCAGGACACGGGGCAGGGTCGCGGGGAGCTGCAACTCGTGCTCGACGGCGAGACCAACGGAGCTCATGGCCGCCACCGTCCACGGCTAGATCAAGCGTCTCGTAGAGGTCGGCGAGAACGGCGAGCAGGGAGTGCCGCAACCGTCTCCGGCGTCTTTTTTTTTTCCGCGCACCAGCCAATTGAAGAGGATAAGATAGTACGATAAGGGTAGGATGGTCAATAGTGTTCGTTTCTAATGAAATCAAGTGTAATAATAGAGGTAGTGTCCTAGAGCAAATTACCATGATCCTATAGTATCTTTTGGCAAAGATAAATTTTTTTCGTGGTTTGTGGCAAAAGCCACACTTGAAGAATGTCCACCAACCAATTTTGCCTAAATGCAATGGAAAGACAGGCTCTCAGTTCTGGAGGGAATTGTATAAAGTGAAAGATAAATTTAGCTGGGGGGCGATGTTTCAGGTGAACAATGGCAAGAAGGCCAAATTCTGGAAGGATACTTGGCTGCAAAACACTGCTCTAAAACATAAGTTCCCTAGACTATACTCATGTTGCAGAGATAAACAATCCTTGGTAGCTGACTGCTATGATGAGGGGGAGTGGAATCCAGAATTCAGGTGGTCTTTTGGGGGAGAGGAGGTGGCAGAATGGAATGACATGTCTGAAATATTGGTTGACCACCAGTTGAATGGTGAGGATGATGTGGTTAAATGGAAGCTAGAAAAATCAGAAATATATTCGACCAAATCCATGTACAGGCTATTGTCTTTCAGAGGGGTCACGAGTAAGAGGCTGGGGAAAATGTGGAAAAATAAAATTCCCTTAAAACTTAAGGTTTTCCTCTGGCTCGCTTTCCAAAATCATCTACAATCGGGAGAGGCCCTGAAAAAAAAATGGATGGGGTAATTGAGAATGTTGACCACATTTTCTTTGGATTTGTGATAGCTAAATGTGTTTGGAGATGTCTACAAGAGGCGCTAGGGTGGGATAGTGCGCCGAATAATATGGCAACCATGTTGCGCAGATGGTTGCCTTTGGGTGTTCGGATTATGAATCTAAGTTCTTTCTTTTTGCTATTGTCGCTTGGGGGTTATGGACTAACAGAAATAAAATGACGATTGAACTGAAGTTTCCATCATCACCTCTTGACGTTTTACATAAAATTGATGTGTTCCTGTAGAAGTGGGGGGTTTTGACGTGGTGGAAACGTGCTGCGGACAAGCGACAACAAGTTGATGACAGTGTCTTCATCGACCATCTTCTTTAGCTTTCTACTTAGTCTCCTTGTTGCTTTCTTTTGTGGTGTCCCTTTTTCGTTAGTGCTGGCTTGTGTCTTGGGAGTGTTTGATGTTGTTCGTTCAGGGGGTGTTCTCCTTTAGCGCTATTAGCGTTTCTGTTCTGAGTTTGGCAAGCTGGTAACCCCAGCATCAATGTAAGACAAAACCTTATGTATGCTTTCTTTAAAAGCAGGAGATTTCTCTGGTTCAAAAAAAGAGAGAGATGAGGAAGGACGCGCTTGCTCTGCTTGGCTACCTGGTCCGGTTCAACCAGGTTGAGGAGGTGACTACCGGGTGGAGCCAGGGTCGCAGCGGCAGTAACAATCTGACAGGGGGAGTTGACCGAGGACTACAGAAGTTGAGCAGGTTTGCAATGTCTCGCTCTCTCTCAAAATAAAGGGGGTAAAAAGAAAAAAAACTCAAGCAGTGTCTCAACTCTCTTTAAATGAACGGAAGAAAATTCAGCAGTATCTCAACTCTCTTTAAATGAACGGAAGAAAATTCAGCAGACTGTTGGTGCATCAACAAGTCATGGTAACAGATAGAGTTAACACTACTACAAAATGATTCGTAGCACCGTCTCATTTTTTTCTAGGGACAAATCAAAAGATAACCCGCTCCTACGAATAGAGCGGGGCACTGTAGCATCCGACCAGCTCTTAGAAAAGCATTTTTAGGAGCGGATTACGCCATCACCTGGCCCTGTAAATGGGCATCATTTTTAGGGGCGGGTCATGGCATCACCCGTCCCTAAAAATACCATTTCTAGAGGTGGGTGACGCCACCACCCGCCTTTGGAAATGGTGGCATTTATAGGGACGGGTGATGGCATCATCCTCGCCCCTAAAAATGGTTCCACGCAAAAAAATTTATAATTTTTTCATATGATCTCGGAAGAAGTCAAATTTTATATCAAAATTATAGAGAATGACTAGATCTAAAACTTTGTAGTTGATAACTTTTTTATTTAAATTGATTAAATTATTCAAAAAATTATTATAAACCTACATATGGCTATGACTATATAGTATCTCATACAACTCAAGTCATAGTTTGAGGCTTCAACAATCTTAACCTTTAGACACACCGAAATATACTTGGGATATTTTTTTATCTATAGTTCACAATAACCATAGTGTAGAAGTTTCACTTTTTTTATTTGTTTTGCTATATGTAAAGATTTAAATAAATTTTTGGAATAAAATTGAAAAACTTTTTAGGGGCGGGTGATGGCGTCACCTGCCCCTACAAATCAATTTTAGAGTTAATATAAAAAAATAACATACCCCATAGAGTCACAAATAACTGTTTAGTGTGGTGGAGAGGAAGATACTCGCTAGGCTTAAGGTATGCGGTTCGAACTGTAAGTGATGCAAGTGTGTATATTTCGTCAAAAAATTGTAACTCGATAGTATAGAGGCTTGTGGTGGTGGCTGGTTGGCTGCAATATTTTTTTTATTTTTCTGTTTTCAATTTTTTAGGGGCGGGTCAGGCGGGCGCGTTACCTGCCCCTAAAAATCGCAACTTTAGCTGCGAGAAGTAGGGCGGGTACCGAACCCGCCCCTAAAAATATATTTTTACCCGCCTCTAAAATTTTTTTCGTAGTAGTGTGTTGACGCCATATTTTGACACGTTTTGAATCGGCGTCAGGGAAGGAGGAGATTGGCCGATGCGGCAGACTTAAAAGCTACAATTGGGAATCGGCCGATTGGCGCTACAGTTAGGAATCGGTCGATTGGCGATGCAGTGTTTCGGACGATTGGCGAATGGAGTTGGTGGGGGTCGGCCGATGGAAAGGCTGGAGCGATGACAGAGGATCCCAGTCAAAGATGACATGACGTTGGTCAAAGAACAACGCCGACTCGGTCGAGGAGCAATGGAAGGAGTTCGGATTGGACTAGGAGATGGTAGCAGAAGATCCTGCGGGAGTCCGTTTCCTTTAGGAGAGTCTTATAGATATAGTAACGGATCATGACAGATCAGAAGTCTTAGTCCTAGGGTATAAATAGAAGCAGTCAGGGTTTTGTTTGTAAAGGATACACATAAATTAATACAAATAATCTACTTTTTCATCGTACTTTACTTTCAAGTCGGCGACTTCGCCAATGTATCTTCTTTTTTCACGAGTTCGTACGGGTTGGCAGGGCTGCATCGACACGATCTCCGGCCGATTGGTAAGTTCTGTTTAATGAATACTATCTAAGCTTTAACTTCGGGCGCATCGCTGTTGTTTCGTTTAGATTTATTCACCAGTTATTGATATTTACTAGAATTATAGGATTTATCTATTGTTCTAGTTTTATCACCAGTTATCCAGCTTGAGATCGAACTGTCGGCTTTATCATTATTTTTTCTTATTTATCGTCATATAGCCGATTACATCTATTTCAAGTGTCGCATTTGTGGTGATTGTTTAATTTGCTCCAGTAGTTTCTTTGCAATCGCTACGTGATTATCGGCCGATCTATAGCCGGTCATCTTCATAGCAAATCGGCCGATTTGCTGATACGCTTTTCGGGACAGATTTAAACTTTAGCCAATCAAGACCCCTAGAATTTAATATGTTTCTTTCCTTGTCAATCAACAAGTCAGATTGACTGGCACGCCGCGCGAACCGCACCAGGGCGATCACCCGAACAGGAGTTAAGCAGATTCTCCCGGGTCGTGTGTCCGACGCTGAAGGTCATCGGCCGATTTTTAGCGCCAACACACTTTTGGCACGCCCGGTGGGACCACCTCAATATCCAACATGTCAAAGGCCGCCGAAATCTCTGAAAGCAACGTCATCGAGGTTACGGAGGCAGATCTCAAGGACGACCAGAAAGAAGAACTGGCAAGATACCTAGAAGACTACAAGAAGGTATATCTGCAATCTTTCAGTCGTACCAGAAGCGGGGAGACCGTCAAGAAAGCTTCTCTTCCAACTCCCCGCCAGATCACCATCGCTGAGGACTCGGGCAAGATGTCCGATATGATTCAACAGTCCGTTTATTAGGCTTTCATCGACCTATCCTCAGTGATGACCAACACGGTATACAATGCCGTCATCAGTTCTCTGGTCAGCGGAGTAGCTTAGGGATATCAGGGACCAGCATACGCCCCGCCTATTGTAGCTCCAGTCAGAAGCTTACCAGGCACGTCTCACTCGGCTCCTCAGCCGATATCAACACAACACGGAGGATATAACACTTCATTGCCTTCAATGCCTCCAGGATACAACGGTGCGCCATGCTTTCAATCACAAGCTCCGCCTCAGCCTGCCCAGATTTCTTCCGTGCAATCACTACCCTCAAACTCAGTGCCTTGGGGGGCACCAGCAAGGGCGGCTGTTCTGAACCAATCAGCCGGCCATGGAGGCTCTCCGATCCAGGCACCATTCCAATCGGCTATCCGGCTGACGGTCCCTCAATATCAACCGGCCACGTCAGAAATCGGAAGGGGGGTAGATGCTGCGGGAACACTCAGAAGCGCGGCGCCGATGATGCTGTACGATGGGATGGCAGATTCGCTACGCCACCAACTGTCAACCACTCCGCCGGCCACGCTGTCGCAAGATCCGCTACACGCTTTGATCCATCACCCGGCCGTCCCACCGCCGATCCATCAACATGTGCCGATCCCCCAACCAGTTGTTCATAGCAGCAAGTGGATTGGATAGCAAGGATAGCGGAGGTGATTCAAGACCAATTCGGGTTGAAGCCGAAGGTACAAACCTATACGTACAAAATGCCATACCCACCTGCCATATGTATAAAATTCCTGACTTCACCAAGTTTTCAGGGCTGGATGACACCTCAACTGTGGAGCACGTAAATAGATTCATCATCCAGTGCGGGGAGGCGCCACACAAGATGCTCTGTGGGTGCATCTGTTCTCGTCGTCTCTATCTGGGTCGGCTTTCCAGTGGTTCACTATGCTACCACCCAATTCCATCATTACTTGGACCAATCTGGAGAAGCAATTCCACAGGTACTTCTATGCGGGAGTCCACGAGATGAAGCTTTCAGATCAGACCAGTCTCAGGCAGAGGAGCGACGAACCAGTAACTAATTACATACAGAGGTTCAGAGAGGTCAGAAACAAATGCTATACCCTAGCCCTGACTGACGCTCAGCTGGCCGATATCGCCTTCCAAGGTCTCCTGCCACGCATCAAGGAGAAGTACGCCTCACAGGAGTTTGAAAGTTTAAGTCAGATCGTTCACCGATTGGCCGATCAAGAAGTACGTCCGTTTGACCAGCGGAGGAATTTTCAGAAAAAGGTGGCGTATTTAGAGGGATCTGAATCTGAAGAGGAAGCGGAAATCGGCCTAGCAGAATGGGTCAAAGGGAAGAAGCCGATATCATGCCCTTTCGGGAAGAAAGAACCAGAAGCGTTCAGTTTTGTCACGTCAAAGGCCGACAAAATCTTCGACTTACTTCTCCAAGAGGGGCAGATCAAGCTCTCACCTTACCACACCATTCCGTCGGCCAAACAGCTCAAAAAGATGAAATATTGCAAGTGGCACAATGCCACGTCTCACGACACAAATGAGTGCAAAATCTTCCGTCAGCAGATACAGTCAGCCATTGAGCAAGGCAGACTCAAATTCGAAGTCCCGGTGAAGCCAGCAAAGCCGATGAAAATTGATCAGCATCCTTTCCCTGCTAATATGGTTGACACGGGAAGAAACGCGCTTCAAACTAAGGTGTCGGCTAAGAGAAGCGGTGCCGTGGACCCCAGAAATCAGGCTACGATGGACGATGTCAAAGGGAAAAGACGGGTTGAAGATGAGGGCGAAGGATCAGAGCGATCGTGTAGACCCGTCACTTCCCAATTATTGCTCAACAAATATCAGGGGCAGCAGGAAAGTTTGAGACACCGCGAAGAGATGACACGACGACACGAAGATCATTGGCGATGCCCGTTCTTCATCCACTGCTGGGAAAATAACCTCAGATTATCATCAGCTGATAATTGCCCTGAGTGCAGCGGACCATATCACAATGATCGCCCACTCAAGAGGTCACGCTCCAGAGACAGAAGATCAGAGCCGATCAGCAGAAACTGGCGCGAACAAGAGGATCGGCGCCTTTCAATGCATGATCGGCTAGGGGGCAGAGTTGACCGGTATGATCAGCCAAGGGGCAGGCTCAAACAGTATGATCGGTCGGGAGGTAGAGCCAGTGCACACGATCGGCTAGAAGAAATGGCCGACGCTAGGGTGTCAGATGGGAACCCCCTAGGACAGGAACCAGACTGGGAGCGTGCCAAACCGCCGGCCAAACCAGTGAACCCCAGGTGGTGCCCTGATGGACTGTCCAAATCCCAAAAATGAAGGATCCAACGTCTGCGCCAATGGGAACAACAAGAGGAAGAGCAGAGGCAGATGGTAGATAAGAAAGACGATAGGTCTCGAGTCTGGCGCCCCTAAAGAAACAACAATGAGGAAGGCGACAATCAAGAATCGGCAGCTGACGTCAGCGTGGTGTTGATCTTGCTGATGGAGTTCATGGCGCCCGCCGATCGAGACGACGCGACAAGGATGGAGGAGCAGATGGCGCAATTGGTTTTGGAGCCAATGACGGCCACTTTTGAGAAACCGGAAAATGAAAAACGACAACATCTCAAGGCTCTGTTCCTCAAAGAACACGTTAACGGACGACCTGTGACCAGGCTACTAGTAGACGGAGGCACTGCAGTCAACATCATGCCGTATGCCATGTTCCGGAAGTTGGGCAAAAGCGACGAAGATTTGACCAAGACGGACATGATGCTCAAAGACTTCGAAGGCAACGTGTCTCCCACCCGCGGAGCGCTCTGCGTCGACCTCACCATCGGCAGTAAGACCCTTCCCACTACCTTCTTTATTATTAATGGCAAAGGGTCCTACAACATGTTGCTCGGCCGCGATTGGATACCCGCGAATTGCTGCGTCCCGTCTACAATGCACCAATGCCTCGTACAGTGGGTCGGCGACAATACCGAGATAGTCACCGCCAATTCCGCCTACAGTGTTGCTGCAGCCGATACGCAACAGTGGAGCTGCGAACACGTCAAGTGTATATCCGGTAGAACTTGGGACACCGATTTCCTGAAAGTGTCCGATTTTGGCCTACAGCCGATCCGAGCAGTCGGCTCTGAAGATTCAGACTAGATGGATCAGTTCGTCCGAGAAGATGGGAAGCTTGGGCACGGATTTACATCGTCCGATTCATTGGAGATGGTGGATTTAGGAGATGGTAGCAAGCCAAGGCCGACGTATATTAGTGCTAGCTTGGATCCCGAGTACAAGTGTAAATTGACAAGTTTATTAAAAGAATTTAAAGATTGTTTTGCTTGGGAATACCATGAGATGCCTGGTCTAGACCGGTCCATTGTCGAACACCGGTTGCCTATAAAACCAGGATATCGGCCGTATCAGCAGCCTGCACAACGATGCAACCCTAAAATTCTACCTGATATAAAGGCCGAGATTACAAGATTGATTGAAGCGAGATTTATTCGGCAGTGCCGTTACGCTGAGTGGATTTCTAATATTGTACCCGTATACAAGAAAAACGGAAAGTTGCGCGTATGCATCGACTTCAGGAACCTAAATCAGGCTACACCGATGGACGGGTATCCAATGCCGACAGCCGACGTTTTGATAGATGCTGCCGCAGGACATAAAGTCATCAGTTTCATGGACGGTAATGCTGGGTACAATCAAATATTAATGGCCGAAGAAGATATTTTGAAAACGGCTTTCAGGTGTCCGGGCCACCTCGGTTTATTCGAGTGGGTTGTAATGACCTTTGGATTAAAGAACGCCGGCGCTACGTACCAACGGGCTATGAATTATATCTTTCACAAGCTTATTGGTGTATTAGTGGAAATCTACATCGATGATGTTGTGGTCAAGTCAAAAGGTCAGCAGGAACATCTGGCCGATTTACGAGAGGTGTTGGAGTGCACAAGGAAGCATGGGTTGAAAATGAACCCGAACAAGTGTGAATTCGATGTGTCGGCCGGACAATTCCTAGGATTCATGGTCCATGAGCGCGGGATAGAAGTCAACCGGAAGACCATAGCTGCCATCAACAAGGTTATGGCCCCGCAAAATAAAACTGAGCTGAAGTCCCTAATCGGCAAGGTCAACTTTATCAGAAGATTCATATCCAACTTGTCCGGGTGTATTCAAGCTTTCACTCCTTTGTTGAAATTGAAGCCCGATCAGGAATTCGTGTGGGGAGAAGAAAAACGCAAAGCATTAGCAGACATCAAGCAATATCTAATTTCGCCACCTGTATTAGTCCCGCCACAGGCTGACAAGCCATTCAAACTATACTTATCGGCCGACAAGCGGGCTATCGGATTGGCGCTGGCACAGGAGTTCGAAAGAAAAGAACAGGTAATATATTATGTCAGCAGAAGACTCCTGGACGCCGAAATGAGATATTCCCCGGTGGAACGGCTGTGCCTGTGTCTATATTTCTCGTGTACCAAGCTTAGGCACTATTTGTTATCGGCAGAGTGCATAGTCGTATGCAAGGATGACGTGGTGAAATACATGCCATCACTGCCAATTTTGAAAGGACGGATTGGAAAGTGGATCCTGGCTCTGTCAGAGTTTGACCTAAGGTACGAATCGGCCAAAACTATCAAGGGTCAAGTTATGGCCGATTTCGTGGCTCAGCATTGTGGACCGGAAATCGCTATCGTTGAACCAGTTCCATGGACTCTATACTTCGATGGTTCCTCGTGTGGAGCCGGATCGGGAATCGGCATCGTTCTCATATCGCCTCGGGGGGCAAGCTATGATTTCTCTCTGCCGATAGAGGCATCCGCGACCAACAACCAGGCGGAATACCGAGCCGTCCTAAAAGGTATCCAATTGTTAAGAGAAATCAAAGCCGATACGGTGGAAATTTTTAGAGATTCCATGCTCATTGTGGATCAATTAACGGGGAGATCTGATTGCAAAGATGATGTATTAAGGATTTAGTACAAAGATTGCCTCCAACTGTTAAAGGAATTCAAGTCTTCGGTTATTGAGCACATTCCCAGAAATTACATTGAAGAGGCCAATAGGCTTGCCCAACACGCGTCCGGGTATCGGCCGATTCAAGGCGCCATGACTCTGGAACTTGCGGCCAATGATTGGCGAAAGTAGATTGCCGATTACTTGAAAGATCCGTCCAAGAAAGTGGATCGGCGAGTGCGTTTTCAGGCCACGAAATATGTGTTGCTCGAAGACGATTTGTTTTACCGGACGATTGATGGGGTTCTACTCAAATGCCTGTGAACGGAAGAAGCAAAGGTCCTGATGGGAGAAATCCACGATGGCGTATGCGGAGCTCATCAATAGGCTCACAAGATGAAGTGGATGATCAGAAACAACGGGTATTATTGGCCGACGATTCTCGAAGATTGTTTTAAATATTATAAAGATTGTCAAGACTGTGAGAAGTTTGGTAATGTGCAGCGCGCACCAGCCTCGGCTATGAATCCGATAATCAAACCATGGCCGTTTAGAGGTTGGGGGATAGACTTCATCGGACAGATTTACGCTCCATCAAGCAAAGGGCACAAGTTTATATTAGTAACCACTGACTATTTTACCAAATAGGTGGAGGCAGTTCCGTTAAAGGCCGTGACATCGGCCGCTATGATCGATTTTGTGAGGGACCATATCATTTATCGGTGTTGGCACTAGAAATCGGCCGGGAATTGGCCGATGAACTTCATCGTCGGACACATGACCCGGGAGAATCTGCTTAACTCCTGTTTGGGTGATCGCCCTAGTACGGTTCGTGCGGCGTGCCAGTAAATCTGACCTGTTGATTGACAAGGAAAGAAACGTATTAAATTCCGGGGTTCCGATCGGCTAAAGTTCCGATCTGTCCCGAAAAGCGTATCAGCGAATCGGCCGATTTGCTATGAAGATGACCGGCTGTAGATGAGCCGATAATCACGTAGCGATTGCACAGAAACTACTGGAGTAACTTAAACAATTGCTACAGATGCAACACTCAAAATAGATCTAATCGGCTGTATGATGATAAACAAGAAGAAATAATGATAAGTCGAAAGTTCGATCTCAAGCTGGATAACTGGTGATAAAACTAGAACAATAGGTAAAACCTTAATTCTAGTAAATATCGATAGCTGGTGAATAAATCTAAATGAAACAACGGCGATGCGCCCGAAGTTAAAGCTTAGATGTTATTCGATAAACGGAACCTACCAATTGGGCGGTGATCGTGTCGATGCAGCCCTGCCAATCTGTATGAACTCGTGAAAGAAAAAGAAGTATTGGTGAAGTCGCCGACTTGAAAGTAAAGTACGATGAAAAAGTAGATTGTTTGTATTGATTGATGTGTATTCCAAAAAGCCCTGATTGTTTCTATTTATACCCTAGGACTAAGACTCCTGATCTATTACGATCCGTTACAAACTTGATTGAAATAAAAACTACTATATCTATAAGACTTTTCTAAAGGAAACGGGCTCCCGCAGAATCTTCTGCTGCCATCTCTTAGTCCAATCCGGACTCTTTCCATTGCTCTTCGACCGAGTCGGCGTCGTTCTTTGACCAACGTCAGGTCATATTTGACTGGGATCCTTTGCTGGGATTCCATTGGCTTCATCCTCTATCTGCTGGCGCAAGCCGCCAATCAGCCGATTCCTAACTGTATCGTCAATCGGCCGATTCCCAACTGTAGCCTTTAAATCTGCCACATCGGCCAATCTCTTCCTCTCCTAATGCCAATTCAACACGTGTTAAAATCTGGCGTCAACACATGCCCACCAGTTTTGGATTAAAACATGAATTTTACTTCGAAATTCTTTATTAATCTATCCTCGAAAACAAACGCGGCAAAAATCCCCTTCCGTTTCGCGGTCTTCTACATGATTGGTGCAATCTTTTCGAACTGGGCGCCTGAGACAACTGTTCCCCTGTAATTTGTGCAGACAGCGCGGCAAAAATCCCACCTTTACCCTTTCTCTCTTGGACTGTCTTTAAGTACTGGCGTTCTCCACCGCTTCTTCTCCACGAGCTTAGTAATTTCCTCCCCAGCGAATCACCTTCTATCTCCTCCCAGCGCCCTCTTGGTTTCCAACCGCATTCTCCGGCGATCCTTCTTTCATCTGCAATCCGCTTTATTCCTTCAATGGCGGCACCATCAGCAATTCCACCAACCACGGAGGCTCCGCCAGCAACTCCATCGGCGACGGCGGTTCCATCAGCAACTCCATTGGCGACGATGAGCTTCATCGCGGAGGTAAACATCCGAAACTTTCCCCTTTTACTTTTTATCGCCCATGCACCTTTTAGATCTATTCTTAGTTCCTCCCCTTTTTACCTTTTTTTAGGCAGTTAGACACCAAATCACTATTCCCCTTCCCGAAGCTCCTAGTCTCATCTGCTTAGGCCCTATGGGGAATCCAGACCCGACTGATCTGATTAACTTAGAAACCCATAGAATCCCCTTCAAGCAATCACCTATAGATTTGGGTCAGTGGTCAGGCACTTTTAGATCTTGGCCGAATGAAACCCCCGGCTGGAAAGAGTGGTACCAAAGAATGGCCAACTCTAAGAGAGTTCAATGGGATGAATTAAAAATCGGCCAGTGCATCAATCTCTCTTTGTCCCAGATGGAGAAGAATGAACCCCTGGTAATGGCAGCCTCCTATTTCTTGTCTGACGCGCTCAACGCGTTTCTCTTTGGGCACGGACCCATGACATTTCCTCCCCCGATACACCCTTTGATTATCTGATCAAACCAACCCATCAGCTAGAGATGAAAGGAATCGGCGGGTGGAAAGGGTATATCAACAGAAATATGAGGACCGGGATGATTTTGGAGAGAGAACATACAGCGTTCTTGATGATGTGGCTAGAGAAGCACTTCTTCTAAGGCAAGGCGGTTGGCCCTTCTTCCAATACACAAGCTCTGGCCGAAGCTCTATCAAGAGGATCCACCATCCCCCTCAAGAAGCATCTGCTAGGATTGGCCTACCACATGATGCACCAGATCGGCGTCAAACTATCTAAGGGAGAGCCGATTGGTAACCTTGGTGGCCCCTAGTGGTTCATCACCCTCTGGTTTAACTTATACATGAGCAAAGTCTCCCAGCAGCAGATAGAGACCAAGACATTCCCCAACATCAAGTCAGAGGAGAACCCCACCATACGACGACGGTGCACCTCTTTCGGCAAAGCGGCATCAGTTTTTCCTGGTTGCCAGTTCCCCGTCACCCAAACAGCCGAGTATTTCAGATGTTTTTACAGCGGCTTTAGTGAAGAAACCACCAGTTGGTATCCGTACCAGAGGACGGAGCCACTTTTTGACCTTCCCTTCTGCTATGATTCGTCATCCAATTCCTTTGATAATGATCTCATGGACGTCTTGATGAAACCAGGGATTTTACCGGCAAACTTCTTCTCTGGGAAAGATTCCCCAACTTATGAGTTTTACAACCCATCACTTGCAGCACGGCAATTCGGCCTTGGTCAGCTGCCGATTCAACTTTATTTTGCCGGTCGCGCAAAATTCTGAGATGAACTCACTAAGGGCCTTGACTACAGTTGGCTGTGCAATTTAGTGCCGCACTCCAGTACCATTGACCTAAGCA
This sequence comes from Panicum miliaceum, assembly GCA_032594955.1. NCBI lineage: Eukaryota > Viridiplantae > Streptophyta > Magnoliopsida > Poales > Poaceae > Panicum > Panicum miliaceum. The sequence goes on from CM064072.1 coordinate 8,997,445, forward strand.
ATTGGATAGTGGCTCCTTTTGCTGTCCAACAATTCAAGTTATGGTGGGCAGAATGGAAGCAGCATCTCTTCTGTGCATCTCCTTCAACATATTGCAATAATCTAGATCCTGACAACGTCGACTCAAATGCAGCGGTACTGTCCTTCTCCCGACCAATTTCGATGTTATCCCTTTTTATGCTACAAATTTGCCGCTAACTCTTATTTCCCTTTTCAGTCCGAAAGTCGACTTCCTTCGACGCGGAGCCGAAGTGGTAGGCCGATAGAGAATAGCCGCCCATACACACCATTCCCACTCATCGGCTACCATGCCCCAACCATCAAAGACATCACCACCGGCCGATTGAAGCAAACACTGAAGAGACCTTCTTTAAAGAAGACGAGCCGCCGAGTGAGTGCCCATATAGAACCAGCCGATCAATCGGCAGCGGCATCGGCTGAACTTTTAGCTGCACCAATTCTGCCGATTATTAAGGAAGTCGATCTCCAGACTGCTACAGAAGTTAGAGCGGCTGCTGCATCATTGCTAGTAGAAGCTGTTCAGGTTATTTCGCACACCTCACATACTTCTAAGTATTCTATCGATATTAACTTCTTCTTTCTGCCAGGCTGCGCAAATCGCCCCAGTACAGTCTCCGCAGCAATCGGCTACATCCCAGGTGGAAACCGGAATGCCAACAATTCCCCTCACCGAGGTAGAGAGTCTCTTAACTCAATTTCTTGATACTCAATCAAAAACTAACCAATTTTTGATGCAGGCTACTCTTCATGCATTGATTGTACCTTCCCAACAAACATCGGCCGGAAGACTCGCAGAGGTACGACAGGCATCATATATCATCATACTTAATCATTTGCATTATACTTATAAAATCCGCTTCCCATACCTTTCCAGGAGGCTGGCCCAAGCAGGGCACTGATACTCGTCCAATCTTCTTCTTCTGACGAGCCAATCACGCCAGTTTCTGAGATGAGGGTGGCACTTCCGCCGGCGCAAGCAAAAGAAATCCGTTTAAAAGAGGTAAGGAACTTGTTACCCAAATCAGCCGATTTCCCCTTACCGTCTGCTAATCCGTGTTTTTATTTCTTTTATTCTTTCGCAGGAGCAGGACACTCCCAACAACAGTCTTTTTTCTTTTGCGGTTGTCCTTTCTGACGATGAAGAGGTTGCTTCGTGCCAAGTCACACTGAGCTCGATCCCTGATAACGTCCGTGCCAAGCTTGAGAGTATACGGACCCTCCTCCAAGATGACATCGGCTGATTAGTGGAAGACGCCTCGTCGATTCGGCAACTTTTTAGTGAAATCAGAGGCCGAATTCCAGAGGAAGCGACAGAGGCTCTTGAACCTGCCGCATACATAGAGTCAATGCAGACTCCAGTGCTCAGAGCCTTGCGCCATATGGCCGATGGCGCCAAATTAGCGAAAGCCCGCGAGGAGGAAGACTCCTACAAACATCGAGCTCAAGAGGTGCATCGACGAATCAGCTTCCTTGAAAACTCTCCTCCAGATATCGTCGGTGCCATAGACCACCATAAACGGCGAAGGGCAGAGCTAGCCAAGGAGATGGATCAGGTGACCTAGGCCATAGCTGCTGAAGAGAAAAGATTCCAAGATCTCCCATCCGTCATCGCCGAGTTGAAGCAGGAGAGGCAGAACTTGGCCCACGAAGGAATAAAAATCCATCGTCAAATGCCAGAAGTCCCGGGATCGGTCGATGACGACCAGAGAATTGTAGACTCGGCCAATCAAGTTCGGCAACGAGCGATTGCGGCTATTGATGCCCTCCTCGGGTGAACTGTAAAAGTTATGTAAACATTTAATGTCCTCTTGCCGTTGATGTGCAGATTCAAAGTTGGACCATCCTCTTTGGCAGCTTTTCATTTGTTTACCCTTTTATTCCGATGGGACGCATCCTACCATTCCTTCACCCTCTTCCTTCTATAAGTATGAGATCCCGTATAGTTTCCAAAGGCGTCCGTACTGCCCGTCTTCTTTCCCTCTAACAACTTGATCTCCGTCCTCCCAGACTAGACGTCAAGATGTCCTCTTCGTCTTCTTCCTTCTCCGTCAACCAGGTACGAAATCCTCCTCTATTTCTTCTCTTTACATTTCAATCATTCTGACGCTAGGTGGTTGTTTGCTCTCTTTTGAGCCGAAACGCCTTAATCCCAGTCTGGAACGAGCGATTGAAGTCATGCATTCAGATGAACCATTATCGCAGGCGGACATAGATCTGATCAAAGCTCTCTCGAAGAACTCAAAGGTCATGTCCCTGCTGACGTCCAGAAGGTCTAGGATCATGTAGACGCTAACTGCTCCAGGCGGCCGCCAACTGAAAGGAGTCATCCACTCCCTCGCTCAGTCGCCCTTGAAGATGCTGCAGCGGGGATATCCCAACTACCTCTCAACAGGAGCCACCCACTCCTTTGTCAAGTTGAGGTTGAAGTCGCCATGGAGGATCTGGAGGAAAAGATCATCTGCTTCTTGATAGAATTAGGCCGGATCAAGAGGGAGATTAAGAAAAAGCATGGTCAATAAATATGTTGGTACTTTTGTCCTAAGGGCGACTTGTACCGTGTCGGCCATGTACCCTGCTGTTCTTACCGAATAATGAATCGGTCAGACTAAATCGAATGTTTCATCCTTAAGGCGATATCATCTTTACATCGGCTATATAGACAGGAGCCAATAGGAGTTGGCCACGTTGTCTTGTTGTATCCGATATAAGTTATGCACCCACCCATATACTTGGATAGTACCTCTTCAGATATCTCCCGTTTAAGGCTCTTGTGAATTCTTCCCCCTTTGATAGTTTCTAGTATGTATGCATTTCCCGGAGCACATCGGCCGATTTTGTACGGCCCTTCCCAAGTGGGCGACCATTTACCGAATTTGGGATCCTTAGACCCTATCGGCAGCACTGACTTCCATACCAAATCTCCCTGTGAGAATTGTTTAACTTTGACCTTCTTGTCGTACCACCTGGCCACTCTTTTCTTGTTTTCTTCAATGCTAATTAGGGCCCTTAACCGCTGACCCGCCAAATCGTCGAGCTCTCCCTTCATGAGGAGGAAATAGTCATCGGCCGTCATCTGATCTTGAAGCGATGTGCGCCTTGACCCCGTTCTTAATTCCCAAGGCAATACTGCCTCATGACCAGATACCAACTGATAAGGAGATATCTAAGTGGCCCCGTGGCAAGCCATCCTATAAGCCCATAGAGATTCGGTTAAAGACATGTGCCACTTCTTGGGTTGTTCATCTATCTTCCTCTTGATCAACCTTATTATCCCCTTATTGGATGATTCGGCCTGACCGTTGGCTTGAGCATAATACGGAGAAGAATTCAACAATTTAATCCCCATATCGGCGGTGAATTCTTCGAACTCCCCTGAGGTGAACATCGTTCCTTGATCAGTTGTGATGCTTTGAGGGATGCCGAACCGATAAACAATGTGGTTCTTCACGAAATCGATCATAGCGGCCGATGTCACGGTCTTTAACAGAACTGCCTCCACCCATTTGGTAAAATAATCAGTGGCTACTAATATAAACATGTGCCCTTTGCTTGATGGAGGGTAAATCTGTCCGATGAGGTCTATCCCCCAACCTCTAAACGGCCATGGTTTGATTATAGGATTCATAGCCGAGGCTGGTGCGCGCTGCACATTGCCAAACTTCTGACAATCTTGACAACCTTTATAATATTTAAAACAATCTTCGAGAATTGTTGGCCAATAATACCCGTTGTTTTTGATCATCCACTTCATCTTGTGGGCCGATTGATGAGCTCCGCATACGCCCTCGTGGATTTCTCCCATCAGGACCTTTGCTTCTTCCATTCACAGGCATTTGAGAAGAACCCCATCAATCGTCCGGTAAAACAAATCATCTTCGAGCAACACATATTTCGTGGCCTGAAAACGTACTCGCCGACCCACTTTCTTGGACAGATCTTTCAAGTAATCGGCAATCTTCTTTCGCCAATCGTCGGCTGCAAGCTCCAGAATCATGGCCCCTTGAATCGGCCGATACCCGGATGCGTGTTGGGCAAGTCGGCGTCGGCGTCGTTCTTTGACCAACGCCAGGTCATCTTTGACTGGAATCCTTTGCTGGGATTCTATTGGCTTCATCCCCTATTTGCTGGCGCAAGCCGCCAATCGGTCGATTCCTAACTGTATCGTCAATCGGCCAATTCCCAACTGTAGCCTTTAAATCTGCCACATCGGCCAATCTCTTCCTCTTCTGACGCCGATTCAACACGTGTCAAAATCTGGCGTCAACAATCGGTTCGCCATCCCTCAAACCATCACAACTGATCAAGGAACGATGTTCACCTTAGGGGAGTTCGAAGAATTCACCGCCGATATGGGGCTTAAATTGTTGAATTCTTCTCCGTATTATGCTCAAGCCAACGGCCAGGCCGAATTATCCAATAAGGGGATGATCAAGTCATTAGAGGAAAAGAAGACGGGTGATGTGAATGCCTTTGGAAATGATACGGGGCCTCATACTTATAGAAGGAAGAGGGTGAAGGAATGGTAGGATGCGTCCCATCGGAGTAAAAGGGTTAATAAATGAAAAGCTGCCAAAGAGGACGGTCCAAGTTTGAATCCGCAAGTCAACGACAAGAAGACATTAAATGTTTACAGAGCATTCAGTACTTTTACAGTTCACCCGACGAGGGCATTAATAGCCGCAATCGCTCGTTGCCTAACTTGATCGGCCGAGTCTAAGGTTCTCTGGTCGTTATCAGCCGATCCAGGGACTTCTGGCATATGACGATGGATTTTTATTGCTTCGTGGGCCAGGTTCTGCCTCTCCTGCTTCAGCTCGGTGATGATGGATGGGAGGTCTTGGAGTCTTTTCTCTTCAGCAGCTATGGCCTTGGTCACCTACTCCATCTCCTTGGCTAGCTCTGCCCTTCGCCGTTTAAGGCGGTCTATGGCACCAACGATATCTGGGCGAGAGCTTTCAAGGAAGCTGATTCGTTGATGCACCTCTTGAGCTCGATGTTTGTAGGAGTCTTCCTCCTCGCGGGCTTTCGCTAGCTTGGCGCGATCACCCATGTGGCGCAAGGCCCTGAACATTGGAATCTGCATTGACTCTATGTATGCGGCGGGTGCCAGAGCCTCTTCCTTTTCCTATGGAACTCGGCCTCTAATTTCACTAAGAAGTTGCTGAATCGGTGAGGCGTCTTCCACTAGTCGGCAGATGTCGTCTTGGAGGAGGGTCCATATGCTCTCAAGCTTGGCACGGACGTTATCAGGGATCGAGCTCAATCTGACTTGGCGCGAGGCAACCTCTACGTCATCGGAAAGTGCAACCGCAAAGGAAAAAAGACTTTTGTTGGGAGTGTCCTGCTCCTGTGAAAGAATAAAAAAATAAAAATACAGATTAGCCGACGGTAAGGAGAAATCGGCTGATTTGGGTGACAAGTTTCTTACCTCTTTGAAGCAGATTTCTTCTGTTTGCGCCAGCAGGAGTGCTACCCTCATCTCGGGAACTGGCGCGATTGGTTCACCGGAAGAAGAAGATTCGACGATTATCGGTGCCCTGCTCGGGCCAGCCTCCTGGAAAGGTATGGGAAGAGGATTTTTTATAAGTATAATGCAAATGATTAAGTCTGATAATATATAATGACTGCCATACCTCTGTGAGTCGTCCGGCCGATGGTTGTTGGAAAGGTACAATCGATGCGCCTAGGATAGCCTGCATCAAAAATCGGTTAGTTTTTGGTTAAGTATCAAAAAATTGAGTTAAGAGATTCTCTACCTCGGTGGGAGGAATTGCTGGTGTTCCGGTTTCCGCCTGGAATGTAGCCGATTGCTGCGGAGATTGCACTGGGGCGATTTGCGCAGCCTGATAGAAAGAAGAAGTTAATATCGACAGAATACTTAGAAGGATGTGAGGTATATGAAATTACCTGAACAACTTCTACTAGCAATGATGCAGCAACCGCTCCAGCTTCTGTAGCAGCCTGGGGATCGACTTCCTCAATAATCGGCAGAGTCGGCGCAGCTAAAGGTTCAGCCGATGCCGCCGCCGACTGATTGGCCGGTTCTATACGGGCACGCACTCGGCGGCTCGTCTTCTTTAAAGAGGGTTTTTTCGGCGTTTGTTTCGATCGGCCGGTGGTGATGTCTTTGATGGTTGGGGCATGGTAGCCGATGAGTGGGAATGGTGTGTATGGGCGGCTATTCTCTATCGGCCTACCACTTCGGCTCCGCGTCGGAGGAAGTCGACTTTCGGACTGAAAAGGGAAATAAGAGTTAGCGGCAAATTTGTAGCATAAAAAGGGATAACATCGAAATCGGTCGGGAGAAGGACAGTACCGCTGCATTTGAGTCGATGTTGTCAGGATCCAGATTATTGCAATATGTTGAAGGAGATGCACAGAAGAGATGCTGCTTCCATTCTGCCCACCATAACTTGAATTGTTGGACAGCAAAAGAAGCCACTATCCAATTGCTTAGATCAATGGTACTGGAGTTCGGCACTAAATTGCACAGCCGACTGTAGTCAAGGCCCTTAGTGAGCTCATCTCGGAAATTTGCGCGGCCGGCAAAATAAACTTGAATCGGCAGCTGACCAAGGCCGAACTGTCATGCTGCAACTGATGGGTTATAAAATTCATAAGTTGAGGAGTCTTCCCCAGAGAAGAAGTTTGCCGGTAAGATCCCTGGTTTGATCAAGGCGTCCGTGAGATCATTATCAAAGGAGTTGGACGTCGAGTCATAGCAGAAGGGAAGCTCGAAAAGTGGCTCTATTCTCTGGTACGGGTACCAACTGGTAGTTTATTCACTAAAGCCGTTGTAAAAGCATCTGAAATACTCGGCTGTCTAGGTGGCGGCTAACTGGCAACCAGGGAAAGCTGATGCCGCTTCGCTGAAAGAGGTGCACCGTCGTCGTACTGTGGGGTTTTCCTCAGACTCGATGTTGGGGAATGTCTTGATCTCTATCTGCTGCTAGGAGATTTTGCTCATGTACAAGTTGAGCCAGAGGGTGATAAACCTCCAAGGGCCACCAGGGTTACCAATCGGCTCTCCCTTTCACAGTTTGACGCTGATCTGGTGCATCATGTGGTAGGCCGATTCTAGCAGATGCTTCCCGAGAGGGATGGCGGGTCCTCTTGACAGGGCTTCGGCCAGAGCTTGTGTGTTGGAAGAAGGGCCAACCGCTCTGCCGCAGAAGAGGTGCTTCTCTAGCCACATCATCAAGAACGCTGAATATTCTCTCTCTAAAATCGTCCCGGTCCTCATGTTTCTGTTGATATACCCTTTCCACCCGCCGATTCCTTTCATTTCTAGCCGATGGGTCGGCTTGATCAGATAATTAAAGGGTGTATCGGGGGAGGAAATGTTGAGGTCGGTCAGCATCAGGACATCGGCCAGAGTTGGGGCCATGGGTCCGTGCCCAAAGAGAAACGCGTTGAGTGCGTCAGACCAGAAATAGGAGGCTGCTATTACCAGGGGTTCATTCTTCTCCATCTGGGATAAAGAGAGATTGATGCACTGGCCGATTTTTAATTCATCCCATTGAACTCTCTTAGAGTTGGCCATTCTTTGGTACCATTCTTTCCAGCCGGGGGTTTCATTCGGCCAAGATCTAAAAGTGCCTGACCACTGGCCTAAATCCATAGGTGATTGCTTGGAAGGGATTCTATGGGTTTCTAAGTTGATCAGATCAGTCGGGTCTGGATTCCCCATAGGGCCTAAGCAGATGAGACTAGGAGCTTCGGAAAGGCGGATAGTGATTTGGTGTCCGATTGCCTAAAAAAGGTAAAAAGGGAGGAACTAAGAATATATCTAAAAGATGCATGGGCGGTAAAAAGTAAAAGAGAAAAGTTTCGGATGTTTACCTCCGGGATGAAGCTCATCGTCGCTGATGGAACCGTCGTCGCCGATGGAGTTGTTGGTGGAGCCTCCGTGGCTGGTGGAGTTGCTGATGGTGCCGCCAGTGAAGGAATGAAGTGGAATGCAGACGAAAGAAGGATCGCCGGAGAATGCGGTTGAAAGCCCAAAGGGCGCTGGGAGAAAATAGAAAGTAATTCGCCGAGGAGAAAGTTACTGAGCTCATGGAGAAGAAGCGGCAGGGAACGCCAGTATTTAAAGACGGTCCAAGAGAAGGGGTAAAGGCGGAATTTTTACCGCGCCGTCTACATGAATTCCGGGGAAACGTTTGTCTCAGGCGCCCAGTTCAAAAAGATTGCAATCATCAGGTAGAAGACCGCGAAACAGAAGGTGATTTTTGCCACGTTTGTTTTGGAGGAGAGATTGAAAAAGAATTTCGAAGTAAAAGTCATATTTTACTCCGAAACTGGGGGGCATGTGTTGACGCCAGATTTTGACACATTTTGAATCGGCGTCAGGAAAGGAGGAGATTGGCCGATGCGGCAGACTTAACGGCTACAATTGGGAATCAGCCGATTGGCGCTACAGTTAGGAATCAGCCGATTGGCGATGCAGTGTTTCGGGCGATTGGCGAATGGAGATGGTGGGGGTCGGCCGATGGAAAGGCTGGAACGATGACAGAGGATCCCAGTCAAAGATGACATGACGTTGGTCAAAGAGCGACGCCGACTCGGCCGAGGAGCAATGGAAGGATTTCGGATTGGACTAGGAGATGGCAGCAGAAGATCCTGCGGGAGTCTGTTTCCTTTAGGAGAGTCTTATAGATATAGTAGTTTTTATATTTAAGTCAAGTTTGTAACGGATCGTGACTGATCAGGAGTCTTAGTACTAGGGTATAAATAGAAGCGGTCAGGGTTTTATTTGTAAAGGATACACAATCAATACAAATAATCTATTTTTTCATCGTACTTTACTTTCAAGTCGGCGACTTTGCCAATACATCTTCTTCTTTCACGAGTTCGTACGGGTTGGCAGGGCTGCATCGACACGATCTCCGGCCGATTGGTAAGTTCCGTTTATCGAATACTATCTAAGCTTTAACTTCGGGCGCATCGCTGTTGTTTCGTTTAGATTTATTCACCAGTTATCGATATTTACTAGAATTATAGATTTTATCTATTGTTCTAGTTTTATCACTAGTTATCCAGCTTGAGATCGAATTGTCGGCTTTATCATTATTTTTTCTTATTTATCGTCATATAGCCGATTAGATCTATTTCAAGTGTCGCATCTGTGGCGATTGTTTAATTTGCTCCAGTAGTTTCTTTGCAATCGCTACGTGATTATCGGCTAATCTATAGCCGGTCATCTTCATAGCAAATCGGCCGATTCGCTGATATGCTTTTCGGGACAGATCGGAACTTTAGCCGATCAAGATCCCCGGAATTTAATGCGTTTCTTTCCTTGTCAATCAACAGGTCAGATTGACTGACACGCCGCGTGAACCGAACCAGGGCGATCACCCGAACAGGAGTTAAGCAGATTCTCCCGGGTTGTGTGTCCGACGCTGAAAGTCATCGGCCGATTTTTAGCGCCAACACAGTGTAACAAATATTATATGTGATTCATCGCTAGTTACATAGGGAACTTGCTGTGTATTTGATTGGAGGTAATTGGTGGGAGAGAATAAAGGTTTAGAGTATCTCAAGCAGTCACCATTTCCCTCAATAAATTATAGATATTAAAAAAATAAACCTCTTAATCATTAGAGAAAGTTTCAGTTCTTAAATGTGTCTATAAAGGATTCACATCACTGGCGGAGCCAGGGAGGGGCCATAAGGGCCATGGCCCCTCCCAAGATGAGCGGCAGTTTTTTTCATGTGTGCTGATTTTTTTGTGCGCGCGTGCTGATTTATAGTTATAAGTATGCGTCGATCATAAATACTGCTTGCAATCTTCATCTAAGTAGTCAAGAGATAAAAATCAATTATGACCCTACAACTAAATCTTGGATCCTACATTCCTCCAAGGAAGAAGAAAATTGCTCCAAGTTGGGCTTCCCATTATCATTTGCATTGTAGCGATATTGTAGTATAAATATGTTCCTCTCTCTCTCATCTTAAATTTAACCGGCTTATGTGGCATCTGTAGTAGAAAAAGGAATGATACTTGTTCTTGGACTCCGCTGCAACCTCAAGTACTGGACACAGGAGTAAACTCGGGATAATGCTGGGTTTACCACCTTATAGACAAGCTAGTAGAATTTGGTAACAGTGATCAACACAGACAGTGGTGGATCCAGAATAATTGTTAGGGGAGGTTTCTTCCACCTCTAGATAACTTCAGACTCTCCTCACAGTAAAAAGTTGTAGGGGGCCTTAGGAGGGGCTTCATGGGTCCGGCAGCGGTAGGAGGGCTGGAGTCCCTCCAGACCCACTGCTAGATCTACCCCAGAACACATCTCGGAAGCCCAACAGGCTAAGAAAACCTCACTTACGCTAGAGTTGGCCCACCGCACACTTATGCTATTTTGCCTTGTATCGCTAGGGTATGGACTATTTTCCCCATGATTGAGAAGCAGACACATGAACACCTTCAGTTTGTGATGCAGTTGAAGCACCTGCTCTTGGTCCACTTGAAGAAGCTGCTGTGTTATCCTAAACACTAAACGGTAAACAGTCGGTCACCTACCGTTTAGCCTATTATCTAGGCAAAACGGATGTTTAAACGGGCAAAAAGGCCATTTAAACGGTCAAAACAACCGATTAATCGGAAACGGTGTACCACTGTATAGCGTTTAATAATGAGCTGCTCCCAATATTTTTCAAAAATAATAATGGCCAGTTGAGGAATCAATTTTTCCCTTCTCACCCCAATCACTTTGTGGTTATACTCTAGTATTATAAAGTCATTATTATTCTTGAGAACCTATATTATTGTCTACATTTTCTTGCTAACTGACTGAAATATTATCTTTCTGAATACTGATGAATGCGTACCTGGAATGCAGAAGCTCACGTAGGGAACCACATTGTAGAAGCTTACTAAACCCACCCCTATCCTCCTAACAATGTTGGTGGACTCAAGATCAATAGCAAAGATCGTCCCATCAGCAACCGTACAAGAATCACCCCAATTCCATCCGTGTAACCAACCAATCGAGGCGGATACAAGATGAGGGGTTCGAAGGAGAGCAAAGCCTCGAGCTCAATGGCTCTGCTCCTCGCCCATCCGGCGTCTCCTCGAGCTCCCTCGACCACAGGAGGAGCTTCGACTGCTGGATGACGACGAACCCCAGGCTGCCTTCTCCCGTCGTCGTCGTCGTCGAGGACGTGAGCACGACGTGCTGCCCGTAGGCTGCACGCAGCAGGTCGATCACAGACATCTCCGTGCCCGCGTCGTGCTTCAGGATTCCGGTGCCGAACGCGAACAAGAAGTGGAGAGCGTTCCCCACGAGGGCGCTCGGCGCCGTGTCGTCGATGCCGTACGGGTGGCGGTGGTGCACGGAGGCGAGCTCGCCGCTCCACACCCCGGCCTCGGACGAGTAGACGCACGCGGACGTGGGGAACGGCTCGCGCCGGCCGGTCCCCACGAAGACGAAGCGGAAGGGCCCGCCGCGGCGGCAGCCGAGGTGCTCGCATCCGGCGGCCGCGCAGAGCAGCGCCGCGGCCCAGCCGGCGCAGCGCGCGGGGAGGAGGTGGAGCCGCCGCAGCGGCGTGGGCAGCGCCCGCAGGTCGCCCGTCATGGGATCCCACACGGCGAGGTCCCCGTCGTCGTCGTCCCGCTGCTCGGGGAGAACGGACGAGCAGGGGCGGCTGACGAGGACGCGGCCGTCGCGGGCGTCGAGCGCGAGCCCCCGCCAGAGCCGCCGTTGCCGGCATCCGCGTAGCGCGGGCGGAAGGGGAAGGAGGTGGTGGCGGAGGCGGTGGGTGAGAAGCCGAAGACCGAGGTGCGGTGGTAGAGGAGGCCGAGCACGGGAGGCCCGCGGTGGAGCTCGCGGAACCTGCGGCGGAAGCCGGGCCCGGAGACGACGCAGCGCCAGGCCTTGACCGGACCGGCCGGCGGCAGCGGTCAAGGATATGATGACGCGACCTGCCTCCTGGTCCGATTCAACCCAGTTGACCGGTTGCCCTGCCAGGTGGGACCGGGTGGGCAGAGAGAGTGAGTCAAAAGTTCACTTCTTATAATTATGTCAGTTGGTCCAATTCATCTTTTGATAAGATTTTTCATTTTTCTCCATGCTTAAGTGAAGTTTTTTATATAGTTTTTGTGTCTCAACAATTAATTTATTATTAGATGTCCTAGCATGTTAAATTTGTCATTGTCCCATTTCAAGTCAATACAGTACAATATTTGTTATGAACACATATATACTTCTTTTGAAATGGTAGTCCCGCCAACCTTTCTTCCTATTATGCATTTTCTTGATGACATAACACCGAGAAACCACAAGAAAAATTTCGTTCGCTTAGATGCGCTAGTTAAGAACCGTATGTTCCTTTGACGAGTGATGAGATCCGTCAAGAGAATTCCATATTTTGTTGGTGATTTTGTTGGGATGCTAGGAAAATTGGAGCATTTCCTTGTTGGTTTTCTTGGGTAGCCAAGAAAGAAATGTTATACCCATGCATTGGAAGTGTTCTTTCAGTAGTACTATTTGATATGCCTATATACTCTACCTGCATATATATATGCGCCATTTTTTTTTATTAGCTCATGCATGCACCTGTATTATTCTGCCGTCATAGAATGACAAAAATACTCTTAGGGCCTGTTTGTTACTTGAGGCATAATAAGTCCAAATAAGTGCTTGTTTGTATGGGCATCTAATAAGTCTCTATAGTAGCAAATGATATTTGTACCCCTCAATAATATCCTTGAAGGGGCTGAATGGATAGGGTTGTGGAGGGGTAGGGATTGGAAAGTGCTGTTTTCTTGGTGGGGCCTACAGGAAATAAGCCTCGTAAGCACCCCTTAAAGGGGCTTATGGGCATATGGTGAGGCTTATAATAAGTTGCACCTTTAAATCTGGGTGTTTGGATGTAATTCAGCTTATTTAGGGTTTATTGGGTGGGGTTTATTATAAGCTCAAGTAATCAAACACCCTCTTACTCGCCACACAAAACATACTCATGTACGTATCTGATGAGCAGGCAAAGAATAAACTAGTTGTCGAGTGTGTGCACAAATACATACTCCCTTGCATATATACTCCAGATCAGGAAAAAGGAGTGTATATAATGCAGTCCATTTGGTATACATGCTCCTCAACCGTTTAGTATAGTATAACACCGGCCAACCGAGAATCAAGGCATTATTAATAAAGCCATATCCCTTAGTGTTATAGAAATTTTGATGACTCCCTTCTATGCCATAAAATTTTGAGAAATTTCTTTAGTACCATTGAAATTTAGATTTATCCCCTAGTGCCATTCTATCCACATTTCCATCCATACGCTGTTAAGTGTGGTTTGAAAAGATGATTTTGCCCCTGGTCCCACCTATCATTGCCCAACTGCGCTTTCTCTCTCTACACGGTGCTCAGGAACAGCCCCGTGCTCATGGTCTTCATTCCCTTGGGGCACTCGCGGAGGAAGAAGTCCAACTGCCCGATGTACGTGAACGCCTCGCTGGCGCCCACCAGGAAGAACTACGGGATCAGCCAGAACACGGACATGGGCACCACGCCGCTTGCGGGGACGGCCTCGTCGCGGGCCACGCGGAGGGGCCGGATCTCGGTGAGCGCCGCGCCGGCCATGGCGATCACGGAGAGCGTCCGGCCCGCGCCGATGCGCTGCAGCGGGGTGAGCCCGTGCGGGTTGCTGTTGAGGCGGCGCGCCACCAGCACCACGATGCGGTCGTAGATGGGGACGGTGAGCAGGATGGAGCCGACGAAGAAGACGGTGAGCGAGCCCTTCGATTTGAGGCTGATTTGGCCATGAAGGGAGCTTGAGTGGGCAGCGGCTCATCGAATTGGCTGCCAGGGGAGCTCGAGGGGGCCGCCGCTCGTTGATTTGGCCTCCTCGCTACCTCTCCCCCTCCTTCCCGCGGCCCGGGCGCGCGCAGGCGGGCGAGCACCGCCGGGCGGGTGAGCTCCGCCGGTCCAGCCACGGGACGGACGGGCGAGCACCGCCGCACAGGTGAGAACACACTGCATCGGCCGCCGTTGGAGCGCCGCCCCACCTGCCTTGGAGAAAAAGAGGGGCCGCCGGCTTGGGAGGAGGAGAGTGGAGGGAGGCGGAGAGGGGCGCTGGAGTGGAGGGAGGAGGAGAGTGGACGGAGGCCGGCGACGCGAGAACGGCAGGGTCCAGCGGCCGGCACGCGGCGCGGGAACTGCCGGACGGCAACGCGAGGACTCCGGGGCACGGCCGCGGGCACGGGGACGGTGGGGCTCGGCTGTTGGCAGCGGTCGTCGACGCGAGAAAAAGGATGGGGAGACAGAAAAGAATTAAGAGTTGGGCACTGACCGGTGGGGTTAGAGGTAAAATCGTCTCAATTAACACCAACGGAAATAGCAACGGAATGGTATTGACTGGATGAAACAAAACTTCAATCGCATTGAAGTAACTTCTAAAATTTTTATGACACGGAAGGGAGTCATCAAAATTTTTATGGCACCGAGGGATTGGCTTTAGATTATTTTACCAAATTATAATTCATTTTAGTTTTATATTTCTAAGTTAAATCGCTATAATTTCGATCAGCTTCTTTTAAAAATGTTAACAAGAATTGCCAAATGGATCTTTTAATGAAACTAATAAGCGGAAGCGGGTGCCGTCGGGCATAATTACCGAAAACCCGGAATGCTAAGCAAGGTGCCATTGGATATTAATTAGGACTAGATAAGATGGGAGTCAACGGGACAACACCGCGCTAGCCCTAGTTTAGCTCAGTTAATCCCGCAATTAAGCTGCCGGATCGATAAAGGTGCCGCCGTGGCGTTCATTTGCAGACGTCGACTTGTTCTACAGTATGGCTGTCATCAACGCGACCCAAGTTTCTAATATGGCTACCCAACGCGACTTGTTCTTGACGGATCGTTGTGACCATGTTGAATTGAACATAATAATCCTAAGTTTCTGATATGGCTGTCATCAAGAATCCTATTTCGTCCCCTCATTAGAATATCTATGTCCTTCCGACTACTTATTTTCTCCATAACAAAATATAAATCCATCTATGTCGCAAGTAAAATATTTTTACCTTTAACTATGTATATAAATTTTTTTTATATAGATTAACAACGTAAGATTGGTGGTATACATTATGAAAATATACTTGCATAATATATAACTATTTTTTTATTTAATATATTATTTTGTATAGATTTCTTGTCGATGTTCCATATTACAGAAATACCATGCTCCGGCTCCGCGTATGCGCTGCCAACTCACTCTCCGACCACCCTCCCTCCTTTTATTTTTGGAAAACATCTACTTTTCCTCCCTCAATTATCGCAAAAGATTAATTGGCATCCCTATCGGTGTTTTACTACCACGCCTACCGAGGGATACCCTAGAGGTGGTGAGTTTATAGGTAGGGTGTCGCCGAGATCAGGAACAAGGTGCAAGGAACACAAAGTAAGTTTAGACAGGTTTGGACAGCCGAGAGCGTAATACCCTACGTTCTATGTGGTTTGTATTGCCTTAGGTGGTGATCGGGTGATCTGATGCATGAGGCACGAGTTGTCCCTCATGGTCCCCGTTCAAGGAGGGTCCCTGTCCGCCCTTATATAGTCTGGCGCGACAGGGTTACATGGAAATCCTAGCCAGATACGAGCTCAGAAGTCCTACCCGAGTACTTTTCGGGTAGTCTCCTTCTATTCCGACTAGGTCTACTACTGCTCGAGTAGTTCTACTACAGTTCGAGTAGTTACGACTGGTTAAGGATGTGAGCTATGTCTCACCCCTTATCCTATAAGATATACACCATATGCGCAGTCCCGTGGCCTCGGGTCTGACAAGCCCCCAAGCTCTTCGTAGTCGAGTACTGCAGGCTTCCGAGTACTTTTGAAGGCATCCTCGAGTTCTCTCGAACTTCAGCTTAAAGGTGTCTTCTGAGTACTTCCTTGGCTGCATCGAGGCTGTGAGGTGCTCATGCCCCGAGTAGTTATCAAGTCTTCTTTTATATGGGGTGCGATTGAACTTGCACTCCATATGGAGTAGCCCCCGAGCTTTAGGTTGACTTGGAGAATCAGGCTGATTGTCAATTTAGTCTCGAGTCTTCTGTCCTTATCTTCCAAAAGATTTGAAAAATAGGTCGCTGATGACACGTGTCCCTACAGCCCCCGAGCTTTGAATCCAAATCCCCAAGGTTTGGAATAAAGGATCCAAAGAATCGTGGCATGCAATATATGACAGTAAAGATTTGATTGTTAAGATGGGCAAATTGGTTCAGAAATTCGAAAACCGCTTTTTTGGGGATGAATTCCCTGAAAAAATGGTTAAACAAATAACTTCTCCAAAAAGCGCCCTAAATTACCACTCAAATCAAACCCTTTTCCTTGAGTGATGTGTCGCATCCACCCCCGAGCCTAGGAGCTAGATGAGTCGTACGAGATACACCTTGTAGTCGGTGGCACCAACCACCAAGCCTAGGCATTGGCCAAGTTGCCGCTGGATCTTGAACTATCGATGAAGCTGACTAGTCGAAGTCGATTCCGACTAGTTTGTAGGCGAGACGAGTAGTCGAAGTAGTCGCCAGCGTGTCGCCGAGCAGAGTCGATTCCGACTAGTTTTGTAGGCGAGATGAGTAGTCGAAGTATTCGCCAGCGTGTCACCAAACAGAGTCGTTTTCGACTAGTTTTGTAGGCGAGACGAGTAGTCGAAGTAGTCGCAAGCGTATCGCCAAGCATTCTTCACGAAGTCAAGTAGTCGTCGACGATTGTTCATGAACCCAACTAGTCGGAATCAAATCCGACTAATTGCAGTCAAGCGATCAGTGTGCCAACAACGCGAGCAGGAGTCACTCTGAGTAGTCAACGTAGTAGGTGATGCAAGCTGAAGTTTTGTCGAGTAGTCTTTGTAGTCGGGGACGTGTAGCCGAACGTTCTCACGAAGTCGAAGTAGTCGTTGGCGATTGTTGATGAAGCCAACTAGTCGGAATTGAATCCGACTCGCCCAGCGGTTTGGTCCAGGTCAGATCCCCTGCAAGGTAAACACAAATGCATGTAAAATTTTTCGCATTTTCTTGCTGGGTCACATAATTTCTCTGGGTAGGTAGCCTCTTATGTTTAGGCACCTGATCCCTGATAGCCGTAGACCATAGCGCAGGGAGCGTGGCCGCATGCACGCGTAGGAGCATAGGCGTACAGAAGAGTTGAGGTTTCACGGATTAAAGCGTGTGCTACCCGGGTATTGTAGCAACAGTTAAGAGAAAACTATAGCAGTCGGCGCTGCGCGAAAAAAGAGAATGCTTGTGGAGCACTTATAGGGTGTAACCCGACCGCCCGTGTTGCAGGGCGGACCGTGCAGGCAATCGGGAACATGCACGACATGGCCTAGTGAAGAAAATGCGTGTCGCGCAAAAAGTAGCCGATCCTGTGAAGAACAAGTTGGAAAAGGTGTAAGTGACTTAGCTTGATTCGTGGACGATTGTCAATGAAGCCGCAGTGGTCCTCGATACAGCTGCGACGGTTTGTTGATAAAGCCGACTAGCCGGAGTCGATTCTGACTAGTTGTTGACGCTGTGAAGCTCACTCCCGACTAGTTTTCTAGTCGAGACGTATAGTCGAAGTAGTCGTTGGCGCAAGCAAAAGCCGCGCCGAGTTGTCGTGGTAGAATGCGACAGAAGCTGGGGTCGCACCGAGTGTCATGGTAGACAGTGACGTAAGCTTCCCGACTAGGTGCCATCAGGTCGAAGTCGACGAAGCGACTCCTCGTGCAGAGTCCGCTTGTGTGTTCCGTCCCCGGCTGTAGTGGCTGTCTTGGGCTGACGCTTGATTGGACAGGAAGTAGCCGGTATGGACTCGCAGTAGTGATTAGTGGTAGTCATCGCCACTGTGGCGCGAGCCGAACACGAGTAGGAGCCAAGTTGGATCCAGACACGACCTTACGGTTTTCGATTAGATCAGAAAGTCAAATTTCATCGGGATCATCGGCGAGGTCGTCGATGTTGTGGCAGGATGCTGGAACAGATGCCCGTCGGCTCCCTAGTGTTGGCGAGGTGGCTGTTGAAACCACCATGACTGTTGACGATGCAGAACCAGGAGCCAAAGGTGAACGTCGTGCCCTCATCGAGCACAACGCTGGTGAAGTTGAATGATGCCATCGAGTTCTCTGGTGGATGCTCGATGAACACCCTTACCTAGCGCGCCAGCTGTCGGTGTTTTACCGCCATGCCCACCGAGGGATACCCCCGAGGTGGTGAGTTTGTAGGTAGGGTGTCATCGAGATCAGGAACTCAAAGGTGAAATGAACACAAAGTTTAGACAGGTTCGGGCCGTCGAGAGCGTAATACCCTACGTCATGTGTGGTTTGTATTGCCTTAGGTGTTGATCGGGTAATCTCCTGCATGAGGCACGAGTTGTGCCTCATGGTCCTCGTTCGAGGAGGGTCCCTGTCCACCCTTATATAGTTTAGGGGGACAGGGTTACATGGAAATCCTAGCTAGATACGAGTTTAGGAGTCCTACCCGAGTACTTTTCGGGTAGTCTCCTTCTATTCCGACTAGTTCTACTACTGATCGAGTAGTTCTACTACAATTCGAGTAGTTACGACTAGGGTAGGGTGTGAGCCATGTCCCACCCCTTATCCTGTAAGATGTACGCCATTTGCGCAGTCCCGTGGCCCCGGGTTTAACACCTTTCCAGTGGACAATCCGCTCTATACTGTCCAGACTGTACAGAAATCCAATGATAAACTTCAATTTTGAATTTGAATCAGGGATCATTGCTCATAAACAACTTCAAAACTTCCAACAAAAGTATGCAAGCAAACATTGAAGTACCGAAAGTATGTTGAACCAGGAAAATAAGATAGAACAAGCAAGATCAAGGATAAATCAAAAATAGCTCAAAAAAGCTAGAAAGACATACTCAAGTACGCACAAGAGAGATGTATGTCACATGCACTAGATTTCAAGCCACATTTGAGAAGTCAATGATATTTAGCTCATTCCTCAATTTGCAAAACCAATTTTCATCCAATCGCTTGGTGAATATATCCACCAATTGATCATCGGTGCCAATACCATCAATCCTGATATCACCTTTGTTCACATGATCTCTAAGAAAATGATGCCGAATATCAATATGCTTAGTTCTTGAATATTGAACCGGATTAGTTGCAATTTTCACAGCACTTTCATTATCACATAATAAGAGAATTTCCTCAAATTTCACACCAAAATCAAGAAGTGTTTGCTTCATCCAAAACAATTGAGCACAACAACTTCTGGTTGAAATATTCCGCTTCGGCGGTTGAGAGAGCAACTGAATTTTGTTTCTTTGAAGACCAAGAAACAAGTGACCTTCCAAGAAATTGACAACCACCGGAAGTGCTTTCTCTATCAACCTTGCAACCGGCATAATCCGAATCCGAATAACCAACCAAATCAAAATGAGCACCTTTGGGATACCATAAGCAAATATTTGGAGTAAAGTTCAAATATCTCAAGATACGCTTGACAACGTTCAAATGACATTCTCTAGGGGCAGCTTGAAATTTTGCACACATGCACACACTAAACATGATGTCGGGCCTAGATGCGGTTAGATAAAGCAAACTACCAATCATTGATCTATAGAGTTTTAGGTCTACCGGTTTACCTCGCTCATCAAGATCAAGATGTCCATTTGTAGCCATAGGAGTCTTGATGGGTTTGGCATCTTCCATGCCAAATTTCTTTAATAAATCCTTCACATATTTTGATTGGCAAACAAATGTGCCTTCCTTGTGTTGCTTGATTTGAAGTCCAAGAAAGAAACTCAATTCACCAATCATGGACATCTCAAATTCCCTAGACATCATCTCACCAAATTCCTCACAAAAACATTGATTAGTAGAACCAAAAATAACATCATCTCACAAAATTCCTCACCAAATGCTTGTTTTCGGAAACTCAAAATAACTTTTAAACCATAGCTTAAATGAAATTTGGGCTAAAACAAAAGTCGTAGATTTTCAAGTTCCCTACAACTTTCGTGTTTAGAGTTTTTTTTCAAGTTTCTGTTGGAATTTTTTTTAAGGAAATCCATTTTTAATTCCAGCCCTTTCTCTCTTCCTCCCCCTGCCTTCTCTCCCCTCCCCTGTTTTTGCCCCCGCCGGCTGTAAGGCGCCGCCACGCGGCACGGAATACCTGTGTCGGCGAGCCGCGCCAAGGCGCGATTCCCAAATGGGGTCGACCAGCCTCTGACCGAGCTTGCTACAGGAGATTTGCTCCTCCCCGAATCCCACCCCGGCTTGCCCGTGCTTGCCACGCGGCCGGCAATTCCCGACGGTCGAGCCATGACGCGCCGGCGGACCCGCGCCCTTGCCGTGACCCTATCCCAGTTGCGCCCCCTCCTCCATTCTGTAGCACCCAGCCCCTCCGCCCTGTCCCCTCCCGCGCCTATAAAAGCCACCCCGGGGTACCTCAGTTCGTCGCCCCGACCTCCAACACTGGCAAGCCAGCATCCGTGCGTGGACACCCCTCTCTGCCCCCACATTGCACGAAACAACCTTTCCCCCACCTTCTCCGCCTCACCCCGAGGCTACACAGCCATTCCCTGTGCCGTTTCCCTCACCGGACCGTCGCCCCGCCATCCGCCCCCACCGCCGGCTTTGTGCCACCGTCGGCAGGCCGCCTAGATCCATCCTTCCCCACCCCCAAGACCTCAAACAAGTGCGGTTCATCCCTCTCTTGCATCTCCCACCTTCACACCGCACCCCCAACCACCCTAGTCGCCGAATTTTGGCCAGCAATAGCCGTTCCCCTGTACCAAGGACCCATCTGCGTCGATTTAAATCTTCTGAGAAGTTTTCTGTAAATATCAAGGACTCATGTGTAAACCTAGAACAAGAACTCGAAAACCAATCTGTTAACTTTGAAGATGCATAACAACTCACAGAAAAATCCTAAAAATACAAGCTAAGATGTTCTGGAATCCTTCAGAGTAGATCTACAACTTTGTAACAGGACTTTGGGATCTGTTTTCACATGATTTTAGATGTTGATTTAAATCAAGTTTAAATGGCTTTTATTGTTCCAAGAGACTCAAGTAAGAACTGCTCATGAAACTTGGATGGTAGTTTCAGAACTAGGAGTGAAGTCTCTCATAAAAATTTCATGCTCTAAATCCAAGCACAACCACGGTTTCAAGTGCTTTTGTTACCAGCTGAATTACTTTTAATCTAAAAATGTTAACCTCTGGTTCTTGCTTAGGAAAAATCTACAAAAATGTGCAGTAAACTACTCATTCGAGTAGGTTTGATCTATAAGGAGTTGAGCACCAGTTTCTTGCATGGTTGTCCCATGCAGGTAGATTTTAATCATAAAAATAACTATTTAATAAGCTTTCCATGAGTAACCTGCTGATTGAAGATGGCTAAACCTGATACAGTAAGGTTGTAAATAAGTAACAAGCTGTACCTAAGAATCTCAACTCAGGAGCTACCTCTACGAGTAGTTTTGCATAAAAATCTCAACTAAGAAACTGCTCTTTCAAGTGGTTCTTCAACCCAGAAACTACCCCTGCGAGTAGTTTGTGTCAACCAATGCTTCTTGTTACAAATGGCCGTACAACGTGCACAACCACCGCTCACTTAATGGAGTCAGTAATACAGATAAGTACTCGATAAATGACTGCCCAGGAAAAAGGAAATAAAGAACTTGACTACTTAACTTAAGTTTTGACTACTTTATAAAGCAATCTTGTACCAGTAAAACTACTCATACTTGTGCATTCATATAGACTCGAGTACTCTCGCCGATGAGATCTACAATCTAATACCCGAGTCCGAGAGTGAGCAGCAAGAAGCTCTGGTTAATCTCATAGAAGTCGCTGAAGACCCGAACCATCGTTCGGAGGAGCCCCCGGCTAGTTTTTCACAACAAGGCAAGCCCCAGTGCATGATCCCAGTTTTTAAATTATGCAAATATTGTTTCCTTTGTCTGTGCATTTAAGTTCATAGGAGTTGATTGGAACCCTAGCTGCATGATCGTAGGTAGCTTTGTAATGACTACTAGAACAGGAAGATCGAGTAGATGCTATGCTAATAGGTTCGGTAAAAGTCGAGTAGTTCCTGCTACTTGCGAGAACTATAGGAGTTGATTGATTTACCGCATACTGCAACTATAAGGTTGGCAGGCGGGGCTGTGGTAAAGTACTCATGATTGAAGCCCGGTCTGAGTAGTGAAAAATGCTAAGGCCGCAGTGTGTGGTAGCAGTGGTTAAGCGTTTGAAAGTACTAACCACATGTCGAGAATATGGTAATCGTTAAGCTTAAGTACTCGATTTAACCGGTGCGTGAACAGGTTCCACCAACTTGACGTTGTCCCATAGGCCAATGGTGAGTGCAAGAAGGGTCATGTTCCGGCGTCGTCCGTGTTCATGGACTTCTTATACTCGAGGCCGGTGGCCCTGACCCATAAACCGGGAATATAGAGGAAAAGTTGCACGTGTGACTCTTGGAGTAACCACGTGACATGTGTTTAGGTTTCCCTTGCGAGGTTAAGAAATTCGATTCGAATCGTCCATTTCTAACGGTAATTGAGACTGCTTAACGCTCTTGCCACATAGAGTAACAAGAGGAACTATGCTTATGATGAAACTTGTTGGATGATTAATTGTTTTCCCACCATGTTTGATTAGAATTACATGCTCATCTAGACTGGTTTAATGAACTAGAATATTGAAAGTTAAAACATGAAATTAAGGACTTACTCTTTGTTGCTTTTCAGCAAAAATAAAACCCTAGAACCTTAGAGCCATGCATGCTTAGTAGTCGGTCTGTACATAGAACCAGTTGGGTAAGGCTTGCTAAGTATTAGTATACTCAGCCTTGCTTGTGGCAATGATTTTAGGTATGCCTGTTGAAGACATGGCAGCTGGTTTGGCTTGGCCGAGTGCCTTGCCGACTGGTTGGACGGTGGAATGGGAGCCTTCCCCTGCTAGTAATGACCCTGCCGATGAGTAGTTGATCGTGTTTGTTTTATCCGCTGCAGAGAAACTCTGAATAAAGTTTTGTGCTGAACTTCAGAAGTACTCGAGTGGTACTTCCGACTTGTAATAATTAATGTCCGACTTGTGATTTTTAAAATCTTGTGGAATGTTGTATCCTTTTGACTTGCCTTCGTGCTAGTTAGGTGTATGCTTCGTTTCGATCGAACTGTTGAGTGGTTGCATCGGAATCTACACGACAGACTATCGGATTAATCCGTTTGAAGTGCATGGTGGCCAGTTCATCTACAAGGGTGATGGTTAGTGCACTTGAGCCGGGTTAATTCGGGCGGTTCTACCACAGCTGGTATCAGAGCGAAAAGCATACACCAGAGTCTGCAACAAACCTTAAAAATATATTTTTCTAAAACATGACCACAAAACTCCTATTCGAAAAATACGTTGGACTCATTAAGGATTATATCTAGTTCGTGAAGCCCTTGGGAATAGGTATAGGTGGCAATATATATTAGGGTATTTATGAGAAGTTCCTACGGGAACACTGACTGCGCGTACGATAGGTTAAGAACGAAGAGAGCTCGACTAGTTTTTATAGGGAGAGACATGCTAAGTAAGCCACCGAATTAACTCCGTAAGGTCAAGTTGATGGCCACTAAGAAGTTGTGAGGACGGACAGGACGTGCATGCTGCATCTCTTTAAATTCAAATAAAAAAATTGAGTTTTGATGAAGTGTACAAAAATCCACCCAAAACAGCTAAACCATTAACTAAAGTCCAACCAAGTCTTTGTAGTTCAGTCCAATCTGAGGATATAGCTATTTTAGAGTATGATTCGGCCTTGGGTTTGACCAGTAAGGTGGGCACGAGTACTTTAGGATTGCACTGGTTACTCTTGCGACCGAGTATGCTCATTTTTGTGCACTAACCAGATTGTTACTTGAATGAGCATCAATTTTCATTATCTCACATTTTTAGCTTGTGAAGCAGATGGCCGAGCCCATTCTTATGGTAGTTGATGAGAAGGGCCATGCACACTCAGCGTGCTTGCATTGGGAGGTCTTCCCCTCCATCTTCTGGGGTGTGTCGAGCACCGCTGGTTACCCGAACCCGCCTTTCTATGTGGGGCAAGAGTTTATGGAGATGAGTGTCTGTTGGTGCTGAGTGCGCATAACCATTCCCCAGCACCCACTCAACCCAGCATGGCTCGCTATATAGACGGAAGTAGTCAGGCACCGCCTCATCGACTCGTGGGAGGCTGCAGCCATGATGGCTCTAACCACATTTTTCGAGCAGCACCCCTTGGAGGTGATTCTAGCTCCAGCGGGTCTGTTTCCAGCTGTCAACCAAAGTGATCCGTTATGGCTGGACAGGTTTGCTCATCTAGGTCACTTGGCAGACCAAATTCCAGTCGAGACTATTATCTTTTCAGCCCAGTGCATGAACGGACTATACCGACTACTAGCACTTCAAAGTAAAGGGATGGAGCAGGTGATAGACCTTGCTCAGTCCTTCCAGTGGGCAGTTAACCTAAACGATGAGCAGATGCAAGATTTAGTTGAGGAGATTGGGGATCGAGACACTAGAATTTGCTAGCTTGAAGGCCAAGTGAAGACATTAGAAACCACTATAGGAGAGCGCGAGGCCATGATTGAGTTCCTGGAAGAGCATATTCATGACCTCAACATCGATTTAGAGGATGCCAACGAACATATCGATATGCATCACGCCCGACAGGCAGCCCTTCATGCTCCACCGGATGGGATGGATATTGACAGTGAGGAAGAACCCGAGGACATTGAGGGCATTTCTGATCTTGACTACGATATGGTAGTCCCGCAGCCCGCACAGATGGGAGCTCACTCCCCTACGCACAGCGAGTCGTCTGTCAACAATCTCGACGACTACTAGGAGATGACTTAGGAGTACTTTTGTATACACTCCTCTTAGTGTAGCCTATCTTTTGTGCATGTAGTAATAGGCTAGCTTAGGGATGAGGACCACCAGTTACCAGGAGTGTAGCCTAGAAGCTAAGGACACTTGAATTAGGTAGGCATTAGACTGGAAGTATGTATATATTGGCAAGCAGTTGGAAATCAGAGAAGAGGTAGTCGAAGTGGTCAAAATTACAGAAAGAGTAGTCGGACGTGTCACCCAGGCAGCCGGAAAGGAAATCGTCATATCGAAAAAGTAGTCGGACGAGTCGTAGATGCGCTAAAAGCAGGCCCTGGGTAGTCGTAGTAATCGGACGTATAACTTAAGCAGTCGCAACAGTCATCGATTCAGTGTATCCATGCTAAGCAGAGGTGCGACTAAAGCAGCCAGAGAGTAATCGTAGTAGTCGGGAACAAGGTGGAAGCAGTCGGCAGCTAAGGTAGTCGATGAGTGAGCCATAGTAGTCGGATTGGTAGTCCTGGTAGTCAAAAATACAGTCAGAGATGGAGTAGTCAGAGGTGTTTTGAATGACCCTATTTTAGGTCGCTACATTTTCTAGTCGCTACCAACCTTTGGAAGGTTGCAGATAAGCAGGACATGAGCTAGGAAATGTCTCCTAACAAGCCGCAGATTGTACACATTTTGTAGCAAGCCTATCCAGTCCTATATTTTGTTTTTCCCGTTCTATCTTTTTGAATCATGGGAGATTTATGAAGCCTTTGCTGATATTAAACCTCCATGTTTCAGATGGTTGGGGCAACTCGTGGAAACCCTGATGGATTCGGAGCGAGCAGCAGCAGGTCGCAACAGGCGCCACCCCCGCCACCCCCACCCACTCTGGTGGAAGTGATGGCCGCTCAAACCGAATTGTTGTGACAAATTGTTCAAGCGCAGCACCACCACCATCAGCCGCGGGGTGTGCACCATGCACCCCAACCTCAAGTTGCTAGCTACTCGAATTTCTTTGGGACGCAGCCCCCTCTGTTCAGCAGGATGGAGGAACCTTTGGATGCGGACGACTGGATTCGTACCCTTGAATCCAAGATTGCACTATTGACCCTACCATGTTCGGAGGCCAACAAGGCTCGTTTTGCCACACAGCAGCTTCGTGGTACTACACGCATATGGTGGGACAACTACTTTGCCATGCTTCCGGCCAACCATGTTGTTACTTGGGATGAATTCAAGAGTGCATTCCGAGCCCATCATATCCCGGAAGGTCTTATGGAAAGGAAGTTGAATGAATTTCTGGCTCTTACTCAAGGTACCCGCACCGTACTCCAGTATGCCCAGGCTTTCAATAACCTTTGTCAGTACGCGGGTTATCACGCTGACTCCGATGATAAGAAGCGTGATCGCTTCCACAGAGGCCTTTGTACCAAGCTCAAGGACCGCTTAAACCCCATCAAGGTAGACACTTATAATGAGCTGGTCACCTGGCAATCACTCAGGAAGACTGTATTTTGGCTCACCGTGCTGAGAAGAAGAGGAAGGCACCAGCCAGACCCTCGAGTGCTGAGCCACCGAGGTATCGAATTGTGCAGAACGCAACACCAAAAGCTCCTCAGAATGCCCCTCAGCCAGGGCGTTGGATTATCGGGCCCCCTCAGCAACAAAGTGTGGCAAGACCCCCTGCTCCACAGCAAAATGGTCCGAGGCAGAATACCCAGTAGCCGCCCCGCAAAAAACAACAACAATCGATGCTTCAACTGTGGGAGTTCCACTCACTTTGTTCGAGATTGCCTTCAGCCCAGGCAGCAACCTCAAGGACAAGGCTCCAATACCAACCACAGAAACCAAGGTAGGAAGCAGACTATTCAGGTCAGGCGTGGGCGGATAAATTTTACCACTCTAGCAGAACTTTCTGATGGCGCACCAGTCATGACGGGTACATTTTCTATCCACCACAAGCCCGCGGTTATATTAGTTGACTCGGGTGCATCACACAGTTTTATTAGTGCTAAATTCAGTGCAAAAGTGGGTTTGGATTCCTGTCACACGAGAAAGTCGTATATGATAGCTACACCGGGTGGTAAAATTTCTTCAAATCAACTCATAAGATACGTACCAATTAAATTGGGTAGCAGCGTCATCAACACCGACTTGATCCTCTTGGCACTTGATGACATCGATGTTATTTTGGGAGTAGATTGGATGACTCGGCATGGAGTAACCTTAGATCTTGCCTCCCGAGCCGTTGAAATCAATTCCCCGACCCAGGGAACCACCACTCTATATTTTCCTTTTCGAGAATGCAAAAATTCATGTGCTCTTACTATGGTCCATTCAGAATTAGAAGAAATTCCGGTAGTACGCGAGTATGCCGATGTTTTCCTTAAGGACTTGCCTGGCATGCCACCTGATCGAGACATAGAGTTTGTCATTGAACTGCAGCCAGGCACAACACCTATCTCTAAATGACCCTATTGAATGCCACCCAAAGAATTAGCCGAATTGAAAATACAGCTGCAAGAACTTCTAGACAAAGGCTATATTCGTCCCAGTGCCTCACCTTGGGGTTGTCCAGCCCTATTTGTGAAAAAGAAAGATGATAGTTTGAGGTTATGCGTAGACTACCGACCTCTCAATGCGGAGATTATCAAAAATAAATATCCACTTCCTCGCATTGATGCTCTTCAATCAGTTATCTGGAGCAAAAATCTTTTCCAAGATTGATCTTCGTTCTGGGTATCATTAGATCAAAATTCGACCATGTGATATTCCAAAGACCGCTTTCTCCACTCGATATGGACTATATGAGTACTTAGTCATGTCATTTGGTCTCACAAATGCTCCTGCCTATTTCATGTATCTCATGAATTCGGTTTTTATGCCGGAACTTGACAAGTTTGTAGTAGTCTTCATCGACGACATTCTTGTTTATTCCAAGGACGAGGAGGACCATGCCAAACATTTGCACATTGTTCTCCAACGTCTCAGAGACCATCAGTTATATGCTAAGTTCTCCAAATGTGAATTCTAGTTGGATAGTGTGAAATTTTTGGGCCATACAATTTCCCTTAATGGTATCTCAGTTGACCCCAGTAAAGTTCAAGAGGTGATGGATTGGAAAGCTCCCACGTCTGTTCATCAGATTCGTAGTTTTCTTGGCTTAGCTGATTATTATCGCCGTTTCATTCCGGATTTCTCCAGAATTGCTAAGCCTATGATCGAACTGTTGAAGAAGGGAGAAACATTTGTGTGGGATAAAGATTGTGAAAAAGCTTTCCACACTCTTCATGAGCACTTGACTACAGCCCCAGTCTTGGCTCAACCTGACACTACCAAACCATTCGACGTTTACTGTGATGCATCTGGTACGGGTTTGGGTTGTCTACTTATGCAAGACAACCGGGTTATTGCCTATGCTTCACGAGCACTTCGGCCCCATGAAAAAAATTACCCAACACATGATCTAGAGTTAGCAGTTGTCATTCACGCTCTCAAGATTTGGAGGCACTACCTAATGGGCACCGTTTGCAATATTTACACCGATCATAAGAGTCTCAAGTATATATTCACTCAAGCCGATCTAAATATGAGACAAAGACGATGGTTATAATTAATCAAGGACTATGATCTTGAGGTACACTACCATCCAGGCAAAGCTAATGTAGACGCGGATGCACTCAGCCTCAAAGCTCATTGCAATTGCCTATCTGCCACATCATACAATGAGATGTTATGCTCTGAAATGCGGAAACTTAGGTTGGAAATAATTCCTCAAGGAACCTTGAATCACATCACTATTGAGCCCACTTTTCAGGACCGTATCATCACAGCCCATTCACACGACAGGGTGTTAAGATCATCAAGCAGAAACTGTCTCAAGGAGAGGAGAAGTACAACTGTTTTCATCAGGATCACAAAGGGATTTTATGGTTTGGAAATCGCATTGTCGTGCCGAAAGATCGCAAACTCCGAAAACAGATTCTTGATGAAGCACACCTTTCCAAATTCTCCATTCATCCTGGCAGTAAAAAAATGTATCAGGATCTCAAGCAAAATTTTTGGTGGACCAGGATGAAGAGGGAAATTGCCCATTATGTCGCAGAGTGTGACACTTGTCAATGAGTGAAAGCTAGCCACCTAAAGGTAGCTGGTACACTTCAACCTCTGCCAATACCATCCTGGAAATGGGAAGATATCAGTATGGACTTCATTGTTGGTTTGCCCAATACATCTCAGAACCACGACTCTATATGGGTTATTGTAGATAGGCTTACAAAGACCGCCCATTTTATTCCCGTACACACCACTTACAAGGCCAAAAGATACGCTGAGATATATCTGGATCGAATTGTTTGTCTACACGGTGTACCCAAGACAATCATTTCTGATTGCAGCGCTCAGTTCGTAGCACGCTTTTGGGAACAATTGCAAGAATCCCTTGGTACCAAATTAATCCGAAGCTCAGCTTATCATTCCCAGACCAACGGCCAAATAGAAAGAGTAAATCAAATTCTCGAAGACATGCTTAGAGCTTGTGTCATTCAATATGACAAGAATTGGGACATTTGTTTACCTAGAGCCGAATTCTCCTATAACAACAGCTATCAAGCAAGCCTAAAGATGGCACCATTCGAGGCATTATATGGTCGAAGGTGTCGAAGAACTGGGGAGCGCCAAATCTTTGGACCAGACTTTGTCGTTGAGGTAGAAGAAAAAGTAAAATTGATCCAAGGAAATCCTAAAGCCGCCCAATCTAGGCAAAAGAGTTATGTTGACAAGAGGAGAAAACCCTTGAAATTTGACGTTGGTGATCATGTCTACCTTCGGGTTTCACCAACTAGGGGTGTGCAGCGATTTGGAGTGAAAGGAAAGTTAGCCCCTCGATATGTTGGTCCGTATGAAATCATTGAAGAATGTGGACCTGTGGCCAATAAAGTACGACTTCCTTGGCAGCTTGCAGCCATCCATGACATTTTTCATGTGTCTCAACTAAAGAAATGTGTCAGAATCCCTACTGAAATTGTTCAATAGCAAGAAATCATGGTGGAACCAGACCCCTCTTATGTTGAGCGACCCATCAAAATCCTGGATAAGTAGGAAAGAAGTACCCTAAGAGCGGTGGTTAAAATGTATAAAATCCAGTGGAACCATCACAGTGAAGAAGAAGCCACATGGGAGACTGAAAGTTATCTCAATCAAAAGTTTCCTAGTTTTCTTAGTTCCTTCCAAGGTACACACCTTTCGCACTTAGTTTTCATCTGAATCTCGGGATGAGATTCTTTAAGGGGGGTAGGATGTGACACCCTAGGTTTCTCAAAGATTAATGCAGATCCAAAACCATTGAATCAGTCACATTGGAGCAAGAAAAGTCTGAAACAACTGTTAATTATACCTGGTAGGCAAATGAATTTGGGTTCATGCATAAACTATTTAAACCGTGCAATCAAACTCTTGTAACTTTTAAAATTGATCATATTTGAACCTGTAATTTTAATGGCACCTTGGTCAATGAAAAAGCAACAAAAGTCTAGTTGAACTCAAAGTAAACAGTGTAAAAATTCACATAAAATGATGGGTCACTTAAATGCTTGTTTTCAGAAACTCAAAATAACTTTTAAACCATAGCTTAAATGAACTTTGGGCTAAAACAAAAGTTGTAGATTTCCAAGTTCCCTACAACTTTCGTGTTTAGAAGTTTTTTCAAGTTCCTGTTGGAATTTTTTTTAAGGAAATCCATTTTTAATTCCACCTCTTTCTCTCTTCCTCCCCGTGCCTTCTCTCCCCTCCCCTGTTTTTGCCCCCGCTGGCTGTGAGGCACCGCCACGCGGCAGGGAATACCTGCGCCGGCGAGCCGCGCCAAGGCACGACTCCCAAACGGGGCTGACCAGCCCCCGACCGAGCTTGCTACAGGAGATTTGCTGCTCCCAGTATTCCGCCTCGACCTGCCCGTGCGTGCCACGCGCCCGGCGATTCCCGACGGTCGAGCCACGACGCGCCGGCGGAGCCGCGCTCTTGCTGCGACCCTATCCCGGTTGTGCCCCCTCCCTCCATTCTATCGCGCACAGCCCCTCCGCCCTGTCCCCTCCCGCGCCTATAAAAGCCACCCCGGGGTATGTCACACCCGATTCTAAAGAGAACCGGATGCATCTCATGTGTGCGCCAGGATCATGTTCACACACACATGATAGACAGACAAGTGTAATATATCAAAGACAATGCTCGAAAAGTCAATAAAATAAAGTATTTAATATTATTACACTCCGAATAAAAGAGACACAAAGGTCTTTAAACGTTCCACCGATATACCCTAAATGAAGTCCGCAACAAATCCGTCTTCCACAGGCGATGACTGGTGAACGCAAGCCTAGAACTCCTCGAAGTCGTCGAAGTCCTCCTCTTCAAAGTTCTCTTCTGAACAGGAGTTGGGCAAGGGTGAGTACTCTTATGGTTGGTACTCAGCAAGTATGGGAGAATATGCAAGGCCATCAAAGATAGACTAAGGTTTACAGCAATAAGCACTTTTAGTTGGTCAAGTTTTATTAGCCAGCACCTAATAACTAGATTTAAGTTTATACCAATCCCACTTAAGCAAAAACATAAAGGTACCAACAACATAAACATAAAGGAAGAACCACAAGTTAATTAATCTTCAAGTTTCATTAACATGTGAGGGTCCAACCCGCTCTTATCTGTGAGCACGACTGTTATAACAGTTTTACACTCTGCAGAGGTTGTACACTTTCCCCACAAATTGTGTTCCCCTAAGTCGCCCGGGTTTGCAAGGCCCTTAAACACTTCCGAGGTGAGTGGCGAGGGGTACACTACGAAGCCTTTACAAAGACATGTCGAGAGCTAGGCAGCCCGCTAGAGTTTCAGTAGCCCTGTGGTCCATAAACCTCCCTAATGGTCAACTCCTTAGCAAAGGCTGCTACCCCAAGAGGACCGAGCTATGATCCCTATCACTGACCCCCTCCTTGCCCTTTCGGTAAGGCCACCAGCTAACTACACATCTAATTAATTGGCTAAGGTCAGAGCCATGTGACTTTGTGGTTGCACTGTTCACTTGGTTCTCCATGTTCCCATTAAACAAAGTTGATCTTGCATTAACAAGGTATAACAATATTATGAAACGTGATCATCATTATCATAAGAGTAAACCAACACCAATCCTAAAGTTTGCAACTAAGCGTGACTACCCAACATAAATAATAAACCCCGGTGATTCAAGGCTTTGGGTAAAAGACTAGGTATGTCCTTAGCATAGGTGACCCATCAAGTTTATGCAAAGCTATATTAAAGTAAAGTGAATTATCATGCTATTGTTGGGATAAAATAGAACATGCAGGGGAGGGAAGTCCACTTGCCTTCCTCAAACTCCTGCTGGTTCTCTTCCTCGTAAGCTTCCTCTTGGTCTTGCTCGAACGTCACATCGTCTACATGATCACACAAACAAGCATACACAAACAAATAAGAAAAAGTACAATAAACAATACAAATAGAGAGTATAAAGATGATAATGTTGTAGTTCATGATGCAAGGATTGTGTGAGCACCAGAATCGCTGAAATCGGAATTGAAACGATGAAGTTATGGCAAAAACAGTGATCCAGGGACCTATCCGTGAGAGTTTTGAACTTTCAGGGGCTAGATCTGAAGAAACCAGGGGCTAAAACACAATTAAACCATAAACAGAGGGCCCTGGGTGCAAAACTGGAGGTTCTGGACGGCGGGTTCTAATTCTAGAAAGGTCAGGGGCCTAAACAGAAAAGAAAGGACCTGATTCTAATTACTTTTAAACAGGACTGAACCGCGAGTTGATTTCTGGATAGCCTAGGGGCTTTTCTGCAAAAGGGCTGGTGACGGCTAGGGTTTGGCTTGGGTTAGGTGGATCTGATCCGCCAGATCTAGATCGGACGGCGTACGGTTCTACGGCTCGGCTCAGGCTTGGCTTGGCGGCTCGGCTCGGCTCATACCTGATCTAGGCCCTTGGATCTGGATCGGACGGCAGGGTGATGGTTGGGGTGGCTCGGGTCGGCTTGGCAGGCGGCGCTGGGCGCCAGCAACGAGCGAGGGCGATGACAGACAGCCGGAGCCCACCGTATTCAGTGCTCCGGGGCTCGGTTTGGGATGGGGCTGTGCCGGGGAGGTAGAGCGCGGCACGGCGAAAGCATTGGTGGGCTCTGTACAGTGCGGCGGCCGGAGACCGGCGGACCATGGTGGCAGGCGGAGCCAGAGCTCCGGTGAGCAATTGGGGTCGCGACAGTGCGAGAAAAAGAGGGGAAAGGGGGGCGGCGTGGTGCTCACCACCTCACGGAACTCCGGCGAGGGTTGTAGGTGGAGAGAACGTGGCGGAGCGGTGGGTCGATGACGAGGTGCGGCACGGGCGGCGATGTTCGCTCCGGCGAGGAAATGCTGGCATGGAGCGACGGCGCGGAGAGGAAGGAGTGGACGACAACGGTGCTTGGTCCTTTGCGGAGCTCCGGCGACGAGCGGGGTCAACGGAGAGGCGGCGGGGCAGGAGGTCGACGACGCGGCGGCAACCGCGAGTTCGGCTCGGGTGAAATGGAGGTGCAGAGCAGCGGGGCTCGGGCGTGCGGTGAAACAGGAGTGGAAGGAGAGGAGCAGGGGTTCGGGCGCTGGTTTTGTAGGGGGTGAGAGGAGGCGGAGCGGCCGGGGAAGGGAGGCAGCGGCTCTCGCGGCGGCCGGGATTGGCGGCCGGATTGCAGCAGCCATCCGCGAAGGAAAGGGGCGGGTCATCCGGGGCGCGTGCCGCGGCCATTATGGCAGGCGGGTGTCGCGGAAAGGAAGGGGCGCGGGCGGGATTCGCGTCGTGGCAGGAAAAGGAAGGGGAGGTGCGGGAGGAGGAAGAAAGGAAGGTGGGAGCGGGAGGAAGAGGGTGGCACCGACATGTGGGTCCATGGTGGCAGTGAGAGAGGGAGGGAGAGGGAGAGAGGGGTGTCGCGGGTTGGGCTGGCTGGGGTTTTGGGCCGCGGGGAGAGAAAAGGAAAAGGAGAAGAGAGAGGGGTTTGGGCCGGACTGGAAGAGAAAAAGATGAGGGGGTTTTGGGCTGGGCTGAAAGAGAATGGGAGAAGAGAAAGAGAGAGAGATGCATGCATGTTTTTTTATTTTGTTGTTTTTATATAATAATTTTAGAATTTTATTTTCTACATTTTTGGGTGTTACAAAACCGACCCCCCTTAAAGAGAATCTCGTCCTCGAGATTTGGAAGGATTAGGGAACAGCTGAGGGAATTCTGCAATAAGTTCATCTTCTCTTTCCCAAGTAGCCTCATCCTCTGAGTGGTGACTCCACTGTACTTTGCACATTTTGATCACCTTGCTCCGAGTAACCCTCTAAGATGTTTCCAAGATTCTAACCGGATGCTCTGAATAAGTCAAATTTTCTTGTACATTGAGTTCCTCCAGCGGTAACTGTTCCTCAAGCACTCTCAAACACTTCTTTAACTGTGATACATGAAACACGTCATGGACATTCGACAATCGTGCCGGTAATTCCAGTTGATATGCCACTTCACCTTTCCTTTCCAGGATCTGAAAAGGACCAATATAACGCGGTGACAACTTTCCTTTCACTTTGAATCTACGTAGACCCCTCATGGGTGATACCTTCAGATACACAAAGTCTCCAACCTCAAATGTCAATTCCCTTCTCCGTGTGTCAGCATAACTTTTCTGTCGTGACTGAGCAGTCTTGAGATTATCCCGGATTATCTGGACTTGTCTTTCCGCTTCTTGAAGAATCTCTGGCCCAAAGACCTGACTTTCTCCTGTCTGACTCCAATACAATGGTGTTCTGCATTTTCTCCCATATAATGCTTCAAATGGGTCCATCTTGAGACTTGCCTGATAACTGTTATTGTAGGAGAATTCTGCATAGGGCAAGCTTCTATCCCAACTGCCTCCATGCTTTAGGGCACATGCTCTCAACATATCCTCTAATACTTGATTCGTTCGCTCAGTCTGACCGTCAGTTTGTGGATGATATGCGGAACTGAAATTGAGCTTTGTATCCATGGATTCATGTAACTTCTGCCAGAAATGTGACGTGAACTGAGTACCTCGATCAGACACTATCTTCTTTGGAACACCATGCAGACACACAATTCGTGACATGTACAGTTCTGCCAACTTGGCTCCAGTGTATGTTGTTTTGACCGGGATGAAATGTGCAACTTTCGTCAGTCTGTCCATGATAACCCATATCGAGTCGTAACCATCACGAGTGCGGGGTAACCCTACAATGAAATCCATACCAATCTCTTCCCATTTTCATTCAGGTACCTTCAATGGCTGGAGTAAACCTGCTGGTCTCTAGTGTTCTGTTTTCACTCTCTGGCACACATCACACAAAGCCATGTGAGTTGCTACGTCCCTTTTCAAACCATACCACCAGTACTTCTCTTTCAAGTCTTGATACATCTTGGTACTTCCAGGATGAATGGAATAAGCGGAGTCATGTGCTTCCTTCAAAATGAGTTCTCGAAGGTGATCAATTTCAGGTACACAGATCCTCTTTCTGAACCAAATAGTTCCTTGCTCATCTTCGGTGAAATCCGGAGTCTTGCCTAAACCAATTTGAATCTTGATCTCTTTGATCTTAGCATCTGTCAACTGCCCTTTTCTGATCTCCTGTTCTAATGTAGGTTCCATCTCCATAGTTATGGCTTCCGCCTGTGTGACAAATCCCAGGTTCAAACGTGTCATCTCCCAACATAACTCCTGAGGCATCAATCGAGCAATCATCATATTAGCTTGTCCTTTTCGGCTTAGGGCGTCTGCCACAACATTTGCCTTGCCAGGATGATACTGAATATCTAAATCATATTCTTTGATTAATTCTAGCCATCTGCGCTGTCTTATGTTAAGATCATGTTGCGTGAAGATGTACTTCAGACTCTTATGGTCAGTGAAGATCTGACACTTATTTTCGATCATGTAGTGCCTCCAAATCTTCAATGCGCGCACGACTACACCCAATTCCAAGTCATGGGTAGGATAGTTCTGCTCATGCTTTCTCAACTACCTTGAAGCATAGGCCACAACTTTGCCTTCTTGCATTAACACACATCCAAGACCCATCGATGAAGTATCACAATACACATCAAACCCTTTGTGGATATCCGGCATTATCAACACAGGAGCAGTGGTCAATCTTGTTTTCAGCTCTTCAAAACACTTCTGACATGCAGCATCCCACTTAAATTCTTTCCCTATTTCCAACAAAGAAGTCATGGGTTTCACAATCTTTGAGAATCCCTCAATGAATCTGTGGTAGTAACCTACAAGTCCGAGGAAACTTCTGATTTCAGGCACCGTCTTCGGTGGATTCCAATTCAGAACATCCTAAACTTTACTCGGGTCTACTGCAATTCCTCCATCTGTGATAATGTGTCCGAGGAAAGAAACTTCTCTCAACCAAAAGTCACATTTGCTCAGCTTGGCATATAACTGATTCTCTCGGAGTTTCTGTAACACTATCCTCAAGTGCTCTTCATATCCTTCCTCATTCTGTGAATACACCAAGATGTCATCAATGAACACAACCACAAACTTGTCAAGATATTCCATGAAAACCTTGTTGATCAGGTACATGAAGTATGCTGGAGCGTTGGTCAATCCAAATGACATCACAGTGAACTCGTACAGACCATATCTGGTTGTGAATGCTGTCTTGGGTATATCTTCTGGTCGGATCCTTAACTGATGGTAGCCTGATCTCAGATCAATCTTGGAGAAAACCTTGGCACCTCTCATCTGATCAAAAAAATCTTAAATTCTGGGCAGTGGATATTTATTCTTGATCGTCACATCATTCAGTGACCTGTAGTCTACACACATCCTTCTGCTGCCATCCTTCTTATCGACAAAGATCATTGGTGCTCCCCACGGGGATGAGCTAGGATAGATAAATCCCTTAGCTAACATTTCTTCTATTTGTTTCTTTAGTTCACTCAGATCTTTAACATCCATTCTATAGAGTCTTTTAGAGATAGGTGCAGTACCAGGTAAAAGATCAATATTGAACTCAATGTCACGGACAGGTGGCATACCTCCGGGAAAACGTCGGGGTACTCACAGACAACTCTGATATCTTCTAGAGGCATTCTCTTCATCTGATTCACTGTCCCGACTCCACTGGGTGAAAATGTTGCCACAAATTCGACCTTCTCTCCCTCAGGGCTGGTTAGGAGCACTGATCTCTTGCGACACTGAATCACCCCATCACATCTAGCTAACCTATCAATTCCGAGCATCACATCAATGCCGCTAGTCTTTAGGACTATTAGATTGGCTAAGAATTCTACCCCCATAATATTCATGTTGACCCTCAGGCATAAGTGACTAGCTTTCAATTCTTTGCTCGGGGAACTTACTAGAAGACTTTGTTTCATAGGGTTCATTGGTAAATTATGCTTTGTGGCGAATTGCTCGGTAATGAATGAATGTGATGCTCCAGAATCAAATAAAACGGATGCGGGTTCAGAATTAATAGGGAACATACCGAGCACAACATCGGGAGCCTCTTCAGCTGTTTCTGCAGCCACATGATTCACCCTTCCGCGGATGTAGTCCTGCTGACCTCTGTTGCCCAGTGGTGTCTGGTTGCTGTTGCACGGCTGCTGCTGCTGAGGAGTCTGCCTCTGCCCACTGTTCCTCTAATTCTGAGGAGTCTGCATGTTACGCTTCGGGCAGTTTTTAGCATAATGCCCTAGTTCTCCACATTTGAAGCAGCCAT
The DNA here is from genome assembly GCA_032594955.1 of Panicum miliaceum. Lineage (NCBI taxonomy): Eukaryota > Viridiplantae > Streptophyta > Magnoliopsida > Poales > Poaceae > Panicum > Panicum miliaceum. The sequence continues at coordinate 9,035,038 of CM064072.1, forward strand.
TGGGTTGGACCGGTGTGACTGGATTATTGGTCCGCACTGGTACACCTGTGGCATAGCCTGAACGGTACGGTTGCGGGTTGGAGTTGCGCTGAGTCTGCTGGTTGAAGCGTTGAGGCTGCTGTGGAGTTCGTTGATTCTGCTGACTCTGCGGATATCCTCCGCCTTGTCCTCCAAAGCGCGACTGAAATCCCTGGGGTGTGCTGTAGCGGGGACGAGTGTTGCTGCTGCATTCTCCCTGGGACTGAAGTTTTCGCTTGTGTTCCCCAAGCTCTTTGCGCTTGCTCTCTAGATCAATGGCTTTGTCTAGCAGAGTCTGGAAGTTTGGGAAGGTGTGACTGTGCAGCTGATAGTTGAGCGGCCCTATCAGACCTTCCAAGAAGCGCTCCTGCCTCTTTGCGTCACTATCCACCTCATGGGGCGCGTAACGGGACAACTGAGTGAATTTGTCCCGGTACTCGCTGACAGTCATGTTGCCTTGCTTCAAGGACAGGAACTCCTTCTGCTTGAGGTTCATCAGTCTTGTTGGGATATGGTGGCTGCGGAAGTTGGTTCTGAACTCCTCCCAGGTGATAGTGTTGGCATTGCCGTGGGCAGCAGTGAAAGCGTCCCACCAATCAGTGGCTGCACCTTCCAAACGTCCTGCAGCATACAGGACCCTTTCACGGTCACTGCATTGTGTGATGTCCAACTTCTTAGTGATGACCTTCAACCAGTCATCAGCATCCAAGGGATCCATAGAGTGAGAAAAAGTAGGGGGGTGGTGGCTCATGAATTCCCTATGTTTGTCTCATGGTGGCTGATTTTGCTGCGGCGCTTGCTGATTCTGTTGGGCTTGCATGTTCTGGATGGTGGCGGTGAGGTTCTGCAACACCTGCATCTGGGCTGCCAAGAATTGCTCTATTGTTGGGTTGGGTGGTGGTGGCAGCTGACTCTGTCGGTTGACTACGTGAGCACGCCTCGTGCTAGGAATATCCTGTCCTCCACCTGTCCTGGTGTTTACCATCTGACCGTTAGGGAATGAACCCAGAATAAGATAGGTGTACTTGATATAGATAGATAAAAGATAAGAATTTAACAAAATATGGATTGATAAGGACTCCAACTTATATTAGTGGGTAAATTGCAGCAAGCAAATCTCACATTGTTTTACCAAGCACAACCAACACAAAACAAGAGAGAGCAAACACTTCTTCTCAAGCAAGCATTATTACACCGTCGTCCTCTCAAGCAAAAAGGTTCTATTGAAGCAAACTTTAAATGATAAACAGCCTAGGAGCCTAGATGCCTAGTCCTCGAGGCGGGTGATGGAGCCGGGTGAGCCGTAACGAAGCTTCTTGCGGGGCGGCGACAGAGAGGGAAGCGGGGCTCATTCATCTGTGGAGGTGGCGGCGGCACTCCTTCAAGCTGGGCCTCCAGCGCGCGGATCCTCTCATGAGCCTCCAGCAGCCTGTCCTGAGTCTGGTCCAACTCGGTGATGATGTTCTCCAGATCGGTGTTGAGGGCGGCAGTGACTCGAGCAAGGGTGTTGAGGCGGTCTTCCTCATCTCCACCCAGAGTGACCACAGTCTCCTCAGTTCCACTGAGGTGGCGAGGAAGGTGGTGGTACTCCGTGTTCTGCAGCTCCTGGCGGTAGGTGTGGCAGATGGACCACAGAGCTCTCCTAGCGGCGCTGCTGACGGAGGCGTCGTAAGTAGTGTGGGGCGTAGCGGAGTCGTGCGTAGTGAGGGTCCACCAGCCTCTGATCCCCTCCATCTCCACCCTGACGTGGACGCGAGTGAGGAAGTAGTCGTCGAGCGTAGGGTCGATGTAGTGGTGCGTGTGGTACTGGGGGTTCACGTGGTTGCCCAACTCCTGTAGAACACCCTGCAGCACCAGTGATGAGTGATCGGGCTCACTGTCCGAAGTGCGAACACAGCAGAGTTGCCTCGTCTCTGGAGGACCATCGCCCTGATCATCGTTGTTGTCGTTGTCCTCGTCATCATCACCTCCATCATCAATACCCCCGGAGTCACCCGGCCTTCCTCTAGCGGCGATCGTTGCAGGAGCGGGAGCTGGAGCAGGGGCAGCTGGGGGTGGTGGTGGTGCCTCAACAACTGGTGATGCCGGCGGTATGAACTGATTCCCTTCTTCATCGACCGCCATGATGCGGCCATCATCCCCATCCACAAAGTAGTAGGCCTCCGTGGGTTCCTCCCCAATAGCTTCCACCTCCTCAACTGGGGCTGGAACTGGGGCGGGAGGAGCTGGCTCAGCTGGGGCAATGCGGACCTGGCGACTTCCGGTGCGCTTGCGAGCAGTCTGGTAAGTCCTGGCCATCTGACAGAGCAAGAATAAAACTCAAAATAATTTTGTTTTTTAAAAAATAAAACAACAAAAAGGACATGTAAATAAACATAGGTTTTTATGCGGAAATAATAAAATAAACACAAAAAATTTTGACGCTGACATGGCTTGCTAGAAGATAAATCCTCCATTTCGACCATTTCTAACTAGTCTAGCGTCCTACAGTCACATAGCTCTGATATCACTTCTGTCACACCCGATTCTAGAGAGAACCAGATGCATCTCATGTGTGCGTCAATATCATGTTCATACACACATGATAGACGGACAAGTGTAATATATCAAAGACAATGCTCGAAAAGTCAATAAAATAAAGTATTTAATATTATTACACTCCGAATAAAAGAGACACAAAGGTCTTTAAACGTTCCACCGATATACCCTAAACGAAGTCCGCAACAAATCCGTCTTCCACAGGCGATGACTGATGAACGCAAGCCTAGAACTCCTCGAAGTCGTCGAAGTCCTCCTCTTCAAAGTTCTCTTCAGAACAGGAGTTGGGCAAGGGTGAGTACTCTTATGGTTGGTACTCAGCAAGTAGGGGAGAATATGCAAGGCCATCAAGGATAGACTAAGGTTTACAGCAATAAGCACTTTTAGTTGGTCAAGTTTTATTAGCCTGCACCTAATAACTAGATTTAAGTTTATACCAATCCCACTTAAGCGAAAACATAAAGGTACCAACAACATAAACATAAACGAAGAACCACAAGTTAAGTAATCTTCAAGTTTCATTATCATATGAGGGTCCAAGCCGCTCTTATCCGTGAGCACGGCTGTTATAACAGTTTTACACTCTGCAGAGGTTGTACACTTTCCCCACAAATTGTGTTCCCCTAAGTCGCCCGGGTTCGCAAGGCCCTTAAACACTTCCGAGGTGAGTGGCGAGGGGTACACTACGAAGCCTTTACAAAGACATGTCGAGAGCTAGGCAGCCCGCTAGAGTTTCAGTAGCCGTGTGGTCCATAAACCTCCCTAATGGTCAGCTCCTTAGCAAAGGCTGCTACCCCAAGAGGACCGGGCTATGATCCCTATCACTGACCCCCTCCTTGCCCTTTCGGTAAGGCCACCAGCTAACTACACATCTAATTAATTGGCTAAGGTCAGAGCCATGTGACTTTGTGGTTGCACTGTTCACTTGGTTCTCCATGTTCCCATTAAACAAAGTTGATCTTGCATTAACGAGGTATAACAACATTATGAAACGTGATCATCATTATCATAAGAGTAAACCAACACCAATCCCAAAGTTTCCAACTAAGCGTGACTACCCAACATAAATAGTAAACCCCGATGATTCAAGGCTTTGGGTAAAAGACTAGGTATGTCCTTAGCATAGGTGACCCATCAAGTTTATGCAAAGCAACATTAAAGTAAAGTGAATTATCATACTATTGTTGGGATAAAATAGAACATTCAGGGGAGGGAAGTCCACTTGCCTTCCTCAAACTCCTACTGGTTCTCTTCCTCGTAAGCTTGTTCTTGGTCTTGCTCGAACGTCACATCGTCTACATGATCACACAAACAAGCATACACAAACAAATAAGAAACAGTACAATAAATAGTACAAACAGAGAGTAAAAATATGATAATGTTGTAGTTCATGATGCAAGGATTGCGTGAGCACAAGAATCGCTGAAATCGGAATTGAAACGATGAAATCATGGCGAAAACAGTGATCCAGGGACCTATCCGTGAGAGTTTTGAACTTCTAGGGGCTAGATTTGAAGAAACTAGGGGCTAAAACACAATTAAACCTTAAACAGAGGGCCCTGGGTGCAAAACTGGAGGTTCTGGATGGCGAGTTCTAATTCTAGAAAGGTCAGGGGCCTAAACAAATAAGAAAGGACCTGATTCTAATTCTTTTAAACAGGACTGGACTGTGGGTTGATTTCTGGATAGCCTAGGGGCTTTTCTGCAAAAGAGCTGGCGACGGCTAGGGTTTGGCTTGGGTTAGGTGGATCTGATTCGCCAGATCTATATCGGACGGCGTACGGTTCTACGGCTCGGCTCAGGCTTGGCTTGGCGGCTCGGCTCGGCTCATACCTGATCTAGGCCCTTGGATCTGGATCGAAAGACAGGGTGATGGATGGGGTGGCTCGGATCGGCTTGGCAGGCGGCGCTGGGTGCTGGCGACGAGCGAGGGCGGTGGCAGACAATCGGAGCTCACCGTATTCAGTGCTCCGGGGCTCGGTTTGGGATGGGGCTGTGCCGGGGAGGTAGAGCGCGGCACGGTGAAGGCATTGGGGGTCACGGAACGGTCGTGCGGCGGCCGGAGACCGGAGGACCATGGTGGCAGGCGGAGCCAGAGCTCCGGCGAGCAATTGGGGTTTTGACAGTGCGAGAAACAGAGGGGAAAGGGGGGCGGCGTGGTGCTCACCACCTCGCGGAACTCCGGCGAGGGTTGTAGGTGGAGAGGACGTGGCGGAGCGGTGGGTCGACGACGAGGTGCGGCACGGGCGGTGATGTTCGCTCCGGTGAGGAAATGCCGGCGTGGAGCAACGGTGCGGAGAGGAAGGAGTGGACGGTGACGGTGCTTGGTCCTTGGCGGAGCTCCGACGACGAGCGGGGTCAACGAAGAGGCGGCGGGGCAGGAGGTCGACGACGCGGCAGCAACGGCGAGTTCGGCTCGGGTGAAATGGAGGTGCAGAGCAGCGGGGCTCGGGCGTGCGGTGAAACAACAGTGGAAGGAGAGGAGCATGGGTTCGGGCACTGGTTTTGTAGGGGGTGAGAGGAGGCGGAGCGGCCGGGGAAGGGAGGCGGCGGCTGTCGCGGCGGCCGGGATTGGCGGCCGGATTGCAGCGGCCACCCGCGAAGGAAAGGGGCGGGTCGTCCGGGGCGCGTGCCGCGGCCATTATGGCAGGCGGGTGTCGCGGAAAGGAAGGGGCACGGGCGGGATTCGCGTCGTTCCAGGAAAAGGAGAAAAAAGGAAGGTGGGAGCGGGAGGAAGGGGGTGGCGCCGACATGTGGGTCCACAGTGGCAGTGAGAGAGGGAGGGAGAGGGAGAGAGGGGCGCCGCGGGTTGGGCGGGCTGGGGTTTTGGGCCGCGGGGAGAGAAAAGGAAAAGGAGAAGAGAGAGAGGTTTGGGCCGGGCTGGAAGAGAAAACGAGGAGGGGGTTCTGGGCTAGGCTGAAAGAGAATGGGAGAAAAGAAAGAGAGAGGGAGATGCATGCATATTTTTTTATTTTGTTGTTTTTATAAAATATTTTTAGAATTTTATTTTCTACATTTTTTGGGTGTTACAGGGTACCTCAGTTTGTCGCCTCGACCTCCAACACCGGCAAGCCATCACCTGTGCGTGGACACCCCTCTCCGCCCCCACATTGCCTGAAACAACCTTTCCCCCTCCTTCTCCGCCTCACCCCGAGGCTACACAGCCATTCCCCGCGCCGTTTCCCTCATTGGACCGTCGCCCCGCCATCCGCCCCCGCCGCCGGCTCTGTGCCACCGTCGGCAGGCCGCCTCGATCCATCCTTCCCCACCCCCAAGACCTCAAAGAGGTGCGGTTCAACCCTCTTTTTCATCTCCCACCTTCACACCGCACCCCCGACCACCCTAGTCGCCAGATTTTGGCCGGTAGTAGCTGTTCCCCTGTACCAAGGACCCATCTACGTCGATTTAAATCTTCTAAGAAGTTTTCTGTAAATATCAAGGACTCATGTGTAAACCTAGAACAAGAACTCAAAAACCAATCTGTTACCTTTGAAGATGCATAACAACTCACAGAAAAATCCTAAAAATACATCCTAAGATATTCTGGAATCCTTAACAATAGATCTACAACTTTGTAACAGGATTTTGGGATCTGTTTCCACATGATTTTAGATGTGGATTTAAATCAAGTTTAAATGGCTTTTATTGTTCTAAGAGACTCAAGTAAGAACTGCTCATGAAACTTGGATGGTAGTTTCAGAACTAGGAGTGAAGTCTCTCATAAAAATTTCATGCTCTAAATCCAAGCACAACCACGGTTTCGAGTGCTTTTGTTACCAGCTAAATTACTTTTAATCTAAAAATGTTAACCTCTGGTTCTTGCTTAGGAAAAATCTACAAAAATGTGCAGTAAACTACTCATTCGAGTAGGTTTGATCTATAAGGAGTTGAGCACCAGTTTCTTGCATGGTTGTCCCATGCAGGTAGATTTTAATCATAAAAATAACTGTTTAATAAGCTTTCCATGAGTAACCTGTTGAATGAAGATGGCTAAACGTGATACAGTAAGGCTGTAAATAAGTAACAAGCTCTACCTAAGAATCTCAACTCAGGAGCTACCTCTACGAGTAGTTTTGCTTAAAATTCTCAACTTAGAAACTGCTCTTTCGAGTGGTTCTTCAACCCAAAAAATACCCCTGCGAGTAGTTTGTGTCAACCAATGCTTCCTATTACAAATGGCCGTACAACATGCACAACCACCCGCTCAGTTATTGGAGTCAGTAATACAGATAAGTACTCGATAAATGACTGCCCAGGAAAAAGGAAATAACGAACTTGACTACTTAACTTAAGTTTTGACTACTTTATAAAGGAATCTTGTACCAGTAAAACCACTCATACTTGTGCATTCATATAGACTCAACTACTCTCGCTGACGGAATCTACAATCTAGTACCCGAGTCTGAGAGTGAGCAGCAAGAAGCTCCGGTTAATCTCACAGAAGTCGCTGAAGACCCGGACCATCGTTCGGAGGAGCCCCCGGCTTGTTTTTCACAAGAAGGGAAGCCCCGGTGCATGATCCCAGTTTTTAAATTATGCAACTATTGTTTCCTTTGTCTGTGCATTTAAGTTCATAGGAGTTGATTGGAACCCTAGCTGCACGATCCTAGGTACCTTTGTAATGACTACTAGAACAGGAAGATCAAGTAGATGCTATGCTAATAGGTTCAATAAAAGTCGAGTAGTTCCTGTTACTCGCGAGAACTATAGGAGTTGATTGATTTACCGCATACTGTAACTATAAGGTTGGCAGATGGGGCTGTGGTAAAGTACTCATGGTTGAAGCCCCTTCTAAGTAGTGAAAAATGCTAAGGCTGCAATGTGTGGTAGCAGTGGTTAAGCGTTTGAAAGTACTAACCACATGCCAAGAATATGGTAATCGGTAAGCTTAAGTACTCAATTGAACCGGTGCGTCGACAGGTTCCACCGACTTGACGTTGTTCCATAGGCCAATGGTGAGCGCAAGAAGGGTCATGTTCCGGCGTCGTCCGTGTTCATGGACTTCTTCTACTCGAGGCCGGTGGCCCTGATCCATAAACTGGGAATAAAGGGGAAAAGTTGCACGTGTGACTCTTGGAGTAACCACGTGACGTGTGTTTAGGTTTCCCTTGCGAGGTTAATAAATTGGATTCGAATCGTCCGTTTCTCGCGGTAATTGAGACTGCTTAACGCTCTTGCCACATAGAGTAACAAGAGGAACTATGCTTATGATGAAACTTGTTGGATGATTAATTGTTTTCCCACCATATTTGATTAGAATTAGATGCTCATCTAGACTGGATTAATGAACTAGAATATTGAAAGTTAAAACATGAAATTAAGGACTTGCTCTTTGTTGCTTTTCAGCAAAAATAAAACCCTAGAATCTTAGAGCCATGCATGCTTAGTAGTCGGTCTGTACATAGAACCAATCGGGTAAGCCTTGCTGAGTATTAGTATACTCAGCCTTGCTTGTGGCAATATTTTCAGGTATGCCTGTTGAAGACATGGCAGCTGGTTTGGCTTGGCCGAGTGCCTTGCCGACTGGTTGGACGGTGGAACGGGAGCCTTCCCCCGCTAGTAATGACCCTACCGATGAGTAGTTGATCGTGTTTCTTTAATCCGCTGCAAGGAAACTCTGAATAAAGTTTTGTGCTGAACTTCAGAAGTACTCGAGTGGTACTTCCGACTTGTAATAATTAATGTCCGACTTGTGATTTTTAAAATCTTGTGGAATGTTGTATCCTCTGGACTTGCCTTCGTACGAGTTAGGTGTATGCTTGGTTTTGATCGAACTGTTGAGTGGTTGTATCGGGATCTACCCGACAGATTGTCGGATTAATCCGTTTGAAGTGCATGGTGGCCAGTTCATCTACAAGGGTGATGGTTAGTGCACTTGAGCCAGGTTAATTCGGGCGGTTCTACCACAGTAGTAGCCTTCAAGTTTGACCTCACAAGCAAAGTCACAATGGTGTCATATCTTTCCGGAAGAGACCTAAAAAACTTGAGAGAGAAATCCACATCCGGCACCTCAAAACCAAGACACTTGAGCTCATTGACAATGTCATTCCACTGGTTGAACATCTCGGGCACACTTTCATCCTTCTTCATGGCAAATTCACTAAATTTTCCTTTGAGCACATACATCTTTGCCTCTTTCACGGTTGATATGCACTCATGAATTTCATAAGTTTCTTTCATTTTTCATTTGCGGTCTTGAGATTCTTGACCCAGTTGAACTCACTCACATCAAGAGCACTATATAAGACATTCATTGCTTGATCATTAAGAAGTTCATTTTCTTCATCACGAGGTGTCAAACTTTTATTATCTAGAATTAAAAATCCATCATTCACAATTATCCATATCTTTCTACTCATAGCCTCGAGATGAACTGTCATTCTATCTTTCAATAATAATAATTATTCCCATCAAAGAATGGTGGCTTGGCAACATGAATACCATTATCACTAGTCATTATCTTTACTCCGGGATGATTAAATCCTTGCTAAAATGGAGTCCTTGGCTCTGATACCACTTGTAGGATCAAGGATACTAACTAGAGGGGGGTGAATAGGCGGTTTTAACTAAAATCACAAACACTAAGAAAATTTAATTAGTAACACAAGTGAGCTCCTATTTCTACTAACTCCTACACTAGTGGGGTTTTGCAACTTAGGGTGACAAGTAACAATTCAATCTCTAGTAAGGTAAAGTGCTCAAAGTAAAATGTAAAAATAAATTGAGCAAAGAAGTAACCGGGCAAGAGACAAGAATTTTTTCTATGGTGTCGATGACTTGCCGGTCACCCCTAATCCACGTTGAGGTGGACTCAAAGCTTCAACTGCTCCTCTATCAAGAACCACTCTTGATCTTGAGCTAGCTTGAATCATTGAGCCTCTCCAAACCTCAATTCCACTAGAGTTGCTCTGCACCACTTCGGCGAGGTGAGCACATGAACCTCTCACAAATCAAATCGGGGCTCCTCCACAATCTTCTTGAAGGGCTCAACGGTTTCACCTTCTCCATGCCGTCTAGGTGGCAACCTCCAAGAGTAACAAGCCGATGACGCTTGCTTGAAGACTCTCTAGTGCCACAAAGCTCAAACACTTGATGCAATGCACTATGATTTTCTCACACTCTCAAGAATGCAACTCCAAAGCAAAGTGAGTGAGTGAGAGAGGAGGTGGCAGGCTCAAGAATGTCATGGAAGCTTTCAAATGTGCCGAGAGCACTCCCCACGGCCGGACAATGGGGTGTATATAGCCAGCCCCTCGAAATCCAACCGTTACACTCAAATCCCATGATGATAGAGTTTTCGCGGACTGTCCGCCATTCAAACCCAACGGCTAGAAGCGCAATAAATGTGTGTAAGAGTCGACCGTTATAGCCCTGGTGGACCGTCCGCCTCACAGCGCGCGGACTGTCCGCAGTACAAAGACCTTGAGCATAAAGAACACTCCATGTTCTGTCTGGTTCCAAAGTTTAGCCGGCGGACCGTCCGCCACCTAAGGCCGGACCGTCCACCGTTCAAAAAGAATTCCAACCAGAACACACCTCGGTTCTGTCCAGATTTTTTGGTTAGCTAGCGGACTGTCCGCCCACTAGGGCCGGACCGTCTGCCCTTCTATATTTTCGCACACCAAAAACTGACCAATTAGCGGTCCTACCACGAAGAGCAACACCGAATCAGTTGGTGGTCCTGGATCAACTTTTGTTAGGTGGCGGACCGTCCACTCCCCCTGGGCGGACTGTCCGCCGTTATCTTTTCAGATCCACCTAGAAACACAAATTTTCTATCCTTGATTTCAAAGAGACATGCGGACTGTCTGCCACTCTAGGCCGGACTGTCGGCAACAACAAGTCAGCATGCTTTGAAATCAAGTTGCCATTCTCAAACTAAGTTATCCCTCATGCATGCGAATGGAAGTGTTCGAGCAAAATGGCACAATAGAACCATCAAGCAAATGCACATTGACCCATCTTGATAGTACGGCTATCTATCCTATTAATCCGGTTATTTTTTCATCCGGTCATTTTTTCATCCACTAAGTACCTTATGACCGGCAAAAATAGAAAAACCCTATCATATACCTTTGTCTTGAGCATATCCATTCAACATCATCTCCAAGTGTCTTCATTATATCAATTTATGCTCATCTCTCTTGGACCAACATATACTCATTTCTTCTCAAAAAAATTGTTAGTCCACTAATATTGTCATTAATTACCAAAACTCGAATTAGGGGCCTGGATGCTTTCACCGCGCACCGCCACCTCTATGACCATTTCGACTCGGCGCCCGGTGTCCTCCTGGGCAACACACTCCACTTCCTGGTTCGCGACAGCATTAGCATCATCAAGTTCGACTTGATCACGCAGGCAATATCTGTGGTTGACCTACCATACACATACACATTAAGATATCAAAACATTGTGCTCATAACCACGGAGGACGGTGGACTAGGGCTCGCCGCCATGGGTAGTAAGTACCAGCTCTACCTGTGGTCAAGTGAGGCTGGTTCTAATAGGGATGCGAGATTTGTTCTCAGCAGGGTCATTGATCTTGAGAAGCTGCTCCCTGCCGCTGCACTCGGTGTCTTGCCGCCTCATGTGAGCGGTTTCGCAGACGGTGCCGGCGGAGTCCTTTTCATGTGGACGTTTCATGGGTTGTACAGTATAGGTATGAAGTCTGAGCAGATCAGAAGGGTGCCCGGCTGCTACACATTCCATGTTGTTCCTTACTTGAGCTTCCAGACTCCAGGTAGGCAGGTGAAGTTTGTCACATTTGTTCCTTTATGATTCTCGCTCCTTACATTCAGAACATGCAGTATTATCTCAACTCTTGACATGAAAACATGGACAATGACCATTGCTCAGCACCGTGCTAAACAAAGAGAGATGTTTGTCTGGAATTTAACTGTATCGTATGTTGATGATTTTGATTAAAGTTTGTTAAAACTGGAGGAGCTGTGGGTAATTAATTAGTTGGTGTTTAATGGTGTAACTACTGTTGTAGCAAATTTGTTGGTCACTGTTTGTTGCTGAGCAATGAATTTTCGTTGAGGGAAAATAAATTCCTCCAGAATGATATGTTCTTTCAAAATTTCTGTTCACAGCACTGGGAGCAGCCTCGTCTACAGGTGACGGACCAACCAACCAAGAGCTAGTTCTTCATATTGCCTAAAGGACTCAAAAGCAGCAAGTCTTCCAAATCAAAAAGCAAAGTCAGTGTTAGGGATTAGATCTTTGTGTTAGGAATAGTTAGTTGTTTTTCTTAGCCGTGATGCATGATGTATTGGTTTACACTTGTCGAATTGTGTAAGCACCCTGTCAGGACCAAGGCAGTTATCTACTTACCTGACGAAACTGAACGTCTGAACTTAACTGAAGAAACCGAGGAAAGGCAATGCATATTCAGACCTTGTCAGAGAATAAGAAGAAGAAGAAGCAGAGTTCTGAAGTGAATACGTTCTCGTAGCCAAGTGACGTGTTCACGAGGAGCGATCTGTTGTACCGTCCAATATTGATCAAGTGCGGGAGTTTACTTACATTTTAGATTTTATACTGTGTAGCGGTTAAAGACTTGAATCAGCTGTAACTTGGTTGTAAGACTTGATGTGCTCTGAAGAAAAAGGTCACACAGAGTGTCGGAGTATACTGGACATGCATGGAGTTTGTAACATGAATACTGCATGAACTTGGAAGTTTACATGAAATTTGTACCTGAAGTGTACTGATGGACATAGAGTTATCTGAATTCTGGAACTTGCTTCCTGAATAAAGTCAGAGAAAACAAACCAGGGGGGAGGAGTTGGGAGACGAGACGGCGTGGAATTCGGCCTGGCCCAACCATAATTCGAATCGGAGTCGCTGGGCCCACCTGGCAGTGGCAGGGACGTCCCTGATGAAGCTGTTTGAAGTCAAACCAGACAAGGCAGAGCAGATCGGAGATCGCGCACAACTCCTCGCTCCGCCGCCGCCGGGGTCCGTCCGACCAATTAGTCATGGACATGGTGCCGCCGCCGGAGCTGTTGGAGGAGATCGTGGAGGAGGTCCTTCTCCGCTTCCCGCCGGACGACCCCGCGAGCCTCGTCCGCGCCGCCCTTGTCTGCAGGCTCTGGCGCTGCCTCGTCTCCGCCGCCGCCTTCCGGAGCAGGTTCCACGAGTTCCACCGCACGGCACCCCTGCTGGGCGCCCTATGCCAGGGCAGATGCGGCGGCGGAGACCTCCAGCCAACGTCGCGCTTCGTCCCCACGTCCTCCTTCCGCCCGGCCCACGCCGCCCGCTACGGCTGGCGCGCCGTCGACGCCCGCCGCGGCCGCGTCCTGCTGGAGCGCTGGCCATGGGGAGCGGCCCCTGAGGACCGAGCTCGCCGTCTGGGACCCCGTCACCGGCGAGCAGCGAGAGCTGCCCAGCATGCCGATGCAGTTCAACGTGTACCCGCGCAGCTGGGCCGCGGCCGTGGTCTGCGCCGGCGGCGGCAACTGCGACCACCACGACTGCCGCTGGGGATCTTTCCTGGTTGTCTTCGTGGACATCAAACACGACAAGATGTGCTCGTGCACCTACTCGTCCGAGCTAGCTGCATGGAGCGAGCAAACATTTAGTGAGCTTCGCTGTCTCTATGACCACTACTGCTTCAAGCCGGAGCCCTGTGTCCTCATGGGGAATGCGCTCTACGTCTTGTTCCATTCGAACCATGGAATCGTGAAGTACGATTTGGCCACGCGGGAAGCATCTACAATTGACATGCGACCGGCATTCCATCCGCAACATATTGTGCTCATGACCATGGATGATGGAAGGCTAGGATTCGCCACCATGGACAACTGCAGACTCAATGTCAACCTATGGTCGAGGGTGGTTGGTCGAGACAAAGATGCAAGATTTGTTCAATGCGGAGTCATTGATCTTCCGAAGGCGCTCAATGCACTCAAGACCTCACCTCATGTGAGCGGCTTTGCGCATGGTGCCGGGGTTCTTTTCATCTGGACGTATGATGGTTTATACAGTATGGACATAAAGTCTGAAGAGGTCAGGAAGGTGCCGGGTACAAGGTACTGCCATGTCTTCGCAGACGTTGTTCCATACTTGAGCTTCCACACTCCAGGTACAGCTTTGCTCCTTTATGATAGATTTTCCTTACACTCGCAACATACCGTGTTATTTCAGCTCTTGACATGAAAACATGGACAATGAATATGTGATCCTATCTAATCTTTTGATGAACCATGGTTGAAAGTTGAAACGGTCGATCAGGTCTTTTTAACAATTTATCTGAATCTAGGCTGAGGTAGGAAGGTACCGATGGAGCAGGAGGGAATCCAATTCCAAATAAGTAATTGGCTATATATAATAGTAGCTTCTACAATCTAGTAGAGTACGTCTAGAAGATATTGGCTTCATGCACTCATGTTAATTTATGTTTTACCTCATGTACATGTTCCTTTCTTGGATCTGCCTATGTCACTTAACAGCACATAGAGATGTGGATGATGGAAACCTTACAAAACCAAGAGAGATGTGTCTCAGTAGTTTAAGCGGACATCTGTTAATGATTTTTCTCAAAGCTTCCTAAGTGGGAGAGTTTTGGGGAATAAGTTGGTGTTTTATGGTCAACTGTCACAGCAAATTCTTTGTCTCTGTTATTGCTGATGACGACCAATAATTTCCCGTTAAGGCGAATAAATTCCTCAAGGCTGATATGCTTTTTCAAAATTTCTGTGTTTTTGAAGCACTGGGAGCAACCTCTACAGTACTTGATGGACCAAGACCTAGTTCTTTTCAATTGCATGAAAGACTCGATCAATTGCTTGTAATATTATAATCCAGGCAATATTATGAATTATATATACTCCCTCTGAGATTATTAGGAGACCCAGAACAAACTCTCGCGCCTAGTGCTTAGGAGAATCAGTATATAGGACATTAAAACACCTCAATTTCGTACGTGCCATGTTATTCCACATATGCATATTGTAAAACTCCATTTAATCTACTTTCATGCGTATAATGAATTGTCCTACACTCCTACATACTCAGAGAAGGAAATCCAGATTCTTGAGATAAAGTATATGGCTCATGATCACGAGAATTTTGATGAAGAGCAAAACATGCAAGGTGTGCGAGGGGATGATACTTAGCATCCGACTAGTCGGAGCGAGTGCAGACTACACTCATCTCATGAATACTATGAGAACGATAAAAATACACCATGGAACATCTCAATAATAACATTAGAACAGCAAAAAGAGACTAACATAACGTGCAACATCTATCTATTATTATTTAGGGAACTGCACAAAAGACCGTGGAACAAATCGTACAGGCTCGCAAAAGATTAAAATATACGGTGGAACAATTGAAAAGGGTCCTTTCGCTCAAGCTGTTTGGAACCAGATTTTAACCTGGGAGCAGGTCACATTGCCTCCTCACCTACAGCCACAAAATTTGTACTCCTCCTCACTAACCAAACGGTGGGAGGCTGCTGCTGCCACGCAACCAAAGGAAACCCGACGCTCATTCAACGGCATGGTCATCCATATTTGGTGGAACATCTGGAAGGAACGAAATCGCCGCATTTTTCAACAACACTTTTTACCAGCTATTGAAGTTGCTTCGCAAACAAAAGAAGACATTTTGCAAAGAAGGCGCGCCATGTTGTTTTAAATCTCTTCCAGGATCGTCTAGTGTCTTTTTGTGTTATGGAGCAGCTCTTTCACTTGGGGGTTTCATCATTGGCTAGTGATTTGTGTTCTAAAAACTCTTTTGTCTATCTTAATGAAGGGCAGAGCTCCTGCCAATTTGGTTAAAAAAACAATTGAAAAGGCTAAGAAGATTGTTGAACATTTTGGAAAATTGTGAAATAAATGAGTTATGTTACCAAGACAATAATTTGTTTATGGATGAAAATTAATCAAAATATAATGTTGGAAGAATAAAAAAAGATAATCGGGATAACCCATTCGAACACAAATTTGCGCTGGGCCGAACTGATAAAGATAGACCAAAATAAAATTTGATGGACTATAGCCTGTAGGGAAGAATTTGGCCCTAATGGGCCCAATAAGAAATAGAAGGGAGAGAGGAGAGAATGAGAGATCCAATGATCCAATCCCCTCACTCTCACAACCCCCGACGGACCAAACCCTAGCACCACCGCCCGCTGATCCCAACCAACAAAGCAACATGGTTGCGCCGCTGCTGTTTTACGAGCTCCTCGAGGAGGTCCTCCTCCGCATCTCGCCAGACGACCTCGTCAGCCTCCTTCACGCGACGCTCGTTTGCAAGCGGTGGGGCCGCCTCGTCTCCAGCCGCAGCTTCCGCCGCCGGTTCCGGGACATCCACCGCATGGCCCCCATGCTGGGCGCCATCGTCAAAAAAGACAACTTCGTCCCCACGTCCTCCTTCTGGTGCCATGTCCCCGCCAAGCTCCGCCGCGGCTGGATGGTGCTCGACGCCCGCCACGGCCGCGTCCTCTTCCACAATGTACGCTATGGGTCCGAGTCGTATGATCCAACCCCCTTTGTCTGGGACCCCATCACCGGCGAGCAGCTGGAGTGCCGGAACCCTACGTGTGGTTCTTGAATTTCGCGGTGCTATGTGCCGCCGCCGGTTGCAACCACCTCGACTGCAGCCACAGCCCTGCCTCGTGGTCTTCGTGGTAGTTGGCCGCAGCCGCGGTGATACGTTCGCCCGCGTCTACTCGTCCGAGGATGGGCAATGGAGCGAGCCCACTGAAAGGAATCGGTGCTTGTAGCCTAAGAGGAGGAGGGGGTGAATTAGGCAATTCTAAAAACCTTAACCTATGCCTCAAACTAGATAGCACAAAACATAATCTAGAACATGCTAACTATATGTGCAACTATGGTTCCTGTAGTGTGAAACTCTCATCCCAAATAAGTTTTGCAACCTATAGCTAATACTATCAAGATACTACACTAAGAAAGTAAAGGCACACAAGTTGCAAGAGTAATGTGGAAACGTAAAGGAGGGGATGAGAGGAAGCAAACTACCGACGAAAGGATTTATGTTGTGGTATCGGTAGGCACTAAGCCACCTTTAGTCCATGTAGTTGAAGCACTCACTAAGAGTATTGCTTCCCGGTTACCAAGTCTCTTCCGGGGCTCCTCTTGTCTTGCCACAAAGGCTCGGCCACTAAGGCTCATGCCAAGTCTCCCGATCACCTTGATGCCACCTTCACTACGGAACTTCCCACGAAGGAGGGGTCTCCTCTTCCACCGCGCAAAGCTATCTTCGCCGCTCCACACCAAGCTGGAGGATCGAAAACTTGCCGACGAGCCACGAACACTCCAAGAGGCTGGCACACCGAGGTACAATCTTGAGGTTCACTCAAGAACCATCACAAGGTCACAACACCTTACTCTCACACTCTCTCTAGAGCTAGCCTAGCACTACACCTCACAAAGCTTGTGCTAAATCTAAGGATTCGATCAACGAGCTCTTTGGTTGGCTTGGAGAACTTCAACAGAGTTTCTGTAGCTTCTGATGAACTCCAGCAGCCTCAAATAACCCGGGGTGAGGCCTTATATAGGCTAGAGATCCACTTCTAGCCGTTGCTTGCTTTTCTGCAAAAAATCCTAAAGTGTCGGTTAAACCGGTCACAACTGTCGGTTTAACGGTCACTCTGAATCTGCATGCTAGCTGTTGAATGTCTCTCTGCCATGCCTGAGCTTGCTTGCCTCATTGCACCGACGCACCGGTTCAACCGGTCCTGAAGGATTTGTTCCTTGAAGCCTTTTGCACCTTGAAATGCTCTCTGTATCAGTAAACTACCAATGCACCGACGCTTAACTCGAGGGCGCCGGTTAAACCGGTCACAATGGTCGTTTTAACCGGTCACTCTGAATCTGCATGCTAGCCGTTGAACGTCTCTTTGCCACGCCTGAGCTTGCTTGCGTCATTGCATCGACACACCGTTGGTTCAACCGGTCTTGAAGGATTTGTTCCTCGAAGCCTTCTGCACCTTGAAATGCTCTCTGTATCAGTAAACTACCAATGCATCGACGCTTAACTCATGGGTGTCGGTTCAACCGGTTCCTCTGGCACTTTTCCACTTGATCGCCATGCCTTCTCCTCATTGCATCGACGCCTCCCTTGTTATAGCGTTGGTTCAACCGGTGCTACTGACTTGATCACAGTAGCATCACCCCAATGCACCGGTCGGTTCATTTTCAAGGGTGTCGGTTTAACCGGTCGCCTATTTTCTGCTGCACCTTGTCCAAATCATCGCTGCGGTCATTTAGACACCCCAAATATATTCTTTTTTGCATTTTCACTACAACTTGGGTATCTTGACTGCGATTTGGACTGTCTTGTATATGGATTGGACTCCATCCGTGGGACCTAGAAATCCTACAAACTTGAGCTAACAAACTCATTAGTCCTATTGACTATGTTGTCCCACAATCACCAAAATCACAATCATGGTCTAATGGACTCATGTTCCTTACACCCACCTTTGCTCTGCACATCAATCATAGTTTGGGTCGCATCGACAGTTTGGATTTGATGCCCGGTGCTACTGTGGGGGATGCACTGTACTTCCTGTTTCACATGACGGACGCAGTCCTGAAATTCGATCTGGCAACGCGGGAGATGGCGATGATTCACCTGCCAGATACAACGTATTCACGTCCGATTGCGCTCATCGCCACAGAAGATGGTTGTCTCAGATTCGCAGGAACAAAGGTGCGCACACTCCACCTATGGTCGAGGGTGGCTGGTCCCAGCGAAGAAGCTTGATGGGCACAAAGCAGAGTCATTGAACTTGACACGATACTTCCTGCCGATGCCATCTCACGCTCTCCTATTAGGATTGGTAGTGTTGGTGTCATTTTTCTTTATACAAGCATTGGTGACATCTTCAGTGTTGACTTAAAGTCCAGCCAGGCAAGGAAGATGCCTAAGGAACTTGGTCTCCCTGATTATGTTGTTCCCTTCATGAGCTTCTGCACTCCAGGTAAAGTTTTCGTGATGCTTAATTTGCCATTTTTAGCACTTACTGTACTGATGTTTCAGATTTCTCAGGAAATTGTAGATGTTCCTGTCAGCAATGTAAAGATGATGGTAATATGGTTCATAGCACTGAGTTTATTTAAGTGTAATATCTTTAAACTGTGCTAGTGCTACCTGATGTTCTTGTTTCTGGAGTCCTTGAAATTTGCTGGATATGATAGAATTTATCCATCTGTTGAACAAATCATTTTGGATGATGGGTTCTTGACTATTGATCAATTTAGGATGAGACATGAAGTTATGCAGCAGTTAAAATTTAAATTGTCACTCCTGTACCACTTCAGATGTTTGCCTTGTGCCCATGTTTAAATTGCACATTCCTTAGCTATTGGATGATAAGACATGTTTCTCTGAAATTTGAAGTCCATCTTCTCTTTACTGATTTTGTGCAATTGTCTGTTAACTGGTGTAGCTATGGGTAATAAGTTGGTGTTGTTTGGTTAGCCATTGGCGGCAACTTGTTGGTCATTTTGGTTGGTGAGAAACAAAACATATAATGATGGCAAATCGATTCCTAAAGTTGCTGATATTACTTTCAAAATTTGTGTTCCTGCAGCACTGGGAGCAGCCTCTACAGATGAGGAACCAAGTGGTAGCGCCTCCGTTTCAAGTGCATGAAAAAGTCAAGTTGCTAGTGCAAGGTCTCTAAGATGAGGGAGGAAATGTGTACTGGTGATCACAGTTCACAGATGGCATATATGTGTTTTGTGGCTTGTAGCACTTTGCATAAACGGTATTTGCAGTTCTGCTTGCCATCATGCTCTCTGGATCTTTGTCTAATGGCTTAATGGATAGTAGTTAGTAGTCTCTCTTAGCTCTGATGTGTTTAGCTTGCTAGTCAGCGTAAACGTCTCTTGGACTTCTCTGTAAGGTGTTAACAGCAGCATGGTCTTGCTCCATGTGTGCTCCGAAACTTATGCTTCCCTTGTCTACGGTTACTGGTGCTCAGGTTCTTGCATGGCTACTTGAAACTTATTTCCTGAACCGATGCTGCATTGTGGAAATTTTATTTTTTCTTGTACTTTTAGCATGCAATTTCTCATGCAGTTGCAGCGAAGAGCTTCAGTCTGTAACCTTATTTCCTGATAGTGATGCATCTGATGCCAGCATGTACCTTTCCCATCCTCCATAAGCCAGTTCAGTTCTTTTTTTCTTCCTGCTGGTGACTTTCTGAATCTGTATAGCCTATAGGTGGGTCTGTCTGGATCATATATAGATGTCCAAACGGGCGGCCCGACCCGGCGTGGCCCGGTCATCTCCGTGTCGGGCCAGGCACGGCACTACGCCGTGCCCGTGCCGGACCGTGCCCACCTACGTGCCACACCAATGGCCCAGGCACAGGCCTACGGGCCTATTTCGGGCTGGGCCAACCTGAATTAGCACGGCCCGGGCAGCCCGAAGCCCGCAAATAGAAACACCACTTCAAAAATTTCAAATTTCACAAATATGAACATGATCTACAGAATTATAACATCACATTTCACAATCAAAAATTCAGAATCAACAATCAGATGATAAATAACATAACAGACTAGTAGACCACATAAACATAACTGATAAACAAAGCTGTTTTCAACACTTGATCTATGTGATCAAGTGTTGGCTGCCTCGTTAAAAACCTCCCTAGGTAAAAACTCACCCTTATGAGAAAACCCTAGGGAGAGAAAAAGAGTACAACCCAGCTCTTAAATTCAAGTTTAATTGTTCATTACAGCAAACGAGTACATCACATGATTACATGAAGTTAACAACTTCTTGATAATCCAGTAACCAGAAGCTTGTTGTTGCCAACTTGCCATCAGCGCATCACTTGTTTACTTGTCATTGGCATTGGCAGGCCTAGCAAATACCAAACATTCAAAGATTAGCATCCAGCATCTTGAACAACAAAACTGATCACATGTACAAGTACTTGCAGAGTTTCACTTACTCCTTTCCAGAAGCTTGCCCTTCAACATGTTGCTTGCTGCCAAGCAATGCCTCCAGCTCTTGCGTCTCCTTCTTGACTTGATGTTGTGCCCTTGCATCTCCCAACTCCCAGTCCTTCACACAGATCAGCATCTCCACCATATGAGGCAGCAACCATCGCCTTCGCTCCTCGATCACCCTGCCAGCAAGACTAAAGCAAGACTCCGAAGATACAGTGGAAATTAGAACAGGCATAATATCTTTAGCTAGTATGTACAGAATGGGATAAATTCTTTTGTGCTCATACCACCAACTTAAGATGTTGAAACCATCATCAAAGCATGTGACAGTGTCACCCAAGTAGGAAGATAATTCAGAAATAACAGGTACAGAAGGAGAAGATGTAGATGCAAGAACAGATGCTAGACTACAACCACTGGCACTTCCAGGAGCACCGTATACCTTACCCCATGTTGTTTTTTCCTTACCAGTAGATCCTGATGGTTGGGAGGGCCTCTGCAACCTAACTGCACCAAAATTATTTTCGTACTTGTTATATTATATAGTTCAGTTCTTACCTCACCAAAGTAACTTGAATAATCAACACCAATAGTCTGAGAAAGAAGCTGAAGAACATTATGAAAGCCTCTCATCTTGGCGTACCCCCTTAACAATGCAAAAGTTATGGAATTCAGCAATGCGTTGGTTAGAAGAGTTCAAAAAAGAAATTGCAGTCCTAAAAGCCTCAAGAGCCTTGATCCTCTTCAAAACTAGACTTGACAATGAGATTAATAATGTGACAAGCACAACGCTAGTGCAAGAGACCACACGATGCTTTGTCTCTATCTTTATCACCATTGTCAAGTGGTTTAGGGTCTGGACCAAGGTAACCAACAAATTTAGGAATAAGGTTGGTCATGGCATTAGTAGTTGAAGAAGCATTATCAAGTGTCACAGAAAAAATCTTATCCTTAAACCAAACTCAGAAACAACAGCTTCAACACTTTCAGCAATGTTAATACCAAAATGTTTGACATCAATAAGCCTAAGACCAATGACTCTCTTGTCTAACTCCCAATCAGCAGAAACAAAATGGGCAACAACACTAAGGTAGTCTTCCTTAGCGTTGCTAGACCAGATGTCAGAAGTAAGGCAGACAGATGAAACAGAAGCTAAACATTCAATTAGAGAAGCACGACGCTCCAAGAAGTACTTTTCCAAATCTCTAGTAGTGCTTTCCCTAGATACTCTAGAAAAATAAGGATTGTGAGCATGCTGAATGTACTCCTCAAATGTTTTTTCATAGCCTAAACCTAGAGGCAAATCAAGTCTAGCAATTAAATGGCACAACTCCCTATGAGCAACATCAGGTTTATACTCCCAGGTATAGACAGAACCACCAGAGTTGAACTGAAGACGCGACTGAACTAGAGCCGCATGATTAGCCTTAGCCACACTTTCTGGTGCCGGAGCAAATGCCCAGTACCAGCAGATGAACGGCCAGAAAGAACATCAGAACAATAACAACACTTAGCAGCAACTCTCACCTGCTTGCCATGGGGCAAAGTCTCAAATACCTCATCAATGTCGTTCCAGGCAGCAGACCTGATGATACGGACATCAACACCAATGATGCATCCACGCCGACACAAGTACCTATTGCTGGTCCTATTACTCGTGCTCGTGCTCGTCAACTTAATTATCAGGTGAGTTCACTTTTAAGTTCATGTCCATCATGTTTAGACCATGGAGACGCGTGTACTCTTATTTTGCTTAGGAACCAAGGAGACCACCGAAAGGGAAACGGATCCGCGCAGGCTGGATTCGGACTGCAGAGCAGCACAAACTTGTGACGGTCACCACGGTCGCATACGGACTTGGATTGATGTGTTCAAGTACTTCATGGAGATTTAATGAAGTCTTCTTTCAAACGGATCCGGTCTCATATCCATATCTGTTCGGAGTCGGCCGCAATCGTTGAATTAATACAGAGTTCTTTTCTGCCCACAGTGCTGCGTCACTCTATTTTAGCCCAATGGGTCGTGTATCAAGTTGAGTCCATTACGGACGTGTCCTAGGGTTGGAGTATGACCCAGCACACCTATGGTCATCTTCCCACGTCCTTATACCCCTTAGCCGCCGCCAAGAATACTTGAGTTTTGTTTAGATCAAGTTTAGCTCTCGCCACTTGCTGGTAAGCGTGCGTGCTGGATCAGCCGCTCGTCTTCCTATCTTCGGAACCCTACCTTATTGGAGATTGAGTTTGAAACCTTCATTTACATATGGTAATTCAGTACTTGTTCTACTTGTTCTTGCTAGTTCTTCGATTGCTTGCAGGACGAGTGCCCTAGTGGCCGGGGTATCGCGCTCCACAAGATCGCGGCAACCATAGGAGGTGGTGTATCGGTTGCTAAGGCGTAGCGTCCTTGAAAGGCTGTAGTCGGGCCGTGAACATCGTCTCCTCCATCAATCGAGTTATCTCACGCCTCTCATCAAAAGATCAGGAACAAACCCTAGCGGGTTCACATCACCTGACGCGCTTCAACTGGCCAGTGTTGCCAGTAGAGGCAGTCGGCGTCGACGTACCAGTAGGCATCGTAGATGCGCCGACGCCACCACCATCTCCAGCACCAGCAGTGGCACTGACATCGATATTGATCGGAGCAATAGAGCTACCAAGCAAAGCCTCAACAGATCATCGTCGTCGTCGCCGGGCAGCCCGCAAGCCTTGAGGTCGTCGTTGACGGTGTACTCTTCCATGTCGTCCATCACGCCCTCGACCTCGTTGCTGTCGGCTGCCTCGGCTTCATCCCTCGACGGCTCCATTCTTTAACTACGCGCGGATCTGCAGCAGTGCAGCATAGAAGAAGACATCAACACATGAACATGAAGAACATCTAGATCTACGACTACGAGTACGAGAACAACGAGATCTAGATCTAGGGTTAGGGAATAGGAAGTAGCACCTGCGCAGCCGGAGCCCGGAGCCGGAGAGAGACGAGAGAGCGATGCCGCGACGACGGCCAACGGAGCAGACAGGGCAACTGGGCAAGAGAGGATGAGGCGAGGTCGCGAGGAGCTGAGGCGAGGAGTCGAGGTCGAGGAGGAGAGGAGAGGAGAGGAGACCTCACTGGAGCTAGGGATCACTCACAAGAGACGGTGGTGGAGACGAGAAGGCGACTGCGGAGGAGTTAAGGAGAGAGGTGAGGAGAGAGACGTCGGGGTGGAAGAAATGAGGGGCTAGGGTTTGGGCGGCCGCCGGCCGGTGGGGCGCCGGTTTTTATACTAGGCCCCCCTGCTCCCATAGACCGTTGGGCTGTCAGGACGCTGCCGGGCCGGCCTGCTAACTCTGTGCCGAGCCGGGCCCCTCGGCATGCTGGGAGTGGCCCACGCCCGGACACGGCCAACAGGCCGGGCCAGCACGGGCAGGATGGCCACCGTGCTTGGGCCGGGCCAAAAAAACATGCCTCGGGTTGGGCGTCAGGCCGCAGGCCATCTGGAAATCTATAGGATCATATTATGACGATGTGTTGGTTTGAATGTCCGTTAACACAGTTTGTAGAAGGAAGGAATGTGCTAGTGTTGTATCAAGAATGTGAATGAAATGCCAAATGCTGGTTGGCACTCTTCAGCCTGAATGTTCAGACCAAGTGCTAACTGCTGCCCCTGACTGAACCCTGAAAATCTTCAGACTCGACGGAGCAGCAGGTTCACTGGCCCCACCTGTACATCCCTCTGCTGCTGGCTCTCTGGCCCCACCTGGCAGAGGCACCTCCAACCGGAATAAATGGGGGATCCGACCCCGACCCATCGCCTTCGCCCTCTCGCATTTCACTTCGCCGCTTCACCAACCAAGCAAGCAAGCAGCATGGCGGCGACAAGATCATCGAGGAGATCCTTGTGCGCCTCCCGCCGGACGACCCCGCGAGCCTCCTCCGTGCCGCCCTCGCCTGCAAGCGGTCGGCCTGCCTCGTCTGCGACCTGAGCTTCCGCGCCCGGCTCCGCGCCCTCCACCGCGAGGCCCCCATGCTGGGCTTCCTTTGCGACCTCAGGGGCGGTGGCGACGGTACCGCTCCCGCTTCGTCCCCACCTCCTCCTTCCGCCCGCGCTGCCGACGCCCGCCACGGCCACGTCCTCCTCCACCCGCTGCGCAGACGGTTCGGGCCCCCCGGGAACGCCCTCAGGCTCAGCGTGTGCGTCCCCGCCACGGGCGAGGAGCGGGAGCTGCCCGAGCCGCCGCGGCGCGCGGAGAGCTCGAGCGCCGCGGTGCTCTGCGGCTGCGCTGATGCCGCCGGGACGTGCGACGGCTGCCACCGCGGGCCGTTCCGCGTGGTCTTCGTCGGCACTGACACGGACGGGGTCTTCTCCTGCGTCTACTCGTCCCTGAACGGCGCGTGGAGCGAGCCGGCCTCCGCGGAGCACCCCGACTCCCCCACATGCCTCGAATCCGTGCCCGGTGTCCTCGTGTGGAACGCGCTCCACTTCCTGTTTCAAGTGAGCACCAGCATCCTCAGGTACGATCTGGGTGCACGAGAAGTGTCTGTGATCCGGAGGCCACCGGTATGCGCCGATTTCCAAGGGCGCGCTCCGCTCATGAGCATGGAGGACGGGAGGTTGTGATTCGCCTCTATGCTCAACTCCAGACTCTGCCTGTGGCCGAGTGAGGTTGGTGCTGACGGGGAAGCATGATGGGCGCAGAGTAGAGTCATTGAGCTCGAGACTCCCCTCCCTGCTGACGCCCTTTGGACCTTGCCTTACTTGATTGGCTTTGCTGATGGCATTGGAGTTCTCTTCGTGCGGACGGCTGCTGGTGGGTTGTTCTGTTGGGGATCTACTCCGCCAAGCAGTCGAGAGAAAGAGGAAGAGAACTCCGAAGGTATATATGAGAGATGAAGGTGAGTGGGCAAGTGAGGAGTGCATAAGTCAATCCCCTAGTGGGTATAATATTCATAAATAGGCCATCAGGCCCTTACATGAGGCCCATTTACTACATGGACTGGGTCATTTCCCCAACAGTAGCCCCTCAGCTACTTCGGTTTGGCTGGTACAACAAAGCACAATAGCTGAATATATTGGAAGTGGCCCAGACCTATCTATGACCTCGGCCTTGAGGAAATACCCTCACGACCACCCTCTCGTACGCCTCGCTAAAAACTCCATCCGAAAACCCGGTGGGACAAAACATATGGAGAAAAGAGCTGGCAGGTCCACACATACATTACTACAATAATCCTAGTGATTGACTTCGGTCTAAATGATGAAATGGGTCTTCGGTGATGATGGGTGATGATGAAGGCAAGAAACTTCATCGCTTGACTTCGTCCCATAGGATCTTTGGAGCCGCTTCCGAGCCTAGGTTCCGGAGCGCTCGCATCTTCGGAGCCGCTTCGAAGCCTAGGTTCCTGAGCGCTCGCATCTTCGGAACCGGTTGAGCTTCGTCGTCACTTCCTGCCGCGTCACTGTAGTCGAAGCAGATGGTTCCTTTTATTGTAGCCAAAGAAGAAAATCCCTCTTCGGCATAGTTGACATAGTCAAAGTAGAGAAAGCAGTGTAGTCGACGTAGTCGGTATAGAGGTTAGTGTGGTGCGGTTCGATCTATGAGCATACTAATAATTGGTTTGGTGTGGTTTTGGTTCGGGTCTTGGACCATTAGCAGCTTGATTCGCAATATATGAGTAGCTGCTACATACATGACCGTGATACAGGCATACAATACAGCAAGCTGTTAGGAAATCTGTACAGATGGCGATGTGGAACTCAAGGACGAGCGACGGTCCATGTTAGCCAGGCACTCCTGGGGGTGGGGCGTTGAGATTTCAGGGATGAGGATGTCAGGGCCCTTGACGTGAGATCGTAGGACACAGAGGGCAGCAGGGTAGCTGCAATGTAGTTGTTATTCGAGTCCAACACGACGGCCGCCAAGTAATCAGAACGACCAGCATACATACTTATCCTACGCGGAGTCCAGAATTTACCGAGGTTCGTTCTACTCGCTGCTCTCTCTGCGATCTCCGCGCTGGTCCCGGCGGCGGCGACTAGCTGACTCTGAAGGACGATTTTGCTTCGCCGGGCCGGCCTCCATCCGGAGTCGCCGCCGTTGATCGCGACGCCGGCGACGCGAGGATGTCTTCTTCGTACGTCTACGGCTTCAAGTGCATCGTCATCGGCGACACAGGTCCGTGCCCGTCGTCGCTCTGAATCTCTGATTGGGATTGCCTCTGGTTATCGCTCGTACGTGCTCAATGGTCGGTTGCTGTGCTGCGCGGTGCAGGCGTGGGGAAGTCGTGCCTGCTGCTGCAGTTCACGGACAAGAGGTTCCGGCCGGGCCACGACCTCACCATCGGCGTCGAGTACGGCGCGCGCATCGTCCCCGTCGACGGCCTG
Source organism: Panicum miliaceum (assembly GCA_032594955.1). Classification (NCBI taxonomy): domain Eukaryota; kingdom Viridiplantae; phylum Streptophyta; class Magnoliopsida; order Poales; family Poaceae; genus Panicum; species Panicum miliaceum. Next base: position 9,061,906 of record CM064072.1, read on the forward strand.
CCCACCAAGATCCAGATCTGGGACACGGTTGGTGCTAGCTACAACAGGCAATGCCGCAGTTAATTACGCTTGCAATTACCTGCACATCTCATACTATCATCTCATCATCACCATACAGGCCGGCCAAGAAGCGTTCCGATCTATAACAAGATCATACTACAGAGGAGCCGCCGCCGCCGTCTTGGTTTATGACATCACCAGGTATTAGCACGATTTCTCCCCTTGTGTGGTGGTATTATTCAACTCCATGCACGCATACATTGGTTGGTCCTTATGCGCGCTTGTGCAACCTGATCATTAGGAGGGAGACTTTTAATCATGTCGCAAGCTGGCTAGAAGATGCCAAGCAGCTTGCTAGTCCCCACCTAACAATGGTGCTCGTCGGAAACAAATGTGACCTGAGCAATAGGCGCTCCGTCAGCTATGAGGAGGGTGAACGGTTTGCCATGGAGCATGGCATGATCTTCATGGAGGCGTCGGCAAAAACTGCGCAGAATGTTGAGGAGGTGATTGTTTATGCACCTGTGTGATAGTGACTTGGACTGCAATTGCACTTGATTTTTTTATGGGGGAAAACTAGCATCTTTTTAATTTTGTTATGCAGGTGTTCACTACTGCTGCAAGAATAGTTATCAAGAAAATTAAAGACGGAGTCATCGATTCTTCTGGCACCGTAAGTTTTTCATTTCCGTAAATCCGCACCGCCACTTTTTCTAACATCAGTTTCTTCAAGTTTGTGCTGACCAAATTAAAAGGTTTTCGCAAAAACATTTTGTCGTCACATCCAGATTTTGAGATCATAGGAATCATGCCTATCCACCTTATTGAGATTTATCCTGCTTATAGGCATGTCAAATTTCTAGCTGTCCGATTAGTATATACTCCCTCCGTTCTAAATTATTAGTCGTTTTGGCTTTTCTAGATACATCAATTTTGTTATGCACTTAGACAAGATATATATCTAGATGCATAGCAAAAATTATGCAACTAGAAAAGCCAAAACGACTAACAATTTGGGACGGAGGGAGTATCTTCTAGTGCAACGCTTACCTTGGATCCATATAGTAAATTTATTCTTTTTTTCTGGTAGGAAAAAAAGGCAATAGTTTGGGAGTTTTGCAAATACAATCCTTCTGCCATTTGTTTACTGTACAATACAAATTGTCGTAGTAAGAGAATAAATCGTTTACCGTACAGTGACCAATTTCTCAAAATTGTCGCTTATGTCATTGTTTACCAAGGTCAGCTTTATTACATTATTTCACAGTATATTATTTCCCTCTATTTGCTGCAGTCAAGTACCAAGATTATCCCGGACAGAGATGAATCCAGTGGTGGTGGAGCCAAGCCCTCTAAGGCCGGTCGCTGCTGTAGCTAACAAACTGGTGGCGATGAGACAAATCGATGTCCTTCCCAATTCTGATGATGCGTAGTGAAATTACTAATAGCTTGTTATCTGCTTGGTTTTTAAACATACGATATCATATATTTAAAAACAGAGAAGATATGGTATATCCCATTATCACTGTGTTCCTGATGTTCAATTGGAATATGCTAACTGAATATTGATAGTAGCGTGTTATGGGATTTGTTAGTCAGTGTAACTAGCTAGAACAGAACTGTAGCATGATAGGAAGAACTTATTTGTGCTTCAGGTACCTATTGCTACAGACGAACGGTTGCTGTACTTTTTTTGTCATTCATGTTTTCAATGAGAGAAATTTTAATGGTCAAAAAAGTAATTGTATTACCAATAGGAGAGTATGAAGCCAGAATTATTTGTTGAAGAATCAATTATGATATTTAATTAGTACCACAAAAGCAAACCTAAAAGTATATATGCATGATTATATCTCTAACGAAATTGTCACTAGAAGTAAGTTTCTATTGGACATCATGTAGATTCCATCACTAGGCTTGTAGTATGCCACAGGTCCTTGGAGTTTGAACCTCTAACCAGAACAACTGGCGCGCTTTGCATGCCCTATCATAAGTTCATGACCGCATAAATAGAAACAATCTAGAGGAATGAAAACAGGTAAAGTTAATGAGAAGAATGAATCCATAACAACGTGTAGTAGCAAAACTTTCATTCCACAAACTTTATCCCGCAAGTTTGTGCCCATGTAGAATTACAATGTCACGAACCCTTTTTCCTGCAGAGCAATACATACATGGTATATACAGAGGTAGGCAAATGAACAAACGAAGAAGTGAACACGCATCAAGAAAATTTTATGGAAATTCTGTAATTCAATTCCATGGGAATATGGGATACCGTAAATTCAAGACCTGACACAATGCCTCATCAGTCGGGAGCTTTAAAAGCCAATCCGATTCTTCATTCAAAATCTCACTGCAGTAATAAAATAATAATCATCAGAGTCTAGAAACCAAGTAGAAATTCTACCATTTTGTTCAACTTACAAAAAGCCTTAGGTAATTTGATCAGGCCGTCAACAGACGTGCCAACAACTGATGCAGTGAAGAAAGCACAGAAGTAAACCATGGATGCCTTCAAAAAAAAGGCAATAATGGCTGTACAAAAAATTTTACTATCTGAAAGTAAGCGAAGCTTTGAGAGCTTGGGGCATTAAACGAAATCGTGAAGGCATACATTTAGGGAGGCATCAAAAGTATGTGAAGCATTGCGTTGCGGCATCCAAAATAAAACTGTTCCAGACTGCACTACACCATAGCCCCCCAAATGCCGACAACAGCTTGGTCGGCAAAGACCAAATCAGCGTCTAACTGTCCGTCGCTATAGACTTGTACCGACTGATGCTTTAGGTCGTTGAAAGTAGCATTGGTATAAACTTCTACCGATGGACGGTCCTATACCGACTGACTGTTGGACGTTCGAGTGAGAAATACCGATAGACGTATGTATACTGTGACTGACAGTGCAACGCTACATTTGTCTTTAGCGACAAATAATCAGACGCTAAGCAGTCGGATGATCTTACAAATCAGGCAATAATTAAACTCACATTAATTTATAGCAGACAATAATTAAGTTAACATTAATCAAAATCAAACAAGGTCACATTGATCATTAGACAAAATTGATTTCACTAAATACAAACACATATATATAGCCCCGATTGATCATCAGACAACATATATTGCTTAAAATATGTTCTTGGAAGCCATAATAGTTTGAACTTTACTAATAACTACTGACAATAATCTCACACTTCAACAGTACATAGCAACGGTGCATGGCCCACCTCACGCAATTGGTCGTGCGCATGCCGGAGGCGCAGCAGCCAACAGCTCGGCCAGCAACACCAGCACCAACCGGTGACGGAGAGTGCCATAGATTTGCTTCAAGATGGATGTAATTGTTGGAATATGTGAGCCTTTGGTCCAATATTTGCAATTAAAGAATTCAAAGCCACCATTAAATGCTAGGGAGTTATTGTGTAATTCCGTAATGAAAGTGGAAGAGGATTTCAACGGTGAAGTGTTGTGGTGCAGGGCGGATGTTTCGAACCAAGTAATGGCCATTATGACCACGATTCATTCACAGCGATTTAATCTTGTGATTGATTCTGCGTGAGCTAACAGCTATTACTTCATTTGATGGCGTTGATGACGACCAAGTGAATTCTCCGTCCCCAGACTCTCATCCATATCACCAGTTATCTTATCCTCTTTCTGGTTACGCGAATACACCTCTCTTCCTCCCTCTGCTGCTTTTCTACATTCCCATCGCCGGTGCTGCGCGCACATCTCTGGCGAGAGCTGTGCCTTTGGAACCATTGCCCGCTGAAGGTCCTGCACAGGATAGCGGGGCAATCAGGTTTTTGGGAGTGTCTTCACGCGACTGCTCGCCTAGAACCGTGACGTCTTCACCGGCGTACCGTTCACCATCCGTCCCTCCGTCCGTCGACAGCGTCGCCCATACCTCTTCGTACGACTACTTCCTAAAGCTCTGAGCGACTACTTTCCAACGAGTACGACTACTTCATCAATAAGTACAATCACTTGGTGCCTCGATCGACTACTTCTTGAAGCTGTGTGACTACTTCAACAACTATGTGACTACTTCCTCAACAAGTATGACCACTCGGTGCCTCGATCGACTACTTCAACAACTCGTACGACTACTTCCTGAAGGCAATCTGCACTGCACCGAATTCATTCGACTACTTTAAGCAGGCCAGTCGAGCATGTTTGCTCCAGCTGGTAACGGTGCATCCGGTGCTTCCGGCACTGGACCCACCTCGGGGTATAGTCTGATACTCCTCTTTTGATTAAATTCATATTAACTTCAAACACGTGCACATGTCTTGTTTCACTCATCATAGTCATGAAATTATTAATAAGTTATATGTGTAATTTTGGAATTAAAATGTACCCAAAAATGCCTATTTGTCTAACAATCCAAAAACCTGATTTTGTTGATAGGCTTTCGGTACCTAACTTTGCTGCAACAATAAGAGAAAATGTTTTTTATGGTTCCAACTTTAACCGTTGGCGTGAGTGGGTGATATTGTGGTTGACGGCTTTGAACATTATGCATGTGGCAAAAGGGAAGCCCAAACAGTTCACTCCAGAGGAAGAGAGTGCATTCAAGGCCACCGATAACCTTTTCTGAGGCTGCATCATAGGTTTTCTAGCTGAAAATCTAATGGACTCATACATCCATCTCAAAATGGGGAAAGAAATGTGGGATGCTCTTGAGGCTCAATACGGAGTTTCTGACGCTGGCAGCAAGTTGTATGTTATGGAAAAATTCCTAGACTACATAATGGTGTAAGACTGTTCTGTGGTGGAATAAGCCCATGAGATACATATGCTAGCAGAAGATCTCCAAAGTTCCAGCAAGGAGAGTCCATGTGTGCTACCTAACAAGTTTGTGGCTGGAGGTATTATCTCCAAGTTGTCACCTTCTTGGAAGGACTATGCTACTTCACTGAAACATAGAAGACAAGAGTTCACCATCGATGGGCTCATTGGTTCTCTTGATGCTGAAGAGAAGGCGAGAGCAAAAGACACATTTGGAAAAGGAGTTGTCGGAGCTAGCGCCAACTTTGTTCAGAGGAACAATAATTTTGTTCAAAAGAACAACCCCCCACAAGAACAAGAAGAAGCCACCGCAGACGTAGAACCAAACAAAGACTAAACAGACAACCACTTTCAAGAAGAAGAAGAAAGGAAACTGCTATGTGTGCAAGAGTCCGGACCATTTTGCTGGAAAGTGCCCGCATCGCAAGGGCATAACATCTGCCAACATGGTCATTAGTGAGGCTGGAGGAACATCGAGGTATGGTAATTCATTACCTACAGTTATTTTAGTATTGTGTTTACTCGAGTGGTGGGTAGACACTACGGCTAATATTCATGTGTGTGCTGATATTTTCTTGTTCTCGTACCAGGTCGGAGGGACTGCCTCCTTGTTGATGGGGAACGGATCGCATACGCGTGTTCTTGGTGTTGGTACGGTCAATCTGAAGTTTACTTTGGGCAAGACCGTGCAGTTGAAGAACATGCAGCATGTCCCCACCATCAAGAAGAATCTAGTCAACAGCTCTCTACTATGTAGACATGGTTTTAAATTATTCTTTGAGTCCAATAAATGTATTTTATCTAAGTTTGGAACATTTGTTGGAAAAGGTTATGATAGTGGAGGCTTGTTTCGCTTCTCTTTAAATGATTGTAATAAAGTTGTGAACAACGTGGTTAACGTTGATGAATCTAATCTACTGCATTCGAGACTTTGTCATGTTAATTTTGGTTGCATGATGCGGTTAGCAAACTTGAATTTAATTCTGAAATTTAATTTTGTCAAAAATTCGAAGTGCCATGTATGTTGGTGTTTTACCGCCACGCCCACTGAGGGATACCCCCGAGGTGGTGAGTTTGTACGTAGGGTGTCGCCGAGATCAGAAACTCGAAGGTGCAAGTAACACAAAGTTTAAACAAGTTCGGGCCGCCGAGAGCGTAATACCCTACGTCATGTGTGTGGTTTGTATTGCCTTAGGTGTTGATCGGGGTGACCTTGGTGATCTTGTCTGGAGGGGATCCCTGCCCGCACTTATATAGCTTGGAGGGACAGGGTTACATGGAAATCCCCGTCGGATACGAGCTCAAGAGTCCTACCCGAGTACTTATCGGGTAGTTTCCATCTGTTCCGGCTAGTTCTACTATGGTACGAGTAGTTCTACTACGTTATGAGTAATTACAACTGGTGTAGGGCGTGGGCCATGTCCACCCCTGATGTACGCCATGTGCATAGTCTCGTGGGCCCAGGTCTGACAAGCCCCCGAGCTCTTCGTAATCGAGTACTGCAGGCTTTCGAGTACTTCAGAAGGTGACTTTGAGTTCTCCTAAACTTCATCCTGAAGGTGTCTTCCGAGTACTTCCTTGGCTGCATCGAGGCTGTGAGGTGCTCATGCCCCGAGTAGTTGTCAAGTCTTCTTTTATATGGGGTGCGATTGAACTCACACTCCATATGGTGTAGCCCACGAGCCTTAGGTTGATTCGAAGAATCAAGCTGAGGGTCAAATTAGTCTTGAATCTTCTATCCTTATCTTCCAAAAGATTTGAAAAATAAGTCGCTGATGACATGTGTCCCTGGAGCCCCCGAGCCTTGAATCCAAATCCACATGGTTTGGAATAAAGGATCCAAAGAATCATGGCATGCAATATATGATGGTAAAGATTTGATGGTTAAGATGGAAAAATTGGTTCAGAATTCAAAAACCGCTTTTTTGGGAATGAATTCCTTGAAAAAATGGTTAAACAAATAACTTCTCCAAAAAGCGCCCTAAATTACCGCTCAAATCAAACCTTGTTCCCTGAGTGCCGTGTCGCATCCAACCCCCGAACCTGGGTGCTAGATGAGCTGAACGAGATACACCAAGTAGTCGGTGGCACGAGCTCCCGAGCCTAGGCATTGGCCAAGTTGCTGCTGGATCTTGAACTGTCGATGAAGACGACTAGTCGGAGTCGATTTCGACTAGTTTTGTAGGCGAGATAAGTAGTCGAAGTAGCTGACAGCACGTAATACTAGTCGGGAACTAGTAAACGCGGTGTTATTGGAGCGAGGCCCCTTCAGTATACTACATATAGGACTAGTCGAGGACTAGTAAACGGAATGTTACTAGAAGTACGGGAGCGATGCTCCTTCAGTAAACTACGTGTAGTACTAGTCGAGAACTAGTAAACGGAGTAGTACTGGAAGCATGAGAGTGATGCCCCTTCAGTAACATAGAATACTAGTGGAGAACTAGTAATCTGAGCGTTACTTGAAGTATGGGAGTGAGGCCCCTTGAGTAACATAGAATACTAGTCGAGAACTAGCAATCTGAGCGTTACTGGAAGTATGGGAGCGAGGCCCCTTCAGTAACATAGAATACTAGTCGAGAACTAGTAATCTGAGCGTTACTGGAAGCATGGGAGCGAGGCACCTTCAACAACATAGAATACTAGTCGAGAACTAGTAATCTGAGCGTTACTAGAAATATGGGAGCGAGGCCCCTTCAGTAACATAGAATACTAGTCGAGAACTAGTAATATGAGCGTTACTGGAAGTATGGGAGCGAGGCCGCTTCAGTAACATAGAATACTAGTCAAAAGCTAGTAATCTGAGCATTACTAGAAATATGGGAGTGAGGCCCCTTCACTAAACTACTCGTAGTACTAGTTGAAAACTAGTAAACGGATTGTTACTGGAAGTGTGGGAGCGAAACCCATTCGGTAACATAGAATACTAGTCGAGAACTAGTAATCTGAGTGTTACTGGAAGTATGGGAGCGAGGCCCCTTCAGTAAACTTCTCCTAGTACTAGTCGAGAACAAGTAAACGAAGTAGTACTGGAAGTATGTGAAGGTGACTGGAGGTCAATTAGCAAGGAAAAATAAATCTTGTTGTTAGCTTCAGTCGATTCCTTCGACGGACCATGAGAATTCACATGTTGCCATGCGAAAACGTCACGGTTGGCCCAAAGGAATTGACGACGAGGTCCTTCACGTGGGTTGATCAGTTCCTTGGGCGGGCCAAGATAGGTCGTATGTCACCATGCAAAGATGTCTCGGTTGGCCTGAAGTAATAGATTACGCAATCCTTCACATGCGTTGTTACGGAAGTAGTTGTCATGCGAAAATGACTCGGTTGGCCCGAAGGAATCCAGTGCGCGGACCAAGACAAATCGTGCGGCGCTGAAACGTGGATGAACGGACAAAGGCCCTGTTTTATGTAAATTCATTGATTCCCTGACCGAGTGGTTGAACGGGTTCTTTGGGAAAAAAACCCCTTATTTCGAGAAAAAACTCAAGACGATGGTTAAACAAGTTCCCTAAAGATCTCCGAAAAAACCTCCTTGAATCGGGTCTCAGTCGTCACGTGGGCAGCTGACAACTTGGGATACCAGTTAGCTAAGGGTAAAAACAAAATAGATGCTCGATATTCTAGGAGTTTGGGACCTCCTGGCCATTAGGGTACTGTAAGCGATACGACCCTAGTCCTGTAACCTTGAGCACGATGAAGGGTCCCTCCCATCGCGAATTAAGCTTGTGCAACCCGGTTTCATCTTGGATGCGGCAAAGGACTATATCTCCAACGTTAAAAGATCGTTATTGAACGTTCCGGTCGTGGTAACGACGGACGCCTTGTAAGTAGCGGGCCGACTGGAGCAAAACATTGGATCTGACTTCTTCTGCCGAATCAAGTTCAAGATGTCTTGCGCCATCAGCCTCGCCTTCTTCGTACATCTCCAGTCGAGAATATTGCCACATGACATCAATAGGCAGTATAGCTTTGGACCCATAGACGAGAAAGAAAGGTGACTGTCCTGTGGCCTTCCTTGGTTGTGTGCAAAGCCCCCAGACTACTGACGAGATCTCATTGATCCACTTGCCGCCCTTTTTACTATTCTCGTCGTAGAGTCTTTTCTTCAGGCCGTCAAGGAACAAGCTGTTGGCGCGCTCAACCTGGCCATTGGCCCGGGGGTGAGCCACTGAAACATACTTGACCTCAATGGTACTACGTTCATAGAACTGCCAAAACTGATGCGAGTGGAAATTGGATCCCAGGTCCATGATGATAGTGTTGGGGAAGCCGAATCGGTGCAAGATGTCATAGATTAAGCTAACCACTCAATCTGCAGAGAGCTTTGTCATTAGCTTGTACTCGATCCACTTCGTGAACTCGTCGATGGCTACAAACATGTGAGTAAAACCTCCTAGCACAGTTGTCAAGGGCCCTATCATGTCCAGGCCCCAGCATGCAAACGGCCATGAAGGTGGTATGGTGATAAGGTTGTGGGCCAGGATGTGGGGCTGCTTGCTGAAGAACTGGAAGTTTGTGCACCGGCGAACGAGTGCTTCGGCATTTGCCAAAGCAGTCGGCCAGTAGAACCCGGATCTGAAAACTTTCCCGACTAGTGTGCGAGAATCAGCATGGTTTCCGCACACGCCTTCGTGAATCTCCTGGAGTATTTCTCTGCCTTCCTCCGTACGGACACACTTCATGAGTATGCCTGATGCTAATCCACGCTTGTATAGTTTGTCCCCGACTAAAACATACCCTTTGCTACGCCTTAGGATGCGTGCAGCCTCAGTGCTTTTTGGGTCAACGTCGGGAGGTAGTTTATGCACCTTTATGAAGTCGAGGAAGGTCACCCGCCAGTCGACCTCGATCATCAAGACCTCTCGGTTGGGTTCTGTTGGACCATGAGCGATGGCGCTTGGATCTGGTGTCTTGATGGATGGGTGATGGAACTCGTGGACGAAAACCACTGGTGGGATGTTAGCTCGATTGGAACCCAATTTCGAAAGCACATCCGCTCCCACATTGTTCTTGCGAATCACATGATGAATTTCCAGGCCCGAGAACTTGTTCTCAAGCTTGTGCATTTGTGCGACGTACGCGTCCATAGTGTCCTTTTTGACATCCCACTCTTTGTTGACTTGTTGTACCACCAGCAAGGAGTCATCGTAGACAAGTAGTCGCTTGATGCCCGGAGAGACTGCCAGGCGTAGCCGGTGCAGTAGTGCCTCGTACTCGGCTTCATTGTTCGAGATCTCAAATAGTATTTGGAATACATAGTTGAGTTGTTCTCCTTTTGGATTGATGAAGAGTACTCCCGCGCCGCCGCCTCCGAGCTTGAGTGAGCCGTCGAAGTACATCACCCAATGCTCTAGATGGTTGGCTGGGGCTTCGACTTGGTTTTCTCGCCATTCTGCCATAAAGTCGACTAGTGCCTGCGACTTGATGGCCGTTCGGGGCTTGAAGTCAAGAGTAAGAGCCCCTAGTTCCACTGCCCACTTGGAGATGCTCCCGATGGCGTCCCGATTGTGGAGAATATCTGCCAATGTGAAATCAGTGACCACCAAGACGTTGTATGCGTCGAAATAGTGGCAGAGCTTCCTAGAGGTGATGAGTATAGCGTAGAGTAGTTTCTGAATTGTCGGGTAACGAACCATGGATTCAAAAAGAACTTCGCTGACAAAGTAGACTGGCTGCTGCACTCCGAAGGCATGGCCTTCCTCCTGGCGTTCCACCACGATTGCCGTGCTGATGACATGAGTAGTCGCGGCAATGTAGAGTAATAGATTCTCACCTGGTTGTGGAGCCGTCAATTTGGGGGCGATAGTAGATGGTGCTTTAGATTTTCCAGCGCCTGCTTTGCCTTCTCGGTCCACTAGAACTTGTCATGTCGTTTGAGCAATTTGAAGAAGGGTAATCCCCGTTCTCCAAGTCGCGAGATAAATCTATTCAGGACCTCCATATAGCCTGTGAGTTTCTGGACATCCTTGATCGTCTGTGGGGCGTTCATGTCTGTAATGACGGTGATCTTCTCCGGTTGGCTTCAATTCCTCGATGACTATCGATGAACCCAAGTAGTTTCCTTGTGGTACACCGAAGACTCATTTGGTTGGGTTGAGCTTCCATCGGAATTTGCTTAAGCTGTTGAAGGTTTCCTCGAGATCAGGGATGAACTCGTCATGGGCTCTGGTCTTGATGACCATGTTGTCCACGTAGGCTTTAACACTACGATGTAGCTTATCAGTAAGGCATAATTGGATTGCCCGCTGATAGGTGGCTCCTATGTTCTTCAATCCGAAGGACATGGTTGTGTAGGCAAATGCTCCAAAGGGGGTGATGAATGTTGTCTTGATATGGTCTTCTTCCTTGAGAGCAATCTGATGGTAACCGGAGTAGCAGTCAAGGAAAGAGAGCAGGATGCAGCCAGCCGTAGAGTCGATTATGACACCCTAGGTATCTAAAAGATTAAGCAAAGATCCAAACCTTTAAACCAGACACAAAAGAGCAAGAAAAGTATTAAACCACCTATCAACTATACCTTGCAGCCAAATGAATATGTGTATATGTATATATGCAGGAAACAATTGAACCCGTAAAAGCAAACCCTTGTAACTTTCAAAATTTATAACAAATGACTCTAAAAATTTAATGGCATGTATGTCATAACAGGAGCAACAAAAGTCTAGTTGAACTCAAAAGCTAACAGTGCAAAAATCCACATGAAATGACGTGTCATTTAAATACCTATTTTTGGAAATTCAAAATAACTTTTTATGCACTGCTCAAATGAGGATGGTCATAAAAGATAAAATGTTTGTCTTGAAAAGTTGAGCAAAATTGGTATTCAAATGTTTTTGTTTTGACATCGGGAAGGATGCGTTTTAACATCTTTTTCCACCCAGACCCCTGCTGTTTTGTGTTTCACACATCAGTCCCATCATCTTCTCCGTCCTCTCTCCTTCCCTGCCCTGTCCCATTGCTGGCAGGCCAACTGGCCGGCGCAAACCGGCGCAACCGAGCCCGCCGGTCATGTGATCCTACCAGCAACCGGAAGATCTCCAGCTGGCCCACAAAATTTCGCTCTCCCCCTCTGGAATTCTCCACGCGGTGACATTCCGCTGTCGCAGGCGCTGCTGGCACTATGACGAGCCCCCACCGGCACTAGCTGGGCCATCCGCCCCCGGTTTTGCCCCCTGTCTCATCTTCCCCCTGCGGCTCCAGCACAGGCCGCCATTCCCCCTCCCGCGCCTATAAAAGCCCACCCCGAGGACCTCTTTTCGTCGCCCCCAACCTCCAACTCCGGCGAGCAGTCCCCCGTGCGTGGACGCACCAATCCACCCCCGCATTGCCCAAAACAACCCTTTCCCCACCTTCTCCACCTCACCCCAAAGCCGCACAGTCATTCCTCGCGCCATCCCTTTCACCGGACCGTCGCCCCCACCATCCACTCCGCCGCCGGCTCTGTGCCACCGTCGGCAGGCCGCCTCGGTCCATACCTTCCCCACCCAAGACCTCAAACAGGTGCGATTTGTTTCTCTCTTGCATCTCCCACCTTCACCCCTCACCATCGGCCACCCTAGTCGCCGGATTTTGGCCGGCAGTAGCCGTTTCCCCTGTACCAAGGACCCATCTCCGTTGATTGCAATCTTTCTGAGATGTTTTCTGTAAATCTCAGGGGCTCATCTATGAACCTGGATCAAGAACTTGAAAACCAATCTATTAACTTTCAAGATGCATAACAACTCACAGAAAAATCCTAAAAATACAAGCTATGATGTTCTGCAATCCTTAAGTTGAGATCTACAACTTTGTAACAGGACTTTGGATATGTTTCCACATATTTTTAGATGTGGATTTAAATCAAGTTTAAATGGCTTTTATTTTGTTCAAAGAGTTTCAGGAAAGATCCGCTCATGAAATGTTGATGGTAGCTTCAGTGCTAAAAGTTAATCTGTTATAAAAATTTCATGCTTTAAATCCAAGCACAACCAGTAGTTCCAAGTGCTTTTAAAACTAATTGTTAACCTCTGTTTCTTGCACAAGAAAACTCTTCAAAAATGTGAAGTAAACCACTCATGCAAAGTAAATTTGTTCAGTAAAATGTGGAATACCAGTTTCTTGCATGGTCGTTCTGTGCAAGTAGATCTTAATCATCAAAATAACTGTTTAATAAGCTTTTCATGAGTAACCGGCTGAATAAAAATGGCTAAATCTGTTATAGTAAGTTATACTTAAGTAACAAACTCTACATAAAAATCCCAACTCTGGAGCTACTTTTACGAGTAGTTCTGCAACCCAGAAACTACCCCTGCGAGTACTTTGGGTCAACCAATGCTCCCTGTTAAAAATGGCCGTACAACATGCACAACCACCCTCTCACTTAATGGAGTCAGTTAATACAGATAAGTACTCAATAAATGACTGCCCAGAAAAAAGAAAATAAAGTACTTGACTACTTAACTTAAGTTTTGACTACTTTATAAAGCAATCTTGTACCAGTAAAACCACTCATACTTGTGCATTCATATAGACTCGACTACTCTCGCCGACAGGATCTACAATATAGTGCCTGAGTCCGAGAGTGGGCAACAAGAAGCTCAGGGTAATCCAGCAGCAGCCGCTGAAGATCCGAAGCAACGTTCGGAGGAGCCCCCAGCTAGTTTTTCACAAGAAGGCAAGCCCCGGTGCATGATCCCAGTTTTTAAATTATGCAACCGATGTTCCTTTTTGCCTGTGCATTTTAAGTTCATAGGAGTTGATTGGAACCCTAGCTGCATGATCCTAGGTACCTTTGTAACGACTACTAGAACGGGGAGATCGAGTAGATGCTATACTAATAGGTACGGTAAAAGTCGAGTAGTTTCCTGCTACTCACGAGAACTATAGGAGTTGATTGATTTATCGCATACTGCAACTATAAGGTTGGCTGGCGGGGCTGTGGTAAAATACTCGTGGTTGAGGGCCCGTCTGAGTAGTGAAAAATGCTAAGGTCGCAATGTGTGGTAGTGGTGGTTAAGCTTTTGAAAGTACTAACCACATGCCGAGAATATGGTAACCGGTAAGCTTAAGTACTCGATTGGACCAGTGCGTGGACAGGTTCCACCATCTTGACATTGTCCCATGGGCCCAACGGTTAGTGCAAGAGGGGTCATGTTCCGGCATCGTCCATGGTTCATGGACCTTTTGTACTCGAGGCCGGTGGTCATGATCCATAAAATGGTGATAAAGGGGAAAAGTTGCACGTGTGACTCTTGGAGTAACCACGTGATGTGTGTTTAGGTTTCCCTTGCAAGGTTAAGAAATTCGATTCGAATCGTCCGTTTCTCGCAGTGATTGAGACTGCTTAATACTTCTGCCACATAGAGTAACAAGAAGAACTATGGATCCAATGAAACTTGTTGGATGATTAAATATTTTCCACCATGTTTGCTTAGAGATAGACGCTCATCTAGACTGGTTAAATGAACTAGAATATGGAAAGCTAAAATATAAAATTAAGGACCTACTCTTTGTTGCTTTTCAGCCAAAAGAAAACCCTAGAACCTTAGAGCCTTGCATGATTAGTAGTTGGTCTTACCATACCACTAGTCGGGTAAGCCTTGCTGAGTATTAGTATACTCAGTCTTGCTTGTGGCAATGATTTTAGGTATGTCCGTTGAAGATATGGTAGCCGGTTTGGCTTGGCCGAGTGCTTTGCCGACTGCTTGGACAGTGGAATGTGATCCTTCCCCGACTAGTAATGACTCTGCCGACGATAGTTGATCGTGATTTTCTTTCCGCTGCAGTAAAACTCTGAATAAAGTTTGTATGTTGAACTTTAAAAGTACTCGAGTGGTATCTTTCGACTTGTAATAATTAATGTCCGACTTGTGCTTTTAAAATTTGTGGAATGTTGTAATCTTTGGACTTGCCTTCGTGTGAGTTATGTGTATGCTTGGTTTTGATCGATATTGAGTGGTTGCATCGGGATCTACCCGACAGACTGTCGGATTAATCTGTTTGAAGTGCATAGGGTCCAGTGCATTTTCAAGGATGATGATTAGTGCACTTGAGCCGAGTTAATTCAGGCGATTCTGCCACATCGATGACTTGGTCGATGCGTGAGAGCGCGAAGGGATCCTTCGGGTGGTGTTTGTTGAGATCAATGTAATCCACACACATCCTCCATTCATTATTAATTTTTTCCAGAACTAGTACGGGGTTGGCTAACCACTCGGGGTGGTAGACTTCTTTAATTAAACCAGCTGCAAGTAGTTTTGCTAGCTCCTTCTTGATGGCCTCCCTCTTGTCTGAGGCGAAGCGTTGTAGTCGCTACTTCTTTGGAGTGGCTTTGGGGTTGACTTTTAGGCAATGTTCAATAAACTCCTTGGGCACACCAGGCATATCCACTGGTTTCCACACGAATATGTCACGGTTGGCCCTAAGGAAGCTAATGAGCGCATTTTCCTATTTGTCACTCAAGTCGCCTCCGATCAAAGCAGTTTTGGACGAGGTCGTCTTCTGCAGCTGGATGGCCTTGATGCCGAGGTAGCTGAGGTTGGGTTTTACCCTTGACAAGCTAGGCCTCTGACTGGAGATCTCCGTATCTGAGTCGGTGAGCATTTGTGCGGCTGCGAAGACTTCCGCAGAAGGTTCTGGTACGTGTGATGTCGCGGTGTACTCGATCGCCTTTTGGTCACAGTCATACGACTTCTTCAAGTCGTCGTGGAATGTGAGTACACCTGTCTTTCCTGGCATCATGAGTATTAGGTAGATGTAGTGAGGCACGGCCATAAATTTGGCCAAAGTTGGCCTTTCGAAGATGGCGTGGTATGACGACTCGAAGTCATCCGCCTCGAACTTGATGTACTCCGTGCGGTAGTTGTCCTTCGTCCCAATGGTGACTGGCAGGACCACTGAACCGAGTGTAGCCGCGTTTCCCAGGACGATGCCGTAGAATGGAACTCTGCTAGGGGTAAGCATCTTGGGGATGTTCAGGCCCATCTTCTTCAATGTACTCGCAAAGAGCAGGTTGAGGCCGCTCCCGCTGTCGATGAATACTCGATTCAACTATGAGCCCGCCACGACAGGATCCAGGATGAGCGGCAATTTTCTCGGCTCAGAGAAGCTGGTCCACTGATCATCCCTAGAGAAGGAGATCGGGACCTCGCTATATCTCAGAGATTTCTGTATGGCGGGCTCTCCAGAGAGGATTCGCGCAGGGTCAGCTTCTATGCGCGCTTGGAGGGGAAGCCACCTTCTCCACCAAAGATAACGTTGATGACATTCTTCGGGTCTTGGAAATCTTGAGCCCCCGACTTGTCACCCTCGTCATCGTCCTCCTGATCATTTCGCTTTCCGTCTTGAGGAAGGGACGGAGCGTTGAGTGACTTGAGGAGGCTGACACACTCGAAGAGCGTATGCCGTGACTTCGGGTGCATCGGGCATTGTTTGTGCAGGACTTTCTCAAACTATGCTTGATTGCTCCCCGACTTCTTGCCTCACGGATTGCGCTCAACAGCCGCGACTTCTTGGTCTGGCTTGCGTTTTCGGGGATTCCCCGAGTTGTTCCACTGGCCCTTATCGAAGTGGTTGTTGCTATTGCCCTGCTTCTCATTGTTTCGCTTAGGGAAGTGATCATTCTCCTCGTCTTCCTGGTCAGCCCACTGTGCCATCATGTCGTGCAGTTCCACAGCAGTAGCCGGGCGGTTATGTCCGAAATTGTGGTAGGTGTGCTTCAAGAAGAGGCTGTTCTGGAAGCAGCGGACGATGTCCTCATCGGTAATGTTGGCGATGGTGGCTCGCATCTCGAAAAAACACCAGGTGTAGGACCTCAGAGTCTCGTTCAACTCCTGCTTAACCTAGGATAAATCATGACAAGTACCTGCTCGGATCATGGATCCCTAGAAGTTGTCGATGAAGGCCCGCTTGAGGTCCTCCCAGGAGTCAATGGAGTTTGGTTTAAGGCTTTCGAGCCAAGTGAAAGGCGCGGATTCCAAGGCTACCGGGAAGTAGAGTGCCTTGGTGGAGTTGGATCCCCCTAAGACCTCGATGGAGACAGAGTAGCAACGAATCCACTAGCGCAGGTCTTGCTTGTCATCGTACTTGGGGATGCCGACTGGTTTAAAATCCTTGGGGTAGGATTTCTCGGTGATGTTGGAGGTGAAAGCGGGGAAGCGGTCATTATCATCATCGTCGTGGTATCTGTCAGGTCGGTCCCTTCTCCTTGCCTCGATGATGCACCGCACGTCGCGGCCGTCATTGATCTTCTGCCTGAGGCCTGGGTGGAATTTCACCCTGAGGCCTTGGGTCGTGCCGGCTAGGTGGGCGCCTCGGTTATTGCACCTCTTGTTCTATGTTGCCGCACGCGGACTGCTGGCCCTGGCGATTGTCGTGGCCGGCTGGATTGTCCTGGTTGCGCTGGCAATTGTCGTTCCCCCGATATCAGGGACCTCCACCAGGGGTGCGACTAATCTGTGCAGAGTCACCATGGCGCTCAGATCTCGAGAGCATGTTTTGAGTTGAGGATATTGGGTGTTGCCCATCGAGTTGTACAAGCGCGCGCTAGGTTAGATATTGCAGCCTTTGTATTTGGGGGTTTGGTGGTAGTTGTTGAGCTATGAGCGCTGCTTCTACAATGGCGCCGATTGGTGTGCGATACTCTCGATCTGTAGCTGTTGTGAAAGCATTGTTGAGGTTCCTTTGGTACATTGGGTTGAGTGCGCGCTTTCCGCATTTTGCCTGCGCTGGGCACGCTTGGCGTTCTTCAACCGCCGGATCCTTCTATGCTCCTCGTTCTCGTCCTAGGAGGTGTCCGTTGTACGCTCATTGGTAGACACGTCCATGAGTAGTTCAGCGTCGTACTCGAGACCCGGCTCGTCGTCATCTGCATTGTGAAGGGAAGCCATGTAGACTTGACGATCCGGTGAGCTCTCAGCCATATGGCTGTACTCGACTAGCTCTGTGTTGCCCTCTCCATCCTCAGAGATGCGAGAGAGGGGTTTGCCTTCCTGAAAAGGCAGTTCCTGCATAAAGGCCACAAGGCGGGAGTCGTATTCAAGTAGTTCAGAGGGCTCTAAGCCCTTCCAGTACACGAACCGGCCTTGCGGCGTCGAGGTTATGGTCAGACCCAGGTGCCTACCCGAAAAGGATTCAGGGTCGTCATCTGATTCCGAGTGGTTGACAACAACGGGGCACCCCCGACAGGCGGTGGCTCCCTCATCATTGAGTTCTCCCGAACTCCATTTTGAAGGTGTAGTACTAGTCGACGAGTACTCTTCCTCAATGAATGCTTTTCGTCCTTAAGTACTTTTCGTCGACGAGTGCTTTTTGTCTGAGTCCATGTAGTTGTCAAAAACCCCCCGACTGGCGGAGGCTCCCTCGTCTCCGAGCTTGAATAGACAATCTAAGTCCTCCTCCAAGTCAGAGAGGGACTCAGACTGAGTAGCCTCCTCAGATCAGTTTGAGTCCGATCCGAGTAGTCCTGGTGCGGCATAAGTTGAAGTCGCATCGAAAATGGATATCCTCCCGATCTCCCTAACGAGATCGGGGAGCGGCAACTCGTCGAGGTTGTCGATGAACTCGTTGAGGCTGCCGCATTGATTTGCCGCAGAGGCCTCCAGCTTCCTGGAGTCGGCTAGGTGGCTGTTGAAACCACCCAAGCCGTTGGCAACGCAAATCCAGGAGCCAAAAATGAAAGTTGTGCCCTCATCGAGCACGGTGCTGGTGAAGCAGAAAGATGCCATCGAGTTCTCCGATGGATGCTCGATGAACACCCCTACCTATGCGCCAGCTGTCGGTGTTTTACCACCACGCCCACTGAGGGATACCCCCGAGGTGGTGAGTTTGTAGGTAGGGTGTCGCCGAGATTAGGAACTCAAAGGTGCAAGTAACACAAAGTTTAGACAGGTTCGGGCCACCGAGAGCGTTATACCCTACGTCATTTGTGTGGTTTGTATTGCCTTAGATGTTGATCGGGGTAATCTTGGTGATCTTGTCTGGAGGGGGTCCCTGCCCGCCCTTATATAGCTTGGGGGGACAGGGTTACATGGAAATCCTAGTCGGATACGAGCCCAGGAGTCCTACCTGAGTACTTATCAGGTAGTTTCTTTTATTTCGACTAGTTCTACTACGGTACGAGTAGTTCTACTACGTTACGAGTAGTTACAACTGGTGTAGGGCATGGGCCATGTCTCACCCCTTATCCTGTAAGATGTATGCCATGTGCACAGTCCCATGGGCCCGGGTCTGACAATGTATGTGTTGAATCAAAACAAACTCGCAAGCCTCATAAGGCTGCGGAGGTGAGAGACTTGGCGCCTTTAGAATTAATTCATTCCAATTTGTGTGAGATGAATGGCGTGTTGACAAAAGGTGGTAAAAAATATTTCATGACATTGATCGATGATTGTTCTAGATTTTGTTACATCTATTTGTTGAAATCAAAAGATGAAGCTTTGCACTATTTTAAAATCTATAAAGCTGAAGTAGAAAACCAACTTGAGAGAAAGATCAAAAGAATTAGGTTGGACTATGGTGGCGAGTACTTCTCAAATATTTTCACTTCATTTTGCGAGGATCTTGGTATTATTCATGAGAGGACACCTCCCTATTCACCTTAGTCAAATAAGGTTGCCGAAAGAAAGAACTGTACTCTAACTGATTTGGTTAACGCCATGCTAGATACAGCGAGACTTTCCAAGGAATGGTGGGGTGAGGCTATATTGACAGCATGTCATGTCCTAAATCGTGTTCCTACAAAGAATAAAGAGAAAACACCATTCGAGGAATGGGAGAAGAAAAGGCCAACCCTTTCATACTTACATACATGGGGTTGTTGGCAAAGATTAGTGTGCCAATAACCAAGAAACGTAAGCTTGGACTTAAAACAGTGGATTGTGTCTTTCTAGGTTATGCTATTCACAGCGTTGGTTATAGATTTTTAATAGTAAAATCTGGAGTACCTGACATGCATGTTGGTACAATTACGGAGTCCAGAGATGCTACATTTTTCAAAAATATTTTTCCCATGAGAGATGTAACAAGTTCATCTAGGCAAGAGATTATCGAGGAGGATATCTCTACCGAGCTAATAGTGCACAATGAATTTACACCTATGGATCATCCTGAGGAGGATAACAATGAAGCTCCTAGAAAGAGCAAGAGACAGAGGACTGCAAAGTCTCTTGGTGATGATTTCATTGTATACCTCGTGGATGACACACCTAGGACCATTGAAGAGGCATATTCATCTCCTGATGCTGACTATTGGAAGGAAGCAGTGAGGAGTGAGATGGATTCTATTATGTCTAATGGTACCTGGGAGGTTGTTGATCGTTTTTATGGGTGCAAATCTATAGGATGCAAGTGGGTGTTCAAAAAGAAGCTTAGGCCGGATGGTACTATTAAAAAGTACAAGGCTAGGCTTGCGGCCAAGGGTTATACTCAGAAAGAAGGAGAGGACTTCTTTGACACTTATTCACCTGTTGCTAGATTGTCACAATTCAAGTGTTACTTTTCTTGGCAGCCTCCTATGGTCTTCTCGTTCATCAGATGGATGTGAAGACAGCTTTCCTAAATGGAGAGTTGGAAGAGGAGATCTATATGGATCAGTCAGATGGGTTTGTATCAAAAGGTCAAGAGGGAATGGTGTGCAAGTTATTGAAGTCTATATGGCCTCAAGCAAGCACCTAAGCAGTGGCACAAGAAGTTCGATAGAACTTTGACATCTATCGGCTTTGTTGTGAACGAAGCTGATAAAAATGTGTACTATCCTTTGGTGGGAGTGTAGGAGTGATATTGTGCCTGTATGTGGATGACATACTAATTTTTGGGACAAGCCTTAATGTGATTAAGGAAGTCAAAGAATTTTTGTCTCAAAGTTTTGAGATGAAAGATCTGGGGGAGGCTGATATCATCCTTAACATAAAGCTGGCAAAGGATGGAAATGATGGGGTGATTCTGTCACAGTCTCACTATGTGGAGAAGGTTCTGAGTCGCTTTGGGTATAGTAACTGTAAAACTGTCTCAACTCCTTATGATGCCAGCATAATTTTGAGGAAGAACAAAACGATAATGAGAGATCAGCTGAGATATTCTCAGCATATGTGTTCACACTCGGAGGTGGCGTTATTTCCTGGAAGTCTTGCAAGCAGACCATCTTAACGAGGTCAACAATGGAAGCAGAACTCATAGCATTGGATACCGCCACTGTTGAGGCTCGAGTGGCTTCGTGAACTCCTTATGGATCTGTCGATAGTTAAAAACCAATGCCGGCAATTCTAATGAACTATGATAATCAAATTGTGATTGTCAAGGTGAGCACTTCAAAGGATAACATGAAGTCATCCAAGCATGTAAAGAGGCGGTTGAAATCTGTCAGGAAGTTGAGAAACTCCGGAGTTATAGCCTTAGACTATGTTCAAACGGCTAAGAACCCGGCAGATCAATTCACAAAGGGTCTTTCACGAAATGTGATAGATAATGCATCCATGGAATTGGGCCTGAGACCCACGTAAGTCATTCTATAGTGGCAACCTGTTCTGGGTGATCGGAGATCCCGTGAATCAGGATGGTCAAACAAACCATAGTATGACTGAGAGAAGAGAACCTTTGTAAAAGGCTCATTCCAGGTGAAAGATGCATTTCTCTTCTATTCTGTATGGTAGGTTGGCTTATGCCTTAACATGTTCCGAGTGGTTTCTTTGAAACTAGGGAGTTATTTTTTTGAAACAAAGATGTTGTCCTATAGAACATCTTTAAGGAGTACACCTATATGAGTCTGACTAGTGGTCATAGTCTGTGAGATTTAGGTAATCTCTAGAAACTCATGAAAGGTCTGGAGTATGACTTATAAGCTCCAAACCACGGGGATGCTTATGCAGCCTAGTATCAGTGTAGGGCTTTGGTAAAGCTTGTTTGCAATAGATTGACAATTCAAGGCATAGTCCATTGTACAGTTGTGAATAAGTGTAGCCTTAGTTCTAGATGGAAGTTCAACTTAACATTCTCCGTGGTATATCAAAAGGGATTGTTAGAATATGTGAGCTTGCAATTAAAGAATTCAAAGCCCACCATTAAATGTTAGGGAGTTATTATGTAATTCCGTATTGAAAGTAGAAGAGGATTTCAACAGTGAAGTGCTATGGTGCGGGGAGGATGTTTTAAACCAAGTAGTGGCCATTATGACCGCGATTCATTTATAGCGGTTCATTCTTGTGATTGATTCTGCGCGAGCTAATCGCTATTACTTCGTTTGATGGCATTGATAACGACCAAGTGCATCCTCCCGTCTCTCATCTATATCACTAGGTGTCTTATCCACTTTTTGGTTAGGCGAATACACCTCTCTTCCTCCCTCTGCTGCTTTTCTACATTCCCATCGCTGCCGCGCACATCTCCGGCGAGAGTAGGTGCCTCCGGAACCATTGCCCGCTAAAGGTCCTGCACGGGATAGCGGGGCAATCAGGTTTTTGGTGAGCGTCTTCACGAGACTGCTCGCCCAGAACTGTGACGTCTTCACCGGCGTACTATTCACCATCCGTCCCTGCGCACCAACTCTGTCCGTGGACATCGTCGCCCGTACCTCTTCGTGCGACTTCTTCCTAAAGCTCTGAGCGACTACTTCCCAACGAGTACGACTACTTCATCAACAAGTACAACCACTCGGTGCCTCGATCGACTACTTCTTGAAGCTGTGCGACTACTTCAACAACCGTGTGACTACTTCCTCAACAAGTACGACCACTCGGTGCCTCGATCGACTACTTCAACAACTCGTACGACTACTTCATGAAGGCAATCTGCACTGCACCGAATTCATTCGACTACTTCAAGCAGGCCTGTCGAGCATGTCTGCTCCAGCTGGTAACGATGCATCCGGTGCCTCCGGCACTGGACCCACCTTGGGGTATAGTCTAATACTCCTCTTTTTGATTAAATTCATGTTAACTTCAAACACGTGCATATATCTTGTTTCACTTATCATAGTCATGAAATTATTAATAAGTTGTATGTGTAATTTCAGAATTAAGATGTACCCGAAAATGCCTATTTGTCTAACAGTAGTATCCCAGTCTAATATCTCAAAGTAGCAGTAGTTGGTATACGTGAGTTGGTATACGTGGCCCAGTTGTAACGGCTTAGTATCACCTTGAAGGTTTAGTTGATGAAAATCAGCTTATAATTTTTATTGCTCCAAATATAATACCTCTAGGTTACTCTTTTACACGAAGGGAGAGGAAAAAAGTGTAAGAGAGGTTTTATACCTAGGGGGCCCATTCACCATGAGCAGCTGGACTGTATATTAGCAAATTTTGGAGATTGGTGTTATAATGGACCTAGGCGTGGGCCTAGAAGGCTCTCCTGAAGCAGAAAGAGTTAGTGAAGATGGAGAAGATGATTGGAAATCTGATACAGGTGTGTCGCGGTGCTGCATGATGTGGCACTTTTAGGCTGTCTAATACATTGACACATAATCTTGATATGACTTAACACACAATCTTTATATACTACTACAAAAATGGGCTTTAGTCCCGGTTGTAAAGGGTCTCCATGGAGAAAAAATAGTTGGCGCGAGCACCCCAATCTTTCCGGTCTGCAAGACTCGGACCTAAAACCTCTTACCTCGCATATAGCTTCCTTACCACCCCACCGACACAACATATGTGACTTTAGATGGGATATTTTTCTTTTAAACTAACCTATGGAGGGCCCTTTAGTCCCGGTTGGAGGTTCCGACCAAGACTAAAAGGTGCCAGCCTCAGTAGTCTTGGTCGGAACTAAAAGTCAACTTTTAGTCCCGGTTGTAGATCCAATAGGGACTAATATTCCCTCACGTCCTCTAGCCGTTGGACCCGAGACTAATGCCTAGATTAATCCGGGTCCAAATGTGGCAGAGACTAATGCATGGGATCGATGTGTTGTTCTATAGTAGTGTAATATGTTATTTTTTGTTATCTTGTACTAATATCACGTCTCTTAATTTGTAGTCCGAGAAACAAAAGTATTATAAGTTGCGTGATAATAACAACGCGTACGATAGTAAGAAAGAGATTTCATAGTCCTTAATCTTAGCTTATGAGGTGGCTGTTTTGCGAAACAATCATCTCGTTCTCTATCATCCCATCTCTCCTCCACGTCATAAAAATCCTACACGGAACTGGATGCTGAAGCAATGTACTTACTTTATATCGTGACGAATTCGCTGATAAAAATTAATGGTATAAATCAAAGCAACAGGTTTTTAACTCTAGTTGATGGATCACCACACCAAGAAGTGGTTCCGCCAATGAAAAATCAACGACATATATATAGCAAATATTTATACTCTAATCGCCCCTAGCTAGTTTCTCATCAGATCACTTTGGAAACAGAAAATTTACCACTCGTTCAACTTTAATATACACCAAGCCAGTACTCTTGTGGCAGGAGAGTATGGAGAACGATGAGTCCATGGTCAGTTCATAGCACCAGAATTTTTTTTTAGATTAAGGATAAAATCCGGCATTCCATATCCACATTGTGGATATATACGGCCAATGGTTACACAGAGTTCTTAGACTCTAATCCTCCACAATAAGAAGCTCAAACACACAAGAAAATAGATTCTAAGATAAAGAAAAAAAATAGAAGACTAAGCTTCGTTCTTCTTCTTCGTCCATGCGTCGATCTTGCGTTGTTTTATGCATCTTCAGTCCATTTCATCATTTGTCTGCTTAGAAAACTTGATGTCGGACTTGGAATGCCTCTTCTATCTCTCACACAACAGCCTCCATTAAGTGATGAAAGTCAAGCCAAAGGACTTCCAAGGCCACGCCACACGACGTCGAAGACGCCATCGTCGCCCATCTGGCAAGCCGGAGTAGAGTTTTCACCTAGAAGATCCCTGACCTTGCAGAAAGCAACACAACAAACGCCTCGAGGGAGGGGAACGACACCTAACGGTGCCGCCGTTGCTGACACCGACACAAACCGTCGGGTAAAGCTTTCACCTTTGCTCCTGCACGACCACATCATCACCACATCATCGCCGCCGGCCTCACCTTGGCGCAGCCCTGTAGACCGCCGTTGCCTCCACAAGGCAGCGAGGCATCGCCTCACCATCGCCGCCACTGCGCCCGCGCACCAGCTAGGGAGGGGGCACCGCCACCGGCGGTGGACTCTTGGCGGCGGCGCGGCGGACGATTGAGGAGCTGGCGCTCACGCCCACGCCGATGCACGCAGGCCACTTCACCTCGCTCAACACATCCATGGCGGCGACCGCCGTCGTCCCCACGCCGCCAATGGCGGGGCCAGCCGCCGCCGCCGCGCTAGGAGCAGATCCGGCCGCGATGACACCGGATTCAGCAGCAGCGAGGCCGGATCTGGCCGGCGACGCCGTCTCCGACGACGACCTAGGCGGCCGCGCCCACCCTAAGACGCCGAGAGGAAGGAAAATAGCCCCGTCGCCACCTTCCTTGCGAGCCGCTCGGGCTTCCGACGGCCGGCTCCGGTGGCGGCGCAGCGGAGGGAGATGGGGGGAGGAGGGGTGGCGGCTAGGGTTCCGTCCGCCCGGGGCGCACCAGAATGAAGGATCCACTTCACAAGTCCATCCCCATAGAAGTCGCGTCGCGTTTGCTCTGAATTCCAACGAAGGTTCGTGTTATTCCACTGTTGTTGAATTTCGACACACGGAGCTTAACGTGTTTGCCACTCTCGTTGGAGTGCGACGTGGCCGGCCTTGTATGATATTAGTGAAACTGGGACGTCAGAACTCACAATCCAAGAACTTCTATTGATAGGAACCAGTCCACACAGCAACGTCAAACAAGGGCCTGGAAGTCAAGTGCGTGGAAAATGATCTGCAGGCATGTTGGCTAACTGCATCTTACCGTCTTTACATGTACATATAGAATTGGTAGCAGGGATGGAGTCACAGACAGGGACACAGATAGAAAAGCTGGCCAGGCGGAATTAGGAGATAGAAGACGATCTTCCATATGTGTTGGCGTTTCTGGAGGTTTGTGCGCTTCAAGTTTTCTTGTAAAGCCAAGTGTACTTATTTCTGTTGGAATATATGCTCTCTGGCTTGGCATGTGCTTGTGTTTTACCTAACTTGTGTATAGCTATTACTAAGTAGTAACTCAGTATATTTCATCCTATTACCTCTTTACATATGACAAATTTCATCTGAAAACTCTCATTACTTTTCGTATGTTTTAGTTGTTCCAAATGTACTCTATTACAATACACAAATCGTTTTGGTTAGAGATATCGAGGTCTGAAGTAAAATGATATAACATAGGTGTAACACCATGATCACTGGCACAGTGGCTTGTTTGATAGATAATTGAGTATGTTCTTTCCTCTCTTAAATGATATAGCAGTGCTCGTGCTGATTTCTTCAAAAAAAAAAAGAGTATGCTCTTGCACTCATCTACATCTTTCCCTGGTAGTGATATCATGGTTTGTGCGTGACCTGAGGTGTTGCCGGGCAACATTTTTTGCATAAAGATTAAAGAGGTCAATATATGTTTGGACCTCATGTAGTGAAACAAAATGAGACCTGTTGGGAATAAAAATTAAGACCTGATACTGATAGAAGCAAAGCTTGTGTTCTTCTCTGATAGACCTATTTTATTTCTTCAAACCCCATAGAAGTCGCGTCGCGTTTGCTCTGAATTCCAACGAAGGTTCGTGTTATTCCACTGTTGTTGAATTTCGACACACGGAGCTTAACGTGTTTGCCACTCTCGTTGGAGTGCGACGTGGCCGGCCTTGTATGATATTAGTGAAACTGGGACGTCAGAACTCACAATCCAAGAACTTCTATTGATAGGAACCAGTCCACACAGCAACGTCAAACAAGGACCTGGAAGTCAAGTGCGTGGAAAATGATCTGCAGGCATGTTGGCTAACTACATCTTACCATCTTTACATGTACATATAGCAGTGATAGCAGGGATGGAGTCACACACAGGGACACAGATAGAAAAGCTGGCCAGGCGGAATTAGGAGATAGAAGACGATCTTCCATATGTGTTGGCGTTTCTGGAGGTTTGTGCGCATCAAGTTTTCTTGTAAAGCCAAGTGTACTTATTTCTGTTGGAATATATGCTCTCTGGCTTGGCATGTGCTTGTGTTTTACCTAACTTGTGTATAGCTATTACTAAGTAGTAACTCAGCATATTTCATCCTATTACCTCTTTTCATATGACAAATTTCATCTGAAAACTCTCATTACTTTTCGTATGTTTTAGTTGTTCCAAATGTACTCTATTACAATACACAAATCGTTTTGGTTAGAGATATCGAGGTCTGAAGTAAAATGATATAACATAGGTGTAATACCATGATCACTGGCACAGTGGCTTGTTTGATAGATAATTGAGTATGTTCTTTCCTCTCTTAAATGATATAGCAGTGCTCGTGCTGATTTCTTCACAAAAAAAAAAGAGTATGCTCTTGCACTCATCTACATCTTTCCCTGGTAGCGATGTCATGGTTTGTGCGTGACCTGAGGTGTTGCCGGGCAACATTTTTTGCATAAAGATTAAAGAGGTCAATATCTGTTTGGACCTCATGTAGTGAAACAAAATGAGACCTGTTGGGAAGAAAAATTAAGACCTGATACTGATAGAAGCAAAGCTTGTGTTCTTCTCTGATAGACCTATTTTATTTCTTCAAAACCACTTGAGAAATAATAACTTCTTGTTGTTAATAGAAATAAAAGTAAACACCAGTATCCATGAATTCGCAAAAAGTTATGACTACTAGCTCGTGGGCCATGCCAGCTTCTAGTAATTTTTCTGAACTAGAGGGCCACTTGGCTATTTTTGTTTAAGACTGCTAACTTATGTCACTGAACCTGTTTTCTGCATGTTTGATGTTTCTTATGGAAGGTGTGCATCAATGTTTCCGGCAATTCTGTTGCTGCTCTCTCCATTCGTGCTGCAACCTCTTCCATGTTCATTTTCTGAAGCAGCAGAGTCACCCTTCAGCAACGAGATTGCCACTGACAGGGAAGCCCTGTTGGAATTCAAGGCAAGCTTGAGCCAACAGTCGGCCGCACTTGTCTCATGGAACACTACTAGTGATTTCTGCCAGTGGCCTGGTGTTACCTGCAGCCTTAGGCACAAGGGCAGGGTGTCAGCCCTGAATCTTTCCTCGGCTGGGCTTGTGGGCACCATCTCCCCTTCCATTGGAAACTTAACATTCTTGAAGTATCTCAACCTTAGCTATAATGTGTTACAAGGAGAAATTCCATCAACAATTGGCAACCTTTGGCGGTTGCAATATCTGAATTTTAGGGGAAACTCACTTCATGGTGGGATCTCAGATAGCTTAAGAAACTGCACTGGCCTTATCTACATCATGCTTGACAAGAACCATCTTACCGGGGGAATACCTTCTTGGCTTGGAGGTTATCCAAACCTTGTGGCTTTGCTCTTGTCGAGGAACAATTTGACTGGGACCATCCCGCCATCACTGGGAAATCTCTCATCGCTAGAGGCACTATATGTTCACACCAACCAGCTTGAGGGTTCGATCCCTGAGGCGCTTGGCAGGCTCAGGAATGTCCAGTGGCTGGCATTATTTGAGAACCGCCTTTCGGGCACCATACCTGAAGCTGTATTCAACCTTTCTTCAGTTGTTGCATTTGGTGTGGATCAAAATGACCTGCACGGTACACTGCCACCCAACTGGGGAAACAACCAACCAAACCTTGTTTTTGTATATCTTGGGGTAAACCACTTCACAGGAAGTGTTCCAGCTTCCCTTGCCAACGCAACCATGATTCGCACTCTCGACCTTGGCGATAACAATTTCACAGGGAGGATGCCACCAGCAATTGGAACACTTTGCCCCGGCATCCTCACCTTCGATGCAAACAAAATTGAGGCAAGTGGCACAGAGGGCTGGGAATTTATCATGCCATTGACGAACTGCAGCCGCCTCCGCGTGCTTAGCTTCCAGTTCAACATGCTTGCAGGTGAATTGCCAGGCTCTGTTGCGAACCTGTCAACGCATCTCCAGGTGTTTTACACCGGATTTAATCAGATCAATGGGATGATACCACCTGGCATTGGTAATCTTGTCGGCCTGCAAAAGTTGCAACTCAGTCAGAACCATCTAATCGGTGCCCTACCAAGCACAATTGGTCTATTCAGAAATCTGCAAGCTTTGTGGGTAGATGGCAACCAGTTATCAGGGATCATTCCCCCCACAATCGGAAACCTAACACAGCTCCAACTACTCACTCTTGACAATAACAATTTTGAGGGACCTCTTCCGGTGAGCATCAGGAATCTACAGCAGTTGAGTTCAGCAAACCTCTCAAACAACGCATTCACGGGTCCATTCCCCAAAGAATTCTTCAACCTTTCATCTCTGTCTTACATTCTCGACTTGTCCGACAACAACTTCATTGGTCCCCTTCCACCAGAAGTTGCTAGCCTTACTAAGCTCGCATACTTGAATATCTCCCGTAATAACCTATCTGGGTCACTACCTGACACCCTGAGCAACTGCCAAACCTTGCTTGGGCTCCATTTGGATGGCAACTCATTTAGTGGAAGCCTCCCTACATCTATCAGCGAAATGCGTGGATTGGTAGTTCTAAATTTGACAGAGAATCTCCTATCGGGTACAATTCCACAAGAATTAGGACGCATGAACGGTCTTCAAGAGTTGTATCTCGCACATAACAACTTGTCTGGGCAGATTCCAGGGACCTTCCAAAATATGAACGCATTGTACCATCTTGACATATCTTTCAACCATCTCAGTGGCCAAGTCCCAGTGCGTGGCGTGTTTGCCAATTCGACTAGATTCTTATTTGTCGGGAATGATGGACTTTGTGGTGGTACCACGGAGCTACATTTGCCTGCTTGTAAAGTTCAGTCCGGGAAGCATGGCAACATGAAAATCAGGGTAATTCTTATAATAACGATCTCAACTGGGAGCTTTTTATGTTTTTTATTGGCATTTCTATTTTGCTGTTGGAGAATGAAAAAGGGAGGTCATTCTACAACAATTGCAACAACAGCCCTCTCTTTCATGGATGATAAGTATCCTAAAGTTTCTTATGCTGAGCTGGCCCAAGGAACTGACAGATTTGCCTCTGCCAATTTGATTGGTAGAGGAAGATATGGATCTGTATATAGGGGCAGGTTGTCATTGAAAAATGCTGAAACTGTAGTAGCTGTCAAAGTTTTTGATCTGCAGCAATCAGGTTCTTCCAAAAGCTTCATGGCTGAGTGCGTGGCTCTTAGTAAGATCCGCCACCGTAACTTGATCAGTGTCATAACCTGCTGCTCTAGCTCTGACTCGAGACAGAATGATTTCAAAGCCATTGTGTTCGAGTTCATGCCAAACCAAAGCCTTGACAAGTGGCTACATGATGCTAATCCACGTTCAGATGTGTCCAGGCACATACCAGGCCTGACACTAATGCAAAGACTGAACATTGCTGTCGATGTTGCTGAAGCACTTGATTACTTGCATACCAACTGCGAGCCACCGATAGTGCACTGTGATCTGAAGCCAAGCAACATTCTTCTCAATGAGGACTTCGTCGCCTGTGTTGGGGATTTTGGCCTTGCAAAGATCCTTTATGCTTCAGAAGGTGAACAAGTCATCAATTCGAAGAGCTTCACTGGCATAAGAGGAACAATTGGATATGTTGCTCCAGGTAACTCAAAGTACCATGACTCTGTCATTCTTCTGTAATTGCGTTTTCGATCATATACTGACACTGTTGTACGCACATTATTAGAATACGGGCACGGCGGACAGGTCTCTTCATGCGGAGATGTCTTCAGCTTTGGAGTGCTCCTCCTTGAGATATTTACAGGGAAGGCACCAACTGATGCCATGTTTGTGGATGGGTTAACTTTGCAGGGCTACGTGAAGATGGCGTTTCCAGACAGGCTGATGGACATTGTTGATCCAGTCCTCCTGTCCACTGATGAAACTTGTGCAAGGAATCAACAACACAGAAGCAATGGATGGGGAGAGATTGACAATGCCATCATCTCTGTAACTGAACTTGCACTATCCTGCAGCAAGTTAACACCATCAGAGAGGATTTCGATGAGAGACGCTGCGGATGAGCTGCGCAAGATAAGAGACCGCCACCTTACCGACCTATCAAGGGCAAACAATTTGTGAATTAGCAAACTGGTAGGTCATGTGTATGTATAGTATGTTAGGCAGAGTCAGTTACACAGTTTGATATGCATATATATTGAGATTTTCATGGTGCACACAGTACCACCACTTAGTGGTATATAATATAGAGGGGATCTAGCCCTTCATTAGTAAGGGTAATTTTATAATTATTTTCCAGTTATAAATGAAAATGAAGAGATGGAATTAGAAAGATAGTCCAAATGAAATGGATGTTGATGTCATTAATATTTTTTCCCACAGTACCCTTACAATACCTATATGCTACTCGCGTATATTACCTATACTACTGCTGAAATTTTTAGTATAGAACTAATCTGATCTGTGGATGTTTCTGTACTAGTTTTTTTCAAACATTAGTATAGACCACTATAGTGCACCATAAAAGACCTCTATATATTTCAGTACTGAAGGGACTATTTATTTATCTACTTACTAATGTAAGTTGAATGCAGTGGTGGACGCAGGATATGAAATTCAGGTGCTGAGGCGTTATTTTGTGCCTCCACAGAAAATAAAATAAAAATCCCTATAGGAAACTATAACACATGGTTTATTGTTTCATGTCGAGGCGGTTGGCGGTTGCTACACGATATTATATACCTCTTGAAAAATCATGTCCAATTGGTTAGTGACTAATATCCCTCATCAGTGACGCGGTTTGCTACTAGTGTCTCCGGTGACGTATAACCAAAACAAAAGGAAAGAAAATGGGAGAGGAAAATCAACCTATAATCTCAATTATGTGTATATATAGTTCAGGGTACACAGGAAATAGGTATTGTATTCTCTGTTTATACAAATTTTCACACATACATAAATATCAACACACAAGATTGTCCTATGGATCCCAATCAAAAATAAATTGAAACAAAGCTTCTCATAAGAGGCTGAAAGCTTGCGAGCTCTATTTTTGTTCCTGGTCAGGTTGACTGATGCTGACTCCAATACAATTACAAAAACAGAACTGCCTGAAAACCATTATGAGGTCAGAAGCAACGTTTAAATTGGAAGACATTACTACAGTTGAACAATAAAAAGAAAAATCAGCTCACCAGAGAGCAGTTAAGGATCAGATTTTTACAAGTAGGCAAGCATGGACACTTCAGTTATTTTTTGCCAAAAAGGTAGATGCTGCAAAAAGTAAATTCAAGTGTTCAGACAAGACAGTGGTGCTAATAGCTCACTTAACACACTACAATTAGATTCTAGCATGATTCCTATGCTAGAGAAAATTAGCCCTTGCTAGAGAAATTTAGAATGGCAGCATGTCGTACCTTGTTGATACCCTGATGCTTTGTGGTTTTCTAGGATACTGTCAATCTACTTCTGAAGCGCTTCAATTCTTTGGGGTACTGTCAGTGTGCTTCTGAAGTGCTCCGATTCTAACCTAGGGTACCTGCCTACCTGGCAATTGGAAAACCAGTCAAGGATTGTAATGAGCAGATCTTGCAACCTAAAGCAAGAACTCACAAATTACGGAAGATTCGATGGTGGATTCATACTTACACCAGAAAAATTGACGCTCATTCTATTAATGAGACTGTCCTTTCAACTCGAACCCAAATCAGCTCACTTGTTATAGTTAATATATGCAAAAGTAGAAACTTCAGGATTCTGCATCATTAACATAAAGAATATACCAATACCTTCATGTCCAAGCTTCACGTCTTAACTCAATGCATGTGTCAAAAGCAAAAATATTGCAGAAAATACTGGAGTTGGCATTTAGAAATCAGATTACCTCCATTCGTATTCACGAGTTGATATGTCCTTGATGCCGACCAACAAGCCATGCTCTGTAAGTGTGAACACTTTATTCAGTAGTGCAAGGTGATAATAGAAGCAGTGAGATGCTAAGGCTTTGAGAAAAGATATTAGAGTTAATAATATGATTGCTTTCGAATTACTGAAAGAAGATAAATACAATTTTAGACAAATACATATGTTTTGACATGCCATAAACTTAGCGTAAACAAATCAGCTAGCCATTTCCATTTGAATTGTTTCAAAACATCCACACCGGGACCAGATTATTCACTATTCACCTCAAATTTAGGATGCAGCAATAGTACAAATTCCCCAATTGAAGTGCATTACTAAATCTACTAAGCCAGCAATGGGTCCACATAGCCATCGGAGGAAGATGTCAGGGAATGTTTTGGAACACATACCAACCATGATATGAGACTATCATTGGAAATGGAATGTGGAAACCATTAGCCTGAACATTTGTTAAGTATAAATATATAAACTTTCACAAGTCAAAAGTTACAGAGCCATCTGTAACTCCGAGACCTGCTTAAACACTAGGATGCCGTCAGCATGCTGATTTTTTGGGCCAGCGTGAAAACAACAAAGCCAGCGCACCTCAATTGCAGGAAAGAGCTGATGGCGGGCTCTGCTCTCCTATAGTTGCAGGAGGAGATGGTTTCGTGCAAGGTCCAACCTTGATCGCGGTTTCAGGGGAGTATACCTCCGGCCAACTGTGATCTGCGTGAAAAAAGGGTTTCGGCGGATTTTGTGCCGTTGCAGTTATAAAAAAAGCCATTTCTGCTGCTTTACCTGAGTTTCTAGGATGAAGCAATTTTTGGACGTGCTCTGCCTCCAGTGGTGGGTATTTCTGCACACCATAACGCCCGAACACAGCAACCTTGCACTGCCTAGTGTTCTTGAATTCAATCAGCATGAAATCGCAGCACTTTGCTCCTACAGCGCTGAGAAATTCAGACCATCCTTCAGCGAGATAGTGCGAGTATGTTGCTTTGCTGACATGAACTGTGAACTGACGGTCCAGATAATCGACTAGCTCAATGCTGCATCCCTCGTATAGCTGGCAGCGTGCTGCGAGATGATGAGGTATAAACTGGAGTGATTACGAGAGAAGGATGAACGAAGTTAGCAATACGAGACGAAACTTTGGAAAAATGCATGAACACTAAAAATAGCTCTGTTGCGCTAGCAGCTCACCAGCCTCTCAATGTCTCCCGGCTCTATTGTCAGCAAGTGGAGCGATGGCAAGAAGCCCACGTCACCTGGGGTCAGCCACTCCTGTAAACCCGAAATCAAAAAAATGAAGTTCAGTAATAATCGCAGCTCTGACAGGTAAATCAAGAAAGCGGCCGGGAAAAAAGAGAAAACAAGTGAACTGGATCGCTTTACTATTGACTGTGCTTGCCCCATCGGATCCTCCCTCACTTCTCCTTCCTGCTGTTTCCACTTGACGAAGCACCGCCAGCCCCGCCCCTCTGATCTGAACTCCAGATGAAGATGTGCTGGCTATTTAAAACCTTACTGTCCTCCATAAATGTGTGGGAAAAAAGGTAAAACCAGGTACGAAGGTACACATTAAGCCGTACATGGTCTACAGAGGCTGCTGTACCTTCCTCTGTTCCCCAATACGTAATTAGCAGAGTACTAGGCCTGCACTCAATATAATCATGTTGCTGGCGTGAGCTGCCCCACCTCCGGCAGCTTCCCAACGATCTGCATCCGACGGTGGAGGCGCGCGTGGGTAGCTACCCACGTGTCTAGCCAGCAATTTTCGTTGGCAATACATTCCAGGGAGATAACAGCTAGGTTGAGTGTTGAACAGATATATGCACAAAAATAGAAACAAACTAAAATACGAAAAGGGTATACAGTTGGTTTTTTGGTATCAATTGATTCAAATCACCAATTCTACAGCACGATTAATCATAGGTGCAGGTCTGTATCTATATCAATCCAACAAACTAATTTAATGAAAATGTTAACTTAGCCAACAGGGAGAGATAACAGCACAACCAATGCGCACAGAAGAAAGGCTTGCAATACCAGCAGAGCGATAACGCATTTAATCGAACAACTGGGGTGCAGGTGATAAGGACACTAACACACACGGAAGCAAGCAGCAACGCAGACACAATTCATCAAACAGGCACTGGGAATAGCATAGGGGAGTCAATCAGAATCAAGCACCGAACCATCGAGGTGAGCACGACGTCACCGGAGCTGAAGGCATCGTCGCGAAGGTAGGGCAGCACGGAGGGCCAAAATCGAAGGAGATTGTGCCGCCTGCCGTTGGCAACGGCGTGCGGATCTCTGCCTCCCCTGCGCTGCCTCTCGCCTCCACGCGCCCTGCATGCCGGCGGCCGGGATCCGCTGCTCACAGGACAAGCTCGTCGTTGCCCCTTCGCCATATCGCCGCTCCAATTCGCACGGATCCTGCCCTTGCACGAGGTGAACAACCCGTGTGGAGGAAGGCCGCCTCCCCCTTCCCTTCAGGATGAGTAGGATGGGTTGCGGGATTTTTATGAAATGCACATAAATTTAAAGAAAGGTACAGCCCTTTTTGACTGAAAGCACTCGAGTGCTGCCGTGGTTTGCACCGATCATCGTGAGACAATACGTCATGGGTTCGATTTTATACGGGTCTAAATTTTTTGCTATTTTTTATAAGTAGATACAATTTTGACCACATGTTAGAGACGTGGGTCATGAGTTATGTCACTAATAAGCTCTATTTATTTGTGACGCGAGTTATTATAACACGCCTCTAACTTGTGTAATTATATTAGTGACGCGTGTAAAGCAATCGTGTCACTAAGATCAGTCTTAATATATAGTTTTATTGTACAGTTCTAACTGAGAATTTGGTAACTGAATTAGAGAAGTGTCATGATGATAAAACTATTTTCTCATTCCACGAAACTTTTCCTTCTTTTTTCTTATAATTATCTTGGCATTTTAGCAAATTTGCTGATGTGGCATAATATTTAATGCACATAAAATTTCTTATAAAACTCCCACGGAGAATGACCTAATTAGATACCACAGTAGGAACTTGTCTCAACGACAGCCGTCGCAGATTATGTGATCTGATATTAGTAACACGACTCATTGAGAGCCGTCTCTAGTATTTCAACACGCCTATTCGGACAAGATATTACTGACACATTTCAACAACACGAGTCACAATAAAAAACACGTTACTAAGTGGAGATACTCCAATGTTGATTTCTTACGCAGTGATAGGTCGTTTTGGGTTTTGTGGGTATATATTTTTTAGTTTTGGGTATGCATCTAGATGCCATATCTAGATGTATATTAAAAATTATATACGTAGAAAAGTTAAAATAATATAATTTGAAATGAAGGGAGTAGTTTGTACGTATGAGCCAGCGCACAGCTCTTCAGGTTGCAGTTGCGTAGGCCGCAAGCCACGGTGATCGAGCAGCAAGCATGATAACTTCATGTGTCATAAAAGCTTTATTAGAGCATCTCCAAGAGTGCCCAAAATACATTTCCAAAAATCAGTTTTAGGAATAAAGGAGAATAACATATCTCCAATAGTGCCCAAATCGGGTTCCAATTTATTCACGTCGCCCAATCCTTGCGGCAACCCGGGCTAAATTTCCACTGCTGGCTCGCGCTCCCAATACCTGATGCCTGCCTATTTTCTCTTCGTCCAGCGTGATTCCTCTGCTACGCGCCATTTTCTCTCCAGCCCATCAGCCTCTCCGCTCTCGGGCGAGCTGACGCCCCACCCGTTCTCCTGACGCAGGCGGCCATCCCCGGGAGGCGTCGCTCCTGCTAGAGAACCCAGCTACCGCCCTTGATTCTGGAACTATGTGCCGCCACATCTCGTTGCCTTGAGAGATCATTGGAAACACAAATTGAACGGAGTCGAAGCGGCAGTCACCATAATGGGGAGGGGCGCGGTTGGAGAGCATGAGAAACTCGACGATGAGGGCCTCCTGCAGGTGCAGAACGGCAGAAACCAATGAGCTCTTGGATAGAATATTGAATACTCCACTTGGCATCAACGAGGAGAAATGAGAAATCCATTGCTAAACTCATAGTTTACCTACGACAATGTGAGTCTAGCACAAAGCATCTATGAGAAACAGCTCAAGAGTCAGATCGGTCAGAACTCAGAAAGAAGAATGCCGGATGCACTTGTGTAGTCAGGGGTGGTTCGTGTGTGGGCTCACGTTGGATGATGAGTCAGCAATAAGGTTTTTTAGGAACTGTTGGCGTGGGTGGCTTTTTTCCCCTTCCAATAGTTTTTGGCATGTTCCAAAACTAGATTTTTAGACTCTGTTTTTTAAGCACTCTTGAAGATGCTCTTACAAACTGTTTGTTGGAGATGCTTTTACTCCCTATTCCAAAAACTCCATGAACAAAAGCAAGCCCGAATAGACATCTCATAGGCCAATAGCCCACGAGCCCAAACCACTGTATACATCCGTACATTCCTTGCTCTAGTAGACATCTCATATGCCAATAGCCCACGAGCCTAAACCATTGTATAACGTCCGTACGTTCCTTGCTGGACCAAACAACTGCCCGCAAACTCCCTTTGCTTTTTATCTTTTTTTTTACCGTGGACTCAAATTTCATAGGCCAATAGCCCACGAGCCCAAACCACTGTATAACCTCCGTACATTCCTTGCTGGACCAAACAACAGCCCACGAACTCCCTTTACTTTTTATCTTTTTTTTTTTTACCGCGGACTCAAGTTTTGTTAATCAGACGACTACCGCCTAGAAGGTCCGTGCAAAGAATTAAAGGATGCTGCAGGAATAGATAATTCATGTTTGTGCCCTCTGGTAGAATGTGCACTTCCCTTTAAATACTATGGAAATTTGTACCCGATGCTCCAAGAAACTAGTTTTGCGGTCGACTGCGCGGAGCACTCGCAACGGTCGACGCCCTGCATCGAGCATGCAGCAGAGCCTACAACAGGTGTCCGCTCCACCCATATTCTGGCTATATTTTCTTCTTTTCTTTTCCCCTTCCCTTTTTTTCATTTTCTCTTCCTAGTTCCAGCCAGCGACTCGGTGAAAGCGGGGACAGCATCGCGACAGCGAGGAGGGCGGCCAGATCCGCGCGGCTGCCGGTGGTGGACGGGTTGATCTTTTTGCTTTTCTTAATTAAAAAGTTGTGTCCCTCTTTTTGTTGTATTTTTTCCATTAGTTTTGTTCTCAAAAGTTTGTCTCAAATATAATTTTTTTCTTCGATTTTTGTTTTGCAAAAATCTGTTCCCGAGATTTGTCTCCCAAACTAGGTATTAAGTTTTGCTTCCAAAATTTTAATTTCTAATTTTTTGTTCTCCAAAAGTTTTTTTTAAAACATTTGTCTCCCAAATTTGATCTTAAATTTTTTGCTTCTGAATTTTTGTTCCTAAATTTTTTCTCCTAAATTTGTTCTTAAATTTTGTTTTCCAAATTTTATTCTCCTGAATTTTTGTTCCAGATTTTTTTGAAGTTTCATCGAAAGTTTGTTTCAATTTTTTTTCTAAACTTTATTTCCAATTTTTTGGTTGTGATTATTGTTTCTGACTTTTATATATTTTTCCTCTTTCTACAACTTTATATTTGTGATTTGATCAAACTTTGTGTATATTAACTTTTGCATGTAATTTGTGTGTGTATAGTTTGTTATCCAAAGAGAAAGAGAAAAGGGATACGTAGAAAATAATACGGGTGTTCGAAGAAGTAGAAGCTCAAATGCGCTTGGTGAGCACGTGTGCCCGGTGATTAGCTGGCGGCTTGGCGCTACGAATTGCGATGAGCTAGATTGCTTTGCATGTGTCCGTAAAAGGGAATGAGGACATACGGAGTGTAGTTAACTTACTACCTGGTCGGAAATTAACAGTACAGAGCGCTCTATACGGTCATCCCTAAATTAGATGGTCCCTGGTGCTCTTTTATACCTTCTGATGTTCTTAACCATCTCCCTTAGGCTCCATTTGGATATCAATATTGGAGGGTATGATACTGAATTGGGTTCAATACCAAATCGACCATGACATTGAAATGAATCACATTCAAATTCAGTTGTTTGGATGACCTTTGAATTGACTCTTGGAATCCACAGAGCAACCGTACTTGATTCCTGTTTGGATGACATAGACATGGAATTAGCATTTGTTCAGGCATGGCAGAGGACCACTGCTCCCTGCCACCTGCCACGAGGGAGACGAGGGGGGTCGTGTCGGCGAGGAATATGAAGAGGGGAAGCCGACTGCGAGGGAGAAGGAGGGGGCACCGCTGCTTGAAGATGCTCCTCATGGCCCTTGCCGGGCCGCAGGGCGCGAGGGGCGCGGAGGAGCAGAAGGGTGCGGCCGGCGGGTGCGATGGCTTAGGTGCGCGGAGGAGCAGCGGAGCAGGAGGGACGCGGGGGAGCGGCGGTGGAGGGGCGCGGGGGAGCAGAGCCATGCGCGGCTTCGGCTGCCAGGCCGCAGGTTGCGAGGGGCACGGAGGAGAAGGAGGGTGCGGCCGGGCGGCGCGATGGCTCAGGGGCGCGGAGGAGCGGCGAAGCACGACGGACGCAGGGGAGCAACACGGTAGAGCGGCGGCGGAGGGGCGCGGGGAGCAGAGCGACGCTCGGCTTCAGCCGCCGGGCCGCAGGTCGCGAGGGGCGCGGCAGTGGAGGGGTGGCGGGGAGCGACGCAGAGGCGGAGGGGCGCGGACACGCGGCGAATGCAACCCAATACAGAGCGGTAGGGGTCGGAATCGTGGAAGGAGTTGTAGCAGCATGTTGAATACCGCTTGGTATTCGCAGGAGTTTCCAATACCAATTCACAGGAAATCCAAACAGCTGATATTGGGTGCACACAATGCCAATTCCAATTTCTAGTCTTCAATATCTACATCCAAACCGTACCTTAGAGTATTGCAATTATAAAAATACTACAACATTTCCAACACGAAAGATTTACATTTTTTATTGAAAGAATAATGACTCAGCTACACTTGACAGGTGAGCATATATGTTACATTTCACGGGTAAACATTCTTATTGATAATAAATTACATGTAAAAGCCCCAATGTTTCGAGGCAACTATGAATTATAAATTATAAATAACTTTAAGTTCTTCTGTCACGTCGTCTCTGGTGAATTCCTGTAGTTACTAACCAAAGAATTGCACTGCACCCACCTGTAGATCGTAATGCTTCTCCTGCCATACCTGAAACCCTCACTCATGCTTCGAAGCTGATCTCCCACTCATCCTTGCCAACCATGAGAAAGTGGGACCCTCTGTCGATCACCATCTTACCGTCCTCCCTCGCCCTGCTGAAGTGCTCGCACGGGCTGACGTCGATCCTGACGCTGGCCTTCTCCCCTGCCTTGAGATGCTGGCTCCGGAACCCGATCAGCTGGCTCGACGGCCGGCCGTCGGTGGCGTTCGGCCACCGGAGGAACATGAGCACCGAGTGCTTGCCGTCCATGGGTCCGTGGTTCTCTACCTCGACCTCCGCCGGGAACTTGAGCTTCTCGCACTCGTCGTCGCCGATGTCGTCAACGTGGTAGTAGCTCGCGGTGTCTGTGGACGCCGCGAGCAGGCCGGCGAGTAGGCTCGTGTTGGGAGCAGGGTTCTTTCCGCCGGTGACTAGCTGGTGCGAGAACTTGGAGTAGCTGAGGCCGTAGCCGAACTTGTAGACGGTCTTGCCCGTGTAGAAGCGGTAGCTCCGGCCGGGGTAGCCGGTGGCCGGGTCGGCGCGCATCCGCATGTCCGTCATGGGCACCTTGGTGAAGTCCTCGGGGTACCACGTCACCGGCAGCCTCCCGCTGGGGTTGTGGTCGCCGAAGAGGACTCTGGCAATGGCGAGTCCGCCGGCCTGGCCGGGGTATCCTGCCCAGAGGATGGCGCCGATCTTGGGGTTCGATTGCGCGAACGTGATGTCCACTGGGCCGCCGGTGAGGAGCACGAGGATCACCGGTCTCTTCGCCGCGCTGGCGACGGCGGTGATGAGGCTCTGCTGCTTGCCCGGGAGCATCAGGCTCGTCCTGTCCAGCCCTTCCTTCTCCTGGTCCTGGCTCAGGCCCATGAACAGGAACACGTACTCGGACGAGCTCGCCAGCGCGGCCGCCTGTCCCGTCGCGGCGAAGCCGCACGCCGCCGAGTTGCACCCGGCCAGGAACCTCACGTTCTTGACGTAGCTCTGGAGCCCCTTGAGCGGCGTGGTGGTCTCACACGCCGGGCCGAAGTAGTTGCCGCTGAGGACGAGCGGGTTGTCGGCGTTGTGGCCGATGACGGCCGCGGAGCCGACCGCGGACCGGTCGAGCGGAAGGATCCCGACGTCGTTCTTGAGCAGCACGATGCCGTCCTGCGCCGCCTCGAGCGCGAGGCTCCTGTGCTCCGCCGTGCACACGTCCGCCGCGCCGAGCCCGCCGTACGGCTTGCTGCCGCGCGGGTCGCCGTCGAAGTGCCCCAGCCGCATGCGCACGGCGAAGAGGTTCGTTAGGGCCTTGTCCACGTCCTTCTCCGACATCTTCCCCTGCCGGATCGCCGCAATGCCGTGCTCCTGAGTGTAGGTCCCGCAGTTCAGGTCCAATCCTGAAATTTTCAAGGCCACCATAGGCTCAGAAAACTTTTTAAAACATTGTTCCGTTGAGTAAATTGTTCAGCGTCTTGCAAAGGTACATACCGGCCTTGAGGGCGACGGCGACGGTGTCCTCCGGCGTGGGCGCGTAGCGCTGGGCGTCGCGCATGATGGCCACGGCGTCGCAGTCCGACGCGACGTAGCCGTCGAGGCCCCACTCGCCCCTGAACGTCCTGGTGAGCAGGTCGGAGCTGGCGCACGCCGGCACGCCGTTGACGACCGTGTAGGCGCACATGACGCAGGTGGCCCCGCCGTCGACGACGCAGCTCCGGAAGGGCGGGTTGAAGGTGTCGGCCAGGTCCCGCGCCGTGACGCGGGCGTCGAAGTTGTAGCGCTGCACGCCGTTCCAGTCCTCGAGATCGTAGGCCGTGGCGTGCTTGCAGCACGCCGAGGCCTGCAGCGGCGCGGGCGCCGCGCCGCCGGCCGGGGAGCTACCCTGGATGCCCCGGACGAAGGCGACGGCGTACTTGCCGGCCGTGGCCGGGTCCTCGCCGGGGGTCTCCTGCCCCCGGCCCCAGCGCGGGTCCCGGAAGATGTTCACGTTCGGGGACCAGATGGTGAGCCCCTCCGCCTGCCCCAGGTTGTACAGCGCCCGGGCCTCCCGACCGATCGCCTGCACGCGTGCACGCACACGGACGTGTCAGTCCCAGATGGATCATGTAATCTTTACAGTTGACATGGCAGGAAGGCACTCTGGACTGAACATGCATGCTTCAGGTTCACGTTTGCAAAGTGCGTGATCGGTAGAGTGAGTTGTACTACACTACTACTGCTCCTTCAATTCATTTATGAACAATCGATCGGCCGGCAAAAGTGACAAGGACGGGCACGTGTGGCCCTGAATGAGCTACAGTGATGATGTTTGTTTGGTTGCCATTGCCACAGCAATGACATTCCTGAATCTACTTTAGGGTTGGCACAACAGAGATGGAGGATGGTGTCTGGCTGTCTTTTTATCTAGTTCAGGCTAACCTGACTCTCAAGTCAGAACAGGGGAAGGAACAAGCTCCCCTGCACTTGGACGGAAAAGTCTGAAACTCATCCAATCTGATGATCGGATACAAGATGGCCTAAGAAATACTTCCAATATCCGGACAAACAACTGACACCTCGCTCGCTAATTCTAGTTTTTCTCCCATGTTTGTTTCTGGTTCATTTCGTGACTCTGTTCTTAGTTCTTACAGTTTACTCGAGTCATAAACTGCTACATTTGATTGAGTTTTTTTTCTAAATTTGCAGAAAACAAAATTGAGCTTTTTTTTCATTTGTGACCGGACTCTTTCTTTTAATAAAATATGTGCTCAGTCATGTTCGCTTAAAAAGAATTTGTGACCGGATTGAGAATTATTCAGCGTTAAGCGCTTCACATCAATACCGTGGTGTACGACATATATCGCGAAAATTTTTACGGCGCACAATACGACCATATACTACTGTCTGAAAAGGACTCGGACTCGTATGTAAACATCGGACGGTCGAGATTTTTCTATACCACTGAAATAATGGTAAGTAGTATGAGGTAGTATATCTAGTTAGTATAAGGGTAATATGGAAAAAATTATTTCACTACAAGGTTTCACCCTGATGCAACGGTCTAAAAGTGTTGCAATATGCTACAAATGGTTGCAATAGACAAAATTGCAAAAATTATAAAAATTATCCTTAATTTATATTAAATTACTAATGATAATTTACCCCTTCTAATGCACGGTTGGATCTTTTATATACTACATACTACCAAGTGGTAGTATTGTGCGCCGTAAAAGAGGCCTACGTCGTTGTACTTCACTCGATCATCCAGCTGCCATCAGATCTGGTGCTACTAACGACCTCTGAATCGATTCAGGATCGGATCCAGCCAGGCCCTAGTCCGTTTCTATGCACGACTGATGTCGACGTCAATTTAAGCCCTAACAGTTGCAGAATATCAGCTGTTACCAATCAATGGGAGAGCCTGGCAAACAAAAGCAGGCCCCCCTGCTGTGAGGCGCCTACCTCTCTCGTACCGGACAAGGGCACGATGGCAGTTGGCAGGAGTACGCCAAGCGGCCATGGCGATCGAGGCCAAGGACGGCGGCGCTCGAATGGACGCGCCGTTGCAGCTTGCAACTGCGTGCTTGTGTTGTTGTCTGGTTGTTTCGTGCAGTAGCTGATCAGAGGAATGTTCCATGTGGTGGTAGCACTGTAAAAGCTCTAGAAGCGAGAGAGCAACCAGAACCAGACCAGGACATCCTTTCTGTGTTTTGCAACCACTGCACCGGATATCTTCCATTGCAAAAGCTATGTAACATAGGGAGTAACTACTAGGCTACCGTACCTGCCGGGTAAATTCTGATAAAAAGTAACCATGCATGCATAATTCTTGAATTTTTTTCTGGATATAAAAGGCTTTATTTAGAAATGAAGTGCTAGATGACGACATATCACATCGGTCCAACTATAAAAGTGAGTCCGCACAAACACAATCCATGCATGGGTAGAATTGTGTACGCATAAAAATGTGATGCACTAGCTCAATAAATTTGTCGTTGAGATCCACGCATAACGCAATATTTCCTTGTAGTCCTTGTGGTGCGCGTGAGAGTAGGGCGTAGGCGTGCTCACCTGGCCGATGCGGAACCAGAGGCCCTCGTCGAAGGAGGCGGCGGTGAGGAGCACCTGCGGGAAGCTGGTGACCCCGCGGACGGCGCCGTCGAACCGGAGGCCGTGGCCCCAGAAGGCCAGCCCGTGGAGCCCCTCCGACCAGTACTTGTACGCCGGCACCCCCAGCCGGGGCACGCCCGCCGCCTCGTCCCCCATCTGCGACACCTTCTCCGCCACCGTCATCCGGGACACCAGGTCCGCCGCGCGCCGCGACGCAGGGAGCGACCGGTCGCAAAACGGGAGGGACCGCGACGGCGACGACGGGCCGCACGAGAACCCCGGGTCAGCGGCCGCCGATGGCCACAGCATCAGTACCAGAAGCAGCAGCAGCGCATGCGCTGCCGTGCTGGTGACATCGTGGCGGGAAGAGGTGCCCATGGCGATCGAGAGAAGCGAAGCTAACTAAGCTAGGAAGGGAGAAGACATGAGAAAGCCAATGGGGGTTACAAGGATCGGTAGGCTTATATAGGCGTCCTCGGCCAATGGAAGGCTGCCACGTTTTCGTTTAAATTCCCTTCACATGGAAAGGGATGTAGGGTATATCTCTCTCTATATAGCCTTTGATCAATCTACATGGAATTTTTTTCACATTTGTTGTGTTTTAGTTTATTAGTTTAGTTTAATTTCTATCTATATACAATATCGCTTTCTCATCACTGCTAAAGCAACTCCAACAAACTAGCAATAATTCTATATAAATTTAGCTAGTTAGAAGATCTGTAAAAAAATAAAAAGTTTCCCAAACGGTAAGGAAACCAACACCCTCTCTAAATCGCTTGCCTATACATATTGAAATCACCTCCACGTCATCTCCTCCTTGCCATGCCCCTGCAGCACGCACGTCCCCATCGTCCTCCTCCTTCTTGGCATCCGGCGCGGCCGTGGGCCGCGTGCGTCCAGTGTCGTCAGCCGTTCCTCTGCCCCCATGCCGCCGTCTGCTCGTCCGGGTCCACACCTCCAGTCCCCGCAGCGGCCGCCGGCGCCT
The DNA here is from genome assembly GCA_032594955.1 of Panicum miliaceum. Taxonomy (NCBI): domain Eukaryota; kingdom Viridiplantae; phylum Streptophyta; class Magnoliopsida; order Poales; family Poaceae; genus Panicum; species Panicum miliaceum. The sequence continues at coordinate 9,106,833 of CM064072.1, forward strand.
GCGCTCCTCGCCTACCTCTCGCCGCGCCGTACGGACTCCCTCCTCTTCACCGGCCACGCCGACGACTGGCTCACCCTCACCGTCGCCTCCTCCCTCCTCCTCGTCCGCGGCCTCGATGCCGCCCCCGTCATCCACCTCGAGGCCCACCACGCTGGGCAAGGAGGGCGCGACGGCGCCAGGGAGGGAGGGAGGGAGGGCGTGACGGCGGGAGGGCTCGACGGCGGGAGGGCGAGGGCGCAGAGGGCGACGGCGGGTGCGGGGCCGTGATGGCGCGAGGTCACAAGGGGCGACAATGGGAGGGCGAGGGCACGGGACGGCGAGGGCACGACGACAAGGGCGAGGCCGCGGGTGCGCGTGGGCAGGAGTGCGCGCGGGCGGGAAAGCAGGACCGTGCGCAGGGAGGCCAGATGCCAAGTTAGAGCCGGTCGGTAAAGAAAACGAGCGAGGGGGACGGTATTCCGAGCGAGATAGCGAGACTATGGAGATAGCCAGTCTGTTGGATGCCGATTTCTCCTCTTTTTCTTTTCTTTTTACCAATCCAAGCAGGTTTGGCCAGCCTTTTGGAGTTGCTCTAACACGGAGTATGTATGTTTTCTATTTACTGCTTACTAAAGCATTGCCTTTTCCGGTGAACTAGCTAGATTTACCAACTGTTTGTGCCGTGGTTAAAAATTTTCTAATGAACACTTTAATTTGTCAGCTAAACCGTCCTTAAAGGGTCATCAAGAATCGGTACGAGTTGGACTTGCTACCTACTGTACATACGAGTCTCCATATATGTTAATGTGCATTTAATGAGAATACTATCTTGCAACTCATATGGCAGATCATATATATCGTGACGCATGATTTTCTCCTATGTTTTGTGCCACAAAAAAAATAGTCCACTAAAACAAAGGGGAGCATTTCTTTTGTCGAGATATTTCTTACTGTGTTTGAAAGGTGACATTGATATTTTTCCCACTAAAACTTTGTAGAATGTATCGATTTTTCCTGGCAGGGTTACTTTTAACACACTAACTTTAACAGTGAGTGTGATGTTAGTTGGAGGCCATTGTCTCTACATGATCTTCGGACATGGAACTGTGTATCAAAACCGTCCGGTGGCATACTACAGTACCGAGTAAAATGCACCGCCGCTCCTTCAACTTGGCTCGGGATGTCATCCCGGTCCCTAAACTTTCAAAATGCATATTTAGGTCCTCAAACTTGCTAATGGTATCACGTGAAGTCCAAATCATTAATTTTAAGTCCCTAAACTTTCAAAATGCATATTTAGGTCCTCAAACTTGCTAATGGTATCACGTGAAGACCAAATCATTATTTTTAAGTTATAAAGTGAAAGTGTTAAGCTTATATGGAGCTTAAATGTGGGTCCAAATTTTATTTTTGAAATATTCCGCTCAACTCTTATATTTTCAAAAAAAAATAAAATTTTGTTTCAAAACTTTATGTCGAATAATTTTTTTGCTAATATTTTCTTCAAAATTTATCTTTTTTTTATTTTCTATATTTTACAAATTTGATCATATAATTTTCTTGTTTTACAATTTTTCTATACGAATCTTTTGTATTTGAATATATTTGTACAAGTAAACTGGTATGAATTATTTTTGTGCGTATATAATTTTTTATTTGAACAAATTATATTACTTTTGATTTAGCTTAAAGAACTGTGATTTGGACCTCACGTGATACAATTAATAAGTTTAAGAACCTGAATATGCATTTTAAAAGTTTGAGGACTGAGATGATACCCCGAGCCAAGTTCGAGGGTCGGCGGTGCATTTTACTCCTGCAGTACCATCTGACGGTTTCCCATGCTTCTTCTCAAGGGGGACTAAGTTAGTTTTTGGGTTCCTCCCCTTTCTCTCTACCTGCCACGCTAGCTCTTGCAAAAGTTCTAGCTTTAGGACCAAGCAAGAGTACTGCAGCATCATGGCACACACAATGAGCTAGAGGGCGTACATGCATGGTTAATCACAAAATTAGAGTGAATTAGTCGATCGACGACCCTTTTAGGCAGACTTTCAGGTTAACTACACCTAATACAGTTGCTGCTGCAAACATGCATGCATATAAGTAACGATGGAGCTGACGCCCAACCTCTCGACGCCATGCGTGCACATGGCTGCACAAACTCACGCCGCTAAACCTAGATTCCCTATCTAGATTCCTCTTCAGCTGCATGCCTGGAAAAGACAGCAGGTGAACTACTGAGGATCAGGTACAGTGTGCAGCCTTACGTACGTGAAAGGTTTCGAGACTAGCTATGGTTTTACTAGTCACGGCCATGACGACAAAGATATTTTTTAAAAATAAAGAAAACACTATGGACAAAGAGAGGTTGATAAGACAGGCCGGTGGATGGATGTAAGGATCGAGTGTACACATGACCTACCAGCCCGGCCAGCCAGCATTATCTGATTATCTCATCTCTTTTTTTTTTCCGATTCCTGTAGCTGCTGCAATGCCGTGGCGGCCGATAATTCGGTTGTTGCAAATGCAAGTACGTGGCCCCGTGAAGAGCTAAACATACATAACAAATTTACTATATATACAATGTATATTCATTGGTGTATGTATATCTACTGACGTGCGTGCTCTGTTCTGAAATATAAGGTATCTAAATATTCAATATTTATCCCAAAGACACGGTTTTCTAAGTGTATTTGGACATTGGTCATTTCATTTTTCACTGAACTTTCCTCTTCCAACGAGTTAAATGTCATGCAGAGATTCCCTTTTTTTACTCCAACCGTACCCTCTAATAAATATCTGGAGTTCATGACATGCAAATATTTATATATGAATTTTAATCCATGGGTCACCCAATCATCTAGCCTTCAAATTCGCAATTGACAACCAACGAAACAGTCATGGGTGGCACGTTAGTCATAAGCTTATCTCCTTGATTTGTATTAAAATTGCTAGCAGGATACTTATATTTCAGGACGGATGGAGCACAATTTACGCTTGTATATGAACGTTGCAAATCATGAGAATTCTCATGATGAGAAGGCGCCACTTCGTTGTTTGCCAATGCAGTCAATTAAGTTTCTTTCCGACATGACGCGGCGCCGACCGTTACCACACTTCCCTTTCTCTTCCGTGTGTTTGCAGCTGCCGGAAGCCTCATAACCGGCCGGAATCTGCCTTGTACGCCTGTAACCACCGGCGACGTAGATGTATCGAGAAGCAGGCAGGGACAAGAAGAGATGACATGCATGGAGCTGATCATGAGCTGGCGTTTAATGTGCCAGTGTGTGTGAGTTAGAGAGGAGGGGAGCGCGAGTGCTAGCTGCACGTCGGCGTCTCGGCCGTCCTGTCAGAACCGAATTCGATGGCCCCGACCAGTTGGTGGCCTGGTATAACTTAACGCTGATGATCCTAGCTATATGCATACGGATAAAAAGGGGCTAGCAACAGTTGGTGTCGCCATCGATCTTCAGTAGCGCACAGTACAGCCGCTCACGGATGGATTGGATTGATCAAACCAATCCATGTTCATGCATTAATTAATGAAGAATTTTGTAGAATTAACAATGTAACTCTTGTGTATCTGATAAGGATCACCGTGCCCAATTCGACTGAGCCGATCCAAACGCTCGCTAATGATTTCTTTTCTTTTAAGAATGAGCCAGCTCGCAGCAACTGATGACAGCCTCGTAACCGAAATCTGATGAACGGCTAGCCAACTACACCCTGCATTCCAAATTGTAGATTATTTTGGCAAATTTAGATACATAATTCTTGTTACGTATATAGACATAGCGTTTATCTTGATGCATAGAAAAATCTACGTATCTAAATTTGTTAAAATAACCTACAGATTAAAACGGAGAAAGTAGCTAGCTGTAACCACCCTCGGCATGGAGAGGGACGACAGGAGATTTGCCGTAAGCTTTCCTTTTCATTTCCCTATCGATCGAGAGAGAGATCGAGGAGAGCGCGCGCGAATTGTGCGCATCGCTTTCTCGGCCGCCGTCACGTCAGAACTCGATGGTCCCGACCAGTTGGTGCAACGCTGATGATCATCCTACATGCATGCATTCCGGTTTAAAATAAGAATGATTTGGTACGACATCAATCCGGAGCATGTAGATCGAGCTAATCCATCCAGCCAATGGGTGATCGAGTGACTCTCATTTGTGCAGTTTAGAGAATGTTGATGATAACTATCATGGCCATTGGCCAATCAATCGCCTCTGATCACTGTTCTTTTTAAACAAGTGCATGCATTGTTTATATATATATATATATATAAATCTATTACCATCTTTTTATAATGTGCCAGAGCAATCGGCGGCTTCGATTCTACTCTCTACGCATCAAAGTAAAAAGAAAGAAAAGAAATGAAGGATGTGGTACAACAAAGAGGTCCTGAAACATATATTAACTTGCAAAAGATGAATTTGCTTTTCATTTTGAAATCCTAGTAAGCACATATATTAATGTTGCTCAATTGATGAGCTTTTCTTGTAGTAGTTTTGTATCCACTGAATTTATTATTCTTTATTTATTAGCGGGATAATGCTATGTTACGTACGGTGCCTTTGTTTTCTTTACTTTAAGGACTTCTATATATGAAACAGTGGAACGAGCTGATTTACATGTACTATTATCGAACAATGGAATTAGCTAGTCATCAGGAAAATCGTGTAAACAATGTCTGGAATACACGAGATTGCTTCGGAATGGGATTTCCTAGTCAGCGAGCGCCAGCCAGGAGGGCTCCCAGCGATCCATCTCAGACAATCCTAGATTTTCCTTTTTCGGAAAGTTTTATTTTCCACTGGTTTCTATTTTTATAAAGTTATAAACTTATATAAGTTTAACGTACAAATTTTTTCATGCCATCTTTTAAGCGAAAATGTTGCTAAAGAAATTTTGCAAACAAAAGTTTTATGCATAATTTATATTTACGATTTCTTGCGAGATAATTTTTTATCACTATTTACAAATTCAAATGAAAATGTTGTCACGCCTACAACCAGAAAATTGAAGACACAACGTTATACTAATCTGTTCAACAAAGTTGTGCACACCAACTTTGTTATATAACAAAAATTTAAAATGATAAAAAAACGTTGGGCCATGCACCGTCAGCCCGTCACTGAGCCCGAGATGCCTCCGACTGCCGCGCACAACAGGTGGAGCTCGAGACGCCGGGAGCCACACGGAAAGGAAAATGGAAATGAATATTAGTGGGGCTCACGCATGTGGAGTTGTGGAGGACATAGCCAGAAAGATAGGTAGTGAGCGAATGTAAATTCAGATTCTCGCTTCAGAACATCCGTGTAATTCTCAAAATTCTCCCACACATTAGGATGGATTATTTTTTCTGGCGAAAATCCCATCCAATAGCTCCGTCCTCTGGTTTCTCGTGAACAATCTAATAATAATAAACACCTCGATGTTGCAAGCGGTTCCTATCGATCTCACCTCAAAGCGCATGACGATGAAGGCACGTATGATTCCAAGTGTTCTCTCTCTGTCTCTGTTCTTATCCTGCATGCTCTGTTTCAGGCGTTCCGCGCAGGGCCCTGATTAAAAAGTTTCTTCCTACCTGCCGCCTGCCGGTAATGATGGAGGAAGATCCTTCCTGTGAGTGCATGCAGGACATCCACGGAGAACTTTTGCAGCCTGGTGCTTGGTAGCCTTTTTCTTTTCTTCTCTCTGGACAAGATCTCATGAGGCAATGATTCACGGAGCACTGCGAGCTATGGACAGACAGGCGTAAAGCTGAGCCGCACGACGACCGCCGATCGCCGGAAGATCGAGTAAGAAGGCAGCAAACGCATGGAGAGGCATGCAGCTAGAGACCGGAATAACCAGCAGAGCCGGCCGGCCCAGCGAGAGAGCGAGAGGGACAGGACGCGCTCCGACAAAACGGCGTCGCGTCGCATCCACTCATCCGCATCCATCCATCCTCCTCCGTCAGCTGCCATGTAATCTAATCTCCAAACTGAAACTATATCATCTTTGCCAATCTTTATCCATATATCCAGATGTTTTATTTTATCTTTCCATGCATATCCAGATCGATCATATTTCTTCTTTCATATGTGCATCGTCCTCTCGGCCACCACTTTAGCCAGTGCGTGCCCCCAATTATTGGTCGATCGGTCGATTTGTGTGACGATGACGGCGATTAATTCCATCATCTCGTTGGTTAGTTAGGCTGTTAGTTAGGTCGCTAACAACCGAATCCATTGATGGGCTTTGGTGAGAGAGGAGAGGCGCCGCCGCCGCCGCTGCTATTCCTATACGGCCACTTTGTGCTAGCTAGCTAGCTGCTGCTTGCTTCAGGCGAACGCGTTCGTCGGCGCTAGCTAGCAGCTAGCTTTATGAGTGTGTGCGGGCGTGTGTAACTAACCACTCAGCTTTATTTTGGTTCACATGAGTATCAGATTACTACGCATTGCTTTGTTAATTAGGTGTTGCATTGCACTATAAAAAAAGGTTTTAGACGGGTAAAAACGTATTTTTAGAGACGAGTGCGGTACCCATCCCTACTTTTCGCAGCTAGAAATGCTAGAAATGATATTTTTAGGTGCGGATAATGCGCTCGTCCCTGAAAATGATTTCTAGGGGCGCACGCGCCCCTACAAATCAGTTTCCAGAAAGTGAAACAATCAAAAAAAAATTCTAAAACAACAGAAAAAAATTGTAACCAACGATCCACCACCACAAGACCCTGTACAATTTCTTTGATAAAATATGCACACTTGCATCACCCGGGGTTCGAACCGCATACCTCAAACCTAGCGCGTACCTTCCTCTCCACCACACTACACAGTCACTTATTACTTTATAGGGTATGCTATTTTTTTATACTAACTCTGAAATTGATTTGTATGGGCGGGTGACGCCATCACCCACCCCTAAAAATATTTTTCTACTTTATTTCAAAAATTTATTTAAATTTTTACATATAACAAAATAAATAAAAAAAAGTAAAACTTCTACACTATGATTATTGTGAACTGTAGATAAAAAAATATGTCAAGTATATTTCAGTGTATATAAAGATTAAGCTTGTGAAAACCTCAAAGTATGACTTGAGTTGTATGAGATACTATATAGTCATAGCTATTAGACAACTTAAATGACCTTAAATGAAAAATTTATATAGGTCTCATCAATGTCTACAATTTTGGTATAAAGTTTGACTTCATCCGATATCATATGAAAAAGTTATGAATTTTTTCGTGAGGCTATTTGTAAGGGCGGATCATGCTATCACCCGTCCCTATAAATGCATTTTTAGGGGCGGGTGACGCCATCATCCGCCCGACCATTTCCAAGGGCGGGTGATGGCGTCATCCGCCCCTTATAGGGGCGGGTCACAGCGTCACCCGTCACTAAAAGTTATGGTTATTAGGGATAGGTGACGCCATCACCCGTAAATATATTTTCAGCGGTGGATAAATTGCTACAGTAACCCTGCTCCATCCTAGGAGCGGATTATCTCTTCGGGCAGTCTCTAAAAAAATACAGGGTATCCTGCAAATCATTTTTCGGTAGTGCTGGGGGATGCATGTGGACGTCACCGAAAGAGCATAGATGAGGGAATCGTTCGCGCGTTCTGGCTAGGTTGGTAGCAGGTGGGTCCATCCAGCGCATGGCAAGATCCCGCCCGTGTGGTCTCTAGTATGTATATACGACGCATTGGATCGATCGGATATTCTTTCTTCCTTCCTTTTTTTTCCCTGTCGATTTACGGTCGAAGAAACTGCAGAAAGTAATAATTGAAGTTGGACTTGTAGAATGTAGAGCCTTCACTTCTTTGAAATTTAAAAATGGGTCAGTGCAAAAGGATGATCCGTGGTGGCTGGAAGAGATAAAAAAAAAGGCGGCCGTAAAATCCGGAGCGGACACGAAGTACCGGGACCGAAGCCGTAGCCCGTAGGACATGCATGATGATCGACTAGTCACGCGGTGGACGTGGACTCCGACTGATATATCACATCGATCTTGTTGCCGTTCGATCCCGTGCAAAGCCGGCCGGCAACGGCGAAGATTCCGCTCTGCCTATCGCTTCATGCTTGGGCGCAACGCTTCCGGCGCTTTACGCGACCAAGCCAACCGCCTACGGGAACGGGAATCTTAGCCTGGTTGGGCGCTGCCGCGCACGTATTGACAGGAGCAGGGGGCGGGCCGGGCCGGGCGTGCACGCGCGCCCTTGGTCCTCACCGGGTGCCAGGGATGCCCCTCGGTCCTCCTAGTCCTAACAGTTGCGGACCCAGCCAAATTAGAGGGAGCTATACATCGTATATACTACAAATACTATATTCATCACGTGAAGGAGCGCTCCCTGCCGTTGGGCTGTTTGTTAGTGTATACGGCCCAATAGCTATTGTTGCGGTTCGTTTTATTGTTTGGATTAGTCGTAGTATAATTATGTGCATTCTCGCTGAGGCCCGGTGCGTGCACGCAGCAGCTGCAGCCTTTAAAACCGAGCGTGGTGGCATCTCTGCACCAGATATGCATGCAGCAAACCGTGCCTTTTTTTGCCTACACGAAACACCACATGGCCTTTGCATGACACCACACAGAGCAATAAATGACCTAGCACCTTTTTGATCTTGTTTTTATTTTTTTCTTTCCTTTCTCTTATCGTGTGTTTTACTTTCCTATTTTCTGATTTCTTTTGTTTTCTTGTATTTTACGGTGACTTTTCTTGATTATCTTTTCTATTTCTTAGTACGATCGGTTACTTTTATCATAATTTGCTCGCTAATTTTAAATTTATAAATTCCTTTTTTCTATCACTTTATTTTATAAATTTTTAATGCAAAAAATATATATTTTATTAATATATTTGTTACTATTTCTTTTTACATGAAGATTCATTCGTTCGCGATCCAAATATGATGAGGCATAATATTTATTCTCGATTTCTCTTCCTTTCAGTGATACTAATTTTTTATTTTTTTCTTTCTTTTTTATTTTTTTTTCATATTTTGTTTAACAGACTTGTTAATCATGTTATAGAATTTATATAAGTAGTATACGTGTCGTGTAGAGTTATTTAATAATTTATTTTTTTTATATACTTATGCAATTCATGTAGGAATGATAAAAAAAAGCGCTTGTGTTAGCATGTGTATATATACTTATAAGAATATTTTTTTCCGATGTAGATGCGTTTGTTCTTCATGTAAAATTATTTATCTGCGTCTAACTAATTTGTTCGCAATGTTAAATTATTTGTTTGCTTTGTAGATTAAATTGTTTGGCAATGTTGACTCATTTGTTCGCGATATTTATTTTTTATTGTTCATGATGTTTAATGTTTTGTTCGTTGTACATTATTATTTGCTTGTTATTTTATTTTTTCGTAAAAATAATTATTTTTTCATGTTGTTAAAATATTTGTTTCCAGTATCCAAAGTTAATTATTTAGTATTATACAAAGTACTTTTATAAAATATTATGCGAATATCGGCAAGTGTGGTTTTGTTTTGAAGATCTTATTATAAATTTAAATTTAATTTGGATGCTCATTTTAATAGTTAATGCTTTTTAATTTTGGAGTTGCATGCGTGTGTTGTCCACTTCTGCATACATGCAGATCTCTCTCTATTCTTTTGTTGGCAGTATACATGCACGTGAGTTATATTGGTGGGCTGATGGTCCAGGTGATGGTTGGAAGGCGCCGTAATATTAATTTAGCTTGTTAGGCCCAATAATTAACTTTAGCCCATGCGGCAGGACGCACCTCTCCAGGTGACGATTGGAAAATCTGTCATCTGAAGTGACATATAACCACGCCTCTTGTCCACTTCATCCTCCCTTTTTTTTCTTCCTCCTCTCTTTTCTCTTCTTCCTCTCCTTGATTCATGTCAAAAATTTGCTGGGAGGGCTTAAGGGGAATCCATGGGCATTAGGCCGGTAGGGGGCTGGAGTCCCCCTTACATCCGTCCCTGGTCCTGGATGCTTGCAAGAATAGTAAACCTGCCCAGCAAGCGGCTCCATTATTGCCATAGTCCCCAAGTATGTATTAGCAAGCATCATCTGGTTAGGTTCGTGCATATTCCTAGTTAGGGACAATTTCACAATGTATCGTCATGGGGTCACAATTTTGTAGCAGAAGAGATAACCACCGTGCCAGTCATTAAGCATTCACACAAAGGTGAACTGAGCCTTTAATTTGTAGCGGAGGAGGCAGCACGAGGGACATCAAAGGAGATGAGGACGCGGGGTGAGGAGAGAATGGAGGGTGGCGGGCGCGAATCCGGCGGCTCGCCGGAGCCGGAGGAGAAGCAGCCCCGCGCGGCCTTGAGGAAGATGGCCTCCTGGTGGGCCGCAGCGCTCGTGTTGGGCCGCGTCCTTCAAGCGATACCAGCGTTTTATATCACTTGAAGTGATATATAACCGCGTCGCTTACTAGCCGGTCGGTACCGACCCGGAAACAGTCTACCGGCTAAACAAAAAGGGCACTTCGAAATTCAGGAGAGAATGGTCATCTGGACCGCAGAGCTGTTTCTTTTTTCTCTCATCTCATATTATTCGCCGAGCCTGAAGGCACAACTGGCAGTACAAGGGCAGGCCTGGGCCGACCAGACCTGAGGTCCATACATTTCTCTCTGGCGCTGCCCATTGTGGTCCACCATCATTCCTCGCGGGCCCAGTTGACGCATCGTTTCAGGCTTCCCGCAGGCCGCTGACGCGGATCCGGCTCTCCATCTCTTTCCTCCTGCTCACCCTCACCGACCACCGTGCCTTAAACCCACCTCGCCCGTCGCTTGAACCTGCCAGAACTTTCCGCCTCGCCATGGCGGCCGCCGCCGCCGCCGCCGCCGCAGGCCACGAGGGATCCGTGCGCAGGAGGGCGGCGTACGCGAGGCCGGAGCTCGAGGAGCTCAGGGGCGCCCCGTCGGAGGAGGCGCAGGCGTGGCTTTGGGCCGAGGTCCGCGCCGCCCTCGCCGCCGCCGGCTTCTCCGGCGAGTACGACGGGCTCCTCGCCGCTGAAGAAGAGGAGCCTAGGAGCAGGAGGGGGAGCAAGGGGAGGAAGGCCGCGGGCGGGGGAGGCTCGGGGGCCGGGAGGAAGTGGAGCGAAGAGGCGGCGGCGGCGGCCCGGTTCTCTGGTACGGTTCTTCTCGCCTCTTCTAATCTTCTACGCAAAATTAAACTATTTTAGAGCATCTCCAAAAGCCTAGGTATAATCCTAGCCAAATTTGGAGTTCTAGAGCACTATAAAAAAAATAAAAAACCTGCTTTTAGTGGAGTAAACCAACAGCCTCTCTAAATCTTGACTATCTATATTCAAAACAGTCCACGTCATCCGTTTCCTCTTCCTCTCGGCCCGCACCGCCGCTATCTTTTCCGACGCCGCCACCCCCCGCTCGGCCCGCACCGCTACTTCCTCCCGCTCAGCGCCGGCCGCCCCCCGCGCCGCGGCGCCGCCTCACGCGCCATGGACACCCTGCCGCCGCTGCTCGTCTGCTCGTGTTGCCTGCGCATGGAGGCCGCCGCCCCCTGCTCGGCCTGCACGGCCACTTCCTCCCGCTCAGCGCCGGCCGCCCCTCGTGCCGCGGTGCTGCCTCTTCCTCCCGCTCGCGCGCCATGGACGCCCCGCCGCCGCCGCTCGTCTCCTCATGGAGCCCGCACATGGATGCCGCCGCCGCCCGCGCATGGAGGCGTTCCGGATGATGGAGCTGCGAACGTTGGAAGAAAGCGCAAGCACCATGATCAGGTGAGCGAGGCGAATCAATTTCTGTAACTTGTTGCACAAAATACTAAGTTTGATCGGGGGCTCACCTAGGAGGTCGCGGCGGCGGCCTACAGGCGGTTCGGGTTCGCTGGTGGTGAGTCTCTCCGGTGCAGGGTTTGGCCGGCCGGTGGGTGGATCATGTAGAGGAGGTTGTGAGCTATCTCCGGGTGCAAGGAATCGGATTTTTATGGCTTGGTTGTGGCGTATTCGAAAAAGGGGCGGAGCTTTGTTTCTGTCGCCAATGGCGGCCGCGGCGGTGAGCTGCGCTCGCCTGCGCACGTGGCGCGCGTGAGCGGTGATGGGCCCGCGCGGGAGGGCGGGTGGGATGGCGAGTCCGACTCGCTCGGCAACTTTGTCGAGGGAAGGGGAGCCTTTGCCGAGCCAGATAGCTTGGCGAGGAGGATGCCGAGGCCATTGGATGCCAATTTCAGCGGTGCTTTGCTTTTTTTTTTTCCGAGCTGAGGCGGGATACCAACCTCTTGGAAAAACTCTTAGTGGCAAAGGGGGATTTCTATTTTTTTTCATTGCGAGTTGTTGCTTAGTTGTGTGATCCTTGGTGTAGGTGTGCCTGAGATTGGTGCGTGGAGAAATGGGGATTTGGGGGTTCCTCACGAACACTGCTTCGATGCTGCTGCTCATGACCCTGGTGTGGCGTATGGAGTGGTTGAAGAGCAAGTTGAAGATGTGGAGTATGAAGATGACAGCGATGATGACTATGAGGGCATTCTGAAGCCTGCATTTGTGGTGGACGGGGACCCTGATTTCGAGTCTGGAGAGCCTCTTGACGGTTTTGAGTATCTTCGGCGTGTCAGGTATCCTTTTCATGTAGTATTCACAGTATTTACTCAGTATTATGAACTGTGAAGCCGAACAAACTTCCGTATTACTGTTTACCCTTCTGTGCATTTTTGGCATTCTGTGGTCAACCTCACTAATAACTACTGGTAGAAGGATGCAAGCCTCTCATTGCCTGATCCTAGCACCCTAGTTCCTTGGTTACTTCATGAGGCTATATATTTTTGTGGCTACTGAAGGAGCATTTTTTATGGTTGAGAGTTGAATAAGGGAACATCCAGTATCTTAGTACCTGTCAACCACTAATTAACCGATTTATCCACCATGACTTCAACATTTTCAACATATGAGAATTACAGCATAATTATATTTAGGTATAGCATATCTCCATACTTGTTGACCAGGAACCTGTTCATTTTGGTAAAGCTTAGTTGAAGCAGCTAATGGGTAGAAAACAGGAGACGTATGTGAAAATGACTAATTATTTCATATAAATAGGATCTCCCCAAATCTACCAATCAGAACCAGATGTAAGCTAGACCAGAAGCCAACAATGTGTTGCCAAATAGAAGGACAGCATATTTCTTCCATGTTGGGTCTATGTTTTTAGCCAGATAGCCAAACAAATTTGATACAAATGTTCTAGTTACGTAAGTAAACAATTACCTTTCATAATACACACATAAAAAACGTTTGAAACTAGTAGGTGGTTAGCTTTAGTAAAATTAAGAGCTCAGTCATCTTTTGAAATTTGCGAGCTCAGAATGAAATTATCTTGGACATCAAATTTTACATATTTAGTATTTTCAGTTACTGGCTTGTTCCTTATCTGTTCTGCTCTACTGGTGAATGCTATATTTGGCTATCAATCTCCCATCCCTACAGCAGTTGTCTGATTTACAATGAGTGGGGATTTAGCGTATGGTGTTCTATCCAAGTCATGAAACCATGATGTCTCCACTTTAACCTGATAATTGGAACATTTGTCTGAGGATATAACCCATCGAAACAAGAGGGTGAAAATATTTCAACATTTTCATTAGACGGTACAGATCAAAAGCTGGTTCGAATTGTTACTGATATTGTGTCTAGAAGTTACTGATGGTTTATGTCATTTATTAAGTTACAATTAGAACTAGAGATGCTGATGTATAAAATGATTAGTTTTTAGTGATGCCATTGTTGTTGATGGGATGTGGATTATCCTGATCTTTTTTTGGCATTATTTTCCTTGCATTTTGGTTCTCGTGGTCTGAACATTTGTAAATTGCAGTATGTTAGATGTTGTGATTAAGTGATTGAGAACATTAAGTATTCCTGTTGCTCCCAAGAAAACTGGAGTTTTCTTTCATGCGGTCTTGGATTCCATCAAAACCAAATGAGAATATATGTACTGTAGTATTTGAGTTTCTTTCACATGGCTCTGGGACCTTGTACTGCAGTACTGGGGCATGTACATGATTGCTTTGTCATTAGCTCATATATTACATGTTCTGGAGCTGGAAAACAATTTTAGTGTGTGTATATATATATATATATCAATGTCAATTAAGGAGCATTTCATCAAAATTCTATTGTTTTTGTTAGATCATGTATGTGCATGATTCAGAGCAAAAATTAGACTGCAACCCTCCACCACTCTGTCAGCCTGCTGATTCTGTCCAATGTACATCTACGCATATCAAATTAGCAAACAAAATGAAAACTCCATGTCAGATATGTCGTACAATTGATATTTGAAAGTTACGTGGGTCACTAGCAGAGTTGCACTGTGTTCTTAATTCTATTGTTGAACATGTCCAACAACTGAGTGTAGTAGAGATGCGGATGTTGCGGTGGTTTTGCTGGCACACACGAAAGGATAGAGTCTGGAACGAAGTTATTCGGGATAGAGTCGGTGTGGCACCAATTGAGGAGAAACTTACCCAACATCGATTGAGATGGTTTGGACATGTCCAATGGAGATCCCCTGAGGCGCCGGTGCGTAGTGGGGTTCTAAAGCAGGCCGAAAATGTAAAGAGAGGTAGAGGTAGACCTAAACTGACTTGGGACGAGTCGGTTAAGAGAGACCTTAAGGAGTGGAATATCTCCAAAGAGGTAGCTTTGGATAGGAGCGCTTGGAGACTCGCCATCCACGTACCTGAAGATCCTTAATCTTTGTTTTTTTTATGGGTTTCATTTCTAGCCTACCCCAACTTGCTTGGGACAAAAAGGCTATGTTGTTGTTGTTGTTGAACAGTTTGGCATTGATCTGAAATCATCATTTATAGGTGGGAGGCTAGACAAATTCCTAAAGTGAAGGTAGCCAAGGTGGATTCGAGTGCAGCTAGAAAGGAGCAAACACCTTATATGCCAGAAATTCCTGACATACCTAAGTGCTCACCTGATTTGCGCGCATCAAAGCAATGGGAAGATGCATTTGTTACCCATTTTTCTGATACCAGACTGGTAATATATCTTGTTTTTAGTTTATTTGTTCAAACATTTACCTTTCCATATAAAAAGTTTGAGCATGCCAAAGCACATTAAGCCTATGTTTGTGAAATGGTTTCTTGACTTATTGATATATTTTGCTATTTTGCTGAGCCTTCAAATATATGTGGTACAAGGTTAGTGCAATTGCAAACGTATTCTGTGGTTCCCTTGTCTTCTTTCAGATTGCAAGAGCAAACTTTTGCTTATATATAGCTTGGCATGATTTGTGTATTTTGTCACATGCATTCCCTTTGTTTTTCCTGGTAGAACGAATGGGAATCCTTCATTCTTTGAATGAAAAGTGTTTATTAGCCTAAACATCTGGATGTATGACACTAATAACATGCATTGGTTACGTTAGCAGTAGGCATTACTCTGTTTTGATGTGCTCCTTTCATGCATTTTGTAACTAAGCAGTGTGCATTTGAACAAGTCATATTATTTTATCTGCAACATGTAGTATAAATCTCATCAAGCCAACAACTATACCACCACTAGTATTTTCTGATGCATGGAACCTATCTACTCGATCGCCACCAGAAATTAGATGCATACAATAGAGATTAACAACCACATTAGCACGTCGCAGCATTGCATGAAATCATTGTTGCCCTTTATAGCATTTTATTTCTAGAGTTCTGCAGTGCTGTATAACTCCCAAAAAGGTCCTGTATATCAGTTCTAATGATCTAAACTTGATATTTCTATAATTAGGATTGTTTTGTTTGCCTTTGCATATCCTGCATAATTCTCTTCTTCATAACATCAGCTGATTTTATATGTTTACAATTTTCACCAGGTGTTCTCTGAGCATGTCAGCTCTGGCGAACCATCTATATCTGGTGGAATGAAAAACTACACAAAACTTGGAAGCAGCACAGAGCCACAGGCTGACCCAACACTGACAATGGTTCGCAACATGGATGCAGTTGCTAGAGCTGCGACGCTAAGGAACTTCATAGATATGATCCAGAGTTTGGACTCACTCTCAAGGAATAACTGCCTGTGGCTCTTTGCACTCTGTGTAGCCGTGGACGCTCCCTTGGACGCAGAGACATGTGCCTCCCTAAGGTCCTTGCTGCGCAAGTGCGCAACAATCCTTGCCACAAAGTCGGAGATGGATGACGAGGTTGTAATGCTGAATATACTGATGGCAATATCTGGAAGGTATTTTGGACAGTATGAACATAGATGTGAGTAGGAAGGAGATTGTGATAACGCCATGGTAATGCTACTTTCAAGCTATGAGTTCTGTTTGGTACTATAGATTTGAAATCGTACAAGATTGATGCTTAGGACAATTAATTAGATGAAGAATATCCGTGATATCCTTCCCTGAACCTATTGTAATGGCTGATTTAGGAAAATGCATTAGAGATGGGCGCTGCAATTTCCTGAAAGTTGGCACCCGCTTATGGCTCATTTTTTTGAATTCTTGATAGGGTTACTCGGCTGGTTTCCCCCTTTTTTTTTTTGGAGGGGGGTGGGGGGGGGGTGGGGATAGGATTTATCATGTACGTTCTCTGTCCTAAATTATTAGTCGTTTTAGTTTTTCTAGATTCACAGATTTTAGTGTACATCTAGATATAATATATATATGTAGATGCATAACAAGCCTATGAATTTAGAAAAGTTAAAAGACTAATAATTTGGGACCGTTTTAGTTTTTCTAGATTCACAGATTTTAGTGTAGATCTAGATATAATATATATGTAGATGTATAAAAAGCCTATGAATTTAGAAAAGTTAAAAGACTAATAATTTGGGACGGAGTGAGTACCGGTAACAAGCTGAGGTTCGACTGCAAGCAGGGTAATCAACGCACAAAGATGGATTTTTGGCCAAATGCGTGCAGGCACACAATCACTGAAGCACAGTTATTTTGGACTGAAGGAAAAACAGAAAACATGCATTCCCCAAAGCCGGGGAAGTGCACCAAGAAATTCTAAGTAACTTCGATGTAGAATCGTAACTAATGATGATCCGCTCTAGAATTTAGCTTCGCCAGCTTCTCTAGTTGACGACCCGACACTTCTTTCTGATCTCTCCGTCGCTGCCGGTCTTCACTCCGATACTCGACAGCTTCACCATCGCAGCGGCAAACTTCTTCTCCCACGTCCCGTCCGGGCGCGCGAGGTCACCCACCATCCCAGCCGTCTGCGCCGACGACATCAGCACGGCGTCCGACGTGAAGAGCACCTTGCGGTCCAGCAGGTTCCTGTAGTACTGGTTGTCCAGCGCGTTCGGGGTGACGGCGTCCTCCGCCACCACGGGGTCGTTGCCGAGGGACGGGCTGGCCGGGCACTGCCGCCTCAGCTGGGCCGCCAGCCCCGCGTCCATATCGGACGGGGAGGCGATGCGCTCGGCGACGAAGGAGGAGCAGTGGGAGCGGCCGACGGAGTGCGCGCCGGAGAGCACGACTAGGTCCTCGACGCCCATGCCTTTGGCGGCGAACCTGGCGGCGAGGGTGTTGAGGTTGGCGAACGGCGGGGGCAGGACGCTCGTCTGGTTCTCCAGGGACCTGCGTCCGTCGAGCCGCCCGCCCGGCATCGCGAAGCTGATCCGCGAGCCGCTGAGGAGGTCGGACGCGTCGCGCGCCGCGAAGGCGACCACGTCGGCGCAGGACACCGTGCCGGGGCAGGCCTTCTCCAGGGCGCGCTTCGCCGCGTCGATCACCTCGTAGCTCCGCTGGCTGCCGTCGTTGGGCGGGCCCTTCTTCTCCGGCCGTGGGTTCGCCGGCGTCGGGTCGAGAAGGATGGATCCATCACAACCCTATACATCACATTCATACAATGCAAGCTGGTTACTTGGTCTGCTTACATGGTTATCAATGAACGAACAAAGAAGGAGGAGAATGTCGTTTCTTTCGGGTCATCTGCTGTGCCATGGGCGCACGCATGCTAACCTCTACGAAGCAGTCGTGGAAGAGCATGCGGATGAGGCCGGCGCCGAGGCCGGGGTCCCTGCGCACGGCCTTCTGCACCTCGGCCCTCACGATGGCCTCCGCCCTGGGGCAAGTCTTCTGGTAGAAGCCCACCTGGAGGCCATGGCACGCCGCTGCCAGGAGCAGTCCACATGAGAGCAGAAACCATGGCCTAAAAGCAGTAGCCATGGTGTGGCACTTGGAAGAACTACCAATGACGACTGTACTAAGAATACTGTAATTGTGGTGAAGAGGCAGCAGGCGTGTGGTTATTTATACACCGGAACAGGGTTATCGTGTTATCCTCCTGCAACCTTTGTTTACCATCTAGCTGTGCTCATAGGGCACCTACTGTTATGGTTGCATTTTCTATGGATTTATACACCGGAACAGTGCTTGGATTTTGTATGGTTACATTGGAACAAACAAACCAGCATTAGCCGCAAAAGATTCCTCGCCAAAGTTTAGTGAGTTGTGGGTCCACTGTAAAAAGTAAAACATGCATGCCGACATGCGGGAACCTGCGGTCCACAGCATAACAACGCGCGTGGACTTAAATTGTATTTGAGTTTATCAGTTATGTATGTACGTGTAGCAGACTAGCAGTAGTTACTCTTTTTTTTAAAAAAACAAATGAATGAAGCTATGTTTGAAATTTTGTTATCAAATAGATGCCGAAATTTGCGAATTACATGTTTGTTGGGAAACATGTTCACCTAGGTTCGAGTTTCTGACTTAGTATGTATATTTTATATTTTAGCTAATTATTCTTCAAGTGATAGATAGTGTGTTAACGGTGAGGTGAGGTCCCAATTTTTAACTAACCTTCATTTGAGCTGATATTTTTTATTTGAATTTAAATAGCCGTAAACAACATGCCAAATGCATAAGTATTTTGAATTGGATGTCGTGAATCCATGTTGAGAGTTTGCTCAAAGCTAAAATCTCGCTGTGAAAATGTAGAGTTTTAATCTATACAAGAACATGCCAATTTCTATGCATGCTTATTGGAAACCAGTACGAGCTCGCTACGCGCACACGTGGACAAAACAAACCACAGAACTAGCGGGAAACGTGTATTAAGCAGCAGGTGCACGTGAAATTCAAACGCAAGTGGGCATAGTCAAATACTCAGATGGCGGTCGCAGCGATGTACCTTTTGCTGAGCTATTATTCCTATGCCTTCTCGGGAATCAAAAGGTTTCTAGCCAACTTGACATTATACTGCTGCTCACCTCGCCTTTTAACCGGGAAGGCAAACAGTGTTTTTTCCCTTTCCTTTACACTGCTTTCTCATGTCAAAAACACATTGGCGAAACATAAGTGGTTAAACAAATGCTAATTAATTATACCTGCTAAATTGTACATGCACACATAGTTGTACCCGACCTGAAGTCAACATAGCATGCCATTACTGGAAAATATGACTTTAGTACCGATTGTAAACTTCCAATATTTCTGGATTTGCAATGAATATTGTGAATCCAAAACTAAAAGTCTTGGCTTTACTGCCGCTTCTAAAGCCCGGTAGTAAAAGAACCCTTTAGTACTAGTTAAAATCTAAGATATAAAAAAATTCAAAAAAATATTTTAAACCCCAAAGAAGTTTAAGTAAATATGCGCATCTAACATGAAAGAAAATATTTTCCTTTTAAATTAACTCATAAAGAAATTTTTAGTATCGGTTGGTAACATCAATCGATGCTAAAGTCTTCCAGAGCCTTCCATAAAAAAAATACCGGTGCAATTAGACCCGATACTAGACCCGGTACTAAGCTACTATTAGTACCGAGTCCAATTTCTACCCGTATTTTTTAGTGCACGGAAGGCCGTTTCTCTAGTAATATGTTATAACGGCTGCTACGGCCGGATATTTAAAACTCTGATGACATAAGTGTATTTTGATACGCATAGCACAACTTGTAAAGAGGTTGAGGAAGACAACATTATTAGTAACTAGGGTCAGATCTAAGGCAGGAGTGTCGGTCAGGAACTTAAAAGGTGCATGCAATCCAAGGTTTAGACAGGTTCAGACCACTGAATAGCGTAATACCCTACATCCTATTCGGTGATTTTTATTGCATGAGATTGTAGATATTTTAGAGGGGGTCCCTGCCCGACCTTATATACTTGGAGCGGGGGGGGGGGGGGGGGGGGTGGGGCAGGGTTACAGGTCCTGCTTTTTGGTATTATTCCTACCTAGATAGGACCTAAGGAGTTCTACTCGGATTATTCCGAGTAGTTTTCTTTTATATCGACTAGACCTACTCGTATCTGAGTACTTTACAACAGTATTATGGACAAGGTACAGGAAGTATCCTATCCCTACTTCAAGGTAATCCATGCTACGTTGGTGGTCCCATAGATGCTGGTTTGAAAAAGAGCTCCAGCCTCCATCAATTGAGACAAGGTTAAGGATGAGCAGGGATGAAGTACCTACATGAGAGAACAAATCTACTATATGACAACCAATTTTCTGTTGGAATAAACGGACTAGGCCCATTTATTTAAAACAATCAATTGAGAAATTAAAGTCCATGAGTAAATACTAGGGAGTTACAAAGTGGTTAATACCACATTGGTAGTTGAGGAGAATTCTAACCAATTTAAATGGTAGACTGTCTGTACACTATCGATATGTGAAGTTGAAAAAAGAAGAGGGGCCTGCCACGTGAGCGTGCTCGCCTCGCTGAGGCTGAGGGTGTGGCATGTCAAGACATGTTGTGCGGTGCGGAGAAGAGCCGAGTCGTGATAAGGTGTGTACCTAACCATCATCGAACGCCTATATATATAAGCTTGCTCCTTCCTCTCTTCCTCGATCCTGCTGGGGATAGGCGGTCAATAAGGTTTTTGGAGCGTACGACTAAGCAACTGCTCATTGTACGATTACTTTCCGCTGCTTCCAGAAGACCATTGTACGAATACTTCCTGCTACATGCAGAAAGCCGTTGGCAGGACTGCACAATGAACATCTTCCAGCATCGTCTTTGTACGGCGGCTACTTCATGCAAGGTCAACCAAGTAGCATGTCTACTTCATTTTATGATAGCGCATTCAATACCTCTGGCAAAAGACCCACTCCTGGATACTTTCTGAACCTTTTTGGCTTCTTTTTTTATTTTATGTTCTTGTTAGTAGGATTTAAACTTGAACACATGCACATATCATGTTATCACGAGATCACTATTTTTTTGTTATATCTAAATTGTTAATTCTTGGAATTAAAATATACTGTAATATGCCTAGGTTTCTAACATTTTCAACCTTTGTGATTTTATTTTTTTATTTCTCGAATATACCAGAGAGCTGGGTAACATTTTTCATTATATTTAAGCACAGGGCAAGGACTAGATGAACGCTAATGTATTAAGCAAATCTAGCAACAAACAGAGGGATTCCTAGTTGGCTCCTCATCACTACACGTTAATTTTGTTAGCTTAGAGCAGCCACAATGTCATCGGAAAATTTTGGCCAAAACATATGAGGCGCCGCAGCGTGCAAGCTATCACAGGATTCATTTTTTCGCGAATGTCTTTGAGCACGTATTTTACTAAAAAAAAAGCAATACGACCATATATTACAAACCTTAATAGGTAGAGGCTATTAAGGAGGATATAGAGCTCCACCAAGCAAGTGGTAGGTGACCCCAACATCAAATAAGAATAGCAGGAACAACAGGAGAGGAGACTCATCCAAACCCACAAACCTAGCCACGACCAGAACTGAACCTACTAAAGGATACTACAACATCAAGGGTGCAAAGGGTCTGCAACACAACAAAAGTGGCAAAACATCCACCCGACCAACCAACTACGATGGCAAAGCATCTGCCCGAAGCGATCTGCAGCCAACACGGCGGCGGCGGCAAAGGATCCGCTAAAGCATAACGGCGGCAAAGTATCCGCCAGAGAAGAGAGCGGCAGCAAAGCATCTGCTAGCCGACGACCAATGCAAGCCGGACGATGCAGACAAAATAGAGCGAAGGCAGATGCAGAAGCGGAAACTTTCCGAGGAGACTAGACGACCACCACCGGCGGAGCTTCCAAGACGACGCCTCAAGGGAGGAAGCGATGCCACAGACGCCGCCGTCGCCCGACCAACGTGGTCAAGGTTTTCACCCGGAAAGCTCATCGGAGAGGAGGGAAGAGGGGGGAAGAATGACACTTTTAAGAAGGTAAACGACGTCTGAGAGAGTCACTGTCATTGGCCCGCAAGTAGACCCTAGGCTTTCCCTCACCAGAGCCGAAGGTCGACAAATGCCACTACAATGCAGGAGAATCCGCCGACTGGCACCCCGTCCCGACTGTCACCAGAAGAGGCGGCTAGTGGGGGCAAAAGCCAACCGCCTAGATGTGCGACTAGAGGCCGACACACAATGCCGGAGTCCGGCGGCCAGCAACCAGCCCCCATGAGGACGGCACGTGCGTCCGGAGGCGGCGCATGCGAGACGGAGGCCCGCACCAAGGCGAGCGGCAGCGGTGCCGCGGCCACGGCTCCCCGGCCACCCAAGAGCGGTGGCGGCAAGGCCACGAGGCCCCGGCCACCCGAGCCACCGGAGGCACAGCACCCCAGGGCAAGCAGTGACGGCGGCCACAGACCCTTGGCCCCCTGAGAGCGGCGGTGGCGGCGACGCGGCCATAGGCCGCCGGCCCCCAGCCGCCGGGAACACCCCGAGGCAAGCGGCGGCAGTGCGCCCCCACACACCCGAGCCACCGGAGCGCTGGCTCCAGAGGGTGGCGGCGGATCCAGCCCGTGGAACTCCAGATCCGGCCCCGGTGACCGGCGGCGCCGGAGGAACGAAGAGGTTTTGAGGTCGGAGGGAGGTGGGTGGTGGTTTGAAGAAAGAGAGAAGGGGTGAGGGGGAGAGTTGAATTGCCTTCAGCTCGGCCACGGGCCGCCGTCGCCGCCAGCGGCCTTGGGGGAGGGGGCGGACTACGGCACGGGGTGGGTGTGGGGGCGGCGAGGGGGAGAAGGGGGCGGGGGGCTATTTTTTCCCTCACCTGTCCCATCGCAGGACCCGCTACTCACACATGGTTGCTTTCCTCCCCTGGCCAAAGCCGCAGCGATTCATTTTTTTTTATTAACTGGACGTCGGTGACTGAAGAAGTGTCGGTGCCTGTATTTTACATCCAAGTATTGCCTTCTACAGCGTGTAAAACCGTGCTTCAACGTTCTCTCTCCTATGGCTGCTCTTATTCCAAAAGCTTTGCACCCGGCGGGCTCTCCTATGCATCTTCCGTGCGATGGGAATACCAGCCATCGCACGGCTCACTACGGCCCACCATCACAGCACCATGGCCTGCAGGCTAACAGACAATAGCAGCGCATGCTGCACAAGCAGTAGAGGGGCGGGCCAGCCAGCATGAATGCATGATTCACTCACTATCCCAGTCCAGATCTTCAATTCGGTGGCAGCATGTCAAGTAGTTTTTTCTTTAATCTAAAACGATGTACGTATTAATTTGTGTTTTTATATAAAATTATAGTTAATGTTACAGATTCAACATTTCTCTTAATCAAGGTCAACATTTGATATCAACTAGTTCAACATTTGATACGAGAATGTTGAAGTACTATATAAAAATGTTGAGTAAGTTTATTTAAACGGTTGAACTCTTAAAAATAATAAAATATCACCATATTGAATCTTATTATGTTGGATTAATTCTCAACAATACACCAGTTAAAACGGATTCATAAATGGATTCACGTTTTGAAAGAAAAATGCATTTAAAGTTTGAAATCCAAAAGGAACTTCCACCCACCAGAGCCAACTAGAGAGTGACACATTTTCAAAAGATTTGCTCCATCACTGGACCGCATCATATGTGCTGCCAAACATTAACTAAATCAGATTGCACGAATTTCAAACATAGAAAGATATATAAGAGCCCGTTTGGGAGAGCTCCAGCCGGCTCCGGCTCCTTCTGACAAATTCACTGGAGCCGCTTTTCTCTCTCCTCTTCACTACCTCTCCACCGGATCCTCCTGGCTCTGTGAGAGCAAGGGGAGAGGAGAGAGAAAAACGGCTCCAGTGAACAGTGTTTTGTCAGAAGGAGCCGGAGCCGGAGCCGCTAGAGCTCTCCCATACACGCCCTAAACATTTTCTCTTCCGCAAGATAGATAGAATTTCGGGCACCCGGTATCCACCGGTGCACGGCCCAGCACGCCACGCACGGGGCTGGTGGCTCCACGGAACAATATGCCAATATCCCTGTGCCTAGGAAAGCCCAGCGCTCTCTCGATTATCTCAAGCAAGCACGCCACCACTTTGCCCATTTGTGATTCCTACAACGTAAAATTCACGGTGCGGACTGACGGACTGTTACCATATTTGCATAGAATATTTGAACAAATTATTTGAAGCTCGTGCTCCATCTTTTATTCTCTTGCAAATTGGGTGGCATGTCGGACTCGACTGCAGAGCTCTCGTTTAAAATAATTCAAGAACTCGTCTGCAGCACAGTGATAATTTTAAAGGGTTTGTAGACCAATACAGATCTATGATAGGGATACGTGCTTTGCCTGCGCAATTCGTCCACCTGTGTATATATATACAATTCGAGGTTGACGAAGAACCCAAGAATTCTTGCGTGGATGGATGCTCGCATGCGTTTGTATTAGTTGATGTGCTGGAGTAAAACTAGTTGCAAGTTGCACGATGGAACGGATGGACCGGCGTCAAACACACCGGCCAAGGACGGACGCATGTTGGCACGTGCGTGCATGCTGCTCGTTAGCTTTGGCCCTGTTTGTTTCCTCGCTAGATTATATAATCTAGCTAATAATTGTATATAATCTAGCTTATAATTGTAGGACTATATAATCTAGGTTATAATAGTATAGAGAAAAATAATCTGTTAAGCTGTTTGGCAACCTGGATTATTAGAGGTGTAAACTATTTATGATTTTAGATTGCCAATGATGGCAATGCCTCACTATTTTCTCTACTCCTTGCTTCTTCTCCACCAAGACAGCAGCAGCTCTCCTTCCTCCTCTCTCTTCTCGGCAGCACCTAATCCCATCTCCGTCTTCTCTACGCCAAGCGAAGAAAGCAGCAGCTGTACCCGCATCTTCCTCCCTGGTTCCTCTGCTAATTCTTCTCCACCGAGCGACCCCATTACACTATAAAACCCGATTTGTAGCAACATCTTAACCCGCTCCTACAAATGAAGCGGGCTTACTGTGGTAATTGACCCGCCCCTAAAAATGCATTTTTAGAGGCGGGTCCTGTCCCTAGAAATATATTTTTAGGAGCGGGTGATGCCATCACTCGCCCATGAAAATGGTCGCCATTTCCAACTATTTCCAGAGGCGGGTGATAGCGTCACCCGCCCTTAAAAATAGTCCCACGCAAAAAGAAATTTATAACTTTTTCATATAATCTCGGATGAATCCCGGATGAAGTAAAACTTTATACCAAAACTGTAGAGATTGACGAGACCTAAATTTTTTAGTTGATAACCTTTTTATTTAAGGTCATTTAGTAGTCCAAAAAATTATTATAAGTTATCTAATAGCTATGATTATATAGTATCTCATACAACTCAATTTATACTTTGAGGTTTCCACAATCTTAACCTTTATATACACTGAAATATACTTGGTATATTTTTTATCTATAGTTCACAATAACCATAGTGTAGAAGTTTTATTTTTTATTTGTTTTGCTATATGTAAATATTTAAATAAATTTTTGGAATAAGTAGAAAAAACAATTTTAGGGGCGGGTGGTGGCATATAAAAGAATAGCATACCCTATAAAGTCACAAACGACTGTGTAGTATGGTGGAGAGGAATGTACGCGTGAGGGGCTTATGTGGTGGCTGGTAAGCTGCAATATTTTTTTATATTTTACTTTTTTTGTTTTTTTTATTTTATTTTCTGAAAATTAATTTATAGGGGCGGGTTCTGGCATGACTTGCTGCTAAAATCATTTTTTATGGAGGCACGCATTACCCGCCCTATAGAAATAGTATTTCTACTTACGATAAGTAGGAACGCGTACTGCACCCGCACGTTTTTACCTGCTTCTAAATTTTTTTTATTATAGTGTTAATTGCTTTCTTATCGGCACGCATCGCAAGTTGCTTCATCTCCAAAAATCCCAAGCACCAGCTGAACCAACACACCAATCTCAGCGCTCCTCTCTATTTTTTCCTCCACGAAGGCTCGCGCCGTGAAGGCCGGTGGCCGCCGCAGCTAGGTCCTGGTCCTCGTCCCGCATGTCGTGGAGCACCCGTTCCCCTGCTCGCTGCTGCCGCGGAGGTCGCAAGCGTGGCCGCTGCGGCGTGGCAAGACGGCCCGAGGAGAGAGATGAGCAGCTTGTCCTACTCGGCAGCCTTGCGCTCGCTGCTTGACGCAGCGCAGCAACCCGTGCAGCACCTTGACGAGCTGCGTGCCCAAGGCTGCGGCAACAGGAACAGAGCAGGAGGCAGCCCTCGACCTCCACCTAGCGACGCGGGCGTCCACGGCGAAGCTGGTCCTCGGTGCTGCAAGTGCCCCGTGGGACTATAGGGATACGAAGTGGCGCGTGCCAATGATGGATGGGAGCATGTCAAGGATGAGCGCAATTTGCTCTGGAGTCCGGCCGGATCTCGCCGGAGTTGGGAGGGAAATTGGGGAACGGAGACGGAGGGGAGAAGGCCGAACGGGTGGAGAAAAAGAATCTACCGATTACGTGTCGGTAATGGCATTGGTGGGATTCCACCTAAATTTAATGGGTAGTTTTGAAACGGACAGATTATAATCTGAAATAAGCACCTCTTCAACAGTTTATTGTATTATCATAATCTAGGATATGAATTATATAATCTAAATTACCACCTAGGATTATTTAAGCTAGATTATATAATCTATGGAAAAACAAACAGGCCCTTTGTTGTGCTGCTCACCAGCTTTCCTGCGTCCCGAATGGTTTCCCATTTTTTATGTAAAAAATGTAAAGATAAGTTTGCAAGTGCTATTCCTTAATAAGTGGTCACTAGTAGAGAAATCCAAGTCCATCCCTTTATTTATTTCAGTAGAATTTAAATTAGGGACTAATGCTGTTATTAGTCTCGGGTCTAAATTTTATAAACGCCAGAGTTTTTTTCCCGATTTATAACACCAACTGGAACTAAAAGCCACCCTTTAGTCCAGGTTGGTGTTAATAACCGGAACTAAAAGTCCTTTAGACATCATATAGACCTTTTAGTTCGGACTGGGTATTATCAACCCGGACTAAAGTCCGCGACTTAAAGTCAAAGGTTCATAGTTCCGGATGGGGAAACCAGGATTAAAATGGGTTCCCAAAACCGATACTAAAAGCCATTTCTCTAGCGGTGGGTATTCTAGGATGGGACAACAAAATCCCAAAGATATACAACAAAGTATTCCTAAGTTCTGTTTATGGTCGCAGTGGGAGGAGTCACTACATCATAAATAGCTAACTAGTGACGGCTGTAAAAGCTAATAGCGACGGTCAATTTACGCGTCACTAAATTTTCATCACTGATGTGAACTACATCAATGACTAAATTTACGCATTACTAATTATCCACATCAGTGATACGTTTTGCCAAAACGTGTAACTAATGAGGGTCATCAGTGACGTGTTATGCTAAAATGCGTCTCCAATTATCCCAGGTAGTGACATGTCCTTGCAAAACACGTCACAGATGACCCTTATTAGTGATGCAGGTTAGAAAAACACATCAGTAATTATAACCCACATTAGTGACGTGGATTTGCAATCCACATCTCTGATTATGAATTAAAAAGACAAAAGAAAAAGACACGAAATATATTATATATACATCACAAATACACAATGTTATCCATTATAGACATTAGAAATACACAGACTTTATCCACTTGATACACCACAACACACAACAATGAATTGAAGTCATGCACAGGCTTAATCCATACAGATCAACTATTATCTCAAAAGCAGCCACCATTGTCTCCTTGTCCTACAGAATTATCACCAGCCCAGGATTAACACCGTCACCTGTAGTTTCTAACATCTGTAGGTGACATCATCTGTTAGAGCCACATCATGAGTGCAAAACCAATTAATCATTTACAAAGAGGGTCCGCAAGGCAGGGCAAACCGATGTACAACAGAGGCAAACACATAGAATCCAGAAGATGACCCACCAGTCAGCCAGCTAGCCGAAGGCAGTGGCCAGGGGGGCCACCAGGGGGTCGGCCGAACCTGGGCCGGCTCTCATCCAGGTGCAGCTTGGCGGGAGATTCACTCTTATCCTTATTGACGCTCGTTATGGACCAGTTTTGACCGTCAAATCCTGCATGAAAATAGAATAATAAACAAATGCCAGCACTAGTATAAGGTATTTATCTAATGAATTCCATAAGTGCTGGTCTAAATATGTGTGCAGGTGTATTTGAGCTAAAAATGCATGAAAAGAGAAGCAAGATCCAAGGCAAAGCAACTCCGGCCAATCACGTGCGAGCACACGGATCAAAGGGCCCGCAAACAAGTCCAAAGCGCCATAAAAACGTGGGATGCACGCATACCTGCATGTGGGACCCACCTACCAGTCACTCAGTCGAGGAGTAAGTCGGTTGGTGGTCTGGCCAGGTCGGCCGAACCACTGGTTTGGCTAAACTAGGAGTGGCGCCAGTGACCTTCTCCTTCCACGTGGCGACGCCTCAGCTCTTCCCGAAGTAGGTTCTGCTTGGCTTCAACTGTTTCTCCGGCCGAGCACCGATCTACACACCCCTATAATGGCGACTGCTAGGATTTGATTCCCGATCTTTCGATGAGAGGCGTGGATAACTCGATTGGTCGATGGAGGCGACATTCACGGCCCGACTACAGCCTTCCAAGCTGTGCCTTAGCAACCGATACACCCCCTCCAATGGCTGTTGCGATCTTGTGGAGTGCGGCACCCAGCCACTAGGCACTCGTCCTGCAAGCAATCGAAGAACTAGCAAGAACAAGTATGACAAGTACTGAATTTACTAGATGTAAATGAAGGTTTCACATGCAATCTCAATAATGGTGGGTTCCGAAGACAAGAAGACGGGCGGCTGATCCGGCACGCGCGCTTGCAAGCAAGTAGCGAAGGCTAAACTTGATCTAAATAAAACCCAAGCATCCTTGGCGGCGGCTAAGGGGTATAAGTACGTGGGAGGACGACCACAGGGGTGCTGGGGTCGTATTCCAACCCTAGGACGCGTCCGTAATGGACTTAACTTGATACACGGCCCATTGGACCAAAACAGGGTGACACAGCACCATGGGCAGAAAAGGACTCTGTATTAATTTTACGATTGCGGCCGACTCGTAACAGATATGGATATGAGGCCAGATCCGTTTGAAAGAAGACTTCATAAGCTTTCCACGAAGTACTTGAACGCCCCAATCCGAGTTCATATGCGACCGTGGTGTCCGTCACAAGTTGGTACTGTTCTGCAGTCCGAATTCCGCCTGCGCGAATCCGTTTCCCTTTCGGTCGTCTCCTTGGTTCCTAAGCAAAATAAGAGTACACGGGACTAAACATAATGTATATGAGCTTAGATGTGAACTCACCTGATGATTAAGTTGACGAGCTCGAGCACGAGCATGAGTAATAGGACCAGCAATAGGTACTTGTGTCGGAGTGGATGTATCGTTGGTGTTGATGTCCTCATCATCCTCCCCTTCTTGCATTTGAGTCATCCTCGACTCAAGCTCATCTTCCTCTCCCAAATATGGCTTGAAATCTGCAATGTTAAATGTGGGACTAACCCCAAAATCCACAGGCAGATCGAGCTTATATGCATTATCATTGACTTTCTCTAACACTTTAAATGGTCCATCAGCTCGAGGTAGCAATTTAGATTTTCTCAATTCAGGAAACCTTTCCTTTCTCAAATGCAGCCAAACTAAATCTCTAGGTTCAAACTTTAGTTCCTTCCTACCTTTATTACCAGCAATCTTATATTTAGTATTCATGCGCTCTATGTTTTCTTTAGTTGTTTCATGCAGTGTTAACATCAATTCAGCATGCTTAGTAGCATCAAAATTCAGTTTTTCAGAAGATGGCAAAGGCATTAAATCAATAGGAGCACGAGGCAAGAAACCATATACAATCTGAAATGGGCACATCTTTGTAGTAGAGTGCAGTGATCGATTATAAGCAAATTCAATATGAGGCAAATAATCTTCCCATATCTTAATGTTCTTCTTTGAAACAACCTTTAACATAGTAGATAAAGTTCCATTAACCACTTCAGTTTGACCATCAGTTTGCGGATGACATGTAGTAGAAAACAACAACTTAGTTCCCAATTTAGCCCATAAAATCTTCCAAAAATAACTAAGAAATTTAGCATCACGATCAGAAACAATTGTGTTGGGCACACCATGCAAACGAACAATTTTCCGAAAGAACAAATCAGCAATGTGAGTAGCATCATCAGTTTTATGACATGATATGAAATGGGCCATCTTAGAAAATCTATCAACAACCACAAACACACTATCGCGTCCCTTCCTAGTCCTAGGCAATCCTAACACAAAATCTATAGAAATATCTTCCTAAGGAGCACTAGAAACAGGTAGAGGCAAATACAAACCGTGTGGATTCAATCGTGATTTAGCCTTTTGACATGTCGTGCAGCGAGCAACAATGACCAGCAAGTATATCTTCCGTTTTCTTTGCTCCAAAATACCCCATTAAGCCATCTCCATGCGCTTCCTGCAACAATAACAAGCGAACGGAGCTAGCTGGAATGCATAGCTTGTTAGCTCTAAAGACAAACCCATCACTAACGACGAATTTGTTCCATCCCTTCCCATCTTTACAATACAGCAACACATCTTTAAAATCAGCATCATTAACATATTGATCTTTAATCGTTTTCAACCCCAAGATTTTGTAATCAAGTTTGTTCAGCAAGGTGTATCTCCTAGACAATGCATCAACAATTATATTCTCTTTCCCTTTCTTGTGCTTAATAACATAAGGAAAAGATTCAACAAATTCAAACCACTTAGCATGTCTACGGTTCAATTTTCCTTGACTACGAATATATTTTAAAGATTCAGGATCTGAATGAATAACAAACTCTTTGGGCCATAGATAATGCTGCGATGTTTCTAATATGCGAACAAGAGCATACATTCCTTATCATAAGTAGAATAATTCAGAACAGGCCCGCTCAATTTTTCACTGAAATAAGCAACAGGTTTGCCTTCTTGTAACAAAACACCATTCAAACCAATGCCACTAGTATCACATTCAAGCTCAAAAGTTTTATTAAAATCAGGGAGTTGGAGGAGAGGTGCATGTGTCAACTTATCTTTCAGCGTGTTGAAGGAGTTCTCTTGTGTTTTACCCCAACTAAAAGGCACTCCCTTCTTTGTAAGCTCATTCAAAGGCGCGGCAATGGTGCTGAAGTCCTTCACAAAATGATGATAGAAACCAGCAAGTCCTAGGAAACTCCGCACTTGCATGATAGTCTTCGGTATAGGCCATCCCTGTATAGCTTCCACCTTGGCTTGATCAACCTCGATTCCCTGTGGAGTCACGACATAGCCAAGAAAAGACACTCAATCGGTGCAAAAGGTGCACTTCTCAAGGTTACCAAATAAACATGCATCTCGTAAAGCATTAAAAACAGCACGTAAGTGATCAAGATGTTCATCGAAAGATTTGCTGTAAATCAATATATCATCAAAGTAGACAACAACAAATTTCCCAATGAAAGCACGCAGAACCTCGTTCATTAATCTCATGAAAGTACTAGGTGCATTAGTTAACCTAAAAAGAATGACTAACCACTCATATAACCCGAACTTAGTTTTGAAAGCAGTTTTCCATTCATCTCCCAATTTCATATGAATCTGGTGGTACCCACTACGCAAATCAACTTTGGAAAACACAACAGCACCACTCAATTCATCAAGCATATCATCCAAACGTGGGATAGGGTGTCGATATCGAATTGTGATATTATTAATAGCCCTACAATCAACACACATACGCCATGTTCTATCCTTTTTAGGCACTAAAATAACCGGAACAACAAGGACTAAGAGACTCACGCACATAACCTTTGTCGAGTAGTTCTTGCACTTGTCGCTGAATTTCTTTAGTTTCTTCCGGATTTGTCCTGTATGGTGCACGGTTTGGCAACGATGCACCAGGAATAAGGTCAATTTGGTGCTCAATCCCTCGTATTGGTGGCAGCCCCGCTGGTATCTCACTTGGAAACACATCAGAATACTCCTGCAAAAGGTTAGCAACAGCCTGGGGCAAAGAATGCTGCATATCGTGAACTGAAATCAAAGCATCCTTGCACACCAAAGCATAGGCAACAGAAGTGGAAGCAATCAATTCATTAATATCAGACTTACTAGCAAGCAAGCAATGTCCTTTCAATCTTATCTCATCTTTCCTGCTACTAATAGATTTGGCATTCTTATCGATCTCAGTTTTAGTTCTCTTAGCTTTAGCAACATCATCACGCATAATAGATTCAGGTGACATAGGAAGCAAAATGATTTTCTTATCATGATGTATAAGAGAATATTGATTTGATCTACCATGATGCATGCTATATCAAATTACCATGGTCTACCTAGCAGAATATGACAAGCTTCCATAGGCACAACATCGCATTCAACAACATCATGATATGAACCAATAGCAAAATTAATTCGTACCAATCTCGTTACCTTGACCTTACCACTATTGTTGAGCCACCGAATGTGATATGGATGTGGGTGCGGTTTTATTGTAAGTGAAAGCTTCTCGACCATATCGCTGCTAGCCAAGTTGTTGCAGCTACCTCCATCAATTATCAAACGGCACGAACGCTCTTTAATAACACACTTTGTTTGGAACAGTGTATGCCATTGATTTTGCTCCGCCTTTTCCATTTGTGCACTAAGCACACGCTGCACAATGAGGCTCTCATAATGATCTGCATCCTCTGCACCAATCTGCTCTTCTGGTTGTTCCTCAGTACCTGCATGGTCAGCAACAAGCAAAGCAAGTGTATCTTCATCAAAATCACTAGCAGAGGAATACCCACCATCTCCTTTGACCACCAAAACGCGCTTGTTAGGGCAGTCACGTTGCACGTGTCCAAAGCCCTTGCATTGATGGCACTGAACATCTCTTGTCCTTCCCGTGGAGGCAACCGAAGATGCACTCGTGGCTGGTTTTTGGACAGTCATGGTAGCTGAATTTGTCGGGGGACCACGTGTCTTGTCGTTGGATGGAGCGGATATTGTCGGCCGACTCGGGAATGTAGAAGGTGCAGGAGCTCGTTCGGTCAATGAGGTAGATCTGCGCGGCTGCCATGATGAAGGTTTTCCTGCAGAAATATTAGTTCTTGTACTAGCACGTCGTCCCAGCACTTTCCTTTCAGCTTTACAAGCAAGATGGAACAAACGGGTTATATTAGTATAATCTTTATAAGAAAGAATGTCCTGAATTTCTCGGTTCAAACCTCCAAAAATCTAGCCATAGCAGGTTCCTCATCCTCCACTAAATTACAACGCAAAACACCTATTTGTAATTCCTGATAGTATTCTTCTACACTTTTATTACCCTGTCTCAATTGTTGCAATCTATCTAACAGATCACGCGCATAGTAAGAAGGAACAAATCTAGCCTGCATGACCCGTTTCAAAGCATCCTAGGTTTGTGGAATATTATTAGGACTTTTCTTAGCATGTTCTATCCACCAAATAGACGCAAAATCAGTAAACCCACTAGTAGCAGCCCTAACACGTATATTCTCAGAAAATTCATGACATGCAAACTTTTGATCAACAACAATTTCCCAAGTAATGTATGCATCAAGATTGTATTTTACATCGAAAGAAGGTATCTTAAATTTTATTTTACTGAAAGCATCATCATTATTATGTACCTCACGTCGTCGATGTCCACCCATACCTCTCCGATTAGTTCGCCGTCGTCGGCGACTAGGAACATCTTGGTCACCTTGTTCAGTATCAGCGACATAATCATCCCAATTATCCTCGACACGCTCATCCTTCTTGTTTTCTCCCTCATGCCCATTTGCAGTTCTGGCATGCATCTCATCAAAACGCCTCAAAAGAGCAGCAAGGCTTTGGTCAATATGAGCGACCGACGTCTCCAGCCTTGTAAGCTTGGTGTTGGTTGCAAGCTGCGTGGCCTCCAACTGCCCAACCTTATCATTTTACACCAGCATATCTTCAGCAAGCCCATCTACATGCCTCCTCATCATATTTTCAAAATGTTGTATGATTCCCTTTGTACGAGGAGAGTGACCTAAACTGCCATCACCCTCTGATCCTGTCATGGTTAGACGAACAAAGGAAACACGAAAATAGGTGAAGAAATAAGATCCTACAACTAATGGGATGTAGCTACTGCAAGGCGCTCACTCTCAACCTGTTACACAAGCTCTTACCAATTCTTACCTTGCTCAACAGGAGGGGACGTCAACCAACAAGTCTGCAACCGTGGGATGAAGTGTATCGGTGCCGCAACAACAGGACCTGTCAAGCTGTAGTCGAATATGTGGAGCTATAGGTGGGCTGAAGCAAGGATGAACTAGCACCACATTAGTTACAAAAGCAAGCTGAAGAATCGTTCAACGGCGGCACTATACTGGTGCTAGCCTAGACTGTGCTAGAGACGCGAGCGTGGACACAAATGAAGTCACGAGACAGCACCGAAGAACAAAAATGATGCACAAAGAACAACCCCTTTTCTTCCCTCATTTTTTTTCTTCTTTTGTTTTCTTTTCTTTTTTTTCCCTTTTTTTTCTCTTTTTTTTCAGAGGATCCTCAAAACGGGATATATACCCTAAAAGACTTCAAAAGAGCCACACACCACACAAACTTTTCCCGAAAGGGTAGGGGTATTCCGGTAAAAAAAGATGCGTGAAGTAAACTCTCTCTCTCTCTCTCTCTGGAGTAAGCCGAGACTATATGTATGCGTGCAAAGTTGCGGTTTGAGTAAGCCGAGACTACTTTTGCCTTTCTGGAGCGCTACAAAATATGAAGTACAATTGCGAATAACAATGGAATTTTATAACAAGACGCAATAACCAATTCGGACTCGGAAACCGATTCCTACTCGAATCACAGCACCACGTGCGATTCGGTCACAAACCAACACAGAATCTAACTCGGACTTGAACACGAATATGGACTCGGATTCCGCCAACACGGAGTATGTATGGTAGCGCACGGTTGTGACTAGAACGTGGCAAGAACTCGAAACTCTAAAGGACTAAAACTAAGACCAGCAACTCGACGCAACCGATGCAACCGAAAGTTCAACAAGCCCTAACTAAGTAGTGCTAGCAAAGTTTCAGACGAGTTTATAGGATTGAAGGTAAACTAATCTACTATTTTTTTTTGGCTTTTCTGGACTATAGGAAAAATAAAACAGTGAAGAATGAGAAGTCTCTCACTGATAAACCTTGCTCTGATACCAACTAATGGCAACCGCTAGGGTTTGATTCCCGATCTTTCGATAAGAGGCGTGGATAACTCGATTGGTCGATGGAGGCGACGTTCACGGCCCGACTACAGCCTTCCAAGCTGCGCCTTAGCAACCGATGCACCCCCTCCAATGGCTGTCGCGATCTTGTGGAGCGCGGCACCCGACCACTAGGGCATTCGTCCTGCAAGCAATCGAAGAACTAGCAAGAACAAGTATGACAAGTACTGAATTTACTAGATGTAAATGAAGGTTTCACACGCAATCTCAATAATGGTGGGGTTCCGAAGATAAGAAGACGGGCGGCTGATCCGGCACGCGCGCTTGCAAGCAAGTAGCGAAGGCTAAACTTGATCTAAACAAAACCCAAGCATCCTTGGCGGCGGATAAGGGGTATAAGTACGTGGGAGGACGACCACAGGGGTGCTGGGGTCGTATTCCAACCCTAGGACGCGTCCGTAATGGACTTAACTTGATACACGGCCCTTTGGGCCAAAACAGGGTGACACAGCACCATGGGCAGAAAAGGACTCTGTATTAATTTTACGATTGCGGCCGACTCGTAATAGATATGGATATGAGGCCAGATCCGTTTGAAAGAAGACTTCATAAGATTTCCACGAAGTACTTGAACGCACCAATCCGAGTTCATATACGACCGCGGTGTCCGTCACAAGTTGGTACTATTCTGTGTTACCCTTCCCGTTCGGGTATATCATAGTGCCTAATTGCTAGAGAAGATCAGGTTTTATCCAGGAAGAAGCCAGTAGCCCGAAGTAAACAATTAGGATAGTTCTATCTTATCTTAGATTCTAACCTTAGAAATCTTCTCGACCCCTTACCTCTTCCGTAGTGTGGCGTCCTTAGATGAACTTAAACCTTAGATAATATACTCACATTCCTCTGTGGATATAATACCCTAGAATACTCTTGAGTGAAAGCTACAATGGTATCTAGACGCTTAAAGATTTATTTGTGATCGTCAAAATACCCAACAAGCTTTCTGGCATTGTTGCCGGGGAACGGTAGCTATATTATCTTTGGACCTAGTTTGTCCTCGTATCTTTTTTATTTTTTATTCTATTGTTGGCGTTTGTTCGTGTTATCATAAGGATTGCTAGAACCCGGTGACGGCGCCACAAATGCCTGTGGGTATTTCTTACGTCACAGATAAATCGGCAAGGGCACGGAATACCGCTGTAACATTTTACCTATGAGTAATCTCGGGTGTCGTATTTATATTTCTGCAGGGAAAGCTGCGGTTATTGATGATCAATTCTTGGTTGAATATTCAATTGCATAAACAATGGTAAGTTAATATATGGATAATGAGGTAGTGTGACATACAAATTACTCAAG
Organism: Panicum miliaceum; assembly: GCA_032594955.1. NCBI lineage: Eukaryota > Viridiplantae > Streptophyta > Magnoliopsida > Poales > Poaceae > Panicum > Panicum miliaceum. Next base: position 9,143,554 of record CM064072.1, read on the forward strand.
CTCAAACTCAAGCAAAGGCATAGGCATGGAGAAAGGAAGAAGAAAGCTACTCGGGACTTATGTACTTCTATCTAGATATACAACTCATACTATACACTCATACACATACATATGATTATCCCCAGCTCTAGGCTCCCAGGCACTACCGGGAGAACCGCACATGACCGGCAAAGGAGCTGCCAGCCAACTCGGCTACTTTATGGACCTCCTACAACCACTACCCGAACGGGGAGGGTTACACTGGACGGAACAGAGCTGTCACCACCTGCCGCCTACCTCAACTAACCATGGGATATGACCGCATCTGGCAACACTAACCAAACCAGACACCACGTCTGCATTAATCAGCGATACTCTAGTGCCCCACCCGGAGCGCCTACCCTCCGGATGGATAGTCATCACACTAGAGCAAACATACAAATACAGGAACCGTTGTCGTGGCACTAGATTTACTCTTCTAATCATGCAAGGTATAAGGTACAAGTATAAAATAATCATAGCATACATGTCTGATACCGCAGAATATAAACTATGCGAATATATAAATCTAAAAGATAACTCCATTAAAGATATCCGAGAATTACAAAGGAGAGGAAGAGCTAAACCTATACCGACATGTTGATCAACGTGTGCAAATGCCTCAGGAAGGCGGTTTTGAGCCTGAAGACCTCGGTAGTCACTGCAAGTGGGCCCATCAATCCATGGTTCAAGCCTTTAAATCGTAGGATGTTTTACTTAATGATGTGCTGGTCAAGGTTGATTGGATTTGTGTTTGAGGCTTTGCAGGTGCAGTTTGGTACGTGTTCGCCTCAGTGCTAGGATGGCCGGCCTAAGGGAGGCCGGTCGGCCTGGGGCTTCTCCCAATTTGGCCGAAATTTATGTAGTGAGCTCCTGAAATCAAATAATCAATAAAACTAGTGGAAATTATCAGGATAAATAATTTAAGCATGATTTTTTCCATAAAAGTATGAAATCCAGGGAAATGTTGGCGGTAAAAATCATGGAAATCGATCACCAACACGCCCCCACACCTAGACTTTGCTCGTCCCGAGCAAAAGGGTTGAATTAGATCCAGAGGATCAAGCAAGTCTAGGATCATGGAAACCAAAGCGTGCTTGAGAATATATTTCAAAGCTTTCCCTCATACCTTGGATTCCTGCTGGCTAACACCTTTTCCTTTGACTATTGATCCTCAGAACAAGTCATTGTGGAACATGATTCTTCCTGTTCTTGGTACTTGATGATTTTCCAGGATTTTCAAAATTTAGAGGCATACTGTCATTCCCTCAAAACCACTCAGTCGCTCACAATGTTTGAACCTCACCAGGGCTTTTCACGAAGCCTCTCCTACTTCTAAAAGGTTGTATGTAGGGCTTAAGGTAGGGATTGAGATATGCATATCTTTTACCACCTATGTTGCGAGATCAAAAAGCTTGTCTCTGAGAGGTTATGCCACCCGAGGACTTTGGTGGAGTGTAAGTGAGTGTGGAAAATGAATGTCGTTGATTGGTATTTGATTCTAGCTTCTTCCATCTTCCCCTTCTTTTCTCTCTTTTTTTTTTCGAGCAAGATAGTTGCTTGCTTTCTTTTTCTCCTAGGGGGATGGAGAGCTGCTTGAGAACCACAATTCATGGACTTTGTTTGATGGATGTGTTCGTGTATGACCAAAGTATCAGGATGCATGACCAATCTTCAGAGGCAATAGTGTTTGATCAAGCTTAAGGTGTAAATGATAGCTCTGTGGGTTAAAATCATATCAAGGGTGTGTATGTATGGCTCTAGATAGGATTTGGTAAAATTGAGCATGAATGAGAGTTGCCCCACTTTCTATTTTCACAAAAAAAAATCTCCAAGACTTTGAATTAGGAAAGATCATGCCTCACAAGTCATTATATCATGAAAGCCAATAAACAAAAGATCAAGGGACCCTATCATAAAGTTCCAAAGGCATAGAGTACTTTTGCATATGAAATAAAACTCAAACACTCTTTGATAAACATGCAAAGATTTCATCTCTTCCTAGGTGATTTATTCAAATTTTGGTTTGATTAATTCTGGTGCGAAATTGTATCAAACCCAGGAAGGGAAAGGATCAGGGGGTCACAAACCTCTGTGTCCAGCTGGATGGCCGCGAGGGGCCGACAGGTTCCACTCGTGCAGGCACGGCTCCAGGGCCTTGTATCCCTCAGCGCTTGAGCATTTCGGTGCAAGTGTAGGCCGGCCGGCCTGGGGCAGGCCGCCCGGCCCTGGTTTGCGTCAAAGTTCACCCATTTTTGTCCAGGGGTTCAGTGATGTGCTGCTCATCTCTGTTTGCTGTACACTTGATGAAAAATCAGAGCAGGGGTGTGGTTGGCACACAAGTGTGCACCAACCACTAGAGACATGGCATTAAACAAGCAAACTCTTTTTATTTTATTGAATTCAAAATGAGGTGCTGCTGCAATTACAAAGTTGGAAACAAAATTTGGAAAGGGAAAAAATGAAATGAAGCACCTAAACCTAGAACTATTCTAGCCTATCCTATCACCTAAACCCTCGGGTCTGGGGCCCTATAGAGGTCCTCATTCCTGGTCGCCTTCGCAAGGCGCTTGATCTTGGAGCAAATGGCCTTGCGAAGGGTATCCACCTTGTCATCGAGATCCAAACGCTCGATCTCGGACTCGGACACATGCTCATCCATATTGTTCAGCCTCAAATTGAGCATGGCGAGTTGTTCTCTCAGCTCCTTGATCTCATCGTCCTCCTCCTCCTCCTCCTTGATGCTGTCCGTGCATGCCCAAATTTCTAGAGGACCATGGATTGGTGGCAGCGAGCGGGTGTGCCATACCGAACTTGGAGTGGAGTCAATGGACTCCCTCTCCCCACAATCTAGGGGAGGCGAAAGCACCTTCCCAATGCCCACCTGTCCACGCACGCGGTGGTGTGGCAGACTTGGGCTGGCCGGTGTGTACTTTGGCAACTTGGGCTCCACCATCTGTAGGGCGGCAACTGGCGCCATGCGCCCTCACGAAGAAGAAGGCACGAGGTGCTTGCCGATTGCCATCCTAGGGGACAAAACCCCTGTGGTTGGGTGTGTCAGCGTGTGCGCTCTAGTGTGCGCATTGTCCCCCACTCCTGGACTCCTGGAGGGGGACCCGCGCGAGATGGTGACGAATGGCGTGAAGGCGAGGCCGGTCGGTCTCCCCTAGGCCGGCTGGCCTGAGGTTGGCGTCTCTGGCATGCAGGCGGTGAGGTGAAGGCCTCGGCCATCACCCAGAGTTCGACAATCCGGACGCTACTGGAGGATGCTCGGCTATGGTTTCATTTGGAAGGGGCCGAAGGGGAAGTGTTGACAAGGGTGCCGATTTCGGTGTCGTGGGGAATGATTGCGAGGCCATGGTGGTGATCTTAGAGAGTTTCAAATGAGGAAGGTTGACGGGTTTTGGAGGAAGAAGATAGGGGAGCCTTTCAATTTAAAATGATGCTCCTCCTTCCCATTCTCTCGGAGATGCGAAGGGGATCCCGGATAACGCCGATTCAAATTCGAACGTTTGAATTCGGGCTCGAGGCGAGGCCAGCCGGCCTGGGGTAGGCTGGCCAGCCCACCTTGTCAGGTGCGGCCTTTAGTCTTCTCGAAGCATCTCTCCCTCACTCCTATCTTTTTGGGTGCACAACAGGCTAGAAAAGGAGAAAAGAAAGAAAAGGGAAGAAATCTAGCCTAAGATATGGCACATTTAAGGTCCGACGAGGACCATAGATGAGGGCTCTAGCTCGAATAACTCGTAGACATCTATTTCTTCGAGTTCCGGTATTTCGGGCTCAAGGAATATTTTCAATCCTTGGCCATTGGCCTTGAAATTATTCCCGTCATCATCCTGGAGGGTTATAGCACCGTGATCGGCGGCATTAATTACTAAGTCAGGCCCTTCCCACTTACTTCTAAGCTTACCATGACCAAACAAATGAATGCGAGAGTTAAGGAGCAGTACGTTATCTCCCACTTTGAAGTGCTTGTTCTTGATTCGCTTATCGTGTCATCGCTTCGTTCGCTCCTTGTAGAGCTTGAAGCTGTGGTAGGCCTTCTCCCTCTATTCATCCAATTCAGCTAGTTGGATTTGTCTCTTGACTCCAGCTGATTGGAGATCCATATTCCACCTCTTGATCGCCCAGTGGGATTTGAACTCTAGTTCAACTGGCAAATGGCAAGTTTTGCCATAAACCAGTTGGTACGGTGTCATTCCTATCGGGGTCTTGAATGCTATTCGACATGCCCAGAGTGCCTCTAGTAACTTGCTCTTCCATCCCTTCCCCATGGCATTAATTGTCTTCTATAGAATGTTCTTGATTTGTTTGTTGGTTGTTTCTGCTTGACCACTCGTCTGGGAGTGGTATGGAGTTGCAACCCGGTGATCTACTCCCAGCTCGCTGAGACACTTATTGAATGTTCTATCAATGAAGTGTGAGCCTCCATCACTGGTCGCGACTCTGGGAACTCCGAAGCGAGGAAATATGATTTCCTGAAACATTTTCTTCGAGTTCCTTGAGTCGGCTACAATGCAGGGAAGTGCTTCAACCCATTTTGACACATAGTCCACTACCACCAAGATGTATTCACACTGCTCTGACATAGGGAAATGACCCATGAAGTCGATTCCCCATACGTCGAAGATCTCCACTTGAAGGTTGCTCTTTAGTGGCATAGCATCTCAGGAATTGATGTTCCCGTGTTTCTGGCATCACGGCACAAACTCTTTGGCGTCTCCATACATGTTTGGCCAGAAGAATCCACTCTGCCAAACTTTAGCATGGGTCTGGAATGTTCTGTAGTACCCTCCATATGGCGAGGAGTGACAACGCTCTAGAATTTTGTGGGTCCCACATACCGGGATGCAGCAGCGGAGTAAACCATCAACACCTTGAATAGATAGGGGTCATCCCAAAGGTGATATCTCCTGAGGTGAATTGACTTCTTTTTGTCTTCTCCTGGAGGTATATACCTAGTCACCATGAAATTCACTAAGTTGCCATACCATGGACTGGATGTAGTGACCTTCAGAAGAGTATCATCTCTCAAGTAGTCATCAATTGGTAAATCCGATCCTTTGACTTGCATCCTTGAGAGATGATAAGCCACACAGTTATATGCTCCTTTCTTACCTTCGATTTCCAAATTGAATTCTTGTAAGAGCAGAATCCAACGGATGAGTCATGGCTTGGCATCCTTCTTGGTTAGGAGGTACTTTAGTGCAGCATGATCCGTGTATACTATCACTTTGGCACCAAACAGGTAGAATCTGAACTTGTTAATGGAGAATACCACTGCTAAAAGTTCCTTCTTCGGTATTGCATAGTTCAACTGGGGTCCGGTCAATGTCTTACTGATATATGATATGGCATAATGCTGCTTGTCTCTGCATTGACCCAGCACTACGCTGACGGCATAGTCACTTGCATCACACATGATCTCGAATGGAAGATTCCAATCCGGTGCTAGTATGACGGGTGCGGACACCAGTGCCTTCTTAAGGGTGTAGAAGGCTATGAGCCAATCATCATCGAAGTTGAATGGGGTCTCTTTGGCGAGAAGACTTGTCAAAGGCCTCACTATATGGGAGAAGTCCTTGATGAACCTCTGATAAAGCCTGTGTGCCCCAGAAAACTCCGAACTCCCTTGACGTTCATCAGGGGTGGCAACTGCTCGATCACCTTGATTTTTTCCTGATCCACTTCTATCCCTTTTTCTGACACTTTATGTCCAAGGACAATCCCTTCTCTAACCATGAAGTGACACTTCTCCCAATTAAGGACTAAGTGTGTTTCTTGGCATCTCTTGAGAATTTTGTCCAAATTCTCAAGGCACTCCTCAAAGCTCTTGCAATAGACTGAGAAGTCATCTATGAATACTTCCATGATATTCTCGATCAGGTCGGAGAAGATCGCCATCATACACCTTAGAAATGATGCACGTGCATTGCAAAGAGCAAACGACATTCGCCTGTGAGTAAACGTGCTGTAGGGACAGGTGAAGGTAGTATTACTCTGATCATCCGGATGGATAGGAATTTGATGATAACCAGAGTATCCATCAAAGTAGCAGAATAATGAATGCTTTGCCAACCGTTCAAGCATCTCATCAATGAAGGGGAGAGGAAAGTGATCTTTCTGGGAAGCCTTGTTGAGCATCCAGTAATTGATACACATCCACCATCTAGTAACTGTCCTTTGAGGTATGAGCTCATTTCTCTCATTATGGACTACTGTCATGCCTCCCTTCTTTGGAACTATTTGAACTGGCTGACCAACTCACTGTCTTGCAAGGGGAAGATGATGCCCGCGTGCAGTAGCTTCAAAACCTCTTTCTTTACTACCTCCCTCATCGCATCATTAAGCCGTCGCTGATGCTCTCTTGATGGCTTATGGTCCGGTTCCATTGGAATGCGATGGGTGCATAGGTTGGGGCTGATCCCCTTCAAGTCTTGCAGAGAATACCCAATGACGGATCAATACTTCTCCAAGATTGCAATGAGCCGCCGAGTCTCAGTCACTGTCAGCTTATCACTGATGATGACTGGCGTGCTTTTTTTGTTGTGGAGGAAAGCATACTTCAGACCAGGAGGCAGCGGCTTCAACTCAGGAAGAGAAGGTTGCGGTTTCTCTTCTTCGTTGAGCTTACTCTAGCCGTCCGGATCTATTTCCGGGGTGAAGTGAATGGCATCTTCTTCAATATTGGGCTGAGTTATCCGTTCTTGAATGATGCTCATCGCTTCCTCCACTAGGTCTTGCTCTGGTCTAGCTTCTGCAATGGTGTTGCATGAACGGACTAGGCTGACTAGGATTCTATCTTTGCCAACCTTAACCTCGAGGCTTGCTTGGTCTCTATTTGGGTTGATAAGTGGCTCTATTGGCGGCCAATCAAGACGAACTCTTCACCTTCAGGGATATCGAAGATGTGAAAAGTCTAAGAACGCCTTGTTACGTTCCATCTTCAAAGGCTTAACGCAGAGGATTCCTGTGCTCTTCATGATCTGGCCGTCAATCCACTTCAGGTGCTTACGTGAGAAGGTGAAGGCTTCTTCTGGTGCAATGTGATCTGCCAAAGTCTTGCACATCACATTCGCCACAACTTTCGGGTCGTAAAAGACTTCTTGCAGTGCAGCGTCCCCAATAAAGTAGAGGAGTATTCTAAAATTGTGGTAGATCTGTATGATACTACTACTTGATTCCACTTCCTCTATCCATTCCTTGCTCATAATCGCAGTAAGACCCTCAATCTTGGGTGTAGTGTCTGGAATGAACGTCTTAGATCTTGAGCATATGCACTTGTGCTCTTTCGGCAAGTTTGGTGTTTTGCCGAGTTCCATATACTCTTCTTCTATGAAGAGATCAGGAATGAACATTGGCATATCTTCAATGAGTGGCTCATGATCTATGGACTTGCTTGGTTCGGTGATCTCCTCTATGTATGGTGGAGGTGGAGAGGAAGCAGCTGATATGATGTGAACTTGCTGATTCTCCTTGGGTTGATCAGCTAGCTCGGGTAGATCGTCGAAGACTCCCGTGTTCTAAGTGCGGTCAAGCACTTTCTCCAGAATAGTCCGTACTTTAGCCACTATCTTGTACATGACGGATCTCTCGGAGGCGACATTCATGAAATGCGCGCTCTCCGGCTTCAACCCACCAACAAAGTGCTGCATTAGCATCTCTTCTGGAATACTGTGAGGTGGTCCCGAAGTTGCCATCTGCATGAGTCTTGCCCACGCTGCTCCAAGTGACTCTTCGCCTTGCTTGAATGTCAGCAGTTGAATGCGAAGCGGCATCACTTTGGTAACAGGGAAGAAGAATAAGCAGAACTCATCCTTCAGTACGATCCAATCTCCTTCAACTCTTCCTGCCTCCCGGTTGTACCAAATTTTCACCTGCCCTGTCAGAGAGAACGGGAATAGCTTCCACCGTAGGGTGTTTTGATTCATACCAGGTATGGTAAGAAAAGAGCAATTCTCGTCGAATTCCAGCAGGTGAGCATAGGGACATTCATCATTCCTACAATAAAAGGACTGTGTGAGAACCGACTAGGACGGATCTCATAACCATAGATAATATGGGGTGGCAAGATGGCGGCGGTTCCAAATACTCGCGAGATGGAACTGCCGGATAACTAGGAGTAAGCTCCATGTGGTGTGTGGAAAGGTGGTGGAAAGTGTACGACTGAAATAGCTCTAAAATTAGTGTTGCTACCGTTTCCCGGCAACGGTGCCAGAAATCTTGTTGGCACTCCTTAGCCTATACGAACTAATCCGCAAGTGCATGGATACCGATGTAGCTTTCACCAAGAAGTTTACCTGGGATATCGAATCCAAGGAACGATAAGCGCGACCAGACCTAGAACTATTCATGTAAGAGGGTAGAGGGCTTAACTTCAGTTAGCCAACTCGTTACCCAGATAACTTGCTATCTACTAGCTTGATCTGCTTCGCGGCTAGAAGAGGAAGGACTTTAGAAAGGGGTGAGAGGGGAGTCCAACGGCAACCTGCTACTACTGCTACGAAAAAATCCCAACCTGTTACTCATATGTTTATTTAAGAAAAACTACATTAAATCAAAGTAAATATTTCCTGTTCTTAGAAAATTATGATAGTTCTACCAGATAACTTATTTGGGTCGTTGGGCATGCTAGAAAAGTTTGGAGTTCAGAAGCTTAGTAGATCTGTATTTTCCATGCTCTGTCAGTTGCTTAATAAAATCTGGAAAATCTAAAGTAGGATCACTATAGGTGTGAGAGTACTCCGTAAAATTTTGAATACCAGTACTATAAAGTAGGATCTGCATAAATGGATCGAGGTTCTAGCAGTAGCTGTTTACTTTGTTTTTCATGATTAATCTACTGCATAAAAGTAGCTGAAAATTTTACAGTAAGTTTGATATTGAGAAATATGCTCTGCATAAACATTTCACTTCCAGAATCTTTCTCTAGTATCTGATAGGAGTACCTCATTTTTGCTTTATGCTTGCTTTTTGAAAAATAAAATTCTGCATATTAAGAAATGATAAAACCCCCACTCACTTAGTGAAGTAAGTAAGTTTAGTTAATACTCAATAAATGATTGCCCAAGGAAATGTTATTAAGATGTTCTATAAAATAACTTGGAGTCTTGTTGGATTGCAACTATATCGTGAAATGTTATATATCGTCTACCATCAACACAACTCATGCATGTGCATTTCATATAGACTCGACTACTCTTGCTGATGGAACGTACGAGCTGATTTCTGAGTCCGAGAGTGAGCAGCGTGAAGCCCAAGTTAATCTAACTGAAATTATTGAAGATCCGAACCAAGGTTCGGAAGAGCCCAAGGCTAGCTTTGCTTACGAAAGCAAGCTCCAGAGCATAACCCTATGCAATGTTGTAATTCTATCTACTTGTGCATTTAAGTTTATAGGAGTTTGTTGAAAACCTTAGTTGCATGATTCTAGTACCTATGCCTTGAAAACTAGTATGTGTAGGTTGCTAGAGTGCCATGCTAATAGGACTCTGGTAGAAGTCGAGTGATTGCCTGTCACTCGTGATATATAGAAATTGCTTGTTTACTTATGTTGGAATCATAAGGTCGACGGGCGGGGTTGTTTACGATATTCATGTTAATGATTGAAGCCCCGTCTCTGTAGCGAAAATGGCTAAAGTCGCAGTGTGTGGTAGTAGTGGTTAAGTTTTTGATTGTACTAACCACATGCTGAGAATATGGTAATCTGTAAGCTTATTACCTGATTGAACGGGGCGTGAACTTTTTCCCCACCATCTTGACTTCGTTCCCATGTGGCCACATGGTGGGTGCATAGCGACCACGATGGACTGTGGGCCTGTACTTAAGGGGGGTGGGCTCTGTTGCACGAACCGGGAACAAAGAGGAAAAATTGCGCGTGTGACTCTGGGAGTAACCATGTGACGTGTGTTTAGGTTTGCTTTGCAAGGTTAAGAAATTCGAATCGTCTATTTCTTGCGGCCATTGAGACTTCTTGACCCTTTTACCACATAGAGTAAGAAGATGAACAATGTTGATGATTAATTTTGTTGGATGCTTAAATAAATTACTTCCACCATGTGTGATATTGGATAGTTGCTCATCTAGAATGGTTAATCAAACTAGAACTTGAGCTAAAATTTGAAAGTAAGGACCTACTCTTTGTTGCTTTTCGGCAAAAACAAACCTAAGTATATACTAATAGTCGGGTAAGCCTTGCCTTTATGGTGCGAGTTACTCCGTTTTAAGTGCGAGTTAGCCCAGATTGCCTTTATGGTGATGGTTAGCGTACTTGAGCTGGATTAATTCAGACAGTTCTGCCACAGGTAGCATCAGAGCTGAAAAGCATACACTATAGAGTATAACAAGGCTTAAAAACTTATTTTCTTAAAACTTGGCCACAAAATTGCATTTGCGAAATTTGCGTTGGTTCATTAAGGATGATGCCTAGTTCGTAAAGCCCTAAGGGATTATGGGAAGTAACTAGGTGGCTATCTAACTTATGTTTATATTGACTAACTTCCAGCATATTACTTTCTATCAAAAGTTACTTTTGTGCACAATCGACCTTTAAATTCCATAACGACGCTCCTACGCTAAGGTAAGAAGGTAAGGATCCTTAGTCTACTGAGAGAACTTGACCCTCATGTCGGTGATGCGAACTAAATGCTGCCCTCAAGCAGTGGCTTACTTGAGGTGCTGCCAATCTACCAAGCACTCGTTGATTATATTGGTAGGAAAATATGCTGCATGTACGGTGGATTCAACGTACAAATGTCGCGAGGGCTATTTATACGGGAAGTGAATACGTTACCATGTTAACATATGAAGCACTGTCCATGCGGTGTTGAACGCATGGATGCCGCTACTATAGTGAGTAGTAATGTATGGGGACGCTTTCGCGAGTGCTGGCACGAAAGGTTCAATGTATATATTCTATTGATCTTCTGTAGGTACACTAACCACAATTACGATAAGTTAAGAACGGTTAGAAAATTCGGCTAGTTAATATTGGGAGAGACGTATTATGTGTGCCACCGGTGCTAACCCCGTAAGCTATTTGACAATTATTTTGTTTTGTGAGGACGAATAGGTCGTGCATGCATCATGATCATATCTGAAATTGAATCACAATGGTTTCTTTTTAGTTGGGAGTAATGAAGTTTATATCTATGCACGGGTTCCATTCACTCATGGTTTATCTAGAAATCTGTCTTTTCTGCCATATCTGGATAGATGGACGAATTAAAGTAAGCAAATGATCTTATCTGAAGAAAAGCTCAACAAGGAAGTTGCTTCAAATTTTTTTCCCTACCTGCCGCTAAATTGTGAGAATTTTCGGACTAGTACTCAGTGAGCAACACTAGGAACTTCTGCACCTCAGTTTTTTGCTTATTTAGAGCACTTTTGTTATAAAATTCTTTTGACCATCTTAGTAAAGGTTTTCAAAGAGATGTTCAACACCAAGATTGTCGAAAACTTGATCAAGAACCTACTGTAAAAATTTGGTAATTTTTGGCCAAGTACATTTTCTTTAGTGACCAAAACACTAGCTGGCTGTCCACTGTAATTTCTGGGTAGACAGCAAGGGAAAACTTTAAGGAAATGACCATCTTGGAGCCTGTTCTAGCCAAAGTGACGAAAACCAAAGTTGTCAGGACTTTTATGATCTAAATTATCACAAATTTGCAGCATCATTGGACAATCATAGTTAGAGTTATAGGCAAAACAGTATAGCTCGGTCTACTGAAAAACCAGCGAACACATAGAGGCAAAGAATGAATTTTTCGACCATCTTAACCATCGATTTAGTCTCTGAGTTGAATACCAAAGTTATAGGTAACTAAATTTCTTAGGCACTTCTAAAGTATGAGAAGGTTTGGAGGAATAGACTGGGAGATATGAATTTTTCTGTAAAGAGCAATGTTCTGTTCACAGCGAGTCTATGAATTCAAAATCTTTCCGCACTTATACTACCAAGTTTTGGACGCATTGTGGGTCCCTAGCTAATGAATAGTTTGCATATTGCAGATGGTTCAAGGGACACGCAATGCCCCTGAAGGCTTTGGTAGTGCTAGTGGTAGCGGACAATCGCCACCACCGCCCAACATGGCTGCTGTAATGGCTAAGCAAACTGAGTTTCTCCATCAGCTTGTCTAGGGGCAGCAGGTGTTTCAGCAATTCCAGCTGCAGCAGCACCATCAACAGGGTGGGCACAATGTCCACCAACCTCAGGTTGCGGGCTATCAGGACATTATGAACACTCAGCCCCCTCTATTTAATAGAGCGGAGGAGCCTTTGGACGTGGACGCTTGGATTCGCATCATTGAATCCAAGTTTTCTCTACTTTTGGCACCTTGTCCTGATGAGAGCAAGGCCTATTTTGCCGCACAACAACTTCAGAGTATGGCACATCTTTGGTGGGACAACTATTTCAGCATGCTCCCAGCCGACCATGTTGTTACTTGGGATGAATTCAAAAATGCCTTCAGAGCCCACCATACTCCAGAAGGGCTTATGGAAAGGAAACTGAATGAATTTCTGGCTCTCACTCAGGGTACCCGGACTGTACTCCAGTATGCTCAGGCTTTCAACAACTTATGTTAGTACGCAGGCTATCATGCTGATACTGATGCTAAAAAGCAGGACCGCTTTCGTGGAGGCCTTAGTACCAGGCTCAAGGACCGCTTGAACCCCATCAGGGCCGATACTTATAATGAGCTGGTAAACTTGGCCATCACTCAGGAGGATTGTATCCTAGCTCATCATGCTGAAAAGAAGAGGACAACATCAGCTGGACCCTCTAGTGCTCCACCACAGAGGTATTGTTTGGTGCAGAATGCTACTTTTAAAGCTCCTCAAAAGGTCCCTCAGCAAGGGCATTGGGTTTTTAGGCCCCCACAGCAGCAGGGCATTGCATGTCCCCCTGTCCTTTAGCAGACTGGCCCAAGGCCGAATGCTCCACCGCTTCTCCGTCCGAGCAACACCAATCGTTGCTTTATTTGTGGGAATTCCACTCACTTTGCTCGAGAATGCCCATAGGGTAGACAGCCAAATCAGGGCCAATGTTCCAGCCAAAACAACAAGAACAAGGGCAGGAGGCAGACTATCCAGGTCAGGCAGGGGAGGATTAATTTCACTACACTTGCAGATCTTCCCGAGGGTGCACCAGTGATGTTGGGTACATTTCCTATTCACCATAAGCCTGTAGTTATATTATTTGATTCTGGTGCATCGCATAGCTTCATTAGCAAAAAAATTGGTGCAAAAATGGGTTTCGGTTTCAGTCACACAAAATGGTCATATATGATATCAACACCTGGTGGTAAAATGGCTTCCAACCAAATAGAACGGCATGTACCAATCATGCTGGGTAGTAAAACCATCAAAACTGATCTTATCATCTTGGCACTGGAAGGCATCGATATTAATTTGGGAATGGGTTGGATGACTCAACATGAAGTGACGTTAGATATTCCTTCAAGGGCCGTTGAAATCAACTCCCAACCCATGGAGCCTCTATTCTTTATTTGCCATTCCGAGTGTGCACAAATTCATGTGCCTTCATCAAGATCAAATCTAAGATAGAAGAGATTCCTATGGTGTGCGAGTATGCCGATGTTTTTCCGGATTACTTGCCAGGAATGTCACCGGATAGGGACATTGAATTCATTATTGAATGGCAACCGGGCACTGCACCTATCTCGAAAAGATCCTATAGGATGCCACCCAAAGAGTTGGCCGAATTGAAAATACAACTCCAAGAACTTTTAGATAAAAGTTTCATTCGTCCAAGCACATCGCCTTGGGGTTGCCCAGCCCTATTTGTGAAGAAAAACGATGAGAGCTTGAGGTTGTGTGTGGACTACCGACCTCTCAATGCGGTGACAATTAAAAATAAATATCCACTTCCCCGCATTGATGTTCTCTTCGACCAACTAGCTGGAGCCAAAGTTTTCTCCAAAGTTGACCTTCGCTCTGGATATCATCAGATTAAAATCCGTCCAAGTGACATTCCTAAGACTACCTTCTCCACACGATATGGACTATATGAATATATAGTCATGTCCTTTGGTCTCACAAACGCTCCTGCCTACTTCATGTATCTCATGAATTCGGTGTTCATGCCCGAGCTTGACAAGTTCGTCTGGTTTTCATTGATGACATCCTGATATACTCCAAAAATGAAGAAGAACATGCTAAGCACTTGCGCATTGTCCTCCAACATCCTAGAGACCATCAGCTATATGGTAAGTTTTCCAAGTGTGAATTCTGGCTAGATAGTGTTAAATTTTTGGGCCACATTATTTCCAGTGAAGACATAGCCGTTGATCCTAGCAAAGTACAAGAGGTGATGGATTGGAAACCTCCCACCTTTGTTCATCAGATTCGCAGTTTTCTTGGTTTGGTAGGTTATTATCGCTGCTTTATTCCAGATTTCTCTAGAATTGCTAAACCTATGATGAAACTGTTGAAGAAAGGAGTAAAGTTTGTGTAGAGTGAGTAATGTGAAAAATCTTTCCACACTGTAAGGGAACAATTGACTACATCCCCAGTCTTAGCTCAACCTGATAACACCAAGTCATTTGATGTTTATTGTGACGCATCCGGCACTAGTCTTGGTTTTGTGATTATGCAAGATAACCGAGTCATTATCTTTGCTTCCCGAGCTCTTCGACCTCATGAACAGATTTATCCTACTCATGATCTTGAGTTAACGGCCGTCATTCATGCTCTAAAGATTTGGAGACATTATCTTATGGGCACTCACTGCAATATCTACACCGATCACAAAAGTCTCAAGTATATCTTCACCCAAGCTGATCTGAATATGAGATAAAGAACATGGTTGGAATTAATTAAGGATTATGATCTTGAGGTGCACTATCACCCAGGCAAGGCAAATGTAGTCGTGGATGCACTAAGCCGCAAAGCTCATTGCAATTGCTGATCTGCAGAATCCTATAATGAAACATTATGTCATGAGATAAGGAAACTCAATCTGGAAAAAATTCCCCAAGGCACCCTAAATCATATCTCAGTGGAACCAACTCTCCGCAATCAAATTATCATGGCACAATTACATGTGAGGGAGTAAGGATCATTAAGCAAAAGCTCTCTCGAGGAGAAGAGAAATATAAATGTTTTGGCCAAGACAAGAATGGAGTTTTATGGTTTGAAAGCCACATAGTTGTTCCAAAGAATCATGAGCTTCGAAAACAAATTCTTGACGAAGCCCATCTTTCCAAGTTCTCAATTCACCTAGGTAGTAGCAAAATGTATCAAGATCTTAGGCAAAATTTTTGGTGGACTAGAATGAAAAGGGAAATTGCTAAGTATGTCTCGGAGTGTGACACATGTCAGAGAGTAAAAGCCAGCCACTTGAAAGTAGCTGGTACAGTTCATCTCTTGCCTATACCATCATATAAATGGGAGGACATAAGTATGGATTTCATTGTTGGATTGGCAAACACCTCCCAGAAGCACGATTCCATATGGGTTATTGTTGATAGGCTCAAAAAGATAGCATATTTTATTCCGGTACACACTACCTACACCACCAAGAAATATGCCGAAATCTATCTCGACTGCATTGTGTGCTTACATGGGTTACCCAAGATGATTATTTCCGATCGAGGTGCTCAATTTGTAGCACGCTTTTGGGAATATTTGCAAGCTTCTCTTGGCACCAAATTGATTTGAAGTTCAACTTATGATCCTCAAATCGATGGACAAACCAAGAGAATAAATCAAATCCTCGAGGACATGCTTAGAGCTTGTGTCCTCCACTATGACAAAAGTTGGGACAAATGCTTGTCTCTTGCAGAATTTTCATACAACAATAGCTATCAAGCAAGTTTGAAAATGGCACCATTTGAGGCCTTGTATTGTCGAAGGTGTCGTACTCCTTTGAGTTGGTCGCAAACCAGAGAATGAAAAGTGTTTGGGCCTGTTGAGTATTTTTACGATCACAAATAAATCTGCAAGTGCACAGATACTGTTGTAGCTGTCACCCAGGAGTATCCCGGGGTATCGTATCCACTGAGGAACGTGTGTATATTCTCTAAGGTTCAGGTTCGTCCAAGGACACCACACAGGCTAGAGGCAAAGGGCAGAGAGGATTTCTAGGCTAAGAATCAAAGGTCAGATAGAATTGTCCTAGTTGTTCATGTTGGACTATTGACTTCCCACAGGACAAAACCTGGTGAGCTCCGGTAATATGGCACTGGGATGTACCCGAACGGGGAGGATTACGCTGGATTGACAGGGCTGTCACCACCTGCTACCTACCTCATCTAACCATGGGATATACCACAACCAACAGGTGAAGTCTAGTCTAGACACCACGTCTACACTATCTTTTACTATCTCCAGTCTTAGCTTTAGACTAGAGCACCCACTAAACTAGTGAACTATTGATCTGGCAAACAACTAAGGAACTACAAATATTACTTATCTAAGAAACTAAGCACATAAGAAGTCACTAACACTTACTTTGATTGATAAGCATCCGTCGAGGTACAAGCTGGAGGAGAGTGTCGACAACCCCGGCACTTCCCCGACTTCCCCTCACTCTCTCCATATCTCCTAACAACCCGGTACAAGCTGGAGGAAAGTGGAAGAGCAAAAGAGTTGTGTGTGTTGTGTGTGTCTCTATTCTAGCTCCCTCCCCTCATATTTATAGTTGTGTACCAGGGGGTTCCCGGCCGGCAATCTCATGGAGCCTTGCAGAATCGCCTTCTAGAGTTCACCAGCAGTTGACGTGTGGAAGCTGGAGGCGAGGGGGCCTGGTGGCAGTTCGGCCGAACCCTGGCCATCGCCTGTGGCTACCGAGTTTGGCCAGGAGAATGGAAAGTGGGCCCCAAGGTTGGTTCTGGATGACTTGGCGCAGTCCTACATCGGTTGCATGGTCTGGTGGGCCCTTTGATCCATGGGAGGCTGAACGACGCATTCTGATTGGTCGGAGAGGTGTTGCCTTGGATTGAGAGTGTGTTTATATTGTCATGTGGGTCCTTCTATCCTCGTGCTTGCTCATGATTGGTCGGTGTTTTGTGTCGTGGATTCGAAGGTGTGTTTTTCCTCCATTTCTGCTCAAATTCCTACATAGCTATATTTTCGAGGGGACATGTGGAATTGACATTATTTTGGATAAATATGCATGCAAGGAATGTTAGTTCTCATGATTTTCAGATCAAATTGACGGTCAAGATTGGTCCGTAACGAGCGTCAACAAGATCCCCCACACTTTTCTTTGCTCGTCCTCGAGTAAAGGTTAAGACTAAGGTGGAACACCACTTCCGTTTGATATGATATCTGCATATAGATTATTCCGAGCTTCACCTTTACCTGCGAATCTTGATGTGTCTACCATAATGGTTTGGGTAGTTGAAGAGTGGAACGGTGTTGACTTCAGTTTCCTCCACTTCTCTGCTGTATGACTGGGTGGTTGAAAGATTTTTGAAAAGACCAACCATAACTTTACTCCTCCATAGGATCTCTAAGTCACTCATTGTGTATGTGTCCTCGCCAAGGCAATGCCCCTTTTCATCCTACTTCTAAAGAAAGCTTATGTGGAGTTCATGGTAGGAGATTTGGAAGCATACACTTATTTCACATATATTTCAAAATCAAAGCTTGGATCCATGGAGATGACATATCATACAAGCTAATCAAGACTGTGCATGTGTATGGACAGTGGATGATGAAAATAAAAACACTCCTTTAATGAATCTCTCTCCTTTATTTGGAAAACATAAGGGCATGGGAATATATATTTTTTTCTTGGACCTTCATGTGTCCATTTTTTCTTCTATTTTCAATACTTGGACCTTCATGTGGCCATATTTTTTCTCTTTTTTTTAAAAGCCCATGTCCCTTTTGTAACAATACTGGAGAGAGAGATCAGTACACATGGAGTTTTATTTGTATGGATGGATGGAAAGGAGTAGCTAACTTCCAGTGCAGAAGTTTAGCATATGGAGTGTACGTGATCTTGATCAAGCAAGTATGAAAAGACATATCACTAGGGTCAAAAAATTTGATGAAGCTCAATGCAACAACAAGGCACATATGTAAATGATTTCCTTCATGAAGATCGACATATGGCTTTGGTAGGACAAACACGGGGAGTTTGTAAAGCTATGGAGGGTTCTCTTTTTGAAATTAAAATTCCTAGACATAAAAGCAGAGAAAGCAAGGATTGCTTCATCAAACAATATCTCACTTATCAACAAATTAACAATTATGGGTTCCCTAGGATATGATTCACAAGTTCAAGTTTAGCAAGGAATAAAATATATGCAAGCCAATCGTGTGAAGCACATTATTAGATGATAACGTTGAGTTTAATTTTAGTGAATGACAATAAAGGTTTTCATTTAAACTCATGGGTCAGGGAAAATAAGGGGTAGAGTGCACAAACCGTTGCGATGGAAAACGAGCAGGGCTAGTGCTGGTTTGGCCAATCCTGGGATTCCGCTAACCCACGCTAGCACCTGTTCGCCTTGGCCTTCTGCATGCTGGTTCATTCGGTGTTGTGCGCGTGTTGTGGGTGATCTCGAGCGTATGTGCATTGGAACTCTGAGAGATCTTCCCCACACTGTGTACCTGGTGCTTTATTCAAAAATAAAAAGGTGGAAACAAAAAGGGACTCTACTGATTCGAGAACCAGGGAGTACTTTATTTGAACTCAAATATTTTTTTGCACCATGAGACTTACTCGAATAAGGCTGAATTAAAATTGCATCAACATAAGGGAAAGAGGATATATTTACGATGGACCCTTGAAGGGTGGCATGTACCTCCTTCGTATATTGCGCAACATGAATCCAATGCCTTGACTTACCTTTCCACTTGAATTCAGCTTAACGACTCACCCGTTTGGATTTGAAGATTTTACTGCAGGGGTAAGTCCACATATACAACTGATGTCCATAAAAGTAACTTGGGGTACTCACATGGATAAGAATCGGTAGGAAAGGAACTTACTTGGGGTACTCACATACCTCCCCCACACTTGGAGTTTCCATTGTTGGGCAACACATTTTCAAGTGTGTAGAGTTCAACCTTCCCTTCATAATCGTTCCCTCACCAAGAATTACCTTGGTGTTGTAGTCGGTGTAGCCCTCATGTTCTTAGGCATCACCTGTCCATCGTTCTTTTTAATCTCCACCTGAAATGGTTAGTGACCAAAAATACCCGAAGGAGAGTTTATCCTAGAGACATGATCTTGCCTTTATTCAGAAGGCAAATGATAATCCAGGCTATCTCCCAGCAGTGCTTTGTTTATGGTCACAAGCTCGACCATGGGAACATCCTCTTGTAGCTATCTTTGGTGGTGTGTTCCCCTCTCACCACCAATTGTTGATTATAAACTTTAGCTGCAAGGTTAGTACCATAATGCATCCGTGAAATTTGCGATGCTTATGATAAACATATGCATCTACATCCAACCTCCTAAACTTTTTGCAAGAGAGGACCTTAAGGTGGTTGTAGTCCTCATACGTGCTCGGGGCACAAAGCATGGCTGACTCTGGAGAGGTATTGAATGAACATGGTTCTTGTTGTATTTCAGCAACGAATCTCCCATGCTTATCCAAGGAATCCTTTCCTTCGGACTCCAGAGTCGGCGCCTCACAAAATTCCATGGCCCATGGATTCTCCATCTCAAGAGATTTTTCATGAATGATTATGGTTGGATCTCGATCATAGTCAAGAACAAAATACTCCGGGCCAGCGGGAAGAGGCTCAAACTCGATTGAGGGTGGATGATCTTTCATCTTCACCAAGGTGAAGGATTTCTTCTGAGTCTTACTCTTCGGAAGTGGCAGGTTTTGCAGCTTCAAAGAGAAGAGGCTCGGATGATATTAATGGATATCCATACATCACCTTCTCGAGCGGGTTTTGCTCGGGATGAGGCTTCGCCAAAGGATTTTCTAAACAGGAGGTAGTAGTTGCAGAAGCGATTTCCCTAAGCTTTTTGTCTAGGCTCCCTTGAGATGCATCAAGAAGTTTTTCTAGAGGGTAGCCTAGAAGAAGATCAAAATCGATGACATTATAGATGTGGAAATCTAAGCGCACCTCGATTTTGTCTATGGTGATCGGCACGTCCCTAGTGATCCCCCAACATTTAAAGAAGAGTCCCGAGGGACTTCTGAGGTATTTGTCGGTCGCGGTTTGAGGCTTGTTACCCACAAGAGTGTCAACGAGGTATTCAGATATGATACAAACCTCGACAGCAGGGTCATGAAGGGCTTCTATTGTATTTCCCCTCATAGAACAAGGGATGGTTGTGGAAGTTGAGCTAATCCAAATTGCTTCGTAATTATGCTTTACCTCCTTCGACAAATCCACTATGGTTGCATGGTGGAGAACTTCATCGATGGTCTCATAAAGACACAACGATGCCGTAGGCTTCTCGTGCCTAAGATGATTCGAGGTGTTTCTAATGTTTCTCGAAGGATCATCCTCGAATCAGGATGAGAACTCCGAAGGTTGAATTTCTTCATTCTTCACTGTTCGTGGTTCTGGAGAGGGATCAACAGACGAATCTTGGGCTGTGAAATGTGAAAGCTCGGATTTGGCTATTGAGAGACTCTCATGGCTCGACTCGGGTTCCTCTCGGTGGGGTTCGTTATGGTCGGTAAGAAAGGAAGAGTTTTCTAAGTGGTGATCTAGGATCTCTCTTCCTTCCATTGGAGTTTTGTGTGCAAAAGAACCTCCAGCGGCGATATCAAGGTGTAGGGTAGATTTCGTGTCTAATCACGAGCAAAAGATTTCAAATGACATATCATCAGGTATAGACAAGTCTGGGCTACATGCCAAAAGGCGCGCGAATCTAGCCCATCCTGCACCTATGGACTCCTTCTCTAATTGCTCAAAGCTGAGGATGTCAGTCCGTAGGGATTCTATGCGTTTTCTAAGGGAGAACGAGTAGCAAAAGTTAACTCGGAATTTTCCCCAATCACCGCTCATACTCCCTATCGTGCGGGTGTACCATTGCTCCACTCTCTCTGTGAGAGAGAAAGGAAACAACTTCCACCACAAAATTTCCTATGTCATGCCTAGGATTACCAAGCATGAGCACAGTTCCTCGAACTCTTGCAAATGATCGTAAGGATTTTCGTTAATTGCTCCAGAGAAGGGTCAATTTTGAACCATGGCTATAAAGCCAGGATGGATTTCATAGCCAAATGAAAGGATTGATTTTGAAGATTGTGGTGGCTCATAGAACTTGTCCTTAGGAGCAAAGAGCTGTTGGATAGATAGCTGCTCCATGGAACGGAAATGAGGCCTCCCCATTTTGTTTCGGGCATAAACGGTGCTCTGAACGGTCAGGCCGTTTAAACAGTCAAAAATGTTGAAAAACGGGCAAATCGGCCTAAACGAAACGGGCTCAGACGAGGTTAGACGAGTTAAACGGGCCGTTTAGGGAATGGAGACTGCTGGGCACGAACGAAAAATTTTCGGCCACCAGCCTGCCACGCGAACGGGCCTAAAATTAGTGCCTAGTCTTGACCCAATTCACAGCACATACATATACGACCGGCCCAATTTGCTGTGTCTAGTGTTTCATTCCTATTCTGCCGCCGGCCCGCCGCCGCCGCTGCCGCACCTCCGACGGTCCCACCTCTGCCACGATGCCTCTCTTCCTCCATCGCACCTGCGCCCTATGAAGTTGTTCCCCTACTCTCTAGGAACGGGATAGTCGCCGGCCGCAGGGGAACGGAAGGTCGCCGGCTGCCGCGGGTATCGGGGACTCGCGCAGGTGCCCTGCGCTGAGCCGGCATGGGCTGCAGTGATCTCCTCCGACGTCTTCAACTCCAAGTCGCCGACCACGGACCACGGCGGCATCCAAGTGCTACTCCCAATCTTCAGTAAGGCACTCTCTCGTTCCCTCACTCCCTTCATTCTTGCGAGTCGCATCTGAAATTCTGAGAGTCTGGACAGTTGAACAGCTATGTATCCTTTATTTTTCTTGGAATTAGTTTGTCCATGAACATTGTGCTTTGTTGCTCACTAAGCAGTACATACGGATGTTTCGTAGCATGTAAATTAATATTGCTGAGTTACTGGATTTGCCGTATGGAGGCATCCTAAAAGGCTAAAACTAAAAGCATGAATATTTTAGGCAATTTATTAATATGAAGTTAGCTTGCTGTGCGTATAGAATGCAAAGATACTGCATATTGCAGTCTGCAAGTTTGCAACTTGATCTGTTGATCCGGCTACAGGCCTAGTTGCTACAACTCTTTGTAATTTGCTAATTTGTAGTTGCAGGATGTCATCTGTTGCCTCAAATCCTTCCAGTTCAACCAGTAAACCCACAAGCCTGAAGAGGAACTCTGAGAACATTTGGTGGGATTATGGAGTATTGGTGGATCCAACCAACTTGAATTTGATCAAGTGCAAGCTGTGTGGGCTCCAAGTGTCAGCAGGGATATATAGGCTAAAGCTCCATATTGCTGGGATCCGTGGCCAGGTTAATATATAATCTCTAACTCTATCAAGCACAATTCTAGAGTTAAACCTTGCAGGTTAATATATGATCTGTAACTTACTCTTAATTTTTCATTGTGCAGGTTAAACCTTGCAAAAAGTCTACAGATGAGGATAAAGAAAGGTGCAAGAAAGCAATAGATGACTCAAAGCAAGTTAAAAAGGCAAGGCTAACTGAGCAGCAAGAGGTTAGAGATGTTGTGGACCTTGTTGGTGCACCGGAGGCTGATGACGACATTATGATGGCAGAAGTAGAAGAGATTGATGGGGCTGGAGGAAAGACTATTAGGAAAATAGGGCCTATGGATAAGTTCACCATGCCCCTTGATCAAGCATCACTAAGCAACACAAAGGTGATCCGACAACAATTAATCAGTGAAGTGATTTGGAAAGAGAGAATGCATAGCTTGCAGCGCTACATTGCCAGATGGGTTTATGTGCGTGGTAAGTTCTAAGTCTGTACCTTGCAGCATTTTCATATCTCCATTCTAAGTTCTAACCTTGAATTGCTTGATGTGTTTCTACTTTCTTATGAGTAATGATCTGATCTATAATGGTTTTGGTTTGCTTTTAGGTGTACCTTTCAACAAGATCAATATTATAGAGTTTGATCAAAAGATAGAAGCGGCTGGCCGGTTTGGTCCTGGTGGAAAGAAACCAAATCAGCATCAGTTGCGTGAGACATTGTTGTTTGAGGAAGTGGATGATACAAGGAAGATGTTGAAGTTGCATGAACAGGAATGGGCTAAGAATGGTTGTTCCATCATGATAGATGCATGGACTGACCGGAAGTGGAGAAGCATCATGAACATCTGTTTGCATTGCAGCATTGGCTCAAGTTTTCTTGAATCAAAGGAAGTCTCTGAAGAGTCACACACTGGAAAAATGATCTTTGAGTATGTGGATGGTTGTATTGAACGAGTGGGTGCTGAAAATGTTGTGCAAGTGGTCACGGATAATGCATCAAACAACATGGCAGCAAAGGACTTGTTATTTGTGAAGAGGCCAAGTATATTTTGGACATCATGTGCAACTCACACCCTGAACTTGATGCTTGAAGGAATGGGGAAGATCAAGAAGTTCAAAGGCTTCATTGATCAAGCTAAGTCAATGACCATCTTCATCTATTCACATCATAGAACCTTAGCTTTGATGAGGAAATACACAAAGAAGAGAGATATTGTGAGACCTGGTGTTACTAGATTTGCTTCCAATTTCCTCACTTTGCAGAGTTTGTATGAGAAGAGAGAGCAACTAAGGACAATGACTCAATGCGATGAATGAGACAAATTCTTACAATTGAGCCACATCAAGAAGAACAGCAAAGGGGTTCTAGCCACATCTGCAATGACAAGACCGTACTTTTGGAATGGGGTTGCACTTTGTTTGAGGGTGTTTGAGCCATTGGTCAAGGTACTTCGCATGGTTGATAGTGATATCAAGCCATCCATGGCCTTTCTGTTTGGAGAAATTGTAAAGGCAAAGGAACAAATCAAGGTGGCCTTTCAGAACATTGAGACAACAGTTAACCTTGCTCTCTACAACAATGTCATAGAGATCATTGATAACAAGATGAAGGATAGGCTGGGCAGTCCATTGCACTTGGCAGCGTATTTGTTGAATCCTTATTACAGCTACAATGATGAATCCATCTTTACAAGTGAGCAGGTCATGGATGGATTCATCACTACTGTTGAGACCTTTTACCATGGTGACTATGTGTTGGCGCTAAAAATCGGCTAGGAATCGGCCGATGACCTTCAACGTCGGACACACGACCCGGGAGAATCTGCTTAACTCCTGTTCGGGTGATTGCCCTGGTGCGATTCGCGCGGCGTGCCAGTCAATCTGACCTGTTGATTGACAAGGAAATAAACATATTAAATTCCGGGGTTCCGATCGGCTGAGGTTCCAATCTGTCCCGAAAAGCATATCAGCGAATCGGCCAATTTGCTATGAAGATGATCGGCTATAGATTAGCCGATAATCATGTGACGATTGCAAAGAATACTACTGGAGTAACTTAAACAATCGCTACGGATGCAACACTTGAAATAGATCTAATCGGCTGTATGATAATGAACAAGGGAAAGTAATGATAAAGCCGATAGTTTCGATCTCAAGCTGGATAACTGGAGATAAAACTAGAACAATAGGTAAAACCTATAATTTTGGTATATATCGATAACTAGTGAATAAATCTAAACGAAACAACGACGATGCGCCCGAAGTTAAAGCTTAGATGTTATTCGATAAGCAGAACCTACCAATTGGCCGGAGATCATGTCGATGCAGCCCTGCCAATCCGTACGAACTCATGAAAGAAAAAGAAGTATTGGTGAAGTCGCCGACTTGAAAGTAAAGTACGATGAAAAAGTAGATTGTTTTTGTTGATTGATTGATGTATCTTCTACAAAACCCTGACTGCTCCTATTTATACCCTAGGACTAAGATTCCTGATCGATTACGATCCGTTACAAACTTGATTTAAATAGAAAACTACTATATCTATAATATTTTCCTAAAGGAAACAGGCTCCCACAGAATCTTCTGCCGCCATCTCCTAGTCCAATTCGGACTCTTTCCATTGCTTCACGACCGAGTCGGCGTCATTCTTTGACTAACGTCAGGTCATCTTTGACTGGGATCCTCTGTTGGGATTCCATTGGCTTCATCCCTTATTTGTTTGCGCAAGCTGCATCGCCAATCGGCCGATCCCTAACTGTAGCCTCAATCGGCCGATTCCCAACTGTAGCCTTTAAATCTGCCGCATCAGCCAGTCTCTTCCTTTCCTGACGCCGATTCAACACGTGTCAAAATCTGGCATCAACACATGCCCCCCAGTTTCGGAGTAAAACATGACTTTTACTTCCAAATTCTTTTTTAATCTCTCCAAAACAAATGCAGCAAAAAATCTTCCTCCGTTTCGCAATCTTCTACATGATGATTGCAATCTTCTTGAACCGGACGCTTGAGACAACTGTTCCCCTGGAATTCATGTAGACGGCACGGCAAAAATCCCGCCTTTACCCTTTCTCTCTCGGACTGTCTTTAAGTACCGGCGTTCTCCGCCGCTTCTTCTCCACGAGCTTAGTAATCTCCTCCCCAGCGAATCACTTTCCATCTCCTCCCAACGCTCTCTCGGTTTCCAACCGCATTCTCCGGCGATCTTCCTCTCGTCTACGATCTGCTGCATCCCTCCAATGGCGGCGCCATCAGCAACTCTACCAACCATGGAGGCTCCGCCAGCGACTCCGTCGGCGACGGCAGTTCCATCGGCGACTCCATCGGCGACGATGAGCTTCATCCCGGAGGTAAACATCCGAAACTCTCCTTTTTTACTTTTTACCGCTCAGGCACCTTTTAGATCTATTCTCAGTTCTTTCCTTTTCCCCCTTTCTTAGGCATTTAGGCACCAAATCACTATTCCCCTTTCCGAAGCCTCTGGTCTCATCTGCTTAGGTCCTATGGGCAATCCGGACCCGACTGATTTGATCAACTTAGAAACCCATAGAATCCCTTTCAAGAAATCACCTATGGATTTGGGTCAGTGGTCAGGCGCTTTTAGATCTTGGCCGAATGAAACCCCCGGCTGGAAAGATTGGTACCAAAGAATGGCTAACTCCAAGAGAGTTCAATGGGATGAATTAAAAATCGGCCAGTGCATCAATCTCTCTTTGTCCCAGATGGAGAAAAATGAACCCCTGGTAATAGCAGCCTCCTATTTCTGGTCTGACGCGCTTAACGCATTTCTCTTTGGGCACGGACCCATGACCCCAACTTTGGCCGATGTACTGATGCTGACCGGCCTTGATATTTCCTCCCCCGATACACCTTTTGATTATCTGATCAAACCAACCCATCGGCTAGAGACGAAAGGAATCGGCGGGTAGAAAGGATACATCAACAGAAACATGAGGACCGGGACGATTTCGGAGAGAGAACATACAACATTCTTGATGATGTGGCTAGAGAAGCACTTCTTCTGCAGCAGAGCAGTTGGTCCTTCCTCCAATACACAAGCTTTGGCAGAAGCCCTGTCAATAGGATCCACCATCCCCCTTGGGAAGCATCTGTTAGGATCGGCCTACCACATGATGCACCAAATCGGCGTCAAATTATCAAAAGGAGAGCCGATTGGTAACCCTGGTGGCCCTTGGTGGTTCATCACCCTCTGGCTTAACTTATACATGAGTAAAGTCTCTCAGCAGCAGATAGAAATCAAAACATTCCCCAACATTGAGTCAGAGGAGAACCTCACCATACGATGACGGTGTACCTCTTTCGAAGAAGCAGTATCAGTTTTTTCTGGTTGTCAGTTCACTGCCACCGGAACGGCTGAATATTTCAGATGTTTTTACAACGGCTTCAGTGAAGAGACCACCAGCTGGTATCCGTACCAGATGACAGAGCCGCTTTTTGAGCTTCCCGTCTGTTATGATTCATCGTCCAACTCTTTTGATGGTGATCTCATGGATATTTTGATCAAGCCAGGGATTTTACCGGCAAACTTCTTCTCTGGGAAACACTTTCCAACTTATGAATTTTACAACCCATCAGTCGCAGCATGGCAATTTGGCTTTGGTCAGCTGCCGATTCAAGTTTATTTTGCCGGCCGTGCAAAATTCCGAGATAAACTCACCAAAAGCCTCGACTACGGTCGGCTGTGCAATCTAGTGCCAGACTTCAGTACCATCGATCTAAACAACTGGATAGTGGCTCCCTTTGCCGTCCAACAATTCAAATTATGATGGGCAGAATGGAAGCAGCATCTCTTCTGTTCATCTCCTTCAACATATTGTAATAATCTGGACCCCGACAACATCGACTCAAATGCAGCGGTACTGCCCTTCTCCCAGCCGATTTCAACATTATCCCTTTTCATGCTACAATCTTGCCGCTAACTCGTATTTCCCTTTTCAGTCCGAAAATCAACTTCCCCCGACGCGGAGCCGAAGTGGTAGGCCGATAGAGAGCAATCGCCCATACACACCATTCCCACTCATCGGCCATTACGCCCCGACCATCAAAGACATCACCAGCGGCCGATGGAAGCAAACACCGAAGAGGCCCACTTTAAAGAAGACGAGCCGCCGAGTGCGTGCCCGCATAGAACCGGCTGATCAATCGGCGGTGGCATCGGCTGAACCTTCAACTGCACCAACTTTGCCGATTGCTGAGGAGGTCGATCTCCAGACTGCTACAGAAGTTGGAGCGGCCGCTGCATCATTCCTGGTAGAAGTTGTTCAGGTAATTCCGCACACTTCACATACTTTTAAGTATTCTATCAATATTAACCTCTTCCTTCTGCCAGGCTGCACGAATCACCCCAGCGCAGTCTCCACAGCAATCAGCTACATCCCAAGCGGAAGCCGAAACGCCAGCGATTTCCCTCACCGAGGTAGAGAGTTTCTTAACTCAATTTCTTGATACTCAACAAAAAACTAACCGATTTTTGATGCAGGCCAATCTGGGTGCGTCGATTATACCTCCCCAACAAACATCGGCCGGAAGACTCACATAGGTATGGCAGGCATCATATATCATCAGACTTAATTATTTGCAGTATACTCATAAAATCTGCTTCCCATACCTTTTCAGGAGGCTGGCCCGAGCAGGGCACTGATAGTCGTTGAGTCTTCTTCTGATGATGAGCTGATCACGCCGGTTCCTGAGACGAGGGTGGCACTTCTGCCGGCGCAAGCAAGAGAAATCCGTTTCAAAGAGGTAGGAAACTTATCACCCAAATCGGCCGATTCCCCCTTACTGTCTGCTAATCCATATTTTTACTTCTTTTATTCTTTCGCAGGAGCAGGACACTCCCAATAACAATCTTTTTTCTTTTGCGGTTCCCCTTTTTGACGATGAAGAGGTCGCTTCACACCAAGTCACACCGAGCTCAATCCCTGATGACGTCCGTGCCAAGCTCGAGAGTATACGGACCCTTCTCCAAGACAATATCGGCCGATTAGTGGGAGATGCCTCGTGGATTCGACAACTTCTTAATGAAATCAGAGGCCGAATTCCAGAGGAAGCGACAGAGGCTCTAGATCCTGCTGCATATATAGAGTCAATGCAAACTTCAGTGTTCAGGGCCTTGCGCCATATGGCCGATCGCGCCAAGATAGCGAAAGCCCGCGAGGAAGAAGACTCCTACAAACATCGAGCCCAAGAGGTACATCAGCGAATCAACTTTCTTGAGAATTCTCGTCCAGATATCGTCGGTGCCATAGATCGCCTTAAACAGCGAAGGGCAGAGCTAGCCAAAGAGATGGAGCAGGTGACCAAGGCCATAGCCGCTGAAGAAAAAAGACTCCAAGACCTCCCATCTGTCATTGCCGAACTGAAGCAGGAAAGACATAACCTGGCCCGTGAAGCAATAAAAATCCATCGTCATATGCCAGAAGTTCCCGGATCGGCTGATGACGACCAAAGAATTGTAGACTCGGCCGATCAAATTAGGCAACGAGCGATTGCGGCTATTGATGCCCTCCTTGGGTGAACTGTAAAAAAAATCCTATAAACATTTAATGCCTTCTCGCTGTTGACGCGCAGATTCAAACTTGGACCGTCCTCTTTGGCAACTTTCCATTTATTAACACTTTTACTCTGATGGGACGCATCCTACCATCTCTTCACCCTCTTCCTTCTATAAGTATGATATCCCATATCGTTTCCAAAGGCGTCCGTATTACCCATCTTCTTCCCCTCCAACAATTTGATCTCTTTCCTCCCAGGCTAGACATCAAGATGTCTTCTTCGTCTTCTTCCTTCTCTGTCAACCAGGAACGAACCCTCTTCTATTTCCTCCCTTGACATTTCAATCGCCCTGACACTGGGTAGTTGTTTGCTCTTTCTTTAGCCGAAATGCCTTAGTCCCAGTCTGGAACGAGCGATTGAAGTTATGCATTCAGACGAACCATTGTCGCAGGCGGACATAGATCTAATAAAAGCTCATTTCGAAGAACTCAAAGGTCATGTTCCTGCTGACATCCAGAAAGTCTAGGACCATATAGACGCTAACTGCTCCAGGCGACCGCCAACTGAAAGGAGTCATCCACTCCCTCGTTCAGTTGCCCTTGAAGATGCTGCGGCGGGGACATCCCAACCACCTCTCGACAGGAGCCATCCACTCCCTCGTCAAGTCGAGGTTGAAGCCACCATGGAGGATCTGGAGGAAAAGAGCATCCGCCTTCTGATAAAATTAGGCCGGATTGAGAGAGAGATTAAGAAAAAGCGTGATCAATAGATATATTGGTACTTTTATTCTAAGGGCGACTTGTACCATGTCGGCCATGTACTCTGCTGTTTTCACCGGATAATGAATCGGTCAGACCAAATCAAAATGTTTCCTCCTTAAGGCGATGTCATTTTTACATCGGCTATATAGACAGGAGCCAATGGGAGTTGGCCACGTTGTTTTGATGCACCCTATCGCAGGTTATGCACCCACCCATATACTTGGATAGTACCTCTTCAAATATCTCCCGTTTAAGGCTCTTGTGAATTCTTCCCCTTCAATAGTTTCTAGTATATATGCATTTCCCGGAGCACATCGGCCGATTTTATACGGCCCCTCCCAAGTGGGCGACCATTTACCGAATTTGGGATCCTTAGACCCTACCGGCAGCACCAACTTCCATACCAAATCTCCTTGGGAGAATTGTTTAACTCTGACCTTCTTGTCATACCACCTGGCCACCCTTTTCTTGTTTTCTTCGATGCTAATCAGGGCCCTAAATCGCTGATCCGCTGAATCATCGAGCTCTTCCTTCATGAGGAAGGAATATTCATCAGCAGTCAACTGATCTTGAAGCGATGTGCACCTTGACCCCGTCCTTAATTCCCAAGGCAAGACTGCCTCGTGACCATATACCAACTGATAAGGAGATATCTTAGTGGCCCCGTGGCAAGCCATCCTATAAGCCCATAGAGATTCAGCCAAAGACATGTGCCACTTCTTAGGTTGTTCCTCTATCTTCCTCTTGATCAATTTGATTATCCCCTTATTGGATGATTCGGCCTGGCCGTTGGCTTGAGCATAGTACGGAGAAGAATTCAACAATTGAATCCCCATATCGGCGGCGAATTCTTCAAACTCCCATGAGGTGAACATTGTTCCTTGATCAGTTGTGATAGTTTGAGGAATACCGAACCGATAAACAATGTGGTTCTTAACAAAATCGATCATATCGGCCGATGTCACGGTCTTCAACGGAACTGCCTCCACCCATTCGGTAAAATAATCAGTGGCTACTAATATAAACTTGTGCCCTCTGCTTGATGGAGGGTGAATCTATCCGATGAGATCTATTCCCCAACCTCTAAACGGCAATGGCTTGATTACCGGGTTCATAGCTGAAGCTGGCGCGCGCTGCACATTGCTAAACTTCTGACAGTCTTGACAACCTTTATAATATTTGAAACAATCTTCGAGAATCGTCGGCCAATAATACCCATTGTTTCTGATCATCCACTTCATCTTGTGAGCCGATTGATGGGCTCCGCATACGCCTTCGTGGATTTCCCCCATCAGGACCTTCGCTTCTTCCGTTCCCAGGCATGTGAGAAGAACCCCATCAATTGTCCGATAAAACAAATCATCTTCGAGTAACACATATTTGGTGGCCTGAAAACGCACTCGCCGATCCACCTTCTGGGATGGATCTTTCAAGTAATCGGCAAGTTCCAGAATCATGGCCCCTTGAATCGGCGATACCCGGACGCGTGTTGGGCAAGCCTATTGGCCTCTTCATTGTAATTTCTGGGAATGTGCTCAATCACCGCAGACTTGAATTCCTTTAACAGCTGGAGGCAATCTTCATAGTAAATCCTTAAGATATCATCTTTGCATTCAGACCTCCCCGTCAATTGATCTACAATGAGCATGGAATCTCCAAAAATTTCAACTGCATCAGTTTTGACTTCCCTTAACAATTGGATACCTTTTAGACGGCTTGGTATTTCGCCTGGTTGTTGGTTGCGGATGCCTCTATCGGCAGAGATAAATCATAGCTTGCCCCTCGACGCGATACAAGAACGATGCCGATTCCCGATCCGGCTCCACACGAAGAACCATCGAAGTATAGAGTCCATGGAACCGGTTCAACGACAGCAATTTCCGGTCCACAATGCTGAGCCACGAAATCGGCCATGACTTGACCCTTGACAGCCTTGGCCGATTTGCACCTTAGGTCAAATTATGACAGAGCCAGGAGCCACTTTCCAATCCGTCCTTTCAAAATTGGCAGTGACAGCACATATTTTACCACATCATCCTTGCATACGACTATGCACTCGGCTGATAACAAATAGTGCCTGAGCTTGGTACACGAGAAATATAGACATAGGCATAGCCGTTCCACCGGGGAATATCTTGTTTCGGCGTCTAGGAGCCTTCTACTGACATAATATACCACCCGTTCTCTTCTTTCGAACTCCTGTACCAGCGCCGATCCGATAGCCTGTTCGTCAGCCGATAGGTATAGTTTGAACGGCTTATCGGGCTGTGGCGGGACTAACACAGGTGGTGAACTTAGATATTGCTTGATATATTCTAACGCTTTGCATTGTTCTTCTCCCCACACGAATTCCTGATCGGGCTTCAATTTCAACAAAGAAGTGAAAGCTTGAATACGCCCGGACAAGTTGGATATAAATCTTCTGATAAAGTTGACCTTGCCGATTAGGGAGTGCAGCTCAGTTTTATTCTGCGGGGCCACAACCTTATTGATGGCAGATATGGTCTTCCGGTTAACCTCTATCCCGCGCTCATGGACCATGAATCCTAAGAATTTCCAGGCCGACACACCGAATGCACACTTGTTCGGGTTCATTTTCAACCCATGCTTCCTTGTGCACTCCAATACCTCTTGTAAATCGGCCAGATGTTCCTGATGACCTCTTGACTTGACTACAACATCGTCAATGTAGATTTCCACCGATACACCAATGAGCTTGTGAAAGATATAATTCATAGCCCGCTGGTATGTAGCACCGGCGTTCTTTAACCCAAAGGTCATTACAACCCACTCGAATAGACCGAGGTGGCCCGGACACCTGAAAGCCGTCTTCGAAATATCTTCTTCAGCCATTAATATTTGATTGTACCCAGCATTACCATCCATGAAACTGATGACTTTATGTCCTGCGGCAGCATCTATCAAAACATCAGCTATCGGCATCGGATACCCGTCCATTGGTGTAGCCTGATTTAGGTTCCTGAAGTCGATGCATACGCGCAACTTTCCGTTTCTCTTATATACGGGTACAATATTAGAAATCCATTCGGCGTAATGGCACTGCCGAATAAATCTTGCTTCAATCAAATCTTGTGATCTCGGCCTTTATATCAGGTAGAATTTTAGGGTTGCACCGTCATGTAGGCTGCTGATATGGCCGATATCCTGATTTTATAGGCAACCAATGTTCAACAATGGACTGGTCTAGGCCTGGCATCTCATGGTATTCCCAAGCAAAGCAATCTTTGAATTCTTTTAACAAACTTATCAATCCACATTAGTAATCGGGATCAAAACTAGCACTAATATACGTCGGCCTTGTCTTGCTACCATCTCCTAAATCCACCATCTCCAATGAATCGGCCGACATAAATCCATGCCCAAGCTCCCCGTCTTCTCGGACGAACTGATCAATCTAATCTGAATCTTCAGAGCCGACTGCTTGGATCGGCTATAGACCAAAATCGGACACTTTCAGGAAATCAGTGTCCGAAGTTCTACCAGATATACACTTGACGTGTTCCCAGCTCCAATGTTGCGTATCGGCCGCCGCAACACTGTAGGTGGAATCGGTGGTGACTATCTCTGTACTGTCGCCGACCCACTGTACGAGGCATTGGTGCATTGTAGACGGGATGCAGCAATTCGCGTGTATCCAATCGCGACCAAGCAACATGTTGTAGGACCCCTTACCATTAATAATAAAGAAGGTAGTGGGAAGGGTCTTACTGTCGATGGTGAGGTCGATGCAGAGCGCTCTGCGGGCGGGAGACACGTTGCCTTCGAAGTCTTTGAGCATCATGTCCATCTTGGTCAGGTCTTCATCGCTTTTGCCTAACTTCCGGAACATGGCATATGGCATGATATTGACTGCAGCGCCTCCGTCTACTAGTAGCCTGGTAACGGGTCGTCCGTTAACGTGTCCTTTGAGAAATAGAGCCTTGAGATGTTGTCGTTTTTCATCTTCCGGTTTCTCAAAAGTGGCTATCATCGGCTCCAAAACCAACTGCGCCATTTGCTCCTCCATCCTTGTCGCTTTATCTCGATCGGCGGGCGCCATGAACTCCATCGGCAATATGAACACCATGTTAACATCAGCTGCCGATTCTTGATTGTCGCCCTCCTTATTGTTGTTTCTCTTGGGGTGCCAGACCCGAGACCTATCGTTTTTC
Organism: Panicum miliaceum; assembly: GCA_032594955.1. NCBI lineage: Eukaryota > Viridiplantae > Streptophyta > Magnoliopsida > Poales > Poaceae > Panicum > Panicum miliaceum. The sequence continues at coordinate 9,177,461 of CM064072.1, forward strand.
TTATCCAGCACCTGCCTCTGCTCTTCCTCTTGTTGTTCCCATTGGCGCAGACGTTGGATCCTTCATTTTTGAGATTTGGACAGTCCATCAGGGCACCACCTGGGGTTCACTGGTTTGGCCGGTGATTTTGCGTGCTCCCAGTTTGGTCCCCTTCCTAGGGGGTTATCATCTGACACCCTAGCATCAGCCATTTCTTCTAGCCGATCGTGTACGCTGGTTCTGCCCCCCAGTTGCTTCTGCTGGTTGATCCTGCCCTTCGACCGGTCATACTGGTCAACTCTGCCCCCCAGCCGATCATGCACTGAAAGGCGCCGACCCTCTTGTTCGCGCCAGTTTCTGCTGATCGGCTCTGATCCTCTGTCTCTGAAGCGCGACCTTTTGAGCGGGCGATCGTTGCGACTTGATCCGCTGCACTCAGGGCAATTATCGGCTGATGGCAATCTGAGGTCATTTTCCCAGCAATGGATGAAGAACGAACATCGCCAATGATCTTCGTGTCGGCGTATCATCTCATCGTGGTGTCTCGACCTTTCCAGCTGCCGCCGATATTTGCTGAGTAAGAATCGGGAAGTGACGGGTCTACGCGATCGTTCTGATCCTTCGCCCTCGTCTTCAACCCGTCTTTTCCCTTTGACATCGTTTATCATAACCTGCTTTCTGGGGTCCACGGCGCCGCTTCTTCTAGCCGATTCCGACGTCAACACCTTGGTTTGGAGTAAGTTTTTTCCCGTGTCAACCATGTTGGCAGGGAAAGGATGCTGATCAATCTTCATCGGCTTTACTGGCTTCGCCGGGACTTCGAACTTGAGTCTGCCTTGCTCAATGGCCGACTGTATCTGCTGACGGAAGATCTTGCACTCATTTGTGTCATGAGATGTAGCATTGTGCCACTTGCAATATTTCATCTTTTTGAGCTGATCAGTCGAGGGAATGGTATGGTAAGCAGATTCTCCCGGGTCGTGTGTCCGACGCTGAAGGTCATCGGCCGATTCCTGGCCGATTTTTAGCGCCAACACACTTTTGGCACGCCCGGTGGGACCACCTCAATATCCAACATGTCAAAGACCACGGAAATCTCTGAGAACAACATCATTGAGCTTACGGAGGTAGATCTCAAGGACGACCAGAAAGAAGAACTGGCAAGATGCCTAGAAGACTACAAGAGGGTATATCTGCAATCTTTCAGTCGTACCAGAAGCAGGGAGACCGTCAAGAAAGCTCATCTTCCAGTTCCCCGCCACATCACTATCGCTGAGGATTCAGGCAAGATGTCCGATATGATTCAACAATCCGTCTATCAGGCTTTCATCGACCAATCCTCAGTAATGACCAACACGGTGTATAACGCCATCATCAGTTCTCTGGTCAGCGGAGTAGCTCAGGTATATCAGAGGCCAGCATACACCCCACCTATTGTAGCTCCAGCCAGAAGCTTACCAGGCACGTCTCACTCGGCTCCTCAGCCGATTTCGACGCAACACGAAGGATACAACACTTCATTGCCTTCAATGTCTCCAGGATATAACGGTGCACCATGTTTTCAATCGCAAGCGCCGCTTCAGTCTGTCCAGATTGCTTTCATGCAATCGCTGCCCTCAAACTCAGTACCTTGGGGGGCACCAGCAACGGCGGCTTTTCCTGATCAATCAACCGGACATGGGAGCTATCCGATCCAGCCACCGTTCCATTCGGCCATCCGGCCGACGGTCCCTCAGTATCAACCAGCCACGTCAGAAATCGGCAGGGGGGTAGATGCCGCAGAAGCACTCAGAAGCACGGCGCCGATGACGATGTACGATGGGGCGGTAGATTCGCTTCGCCATCAACTGTCAACTGCTCAGACGGCCACGATGCAATAGAATCCGCCACACGCTTCGATCCATCACCCGGCCGTACCGCCGCCGATCCACCAACATATGCCGGTGCCCCGACTAGCTGTTCATCAGCAGCAACTGGATTGGACAGCAAGAATAGCGGAGGTAATTCAAGACCAATTCGGGTTAAAGCCGAAAGTACAAACTTATACGTACAAGACGCCATACCCACCCGCCTACGATCTATTGCCGTTTCCCCATCGGTACAAGGTCCCTGACTTCACCAAATTTTTGGGGCTAGATGACGCCTCAACCGTGGAGCATATAAATAAATTCATCATCCAGTGCGGGGAAGCCGCCACACAAGATGCTCTGCGGGTGCGTCTGTTCTCGTCGTCTCTATCTGGGTCGGCCTTCCAGTGGTTCACTACCTTACCACGCAACTCCATCGTTACTTGGGCCGATCTGGAAAAGCAATTCCATAAGTACTTCTACGCGGGAGTCCATGAGATGAAGCTTTCAGATTTGACCAGCCTCAGGCAAAGGAGCGACGAATCAGTAACTGGCTACATACAGAGGTTCTGAGAGGTCAGAAACAAATGCTATACCCTAGCCCTTACCGATGCTCAGTTGGCCGACATCGCCTTCCAAGGCCTCCTGCCACATATCAAGGAGAGGTACGCCTCACAAGAGTTTGAAAGCTTAAGTCAGATCGTTCACCGATTGGCCGGTCAGGAAGTACGTCCGTTTGATCAGTGGAGGAATTTCCAGAAAAAGGTGGCATATTTGGAAGGGCCTGAATCTGAGGAAGTAGAAGAAATCGGCCTAGCAGAATGGGTCAAAGGGAAGAAGCCGATATCGTGCCGTGCGATTCGCGCGGCGTGCCAGTCAATCTGACCTGTTGATTGACAACGAAATAAACGTATTAAATTCCGGGGTTCTGATCGGCTGAGGTTCCGATCTGTCCTGAAAAGCGTATCAGCGAATCGGCCGATTTGCTATGAAGATGATCGGCTATAGATTAGCCGATAATCATGTGATGATTGCAAAGAAAACTACTGGAGTAACTTAAACAATCGCTACGGATGCAACACTTAAAATAGATCTAATCGGCTGTATGATAATGAACAAGGGAAAGTAATGATAAAGCTGATAGTTTCGATCTCAAGCTGGATAACTGGTGATAAAACTAGAACAATAGGTAAAACCTATAATTCTGGTAAATACCGATAACTAGTGAATAAATCTATACGAAACAACGGCGATGCGCCCGAAGTTAAAGCTTAGATGTAATTCGATAAGCGGAACCTACCAATTGGCCGAAGATCGTGTCGATGCAGCCCTGCCAATTCGTACGAGAAAAAGAAGTATTGGCGAAGTCGCCGACTTGAAAGTAAAGTACGATGAAAAAGTAGATTGTTTTTGTTGATTGATTGATGTATCTTCTACCAAACCCTGACTGCTCCTATTTATACCCTAGGTCTAAGATTCCTGATCGATTACAATCCGTTACAAACTCGATTTAAATAGAAAACTACTATATCTATAATATTTTCCTAAAGGAAACGGGCTCCCGCAGAATCTTCTGCAGCCATCTCCGAGTCCAATCCGGACTCTTTCCATTGCTTCACGACCGAGTCGGCGTCATTCTATGACTAACGTCAGGTCATCTTTGACTGGGATCCTCTGTTGGGATTCCATTGGCTTCATTCCTTATCTGTTGGCGCAAGCTGCATCGCCAATTGGCCGATCCCTAACTGTAGCCTCAATCGGCCGATTCCCAACTGTAGCCTTTAAATCTGCCGCATCGGCCAGTCTCTTCCTTTCCTGACGCCGATTCAACACGTGTCAAAATCCGGCGTCAACACTATGACAAGCAAAGCAAAGTGCTCAATGAGAAGCTCCACAAGTTCAGAGATAAACAAGGCCACTTTGGAAAACCTGTAGCAAAGGCTGGCTGCATGGAATATGATTTTAGCCCAGGTAATTTATTTTTCTAGATTTACATTATTGTAGAGATTGCAGATTGGTAAACAACTTGAGATACATGTATGTCCTGTTCTGTACACTGTCTTTGTTCTGTACATATCATCTATCTGCTGCTCATGTAGTCCTCCATTGCAGCAAATTGGTGGGGCAGTTATGGAACATAGGTTCCAACTTTGCAAAGGATGGCGATAAGGATTCTATCCTTAACTTCAAGTTATTCAGGTTGTGAAAGGAACTGGAACTGCTTTGTAGATGTAAGCCTCCCAACTCATCCCTTCTCTCTAAGAGTCTAATTATGTTTTATATATCTTGTCATTTCAGGTTGGTAAAATAGTAATTAAAGTTATTTTTTTCTGACTCTTTGTAGATTCACACAAAAAAAACAAGCTGACATGTGAGCGTCTCAACCAACTTGTTTTTGTTCAGTACAACAACAGGATGAATGGGAAAAAAATTAAGGCCAAGAAGAACCAGAAAATGGATCCTCTTCTATCTACCGAAGCAAACCATGCTCAAGGATGGCTTTTTGAAGGAGGAGATGAAGAGGATGCTAAGCCTGTATGTGGGCTGACATGGAAATTGATTGAAGACGCTTGTGGGGTTAAAGAATGTGGGAATCTTTGTAGGAGTGCAAGGCTGGCCCAAATTAGAGATGTTGATGATGATGATTTCCATTCCGAAGCAGAAGAAGAACAAATCAATGAGGATGAGATTGACTTTGAATATGACCAAGAGGATGTGGTTCCAATTGTTGGGGATGAAGATGAGGGTGAGAATGATGACTAGCCAATTGGTCATGCATGTCTGGCAGCTCGCTTCAATGCTTTTGCTTATGACTTATGAGCTGTTGTGATCGTCATATGTTGTATGCTGTGACTTGTGATTTGTGAACTTGTGATGCCCTAAGATGATAAGATTTTGAGGCTATGAGCCTAGGAGGCTGTGAACTTGTTAAGCATTTTCATTTGACTTGTCATCTCGTTTGTGAAACTAAGAACTATATGCTTTTGTTGTAAGGTGGACTGTGTTGATGTGCGATGGAGAAATGCACAACTATTATCTAGTATCTACTGATCTGTGTATCAAATCTCGGTGTCATATGAATGTGGTGTGACGTGTGAGAAATACATATTTGTTATTTTGTTAAAATACTTGGATTTTTACATCCAAAATATGTATTTTTTGTTGGAAATATACTAAACCGTTTAGGCTGTTTAATTTCGTCTAAACGTCGTCTAAACCGTCTAAACGCTAAACGAAGGGTGACCGACTATTTACTGTTTACCATTTACAAAAACATTGGGTAGAGACAGAATCAAAGAAAAAAATGAAAAAGATACGAGGATGAACTAGGTCCGAAGAGAATATAGCAACCGTTTCCCAGCAACGGTGCCAGAAAGCTTGTTGGGTATTTTATGATCACAAATAAATCTGCAAGCGCATAGATACCGTTGTAGCTTTCACCTAGGAGTATTTCGTGGTATCGTATACACTGAGGAACGTGTGTATATTGTCTAAGGTTCAGGTTCATCCAAGGACACCACATAGGCTAGAGGCAAGGGGCAGAGAGAATTTCTAGGCTAAGAATCAAAGGTAACATAGAACTATCCTAGTTGTTCGCGTCGAGTTACTGGCTTCGCACAGGGCTTTCACCACCTGCTACCTACTTCATCTAACCATGGGATATACCACAAACAACAAGTGAAGTCTAGTCTAGACACCACGTCTACACTATGTTTTACTAACTCTAGCCTTACCTTTAGACTAGAGCACCAACTAAACTAGTGAACTATTGATCCAGCAAGCAACTAAGGAACTAGAACTATTACTTAACTAAGAAACAAAGCACAGAAGAAGTCACAAACACTTACTTTGATTGATAAGCATCCGTTGAGGTACAAGCTGGAAGAGAGTGCCGACAACCCCGGCACTTCCACGACTTCCCCTCACTCTCTCCATATCTCCTAACACCTCTAGAAATGAGCCTAGAGCTCAAGTATGAAAGTGGAAGAGCAAAAGAGTTGTGTGTGTCTCTATTCTAGCCCCCTCCCCTTATATTTATAGGGGCGTACCAGGGGGTTCCCGGCCGGCAATCTCATGGAGCCTTGCAGAACCACCTTCTAGAGTTCACCAGGAGTCGACCAGTGGTTCGGCCGAACTCTGGCCACCTACTTTGGCCAGGAGGCTGGCAGGTGGGCCCCAAGGTCGGTTCTCGATGACTTGGTGCAGTCCTACATCGGTTGCATGCTCTGGTGGGCCCTTTGATCCATGGGTGGCTGAACGACGCATTCTGATTGATCGGAGAGGTGTTGACTTTGATTGAGAGTGTGTTTAGGCTTTCATGTGGGTCCTTCAATCATTGTGCTTGCTCATGATTGGTTGGTGTTTTGTGCCATGGATTTGAAGGTGTGTTTTCCCTCTATTTCTCCTCAAATTCCTGCATAGCTGTATTTTCCCGGGGACATGTGGAATTGACATTATTTTGGATAAATATGCATGCAAGGAATGTTAGTTCTCATGATTTTTAGATCAAATTGACGGTTAAAATCGGTCTGTAACGAGCGTCAACAGGGTCCGATCTAGTAATTGAAGAAGAATAAAAAGAGAGAGTAATACAAGAGAATCTTAGAGCCGCACAGTCTAGACAAAAGAGCTATTTTTGATAAGAGGGGAAAGCCTCTGAAGTTTGAAGTTGGTTATCATGTCTACCTTCGGGTTTCACCAACCAAGGGTGTACAACAATTTGAAGTGAGAGGAAAGTTAGCTCCCCGATATGTTGGTCCTTATGAAATAACTAAAATTTGTGGATCCGTGGCCTATAGAGTGCGACTACCCCCTCAGTTTGCAGCCATCCATGATATCTTTCATGTCTCTCAATTGAAGAATTGTATCCGAGTTCCCACCGAAATTGTTGAACAACAAGAAATATGGGTACAACCGGATCTATCTTATATTGAGTATCCCGTCAAAATTCTCGACATCAAGGAGAGAGCGACTTGACGAAAGGGGATAAAGATATACAAAATCCAATGGAATCACCATACCGAGGATGAAGCAACATGGGAAACTGAAAGCTATCTAAACCAAAAATTCCGCGGTTTTCTAAATTCACCCAAAGGTACATGCACTAAATTGACTTATCCGAATCTCGGGACGAGATTCTTTTTAAGGGGCGAAGGCTGTAAAACCCTAGGCATTTAAAATGCTAAAACAAAATCATGCATATAGCATCATGCATAACGAACAAGAAAAATTCAAACAAAGCATTTCATTCATGAATGCATGTGTATGTATGTAGGTATGTATGTGTGTAGATGTGCTTAGTATAAGGCACTCTATATTGTGGCAGAACCACCTGAATTAATTCGGCTCAAGTGTATTAACCATCACCAATAGGGCAATCTCGGTTAACCTTACACTTCAAACGGAGTAATCCACTGGTCTGTCGGGTATAACCTCCCGATACAACCACGGTAAGCGGATCGAATGCCATACATACAAATGCTCATGCGACGATGAGCCCAGAGAATACCACATTCCAGCAATGTTACAACATTAGCATGAGTAAATATTACAGACCAAGTTCTGAGTTTTAGAATCCAAGTACTTCAATGATCATAAATAAGTTCTTCAGAGTTTAAGTTGCAGCGGAAAATCAAACAACGGAAGCTACTTCGACGATAAGGATGTCTCGATGAAGCCCGTATGAGACATCACTCGGCATTATCTCTGTTGGACGGGGGCGTATCCCATTCCACCGACCAACCAGGGGGAAGAGTGCAGGGCCAAGTCAAGCTAGCAATCATATCTTCGAAGGTCTCACCTGAAAACGAGCCACAAGCAAGGCTGAGTATACTAATACTCAGCAAGACTTACCCGAGTAGTAGAATCTACTCCACCGACTCTAGATATGCAAGGCTTTTGGCTCAGGGGTTTGTTTTGCCGAAAAGCTTCTACACGTGGGTCCTTACTTTCAGCTTTTAGCTCAAAATTCTAGTTTCGTTAACCATTCTAGATAAGCAGCTATCCAAAAGCATACATGGTGAAGCATTAAGTTTTCATCCAACCAGTTCATTCATCCTCGTTGTTCCTCTTCTTACTCTGTGGGTAAAAATGGTTAAGCAGTCTCAATAGCCGTGAGAAACGGACGATTCGAATCGAATTTCTTAACCTTGAAAGGGAAACCCAAACACACGTCACGTGGTTACTCCCTAGAGTCACACGTGCAACTTTTCCTCTTTCTTTCCGGGTCGTGGATCGGGGCTACCCTCCGAGAGTACAAGAGCCCCACGCCACGGTTCGGCGCCGGGTCGTGACCACTCTCTGCACTCGCCATATGCACATGGGACCGAAGTTCAAAGGGTAGGATGCCGTCCCCTTGCCGGGCCAATCAGGTATTTAAGCTTACCGATTCCCATAATCTCGGCATGTGTTTAGTACGTTCAAAGACTTAACCATCACTACCACACCCTGCGGCCTTAGCATTTTTCACTAGACAGACGGGCCTCAATCGTAAACATCGTACCATAGCCCGTCCGTGTCCTTATGATTGCAGCGTGTAGTAGACATTCAACTCCTATTTTCTCGCGAGTGACAGGAAATCACTCGGCTTTTACCGGAGTCCTATTAGCACAGCATTCTATCGAACCTTATATCTAGTTTTCAAGCAAGGGTTCCTAACATCATGCAACTAAGTTTTCATTCAACTCCTATAACTTAATGCACAAGCAGAGGGTAAAGAGTTGCATAATTTAGGAAAGAAATGAGTTATGCTCCGGGGCTTGCCTTCTTGCGAAAAGTTAGCTTGGGGCTCGTCTGAACTTGGGCTCGGGTCTTCAAGAGCTTCAGTTAGATTCACTTGAGCTTCACGCTGCTCACTCTCGGACGCGGGCACCAGCTCGTAAGTTCCGTCGGCGAGAGTCGTCGATTCTACATGAATGCACAAGTTTAAGTCGTGGTAATGGTAATCGATACGATTTAATTGTAATTACTACAATGGATAGCTTCTGGTCATGAAATTTTGGATTTAGGCACATCAGGGAAAGATGTGCTTACTGTAAAATTTTCAGCCAATTTTATGTAACAGATTAATTATGAAAAAAATATTACATAATTTCTGTTAGATACTTGTTCTTTTTGTACAGAACAATTGGTGCAACAACTGAGTCTAAGATTTTTACAGAGCTTTCACTTAAGCATGCAGAAGCCACTGTAATGTTTGTAGGATTTATAATACAGTATTCAGAGCATAGAAAATATGACATTATACACCTAGGTTATTCAAGGATTCATTTTTACAGGACCCTACACAAGGTTTTTGTCCATGGAACTTTTTACACAGCAACCTCTACCACAGTGTATCTCCTAGTAAAAATTTGAGAATTTTCCAAGCTAAGGTACTATTTTCTTGATTTAATGAATGTTATAAGCACATAAAACAAATAAATAGGTTACTGTGAGATGAAAAGTCTCCCAATTTTTCTCTGGCATATGGTTTCCAATACACTAGTAGAGAAAAAGTTTCATTAGGTGATTCATCACCTAACTGCAGGGATAAAATATTCTACTTGAACATGGTATGAAACTAAGTTTAATAAACAGTAAAGCTAGAGATGGAATTTGGGCCTGGTCTTTTTACACAGTCCTAAACATCAAGCAACTAACTTACTGTCCAATTTTTAGGATCAGCATTGATCTACAACAGTGGGTACAAAATAAGTCCATTAAAGCTTCCATTTAATGTAGAGCAAAACATGATTGGATTCTGAGAAACTTTTTGTAACAAAAGTGGTAGAGTTTGTTCTAAGGATTCCAGAACAGTTGAGTTTGCATTTTTATGAATTTTCTACGATTTTATACAAATTTTACAAGTTCACTGAATTTGAATCTAGATTTGAAACTTTCTTTTACAACTAGGTCCTTGAATCTTACGTGCAGACCCTTCTAAAGATTTAAATTCTTGCAATTACGGTCCTCGGGCGGCTCGGGTACGGCGGCCGGCCGAAATTCCGGCGAGGGGCTCGCCGGCGGCGAGGGGTGAGGGTCGGGGAAGGTTCAGGGGTGCGAGGGCTACCTCGTGGGGGTGTTGTTCAGGTGGGGAACGACCGGGAATGGCTCGCCGGCGTTGGAGCAGAGGCGGCGGCGGCGGTGGCGCGCATCGACGGCGGTGCTCCGGCGGGCTTGGGGCGGCCTGGTCCGGTCAGCGAGCTTCAGTGGCGCGTGGGGAAGCTGCTCAGGGGCTTGGCTTGGACGGAGGAGGTCGGGGTCGAGCTGTCCACGGCGAGCAGGGGCGGCGGCGGCGCTCCGGTGGTTCTGGGCGGCGTTGGGCGGGTCGGCGAGCTTCATTGGGGTGATGTAGTGGTGGCTGGAGGCTCGATTTGGGCAGGGGGCGGCTGTGGAGGGCTGTCCACGGCGGGCGGCGCTCGGCGGCGGCAATGGCGGCGGCGAGGGCGTTCTGGGTGCGTTGCTCGCGCGGGCGGCCGGGGCGCGGCTTTTATAGGGGCAGGAGGGGGTGTGGAGGGGCCTGGACGGCGCGCGGGGTGGAGGCACGGCACGGCGCGGCACTGGGCACGGCGGGCGGCAGCAGAACGCCGGCGCGGCGTGCGGCGGGCGGACGCGAGCGACTGGGCGGCCGAGATTTGGTGTGGGCGCGGGAGATAGTGTGGCGCGTGGAGTGGTGGAGCAGCTGCTGCAGCGGCTCGGGCGGAGGGCAGGCGCAGCGACGGGCGGGGCGCGGGAGCCGGGGCGGCACGGCGGGGTGCGGTGGTTGGGCGCGGCGGGCGGCGAGGCGGAACGCGGCAGCGGCGTGCGCACGCGCGGGCGGCTACTGGGCAGCGCGGCGTGGGGAGGGGGCAAAGCCGGCCGTGACGGAGTGGCGCGGCGACCAGTGGCCTGGCGCCTCGCGCCGGTCAGGCGTCGCCGGCCACCTGGCGCGCGGCGGTCGGGCAGGGAGGAGAGAGAGGGGGGGGGGGCGAGGGGCCTGATTGCGAGAATTTGAAAAATAGCAGGGGGCTGGGTGCAAACCAGGCGTTTTCTCCTCTTTCTAATTTGAATTTCAAAAACTTTTGAACACGAAAGTTGTTCAGAATAAAAAGTTCTACAAGTTTGGTTTCAGGCAACACCTCATTTGGCTTATGGTTTGAAAGTTAAATTTAAAAGTTCAAAAGTGTCCAAATGTGCTCAAATTAAATTTGAATTCCAACTGAACTCGTTCTAATTCTTTCCACCCTTTTATTAGTTGGTTTAAGCATAGGGTTAGGCTAATGATACTGATTTTAGAAATGAAATTTTTACCAGGGTTGTCACAGCTATTTTTTCCCAAAATAACCTCAACATGTCTAGAAAAATATATTCACCTATCCCTGTTGACATGATCTACAAAAATGAATTAGAAATTTTGACCAAAATTTGAAATTTGAACATGAATTGACAAGTAGTTAAAATTCGAGTAAAATTAAGATAACTTCTAAACCATGGCTCACATCAACTTTGGCCCAAAACAAAAGTCGTAGATTTTCAAATTCTCTACAACTTTTGTGTTGAAAGTTTTTCGAATTTACAATGAAAATTTTGAGAAAAAGTGAAGTCAAAATCTGTTGACTCTCTCTCTCTCTCCCTTCTCTCTCTCCTTCTCTCTCCTCTCTTCCCTCCCCTGCGCCCGACCGTGGTAGAGGCCGCCGGCCACGCAGCCGGCGATGCCTGCCCGGCGCTAGATGCCAAGCGCGGTGCCCCGACTGACCGCCGATTGGCCGCGCCATGATCTCCCCCGCGAATCCCCCTCGCCAGCACGCTCACGCCAAGCGGCCAAGGATTTCCCGCCATCGCTCCCCGGCGCCCGCCCGCGGCCGTCCCTCGCCGCACGCCTGCCCCGGCCGCGTCTCCCCCTCTGTCAGACTCGGGCCCATGGGACTACGCACATGGCCTATATCTTATAGGATAAGGGGTGGGATATGGCCCACGTCCTACACCAATTGTAACTACTCGTAGCATAGTAGAACTACTCATACAGTAGTGAAACTAATCGGAAGAGAAGGAAACTACCCGAATACTACTCGGGTAGGACTCCTAGGCTCATATCCAACTAGGATCTCCATGTAACCCTATCCCCCAAACTATATAAGGGCGGGCAGGGACCCTCCTCGAATAGGAGCATGAGGGACAACTCATACCTCATGCAGGAGATCACCCGATCACCATTTAAGGCAATACAAACCACACAGGATGTAGGGTATTACGCTCTCGGTGGCCCGAACCTGTCTAAACTTTATGTTCCATGCACCTTCGAGTTCCTAATTTCGGCGACACCCTTCTTACAAACTCACCACCTCGGGGGTATCCCTCGGTGGGCATGGCGGTAAAACACCGACAGCTGGTGCGCTAGGTAGGGGTGTTCATCGAGCATCCACCGGTGAACTCGATGGCATCGTTCAACTCACCAGCGTTATGCTTGATGTGTGCACGATGTTCATCTTTGGCTCCTGGTTCTGCATCGCCAACGGTCATGGTGGTTTCAACAGCCACCTCGCCGACACCAGGGAGCCGACGGGCATCTGCTCCAAGCATCCTGCCGCGACATCGACGACCTCGCCGATGATCTCGGCGAAATTCGACTTTCCGATCTAATCAGAAACCGTAAGGATGAGTCTGGGTCCAACCCAGCTCCTACTCGTGATTGGCTCGACTTCAGCTCGCGCTACAACGTTGACGTGCCGCCGTTGACCTCGACTACCTGGTTTTACTCCAGCTCGCACTGCAGTGATGATGACTACCACTAATCACTACTACGAGTCCATACCGGCTACTTCCTCTCCAATCAAGCGTCAGCCCAAGACAGCCACTATGGCCGGGAACGGAACGGGCGCGCGTCTCCACACAAGGAGTCGCTTCATCGACTTCAACCTGATGGCATCTGGTCAGGAAGCTTATGTCGCCGTCTACCACGACAACTCGGCACGACCCCAGCTTGTGTTGCAGTCTACCACGACAACTCGGCACGGCTCCAACTTGCGCCAACGACTACTCCGACTACTTGTCTCGACAAGAAAACTAGTCGGGAGTGGGTTTCACACCATCAACAACTAGTCGGAATCGACTCCAACTAGTCGGCTTCATCAACAAACCATCGCGGCTCCATCGACGACCGCTGCGGCTTTCTCGACAATCGTCCACGAATCAAGCTAATTCACCTATACCTTTTCCGACTTGTTCTTCACAGGATCGAATACATTTTGCACAACGCGCATTTTCTTCACCAGGTCATGTTGTGCCTGTTCCCGATTGCCTGCACGGTCCACCGTGCAACACGGGCGGTCGGATTACACCCTATAAGTGCGCTCCACGAGCGTTCTCTTTTTTTCTCTCAGCGCCGACTGCCTTAGTTTTCTCTCAACGATTGCTACAATATCCGGGTAGCGTACGCTTTAATCCGTGAAACCTTGACTCTTCTATACACCTATGCTCCTAAACGTGCATGCGGCCATGCTCCCTGCGCTATGGTCTATGGCTATCAGGGATCAGATGCCTAAACGTAATAGGCTACCTACCCGGGAAATTATGTGACCCAGCATTTTACAATGCTGGGATTTGCTCCCAACGCGATATCATGTATATGAGTTACAACATACTTTTATGTTTACCTTGTACGGGACCTGAACTGGACCATGCCGCTGGGCGAGTCGGATTCAATTCCAACTAGTTGGCTTCATCAACAATCCCCAACGACTACTTCGACTTCATGGCAAAAATTCACCTTGTTTCGCCTACTACGTCGACTACTCAGAGCGACTCCTGCTCGCGCTGTCAGCACACTGATCGCTTGACTGCAATTAGTCAGAGTCGATTCCGACTAGTTGGGTTCATCAACAACCGTCGGCGACTAGTTCGACTACTCGTCACGCCTACAAGACTAGTCGGAAACGACTATGCTTGGCGACACGCTGGCGACTACTTCGACTACTCGTCACGCCTACAAAGCTAGTCGCAATCGACTCTGCTCGACGACATGCTGGCGACTACTTTGACTACTCATCTCGCCTACAAAACTAGTTGGAATCGACTCCGACTAGTCGGCTTCATCGACAGTTCAAGATTCAGCAGCAACTTGGCCGATACCTAGGCTCGGGGGTTGGTGCCACCGACTACTAGGCATATCCTATGCCACTCATCTAGCTCCCAGGCTTGGGGGCTGGATGCGACATGGCTCTCAGCGAACAAGGTTTGATTTGAGCGGTAATTTAGGGCGCTTTTTGGAGAAATTATTTGTTTAACCATTATTTTAGGGAATTCATCCCGAAAAAAGCGGTTTTCGAATTTCAGAACCAATTTGCCCATCTTAACCATCAAATATTTACCGTCATATATTGCATGCCACGATTCTTTGGATCCTTTGTTCAAAACCTTGAGGATTTGGATTCAAGGCTCGGGGCTGCAGGGACACATGTCATCAACGACTTATTTTTCAAATCTTTTGGAAGATAAAGATAGAAGACTCAAGACTAAATTGATCCTCAGCCTGATTCTACGAGCATATGGAGTGTGAGTTCAATCGCACCCCATATAAAAGAAGACTTGACAGCTACTCGGCGCATGAGCACCTCACAGCCTCGATGCAGCCAAGGAAATACTCGGAAGACACCTTCAAGATGAAGTTCGGGAGAACTCGAAGACGCCTTCAGAAGTACTCAGAAGCCTGCAGTACTCGACTACGAAGAGCTCGGGGGCTTTTCAGACTCGGGCCCACGCGACTGCTCACATGGCCTACATCTTACAGGATAAGGGGTGGGACATGGCCCACGCCCTACACCAGTTGTAACTACTGGTAGCGTAGTAGAACTACTCATACAGTAGTGAAACTAGTCAGAACAGAAGGAAACTACCCAAATACTACTCGGGTAGGTCTCCTAGCCTCGTATCCGACTAGGACCTCCATGTAACCCTGTCCCCCCAAACTATATAAGGGCAGGCAGGGACCCTCCTCGATCAGGAGCATGAGGGACAACTCGTGCCTCATGTAGGAGATCACCCGATCACCACCTAAGGCAATACAAACCACACAGGACGTAGGGTATTACGCTCTCGGTGGCCCGAACCTGTCTAAACTTTGTGTTCCTTGCACCTTTGAGTTCCTGATCTTGGGGACACAATACCTACACCACCTCGGGGGTATCCCTCGGTGGGCGTGGCGGTAAAACACCGACACCCCCTGCCCGAACGCTCGGCCTCCTCACCCCCCGCCCTCTCCCCCAGCACCTATAAAAGGCCGAGCCAGCCACCCGTGTCGTGCTCCCTGCTGCCGCTGCTCGCCATTGTCGCCACCAGCCTCCACGCCAAGCCACCACCCCGGCCTCCCTCTACCCTAGCTGACTCCAAACCCGCTCGCCCACCTCCCCCTGAAGCTTCCTAGCCCCTTCCCGGCCCCTACCTCGCTGGAACACCATCACCGCCATCGCCTGAAGCTCCTGTTCTGCCGCCGGCCACCTCAGCTCGCCTCCAACCTCGCCACCGCCCTCGAACCTACCCATGGTGAGACCCTAAGCAATCCTGGCCGGACCTCGTCGCCGGCGAGGGGCCCACCAATCGAATTTCTCGCCGTTGTGCTCACCGAATCGGCCAAGGGCCACATTGCAAGACTCCTGTTAGTTATAGGGTCTTTTCTGCAAAAACTCGAGGACCTATTTGCGAGACTTTGTTTCAAGTTTTGTTGTGGCCTTCTAGCTGAGATCTACAAATTTTGTACAGGATGCTGGTAAATTATATAGTAAAACTTGTTCTAGAGTAAATGTTACATTTATTAGCTTTTATTTGTATCTTGAGTTCTAAGCCAGTGCTAAGGATGATTTTTGGATAGTCTGTTAGTTTCTTGATGATTAGCCATGTGTCAAAATTTCATGACCAGATAAGATCTCTAACTATAGTTACTATTAAATCTTGATTTATGCATTAGTGTAGTAGATTCATTTGGACACGCTATCCTGTAGTGATGCTAGGGTTGAAAGTTTTAAAGTAGTTTTAACTTGATGTATAGAGGCTAGGGAAAAAGTTTGGAACTTTATACTTATTTATAACTTGCTCATATGTATTTAGTTAAGAGAAATTATGATATTTCTACCAGATAACATATTTGAGTAGTTGGTCATGCTAGAAACGTTTAGAGTTTGGAAGCTTAGTAGATCTGTCAGTACAAATGAATCTTGAATAATTTAAATATTTTCTTGTATTTTCTATGCTCTATCAGTTGCTTAATAAAATCTGGAAAATTTAAAGTAGGATCACTATAGGTGTGAGAGTACTCTATAAACTTTTGGGTACCAGTACTTGCATTGTTTGATCTGCATAAATAAATCTAGGTTCTAGGAGTAGCTATTTACTTTGTTTTCATGATTAATCTACTGCATGAAAGTAGCTAAAAATTTTACAGTAAGTTTGGCACTAAGAAATGTGCTCTGCATAAACATTTCACTTCCAGAATCTTTCTCTAGTATCTGATAGGAGTATCACATGTTTGCTTTATGCTTGCTTTTTGAAAAATAAAATTCTGCATATTAAGAAATAACAAAACCCCCACTAAGTGAAGTAAGTAAGTTTAGTTAATACTCGATAAATGATTGGCCAAGGAAATGTTATTAAGATGTTCTAATAACATGGAGTTTTTTTGGATTGCAACTATATCATGAAAATTTATTTATTTTCTACCATCAACACAACTCATGCATGTGCATTTTATATAGACTCGACTATTCTCGCTGATAGAACGTACGAGCTGATTTCCGAGTCCGAGAGTGAGCAGCGTGAAGCCCAAGTTAATATAACTGAAATTGTTGAAGACCCGAACCAAAGTTCGGAAGAGCCCAAGGCTAGCTTTGCTCAGGAAGGCAAGCCCCAGAGCATAACTCTTATTTTCAAAACTATGCAATGTTGTAATTCTATTTACTTGTGCATTTAAGTTTATAGGAGTTTGTTGAAAACCTTAGTTGCATGATCCTAGTACCTATGCCTTGAAAACTAGTATGTGTAGGTCGCTAGAGTGCCATGCTAATAGGACTCCGGTAGAAGTCGAGTGATTACCTGTCTCTCGCGAGATATAGGAATTGCTTGTTTACTTATGTTGGAATCATAAGGACAACGGGCAGGGTTGTTTACGATATTCATGTTAATGATTGAGGCCCCGTCTGTGTAGCGAAAATGGCTAAGGTCACAGTGTGTGGTAGTAGTTGTTAAGCTTTTGAACGTACTAACCACTTGATGAGAATATGGTGATCGGTAAGTTTAGTACCTGATTGAACCGGGGCATGGACTTTTTCCCCACCATCTTGACTTCGTTCCCATGTGACCATATGGTGGGTGCAGAGCGACCACAATGGACTGTGGGCCTGTACTCAAGCGGGTAGGCCCTGTTCCACGAACCGAGAATAAATGGAAAAAGTTGCACGTGTGACTCTGGGAGTAACCACATGACGTGTGTTTAGGTTTGCCTTGCAAGGTTAAGAAATTTGATTTGAATCGTCCGTTTCTCGTGGCCATTGAGACTGCTTGACCCTTTTACCACATAGAGTAAGAAGAGGAACAATGTTGATGATTAATTTTGTTGGATGCTTAAATAAATTACTTCCACCATGTGTGATGTTGGATAGTTGCTCATCTAGAATGGTTAATCAAACTTGAACTTGAGCTAAAATTTGAAAATAAGGACCTACTCTATGTTGCTTTTCGGCAAAAATAAACCCCTCAAGCCAAAAGCCTTGGATGTTTAGGAGTCGGCTAAGTATATACCAATAGTTTGGTAAGCCTTGCTGAGTATTAGTATACTCAGCCTTGCTTGTGGCTTTATTTTCATGTGAGACTTTTGAGGACATGGTTGCTAGTTTGACTTGGCCGTGTACTCTTCCTCCTGGTTGGTCGGTGGAATGGGATGCGTCCCCGGCCAACGATGATCGTGCTGAATGATGTCATGTATGGGTTTTATCATGACATCTTGTATCGTCGGTAGACTATCATTTTATTTTCCGCTGCACTGTTGAACTCTGAAAGTACTTGTTTAATGAATTCGAACTTGGTTTGTAATAATAATTCGTGTTGAACTCTGTGATGTAAAATTTGTGGAATGTTGTAATCTCTAGGCTCACCTTTGTGTGGGTTGTATGTATGCTTTGTTTTGATCGAAATCCAGTGGTTGCATCAGGATGTTACCCGACAGACTGTCAAGTTACTCCGTTTTAAGTGCGAGTTAGCCCGGATTGCCTTCATGGGGATGGTTAGCACACTTGAGCTGAATTAATTCGGGTGGTTCTGCCACGTGTTTATCATAAGCATTGCAAATTTCGTGGATGCACTGTGGCACTAACCTTGCAGCTAAAGCTTCAATAATACATCAATAATTGGTGGTGAGAGAGGAACACATCACTAGTGATAGTTGCAAGAGGACGTTCCCATGGTCGATCTTGTGACCATAAACAAAGCGCTTCTAGGAGGTAGCCAGGATTATCATTTTCTTTTCGAATAAAAGCAAGATCATGTCTTTTAGGATTAACTTTGCTTCGGGTATTTTTGTCACTAACCATTTCATGTGGAGATTAAAAAGAATGATGGACTGGTGACGCCTAAGAACATGAGAGCTACACTGACTGCAACACCATGGTAATTTTTGATGAGGGAATAATTATGAAGGGAAGCTTGAACTCCACACACTTGAGTTGTGTTGCTCAGCAATGCAAACTCTTAGTGTGGGGAAGGTATTTAAGAATCCCAAGTAAGTTCCTTTTGTACCAAATCTCATCTTGGTTTCGAGAAAGTGTTGGTTCTTGCATCTTGCTCCAAAAAAAAAGAAAAAAAAAGAAAAGAAAAGGAGTTACCACGGCGACAATTCAAAATTCTGCAACAACAAAACGCCATGGTAAGTACCCTCAAGTATGTCCTACTTTTGACGTTAAACAAAACCCTTCCTGGAGGTAGCCCTAGGTTCACCAATTCTATACTCATGCTTATCTCTCCCTTTAATATGTCTTGATGATGTTTTCATGCTTCCTTTATCTATGCTCGTATGCTCCGGTTTGAGTGTATTGTCGACCTACATTCATAGACTTTTTCTAAATTAAGCGTGGTGCTTAGGTTAAAAATTCTTCTTTAATCAAACTAGACATGGTGTCTGAGTTTGATTAATGAATCTTAGAGATAATGCTTTTATAGATCTTGGTTGTATATGTGGACTAACCCCTGTAGGAAAATCTTCAAATCTGAACGGGTAAGTCATTGTGCATAATTCAAATGGGAAGGTAAGCCAAGGCATCGAATTCATATTGCGCAACATACAAAGGAGGTACATATGACCCTTCAAGGGTCCACTGTAAGTATGTCCTCTTTCGTATATGTTGATGCAATTTTAATTTGGTCTTGTTTGAGTAAGCCTTATGGTGAAAATAAAATAAAATGAAATAAAAAACAAAAATATTTGAGCTCTAAGAAAGTTTAGGTCTCTCTAGTTCTTAAAACCGGCAGAGCCATTGTTTTGTTCCACCATGTTATGAATAAAGTCAGGTACTAGAACAAGTGTGGGGGAGATATCTCGGAGTTTTGATGCACATACGCTCGAGATCACCCACAACACGTGCATAACGCTGAAAGAACCAGCACACAAAAAGCCTAGACCCCGTCATGACAATTTGTGCACTCTACCCCTCAAATCTCCCTGATCCATGAGTTTAAATGAAATCCATTGTTAATCACTAAAATTAAACTCAGTAGTGCTCTCTGATAACAAACTTCAAGCTTGATCTGCTTGCATATACTTTATTCTTTGCTAACCTTAACTTGTGAATCATATCTTAAGGGAACCCATAATTGTTAAGTTGTTGAAAAGTTGTCACACCCGGTATTAAGGACAAAACCGAATGCATAACTATATGTATGCCACGATCAAGTTCCATACATATAGTGACATCATCAGTGAATAACAGCAACAGTATCACGTAAAGAAACATAAATAAGGACTTACAAGACTATCAGAGATATGCGCTTACAATGGAAATGAAGGCTCCAAACTTCACAGGCAAACGACTGGGGGTTGCGTACGCCTAGAACTCTTCATCATCTTCAGTAGGCTTCACACCTTTTTCTTCTGAGCAGCAGTTAGCAAGGGTGAGTACACTTATGGTTGGTACTCAGCAAGGCCACAAGAAATAACCAGAGTAACGATTTAAATCCATCTTTAATTTTATTAATCATGTGACGGTCCAGGCCGCTCTTGACTGTGAGCACGGCTGATATATCAGTTTTAGACACTCTGCAGAGGTTGTACACTTTCACCACAAGTCGTGTAAAAGTTCAAAAGAACTTTGGACCCAACCATGCTGTGCTAGCTAGGCACAATACCACACTTCCGAGGTGTGATTGCATATGGACGCTACGAGGCCTTTACAAAGATTCCCTAATAAGAAGTAGTCTGCTAGAGTTTCGGTAGCAGTGTGGTCCATAAACCTCCCTAATGGTTAGCTCCTTAGCAAAGGCAGCTACCCCAAGAGGACCGGGCTATGACCCCTATCACCGACCCCCTCCTGCCCTTTCGGTAAGACTCCTTCAAACTAGAGTCTCTAATTATTTAGCCAAGACCAGAGCCATATAGTCCTCGTGGTTGTACTGTTTTCCTGGGTGGTTCTCCACGTTCCATTTAATACATGGTATTCTTGTAAATAAGCATAGATAGAAGGATGGTTAGGGTAACTTGCCTTTTTCCAATGAAAAGCTACTCTTACTGCTCTTCAGCTCTTGCTTACTTGGAAACCTTGGTCTTCAAGCTTCAACAGCGATTATTCTACTCGAAGCAAACATCGAGCACAAACATACAAAACAACCAACAAGTACAGCTAAGAACAATACACCAATCACAAAACAAAAAATTTTAAAAGAGCGTGCTAAAGGATAAGGCTTGCTGCTATGATTACAAGAGCACAAGAAACACGGAAAACGGAGCTAGGGTTGAAAAGACACAGCTATCGGAAGATTGGTATTATAAAAGAAACAAAAGAACTATGAGCTTTATTTATTTTATTTGGAAAACAAATGTAAAAGATATTCAAAAAAAATATCCTTGATTATAATTAACTAATATTATATTTTTATTTATAAAAGCGAGGTAGAACTTAATCATATTTTATTTATGATTGTCTATGTACAAATTACACTAATTAACAATTAATTAGAAAGAAACTTGTGAGAGCATCTAAACGCATAACTTTATATTTGGTGTTCAACTAAATAAATTATATTTAGAACACATTTGAGTTGGTATTAATTGAATTGACATTAGTTATGAAAAACCGGAGGTAAAGACCTAGGTAGATTTTAATTAGAAAAACTAGGTGAGAGAAATTTAATCAAACTAAATCTATATTTAATTTAAAAATAGGAACTGAGGCACAACGACATGACTAAATGGTAGCTTAGGGTTTTAGAAGACTAACGCAACAAGAACGAGTCGAAACGGAGCTAAAACGACGAAGGTAGGGCTAAAACAAGGCTTCAGGGACTTATCTGCGAAGAAACTGAACTTCCAGGGGCTAAATTGAAGAAATCAGGGCTGAAACATAATTAAACCTTAAACAAAGGGTCGGGGTGCAAAACTGGAGATCCTAGACGGCGGGTACTAATTCTAGAAAGATCAGGGGTCGGGACATAAAAAGAAAGGGCTCAACTCTAATTATTTTTCTACTGATCTGGACTGCGGGTTGATTCCTGGAATTATTTTTCTACTGATCTGGACTGCGGGTTGATTCCTGGAAAACTTAGGGCTTTTCTGCAAAAGTTCCGGGGACGGCTAGGGTCGGGCGAATCTGGTCCATTGGATCAGAATCGAGCGGCGGGTTAAGGGTCGGGCGAATGCGGCGTCTGTTGCGCGGCTCAGCCTGGTTCTGGCCGTGAGATTCAGATCGAACGGCGGGACGAGGGTCGGCTCGACGGGGTGAAAAGGGTCGGACGAAGCGGAGCTGCGCTGGGCGCCGGCGGTGAGCAAGAGCGGCGGCGGACGGCCGGAGCTTCACCGAATCCGGTGTCCCGGGGCTTAGTTCAAGCTGGGTCTATGCCGGGGAGAGTGTGGGCGGCACAACGAAGGTGAGGGTGGTCATGGGACGGCTGTGCGGCGACTGTAGACCGGCGGCCACGACGGCGGGCGGAAACAAATCTCCGGTGAGAAATCGGGGCTGCGACAGAGTGAGAGAGAGAGAGAGAGAGGAGAAACGGGGACGGCTTGATGCTCACCACCACGTGGAACTCCGGCGAGAGTTGAAGGCGGCGGAGAAGCAGCGGGTTGGCGAGTCGACGGAGAGGCGGCGACACAGGGCGGCGGCGTTCCTCCGGTGTGCGAATTCCAGCGGCGTGCGACGGTGTAGAGTAGAGTAAAGGGTTGATGGTGGCTCTGGGTGCAAAGCGGGGCTCCGGCGGGGTTTTATAGGGCGGAGTGGCCGGGAAAAAGGAAGGCGGTGGCTCACACGGCGGCCTGCGAAGGAAAGGGGCGGATCCGCCGCCAGTAAGGCATCCAGCGTCGCGGGGAAGGAAGGAGAGACGCGGGCGATGGCGCAGAGTCGATCCGGACTCGGGGTGAGGAAGGAAAAAGGAAGGAGAGGGAGCGCGGTGGCGTGTCTGGCGTCGCGGCGGAGAAAGGAAACAGGGGAGCGGTGCGGAGGAAGAAGAGAAGGTGCCGCAGGTGGGTCCCAGTTGGCGGTGAGAGAAAGGTGAGGGTGAGTGAGCGGATTGGGCCATCTGGTTTGGGCCGCGGGGAAGAAAAGAAAGAGAGGAGAGGGAGAGGTTTGGGCCGGCTTTTGGGCCGCGGGGGGGGGGGGGGGGGGGGCGGGGGGGGAAGAAAGGAGAAGAGAGGTTTTGGGCCGAGCTGGAAGAAGGGAAAGAGAGAGAGAAAGATGGGGTGAGCCAAAAGAGATAGGGAAAAGAGAGAAAAAGATTTTAGGGTAGTTTTTGGGTATTTTTATTTTGCAAACTTAAACACGCAAACAAACAAAAACCAATGCAGCGACATGAATGCAATAAACATAAAACCATTTTATTTAGTTCTGAAAGACAATTATTTATTTTTCCTATACTAGATTCTCAGTAAAGAAAATAAATGTTGAAATTTTTATATAATTATGAGAAAATTATTTCTTTATTATTGTTATTATTATTATTATTATTATTTTTAATCACATCCTAAAATCCATTAATTTTAGGGTGTGACAAAAGTGAGATATGGTTTGATGAAAGAATCCTTGCTTTCTCTGCCTATATGTTTGGGAAAAATTTTATATCAAAAGAGAACTCTCTATAGCTTTACAACTCCTTGTGTTTGTCCTACCAAAGCAATATGTTGATGTTCATGAAAGAAACTTTATACATATGCGCCTTGTTGTCACCTTGAGCTTCATCAAATGTTGTGACCCTAGTGTGATACTTTTCATACTTCTACACTGAAAGTTAGCCATTCCATTCCATCTATCCACGGAATAAAACTCCATGTGTAATGATCTCTCTCCAGTGTACTTGCAAAAGAGACATGGGCTATATGAAAAAAATTGAAAAAAGAATACATGCCCAAAAGCATGGTAAAAAAAAGAGAGAAAAGAATATATAGCCATGTCCTCATGTCTTTCAAATAAAAGGAGAGAGTGTGTCATAAAAAAGAGTCTTTTATTTTCATCATCCATTTTCCACACACGTTCAATGTCTTGATCAACTAGTATGATTTGTCATCTTCATGGATCCAACCTTTGATTTTGAAATATATGTGAAACAAGTGCATGCTTCCAAATATCCTACCATGAGCTCCACATAAGTTATGTTTAGAGGTAGCATGAAAAGAGGCAATGCTTTGGTGAGGATACATACACATTGAGTGACTTGAGAGATCCTATGGAGGAGTAAAGCTATGATTGATCCTTTCAAAAATCTTTCAACCACCCAGTCATACAAAAAACAAGTGGAGGAGACTGAAGTCAACACCGTTCCACTCCTCAACTACCTAAAACCATTATGGTAGACACATCAAGATTCACAGGTAAATTTGAAGCTTGGAATAATCTATATGCAGATGTCATATCAAAAGGAGAAATTGTGTCTGCCTTAGTCCTAGCCTTCACTCGAGGACAAGCAGAGGACTACGTGTGGGGGAGCTTGTTGACGCTCGTTACGGACCAGTTTCGAGCATCAAATCCTGCATGAAAATGGAATAATAAGCAAATGCTAACACTAGTATAGGGTGTTTATCTAACAAATTCCACAAGTGCTGGTCTAAATATGTGTGCAGGTGTATTTGAGCTGAAAATGCAAGAAAAGAGAAGCAACATCCAAGGCAAAGCAACTCCAGCCAATCATGTGCGAGCACACGGATCAAGGAGCCCACAAACCAGTCCAAACCGCCATAAAAATGTGGGATGCACGCATACCAAGTCGGTTGGTGGCCTAGCCAGGTCAGCTGAACCAGTGGTTCGGCTGAACCAGGAGTGGCACCACCGACCTTCTCCTTCAACGTGGCGACGCCTCAGCTCTCCCCCATGTATGTTCTGCATGGCTTCAGCTGTTTCTCCGTCTAAGCACCGACCTACACACCCCTATAAATACTAGAGGGGGGGCTAGAATTAGGACACACAACTCACACTACCCTCTTGTGCTTACAGTCTCATACTTGAGCTTTAGGCTCACCTTAGTGGCTTAGTGCTGCTTAGGTAGTGCTTAGAAAGTAGGGAGAGAGTGAGGGGAAGTCGGGGAGGTGGGGTTTGTCGGCCCTCGGCGCTCTCTACCTCGACAGATGCTTATCAATCATAGTAAGTATTTGTGATTTCTTTTGTGCTTTAGTGTCTTAGTTAAGATTAGTCTAGTCCCTTAGCTTTTTATGGGATCAATCGTTCACTAGTTTAGTGGGTGCTCTAGTCTAAGGCTCCTGATAGACATAGATGTCCTTGATCAATTCTAGAGTTAGTAAAAGACGGTGTAGATGTGATGTCTAGACTAGACTTTACCTATTACTTGTGGTATATCTCATGGTTAGATGAGGTAGGTAGCAGGTGGTGACAACCCTCTCTACTCAGCGTAACCCTCTCTACTCAGAGATAGATGTCCTTGATCAATCCTAGAGTTAGTAAAAGATGGTGTAGACGTGGTATCTAGACTAGACTTTACCTATTGGTTGTGGTATATCTCATGGTTAGATGAGGTAGGTAGCAGGTGGTGACAGCCCTCTCTACTCAGCGTAACCCTCCCCGTTCGGGTGTATCACAGTTAGGAGTGGTAACGGATCATGGCCCTAGTGGTCTCTTCACAATCCAACTTGGCCCTTATATATTTTTAGCTCAAAATTGAATAAGATTAGAGCAAGGCCCTTAGATTATCTAGGTCAAATTTTAAGACCCTTTACCACCCTTAATCACAATGCTGTATTGCTAGAGCAGACCAGATTTTATCGAGGGAGAAGCCAGTAGCCCGAAGTAAACAATTAGGATAGTTCTATCTTATCTTAGATTCTAGCCTTAGAAATCATATCTACCCCTTACCTCTTCCGTAGTGTGGTGTCCTTGGATGAACTTAAACCTTAGATAATATACTCACATTCCTTTGTAGATATGATACCCTAGAATACTCCTGGGTGAAAGCTACAATGGTATCTGTACGCTTGCAGATTTATTTGTGATCGTTAAAATACCCAACAATCCTCTTGAAATCAATTTTCTACGTTTCCAAATATACCTCCGTCGGGAACTGCCCTTGGAAGCTATAAAAGGAGGAGATGGAGGCCCTCAAAGGACACACCACACTTGAAGCCTCTCTCCCTCTCTCTTGTTGTGACTTGTAATCCTTAGCCTAGTGGAGCTAGGCTAGAATTTGTCTTAGCGAATCCAAGTCGTCCTCGGGGTCGTTGAGCAACCTTCAGCCCTTGGTATGGCTTTGTATCTAGCTTGTCGGTATTCTACTCATAATATAGAGTTGATTCATGGTTATCTTGCTATCTTGATAGTATGTTATACCATGTCTTATGCTCCCTCAAGTTATATAACCATGTTTAGCTTAGCGTTAAGTCTCAACATCGGTTTGGTGTGCTTTTGGGCTTGCTCTAGTTCTATGCATGTCGATCATCATGGTCGTAATTCCGCAGGGGCTAGAGTAGTGATCATGTGCATGGGCGTGGTGCACAGGGCACGTAGGATCAATCGAATATGACTGCATTCCACGGACTATCGGGGTAGATGGCAGGTGGTGATAGCTCTGTTAGTCCCTTGTAGTCCCCGACGTTTGGATGTGGTGTAGGAGTCTAAAGTGCTATTCCAGGTTGCTGGCAGACCAATACTGGGTAGCCTCCCCGTAATGTTGAACGCTTAACGCTAATACCTAACCATGTGTTGTATAACCCTTGCGAACTTGAGTAGATATCACTAGGACAACCTTGATTGCCTCTGCTCTTACTAACCTTTGGTTGTTATTCTTTATTCAGGAGATTGGCTTGTGTGTGCATCATATTACTCTTATACATCATTTATCATAACTTACCCCTGTATAAAATATAGTCTACAGCTTAAGCATATTGTCCGGATTATGTACCTAGTAAACTCTTTTATACCATGCCACCCTTTGGGCAAATATAAATAACGATACCCTGATTCTCTCTTGGTGAAATGCTACAATGGTATATTCGTGCGCTTGCGGATTTATTCATGAACA
Organism: Panicum miliaceum; assembly: GCA_032594955.1. NCBI lineage: Eukaryota > Viridiplantae > Streptophyta > Magnoliopsida > Poales > Poaceae > Panicum > Panicum miliaceum. The sequence continues at coordinate 9,203,947 of CM064072.1, forward strand.
TTAAGAAATACCAACAAGCATTTCTGGCGCCGTTGCCAGAAATGGCACTGGTTAAAAGATTTACTAATACATATTTCTGACTATGTGTTTAAAAAATAACTATTGCTTATACAGGCTAATGTTGCTTTTGTTTTCCCTTGATGGATGAAAACAATGTAGTGTATGACTGGCTTCTCCTTGCTGACAAACTTTGTTGAAAATCCGAGAGGCTTGTGAGAAGGGTCCGACCTCACGTCGTTCCTCCTCAAGTCATTCTCTCAGAAGTCGAACTGGTCGTTCAAGCACCATCCGCGCTTGAGCCTGTGCCTGAGAAGACTATTCGCGACTTCTCCGTTCCTTCCGCCACGAACGTGGCTACTGGACCGAACGTCACCGTGGGGGACGTGAACTTTGAATTGAAAATGAGTCTCAGCAACATGGTGTAGGCTATCCTATTTTGCGGCAAGCCTAACAAGGACACCAACGCTCATCTTCAGAACTTCCTTGAGCTGTGTGAAACCATAGTCATATGGGGAGTCACAGCTGATGCTATCAGGCTACATTTGTTTCCCTTCTCCCTCCTGGGGAAGGCGAAACAGTGGTTCTACAAGGAAGGAAGTTGTTAGTTTGTGGGACAAATGTTTCACGATGTTCCTCGCAAAGTTCTTCCCGTTGGGCAAAACCAATACCCTTCATGGAAAGATTTCCAGCTTTTAGCAGTCGGGATTGGAGTCAATCCCAGAAGCTTGGGAAAGGCTACAAGAATACATCCTAGCCTATTCTCATCATGGGATGGACGACAGGCTCATCCTCCAAAGCTTCTACAACGGGCTAACTCCAACATCAAGAGCCCACATTAATGCTACTGCTGGAGGAGCCTTCCTCAACCTCACGATTACCAAGGCTATGGCCCTGGTAGAGAAGATGGTCTCCAACCAGTGGTGGAGCGAAGAACGTCTCCAGCCCCGTATCAAAGGCATGCACACCGTCGAAGAGGCGAACATGCTTGCAGCAAAGCTGGATCTCCTGCTCAAGAAGCTGGACGAAGGGAGCAAGCAGCAAGTATACGCTCTAGTCCACGCCTTAGGCTCGCACCTCATGTGCGAGGTATGCGGCAATGGTGGACACTAGGCGCAAGAAAAGAGACTAATTCAAGTTATGTGGCTTTGTGGAAACACTCAATCTCACCTTCTCTTCCCACCGAAGTTCTTATGTGTCCTTGCTGAATTGCGAGCTACACTCACCTTGGTGGTAGTAGACACGATAAAAGTGATAGATCAAGCGAAATCAAAGTCACAGTGCATGCTAAACATAGGCTTATTTGTGGAGCTTGGAAGTTTATGTATGTGGTGATACAATCTAAAACTTCAAGCTATTGGAAGGTTAAGTAAGAATCCAACCAAAAGAACAATGTCTAGTTGCTGAACTAAAAGCAAATGAATATAAGGAAAGTGTTAAGCAACTCACATACAAAGATGGAGGAACTTGTTGCAGCCAAAAAAATGAGCTAAACTAAAGTTTTGATTGAAGATAAAGCGCAATGCTACACAAATTATGGAGAGACACTAGCTGATTGCTCACATAAATGAAAGGCTACAAGATATTGCACAAATGATGACTATATGTGAAACTGAACAACTTCAAGCAAAGCCAATCAATGTGGTGATGTCGGCACTTAGTCCCTTTATTTTGTTCTTTTTCTTTCATCTCTCTTTTTTTTATTTTGCTACTGAAATCAACACACCAGATTGTATACAAATTAGTGTTTGCTATTTAGACAATTTTCAGATTGAGCAGAGTGTCATGGCTAAATCAGAATATAACTTCAAGATTAACAACTTTAGCATAGATTATTCTAAAATTCCTTCAAGTAAGCTTTCCAACGAGCACAAGAAGAACCCAAACGGAGTTCAAATGTAAGGGTTATGCATGTTTTAGTACGCTGTGCTCAACTACGAATCTGAGCGGAAAATGACTTTGGGATGAAAGATGACTTGCCCAACAACACAAGAACGAAAGGGAAAACACAGATCTTGATGGGGAACAAAGTGGAAAAGTAGATCAGAGGTGAGAAAAGAAGGGAAACACAAAGATTCAGCAACCAAACTCGATCTATTGGATTATAACTTAACCAATCTCACTGGAATTTTAGATCGGGTTATGGGTAGTGGAAATTTTTGGTATTTTCAGTTTAGGACAATAAACTAAAGGGGGAACTAGGAGGTAAAGATCCTACCGAGTAAACCGTAGCTCTGAATACCAAGATCATACAGGGCATTGCGGGATTTTCCCAAAATCTTCTCGTGGTAGGATCGTGGGAATGACTTGACCCATGCAACCTGACAAACCGATAGCACCAACAGCTGCTCAAACAACCACCTATGACAAATGATTTCGCCCAACCACACGATCTGGTCGGTGTCTACCTGAACCACAGGGTAGAAATACAAGCTCTTGCAAATCACAAGGAAACACAAGAACTAGTGGAAGAGTAAACTCCCAATCCTCAAGGGGGCAGCTATGGCACAACCCTAAGGACAAGAGCACTTGGCTTCTCTTTTTTTAGTACAATTCATGGTTAGGGTTTCAGAGTGAAGTGGAGGTGCTATTTATACTAGGATCATCCCTCCTAGCTGAGCTGAATGGGTTGGTTTTGGCCCAGTTTGGCAGAAACAAAGTTATGGACTAGTGTTCACCAAAATAAGCATAACTTAGACCACAAAGCTCTAATGGACGTGTCATTTGTTCCATATGAAAGTAGACTTCACCAACTTTCCATCCATATATTTTACTTGGGTCGGATCCACCAAAACTTGGAAGACAAAATTTGGAACAACAACATGTTGTCTTCAAGTTGCTTTTCTTTGAGCGCTGAGTGACCTATCCATACATTGCATATTCTTCAATCCTAAGCACAAGTAATGCACCACTATTAGATAGTAAATTATTTTTAGCAGATGCATGTTCATAATCGGTAAGAGGCCAGTTCACCTCATGTTTCAATCGCTCCATTCTCGCCCGAGTCATTGGCCCCTTGTTGACATTGTTGTCTTGTTCAGCACATGGTTCTATAGTGCAGCGAGAGTCATTCTCTTCAACAATGGTTTGTGGGCTACCATTGGGGATGTCCTCATTAAACCCCTTTGATCCTCCCCAAAAAGCGTGGAAGAGGCAAACCAATGCCTACTTTATCCTTTAGGTAACCTAGGCAACACTCGATGATTTCCTCAATATTGTATCCCTCTATCCTAGACCCCTCAGGATATGCACAATTTAGTACGTACCGATTTAGAATAGAGATGAAATGCTCATACGTCCATATTTTGTGTAGATAAAGTGGACCAAGTGCCCATATCTAATCAACCATGTGAATCATTAGGTGTTCTGTTATATCAAAAAATCCCGGAGGAAAGCACATCTCGAGCTGCACCATAGTCTCCCCAATAAATTCTTGGAGATCCTCCAATTATCTTCATCGATCACCTTTTGAGAAATCTTGTTGAAGAAGTAACACAACCGAGTGATTACCATCTTTACGTATACTGTCTTGGTCACTTGATTGCAATAGGGAGGAACATCGTTAACAACACATGACAATCGTGACAGTTATATCCGCATGGCGAGAGGTCTTTCATCGAGACTCGTTTCCTTATGTTGGATGAGAAACGACATGGGACTCTGATCCCTCATAAGCTCTCGCACGTTGCCTTCTTCTGGTCAAGTTGTAGCTAGCTAGGGGAAGTTCATATCTTCCATTCCCCCTTTATCCACTGGGTAAAGATATTCACTTATCTTCATGGCTACCAGGTCTTAACGTGACTTCAAAGTATCCTTTGTCTTGGCTAATGTCTAAAGAAGGAGCTCAGTTGTGTTACCAAACACATTGTTCTTCAGGTGCATACCATTGATTGCATGGCGGACCTCAAGATCCACCCAATACGGCAAGTACTTATAGAAGTTGGATTGTTTCTTGAATGGTATACCATCGATAAGTGCCTTATCTCTATTTCTCTTCTTCCCATCTTTCATCATCTTCCCATAAGTGACCTGGATGGTCCTGACCATTTCAAAAATATAGTGCCCGTCTCGTTTTACTAGAGCAAAATGTAATTCAAGCTTGCCATCAAAAAAATTGTAGAACTTCTTACTTCAGTACCGATGTCCTTCCACCAAGAAGCACATGTACCCAAGCTAAACTACCTTTCTAGAACCTTCTAGGAAAGATGATACGGTGTCATCCACACAGACCGTGCATCCCGTCCTACCTTTGAATTGTCCCGGAAGGACAAACAAAGCCTGGTAATCATGGATGGTGACGAACATAAGGGCTCTTAGATTAAAGGGTTGCCGTGTAAAACCATTAGCGATAACGATACCCTCTTCCATAAAGTTTCCATCTCTTGCATTAGAGGCTCAAGAAAAACATTTATATCAATGCCAAGATGCTTGGGGCCTTGTATAAGGATGAATAGCAAAAGATACTTTTTCTTCTGGCACAACCATGTAGGCAAGTTGTACATTGACAAGATCACTGGCCATGTGCTGTGAGTGCTAGTCCGATCACCAAATGGATTCATTCCATCCGTACTGAACGCAAAGCAAACATTCATCGGGTCCTTTCCAAATTTTAGATAATATTTCTCATTGAACTTCTTCCACTGGTGAGCATAGCTAGATGTCGAAGCATTACATCTCCCTTCTTGCGCTTATTCGAATCCCACCATCGCATCAGTTCAGCATCCTTTGGCTTGGAGAAGTAACACCTCAGGCAATCATCAACTGGGAGGTACCACATAACCATGACAGGAATTCTGCTCTCCTTCTCAAAAATGCCTAAAGTAGTGTCTGCTGGCTCAAAGGAGGCAACACTATTCCTTCCATCCTTCCTCTTCCTTTTATTCCCATCAGCTGGACATTGATTGTCGCCACCATAATAACCAGCATTATTTTTGTATCGACTTGCAAAACAAGCAAGCATTTGTCCAAGTCTTTGAAAGTATCCACACCCATCGTGAATGGACTGACAAGCTTCTTTGCTCGATAGGTGTTGGCGGGAATTTTATTTGGCTTTGGAAGCAACCAAGCCAACATACGAAGGAGATCATTGAAACTACTGTCTGACCAACAGTGCTTAGCCTTTAGAGTCAACAGCTCAAGTATGAAATGAAGTATGGTCCAGTGTTTCGGACATCTCTTTGATCGATCGTATATATTTTCCTCCGCTGATTTTTTCACCGTCTCGAAGTTTGCTAACCCCTTTGCACTACCAACCAATAGCTCCACTTTGGTCTGACACAACAATTAGCTCAGCAAATCACCGTCATCAAGTTTGTTGTCGCTACTATCGTTATCACTACCATCACCAATGGGCCCCTCGTCGACACCATCACCATAGCATCCACCAACACCATCATCATTGCCGCCACCATTATCAAAATCATCATAACCATCAAACAATCTATCAAACTGGATGTCTTTTATGATTTTGTCGAGTGGATTCTCCGTTGGTGTCAGACCCGGGGCCACGGGACTGTGCACATAGCATGAATACTCTAGGATAAGGGATGGGGCATGTCTCATACCTTATATCTATTGTAAGCTACTCAGATATGAGTAAGACTAGTCGGAATAGAAGAAAACTACCCGAGTAGCACTCGGGTAGGACTCCTATGCTTGTATCTAGCTAGGATCTCTGTAACCCTATCCCCTCGGACTATATAAGGGCGGGTAGGGACCCCCTCAAACCAATCCACATCTAAGGCAATACAAACCACCACACAGGACGTAGGGTATTATGCACCTCGCAGCCCGAACCTGTCTAAATCTTTTTGTTCCTTGTACCTTTGAGTTCCTGATCTCGGCGACACCTCACCTACAACCTACCACCTCGGGGGTATCCCTCGGTGGGTTCGGCGGAAAAAGACCGACAGTCGGAGGTGGTTCTTTCTTGCCATGATATGTCCAGATCATGTAGTTCTCTACAAAACCACCCACCAACACATGCGATCTGATTGCGGTTGTGTCGCTGAAGGAAATCAAGTTGATGACGCCAAAAATTTGGAGAGTTGTTTATGGAAGCCGATAGGATCATGGGAACGTTTATTCAGGTCAAATCTGTTAAGGGTCCCAGTCAAAAGTGATGTGGTGGTTAGTCAAAGCTGTCGCAGACTCGGTCAAGGAGTAATCAGAGAGAGTTTGAATTGGACTAGAAAGTTGACGTCAGTAGAAGATCTTGCAGAAGTCCAGTTTCCTTCTGAAATAACTTGTAGATATGGTAGTTTAAGTTGTTTCTTTTCACTCAAGTTTGTTGGAGTCGTGTTGAGTTAGGAGTTTTAGTATCAGGATATAAATAATAACAGTTAGGGTTTTGTAAAAAACAACCACCATTCAATACAACTTTTCTCGGCACTTTTCCAAAACCCTAGGAGTAGGAGTAAAGTACTTTCTCGTCGAATTCTTCAATAAGTAGGGCTGCATCAGATCAATATTCGGCTTGTTGGTAAGTTCACCTTTATCGTATTCTCTAGGCTTTAGCTACTAGCGCATCGCTGTAGTTTCGTCTAGTTTAATTTACAAGTCATCGATTTCTATCAAATTCTTGTAAGGCTGCATCGTTTCATCTCTTGCTAGTTCTTAATAGATTTCACAATTTATCTAGTGATAATTATCGGATTATCGGCTTCACCTAACCTTTTATTGCTGAGATTTAATAGCCGATCTATCCTTTAATTATCGCTACTATCAACAAGTTGTCCACGATCATGGATTTCATTGCGACGATCACATCGGTTGGTCGATCTATCATCGTTATCTCAAGCTGTCTTGGTTAGGTCCAATCCTTGAGTAATGATGCTGCGTCATGTCCTATCGGTCAGATCTGCCTGTCAGTCAATGATAATATGATCAAGATGGCTTGGTGGTTTCAATCAGCCTCATGGCCGATCAAGAGCTTAACGCTAAGAATAAATCCCAGTATAATTCAATGCATTGGTTAGTTATGCTCAGTTTGTCACCCAGCTGTTAGCGCTGTCTCAGTTAAGTCCGATCCGACTTATGGCGATGATAGATTTAGTTTAATTAAACGTGTGTATTTAATTATGAGGTTTTTATTTCTTAATCTTGCTTTGTCATAGAATCGGCTTTACTGTCGATGCGTTGCTATATGTAACGGACGTTCTGGCCAATACGCTCCTTGGAACCATTCGGAACTCTAGCCGATGCGTTCCCTGTTGTTTTACTAATTGAATTTCTTTTTTCTTATCAATTGTAGGTCAAATTGACTGGCACACCCTGAACCTGATTTACAAGACCTGCACTAGAGATAAGCAGAGCTCCTAGGCCTTAGCGTGTTGTGCTCCATAAGATTCACCGTCCAATTTTTGCGGCAACAAGAGTGAATGGCAATTGAGTCGATGGAGTCATTTTATTCAACCGATGGAGTTAATTTATTCAGCCATTAGGTCCAGCAAGTTATTTTCATCGGTTTATTTCTGATCGGAGCAATGAATAGTCAGAAGTTCAAGGCATCAGCTCAAGAGATAAGCATCGGACTTCAGTAAAGATTAATTTCGAAGCATGTAGCATTTATACTCCAAAACTGGGGGGCCTGCGTTGCCACTAAAATTTGGTAATTTTATGGCCACTGCAGTATATGGAAAGAAGTCAATAAGCAAGCTTTATTAGCAACTACAAAAGAAAAGAAAATTAAAGTCCATGTATCTTAGTATTTCCATTTAGTTTAGAGTCCGCGCATCGCCACCCTCTTTCCGAGGTTTTCATCGCCGGCGGAACTTGGCACCTAACGCGGGGCTGCATCGCTTTGATCTCCGGTGAACGTGTAAGTCCTAAGTTCCGCCGGCCCTGGCAATTGTATCGGCTATATTGGCGTCGTTCAAGGCTGCATCGTTTTGATCTCTTGGATTGCTCTGGTTCGGTTGGTGTAGTCGCCTACCAGTTATCAATTCTTATCATATCCTGTAAGGCTGCATCGTTCAATCTCTTGCTAGATCTGATAGAATCACGGTTATCTTGACCTTGTTTAGATCTATCGGCTTGTATATATTGAATCTGCTGCTAGTTAGAGATTGATTTGTTTAATAAAAGCATCAGATTAGTTCTCATTAGCCAATAGTTTCTTATTCTTGGCCTTTACTGAACTTTTACCGAACTTTTATCTCGTCGCATTTAGATTCATCGGCTAGTGACTTTTAAGTCTTCCGCCCGGCTGTCAGCGTTGTCTCGGTTAGGTCTGATCCGACTGGTGGTGACGCTAGATTAATTATCATCAGCTTACTGATTCTATTTATTACGATTTATTTGTTCGGCGATCATTTAGTTTGATAATTCTATTTGCCGATGGGGGCATACATGCTTAATTATCGCATTGGCCATTGGTCGTCGGTTCTGTGTGCTTCAATTCTATCATATAGCCGATAGATCTTCATATATTTTATTTTGTCCAAGTCTCGTATCAGCTCAGCGTTGCAATCCTATTACCTGGCCGATACGATATTGTTACACATCTTGTCAGTTGAATGGTCAAATTGACCGGCACGCCACGAACCTCAAGAAGCTATGGACCTGCACTGGAGCTAAGCAGACCTCCCAGGCTGGTGTGTTGAGGGATCATCGTCCGATCATTTTTTTTTGGCAACAATGAGCCAGTTATTGTCATTAATAGTCAGCGTCAACAACCATTAATCTCATTCAGTGCAAAAGATTCTCCACTCCACGCAGCACGTCATGACCACGACCACGACCACGAGCCTCAAATACCAATACAGGATTAAACACATAACTCCTAACATTGACATTTATTAGTGGGCTTTTAATTCTTTTATTGCAAATGAATAAAATGGGCTAAGCCCATAAATTCCAACATCCACCACCAGCGAAGCTTGCTATACTACCTCACCGCCTACCCCGCCCACCGGATATCCTCCGCTACCCACAGTCGGCGGCGCCCCACCATCTCGCCGCCCTGCCCACAACCTGTCACCACTGCTGGTCCGCCGCCGTCCAAGGGCCCTCCTTCTATAGTCAGGGAACATCACCAACAACAGCCCCGACCCCGAAGCCCCAACCCTAACCGCGGCGAGGAGGCCGGCGAGCGCCGCGAGCTCGAAGAAGAAGAAAGAAGTTGTTGGGCCGTTTAGGCCGAATTCGTTTCGCTTCAATTGATGGCTTTTGCGTTTGTCGTGCGAGCGATGTAGTCACAACGACAGAAATCAAGTTGATCGTTGGATTCAATTAGGCGCGCATAATTGTCTCGCAACCTAAGCTGGCCCACGCGACGGGCAAAACGGGCCAGAGCAAGGCTTAGTTTACGAAGTTGTCTTAGCCATGTGATGTTAAGTTTTCGAGATTTCTAAACATCTCTCGGTAGTTTTTCTCCATTATTTTCACTCGGATTTGAAGGACTGTGATTGAGTTGAGATTAGTGCTGGAGGGGAAGCCGTTTGCTGTTGTTGGGCTGTTTATTTGTGTTACATTTCAGCCCACTGTTGTAGGCCACTTGGCCTTTCTATTATTTTTCTACCTTTTCGTGCTGCGTTGCAGAGAAGAGCGCCGGCGCGCCGCTACTGGCAAATTTTATCGTTGTTGCTTCCTTCTACGTAGCGCGCAATGAAGGTGCCCATGCGCTTCATCACAGGATGTGCTTGTTGGGCTCGAAGGTCGGAATGGATCTCCCTTAGGATGCGCTCGATGTCCTCGACAACCTTGACGTCGGCAGCGGAGCCGCGGAGGTCGCCGCTGTTGACGAGGATCTTGAAGCCAGCGGTGCCGTGAAGAACGAGCATGGTGAATTGGTGACGAAACCCCAGAATGAATAGCGTGATACTAGCTCGCAGAGTCACAGATGCATGGACAGATGCATGGACAGGTGAACCTTGCTCGCACGACCTGCCTTGCTCTCGTTGATTGGAAGCTGTGTGTGAGTGATTTATTATGTGTTTGGTTCGTGGGTTCAAAAGAGGTTGGGTCGGGTCGAACCCAGATGAATCCACGTTTGGATGGGAGTAGATGTAGGTTGGGATGCACCCGAGAAGGAACATATCGCGTAGATTTTTTTTTAGAAAAAGGAAATGTCTCCAGCCTCTGCAATCACACACAGCTAAGTTTTACAAAATTCTCACCACACAATCTGAAAAAATAGAGAAAAGAGTACGCAAACGATTTAAAGGAATTAAAAGCAAAGTCTATTATTGCTTCTCGATCCATTCTTGACGAAGATATCCAAAACGACAACCTCCAATACCTTGCTCGCCAAACAGACAGTCTTCCTTATATCCTCACACTGCAGCAGGGATAAAATCGCAGCTAGTATGCTCCCCTGAAGACAACCTGCATAAATAAGGTAAATTTTCTTTTGTCAAAACTCAAATCATTCCGTGTATACCATATCGCCCACATAAGAGCTGCAGCCCCAACAAAAATCAAACTTCTTTCTTTCGTGCTTATGCCCATTAGCAAATTTCTAAGCATATGCGCTATTCATTTTGGTGGGGTTAACCCAGTAGCTACTTGAACAACTCTCCAAATGATCTTGGCATGTTGACAATCAAAGAAGAGATGATGAATTGCTTCATTAAGATCACAGAAGCAACATTTTTTACTCCTAGACTAGTTTCTCTTAGCTAAGTTATCCTTGGTTAAAACAACACCTCGTTGAATGTATCAAAGGAAAATCTATTTTCAAAGGAATCTTCAGCTTCCATAAAAATTTATTAGTGAAGGTTGTATCCTGATTTATAACATACTGATATACGGTAAAATTGCAATGTCTATGTAAGTCCCAGGTAAAAATGTTCCTCCCATTTAAAAGCTGGTAAGCGGATACTTTACCTACAAGGTTATTCCTGGTAGTCATTTTGTCTCCAACTAAAGTTCTTCTATAAGAGATATTCATTTTGTCTCCAACTAAAGCTCTTCTAAAAGAGATATTCAATGGTATTTGATTCATAACATTTGCCACTGTTAGATGAGGATAAAAGACTATATTATATAGGTTTAGAAATTGCTCTTAAAGTGGTTTAGAGCCAAACCAAATATCCTCCCAAAATCTGATTTACGAACCATCTTTTATCTTAAAACTCCCGCAATTCAGGAAATCTTCTCTATACGTTAACAGACCTTTCCAGAAGTGTGAATCTCCAGGTTTAATTTTAACCTGAGACAAATATTTCGAACTTAGATATTTATTTCTAAGTAAAATCTGTCATGTGTCATCCTCATTCAACAATTTAAATAACCATTTGCTAAGTAAATAATTTATTTGCGTAGACGCGGGTTCATTCCATCCCCTCGAAACTAGCGGACGAAGTCGACCTACTCCGACCCCGTCCGGCGCCGTCTCGTGTCCGTCGATGGGTTGTGCGCCACTGTGGGCATCTGGGACGCGAGCAGGGGCATGGAGCCAGCCGAAGCAGGGGGCATGGCGCGGAGGCAGCTGCTCTAGGGGCGGCGGGGAGCCGGGCCGCGGCCGCGCACGCGGCAGTGGCTTGCGCAGGGGCCGCCGGCTGCTCACGGGGCGGTGACAGGCGCTGCGCGGCGGCGCGGCCTAGCGGAGGGGCAGGGCGACGGCAGCAGGTGCTGCTCGACGGCGCGGGGGTGGGCGGCAACGGCGGCCAGCGCAGCGCAGCACAGCGCGGGGACATGGCGGCCGCGCGCGACGCCGAGCAGCGCAGGGGCAGGCCGGCGGGAGCGCGGCTGGAGGGGATACATGATATCCATGGCCTGCGCCTCGTGGTTGACAAGGAAGAAGATTGCTATCGAGCACTTCCTGTTGTTCATAAATTGTGGCCTCAAGTTACTGGGAGACTAGAATCAACACGCAGCGTTGCCGCGCTTAGGACCTTTGCTAAGCCAGCGTGAATACCGTAGGCCAGATACATATGTGTCGATGGTAATGATAATATTATAATTTGGTTTGCTAGGAAGTGTGGAGAAAGAACTGTTCCTTAATCATGCAGTTTCACAAGGATGGTATGAAATCCAGTAATTATATAAAAATTGCATTCTCCAAATATAGGCCTTGAGTATTGAAGAGTAGCAACAGCTATGCAAGTGATTTGTAACGGTACTGAATATGTTTTTTTTTTACAAAATTTTATGGATGTTCAGTTAATATGTATGTAGAGTGAAATAACATATAGGAGACTGAATAATAATGTTGATGGATGCACCAACAGATTGAATAATAATATATATTTAGTCCATGGTTTAGGACTGCAGTCATCAAGTCATTCAAAATTAACTTCATCATTTCAGAAAGGGCATATGGAAAGTAAATTTCTTCCAAGCACATAGAAAAGACAGCTCAGTTCTTAAATGTTCCCAGTTTCAGAAATATAATGCAAGCATTGTGCTGTCAGTTTCTAGAACTGTTGATACAACAGTTTCAGATGAAGTTTGAATCTGAATACTAGATGTATGTACTTGATATAAGTATTAAAAAGGAATTGAGTTATTACATTTATTTTTCTTTTTTCCCCTTGTGTCTGGTGAACTTGTTGATATTTGGGAACTGCAAAAAAAAAAAATGTATCAGTGACATGTGAGTCTAATTTCACGGTATGAAATTCAGTAATTATATACAGATTGCATTGTCCAAATATAGGCTCCGTGCACTGGAGAGTAGCAACAGCTATGCTCTCGATGAAGTAACAGAATCAATTCAAAATAAATGGTTAGGATTGCAGTCACCAAGTCATTCAAAGTATAATTATGCAGTAAATAATGGAGCATGAGCCTTTAAATCAGTACTTCGAGAATTTCGAGCATGAGCTCATTCAGTAATTATTTCTGTTGCTTTTTTTTACCTCTCTTTCTCTCTATCTCTCTCTTTGCATGCAAGTTGCAGCCTAGAAGTACTGGGTGCATGGAGACCAAACCAATATAATTTATTCCAAGGTCAAAGAAAAAACAGCTCAGTTCTTAAATGTTGCTAGTTTCAGATATACAATGACCCAATAGTTTTGCTCAATTGGAGCCCGGGTTTTGTGTTTTGAGATGCAAGCATTGTGTTGTCAATATCTAGAACTGTTGATACACCAGTTTTGGATAAGAAAAATTAGTGTTGGAAGACAACAAATTTACTTTAAGATCATATCTTTTAAGAAAATTTACTTAAGACAAGGCCAAGTACAGTTACTTTTATACGCATCTGTGGTCCTGTGTGCTCAATTTAAAAATGATTGCATAATAAGCTTAAGACACGGACCAGTTCTTTTATGTGCAAGTGTATAGCCATACATTACTGATGTCTCAAGTTAATATTAAACTCTTTGCCGTTTCATAATGTAGCAGGTATAGCATTGATTCTAACACCGCTTCAGTTTTTAAGAGATGCAGGAGAGGTAGCCAATAGAATGTAACTGGAATAGAACTATGCTTCTATCGAAAGGAAATTTAGTTTATTATCCTACAAGGAAAATGAAGTCCAGATGCTTGGACCTGAAGAAGTAGCATGTAACAAAGTCTACAAGCAATTATCTATTCCCATTCTAAATTTAATTCACATGCATTTAGCTTCCATGACCGTAAGGGAACAAAATTATTGGAAGATACAATCTGTTTATATGCAATGTTGACCTTTTATGAAGAGGATCGTATTAGAGTTAGCCTTTTATGCCATCAGGTAGGTTGAAAACGATGGGGGATGTCGTGTAGGAGGGGAAGAATCTGTACCTTGGAGCCAACGATAAAAACGGATAGGGCAGAACAATGTGGCCGGGTTGATCTGTCTCTGGGTTTGCTGGGAACGAGGATAGTTTGTGTCACTCTCAGGCAATATCGATGATCCAGGAAGATACCTCGGGGAGAGGCGTGGCTGTAGAGGGATTGATAATCTCGCTTGGGCTGAAGGGATTTGTGCAGATCGTGTTGTGTTTGGAGGCCTCTGCAGGTTATATACGCTTGAGCCATGGGTAATCGGGAGTAAGTCTGGAAGCTGAAGCGGAAGCGTCGCTAAGTCGCTCTATCGCGAGGCCGGTGACGACCCTTCAGTTCTTACACGATCTGAATGCTAGATTCAAGATCGGACGCCCGAGCAAACGAGACGACGTGGCCCAATAGTTTTGCCCCGGTTTGAACCCAAGTTTCGTGTTTTGAGATTCGTGCGCCACACTGATTTTTGCTTGCTATAGGTCTCGATCATTGCACACCGTTGTCGTGAGTGATGGCATTCAATTCAACCCATTCGAAGTCCAAATTCGCACAAAGGAGATGCATCTGCAGGCTGAGTATGGATTCGCGGCGCATTGGAGGTACAAGGAAGGTACCTGCAGGCACTCCTTTGATCCAGCGCAGCGCAACACACCGCGAGGGCAGGGCGGCCGCGTACGACGCCGAGCAGCGTAGGGGCAGGCCGGCGGGAGCGCGGCTGGAGGTGGCGGACCAGGCCGGCGGGAGCGCGGATGGAGGTGGCGGACCAGGCCGGCAGGAGGGTGGCCGGCCGGCGGACTGGCCGCGGCGACGCCAACGGCGGGGTAGTAGGAGCGCCTGGGCGAGCGGCTGTGATGGGCATGTGTGATAGTGGATGATAGGTGGGTCCCATGAGCAATAGTAGTAATGGTGTTAGATTGTCATCCATCCTACCTCACCTCATCCCCTTTATCAAATAAAAAACTAGGATGAACCCATCCCCTTCAACCAAACACAAGGTGGGTTCAACCTAACCAAAAAAATAGACTTGGAGCCAACCATCCCATCTGGTCTCCAAACCAAACATATGCTCTTAGCTAGTAGTGCTCGGAGGCAAGGAGATACACTGGTCTTTATGCTGTTTTTATGTCTGGGTGATTTCCTTCTTTGTTTTCAGTTGGATTTTATTTGTTATGATTCTTGTGATATTCGGTTGAGAAATTTAGCTGTATCATTCACTCTTCATTAATTGTTGTGTTAATTTCTTTCTTTATGTGTAATTTTTCTGTTGGTCGAGAATGTGAGTGATAAACGAATGGAAAATCATTCGGATGGTGGATTTCTCTTTAATTTTTAAGTTTGTGCGGTCCAAAAGTTCATATTCAAAACAAAAAAGCTGAGATTTGTATGCTACGCTGTATTGGGCCGTGATAACGTTTTGGGCCATTTAATTTGATTTTCCCATAACCTCCACGCACAGCCATATACGATTGTACTTGTAACTATTTGGACCGATTAGAAAATGATCCCTCCGCTGCCGTCATAGCCCAGGACGGACCGGGAGTGCGTGTTCCCTTTTTTTTAGTCCGCTTTTTGCTGCTTTCCATTTCTTTTATACGCTCCACTCATGCTACGACACGGGAGTCCGGACTCGAGAAAATATCGGATGCTTCGCTGGCTCCGGAAGGGCGCGTGGCACCTTCTTCTCCACATCCTAAAAGCCACCCGCTAAGCAACTATTTCGACTGCTCATCTGGCTCTTGCTGCTCCCGGCCATCCCCTCCTCGTCATCCTTCCAGAGCACGCTGCCTCCTTTTCCAGCGCCCCGCCTGCCCCCGCACCTACTCCCCACGCGCTCCACCGATGGGACGGCCCCGGCCGGCGAGAAGGGCGGCAGCGGAGGCCACCGGTGACCCCCATCGCGATGCGGAGAAGCAGAGGCGCGACCGCGCGGCGCTCCTGCTCCTCACCAGCCGCGTGGCGCGCGCGCTCCCCTCCGACGGCAAGCCGCTCCGGCGAGAAGGGTGGCGACGGCTCGAGCAAGGTGGAGGAGAAGGGAGCACCCTCACGCACACACGCTCGACATGCGCGGCTCTCCTCCCTGCGCCGCCTCGGGACGCCCCGGTCGGCGATGTGGCGAGCCCCCCAGGCGGCGCACGAGGCCGGCGGCGAGCTCTGCGCGGGCGGCGGCGCACGAGGCCGGCGGCGAGCTCCGGGCCGGCAGCGGGAGATCCAGGGGTGCTGCAGTAGATTTTTTTGAATGTTGCAATGGATGATTCGAGATGTTGAGGTCGAGATTTATGTTGCATGAGGGTGTTCTTGCGGTTTGATTTTGTCGAGGCAACTTTTTTCATGTTAGAGTAAGGCGCTCCGCGGTGGCGAGGTCTCGGAGAAGCTGCTGTTTGTGTGCAAGAGCGCACCTGCATAAATTTGATTTGATTTGTTTTGACGTTGAATGGATGTCGTATGAAACAGAGTTGCAGTGGGAATTTTACTCAACACCTCCAATGTATGCGTTTTCACCTCCAATGTATGCGTTTTCAGTACGTGTTTTTTACGTTGCAAGCGTGTATTTTCGATGTTGCAACGCCCATTTTTCTTTCATACCGGTGACGACAAGGTGAGAGGCCGCCGTTTGCCGGGCCTGATATTTCCCAGCTATTCCAATAGAATCTGGTCATTATTTACCTGCTAAACACAAACGATTGTTGAGGGATGAATAGTATAATAGACTAAATTCGAGAATGAACAAAGATAAAATTCTACTTATTCGATATTGCGATAATATTGCAACCTGTTTGTCTAAATTAATTTTGCAGGTACTGCTATAACTAGAATATTAAAGCGATTGTCTTTCATTACTTAAAAAAGATCCGGCAACCTGTCGCCCTAAAAAAGGCCCTGCAGCTCCTCGCTGTTTTTCGTTGGTAAAAATAGCCATTATAGGAACTGCTCAAACCAGCTTTGAGAATGTTTCATTAACACCGCTGACTTTAATACAACGTCTCTGTTTCATTATCACTGCTGACCCTAATCAACGCCCTGAAATCAGTGGTCAAGGGGGTTTTGGACCGTGGTGATAGCTTTTCTGTAGTAGTGCAAGAGCCGTACTGGAAATGTATTTTCTAGATGGCCACCGTATCGACGGTCAAAAATCACGCACTTTTTTCAGGTGCATGCACTCTCTAAGAATGGAATAGATGAACTCAAGCCCGGTGTAACCTGAAATAGATTTGTAGCCTGGTTCATAAGGTATCCCCGCCATTCCCACCCCTAGAAGTTTCCTATTTCTAAGGACAGTTTGTAATACAGACCACCTTAGAAATGAATACGGACGGTGCCGACTATCCCTAAAAATAAGTGCGATTTTAAGGAGTGATCCGTGTTGTGAGCAACAGGAGTGGACCAATATTGTGGTCCGTCCTTGAAAACAAAAGGGGGCGCTGCAAAAAATCTTTTCTAGTAGTGCATAGTGGATGTCACTGGAGACAGCGTCTTCAATAGTTTAATTATAGCACTGGATGTCTACATTCTATAAAAACTACTAACCAGTACCTAGTATCATCTTTCTCTTCATTTATTCTTTTGTCACATAGGAAAAAAAATGTAACGTGGACATCTTTATATAGCTAGCTCACATAGGAAAAAAAAATGTAATGTGGACATCTTTATAGCTAGCTAATACAGATCGTTGAAGTTTTCAATATCGTGACTATGTATTGTAAGTTGCAGCTGTAATAATATTGTAAAAATACAACTTAATTTGAGGACAACTAACCATCAAACATCTAAAAATTAGGTCTCACTTTTTTTTAATCAGGACGGATGTAAGTAGACCACACTTTGCATACGAGCAAACTTTGAGTAATGCATTGTATCTGCATGCTCCTAGGACCATCCTCGCCATCTTCGTATAATCGTAGACTTTATGATCCAAATCGGAGGGGGGGGGGGGGGGGGGATGAATAACAAACGGTTGGTGCGTGCACGATCCCTTTTTCGCATATGCATGCGATGCACTTTGTCTGGAAGGATTGAAAACTGACCATTGATGAGGTCAAGAGATTTGATGTATAATGGCTTTGAGAATTGAACGACCCTGGTGCGTTGACAGAGATGTTGGGCCGAATTGTTTATTGGGGACAGCCTTGAGCCGACATAAAGCATGTCTCTCAGCTTGCAAGCCCATTGGACCCCCTGGTTTGCTTTGCTACTTTTCTTTTTGTTCTTTACTTTCAGCTAAGATGTGTACTCGTACGATAAATTGGTGGTTCACTTAGCTTGTTCGTGTTTTCTTTTGAGATGGTGTATCATCACAATTGTCAGCTTGGTCGCCATTGTTGTCCTGACTCAACCTTCCAAATTAATTTGAGAATTCATAATTTTCTTAATTGTTTCATTTTACAGTCAAAGTTCACCTATTTGCCACATATTTACAACAATAAAAAAACCTACCATTAGAACCTGTTTAGATTGAGATATTTTAGATCTAACTATATCCTGTTGTCCCCTTGGCCAGGCACTTGGGATTGGGTTGCAGTTACATTAAACCAATCTCAAGTTTCCCTGTCCTATCGATGCAAATAGTGCAAGCAATGAGGCGCACTTATGCTGTATTTGGCAAGTATGAGGACCAACAAACAAAAGCTATACCACGGCAATGAATGGTTCACAGTCACTCTTAAAAAGGATCATTAGTATATACATACCCAAACCAATCACAAGGATGTTATTACAGCACAAAAAAGACTACATCTACAGCATATATATGCATAACAAACTAAGCAGACAACCCTGGAATTCGCCCCCTCACAAAACAAGATCCACGCTCGTACGGACAAAAGTGACACGCACTTTGGTGTTAATCTTTTAACCCTAAAGTGATTTAGCTTTTGCATTCTATATTTAGGGTATGAATCTGATTCATTTGTGTGATTTCTCTGCCATATCTTTCGGCAGAAGCTACGCTTGAGAGTACATTCCCCCCTATATATATATAGCCTATGTAAAATAAATAAAAGGGACCATCGTAGCTCAATAGTTAATTTGTGAAAAAGATAGCAGGGAGTTGCATTGGGAGAGGATGATACAGGACCATGCTACAGAACATTAGCGCTGGAAACTGCTAAGCATCTGGAAACAAAATATAAGCATATATTTGGTGCTTTCAGTTTTCAAAGATCACACTATCTGAGCTTGATTACTAGTTCGGGCAAGGTATGTATTCCCATGGTTGCATATACGGTGAGCGTATCGAACCGATTTTTCTTTATGGATATGGCTTTACTTAGCCCCTTGTTACTTGGTAAAATCTACATGCGTCATCTTCATGGTATTATAATAAACACAGGTGATTAGGTAGGATTGATGAGGTGGCATCACTAGCCTATCATGTTGCATTGCTTTCTGGTAATTGTACGGGTTCCCGTTTGTTATTAAATTAGTAGTATGCGGTTAGCTACATGTAGTATCTATCCTTAATTGTTTTTGGCTTGAGGTAATGCTATTCTCTCTTCAGGCAAGAGGGTCATTTCTGAGAAAGAATGTTCATGGAAACATCTTCTTGTGTGTCTTTTCATCTCATTATGTTCCTACTGTAAAAAAGGTGACATGCATTTTAATTACTATGTATAATAACATATGCACTGCTAGAAAAATGAGCTTTGGTCCATTCGGTTAGTACTGATTAATTTTTGGTCCGGTACTAAAGTTGCTCCGGAGCTATTTTAGTACCAGGTTCAAATTTGAAAGCCTCCGGAGCCATTTTAGTCCCGGACCAAGAAACCGGCCGGTACTAAATGTCGTATTTTAGTACCAGCTGATGTTTTGGCCCGGTACTAAATAGCGCGGCCATTTAGTACCGGTCAATGACACCACCCGGTACTAAATGGTCACATTTAGCGGCCGGTGTCTTGGCCCAGTACTAAATGATCCTCTACGGGTTACTTTGAAAGGAAAGCATCTCCCACCCAATCACATGTGATGTATAGGTGGGATGGTAAGAAAGCTATGCGTGAGGCCGGAGGTTGTGGGTTCGAATCCTCACAACCGCGCACGCGCATTTACGCGTGAAAAATTCACGTGACTTGTGACCGGGCACTAAATGCACACCCATTTAGTACCGGACACCGCGACCGGTACTTAAATGCACGCCTATTTAGTACCGGCCAGCCTGTACCAGGCGGGGAACCGGTACTAACCGGGGATTTCCGCCCGGTACTAGTGCTAGGATTCCTAGCAGTGATGCATTCAAATATAAAGAAAATCAATCTTCATGTTGTCCAAATAATTTAACAAAATGGAGAAGGCAGGGTTCGGTGCAGTGGTGAATCTAGGATTGAAAGCTAGGGTGGTCCAACAAGATAAATTTTTTAAATATCACAATCCTACGGTACAACATCCCTTATTCTTATTTTCTACCCATCTAGAAATAAATACTATCAATTACAAATTTGCAGTCACGACTCTGCAATACTTCATCTCGGGCCAAAATCCCTGTGTAGTTGCTCATTGGGCAGATTCTTAGGGTGGGCCGTGGCCCACCCTGTCCACCCTTTGGATCCGCCCATGGTTCGGTGGGAAAGAATTGCTTGAAAAAAGGACAAAAAGGCCTAATATATAGTTCAACCTGAGGACCATATGTGTGGAGCACTATATGCATCCGTCTTATTAGCTTGGAATACCTGCCCACTGAAGGTTCATTACAATGTCATTTTAGCTTACATGTATAAATTATACCATGAATCCACTGACTTTTGATCAGCCATCATTCACTTATTAGCCATCATGCTCAGGCCCCTTGTTGAACTTACGTATGAAATGTCATTTATTTGCACATAGAATAGCCAAACACATTCTTTTTCTTGTTTGCTCCATCATCGAAATAATATGCTGCAACAGCTCATTCATGACATTGGTATCTCACTCCATGAGGAGATATATAAAATACTTCATGCATGCATGTGTATAAATCATAATAATTAATTTAACATGCCACGAGATGAATTTTTCATTTGTAGCATTTAGTTTCTCCTCTTATACAGAAGAGCCAATGCAAACTATATTTGCTTTTCATCACATATGCTGTATCGGCACAACAAATTAGTGTGATATTGGGATTAGAACCCAACAACTTGGCCAAGTTGGTGCCACGTATGTGGTACTCCTGTATCTTTTTCATGTCTTTTCATTGTACAGATCTTGCTACAGATATGCTGGCATATTCCAAATGCTTCTTTGGTCTATTATTATGGAAAACCACATCGCCCTCTGATTTAATTAGTTCATATAACCACAATGCTGTTGTTGAAGAATGTCCACCGAGAATATTGGGTGGAGTATACGCAAGAAGAGATTTTTCTTCAGCTTTTGATTCCCCCTATACTATTTCCTCATCATTTTCTACTGTTTTTCAAATATATTTACTTTTTTGCTTTTCCATATGGCCACTCCAAAGGACATGAAAATCTTTGCCTTTTGACTTGAAGTTATGAATCAAGATTTCATACAATGTCCTATGTTACTGTGTCTGAAGTGATCACTAAGCTTAACAGATGGATGTTTCTTTTAGGACCAGCATACTTGCAGGATCGCTGGGATGCTATTTGTCTCAAGTTTGCTCAGTTCAACCTATGCGCACATCCCACGGAAGTCATATGGAGATCGAGTGGAAATGGAAGGTTTACTGTTAAATCAGTGTACACTATCTCACAAGTGATGATGCTGGTGGTCTTGCTAGATTGTTGGTAGATATCTCAATATTGGAGATTGACTAATATCTGGTTGCCTGGTGGTGAACCAATACACTCTTTTGGCCTTGTAGCCATTTGTTGGGCAATCTGGAAAATCAAAGACAATGCTTGCTTTGACAAGAAACTGATCAGATACCCTGCTGAAATAATCTGTCATGCCTATTCTTTTTCAGATATTGGGCAGGTTTTTACGGAAGAAGAATGAAGAAGGTTAAATATATCATAAAATACAAGGAAGGAAGGAACGAGGAAATGTTGACTTAAGGTAGTTACAAACAATACATAATTCTAGATGCTTTATTTATCTCTTGAAACAGTGGCTACATCATCCCAGTTGGATCAGGTAACATTGTGGAAGCTGCAATAGAATTAGGTAAATTTTGGGTTATTCAATTCGCAAGGGCCGGGCCAAGGGAATTTCAGTCAGTCACCGGTTTTACCGTGTTTGGACGCAGCCATTATAATCTGGATTAATAGTGACACCACTGAAAATAATACATTATTTGCACGAAGAAAAGAGTATGTTTAGCTTAGAACCCTACTGTGCCAAGCCATAGTTTTACTATACCATGTCCTTTGGATTCATCGTAGGATTGATTGGTGCAAAAGAACACTTTATGATCAGGTAGAATTAGGGAGAGCAAAAAAGCCATCCAAACTTTGGTTTTGCATGAACACAAACCTTGGCAGAAACTGTGCATTGCTTGGGAGCACAAACTAAATTGCGCATGCATGGCCATGGGTATCTGTTTGCCAGGGAATACGCTATACAAGGCAGCTCAGTTTTCAAAAGTTGGCACACGCAATGTATACACTATATGCTTGTGATTATGGTTTGCATGTTACTTGTCATTTCATCAGTGGTCCATGCACATCACAAATTAAGCTGAAGATCAGCTCGATCTCACATATCTCTATCAGAGGCTGCAAGATCTTTGACTCGCTGCCACCCTCAGTTTTCCTACCTTACCTTTTCGATCGCTACCCACCATGAATAATTTTGGACTAATCTATGTATCAGAATCTCAGAAAATAATCCTCTAAATGCACTTTAATTTTTTTCATTCATGCATGTGAAGTCTGAACCCACTGGTGCTTTCAGTCGGTTGCTTGTAAAGTGACAAATTCTTAACAACTTGCGTGTGTACATGGTGCAGTGGTCCTAAACATGCTGCTAGCTCCTGAGTCTCCAAGATCTATAAACTAAGCATCTCAAGAGTACATTATATAATACACTTACACTGGAGGACATTGGCTTTACGCGTCAACAAACCAGAATTATAAAAGAATATATATGATGTTAATTTACCATGGAGGGTGTGTACATGCTTAGATGATTCTGGCCCTCCTCTCAGTCAAAAAGTTTAACCCTTTGGGCTGTCACTTAGACTTGACATTATTTGACGCAAATCTACATATGCTAATTGTATATCCACTTTGTAGCATTTACTTCTAGATCGAGAGAGGCTTTTGACTCTTCAAAGCACACAGTGTTGAGAGAGTCCTAGTAGTGGGCAAGAGATCGATGCGGCTGATTTTTTTTTAATTGTTGCAAAGCATGCAGCGTGCGGATATGATTCCTGACTCCTTTTACCCTTTACGGCGTGTGTGCGCGTACGATCTTGTAGCCACACACGGCGTGCGCGCACACACAAACAAAGGCCAGAGTCCAAGATTGATCAGAGGTTACCTATATGCGAACTGCTTGGGTCCAGTTGGATGTACACGCGCATCTTGTACCAATCATGAGTCTCTTGTGGACGAGATAAGCTCTCTGATCTATCTATCTGTATCTAAAAAATCTATCTGTATATGGATACATCCTTGTCTTTAATTATATGCATATGGTAGAGAGATGAGAAGGGCAACCAAATCTGCACTCATTCGACAATTCTTGACATCTTTTTCCATAATCACGTCATGAGTCTCCATGATTTGTTTCAGATATGCATGGGAAGAGGAAAAGAGGGCTCGCTGAGTTCACCAGGATATTATCCAAATGCTCCACATATTTTACTTTGTAGCTGTTGAAGATCTGCAAAATAGGCGACTAAGATCTCCGAAAGACAAAACTTATTTTTTCTGCCATGATTATCTCAACTATATATTACTCTGAGCTATAATTTTAAAAGCTTGGAATTTTACTTACATGGCATGCTCTGAATTCATTAATTATTTGAATTTACTAACAATTATATTAGCAGATTATATATTTTGCAAGATGTGGACAAAGAACCTTTAGTACTTCAATTTTAACATAATTTTTATACTACAAAGATGTTAATATTTTCAGTTTTTATACTTGCACTTTTAATAATGGGGAATCTCGTTCCATGCCACCAGGAAATTTGCACTCGTGCCACTAATTTTCACCCCATATATAGATTCCAGATTTACAGAGAGTAACTTTTTGTGGCGTTTCCATGACAACACAAACTAATGACATATTTAAGACAACTTCTGATACGAATCACACAGCTTAAATCATATCTTTACGCTATTCCATGTTTTCATGATGTCTACATGCTGCGTTATTTTCCGTTCGAAGAAAAGATCATGCCATCACTTGACCTAGCTGCAACACGATTTAATTCAGCAGTTCGTGCGTCAGACCAATAATTAAACAAATCCTGGACCATATACGCCCGTCAAAGATTATTCATCATGTGTTCAAGAGAATAGTGCTAGTCAAGGATATCTGCATTGTTTTATTCTTCCTTCCGCGAAGGTCCAGCTAAAGAGAAGAATTTGGTTTTCTACTTTCACACACGCATGTGCATCCCAACAGATTAGGAGTTAGGAGATTGCTTGGTTAGAGCCAACAAGCAAGCTACGTGTGCTATTGCTTTTCTTGCCAAGGAAGGAATTTTAGGTTCATATGTTAATGATTTTCCTATTGTGTTTTCTATCATTATGGCCTACGAATGGCTCGGTATGTCCTCATGAATTTTCAGACTATTGATATTGAACTTGATGAGTTATGCCATGATGAGGCTTTTATTGGGTAAACCTATATTGAGATTTTAGGTAGTGTTTGGTTGAGGAGCCACCAAGGATGAAGCCGCTCCATCTTATGTTTGGTTTAGAAGCACGGGGACAGAGCCATCCCAAGAAATGAATATTCACTCTAGATTCGGAACAGCTGGATCCCGCAAAATCTAGCGGACTGAGCTGTTCCACTTCGACGTCGTCTCGCGCCGTGCTTTAGGCGAGCGCAGTGGCACGATCGAGACAAGTGGTGGCACAGGGGGTAGAGCTTGGGCGGCGTGTTTGTGGTGAATCGAGGTTGGGGTGGCATGGGGACGGCATGGATGGAGCTCCAGCGGCAGGGGAGCTGATTGTACAAGGGACGAAGTCTGACCGCGTGGAGGACAGGGTCCTAGCGGCACGGGGGAGGGCGGCGCTCAGCTGCACCAGGACGGAGACCAGCAGCGCCTGCCTGCGTGAGAGACTGAGCTTCGGCAGCGCGGGGGAGGACGGCGCCCCACGGTGCAGGGGACGCAGTCCAGGCGGTTCCCAGCGTCGCCGGGGAGGATCCCATCGGTGCGGACGGAGCCATGGCAAAAGGGAGCTCTGGTGGCAAGGGTAGAAAGGAGGAAAAGGAGAGGGTGGAAGTGAGAAACCATGGCCGATAGGGAGGAGTGGATCAGAGGGAAGCTCGAGCTTGGAGGGTGGAAGAGAGGAGGAGGAGAAAGTGTCACACCCTAAAATTATTGGATTTCAGGATGTGATTAGAAAAAAAATATAATAAAGCAATAATTTTCTCATAATTATATAAAAATTTCAACATATATTTTCTTGACAGAGAATTTAGTATAGGAAAAATAAATGATTGTCTTTCTAAATTAAATAAAATGGTTTTATGTATGTTGCATTCATGTCGTTGCATTAGTTTTTGTTTATTTGCGTGTTTGAGTTTGCAAAATAAAAATACCCAAAAATCACCCTAAAATCTTTATTTTTCTCTTCCCTATCTCTTTTGGCCTATCCCATCTTTCTCTCTCTCTTTCCCTTCTCCCAGCCCGGCCCAAACCTCTCTCTCTTCTCCTTTTCCTTTTCTCTCCCCGCGGCCCAAAACCGCACCGCCGGCCTAGCCCGCAGTGCTCTCCCTCTCTCAGCATCAGCTGGGTCCCACTTGTCAGTCTCTCACCCCCACCTTCCTTTCTTCTTCCTCCCGCTCCTCTCTTTCCTTTCCTGCCGTGACACCAGACCCGCCCGCGCCCGTCGCCCGCGTCTCCGCCCCCCTTCCTTTCCGCGACGCCACCTGCCATAATGGCCGCGACACGCGCTTCCCCGGGCGACCAGCCCCCATTACGCCCGCGGTAATCATGGCCGCCATCCCCGGCCGCCGCGAGAGCCGCCCCCCCCCCCCCCCCGTCCCCTAGTCGCACCGCCCTGCTCCCTCGCGCACACCTCTATTTAAGCAGCGCTCCGACCCCTGTTGCCCCCTTCTCACTCCACTCTCGCTCACCGACGCTGCAGCGCCGCCATTTCTTGAGCCCGAGCTCGTCGACCTCCCGCCGCGTCGCCTCTCCTTCGACCCCGCTCATCGCCGGAGCTCCGCCAAGGACCAAGCACCGTCGCCGTCCACTCCTTCCCCTCCGTGCCGTCGCTCCACGCCGGCATTCGCTCACTTGAGGAATGGCGCCGACCCGAACCGCACCCCTCTATCGACCCGCCGTTCCGCTGCTTCTCCGACGCCTACAACCCTCTCCGGAGTTCTGCGAGGTGGTGAGCATCGAGCCGCCCCCGTTTCCCCCTTCCTCTCGCCGGAGCTCTGGCTCCGCCCGCCACTGTGGTCCGCCGGTCTCCGGCCGCCGCACGGCCATCCCGTGGCCCCCACTGCCTTCGCTGTGCAGCCCTCTCCCTCCCTGGCCTAATCCTGGCCTTAACCGATCCCCGGAGCACCGGATTCGGAGTACTCCGGCGGTTCGCCGCCACCCCCCGCTCGTCGCCGGCGCCCAACGCCGCCTGCCAGCCCAAGCCGAGCCACCCCAACAAACCCCTGCCGCCCGATTTAGATCCAACGGCCAGAACGGATCTAACCCGCGCACGAGCCGCCAAGCCACGCCCGAGCCGAGCCACACGGCCACAGCCGTCGGATCGTGATCCAACGGATCAGATCCGCCCGACTGAGCCAAACCCTAGCCGCCTCTGGAACTCTTGCAGAAAAGCCCCTAGGTTATCCAGAAATCAACCCGCGGTCTAGTTCTGTTTAAAAGTAATTAGAATCAGGTCCTTTCTTTTCTGTTTAGGCCCCTGACCTTTTTAGAATTAGAACCCGCCGTCCAGGACCTCCAGTTTTGCACCCAGGCCCTCTGTTTAGGGTTTAATTGTGTTTTAGCCGCTGATTTCTTCAGATTTAGCCCCTTGGAAGTTCAGTTTCTTCGCAGATAAATCCCTGGAGCCTTGCTTTAGCCTTATCTTCGTCGTTTTAGATCCGTTTCAACTCGTTCTTGCTGCGTTAGTCTTCTAAAACCCTAAGCTATCATTTAGTCGTGTTGTTGTGCTTAGCTCCTATTTTTAAATTAAATATAGATTTAATTTGATTAAATTTCTCTCACCTAGTTTTTTTTCTAATTAAAATCTACCTAGGTCTTTAGCTCCGGTTTTCATAACTAATGTTAATTTAATACCGACTCAAATGTATTCTAAATATAATTTGTTTAGTTGAACACCAAATATAAAGTTATGCGTTTAGATGCTCTCACAAGTTTCTTTCTAATTAATTGTTAATTAGTGTAATTTGTACATAGACAATCATAAATAAAATATGACTAAGTTCTACTCCGCTTTTATAAATAAAAATATAATATAAGTTAATTATAATCAAGGATATTTTGTTTTGGATATCTTTTACATTTGTTTCCAATTAAAATAAATAAAACTCATAGTTCTTTTGTTTCTTTTATAATACCCATTTTCCGATAGTTGTGTCTTTTCAACCCTAGCTCTGTTTTCCGTGTTTCTTGTGCTCTTGTAACCGTAGCGGCAAGCCTTATCCTTTAGCACGCTCTTTTAAAAGCTTTTATTTTGTGATTGGTGTATTGTTCTTAGCTATACTTGTTTGTTGTTTTGTATGTTTGTGCTTGATGTTTGCTTCGAGTAGAATGATCGCTGTTGAAGCTTGAAGATCAAGTTTTTCAAGTGAGCAAGAACTGAAGAACAGTAAGAGTAACTTTCGTTGGAGAAAGGCAAGTGACCCTAACCATCCTTCTACCTATGCTTTATTACAAGAATACTATGAATTAATTGGAACATGGAGAACCATCCAAGAAAACAGTGCAACCACAATACTATATGGCTCTGGTCTTGGCTAAATAATTAGAAACTCTGGCTTGTGATGATCTTACCGAAAGGGCAAGAGGGGAGTACGTAAGATGGGGTATAGCTCGGTCCTCTTGGGGTAGTAGCCTTTGCTAAGATAATGACCATTAAGGAGGGTTATGACCACTGCGGCCTGAAACCTTAGCGGATTGTCACAAGTTAGGGAATCTTTGTAAAGGCCTCGTAGTGTCCCTATGCAATCACACCTCGGAAGTGTGGCATTGTGCCTAGCTAGCACAACATGGTTGGGTCCAAAGTTCTTCTGAACTTTTACGCGACTTGTGGGGAAAGTGTACAACCTCTGCAGAGTGTAAAACTATTATAACAGCCGTGCTCACGGTTAAGAGAAGCTTGGACCCTCACATGATTAGTAAACTTAAAGATGGATTTAAATCATTACTCTGGTTATATCTTGTGGCCTTACTGAGTACCAACCATAAGTGTACTTACCCTTGCTAACTGCTGCTCAGAAAAAGAAGGTGTGAAGGCTATTGAAGATGATGAAGAGTTTTAGGCATACGGAACCCCCAGTCGTTTGCCTGTGAAGTTTGGAGCCTTCATTTCCATGTTAAGCATATATCTCTGATAGTCTTGTAAGTCCTTATTTATGTTTCTTTACGTGATACTGTTGCTGTTATTCACTGATGATGTCACTATATGTATGAAACTTTATCCTGGCATATATATAGTTATGCATTCGGTTTTGTTCTTAAACCGGGTGTGACAGAAAGTTGGGTGGCCGACAGGTGGGCCCCACATAATGGTGGGGTAACGAAGAGAGTCTGATTCCATTCCGATATATCCAAGCAAACAATAAAGTGGAGCCGCTCCATCCTCTAACCAAACATAAACACATAGTATGGAACCGTCATCCCATCTCTAAAATTTGGGATGGAAGCGTCCCATCCTATCTTACTCTTGAACCAAACACTACATTAGTTCTTAGTTTTTGATAAAATTTTGGCACCCCACTACTACAGAATCTATCATCACAAACGCCTCATCACCGCCGGTTTGATTCGAACCCGCGGTGACAGTCTATCACCGCCAGATCGTATTACGATCCCGCGGTGATACAATCATCACCCTATTTTATTTTTCCTCTTCCCCTATCACTCTTCTCCCATTTTTGTGATACTACCCTTGCTGTACGCACTGCTGCTCATGAGAAAGAAAAAGAGCGCTGGGAGCATTCTGATAGAGTGGCCCTAAGTCTTATGAACATGACCATTAACCCTTCTATCAGGGGAGCTCTTG
This sequence comes from Panicum miliaceum, assembly GCA_032594955.1. Taxonomy (NCBI): domain Eukaryota; kingdom Viridiplantae; phylum Streptophyta; class Magnoliopsida; order Poales; family Poaceae; genus Panicum; species Panicum miliaceum. Next base: position 9,232,905 of record CM064072.1, read on the forward strand.
ACAAAGAGCCTAAGAATGCTAAGGACTTCATGCATAAGATTGAGAGCTACTTTAAGGGGTCTGACAAGGCCAATGCTAGCACTCTCTTATCTCAGCTCCTGAAGGCTAAGTATAATGGGCAAGGCAGTGTAAGAGACCATATTATGGGCATGGTCAACACGAGGGATAAGCTTCGAGACCTCGACTATCCCCTTAATGATGCAACGCTGCTTCACCACGTCATGATGTCACTTCCATCAGTCTTTGAGCCATTTAAGATAAATTATAATGCAAGCGATCAGAAGTGGGACATCACCACGCTTATGTCTAAGTGTGCTCAAGAGTAAGAACGGCTACGCTCTTAGAACCCCGACTTTGCCAACGTCGTAAGACATGAGGGACATAGGGGAGGAAACAAGAGGGCATCCAGCCCCAATAAGCCAAAGAAGGGTAAGAAACCTTATGAAGCTCCTCAACAGAATGATCCATCTGCTCCTAAGAAGCTTCTCTACTACCACTGCGACAATTAGGGCCATGAGAGGAAAGACTGCCCGAAGTTTAAGGCGTGGTCTGAGAGAAAAGGTAATAACGACATCATTTCTATAGTCGATGAGTCCTTTTATGCATATTTCCCATTAAGTACTTGGTGGATTGATTCTGGTGCCACCATTCATGTTACAAATTCCTCACAGGGATTGTCTGGCGTGCGGACTATAAGAAAGGGGACTCGAAGGTTAAGAGTCGCAAATGGCGTTGAAGCCGACGTGGAGGCCATTGGAGCTGTCCAATTAGAACTTCGTGGCGGCTTTATTCTTCACTTAGATGATGTCCTTTATGTTCCATCTATTGAGAGAAACTTGATTTCTGTTTCTAAATTAGATCTTGATGGTTATTCATGCACTTTTGGTGACAGAAAATGTGTAATAATTTTGAATGATGACATTATTTATCGAGCACCTTTACACAATGATCTTTACTTACTGTCCCATAATAATGTCTCTGTGATGAATGTAAGCGAAGTTAGTCACAAACGCAAGAGAGGACATGAGACTTTGTCAAAATTGTGGCATTCTCGTTTAGGCCACATTTCGAAGGGGGGAATGGAGCGTCTTATTAGAGAAGAGATACTTCCAAGACTAGACTTCTCTGACTTAGACAAATGCGTTGATTGTACTAAGGGGAAATTTGCAAAATAAATTAAGAAGGATGGAGCTAAGCGCAGTTCAGGTATATTAGAATTAATTCACACTGACATCTGCGGTCCATTTAATGTTAAGTCAGTGGATGGTTTTACTTACTTTATAACATTCACTGATGATTACTCCCGTTATGGATATATTTACCCCATAAGAGAAAAATCCGAGGCACTTGATAAGTTCAAAACCTTTAAAAATGAAGTAGAAAATCAGCATCAGTTAAGGATTAAAGTGGTACGGTCAGATAGAGGTGGTGAATATTATGGGAGACATGCCACATATGGACAAATCCCAGACCCTTTTGCTAGATTCCTTCAAGAAAATGGAATAGTAGCTCAGTACTCGACTCCTGGTGAACCTCAGAAAAATGGTGTAGCAGAAAGAAGAAATCACACTCTAATGAATATGGTGCACAGTATGCTAAGAAACTATACACTGCCAGTGAGTTTATGGATGGAAGCGCTGAAAACTGCCGCGCATATAAATAATCGCGTTCCTAGTAAGTCAGTTCCTAAGACGCCTTATGAGCTTTGGACTGGTAGGAAACCTAGCATTAATTATTTTCATGTCTGGGGTTGTGCAGCTGAGGCGAAGTTATTTAATCCGTCCCTTGGAAAATTAGATACTAAGACAGAAAGTTGCTATTTCATTGGATATCCAAACAGATCAACGGGATATCGGTTTTATTGTCCTAAGGGTACTGCTAAGTTTGTTGAGACGAGACATGCAATATTCTTAGAGGAAAATGGATGCACTGAGACTAGGCAAATCGATCTCGAGGAAATACGGACTTATGATACTGCACCGCTGACTCGTGATTATTATGTGCCTATTTTGCCTAATTTTTATAATACAGCACCAGCTCAGACAGTTGATTCCCCAAAAGTGAATGTGGAACAAGCACCTGTTATAAGTGAGCATGAGAATGTGCCTGATGAGCATCAAAGTGAAATTGTGGAAGAACCTGTTGAGGAAGCACAGGATCGGACCGCCGCTGGGGCGCCAGAAGCACAGCAAGAAGTAACTGTTGAGCCTATTCCAGTGGAGGAGCCACAACCTCTGAGAAGATCAACACGAGAGAGGAAAACTACTATCTCCAATGATTACGTGTACATGAGTGGAGAAGGACATGATATGGGGAAGGTTGATGATCCAAACTCGTTCAAGGAAGCTATGAGTAGTGAGCACTCCCACAAGTGGATTGAGCTATGGAAGAAGAGCTGAAATCTATGAGTATAAATAAGGTATGGGATTTAGTAGAGATTCCTGATGAAGCTAAGAACGTGGGCTGTAAATGGGTCTACAAAACTAAGTATGACTCCAAAGGGATGACTCCAAAGGGAAGATTGAACGTTTCAAAGCAAGGCTTGTGGCTAAGGCTTCACACAGCGAGAGGGAATTGATTATACTGAGACCTTCTCGCCCGTCTCGAAGAAAGACTCGTTCAGAATCGTTATGGCTTTCGATCTCGAGCTGTATCAGATGGACGTTAAGACTGCGTTCTTAAACGGTGATTTGTATGAGAATGTATACATGGCGCAACTAGAAGGTTTCATTGTGGAAGGCAAAGAACAGTTGGGATGCAGACTAAAGAAATTCATTTATGGGTTGAAACAGACGTACAGACAATGGTACCTAAAGTTTGATGAAGTAATTAAGAAATTGGGCTTCGTTGAAACTATAGTGGATAATTGTATATATATTAAGATCAAGGGGAGCTCTTTCATCATCCTAGTTTTATACGTGGATGACATCCTATTAGCAAGCAGCGATAAGAACTTGCTGCATGAGACAAAAGGTTTTCTCTCATCGAATTTTGATATGAAGGATCTCGGTCATGGCTCTTATGTACTGGGCATTGAGATAGATCGAGACAGATCCAAGGGTGCATTAGGACTCTCTCAAAAGTCTTATATAGAGAAGGTTCTTAAAAGATATAATATGCATCAATGTTCAGGCACAGCTGCTCCAGTGGTTAAGGGCGATAAGTTTGGGCAATTTCAAAGTCCCAAGAATCAATTATAAATTGATCAAATGAGTTCGATTCCATATGCTTCAGCTGTTGGAAGCATTATGTACGCACAAGTATGTACACATCCTGACTTAGCTTTCATTACAGGGATTCTTGGTAGATATCAGTCCAGGAATGGATCACTGGAAAGCGGTCAAGAAGGTCTTGCGTTATTTTCAGGGCACTAAGGACTACATGCTCACATATAAGAAAACTGAGAATTTAGTAGTAGTTGGCTATTTAGACGCCGACTTCGCAGGCTGTGTTGACACTAAAAAGTCGACATCAGGTTATGTCTTCACACTTGCGAATGGAGCAATATCATGGAAAAGCTCCAAACAATCACTTACTGCAGCATCAACTATGCAGGCTGAGTTTGTGGCGTGTTATGAGGCCGTGGGGCAAGCTGTGTGGCTTAAAGGATTTATACCTGGATTAAGAGTGGTAGACAGCATAAGCAAACCACTAAAGTTATACTATGATAATAAAGCCGCAGTTTTCTATGCTAGTAACAACAAGTCAAGTGGTGGTGCCAAGCACATTGACATTAAGTTTTATGTTGTGAAAGATAGAGTCCAAGATCGTACTATTGAGTTAGAGCATATAAGTACTAAGGAAATGCTCGCAGATCCATTAACGAAAGGCTTACCTCCCAATCAATTTCGTGAGCTAATTGCCGGCATGGGACTATTGGATAGCCTGTGATCTTTAATGCATTGTGGATAATTGTGGATAAGTATATTTTCTTCTTTAGCATTAAGAAATTTTTTAATGATAAAGAGGAAAATATACTGAAAATCAACTCAGAAATTAATAAAACTAAAAATAAAACCGAAAAGAAAATGGGCTTAAACTTTATTGGACTCTTGGCCCACAAACCGACGGGTGGGCCGATTCGGCCATCCTGATTTAATCTCAAACTGGCGTCGATCTGATCCTCATATGAATCACTGAGCTGAGGCCGTAAAACTTTTGTCACACCTGGATAGGATACACAGCATGACAGATGGCGCCGGCACTTTGACAAATGTTTTGTGCTAAGACGGCACTTGACCAATTCTTTGACATTTGCCCGTGTGGATGAGTTGGACCGTTAATGACGTCACGTTCTTTGAGGCCGGTGCATGTTGACACCCAGCACAATTTGGATGTAGTGCGATAGTGGCATATGAGCGTCGCATGCACATGTTTAGTACCTTTTTGCTAATTGAGTAAGGGTGGAACCAACTTATAAGTCTTTGTCCTCCAACCATAGCACACCTTCGGGTTCACCCTTTTACACGAAGCGAGGATAAAAATGTAATTAATTTAAACTTTAGACAACATATTAAGCACTTGTACCTCTATCGGGTCGTCTCCAACTCTACATGTTCATCATAGTTCCATCAAGAAAGTTCTATATAGCATTTGGTATATGAAATGGCATAGAATCACTAATAATAATTTGATAAAGACTAATACAATGAAAAATGAAACTATATAATTGTCAAGTATGGAATATAATATAACACTCTAGATATTAATGATAGCTTTAAGCTACATCCAATACCTTGACAGAGGATTAAGACCTTAAAATATGGCTGCTCTTCATTTTCTTCGGAGGGCTTTTCTACAATAAGATTAAATGTTATACTAAGTATGAAGGTACTAAGCAAGACATACCCAACTAACCAATATAAATAAAGCCTTATGTGAACTTCCTGACCCAGTTTTTATTGTAAAAGTTCACTAAGAGTAGATACTTCAAATTTCAATGTTTTACCATAAAGCTTGCTTGTGAGCTCTTCGCGGCTGGAGCAGAACAACAATGGTTTACATAGGTTTAGTGGTTTCATATGCCAATATGCAATTGGTATCTTCAAGACTTGATCAATGAGCAAATATTCATACTTTCTACTTGTTGATGTGTGCTTGTGGTTTAAACTTCATTCACAAACTTTTACTTAAAATCCATTCAAACTTCCACTTTTTTCACTACATTCCAATACTTAGATTGTTTCAGCTTCATCTCGAAATTGGCAATGTTATCCTATTTCTGTCTATTTGATTCCAACTCAAATACTTCAATTTTTTATTCAAATTTTATTCTATGTTGAAGAACATGATTCATACTACAACTTTCATATTGGCTAACACTTCACTGTGTAAATAAATTCAAACTTGAAGCTCTCCAAACACTTGCCCAAATTGAAATCTTTTTAAACCACTTGAACATGCTTCACTCATTTGGCCTAGTCTTAACCTTGTCCACTTGTTCATACTACTTTTTACCACTTCACTTTTTAAATTATCAACTTCCACACTTTGGCCAAATTTAGCTCAAATTTGGCTAGATTTGACCTAATAATCACATGTGGCTCCTTTCTCTAGTGCCACTTAGGCAAACGGGCCTCTAGCTGAATTGGTTAGGAGGCTCTAGTAGTAGTCTTCAGGTCCTAGGTTCGACTCCCCATGGGGCTAATTTCAGGTTGAGGTTAAAATATTCCTCTCGTCTGGCCCACACCAAAGCACATGTCTAAGACCCAGCCTAGGTTGTTAGTTATCTCACACGGGCTACGGTACCACTGTATAAGGGTGGGGCAGAGGTTCGGAGGTTTTCTCGACCTGCATGAGAAGGCCGTCTTCTTAGCAAAATCTATATCCGGGGGCTGTCTTACCCCTGTAGGTTAAGTTTTTTTAATGCCACTTAGTCCATTCAAATAATCATTTATTTAGAGCTTAATTCCCTCTTAAAACCTTGGGATGTCAAATTTAACCACATTTTACTCCAAAATTTAAAGTTGCTCTCCCATGCTAAAGCACATGACCTGTACTACAACTTTTGCATTGGCCCTTTGTCAAGTGTTTAGTAGAAAATTAAAAATTCAAACCCCTCAACATGTCCAATACTTAGAAAATTCAGCTAATTGTTGTAATTGACACTTTCTTCCAACTATGACTGCCTATTTAGATTATTTTAATCCAAATTTGAACCTTGGATTGATTCCATCATAATTAGCACATTCAAATTTCAAATTTAAACTTTTACTATGATGAGTTTCATTCATTGTTTAAACTCCTTTAACATCATCGTAGTCAATTTTTATGGTTTTAATCCTCCATCAATGTACTTAATCTAGCTTAAAATTAATGTACTTCATCATAGTCAATTTTAAAAAGGGTTAAAAATAAATAGAAATTCAACACTAGAAACACTGCTTCTTAACTTTTTGATATTGTTTTTTTATTTGGAGGCAGTGCAGAAGTACTATTTAAGATAGTAAATCAGGAAAGCTACGTATATTATGCAAACAAACACAACAATTAAGCTGCTATGATCCATTCACTTTTTGCTTCCTTTGCCTTGCATATATATGCACACGCAAAATCTTTCAATGCAATAATATGCTGTAAACTTATGGATCGCAAATCAATCATATATCATCTGAATGAAAGTTATTGGACTCTGAAAGTAGTGGCAAACGCGTCATCTCACATCTCGATGCAAAAGCCTTGCATATGCAGCTGATGCGAATTATAAAAACTTGGCAGCTAAGAGAGGACCACTACATCTATGTGCGCTGATGTGGTCGGCGTGCAATTTTGTACTGAACCAAAACCATGCTTTCACCTCGATCTCGAGAGATGGTTCCAAACCATTTTTTAATTGGCGCATGCATACTTCCCTGTTGTGTGATCATTCAGCCGAACTCATGTTGAGAGCGGCTCTAAAGCACATGAGAAACTGCTAGTGCATGCTTAACAAACACAGGACCACCCCTAATATAATCACTGGCTAGCTAGCTATAGGATACATCTCAGCAAATCAGTTGTATTTCATGCCAGCTTGCCATGTAGAGAGAGAGAGAGGGATCTAGAGAATGAGAGAGAGAGAGAGAGAGAGATAGAGGAGACTAGCTAGTTACTCGTGGCATCCCTTGATTAGTGGCTTTCTCAACTTTCGATACCCAGATTTACCAATTAAGTATGCAAGATTAGCAATAATCATTGGGAATATATTGGAGGGAATGATTAAATATGCTATAGGCTTGTAGCCATGCATATTAACCGAACCACCTGCCCCTTAGTTAGCCTAGTTTTATAATGTCACCATGATAGGTGTGAGTGAGAATAATAACAAAGGCACAAATGTTTTTCAAAAAGGCTGGGCGATGTGAAAGGAGCACACAAGAATGAAAACCTAAATGCGGATCAATGATGAAAGAGGGGGAAACGATGCTTTGGATGCAGCTAGGCAGCAGTGTCAATTCTGTTGGCCGTGTTTCAACTTTAAACAGTGGTGATATATAGTTTCGCATGTACAATTTGAAGGATATGTATCATCACCTATTTCAAAGCCATCACAACACTTTACAGACTAGAACTGCATGCTACCGTTAGCTAAACGACACTCCTAGTCTTTAAAATATTTTTAATAATGGACAGTTGTTCCAATGATGTTAATATCGTTAGATACAATGACATCATTGCATACTCTTTTTTTCTGAAGGTAGCCTATCGTCTAGACAAAGAGTATGTAGCACATATACATCATGGTCTCCTAGTACTATCTATACTAGCTAGATGATACTGAAGAAATATTTCTAGCATCTTTTTCAGCTTGTTTCATGAAGGGAGGGGCATCTAAGATGGTAATTTAACTACTATCGAGTCCCTTTCGTATATATGCAAATGCCACACTCATAATGCAGAATCTTGAGTAGCTTGCTTGTCTAGTTAATCCATTGCCCAAAGGTGGCCAACATTTTTCATGGCATATCGACAAGTCATTCATACCTTGATCCTATACCAATAACAAAGCTGCCAGATGGATAAATATTAGGCGATCTACATTAGCAAGATGCCATGTTAGGCCTATAGCACAAAGCAACTACGAGGTGTTGTCAATTAAGGTAAATTCGAGTCGATCTGCCCAATAATGATAGGCGTGATCAAATGATTGCATTTCTACTTACAGGAAGCCTAGCATACTGGTTATCTGATCATCATGCAGCCCTCATCTAACTGTGTAATTCTAGAAGAGAACCGCAGAAACAGTAGTTTTGTTAAAAAGGAAGAGAATGAAACACAGGAGCTTTCCTGTCACTAACATGTTTGATAGGGACAACAAAACCGTAATAAGGTTAAGAATCCCGTGTGTTCTGTATTATGCTTGTGCTGCTTTAACAGTTTCGCGTGCATTGTTGTCCGATAAATTAAATCAAGATGGCAATAGTATATATGAACCTTCTCAAGTAAGACATCACCAATGTGATGTGCTAGCATGAACATTGGCTCAACTTGCATGCTACCAATGCTCTACCGGAACAGACAGTAAGAAGAATAGCGCACGCGCGCACACACACACACAGCTCAACTTAGTTGGCTTTGCATCAACAAGGCTTGCTACTTTCATCTGCAATCTTTTAAATCAGCAGGGGCGTAATTGTCCACAGGGTCTAGAAGATAAATATACCATCTTGGAGACTTGGATCAAATGTCTAATCTTCTCTTATATCACTGTTTCGACGTTTTAAAAGATGAATATAAGTTGTACGTACATGTGTAGGATATGCGCATGTCTGAATTATTGAGACAGAAGAGACCATGTTGCATAAACATGCTAGGTCGTCTCAACGGTTATTCCAGCTCTGTACCCTTCTTCAATAATGGACATCCTCATCCTCTCAACTACACCAATGTTCTTGTTTTCTGCAGCGCTGCTTTACATGCATGGAGTGCAGAATCCAATGCCATGACCCATTATTAGAGAAAAGTGTGAGAAAAAGAGAATGTCATGTTGTGAATTGGAGTCACGTCTTCGATGTCACCACGAATTAAACTTAAAAGCAATAAGGTGCCTAAAGGAAGGCTACCACCTTGTGGCTTACTTGTCCCATGAGACAAGAACTCCACCGTCTCTCCTAGCCTAGCTCAGTTAGCACATTCACATCGTGCTTGATGGGACCTAGGTCAAAAGTGAGAAAACTTTGTGCATTAGTTTTATGTTATGTGCGTAAAATGGGTCCAGATTTAGAGAATAAGCGACACGGCAGCCTCAAGATTTTATTCACCGGTACTAGACAAGAGAGTAAATGGGTCTGTGCACCCACTAGCCCTAAATGATGGAGAAGGAGCCTCTCAACTTCTTGCCAGAGCCACCCAAATCACTTACTATGCCCTAAAGCAGATTCCAGAACCTCTGGAGAAATAGGGTGACACTTTAGTTCGGTCTCTTGCTAGTGATGACGACGTCTTGATCAGCATCGATCTCTCTATAAATAGGCCTCCTCACTTCCATCATATCTGACAGTGCAAACCACATTTGAGCTCTCATATCCTAGCTTGATCGACAAGCACTAGCTAGTATTCCGTTCTCCAAAATCACCCCATGTTCAATATGTCTAGGGACCCATTGGTCGTTGGGCATGTTGTGGGGGATATCGTGGATCCCTTCATCACAACAGCATCACTGAGGGTCTTCTACAACAATAAGGAGATGACAAATGGATCCGAGCTTAAACCATCTCAAGTGATGAGTGAGCCAAGGGTCCATATCAGTGGGCGTGACATGAGGACTCTTTACACACTTGTAAGTGCATGCGTGATTATGCTTGCCATGTTAATTTGATGATTGTTGGTTTTTCTTCTTATTTGACTTGAATTTGGAGTTGTCCAAATGGCTAAACTTCCATATCATGGCTAGTCTATACTATTAGTTGACCTAGCTCAGCATATCTCCTGAAGTATCTTTTACATCCCTAATAATAAAAAAGCAAAGAATATGTGTTTTCGTGGACTCTCAAGCCTTTAGGTGTGCCTTTAAGCTGACAAGACTAACTGACCTATCATAGTTTCGATAAGGTGAAATTTTGGAACGTATCATGGTTATTATTAAACTTTGTTTCCAATAAAAATTGGTCTCAATTTGCTTGATCAATGTTTTCTATGCATATAATAAATATACTCAGGTAACAATGCAAATACAATGCAGTAATGCATCAGATGAGAATATGTCAATCAGAGACCTGATTCCTTAGTATCTGGATTGGTTAAGATGGCCTAATTATGTGTATATCTGTCTGTTTTATCATTTTGCAAGGTCATGGTGGACCCTGATGCACCAAGCCCCAGTAACCCTACTAAAAGAGAGAACCTTCACTGGTAAGCTCTTTGTAGCTTTTGTCCATGCGGCCCAGTGGTAGTCCACTGGCCCTTTCCCTGTTCACTTTATATGCATGCCATGGCATGCTTGTTGATTACATGAGTATAATATTATCACCTTGATGTCGTACTGATTGGTAGTTCTCAATGTCCGGCATAGGTTGGTGACAGACATTCCAGAGACAACTGATACCAGTTTTGGTAAGTGATTGGACTCTCACTGGTTGCATTGCCTGAATGTAGCCTGTGATTTATGCTCAGTTAATTATTTCATTTTCGGCGCCGGCAAATTTAAAGTGCCTTTCAGGTTTTCTTTGCCAGCCAAATTAAATATAATCATTAACTGTACCAGGAAAAAGGGAATATACCTCTAGATTGGACTTAAACTTGAGAGAGAAGTATTGTAGCAACTCCATTTACTCTGGGGTGTTAAAGTAAAATCTTGGAAACCATTTTATTGGCACATCAGATGCTCACTGGATTTCTAGTTCGCAAGCATTATTAATAAATTTATCAGTATATCTTCTCCACATTCATTTCTGCTACAGAACTTTTTACTTATATACATTTTGAACTACATATATATCATTAAAAAGGGACTGCATAACCAAACTAACCATTTTTATTACAGAAAAAATGTAACCCGATTGCATATTTCTGGTTGCATGTCGTGGCAAAATAAAACTCCATATTAATAAAATATTGGAAGCATATATACACTGTTAACTATGTAAATATTTCCATCTAACAAAGTTCATATTGTATGTAGCAGGCAACGAAATAGTGCCCTATGAGAGCCCACGTCCTACTGCCGGAATCCATCGCTTTGTGTTCATCCTGTTCAGGCAGTCAGTCAGGCAGACCACCTATGCGCCAGGGTGGCGATCAAACTTCAACACCAGGGACTTTGCAGCGATCTACAACCTCGGCTCCCCTGTCGCTGCAGTTTACTTCAACTGCCAGAGAGAGAACGGATGTGGTGGACGAAGGTACATAAGGTGATATACAAAGTTGTGTCCAAATAGCTGTGTGCTTGCCTCTCTGAATGCAGAGAAGCATAATAGCAACTGGGGTATAAAAGTACTTCCTAGCTAAATGAAAAACATATCTTGTGTGTTTGTGTGGTAGTAGGTGAGGATTGCAACGACAATGCATGCTCACAACAATCATAAGAACTGTCATTAGTTCACTACAGATTGTAGTTCAGATGTAATGTTACCCTGACTTTCCCTAGCCTTCTCAATCACAAGAAGTGTAGCTGGGGCAATAGTGTTCAAGTATTCGGAAAATGGCATGGTTTGAGATACACATTTCTGTGATAGATGTAAGTTGTGGTACGTGTTGAACTTGTACTTCAAATCGTTACACGAAAAACGACAGATTCAACTCTACCTGTGGAAAAATATTCTTATTAACTCAGTGCGTTCTGTAAAGTGTTATGCTATATGATGAAATCAGCATGCTTATCCTAAAGTAAAGTGGAAGTTTCGAGTCAATTAGAAATCTAGCTATGCTGCCCTATATCTTCTTAGAATTAGCCTGTCCGATCCATGGTGAAAACCTTGACCTCATGCGGTCATGCATGCTGATCGAGATAGGTTTAATTGATAGGTTCAGTGTACAATGCTCAAATAAAAGTGAGACGTGAGCTTACTTCTTTCTCACATTCCCATAGTCGAAAGGGGGAAACTAATACCAAGACAGTAACGTTAATATAATGTTGCATATACGGTGTCTGAATTCCATCTAAATATTTCAAAATTGTGCGTTTTTTTAAATATTTCAAATCTATTGTGTTGGGGCATGTTTTGAATCGTAACAAATTGAGCCAGAAGGCCAGAACACTGAATGGTGATGGTTATTCCGGACGGGATATCCAGATATATGACAAATAATGGTTGTGCAAAACTATTTGTTTTATCAGCGAGAGTCCATTGTAACCGACCGTCTGGAGGAAAAAAATAACAATTCATAATCAATTATTATAATCAAACTATCCTCCACAGCTAAAACTATAAGCTCGATTATATAAATCTAGGGTAATAATAAACACGGTCAAAAGTTGTACGTGACTGTTGACGCCAGATTTTGACACGTGTTGAATCGGCGTCAGGAGAGGAAGAGATTGGCCGATGCGGCAGATTTAAAGGCTACAGTTGGGAGTCGGCCGATTGACGCTACAGTTAGGAATCGGCCGATTGGCGCTGCAGTGTTTCGTGGGATTAGCGAATGGAGTTGGTAGGGGTCGGCTGATTGAAAGGCTAGAGCGTTTGGGCCAATGTAGGCTTGCGCCAACAGATAGGGGATCAAGCCAATAGAATCCCAACAGAGGATCCCAGTCAAAGATGACCTGACGTTAGTCAAAGAACGACGCCAACTCGGTCGAGGAGCAATGGAAGGAGTCCGGATTGGACTGGGAGATGGCAGCAGAAGATTCTGCGGGAGCCCGTTTCCTTTAGGAAAGTTTTATAGATATAGTAGTTTTTATTTAAATCAAGTTTGTAGCGGATCGTAATAGATCACGATTCTTAGTCCTAGGGTATAAATAGAAGCAGTCAGGATTTTGTAGAGGACATACACATCAATCAACACAAACAATCTACTTTTTCATCGTACTTTACTTTCAAGTCGGCGACTTCGCCAATACTTCTTTTTCTTTCATGAGTTCGTACGGATTGGCAGGGCTACATCAACACGATCTCCGGCCAATTGGTAGATTCCGTTTACCGAATAACATCTAAGCTTTAACTTCGGGCGCATCGCCGTTGTTTTGTTTAGATTTATTCACCAGTTATCGATATTTACTAGAATTATAGGTTTTACCTATTGTTCTAGTTTTATCACCAGTTATCCAGCTTGAGATCGAACTGTCGGCTTTATCATTATTTTTCCTTGTTTATTATCATATAGCCGATTTAGATCTATTTTGAGTGTTGCACCTGCAGCGATTGTTTGAGTTACTCCAGTAGTTTCTCTACAATTGCCACGTGATTATCGGCTAATCTATAGCTGGTCATCTTCATAGCAAATCGGCCGATTCGCTGATACGCTTTTCGGGACAGATCGGAACTTTAGCCGATCGGAGCCCCGGAATTTAATACGTTTCTTTCCTTGTCAATCAACAGGTCAGATTGACTGGCACGCCGCGCGAACCGCACCAGGGCAATCACCTGAACAGGAGTTAAGCAGATTCTCCCGGTCGTGTGTCCGACGCTGAAGGTCATCGGCCAATTCCCGGCCGACTTTTAGAGCCAACGCACTTTTGGCACGCTTGGTGGGACCACCTCAATATCCAACATATCAAAGACCACCGAAATCTCTGAGAACAACATCATTGAGGTTACGGAGGCAGATCTCAAGGACGGCCAGAAAGAAGAACTAGCAAGACACCTAGAAGACTACAAGAAGGTATATCTGCAATCTTTGAGTCATACCAGAAGCGGGGAGACCGTCAAGAAAGCTCCTCTTCCAATTCCCCGCCAGATCACCATCGCTGAGGACTCGGGCAAGATGTCCGATATGATTCAACAGTCCGTTTATCAGGCTTTCATCGACCAATCCTCAGTAATGACCAACACGGTATACAATGCTGTCATCAGTTCTCTGGTCAGCGGAGTAGCTCAGGGATATCAGGGGCCAGCATACGCCCCACCTATTGTAGCTCCAGTCAGAAGCTTACCAGGCACGTCTCACTCGGCTCCTCAGCCGATATCGACACAACATGGAGGATACAACACTTCATTGCCTTCAATGCCTCCAGGATATAACGGTGCGCCATGCTTTCGATCACAAGCGCCGCCTCAGCCTGCCCAGATTTCTTCCGTGCAATCACTGCCCTCAAACTCAGTACCTTGGGGGGTACCAGCAACAATGGCTGTTCTGGACTAGTCAGCCGGTCATGGAGGTTCTCCGACCCGGGCACTGTTCCAATCAGTTGTCCGGCCGACGGTCCCTCAGTATCAACCGGCCACGTCAGAAATGGGCAGGGGGGCAGATGCTGCGGAAACACTCAGAAGCGCGGCGCCGATGATGCTGTACGATGGGACGACAGATTCGCTACGCCACCAGCTGTCAACTACTCAGCCGGCCACACTGCCGCAAAATCCGCCACACGCTTTGATCCATCACCCGGCCGTCCCACCGCCGATCCATCAACATGTGCCGATCCCCCAACCAGTTGTTCCTCAGCAGCAAGTGGATTGGACAGCAAGGATAGCGGAGGTGATTCAAGACCAATTCGGGTTAAAGCCGAAGGTACAAACCTATACGTACAAAACGCCATACCCACCTGCCTACGATCTACTGCCGTTTCCCCATCGGTACAAAGTTCCTGACTTCACCAAGTTCTTGGGGCTGGATGACACCTCAACTGTGGAACACTGAATAGATTCATCATCCAGTGCGGGGAGGCTACCACACAAGATGCTCTGCGGGTGCGTCTATTCTCGTCATCTCTATCTGGGTCGGCCTTCCAGTGGTTCACTACCCTACCACCCAACTCCATCGTTACTTGGGCCAATCTAGAAAAGCAATTCCATAAGTACTTCTACGCGGGAGTCCACGAGATGAAGCTTTCAGATCTGACCAGCCTCAGGCAGAGGAGTGACGAACCAGTAACTAATTACGTACAGAGGTTCAGAGAGGTCAGAAACAAATGCTATACCCTAGCCCTGACCGACGGTCAGTTGGCCGATATCGCCTTCCAAGGTCTCCTGCCACACATCAAGGAGAGGTACGCCTCACAAGAATTTGAAAGTTTAAGTCAGATCGTTCACCGATTGGCCTGTCAAGAAGTATGTCCGTTTGATCAGCGGAGAAATTTTCAGAAAAAGGTGGCATATTTAGAAGGATCTGAATCTGAAGAAGAAGAGGAAATCGGCCTAGCAGAATGGGTCAAAGGGAAGAAGCCGATATCGTGCCCTTTCGGGAAGAAAGAACCAGAGGCGTTCGGCTTTGACACGTCAAAAGCCGATAAAATCTTCGACTTACTTCTCCAAGAGGGGCAGATCAAGCTCTCACCTTACCACACCATTCCGTCGGCCGAACAGCTCAAAAAGATGAAATATTGCAAGTGGCACAATGCCACGTCTCACGACACAAATGAGTGCAAAATCTTCCGTCAGCAGATACAGTCAGCCATTGAGCAAGGCAGACTCAAATTCAAAGTCCCGACGAAGCCAGCAAAGCCGATGAAAATTGATCAGCATCCTTTCCCTGCTAACATGGTTGACACGGGAAAAAACTCGCTTCAAACCAAGGTGCTGATGTCGGAATCGGCTAAAAGAAGCGACGCCGTGGACCCCAGAAAGCAGGTTACGATGGACGATGTCAAAGGGAAAAGACGGGTTGAAGATGAGGGCGGAGGATCAGAACGATCGTGTAGACCCGTCACCTCCCGATTCTTACTCAGCAAATATCTGCGGCAGCAGGAAAGATTGAGACACCGCGAAGAGATGATACGCCAACACGAAGATCATTGGCGATGCCCGTTCTTCATCCATTGCTGGGAAAATGACCTCAGACTACCATCGGCTGATAATTGCCCTGAGTGCAGCGGACCAAACCGCAATGATTGCCCGCTCAAAAGGTCGCGCTCCAGAGATAGAGGATCAGAGCCGATCAGCAGAAACTGGCGCGAACAAGAGGGTCGGCGCCTTTCAATGCATGATCGGTTGGGGTGCAGAGTTGACTGGTATGACCGGCCGAGGGGCATGATCAACCAGCAGAAGCGACTGGGGGGCAGAACCAGTGTACACGATCGGCTAGAAGAAATGGCCGATGCTAAGGTGTCAGATGAGAACCCCCTATGAAGGGAACCAGACTGGGAGTACGCCAAACCACCGGCCAAACCGGTGAACCCCAGGTGGTGCCCTGATGGACTGTCCAAATCTCAAAGACGAAGGATCCAACATCTGCGCCAATGGGAACAACAAGAGGAAGAGCAGAGGCAGGTGCTGGATAAGAAAAACGAAAGGTCTTGAGTCTGGCGCCCCAAAAGAAACAACAACGAGGAGGGCGACAATCAAGAATCAGCAGCTGACGTCAACATGGTGTTCATCTTGCCGATGGAGTTCATGGCGCCCGCCGATCGAGACAACACAACAAGGATGGAGGAGCAAATGGCGCAATTGGTTTTGGAGCCAATGACAGCCACTTTTGAGAAACCAGAAGATGAAAAACGGCAACATCTCAAGGCTCTATTCCTCAAAGGACACGTTAACGGACGACCTGTTACCAGGCTACTAGTGGACGAAGGCGCTGCAGTCAATATCATGCCATATGCCATGTGTCGACCTCACCGTCGGCAGTAAGACCCTTCCCACTACCTTCTTTATTATTAATGGCAAGGGGTCCTACAACATGTTGCTCGGTCGCGATTGGATACACGTGAATTGCTGCATCCCGTCTACAATGCACCAATGCCTCGTACAGTGGGTCGGTGACAGTACCAGGATAGTCACCGCCGATTCCGCCAACAGTGTTGCAGCGGCCGATACGCAACAGTGGAGCTGCGAACACGTCAAGTGTATATCTGGTAGGACTGGGACACTGATTTCCTGAAAGTGTCCGATTTTGGCCTACAGCCGATCCGAGCAGTCGGCTCTGAAGATTCAGATTAGATGGATCAGTTCATCTGAGAAGACGAGAAGCTTGGGCATGGATTTATGTCGGCCGATTCATTGGAGATGGTGGATTTAGGAGATGGTAGCAAGCCAAGGCCGACGTATATTAGTGCTAGCTTGGATCCCGACTACAAATGTAGATTGACAAGTTTATTAAAAGAATTCAAAGATTGCTTTTCTTGAGAATACCATGAGATGCCTGGTCTAGACCGGTCTATTGTCGAACACCGGTTGCCTATAAAACCAGGATATCGGCCATATCAGCAGCCCGCACGACGATGCAACCCGAAAATTCTACCTGATATAAAGGCCAAGATTACAAGATTGATTGAAGCAAGATTTATTCGGCAGTGCCGTTACGCCGAATGGATTTCTAATATTGTACCCGTATACAAGAAAAACGGAAAGTTGTGAGCGTATGCATCGACTTCAGGAACCTAAATTAGGCTACACCGATGGACGGGTATCCAATGCCGACAGCCGATGTTTTGATAGATGCTACCGCAGGACATAAAGTCATCAGTTTCATGGACGGTAATGCTGGGTACAATCAAATATTAATGGCCGAAGAAGATATTTTGAAAACGGCTTTCAGTTGTCCGGGCCACCTCGGTTTATTCGAGTGGGTGGTAATGACCTTTGGATTAAAGAACGCCGGCGCTACATACCAACAGGCTATGAATTATATCTTTCACAAGCTTATTGGTGTATTGGTGGAAATCTACATCGACGATGTTGTGGTCAAGTCAAAAGGTCATCAAGAACATCTGGCTGATTTACAAGAGGTGTTGGAGTGCACAAGGAAGCATGGGTTGAAAATGAACCCGAACAAGTGTGCATTCGGTGTGTCGGCCGGGCAATTCTTAGGATTCATGGTCCATGAGCGCGGGATAGAAGTCAACCGGAAGACTATAGCTGCCATCAATAAGGTTGTGGCCCCGCAGAATAAAACTGAGCTGCGGTCCCTAATCGGCAAGGTCTACTTTGTCAGAAGATTCATATCCAACTTGTCCGGGCGTATTCAAGCTTTCACTCCTTTGTTGAAATTGAAGCCCGATCAGGAATTCGTGTGGGGAGAAGAACAACGCAAAGTGTTAGAAGACATCAAGCAATATCTAATTTCACCACCTGTATTAGTCCCGCCACAGGCTGACAAGCCGTTCAAACTATACTTATCGGCCGACGAGCGGGCTATCGGATCGGCGCTGGCACAGGAGTTCGAAGGAAAAGAACGGGTATTATATTATTTTAGCAGAAGACTCCTGGACGCCGAAACGAGATATTCCCCGGTGGAACGGTTGTGCCTGTGTTTATATTTCTCGTGTACCAAGCTCAGGCACTATTCGTTATCGGCAGAGTGCATAGTCGTATGCAAGGATGACGTGGTGAAATACATGCTTTCACTGCCAATATTTAAAGGACGGATTGGAAAGTGGATCCTGGCTCTGTCAGAGTTTGACCTAAGGTATGAATCGGCCAAACCTGTCAAGGGTCAAGTTATGGCCGATTTCGTGGCTCAGCATTGTGGACCAGAAATTACTGTCGTTGAACCAGTTCCATGGACTCTATACTTCGATGGTTCCTCATGTGGAGCCGGATCGGGAATCGGCATCGTTCTCGTATCGCCTCGTGGGTCAAGCTATGATTTCTCTCTGCCGATAGAGGCATCCGCGACCAACAACCAGGCGGAATACCGAGCCGTCCTAAAAGGTATCCAATTGTTAAGAGAAATCAAAGCCGATGCTGTGGAAATTTTTGGAGATTCCATGCTCATTGTGGATCAATTAACGGAGAGATCTGAATGCAAAGATGATGTCTTAAGGATTTACTACGAAGATTGCCTCCAACTGTTAAAGGAATTCAAGTCTGCGGTGATTGAGCACATTCCCAGAAATTACAATGAAGAGGCCAATAGGCTTGCCCAACACGCGTCCGGGTATCGGCCGATTCAAGGGGCCATGATTCTGGAACTTGCGGGCCGATGATTGGCGAAAGGAGATTGCCGATTGCTTGAAAGATCCATCCAAGAAAGTGTATCGGCGAGTGCATTTTCAGGCCACGAAATATGTGTTGCTCGAAGACGATTTGTTTTACCTGGCGATTGATGGGGTTCTTCTCAAATGCCTGGGAATGGAAGAAGCAAAGGTCCTGATGGGAGAAATCCACGAGGGCGTATGCGGAGCTCATCAATCGGCTCACAAGATGAAGTGGATGATCAGAAACAACGGGTATTATTGGCCAACGACTCTCGAAGATTGTTTTAAATATTATAAAGGTTGTCAAGACTGTCAGAAGTTTGGCAATGTGCAGCGCGCACCAGCCTCGGCTATGAATCCGATAATCAAACCATGGCTGTTTAAAGGTTGGGGGATAGACGTCATCAGACAGATTTACCCTCCATCAAGCAAAGGGCACAAGTTTATATTAGTAGCCACTGATTATTTTACCAAATGGGTGGAGGCAGTTCCGTTAAAGACCGTGACATCGGCCGCTATGATCTATTTCGTGAAGAACCACATTGTTTGTCGGTTCGGCATCCCTCAAACCATCACAACTGATCAAGGAACAATGTTCACCTCAGGGGAATTCGAAGAATTCACCGCCGATATGGGGATTAAATTGTTGAATTCTTCTCTGTATTATGCTCAAGCCAACGGCCAGGCCGAATCATCCAATAAGGGGATAATCAAGTTGATCAAGAGGAAGATAGAGGAACGACCCAAGAAGTGGCACATGTCTTTAACCGAATCTCTATGGGCTTACAGGATGGCTTGCCACGGGGCCACTAAGATATCTCCTTATCAGTTGGTATATGGTCACGAGGCAGTATTGCCTTGGGAATTAAGGACGGGGTCAAGGTGCACATCGCTTCAAGATCAGTTGACGGCCGATGACTATTCCCTCCTCATGAAGGGAGAGCTCGACGATTTGGCGGGTCAGCGATTAAGGGCACTAATTAGCATCGAAGAAAACAAGAAAAGGGTGGCCAGGTGGTACGACAAGAAGGTCAAAGTTAAACAATTCTCCCAGGGAGATTTGGTATGGAAGTTGGTGCTGCCGATAGGGTCTAAGGATCCCAAATTCGGTAAATGGTCGCCCGGTTGGGAAGGGCCGTATAAAATCGACTGATGTGCTCCGGG
This sequence comes from Panicum miliaceum, assembly GCA_032594955.1. Taxonomy (NCBI): domain Eukaryota; kingdom Viridiplantae; phylum Streptophyta; class Magnoliopsida; order Poales; family Poaceae; genus Panicum; species Panicum miliaceum. Next base: position 9,252,997 of record CM064072.1, read on the forward strand.
AAATGCATATATACTAGAAACTATCGAAGGGGAAGAATTCACAAGAGCCTTAAATGGGAGATATCTGAAGAGGTACTATCCAAGTATATGGGTGGGTGCATAACTTACGATAGGGTACATCAAGACAACGTGGCCAACTCCTATTGGCTCCTGTCTATATAGCCGATGTAAAGATGACATCGCCTTAAGGATGAAACATTCGATTTAGTCTGACCGATTCATTATTCGGTAAGAACAGCAGGGTACATGGCCGACACGGTACAAGTAGCCCTTAGAACAAAAGTACCAACATATTTATCAACCGTGCTTTTTCTTAATCTCCCTCTCGATCCGGCCTAATTCTATCAAGAAGCAGATGCTCTTTTCCTCCAGATCCTCCATGGTGACTTCAACCTCGACTTGACGAGGGAGTGGGTGGCTCCTGTCGAGAGGTGGTTGGGATGTCCCCGCCGCAGCATCTTCAACAGCGAATGAGCGAGGGAGTGGATGACTCCTTTCAATTGGCGGCCGCCTAGAGCAGTTAGCGTCTACATGGTCCCAGACCTTCTGGACGTCAGCAGGGACATGACTTTGAGTTCTTCGAAATGAACTTTGATCAGATCTCTGTCCGCCTACGACAATGGTTCGTCTGAATGCATGACTTCAATCGCTCGTTCCAGACTGGGACTAAGGCGTTTCGGCTAAAATGAGAGCAAACAACCACCCAGCGTCAGAATGATTGAAATGTCAAGAGAGGAAATAGAGGAGGATTTCGCACCTGGTTGACGGAGAAAGAAGAAGACGATGAGGACATCTTGACATCTAGTCTAGGAGGACGGAGATCAAGTTGTTAGAGGGAAAGAAGACAGGCAATACGGACGCCTTTGGAAACGATACGGGATCTCATACTTATAGAAGGAAGAGGGTGAAGGAATGGTAGGATGCGTCCCATCGGAATAAAAGGGTAAACAAATGAAAAGCTGCCCAAGAGGACGGTCCAAGTTTGAATCTGCACATCAACGGCAAGAGGACATTAAATGTTTATAGAACTTTTACAGTTCTCCCGAGGAGGGCATCAATAGCCGCAATCGCTCGTTGCCTAACTTGATTGGCCGAGTCTACAATTCTCTGGTCGTCATCAACCGATCCAGGGACTTCTGGCATTTGATGATGGATTTTTATTGCTTCGTGGGCTAGGTTCTGCCTCTCCTGCTTCAACTCGGCGATGATGAATGGGAGATCTTGGAGTCTTTTCTCTTCAGCAGCTATGGCCTAGGTCACCTGATCCATCTCCTTGGCTAGCTCTGCCCTTCGCCGTTTAAGGCGGTCTATGGCACCGACGATATCTGGATGACAGTTTTCAAGGAAGCTGATTCGTCGATGCACCTCTTGAGCTCGATGTTTGTAGGACTCTTCCTCCTCGCGGGCTTTTGCTAGTTTGGCGCGATCGGCCATATGGCGCAAGGCTCTGAGCACTGGAGTCTGCATTGACTCTATGTATGCAGCAGGTTCCAGAGCCTCTGTCGCTTCCTCTGGAATTGGGCCTCTGATTTCACTAAAAAGTTGCCGAATCGGCGAGGCGTCTTCCACTAATCGGCCGATGTCATTTTGGAGGAGGGTCCGTATACTCTCGAGTTTGGCACGGACGTTATCAGAGATCGAGCTCAGTGTGACTTGGCGTGAAGCAACCTCTTCATCGTCAGAAAGGGCAACCGCGAAAGAAAAAAGACTGTTGTTGGGAGTGTCCTGCTCCTGCGAAAGAATAAAAGAAATAAAAATATGGATTAGCCGACGGTAAGGGGAAATCGGCTGATTAGGGTGACAAGTTCCTTACCTCTTTGAAACGGATTTCTTTTGCTTGCGCCGGCGGAAGTACCACCCTCATCTCGGGAACTGGCGCGATTGGCTCGTCAGAAGAAGAAGATTCGACGACTATCAGTGCCCTGCTCGGGCCAGCCTCCTGGAAAGGTATGGGAAATGGATTTTATAAGTATAATGCAAATGATTAAGTCTGATGATATATGATGCCTGCCGTACCTCTATGAGTCTTCCAGCCGATGTTTGTTGGAAAGGTACAATCGATGCACCCAGAGTAGCCTGCATCAAAAATCGGTTAGTTTTTGGTTGAGTATCAAGAAATTGAGTTAAGAGACTCTCTACCTCGGTGAGGGGAATTGCTGGCATTCCGGTTTCCGCCTGGGATGTAGCCGATTGCTGCGGAGACTGCACTAGGGCGATTTGCGCAGCCTGGTAGAAAGAAGAAGTTAATATCGATAGAATACTTAGAAGTATGTGAGGTGTGCGAAATTACCTGAACAGCTTCTACTAGCAATGATGCAGCAGCCACTCCAACTTATGTAGCAGCCTGGAGATCGACTTCCTCAATAATCGGCAGAGTTGGTGCAGCTAAAGGTTCAGCCGATGCAGTCGCCGATTGATCAGCCGATTCTATACGGGCACGCACTCGGCGGCTCATCTTCTTTAAAGAAGTTTTCTTCGGCGTTTGTTTCAATCGGCCGGTGATGATGTCTTTGATGCTTGGGGCATGGTAGCCGATGAGTGGGAATGGTGTGTATGGGCGGCCATTCTCTATCGGCCTACCACTTCGGCTCCGTGTCGGGGGAGTCGACTTTCAGACTGAAAAGGGAAATGAGAGTTAGCGACAAATTTGTAGCATAAAAAGGAATAACATCAAAATCGGCCGGGAAAAGGGCAGTACCGCTGCATTTGAGTCGATGTTGTCAGGATCCAGATCATTGCAATATATTGAAGGAGATGCACAAAAAAGATGCTGCTTCCATTCTGCCCACCATAACTTGAATTGTTGGACAGCAAAAGGAGCCACTATCCAATTGCTTAGGTCAATGGTACTGGAGTCTGGCACTAAATTGCACAGCCGACTGTAGTCAAGGCCCTTAGTGAGCTCATCTCGGAACGGCCGGCAAAATAAATTTGAATCGGCAGCTGACCAAGGCCGAACTGCCGTGCTGCAACTGATGGGTTGTAAAACTCATAAGTTGGAGAATCTTTCCCAGAGAAGAAGTTTGCCGGTAATATCCCTAGTTTGATCAAGACGTCCATGAGATCATTATCAAAGGAGTTGGACGACGAGTCATAGCAGAAGGGAAGCTCAAAATGTGGCTCTGTCCTCTGGTACGGATACCAACTGGTGGTTTCTTCACTAAAGCCATTGTAAAAACATTAGAAATACTCGGCTGTTTGGGTGGCGGTGAACTGGCAACCAGGAAAAACTAATGCCGCTTCGCCGAAAGAAGTGCACTGTCGTCGTATGGTGGGGTTCTCCTCTAACTCGATGTTGGAGAATGTCTTTATCTCTATCTGCTGCTGGGAGATTTTGCTCATGTACAAGTTGAGACAGAGGGTGATGAACCACCAGGGGCCACCAGGGTTACCAATCGGCTCTCCCTTTGATAGTTTGACGCTAATCTGGTGCATCATGTGGTAGGCCGATCCTAGCAGATGCTTCCCGAGGGGGATGGTGGATCCTCTTGACAGGGCTTCGGCCAGAGCGTGTGTCTTCGAAGAAGGGCCAACCGCTCTGCCGCAGAACAAGTGCTTCTCTAGCCACATCATCAAGAACGCTGTATGTTCTCTCTCCAAAATTGTCCCGGTCCTTTCGTCAAGAATTCTGTTGATATACCCTTTCCACCAGCCGATTCCTTTCGTCTCTAGCCGATGGGTTGGCTTGATCAGATAAACAAAGGGTGTATCGGCGGAAGAAATGTCAAGGCCGGTCAGCATCAGGACATCAGCCAGAGTTGGGGTCAATCGTCCGTGCCCAAAGAGAAACGCGTTAAGAGCGTCAGACCAGAAATAGGAGGCTGCTATTACCAGGGGTTCATTCTTCTCCATCTGGGACAAAGAGAGATTGATGCACTGGCCGATTTTTAATTCGTCCCGTTGAACTCTCTTAGAGTTGGCCAATCTTTGGTACCACTCTTTCCAGCCGGGGGTTTCATTCGGCCAAGATCTAAAAGCGCCTGACCACTGACCCAAATCCATAGGTGATTGCTTGAAAGGGATTCTATGGGTTTCTAAGTTAATCAGATCAGTCGGGTCTGGATTCTCCATAGGGCCTAAGCGGATGAGACCAGGAGCTTCGGAAAGGGGAATAGTGATTTGATGTCTAAATGCCTAAAAAAAGGTAAAATGGGAGGAACTAAGAATAGATCTAAAAGGTGCCTGGGCGGTAAAAAGTAAAAGAGGAAAGTTTCGAATGTTTACCTCCAGGATGAAGCTCATCGTCGCCGATGGAGTCGCTGATGGAACCGCCATCGCCGATGGAGTTGCTGGCGGACCCTCCGTGGTTGGTGGAATTGCTTATGGTGCTGCCATTGAAGGAATGAAGCAGATTGTAGACGAAAGAAGGATCACCGGAGAATGCGGTTGGAAACTAAGAGGGCGCTGGTGTAACACCTCAGGTGTTTAAATTACAAAATAAGACTCATTAGCTTAACACAATGCATAAATAAGTAATAAAGGTTTCAATGAAATGAATTATCAATTGGTTTTTCCTTGAATTGAAAAATAGTTGGGTATATGTTCATAAGTACATGTACGTTAATCAGACAAATTAAATAACTTTCATATCGATGAAAACATGGCTAGAAAATTGAATAGGCACGTCGTTGTTGGCATGTTAAAAAAAAGTCTAGTTGAAGCCTAGGAGTGAATGCAAAGTTTTGCCCAGGAAATGACGTGCCCTCGGACTTATACTTTTGAGTTATTAAAATAACTTCTAAACTAGAACTCAAATGAACTTTGGCCTGGAACAAAACTTGTGTAACGTTTTATTTTGAACAACTTTCGTGTTCAAGGATTTTTGAGTTACTACACAGAAATTTGAGAAACACCTGAAATTGCAAACCAGTCCCTGCCTTTTCGTCTATTTTCACTGCAGACCGTTCTTCTCCGCCTCGCCCGACCCTTTCACTCGCCCGACCCTACGCTCGCCCGACCCTTTGCTCGCCCGACCCTTTCACTCGCCCGACCCTACGTTCGCCCGACCCTTCGACTCGCAGCCGTTCGCCCGACCCTTTCACTTCGCCCGACCCTCGGCTTCTCTACGGCCTTCGCTTCGCCCGACCCTCCACCGCCGCGTAGTCACTGCAGGCCACTTGGCCGGCAATGCCTGACCGGCGCTAGGTGCCAAGCCAATGCCTGGCCGCGCCCACACGCCGCGCTCCTCCCCAGTCCGCGCACGCCACGCGCGCGCCGGCGACGCGCGCCTATGCTCGCCGCCCGACGCGCCCAATGGGCAAGTCGCGCCGTGCCCGTGTCTCCGCCGCGTCCCGCCAGTCGCCGCGCTCGCCGCCCGGCAAGACAGCTGCTGCAGCTCCTCGCCCAACCCGCGCGTCGCGTGATCTCCCGCTCCCCCATGCCAAATCCTCAGCGCCCAATCCCCTGCCCGCGCCGGCCGCACGCCACGCCGGCTCTGTTCGCCACCCATCGCGACCTGTAACGCGCCCCCGTCGTGCCGCCCGTGCTTGCGCCTCGCAGTCAAGTCCCGCCCTCCTCCCGCCTCTCTGCTGCCTACAAAAGGCCGCACTGAGCCCCCCCCCCCCCTCGCGCGCGCAGACACCAGAACGCCGCCGCCACCACCATTACCGCCGTCGTGCCCAGCTCACCGTGGAGCTTACCTCTCCGGCCACCCCTTGCCAGAGTTGAGTCTCCCACCACCACCACAGCACCGCACCGCAGCTCACTGCCCCACCCATCGTCGCCCAGAACCGCCGGAGCACCGCCAGCGCCGCCCGCGCCGCTGTCGCACCTTGCTGCTCCGTAGACAGCCCACGCCGAAGCTCCTCCATCCCAGACAAGCCTCAAAACGGGTTCCCCGCGACGCCACGAAGCTCATCGACCAGCCTACGCTCTCCCCTCCTCGCCGGAGCACCGTCGCCTATGCTGCGCCCCGCCGCCGCCCCTCTGCTCCGCGCCGACGAGCCACCTCCGGCCACCCCCAACCCCGACCACGGCCATCCCGAGGTAGCTCTCACCTCCCTGGATCTCCCCGACCCTTTTCCCCTCACCACCGACGAGCCCCCTCGCCGGAATCTGGCCGGCCGCCATGCCAGCACCGCCCAGGGACCCAATTGCATCGATTGAAATCTTTAAAAGAGTCTGCATGCAAGTTTCCAGGGACCCCTCTGTAAAAGAAAGTTTTAACCCTAGATTCAAAATCAGTGAACTTGTAAAATTCATGTAAAATCGTAGAAAAATCGGAAAAATACAAACTCAACTATTCTGGAATCTTTAGATGAAAATCTAAAACTTTTGTTATATGCTTTTCTTCAGTTGCTTGCTAAATCTTGCTGTAAATGAAATGGAAGATTTAATATACTTTAAATGTACCCCCTGTTGTAGACAAAGTCTAAATCTGAAACTTTAACAGTATATTAGTTGCTTGATTTGTAGGTCAGTGTAAAAGTATTAGGGCCAGAACCCATCTCTAGCTAAACTTCTTAATAAAACTTTTTTATGACATAAAATAATAAAACTAATTTATAACTGCTTTTATATTGGGATTCATGTGGTGAAACTTTTCCAGAACTATTGTATTGATGCCTAAATACCACACAAAAATTTTAGAACCATTTTGCTTTCTGTAACCTATTTATATAATTTTGTGATAGGGAAAGATGCACTAATTCAAATAATGAGTTTCTGTGCTTGGAAAATGTTCAGCTTTTTATTGAAGGCCACTTTAGAGTAGCTCTTGTTGTATTAAACGTTTCATACACAGAACCCCTGTAAACATCCTGTAGAAATTAATCTTTATTAAACTAGGTGCATGTTGTCCTATTTATTATGCCTTGTATCTTGCACAGTAAAATCTAAAAAATTTACAGTAACACACATATGGATAGATTAACACCCTGTAAAAGTTTTAGCATCAATACTTTCATGGTTTGTCCTGTATAAAAATTACTAGGTTCCAGCAGTAGCTATGTATTACGTTTTTCATAATTATTCTGCTGCGTGAAAATGTCTGAAATTCTATAGTGCTTTTGTCTCTGCATAATGTGCTCTAAATAAAAATTTCATCGCCAGAAGTTACCTAGGCCAGAAGTTGTGTTTAATCCATGTTGTGCTTAGAAAATTAAGTTTCCATTATAACACAACCCCTTTTGTTTAACGAAGTTAATAAGTTTAAGTTATACTCTATTAACAATTGCCCACATAAACCTTAACTAAGTAACTTCACAACCAAATCTATGTTTTGTGGACTGCAACTTTATCGTGAAGGAAAATAACCGTCATATACCATCACTATAACTTACACTTGTGCATTCATATAGAATCGACTAATCTCGCCGTCGGAACGTACGAGCTGGTGCCCGCGTCCGAGAGTGAGCAGCGTGAAGCTCAAGTAAATCTAACTGAAGCTCTCGAAGACCCGAGCCCGAGTTTGGACGAGCCCCAAGCTAGCTTTTCCCAAGAAGGCAAGCCCGGAGCATGAACCCTATTTTTCTAAACTTATGCAAATTATTACTCTACTTTTCTTGTGCATTAAGTTTATAGGAGTTGAATGGAAACTTAGTTGCATGATCCTAGGTACCCATGCTCTGAACACTAGATATAAGGTTCGATAGAATGCTATGCTAATAGGACTCCGGTAGAAGTCGAGTGATTTCCTGTCACTCGCGAGAATGTAGGAGTTGAATGTTTACTACATGCTGCAATCATAAGGTCAACGGACGGGGTTATGGTACGATGTTTATGTGAAAAATGCTAAGGCCGCAGTGTGTAGTAGTGGTGGTTAAGTCTTTGAACGTACTAACCACATGCCGAGAATATGGTAATCGGTAAGCTTAAGTACCTAATCGGACCGGCAAGTGGACAGCATCCCACCATCTCAACTTCGGTTCCATGCGCGCACATGGTGGGTGCAGAGCTAGGCTCTGTAGTCTCGGATGGTGGCCCTGATCCACAACCCAGGAAGAAAGGGGAAAAGTTGCACGTGTGACTCTAGGAGTAACCACGTGACGTGTGTTTAGGTTTCCCTTGCAAGGTTAAGAAATTCGATTCGAATTGTTCGTTTCTCGCGGTTATTGAGACTGCTTGACCCTTTTACCACATAGAGTAAGAAGAGGAACAATGATGATGATTAATCTTGTTGGATAAAAAATTAATCCTTCCACCATGTATGATATTGGATAATTGCTTACCTAGAATGGTTAAAGAAAACTAGAACTTGGAGCTAAAATTTGAAAGTAAGGACCTACTTTTATATGCTTTTCGGCAAAACAAACCCTCAAGCCAAAAGCCTTGCATGTCTAGGAGTCGGCTAAGTATATTCCACTAGTCGGGTAAGCCTTGCTGAGTATTAGTATACTCAGCCTTGCTTGTGGGCTTGTTTTCAGGTGAAACTTTCGAGGATATGATTGCTAGTTTGACTTGGCCTTGTACCCTTCCTCCTGGTTGGTCGGTGGAATGGGATACGCCCCCGACCAATGGTGATAATGCCGAGTGATGTCTCATACGGGCTTCATCGAGACATCCTGTATCGTCGAGTAGTTTATTGTCATTTTTCGCTGCACTGAACTCTGAAGAACTCAAATATTTTGAACTCTGAAGTACTTTGTTTTACAAATTTGAACTCCGTTGTAATCATTTATGTGAACCCTGTGGTGTAAAATTTGTGGAATATTGTATCCTCTGGGCTCACCTTCGTGTGAGTACATGTATGTGTGGTTTCGATCGGCAAAAACTGTGGTTGTATCGGGAGGTTACCCGACAGACCAATGGATTATTCCGTTTGAAGTGCGAGTTAGTCCTGATTGCCCTCGTGGTGATGGTTAGCGCACTTGAGCCGGATTAATTCAGGTCGTTCTGCCACAGCTGGGAGAGGATAGAAAGTGATTCGCTGGGGAGGAAATTACTAAGTTCGTGGAGAAGAAGAGGCGGAGAACGCCGGTACTTAAAGATAGTCCGAGAGAGAAAGGGTAAAGGCGGGACTTTTGCCGCACCGTCTACACGAATTCCAGGGGAACAGTTGTCTCAGGCGCCCAGTTCGAAAAGATTGCAATCATCATGTAGAAGACAGCGAAACGGAAGGAGATTTTTGCCGCATTTGTTTTGGAGGAGAGAGTAAAAAAGAATTTCGAAGTAAAAGTCATGTTTTACTCCGAAACTGGGGGGCATGTGTTGACGCCAGATTTTGACACGTGTTGAATCGGCGTCAGGAGAGGAAGAGATTGGCCGATGCGGCAGATTTAAAGGCTATAGTTGGGAATCGGCCGATTGACGCTACAGTTAGGAATCGGCCGATTGGCGCTGCAGTGTTTCATGCGATTGGCGAATGGAGTTGGTAGGGGTCGGCCGATTGAAAGGCTAGAGCGTTTGGGACAATGTGGGCTTGCGCCAACAGATAGGGGATGAAGCCAATAGAATCCCAACAGAGGATCCCAGTCAAAGATGACCTGACGTTAGTCAAAGAACGACGCCGACTCGGTCGAGGAGCAATGGAAGGAGTCCGGATTGGACTGGGAGATGGCAGCAGAAGATTCTGCGGGAGCCCGTTTCCTTTAGGAAAGTTTTATAGATATAGTAGTTTTTATTTAAATCAAGTTTGTAGCGGATCGTAATAGATCAGGAGTCTTAGTCCTAGGGTATAAATAGAAGCAGTCAGGGTTTGTAGAGGACATACACATCAATCAACACAAACAATCTACTTTTTCATCGTACTTTACTTTCAAGTCGGCGACTTCGCCAATACTTCTTTTTCTTTCACGAGTTCGTACGGATTGGCAAGGCTGTATCGACACGATCTCCGGCCAATTGGTAGGTTCCGTTTATCGAATAACATCTAAGCTTTAACTTTGGGCGCATCGCCGTTGTTTCGTTTAGATTTATTCACCAGTTATCGATATTTACTAGAATTATAGGTTTTACCTATTGTTCTAGTTTTATCACCAATTATCCAGCTTGAGATCGAACTGTCGGCTTTATCATTATTTTTCCTTGTTTATTATCATATAGCCGATTAGATCTATTTCGAGTGTTGCACCTGCAACGATTGTTTGAGTTACTCCAGTAGTTTCTCTGCAATCGCCACGTGATTATCGGCTAATCTATAGCCGGTCATCTTCATAGCAAATCGGCCGATTCGCTGATACGCTTTTCAGGACAGATCGGAACTTTAGCCGATCGGAACCCCGGAATTTAATACATTTCTTTCCTTGTCAATCAACAGGTCAGATTGACTGGCACGCCGTGCGAACCGCACCAGGGCAATCACCCGAACAGGAGTTAAGCAGATTCTCCCGGGTCGTGTGTCCGACGCTGAAGGTCATCGGCCGATTCCCGGCCGACTTTTAGCGCCAACAGTGACATCCCGGACTAGGACAAATTTGAGCCCACTAGTGGCCTATGTGTGAGTGGCATGGCAGGTGTGGCCTAGTTGAGGGTGAGGTTCACCAACATATAAACTCAAGTGCTAAGTGCATTTCAACCCTCGGGTTAACCCTTTTACGCGAAGCGATGATGAAAGCGTAAGTGGAGTTGGCGCGAGTGCGTGTTTTACTAAACTTGCGAGTAGGACTGAGCCATATTTGGGACTGGGGCATTACAATCGGTATCAGAATGGATCCTTGCGGTTACACGGGCGTGTGCGTGCTAGGGACGCGGTCATATGGCGCATGGCGTGTGTGAGCCCTGTGTGGTCACACGGCATGGCCTATGTGCAGGTACTAGACGCATGGACGTGTCCTAAGAGGGAAAGTTCCTGGTCGATTGCCTAGTGTGCGGGTATGTTGCCGACGAGGATGTCGGGTCCTTTAGGCGGGTGTATATGACATACTGGTCCAGGACAAATTTTAGCCTACTAGTGGCCCATGTGTGAGTGGCATGGTATGTGTGGGAAGTTGTCCCCCTTGCTAGTTGAGGGTGAGATTCACCAACATATAAACCCAAATACCAAGTGTATTTCAACCCTGGGTTAACCCTTTTACACGAAGCGAGAATGAAAGTGTAAGCGGGGTTGATGTATGTGCGTGTTTTAATCAGCGTGCGAGTCATATTTGGAACTAGGCGTTACATTGTATATGAGTTATTATTCCGCGTACTCTGCTAAAACTTATTAGGAGTGCTGGGGAGGGGGTGGCGGTCGCGAGGGGGAGCAAGAAGATAATGTTATGTGCGCGAGGTTGCTTAGGGTGCAAGTGGATAGGAAAGCTACGGTACATGAATTTACACATGACTGCAGTAAACGCCGGAAACATGTATGATGTATATATATATATGGCCGGAGGAAGTAATAGCTTGATTAACTTTGTTCTGGAATTCATTCTAATGTAGATGTACATATAAATTTTGAATTGACGAGACAAATGGTAGTGAAGTTTAAACAATAATAAGTCCAAAAGAACATTGACTTGATGGAAGGACGGCAAAATCGGCTGTCTTGTCTCGTCATGGATGAAAAGACAGCACTCCACTTGATCCACATGATTTATAGGAAATAAATGGAATGAATATTACGCTCAATTTAAGCTTGTCCTGTCTTGTCTCGTAGTTCTCTTTAAATGGTCAACCAGAATATTTTCAGCAAGTCCTAAAGGCAGCACTAAATTAGTTCAATATACATGTTGTCGAGTTTCTAAATGCTAATCCCAGTGCATTGTATCATGTCACTCTTTCCAAAGTTGACATGTTATTTAATGACAAGTATATTGGTGTTATTTCTTAATGACCTACATCAATTATTTGTTGCATTTATTTGTTGTACCTATTGCAATAGACTCAAAGCATGTACATGGCACTACTACAAAAATAATTTATAGTAACGTCCTATTTTTTCCCGGGGCGGGTTAAAATATAATCCGTTCCTACAAAAGAAGCGGGGTTAATGTAGCAGCTGATCCGCCCCTGGAAAAGTATTTTTAGCAGCGGGTGACGCCATCACCCGCCCCTAGAAATGAGGCTCATTTTCAGTGGTGAATGATGGCATCACTCGCCCCTAAAAATACATTTCTAAGGGCGGTGACGCCATCACCCGCCCTTAGAAATGAGGCTCATTTTCAGGGGCGGATAATGGCATCACTCGCCCCTAAAAATATATTTCTAAGGCCGGGTGATGCCATCACCCGTCCCTAAAAATGGACGACAAAACTAGCAGCAACCCTTCTTCCTCCTACCGACAACAAAGTGTTTGCTCAGGTGAAGTGCTCCCCAAAAATTCAAACAAAGAAAAAGGGGAGGGAAGGTTTAAAACTTGATTTCCTTCGAAGTTGGGGGCTCTAGGAGGTAAGTTGATCCTAATTTCGTGTCTTTTCTAAGCTTTTTGGATAGTTTTAAGGCTCAAATGGAGCTCTCCTACCTCTAGCTAGATCTAGATCTCTATTGTGTGGATTTGCCATTTGGGGCTACATTTGCCTTAAACTTTTGGTTGAATTTATGTTATTTTAGTAGGACAACAAGATTATGTAATCATTTGGGTCCAACCTTTATGTTTTAGCCTCATTCCTATATAAACAAATTCCTAGATTCATGGAGGAGGGAGAAGAAGGTTTGATATTTTTTCTATATTTACACAAATGCATGATAGTTTTTTCCACAAAATTTAGTTGTTCAATAATAGGTTGGATTTTAATTTTTTTAGTTAGTACATGTTAAATTTACTTTTTTCAATATCTACGTATATATATTTGTGGCCATTTGGGGCTCCATTTGCCTCAAACTTTTGGATGAAGTTATATTATTTTAGTAGGAGAATAAAATTATGTAATCATTTAGATCCAATCTTTATGTTTTAGCCTCAATTCTATGTAGCCAGTTTCCTAGATACATGGAGGAGATAGGAGAAGATTTGAGTCTCTTCTATATTTACACACGTGCATATCTATGCGTATATAAAGGCATATATTTTCAAAATTATTGAAGAGTTTATTTTAATCTATTTAAATTATTTGTTCATGTTCAGAGATGGATAGGATATGGATGTACAAAGCAAGAAGGGCAGATGCCTTTCCTTGGAGAACTTAATAAATTCATTCGAGCTGCGGAAAACCATGCAAGAAATGAGAAGACACAGAGGATACCTTGCTCATGCAAAACCTGCAAGAATATGTGAGTATTCACCAACACAGCTTCAATCAGATTGCATGTGTTGGTGGGTGGTTTTGTTGAGAATTACATGATCTGGACATATCATGGCGAGAAACCACCCCCCCTCCCCCGACGGAGAATCCACTCGATGAAATGATAGAAAACGTCGAGTTTGATAGATTGTTTGATGCTTATGATGATTTTTTTGCGGGTGTCAGCGATGATGACGGTGATGGTGTCAGTGAGGGGCCCATTGATGGTGGTAGTGATGATGGTAGTGACAACAAACTTGATGACAGTGATTTCCTTAGCCAGTTGTTGCGCTGCACCAAAGCAGAGCTATTGGTAGGTAGTGCAAAGGGGTTAGCAAACTTCAAGACAGTGAAAAAATCAGCGGAGGAAAATATATACGAGCGATCAAAGGGATATCCGAAACACTGGACCGTGCTTCATTTTATACTTGAGCTGTTGACTCTAAAGGCTAAGCACAGTTGGTCAGATAGAAGTTTCAATGATCTCTTGCATATGTTGGCTTGGTTGGTTCCAAAGCCAAATAAAATGCCCGCCAACAACTATCGAGCAAAGAAGCTTGTCAGTCCATTTATGATGGGTGTGGAAAGAATTCATGCATATCCAAATGATTGTATTATGTATCATGGAGATACTTTCAAAGACTTGGACAAATGCCTTGCTTGTTCTGCAAGTCGATACAAAAACAATTCTAGTTATTGTGGTGGCGACATTCAAGGTCCAGGCGACTGGAATGACAGCAAGAGGAAGGGTGCATGGAATAGCGTTGCCTCTATTGAGCCAGCATACACTACTTTAGGCAGTTATAAGAAGCAGACAAGAAATTCTGCGATGGCTATGTGGTACCTTCTAGTTGCCGATCGCATTGGACTCCTTGGATTGGCCAAAGAGTAAATACATGGAATTCTTATTCATCCTCAAAATATTAGCGAATTTCTTATCTTCCATATGTACGTCATGCTAATTTTTCCATAAAATTAAATATTTATAAATTAACTTCTCATTTCTTTCTTTTTAAAATAGGGCTTACGGGCACTACATTAATAAAGAGTTGCTCATCCTGCCAATAAAAAAAACAGAAATGACTCTAAGCACAAACTTCCCATGCCACAAGCAACCTGCAAATTCCGTGCACTGCAGGTATTACATGTGCGAGCATATGTGGGTGCAAGGGAGATACACAACTGATCCTGAACGTGTAAGGGACTACTCTTTCTTAGGGATAGATGTATATGTGTACATTATTTTTGCGTCTATCTAACATTTGCTTAATCTTTATGTGGATTCATTAATTGCAAATTCATCCAATAAGGAATATGGGGCCACTCCACGAGAAACAACCTGTAGAAGTAGTAGCCGATTTATGTCGTTTCATTATGCATCAAGTGATCCACCCAATGGCTACATTTTTAAAAAGGCCACGAATTAGCAACGGACCTTAAATACATTGGTCTTCGTGAGTGGACGAACCCGTAGCACAGTGACTTCTCAAGTAGCGTTGGAAACTAGGCAAAAAACATATATTGAATCAACACTTTTAATGATGTATTCTAATGATGCACTGTAATAATAATAAATATTTTGTATGTATACGATTTACTTTTATATGTATAATTATTTATATTCATGAAACATATTTCATATCAATTACTATGATATTTGATCGCGTAGAAGCTTGATATGTTAAAATTGGCAGAAAACAAAATTTTAAAAGGTAGCGAAAAACAGATTTTAAAAATTTAAATCCAAATCAGTAAAATTTTAGGCAGGAACCATGTTTCTAGGGGCGGGTCATGCCCTAACCCACCCCTAAAAATTAATTTTTAGGGATAATTTACCCCTAACCCACCCCTGAAAAAACCATTTCCAGGGGCGGGTCATGGGGTGAGTTGCCCCTGAAAATTGATTTCCAGGGGCGGATTAGGGCACGATCCACCCCTGAAAATGGGTTTTTAGGACGGGTAAGGTACCCGCTCCTGCAAAAAGCTATTTTTAGCTGCGACAAGCAGGGGCGGGTACCGGACCTGCTCTTAGAAATGAGTTTTTACCCGCCCCTAAAAACGTTTTCTGTAGTAGCGCGGTCTTTGTAATCTTGGATATTGAGCCTAAGCTAGCTGCATCTCCGAGATGATAGTGCTTTCTTCTTTCTCTTCATAAATCACATACCATGTCAACAAAAAAAAGAATCATGCATGGCACTGGGATTAGAGTAAGGGAATTCCCTAAATCTTGGGAAAAAAATTCTGAACAATGCAAGTTATCGTTAAGTTAATGCAGCCTAAGATCTGTGAATAGTTGACCAACCAATAACCTCTATTAGGCCAGGTAAAATAGACCTGATCATTCAGCATTTTAAATTTTGAAATGCAAAAATAGGTTATATTAACATCATGAAGATGCCATCTAACCATTTTTTTCCCTCATTGTAAGGATCGGAAAGGGAGGCATGGGTGGTTCAAAATTAATAAATAACATTTATTTTGTATTCTATCTTTTAATATAGTTATTTGTGCGAAAACCAAGTGTTCTATGGAAGTATTTCTGATTTTACAGACGTACTGCTAATGGTGATAAAATGGCCCATCTGCAACTCTTAGGATTATGATAGATGGTTAGTTGGGTAAATCATCTACTTACCGGACGGTTCGTCATCTAGCGTTCTATTCTAATATAACAAAATCCGACAGTTCTTTACACCTTAATCGTCTGCAATTCTGTTAATCATCGACACCTAATGATGATGGTTAGTTTCAATATGTTCAGACGGTTTTGATTAGTTAAGATAAATATTTGTTTGGCCGTCTGTGTTATTAGAAAAAATGACCGACATTGAAGAAGGATTGTAAATCATTCGATATCCTCCTTTTAACTATGTCTATTGTGTGTCGTTCTGACATTTTTCGTATTAATGACCGTCAGCAATTAACTCAATGGAAAACACCGATTTTGCCATGTGCTGCACGAGACAATTTTACTGGCCCTATATTATAGAATCCATGAAACCCGTCCACTAATTTATTTTTTAACAATTTGTATTTCGACATAGTGAAAGAAATAGTCAATTTATTTTGAAGATATATTTTCCGTTTCTTTCTCTTAGTTTAATGGAGGATCTCATGGAATGCCATAACTCCTGAAACAATTTCTTTACTTTCATAAACACAGTTTGTGCTCTACAAATAAGTTTAGCAGCATAGGGTTCAACTCTAATGGTCAATGCCTTTGTCAATAGTTTTATAAAGGCAGTTTTGCCAGCATATAGGTATGTATTGCTGGATTTTCTCACATTAGCTACTTTAGGTAACAGGGTAATGATGCCATAATTCATCCTACTGAAATCAAGCTTTCCATTACAAAAATCATCAAATAGTTGGACAATGTCCTCCTTGACAACATCACACAGCATGTTTGGTAAGACTCAGTGGGGACGTTAGTCTCCATCTGGAACAGTGTTGCTTTGATCTCTACTTCAGAGAAGGTCCTACAAAAGCTTTCACTTTCATTATCACTTTCATTCAAGTTTTCACTTTCTTCTCATCTGGAGGGCCATAAGCCTCTTTGTAGTAGGCAGTATCATGCTCTAATAGATTATCATCACCTTCAATTGTTTGATTTCCATCAGTTTCTTTCAATTTCCTCCCATTTGCACCTCTATGGAAAAATTAGTATTGTTATCACCTTTCAAGAGCAATATTCCATGGACTCTTTTGTACCAATATAGTTCCTCCTCATCCAGAGATTTCAGACTTTCACATATTAGCTTCATCTTCCTAAAAGGTTGATCAATGGTTAATTGACCTTCCTCCACTAGTTGTTTACGAAAGAATCTCCACTTGAACCTCTCTTCTTTTATTTCCAAGTTCCGCTTGCAAATTAAGGAGCCACCCTTTGTAGTATTATTTGGAAAGTTTGAGTTTTTGCTGGATTTTGTCAAAACAAGATTTTGCTCTATAAGGCCTCTCCGAAATTTGTTTTATCAAAGGCAAATAAACATGCTTAACCAGCTCAATTGTCACCCTGGGATACTTCTCAGAGAAAAGGCTACAATTGTCACAATGCCCTTGTGATTTATTAATTGCATGCATAGAGGGCATCAACACTAGAGTAGCTTGAGAAGAGGTGATGGTGGTGCCAGCAACAGTAACGGTGATTGCGGCGGTAATACAATACCACAAAAAGGGTCAATACCAAGGGATATTACACACTACAATCAAACACGTCTGCAATAAACATATTGCATAGGGTTTTTAATGATGGCCATCTATCTAAACTTAACCCTATGGGCGAAATATTGTGATTATTTAATATCAAAGATGGTGTTTTAATGTGTTTGTTATATATTGCAAATGATTTTTTAATGTGAAAACTGTCTAAGCCGTATACAGTTAGTAGACGGATTTTCTTTTAAAAGAAAACTTTTCTTACATCATTGAGTATCACTTACGGATTTTCTTTAACAACCATCAACACAATACATTACACATGGTTTTTATACAACCTTTTATATATATGTACTACCTCCGTCCTGTTTGTTCCGGTGTATGCCAGAATCTCTTGTCGTTTAGGACAAAGTTAGTATAGTGTCAGTGCAAGCAGTTATTCGAAAACTCTTATCAACCATATATCATTCCTGATGGAGTTGATCTCTTGATCGTTCCCTTAAATCTTGCATTGCAAGTAGTTCTACAAGCACCACCACCCTTGTGCTGAGTCAAGAAGATGAGTTGAGGTCTTGATCGGAAACTGAAAACTTACAGCATCCTTATCAATGAAGCTCGTGAAACCCTTTCTTGTGAAACTACGCTGCAGAAATATTCAAACTGCTTAGCAAAACAGTTACAAAAATAATATAAAGTTCTAGCCTCTGCAACAATTGGATACAAACAACCGTTACAAAAGAAAAAAAAAAGGGAGAAATGAGACTTATTATGCTCTAAGCAATACCCGATCTTGAACTCAATATATAGCTCAAAACTAACTATCAACCTATGTACTACGAAGTGAGATGATCAAAGCCGACAAACTTTGTTCTCCTCCTACAAAAGAAGCCAATGAACAATACATATCTCTAAAGCATCACGTATGTCTCCAATGTCCACCTGTGCTCCACCGATTGATCAACTAATACCACGTTACCAGCTTGCACTCCACCTGTTGACCCGCATTTCCTTAACTCATAGTAGTTAAGCTTCTCACAAAAGCAACACCACCAAACTAGAGCATTCATTCTCCTCCGTCCTAAACCAAATTATCTACCAGACCCAAGGCCCGGAATTGAAGCAAAACAACAGAGGCAGCCCACAGTAGGATGTCAGGTCGAGGAGTGAGGCGCGAGATCTTCCAGGCTTAGGATTTTGCACTATCAACAGGCACCAATTTTATGTCCCATGCCCAACGGCACAAGTATAACTAATACCTCCCCAGCAATTCTTGACTGCAGATATCACAGGGGCATGTCGAGGAACTTGTCAATATCGACCTCATTGGACGATGAATATCCGGGGAAGCTGCAAAGACCTTCGGCTGGGCATTTCACCAATCATGCCATGAGTGCCTAGCTTGGTATGCAACCGCAACATCGAGCTATATTGCATGAGACTCAGGGTAAAGGATGCCGAGCAACATAGGAGTTGGTGGTGATGTTCGTGGGCCCGTACTATCCTCAAAGTGTGCAACGCCAATGTCGGAGAGCACAGAGCAGGCATTTTGTCAAATAATTGGCAGGCACGTCAGTGTCGGACTGACAACAATGGCGAGTGATTGGGGTCCGGAACGAGCACCTTGTGGCGGTGGGACATAACAGAAGTAGCTGATAGGAAGAACAGAAGCTTGCCACTGTGTTGGCCATCGCTCGTGACAAACTGGCAACGGGAAAAAGATTCTGAACTCAACACAAAATGTGTAGCAGCCACTGTGTTTGTCGAGCGATGGACTAGGCCAAAGCAAATGTGGTCCAAACAATATAACCAGGCAGTCTTTAATCTCTGGCTATCTATACAATGAAGTATAATGATCCAGCGACCGTAACCATATGTATAACCATTCCACAAAAGTAAACTTTACAATCTAGGGGTTAATTTCGCCACTATATTCAATATCTCAGACTCTCAGTAACCATCATGGCATTTGTTTAGATATCCTCACCAACTTCGATTCTGATGCAGTGTGCTGCTTTTTATTTCCGGTCACCACCTCCATACTCTGTGGAGTTCCCATTCCAGAAAACATTTGGATCATTAGATGGACCCTGATCATCGCTCCCCAGAGTGTGGACATTGGCACCAAATGGTCTGGACCGCCTTCGCAGCGTGTTTGCAGAGCTCTCATCAGTCGCTTCTTGGCCCCTGTTACCAGGAAGAGGCCGGCGCTCATTCCATGGACCAGATGGACGGCCTGTTTCACGGAGATATAAAGATAACTGCACAGATCAGAAATCACCTAACTACAAAGGCTTAAATGAAAATGTCTATGCAATCATTCTGACCTTCATTTGGCTCTAGCTCTGGCCTTGACGTAGTAGGATTTCCCCTCAAGTAGGAGAGAGGATTCGCAAAAGACATGATGGTTCTCAAGTAACCAAAATATCCCCCACCACCTGAACTGTCACCAGCGTAAGATGACGACGATGATGATGATTGAAGCCTTGATACCTGAACAGGCTGCCGATGTGGAACAACAATCATAGCATGACGGTTTTGAATACCCAGCTCGTATAGTGTGGTTTCCATATCTGAACAAGAATTTGGTCATCAATTTAACTAGATATCAAAAACTTCTGCAGTGATAAAAATAACAATATAACAATACAAGAGATAAATCATACATGGAGGGAATATTCTGGAAATGATTGTCGCGTAAAAGAAAATATAGAAAAGAAAAAACAATAGCCATGCTTGAAATGCAACTTTAGTATGCATTCAGTATTGTATTTAAACAGTTGGTTCCTGGGTATATTGCCAAATTAACTGTCTTCAAGGAACCAAGCTAGAGAAGTTATTGGTTCTGGTTTTCTGTTTCTTTTTCTAGGTTCATCTGAGCCCAGTCAAGTTTGGTAAACAATGCTGAAGAACCAGAAAAAAATTCTGCTAGTCTTGACAAATACGCCTACTAGATCACAAAACTGAGAATGCAAAATACTAACAACCTGATGTAAAAACGCATATTGAAAACCAGACATGAAGATTCGGTACCTTGTTCAGAGAAAATTTTTTTTGGATAAACCAGAGAGAGATCATAAGAGCCAAACCCACTGCCTTTGTTTTCATCCACAAAATTCATCGCTTTCCTTAAAACATCTTGTTTTGTCAATTTCATTTCCAGTCTATTTCCACTGGGCATACGAATGCTAAGCTGAATATCATCTGATTTCACAGGATTAGAAACAGGTTCAACAGGGGCACTAGAAGTTATGTTATCTTGTTGCACAAGCAACTGGGTGGAAACCCCTCTAGTACTGCCTGTACTAGGAGTTGCCACCACAGGAACTGCAGCGCAAGTTCCATCATCTTTGTTCTTTCTTTTCAGAGATGGTGTAGTGTCTTCATCTTCTGGGTCTGCAGAACTACCCATGTTTGCACTCATTGAACCAACAGGCAAATCACATTCAACTTCAGTAGATGCTGAATCTATCTTTTCAACAGCAATACCACCTGAATCTGATTGTGAGCCTTCTCCTTGTTTTTCATTTATCTCAACCAGTTCCTGAATAAGCCATGTTTTATCACCTTAGCCCATGTACCATTTGGAATGAAACCTCCATTACATATAAAGGTCATACGGAATGAACAAAACAACTTACATCATCGTTGGTGCTACTAGGTAGTTGTGACACCAATTCAGCTGAATGAGCAACTCCACTGGCTCCAGAAATATCGGGCGCACTGGATGAAACAGAAGGATTTTCTGAAGTAGCAGAGCCTCCTTGTGGAAGCAAAGTAGTAGTAGTAGTATTCACAGGTTCAGCATTTCTTGAAGCAAGCGAGGCTGTCAACAAGGTTGCTGCTGTCTCCTACAACAATTCACAAGTATACATCTTTAGCAGAGCACACTAGTGGTGGTAAAAAAAAAGCTGGAAAACAGACTAACGCAAATCATATGATGACCAATCATTATTTTTGTTTCTCAATGATATGATCTTACTAAGAGAAAATTCTGCCTGTAGTGACATGCTTGCACACATGATGATGGCTTACTGGTGATAGTTGAACAATGAAATATGGAAACTCTTTAATAGTGGTCGTTTGGGGTCACTCCCTCTGATAGCTGCAAAACTGTACTAATTTCCTGACTAATTGAGGGTATTATGCCAAATACTCTAAATTCAGATTATCCTGACAAACCCTAAATAAATTTCCTGGGAATAAGTTCTTGTACTATAGTCTTTGTGGGTCTCAGTCTTTGTAGCATATTAGAGGACAGCATCTTAGACCAGAGGAGCTCATGTGATGTGGTCTTGCTGCCCCTAGGACAGAAACTAGAGAACAGCATCTAGAGGACAGCATATTAGATCAGAGGACAGCATATTAGCTTTAACTGTTAGGACAGCATCTAGACATCTTAGACCACTTTGCATAAACTTGGTTGCCCAGCCAGCTATAAATATGTAACCCCAACCCCTCGGGTTGGCATGGCATTGTGTGAGAAGTAAACCAGAAAATTGCCCCAACTCCTAGTATCATCCTCTCGATGAGAGTAAGAGTTTCGATACTAACAACTGGAATCAGAGCCGTTCTTTCCTGCGGCTTGAACATCTCCTGTTCCTCTCCCTCCCACGTCTCCTTTCGCTCTCAGCCAGCAGCAGCAACACCTGCTGTTTCTACTCACCTCTCCTTCCGTGCACAGACAAGCAGCAGCAGCAGCACGTCTGAGGCAACCTCCTCCCCACGCAGCAGCCCCCCATTAGCACGCCATGTCCGAAGGGCGGTCTCAACGCTCGATCGCCTTGAGCGCGCAGCACCGGCAGGAGGCCGAGGTCGCAGCGGCAGAAGAGCGCGAGCGAGCGGCAGCAGCAACTGCAGTGACGGCGGCAAGGGCGGCAAGGTTGGTAGCGGCGGAGCTGGCAGCAGCAAGGGCGGAGGTGGAGGCAGCGGTAGCGGCAGATGCAGCGGCGACGGCGGCAGCGGAGCTCGAGGTTCTGCGCGGCAGCAGCTCCGATAGCTCTACCTCCGCCGACGGCGGCACCGACGTGGACCTCGGGCTGGTAAGGGAAACAGCTCGCGAGCGGGCAAGGCAGTGGGCAGCTGCGCACCCCCACGGGGGTGGTGGCGACGGCCCAGACGGGCGCGGACGCGCCGGCGGCACTCCAGGCGGGGGCGGGCGCGGCGACGGCAGCCCAGACAGGCGCGGACGCGCCGGCGGAGCCCAAGGCGGGGGCGCGCACGATGACGGTGCTCCCGACGACGGCGGCCGGGTCAACGGAGAGCGCGGCCCTCACAGGCGGCGCGGCTCTCCCTCCCCAGACCGGCGCCATGGCTACCATGGCGTCCAGGCGGTGGTCAGGGACCTCGGTCCCGGTGGTGGGGGGCCTACCCTCACCAAGACCAACTACGTCGAGTGGGTCGTGGTCATGAGGGCGAGGCTCCAGGTGCGGCACATGTGGGAGGCAGTCCGGTACGGCGATGTCGACTTTGATGAAGATCGACGGGCGCTGGATGCTCTCATCGCTGCAGTCCCGGCCGAGATGCAGTTCACGCTTTCCAAGAAGCGGACCACCAAGGAGGCCTTGGGCGCCATCCCTCCGGCACGTATCGGCAGCGACCGCGCCCGCAAGTCCACACTGCACGCACTTCGCAAGGAGTGGGAGAACCTGGCCTTCAAGCCAGGTGAGGACGTCGATGACTTTGCTCTCCGTCTCAACACTCTGCTGCAGAAGATGGTGCAGTACAGCGACGACACCTACGACGAGGAGAGAGCTATCGAGAAGCTCTTTCGCTGCGTCCCCGAGAAGTACAGGCAGATCGCTCGCTCGATCGATTCTCTGCTGGACCTCTCTACGATGTCGATCGAGGAGGCGATAGGTCGCCTCAAGGTTGTCGACAGCGATGAGCCACAGCCTCTCTCGGGGCCTATCACCATTAGCGGGAAACTCCATCTCACTCGAGAGCAGTGGGAGGCATCCCAGGGTGGCGGGAGGAAGGGGGAGTCCTCTTCCTCGACAGGTGGCCGCAAGCGCGGCAAGCTGCGCAAGGCGCGCGGAGGCGCCGAGGCCGGGGCGCGAGGACGTACCGAGGGTGGCGCTCGTGGAGGCGCCCAGGGCGATGCCGCCGGCGCACGCAAGCCGGCACGAGACGACACCTGCCGTAACTGCGGTGGAGTTGGTCATTGGGCCAGGAACTGTCGACAGCCACGACGCGGCCAGGCCCACGTCGCACAGGTGGAGGAGTCGGCTCTCCTTCTGGCACACGCAAGCATCGAGCTACCTCCAGCGGCATCGGTCGTAGCAGATCTCCTCCACCTTGACGAGTCGAGGGCACACGCCTTTCTCGGCGACGCCTCCAACAACGACAAGATTGATTGGTGGTGCCTCGACACCGGCGCCACCCATCACATGACCGGTTGGCAGTGTTAGTATCGAAACTCTTACTCTCATCGAGAGGATGACACTAGGAGTTGGGGCAATTTTCTGGTTTACTTCTCCAATGCAATGCCAACCCAAGGGGTTGGGGTTACATATTTATAGCTGGCTGGGCAACCAGGCTTATGCAAACTGGTCTAAGATTCCTAGATGCTGTCCTAACAGCTAAAGCTAAGATGCATCCTAGATGTTGTCCTAACAGCTAAAGCGAAGATGTTGTCCTCTGGTCTAAGATGTTGTCCTCTAATATGCTATCCTCTAGATGTTGTTCTCTAGATGTTGTCCTAGGGGCAGCAAGACCACAGCACATGAGCTCCTCTGGTCTAAGATGCTGTCCTCTAATAGGCTACAAAGATTGAGGCCCACAAAGACTATAGTACAAGGACTTATTCCCAGCATTCTCCCCCTAAGTCTTGTGCGTCGTCTTGTGGGAAAGCTGGACCATCCCGGTCCGGGAACAAAGCTCAAGGAACTTGATCCTCCCAAGGGGCTTGGTGAGCAGGTCCGCAAGTTGGTCCTTGGTGTTGATGTATTGGTGTTGATGTAGCTCGCCTTGATGCTTCCTTCCTCCAAGCAGCCTCGGATGAAGTGGTACCTCAACCGGATGTACTTGCTCCGTTCATGGAAAACGGGGTTCTTTGCCAGGGCCAGAGCGGACTTGCTGTCCACCCTAAGTTCCACCGCTTCAGTGTCTCTTCCGAGAAGATCACCGAGCAGTCGAGCGAGCCAGAGCGCCTGAGTCGAAGCGGTGGAGGCCGTTATGTACTCAGCCTCGCAGCTGGACAGGGCCACCACCTGCTGCTTGACCGATTGCCAGCTAACGACGCACTTGCCAAGGAAGAAAAGGATCCCGCTTGTGCTCTTGCTGGTGTCGATGTCGCCGGCGTGGTCGCTGTCGCTGTACCCGACAAAGTGTGCCTCCCCAGGACACCTCGGGTAGTAGAGACCGTGGTCGAGAGTCCCTGCAACATAGCGGATGATCCTCTTCACAGCCTGTTGGTGCTCCGTCGTCGGTCGCTGCATGAACCGACTAACGTAGCCGACGGAGAATGCCAAGTCTGACCGTGTGTGGGCGAGGTAGCTAAGGCTCCCCACAAGACGCCGGTACTGCGTAGCGTCCACCTCCTCCGTCGTGCTGTCGCGGCGAAGCTTCAGCCTCTCCTCCATCGGAGTGAGAGCTGGGTTGCAGTCGGTGAGCCCAGCCAGCTCAACGACGCGCTTGGCGTAGGCGGTCTGTCGAAGCGTGATCCTAGAGTCATCCTGGTGCACCTCGATCCCCAGGTAGGAGAGAGGTCCCATCCCAGGTCACTCATCTGGAGGTGGCCTTCATCTCTTCCTTGAACGCCGCCACCTCCGCATCCTTGGTGCCGGTGATCACCAAGTCGTCGACGTAGACACCCACCAGCAGGGCATTTCCTCCATTGCCCCGCCGGTAGATGGCCGCCTCGTGCGGGCTTTGCTCGAAGCCCATCCCCTTGAACGTGGAATCCAACTTGGCATTCCATGCCCTCGGTGCCTGCCGCAAGCCGTAGAGAGCCTTGCGCAGGCGTAGCACCTTGCCTTCCTTGCCGGGGATCGCGAAACCCGGCGGCTGGTGTACGTAGACCTCCTCCTTCAAATCGCCGTTAAGGAACGCCGACTTGACGTCCATGTGATGAACGCGCCAGCCCTCCTTGGCGGCCAGCGCAAGGAGGAGTCGCACGGACTTCATCCGTGCCACGGGGGCGAAGGCATCGTTGAAGTCGATCCCCTCCTGCTGCACGAAACCTCGTGCCACCAAGCGGGCCTTGTGCTTCACGATGGCGCCGGCTTCGTCCCTCTTCAGCTTGAACACCCATTTAAGGGTGATCGCGCGGTGACCGCGAGGAAGGTCAGCAAGCTCCCAAGTGCGGTTCTTCTCAACCGCGTCCATCTCCAACTGCATCGCGGCACGCCATGCCGCGTGTCTCTCGGCTTATGCGAAGGACCGAGGCTCGCCGTCGTCGCACGCAAGGTGCAACTGCGCCTCGAGGTCGTGAGGCACCAGTCCTGGCACCGGCTGGTCGCCGAGAAGGTCTTCCATTGTGCGGTACCGCAACGGCTCGCCGTCGTGGTACGCGTCGATGCGCTCCTCGTCGTGGGAGAGAGGAGTGGCAAACTCCACTGGGCTATGCTCGGCACGGGTTGGTGTTGTTGTAGGCGTGCCCGGAGGGGTAGCTGGTGGTGCTGGAGTCCATGGGGTCGCCGGCTGTGGTGGAATCGGCGAAGAGCTCATCGCAGTCGAAGTCGTGGCTCGAGAGCGTGCCGCTGCCGAAGTAGCGGGCGCCGGAGTCGGTTGAGAATCGGGGAGTGGGGTAGGCACGCTCGGTGAGGAGGAGCTGCCTACTCCCCCAGCTCCCTCGAAGTGGACGTACTCGACAGTGAAGTCTTCGTACGTCGGTGTCGAGCCGTCGTCCACCGTCTTGTCCTATGCCCATCCTCGCCCTTCGTCGAACACTACGTTGCGCGCCGTGCGCACACGCTGTGTCTCCGGGTCGAGAATGCGGTAGGCCTTCGAGCCCTCCGCGTAGCCGATGAACACCCCTGGAGTGCTCCTGTCGGCGAGCTTGCCGATGTGGCCAAGCTCCTTGGCGAACGCGAGGCTGCCGAAGACCCGCAGGTGGGAGACCACCGGCTTGCGCCCATGCCAAGCCTTGTACGGTGTCCTGCCATCGAGGGCCTTGTTGGGCGAGCGGTTGAGGATGTAGACAGCTGTCACCACCGCCTCTCCCCAGAAGACAGCCAGCATACCCCTCTGTTTGAGGGCCCGAACCATCCCCACAACCATCTGGTTGCGCGCTCAACGACGCCGTTCTGCTGCGGGCTGTACGGCGCGGAGTAGTGGCACTGAATGCCCTCATCAGCGCAGTACGACGCGAATTCAGCCGCCGTTGTCGGTGCGCAGCATGCGCAGCTTGGGGCCGCACTCCGCCTCCGCAGCAGCCTGCACGCGCCTGATGGCGTCCGCAGCCTCTCCCTTGCTGCCGAGGACCATCACCCATATGTAGCGGGAGAGGTCGTCGACGAGCAGCAGGAAGTAACATCGTCCTCCCGGTGTGGCCGGTGTCACCAGGGCACACAAGTCCCCGTGCACGAGCTCGAGCCGCTCCTTGGCTCGGAAGCTTGTCTGCTAGGGAAAGGGGAGCCGCCTCTGCTTCGTCACCACGCAGACGTCGCAGAACTGCTCCACGTGGTCGAGGCATGGCAGGCCTCGCACCATCTCCTTGGCACTGAGCTGCTTCAGGGCCTCGAAGTGAAGGTGCCCGAAGCGCTCGTGCCACTGCCACGCTTCGTCATCCCGGCGAGCGGCGAGGCAGAGAGGTTGTGCCACCTGCAGCTTAAGGATGTAGAGTCGATTCGCGCCTCTGGTTACCTTGGCAAGAAGGCGACGATGGCGATCCCAAATCCTCATGACTCCGTCCTCCGTCCTCGATCGTTACGCGCGAACCGTTCTCATGCAGCTGTCCCAAGCTGATGATAGAGTTCCTCAACGCGGGGATGTAGTAGACTCCGGTGAGCACCCTGTGCTTACCAGACCCGGCGGTGAAGATGATGGAGCCGACACCCTTGATCTCTACGCCGGAGGCGTCCCCAAACTTGACGGAGCCTCGGATGCTGGAGTCAAGCTCGGAGAAGAACTCCTGCCTGCTGGGAATAAGTCCTTGTACTATAGTCTTTGTACTATAGTCTTTGTGGGTCTCAGTCTTTGTAGCATATTAGAGGACAGCATCTTAGACCAGAGGAGCTCATGTATTGTGGTCTTGCTGCCCCTAAGACAGCATCTAGAGGACAGCATATTAGAGGACAACATCTTTAGACCAGAGGACAGCATCTTAGCTTTAGCTGTTAGGACAGCATCTAGGCATCTTAGACCAGTTTGCATAAGCTTGGTTGCCCAGCCAGCTATAAATATGTAACCCTAACCCTCGGGTTGGCATGACATTGTGTGAGAAGTAAAACAGAAAATTGCCCCAACTCCTAGTGTCATCCTCTCGATGAGATTAAGAGTTTCGATACTAACAAAATTGCCTGATTTTTATGCATTATATAGAGCGAAATGATGTTACAAACTGTGGTCCAAAATGCAACCAACTTTTAACGCTTTGGCAGCTATTATACCTTACAGTAATTCTATTTGTCACATAAATTGTGCTAGATTCATCCTCAAAAGTTCTTCTGTACAACTATTATAATATGTCTGCTAAGTAAATTATGAGACTGTATCCATGTCTTGAATAACTGACTGGAGGTAGTAAGAAATTGTTAGAAAGTTGATAGCGGATGAATGTTCTGGCCCAAGCAAATGAAAAATGATCCAACTCTAAATGCACACCTACAGTTTCAAGGCAAAATGGAAAGATCTTTTGAGGGTGTTTTGAAAATTTCGCCATTTTCCATTCTGGCCACTTTTCAGTGACTCAGATGGTCAACACGTGTTGGTGACACAGGTATTTGACACTAAGAGGGGTAGAAGACAAAATGCCCCTTTTCTGGGACAGAGAAATGTTTGAATCATCACCTAGTTTGTGAAATAGACAAAGGTACCAGGGTATTTGAGGCGTTGATGCATCCTTTAGTGTTGCCATGTTGGGGTATCTATATGAGTATGTAATGCCTACTCCCTCCGTCCTATGAAGAGTGCAATTCTAGTTATGTTCATACAGATTAGTGGTGGCGTGAAAAAACTCACATGCCCTCAATTTGTTTGCCACATGCGGTTAGTTTTGGCATGCGAATCAAATCTGAGCACTTAATTAGGCAGGTTGTCGAGATCCAATCTCTAGAATTGCACTCTGTGGGATTTTTTTCAAACGCAGGATTGCACTTTTCATGGGACGGAGTGAGTAATCATTGTAAAAAAAAATTATAACCTTGTGGCATCCTATGGCGCCAAGGATACAATTTTTTTTTTGTACCGAGGGTTCGAATCCCTCTCTTTCCACCCCCTCAGATCATTTGGGACTTTCGAATTGTAAGGAATTCTGAGCCCCAGATTTTCTCATAGATAAATATAAGAAATAAATCCAATATGTAAGAAAAAATTCCCAAAAGTTTTGGATTTTTTTTACTCCTCACGCCCAAGATTACGTCCTAGGTCATTAGATAAGAATCCAAAGATAAAGAGGGAAACAAAGGATGACACCTCATAAACCATGAAAAGGACCCAAAAAGACAGATTCAAAGAGGTATCAAACTACACCTCACTCGAGGAAGGTATTATCGTGTTATAGATTTATCTAACTCTATGTTAGTTCTCAAGGCTGTTGGCCCAGCCTGCTCGAGGTGAGGTCCCTGACCTCCTCCCCGGCACACTCACACACTCACAGCTAGAGGTAGAAGGGGAAGCAGTAGTGAACACACACTGGTGGGTGCTGCTTAAAAAAACTGAGCTGCAGCTGCTCTCCTTATATGCACATACTAAGTCAAATAGAAGTACAAGGTATGGCACACAACTACTAGCTACTGTTGCTACCACTATTCCACTACTTGCTACTGTTTATGCCACTACTTGTTACTGCTGCCATATTGCTACTTGCAGCTGCTACTGTTTTCTCCAACTTGCTGCCGCCAGACATTGGCATGGCATGATCAAACAAAAAGAGCAAGAGCAGGAGAATTCTAAAAAATCTTCCCCTAATTATGCTGCTCTTGCTTAATCTCCTCAACTC
This sequence comes from Panicum miliaceum, assembly GCA_032594955.1. Lineage (NCBI taxonomy): Eukaryota > Viridiplantae > Streptophyta > Magnoliopsida > Poales > Poaceae > Panicum > Panicum miliaceum. The sequence continues at coordinate 9,282,334 of CM064072.1, forward strand.
CAATCTTGGTCCTCAACTCTTTGAGTCGAACGCGCCCAAGTGGCTTGGTGAGGATGTCCCCGAGCTGTCGAGCAGTCTCGACATGCTCGAGCTTGATCTGTCCTCCAACGACACAATCACGGATGAAGTGATACTTGGTGTCAATATGCTTGCTTCCGTCGTGGAGGACATGATTCTTTGCCAAAGCTATGGCGGACTTGTTGTCCACCATGAGGACAGGAGTGCACAGCTCTTCTCCGGTCAGCTCCTGCAACATCCTGCCCAGCCACACTCCTTGGCAGCACGCAGTCGCCGCTGCAATGTACTCAGCTTCGCATGTTGACAGCGCGACCACCCTTTGCTTCTGTGACTACCAGGGGATGGGGCAGCTGTTGAGGACGAACAACACTCCGATCGTGCTGTTCCGCCCGTCAACGTCCCCAGCCATGTTGTTGTCGCTGAACCCAGTCAGCTCCAGCCTTCCTTCACTCCGCCTCGGCTAGACGATGTCGTACCTGATGGTCCCAGCAACGTAGCGGAGGAGCTTCTTGACGGCGGCAAAGTGGTCTTCACGCGGATCCTCCATGAATCGGCTCAGGTAGCCGACGGCGAACCCAATGTCCGGCCGAGTGTGCGTGAGGTAGCGCAGCCCGCCGATGATGCTATGGTACTACATTGCGTCCACCTTTGCCGTCGTGCTCTCCTTTGAGAGCTTGAGCTTCTCTTCCATTAGCGTCTGACACGGCTTGCAGCCGCTCAGACCGCGCCATTCCAAGAGCTTCCGCGCATACCAGCTCTGGCGCAGCGTGATGGCGTTCCTCCCCTGCTCCACCTCTATGCCGAGGTAGTAGGTAAGCAGGCCGAGGTCACTCATGCGGAACATCTTCTTCATCTCTAGCTTGAAGCCGTCGATGTCCCGCCGCCCCGCTCCAGTCACGATCTTAGCGTAGAGCGCGTGCTCCGCGACCAACTGCCCGCGCGCCGTGATCTTAGCGTAGAGCGCGTGCTCGGTGGCGCACTTGGTGAAGCCGAGCGACATGAGGCTGGCGTCGAGCTTGGTGTTCCACGCGCGCGGCGCCTGACGCAACCCGTATAGGGCCTTGCGCAGGCGGAGAACCCTATGCTCCTCGCCGGCGATGCAAAGCCAGGCAGCTGCTGCACGTGTACCTCCTTGGCGAGCTCCCCGTTGAGGAACGCGGACTTCACATCTAGATGATGAACGTCCCAGCCCTTCACAATTGCCAGAGCAAGCAGAAGCCGCACGGATTCCATCCGCAAGACCGGCGCGAATACTCCTCGAAGTCGATCCCCTTGCATTGCACGAAGCCTTTTGCGACAAGCCGCGCCTTGTGCCTCACCACCGCCCCTTGCTCATCGCGCTTCACCTTGTAGACCCACTTCAATCCGATCGGACGACACCCGATCGGCGGATCGACGAGCTCCCAGGTCTTGTTCTCCTCAATCGCCGCCATCTCCAGAAGCATCACGACCCGCTAGCACTGCTCCTGCTCTGCCGCCGCGAAGCTGGGTGGCTCCTCTGCACTGCCAGATGCAGCTCGAGATCGTCCAGCACGCGGGCCACCTGACCAGGCGGGCTCGCATCGCCCATGAAGTCGTCCACCACGCGGAATCGGAGGGGCTCGCCGCCGTAGCTGGCGTCGTGAGGTGAGATCACCGGCGGAGGAGTTGCGAAACGGATCCCCGTCGGTGAGCTTGGTGGAGCAACCGCGACCTCCTCTCCTTTAGGGGATTGCGGCGGTGCCGAAGCTTCCCCTGTTTCCAAAATAAGGGATGTCTCGCTTGGATCCTGCGCCCCTTGCTCGCCTTGGGCCAGCTCCCCTGCACCAGAGTACACCATGTACTCGACGGTGAAGGAGCTGCTCAGGCCACCCGCCGTTGCTTCCCCATCGCCGGACTCCCAGTCCCAGCATGCTGCCTCGTCAAACACCACATCCCGAGAGACGACAACTCGTTGCGCCCGTGGATCGAACAGCCGGTAGGCCTTGCTCCCTGCCTCGTAGCCCAGGAACACCATTGGAGTGCTCCTGTCCTCCAGCTTGGAGAGGTTCAGCTTAATCTTCTTCACGTGCCCGACGCAGCCGAAAGTGCGCAGGAAGGAGACGTCGGGCTTCCGCCCGTGCCAAGCCTCGAATGGCGTTGTCCCCTTCAAGCTCTTCGTGGGTGAGCGGTTCAAGATGAACATAGCCGTGCTCACCGCCTCACCCCAGAACGCCGCCGGCACCTTCTTCGCCTTGAGCATGCTTCGAGCCATGCCGACGACCGTCTGGTTCCACCTCTCCACGACACCATTCTGTTGTGGTGAATATGGTGCCGTGAGATGGCGCTCGACGCCTTGTTCCACGGAGTAGAGCCCGAACTCGATCGAGGTGAACTCGCCGCCGCGGTCCGTCCGCAGCATGTGCAGCTTCTTCCCCGTTTCCGTCTCCACCTGCGCCTTGAACCTCTTGATCGCCGCCGGCACCTCGTCCTTGCTTGTCAATAGGTGCAGCCACATGTAGCGGCTGCAGTCGTCTACTAGGAGAAGGAAGTAGCGTCGCACACCATGCGTCACCGGCGTGATGGGCCCGCACAGATCGCCATGGACCAGCTCGAGGACGCCCCCGGCGCGGAAGCTCGCCTTCTTGGGGAACGAAGCTCACCGCTGCTTGCCGGCAAGGCAGCTATCGCAGAGCTCCCCGACGTGCTCAATCAGTGGCAGCTCACGGACCATGTCCTACCGCGCCATCCTTGCCAGAGCTTCAAAGCTAAGATGGCCGAAGCGCGCATGCCAGCGCCACGCCTCGTCGTGCCTTGCTGCCAGGCACACTGGTCGCGCGACACGCAGCTCTTGGATGTAGAGCCGGCTCTTGGTACGCTCCACCTTGGCGAGCAGCTTGCGCCCGCAGTCGCGGATGCGGAGGACGCCGCCGTTGATCAGCAATTGGCAACCTCGCTCGTCCAGCTAGCCGATGCTGATGATGTTGCTACGGAGCTTGGGGATGAAGTAGACATCCCTCAACGCCTTGTGCTTGCCGGACTTGCAGTGGAAGAGGATCGTCCCGCGGCCCCGGATGTTGACGGCAGAGTTGTTGACGAACTTGAATGTGCCGACGACGTCGGTGTCAAGCTCGGAGAAGGCCTCGCGGTTCCCCGTCATGTGGTTGCTTGAGCCGGAGTCGAGGTACCACCGCTCCTCCACATCATCATCCTCCCGCCCTAGGTTGACCTGCGCGCGCGTTTCGTCGAGCACGACGTGTGCGCGGGGGGCTTCTTCAACCCCCTCACTGATGGCAGACTTGTGCCATTAGGAGCGCAGGCTCCTCTTCTTCTTGGGCCAGGTGCGCCCAGTCCTGGCGGCGAGGCTCCTTGCACTAGGGCCCAGTGCCCGATCTTGCCGCAGTTGTGGCAGACGTCCTTCAGGGCGGGCTTGCCGCCCTCTTCGGCTTCCCGCGGCATTTTCCGCCGCCGCCGTCCTTTGCCAGAGCAGAGGACCCCTCTCCTTGCTTCCGCTCTCGCACGCGCGCCACCCACTCCTCTGTGAGCAGCAGTTGGCCGCCGACGGACGTGCGTGCCGGTGCCTCCACGACGCAATCCTCGACCGCCTTGAGCCGCCCGCGATGTCTTCAATCGTGAGCTCGCTCAAATCGAGCAGCGTCTCGATTGACATGGCAATTTAGGCGAATCGCGGTGGCACGACGCGCGGAAATTTCGCGACCACCTTCTCTTCACCGATGGTGTCACCCAGTTGCCCCAACTAGCTCACCATCGTGGTGAGCCGTAGCGCAAAGTCCTCGACAGCCTCACCGTCGCGGAACGTGATGGCCTCATACTCCCGCCGAAGCTGTTGTGCCTTCGCCTTGCACACGCGGTCGCCACCAAGTCACATGGTCTTGAGGCTCTGCCAGGCCTCGTGCGCCGTGTCCTTGGACCGCAGCGTGGTGACGAACTCCGGCGGGACAGCCTTGAGGACGGCCTCCATCGCCATGTGGTCCTCCTACTCGTTATCAGTGCCGGAGTCGATCGCCACCCAAAGGCCCCTGGCCTTTAGCATCACCTTCATCATTACCTCCCACTTGCTGTAGTTCGTGCGGGTGAGGATGGGGTACTGGGCGCCGCCGACGTCCTGCACGGTCTTCTTCACCACGTATGTCGTCCCGTGACGCCTTGGTGAGACAGACTCCCGGCGTCCTTGACGGCCGGTGGACGTAGAGCGGTGCCTACGCCCGCCTGAGGCAGCAGTACCCGAGGTAGCCATGGCTCTCGTACCACTTGTTGGCCCAGCCTGCTCGAGGTGAGGTCCCTGACCTCCTCCCCGGCACACTCACACAGTCACAGCTAGAGGTAGAAGAAGGGGAAGCAGTAGTGTCGGTTCCGGAAATGGTCGGCAGCTAAACCTATTTGAAGTGTGTATCGCGCATCGTGATCAGATGTGGCCTAGCACACAATGACTCAAGATATATACTGGTTCAGGCAAAATGCCCTACGTCCAGTCGGGGGTCAGTCGGTTGTATTGCTTGAGCCCAGGTGCTCGGGAGAGTTTGGGGAGTTACAAGCTTTCGAGTGGAGGAGGTGATGAGTTGTCTCTCTTTTCCTAGGTGGAAGACCCTCCCTTTTATAGTCCAAGGGAGGCTCCATTATAGGAGATCTACGGGTGTGAGGATAGAAAGAAAGGACTCCCGACCCCGCCGGTCAGGGTCGTCAGCTTCGTCAGTCGGGTCTTCCCATCCCGTCAGTCGGAGTCTTCTGGTGACCACCGTCCAAGTCCTGCGTCGTGGGGCAAGCGTCTTGTCTTGTCCCTACACGTCATGCTCCGTCGGTCAGCGGTCGTGGGTGCGTTGATAGGTTACGACTATCACGCCCCATCCCTGGCACCCTCCCCGGCCACTCCTTTGTGATGGGGGGCGTTCCGGCCGTATCATGATAACATTTCGCCCCGTCCTTTCGCGAGGACGGGCAAGTAGAATAGAGGCGCCCTGCTGCCACAGCAGAGGGGACTGTAACCCCCGTGGAGGGAGTGGTTGGCCGTGTACGACAGGTTGACCCCGAGGCTCATCTTTATCCTTTGTACCTACTCCTAGGGCCCGCTGGTAAGCCAGGCCTGGCCTCCCGACCAGCCTACCGGTCGGGGAGGCGGGCACGCGTAAGGCGGAGCCCAGTCGGTGCCTTGGTACAGACCCAGCCTCCGACCGTTCCCACAGTCAAGGATATGGGCCTTGGTCATCCCGACCAAGTTGTTAGTCGGGGTTGTGGGCCGAGACGGTCCAGATGAAGTTGTTGCCCTATACGGATGGGTGCTTGTTCCAGGCGCGGCCTTGGACTAGTCAACGAGAGGTGGGCCCGCTGGGGACCCCGGGTCCCTGGACCCGTCAAGTAGTGAACACACACTGGTGGGTGCTGCTTAAAATAACTGAGCTGCACCTGCTCTCCTTATATGCACATACTAAGTCAAATAGAAGTACAAGGTATGGCACACAACTACTAACTACTGTTGCTACCACTATTCCACTGCTTGCTACTGTTTCTGCCACTACTTGCTACTGCTGCCATATTGCTACTTGCAGCTGCTACTGTTTTCTCCAACTTGCTGCCGCCAGGCATTGGCATGGCATGATCAAACAAAGGCCTGTTAGTGTTCATGATGTCATTGAGACCTATTATCTGCTACTTTCTCAATGAAACCGAGCTAAATTGTATAACTTTGCAACTAATCGTCAACTAGCAGTTATGACTACATAGTGATGTGTAGGATTTTAAGTAAAAAAAAAGATTCAAATGGAGAAATTCCCAAGATTCAGTGCAAAGGGAGGAAAACTGAAAAATCTGGAATTGTAAAGGAAATGCACAGGATTTGCCTGTAAACTCACAAGAAAAGAGTAGAATTTGAAAGTAAGGAAGCCAGGAGTTGGTTCCAAGAAGGTTTTATGGTGGCCCCATTTGACAAGGACAGACAGAACTTATAGATGACCCAACTATCAGGTAATGCCTAGAGATACATGATCAGTATCATGAAGCATTTCTGGAACAGACTAGATGTAAAATATAAGAGGTTTGCATACCTGAAGATGAAGGGCAGCCCAAGCTTTCTCAATACTTTCTTTCATATTCTCAGAACTGATATGTCCCTCTAAGAAAAGGACACATATTAGCACTGACCTAAAAATCGTTACATAAGAAAGATGATCTTTTCTGTTTTAAGTTATGTTAGAGTCGCTATACCATGATTCCATAGCATAACTCCATTCAGTCCAATCACGGATATACTTGGCACAGACTTTTGGGGATCTGATTCAGATATTTAAGGATGAAACTGAAAAGATTAATTAGAACACAAATGATCTTAGAAGATCCTAAGAGTCCCAAGATATTGTCATTAGTTTAGCTGTGGGACCTATTACTGATTAACAAATTTGTCATTTAAAGTATCACTGTACCAAAATAGCTGCATTATAAGATGCAATTTAGCATACTAAACACTTCTTCGAGACGAGGCAGCAAATCATATTAGAATTTTAACATTGAAAATGTTATCTCTCCAAAGTTCTAAGGAATGCAGCTGACAAATGACAACAAATGAAAACATTTGCCAGAGATAAATAGCTGGATTTATTGTCAATCAAGATAGGGCACAAGTTAACCAAGATAGACGCTAAACAGACCAATGCTCTAAATGTAACTAATAATGGACCAAATAAACTTAATGGAACCTACATTATGAGACGTCAAACCAATTTCCCACATGATATTATGTCTATCCTTATAGCTGTCTTTTAAAAGAATGGATTGGTAGTTGCTATCTTCTCTCTTTTGCCTCCTTACAAAGAAAACGACAAACAAAAAGAGGAGAAACGCAAGGAAATTAAATTCCTGTAATCAACTCCCAAAGAAATTATACCTACCACTCCCTCCATTGCATTCCTTCTAGGCAACAAGCCACCTTTCCTCCCACACCTACCCAAAAGATTTCTTCTAAATAAGAAACTAACCCCTAAAAAGTTGCTTGTAATATGTTCTAACAGGTCCCAGCAAAACTCATGTATCATATTTTTAAAATTCAACTATAAAGTCTCTTCAAATCCCATGTCTTGAGAGACTGGGGAATGCAAATTCTATGATAACCATTATCATGCAAACACCCACACCTCCATGCTCCGTCGTTGGCACATTTGACATGGATGCACACTCTAGCACATCACACTGTGTGAACCCAGAATCAAATGGCAGCTAACCTGATTTAGCCGTGTGTGCTTGGTGTAGGGTGGTTTGCACCTGAGATGGGGCCATGGCATAGGCAATGGTACAGGCCCACATTAGCAATGCAGGATGGACTGGAGCTCCAGCGAGTGCGCTTATAAAAAACACGAAGGAAGGTCCAACACAAGCTGATACAGCAGTGCAGGCTTAGATGCTTGCATAGACAGTGATTACCCCCTCCGGTAGTGCAAATGAACCTGGTACAAGCGTGAAGTTGTATTGACTGCCAACTGGAGCATGTGCTATAATTATTTTTCCATTTCTACCCTCCACTCCAGGGTGTCAACGAAAGGTTTGTAATAAAGCATAATTTATTGGAATGCAAGGGCCGAAAAAAAAATTCAAAAGAACATGCAAACTGTCTGTTGGTAACACTTTGATCCTTTTTAATCTCCAGCAACATACAGGAATTGCATGGTAACAAATAAAAAGATCACACTCTAACAGGTCAATCTAATGCAATGAGACTATGACAGATCACTTTACTAGCACTCCGCAGCTATTGCCAGGAAAATTTGAATGCCATGATAAGTTGGTCACAGTAGTAAACATCTATTGCAATATTAATGATAAGTCCTTCCAAAATAAACATACTAAAATATACATATGCACATTTCATCTTTAGGGAGAAGGGCTCAAAAAAATTATAGGTCAATATTATCATAAAACTGGTAGAGTATCAAACCAAGAGGGCATCATCTCGAACACAGTAAATCCGGAGCATACGTTAACGTGTCAGAAGAAACATAAAAGGATACAGATAGCTGAAAACTGTGATGCATCAACATTGCCTTGTTTGAGATGCAAGAAGATGCAGCATCTTCCTATCACTTCTACCACCTGACAGTATAAATAGAACACAAATACATGAGCAATGTGATAACATTGATACGTAATTGCCACAATAGAAATGCTGCTGAAACTTCTAATAACAGTTCAAAAGACCTACATTTTCGTCGACCAGTGTTGACTGTTCCAAACTACTCGAAGCCTCATCTTCTCCTGAAATTGAACAAAAATATGGTGTCCAATCAATAGGCTGGACTGATCACAAACCACTATGTGACTTAGAGCATTATATGTACATTGTCTAGCAGGTAACTTTGTTAAAGCAAAAACTGCAAAGGAAGCAGGAGAAGGAATCTACAGCAACATGATAACTTGAGCCGGGCATAGATAAATAATAAAATGAAAGACCATTATGACACAAAATCATCTTCAAGTCCAGTCAACTTTCCACTGCACATGAAAAAATGTGTACCACTAAAACCGGAACCACAATAGTATATCTTATTATTTTTTGACATCCTAGACCCTAACAATTTCAAGGGGAAAAATGTCATGTCAATGTCGTACATGGCAGTAATTTTTATCGATTACAGGTTGTCAACAATTGAAAAATACAATGGAAAATTGTTTCAGCTGGTTGAAAAGAAAGGTACCTTTATCTCAGTTTCAATAAAAGAAATAAAGCAAGGTTAATGTCCACCAGACATGGGTATACTCACATAGCTTATGAAAACAAGTACAGAGAGGTACCTCAGGAAATATGGCTGATTTAGTAATATGTATACAAGAAGGAAACAAGATCAGAATTTGACAAAACAACTAACAAAGCATTTAATTAATTTGACCGAATTAAAAAGAATGTAAAAGGTGTTAACTACCAATCCTCCTATTGTGCAGGCTTAACATGGATATTGTCTTTCATCATTAGGCTATCAACAAGAGAATGGCACAAATATTTTTAAGAAGTTACAAAGATAGCATAGAAGGAGTGGAGGAGAAATCACCTGATATGTAGACTACAAAGAGCTTTTTCTCCCTTACTGATTGATTAATTGCATCAGGAATAGATCCTTTGTATGTCAGGGAATTTATTGTTCCCTCCATCTGAAGTTAGAATGAGAAAGTGCATCAATACATGGATATATATATTGAATCATGCATATATATTATATACCGACCAACTATAGTTCACAAGGGAGAGCAGACTACAAGAATTATAACCAAGAACAAGAACCGGGATCTTCAGCAAGTCATTGGCTTTTCTTGTTATCAGAGGTAAGTTAATTGAATAGTTTGACGAGTGACATGCTTTCATCCTTTCTATGTACCATCACCATTCTACGTTGCATATCCCATCCAATATTTTATCATGAATAGGGATGAGCATGTCCAATAATATAACAACAAGAATGTTCACAACGAACTAAGCATAATTTTCTGAAAACAAAAGCCCCACACAATAGTGAATACAAGCCAAAGTAGGGGCAAACATATTTTTGACTTACGAAACACATCAATGAAATCCGGAATCAGGATGCTAAAAAGCCACACCAGGCATCAGCGTGACAATACCTGACAACAGTTCATTTTTTGGCGAACTTGAAATTTAAGTTTTCAGACACCGTCTTCGACATGATAAAGTAACAAAGAAAGGGGTACGTAGAGAAGAAAACAGCAAAAATCATCTGGGATTTCTATTAACAATCAACTGCTCCAACGGAAAAAGGAAAACTCTGCCACCAAGTTATTGCAAGATCATAGTATTCACCAGCGCTGTTCAAAAGAAGACCAAATAGAACATCATTTCCACCACGAGGGCAGCGAAAGAGATGTATGCGGGAAGAAGCGCTCCAACAAACCTGACAACCCACGCATCGCTAGACTGCAAAATGGCAATATAAATCCGTATCACGCGCAGACATGAACGCCACCCCCTCGCCCCTACCCAATCAACCACAAAGATCTATCAACTTCCGAGAATTCGAATTAATCAGCCAGATGTTTCATACTAAGAAACAACCGGACGGAACTAGCCAGACTGCTCAGCAGAAGCAGCTGGATTCAGTTCCAAATATTGGTCCCCGCACAAGCGCGCACCGACGAAGCGCAGTTCCAAATATTGGCCCCCGCACAAGCGCGCACCGACGAAGAGCAGGACCAATTTCCGAGATCGCCAATCCACGCAGCTAGTCACCTCAAGTAACCAACCCCGCAGGTGAGAAGCGGAACCCCGCCTTGGGCTAGTCTATTCTAATCCAGGAACAAAGGGGAGGAGGCGCCCAGGAACCGGACTGAACTGACCGACAGGCTGCTCAAGAATGGAGAAGAGGAGTGGAATTGAATCAGTGAGGGCGGACTCACCGCACGAGGCCGATCCGGAACCCGAGTCGCGGCGGCAGAGCACGACGGCGACGACAGGGTCGGGGAGCAGGGAGCAGCGGTCGGCGGAGTAGGCGAGGTTCTCCGACGAGGGGGATGGGGTTGGGGAAGAATCGTTTGGATCGACGACGTGGTTGAAGGTGCGGCCCATATGGCAGTGACAACGGCGGGTTGCGGGGTCAGGGGGGATTGTATGGGTCGGGCTGGGCTTTGGGTTTTGAGCCTGAAACACAAGGCCGACCGCTATCTTCTCTGCTGCATTATAAACCTGGGTCATTGGGCCTTCCGAGCCCAATGCATTTCACTCTCCACCATGTAGTAGTACTCTCTCCATCCCGATCATACTTTTATCTCTTCTAAGGGCATACTTGTTTGAGCTAGAGATTTCAAAACAGATATTTGATTTATGGAAAACTGGATTAAAAGCGTACAAAAGATGGTAGTTGTTTGGCAATATAGGGTTGTAGATTTGTGATATTTATTTCATTTCTCTTCCTTTACGCTTTCCTCTCCACTCCCTTTCTCAAACCACATATAGGTATGGATAAGGTAGCAATGGTGTACGATAGGTGAATATGTGTGCCACAATCTAATCAAAAGTGGTGAAAGATGAACTGCTGGGTTGTGACAGTCTAGGGTTAGGATTGTAGAATCAAAATGAAAAACTATACGTTTGTTTCAGCACTAGATAGATTGGATGTGTCTGTTTCGCAAAGCTCCCAGAGTAGTTTCTAAGATAAATTTAAGAGAAACTCTGCCAAATAGTTTTTCAAAGCAAAGTGATTTATGAACTATTTTTTTTTATTCACTTTTCATATAGGATCCTTTTCTCCATATAAATTTTATCATAAAGAATCACTTTTTGCTACAGAATCAGCTCCCACAAAGAATTGAAAAGCAGGTCGAGCTCTACTAAACAGATCCTGAAATCCACAACCCACAATGCAAAATGGATGGTAGTGAAATGTAGCACCAACCTGATTAATCTAAGTAACAATGCATTTTTACGTTGGGATCCCTTAATGCAATTGTGATCAAGAACGGATTAGTACTTGAACATGATCCAATCCAATCAGCCTTGCAACCTGTAATGACATGCTCCCTTCCTGTCTAGAACGGTACAAAATAATTTTTAAGTAAATTGCACACCAGGTTCCCAAACTGGCCCGAGGTTTCACCTAGGTCCCTAAACTCTCAAATTGTCCACTTGGGTCCCTAAACTCTTTTAAGTGGTTCATCAGCCGTCCAAAACACGCCAGCGCAGCACCCTTTGCCGACGTGGCATGCCACGCGGGACCGGCCCTCTAGTGGTTTTGCAAAAAGGTCCCTACCCTTTAGATTTGGTCAAACACTAGTCCTCGGCGTCTCCTTGACTTCCTCGGCTGAGAAGGAGGAGAGGCGACAAGCAGCGGCGGGGTTCCGCGGCAAGGGGAGGGGATTCAGTGACGAGGGCGATGAGGTTTGGCGGCGAGGAGCGCGCAAGGGGGACTGGAGCTCCGCGAAGCATCGGACATTGGAGGCGGCGAGGAGCTCCATGGCTCCGATTCGCCGCACGGAAGGGGATCCAGCCCCTGACTACGGTGAGTTCCTTTGCCATGGTAGAAACTAGGGTTTGGTAGGAGTAGCTCATGTTGTGGATGCGAAGGCTCTAATTTAATGTGCTTGAAGGTAGGGTTTGCTGAATCCAGTCCCGAATTTGATTGCATTTGTGTTTAGCTTGAGTTCTTGTGTTGTGATTGATGTATGCCATGGATGTTGTAGGTCCTGAGTCGACAGAGTTCTCAGTAGAGGTCCATCATTCTAGTTTTTTCAGTGGAGTTGGGGTTAACCGAACGTATGTAGATGCAATTGTTTCTTGGTTTGATCACTGTGATGGAGAAAGTTGGTCCTTTTTCTAGATTGTAGAGATTATTGGGATGCTAGGATATGTGGTGACTGCACCCAACCTTAGAATCTATTGATAACTGCCTGGAAAGTCTCTGTAAGTCTCTGACTGATGGCTTGAGGATTGTAAGTTCAGATGAAAAAATAATAGTGATGAAGCAGATAACTCATAAGGTTAAAAACTTTGTCCTGTATTTTGATCACCACAATCAAGTTGCCAAGAAATTTGATGACATTGTGTTGGACCCAATTGCTGCACCGCCCAAGGTGATGAGTCCTAAAAAGGTTACTTATGTAGAGAAGAAAGAGGGTGAGAAACTGCCAGAATTTTACAGCAACATCAAGTGCAGTAAGGATGACCAAGTTTTAGAAGATGAGCCTGAAAGTGATGATGAGGAAGACTCTGACTTTGTGGATAGTGACTATGAGGTAGAAGATGATGATTTTGACCTCTTTGTTGACAATGTGGTGGATGAGGAGTGCATTGACCAGGGTGCATGAAAGGGTGCATGAAAGGGGAGGAAGAAAGTCAATAAAGATGATTTAGTGATGTATGATGTTGATAATGATTATGCTTCAACAGATTATGACTTGGAGTTGCCACAAACAGCTGAAGGGAAAGGTTTCAAGTTCAAAACCTTTAAAGCAAGACAATCCAGTTTTTAAAGTGGGGATGTTATTTCCTTCTATTGAGATATTGAGGAAAGCTATCACAGAATATAGTTTGAAGAAAAGAGTAGAAATAAAGTTGCCAAGGAACTATAGGAGGAGGGTTAGAGCACATTGTGCATATGGATGTCCATGGAATATGTATGCATCCTTTGACAGTAGGGCCAAAGCTTTCATGGTGAAGACCTACTGTGGCACTAATAACTGTCAGAAAGAGTGGGTTCTCAAGAGATGCACTGCTACATGGCTTGCAGAGAAGTATTTGGAGACCATCAGAGCTGATGAGAAGATGAGCTTGATAAATTTTGCCAAAACTATGTAGAAAGACTGGAATTTGACTCCTTCAAGGACCAAGATTTGGAGAGCTAGGAGGTTGGCACTGTAGAAAATATATGGTGATGAGGTAGAACAGTATAATAAACTCTGGGATTATGGTTCTGAGTTGAGGAGGAGTAATCCTGGAACCACTTTTCACCTAAACCTGGGTGAAGGACATTTCAGCACATGTTACTTGTCCTTAGATGCATGCAAGAGGGGCTTTCTAAGTGCTTGTAGGCCAATCATTTGCCTGGATGGATGCCACATAAAGACCAAGTTTGGTGGGCAGCTCCTTACTGTTGTTGGAATGGACCCAAATGATTGCATATACCCAATAGCAATTGCTGTGGTTGAGGTAGAATATCTGGCAACCTGGAAATGGTTTTTGAAGACTCTGAAGGAAGATCTGGGCATAGATAACACATACCCTTGGACATTCATGACAGACAAACAAAAGGTAAAAGATGTTGTTGTAATACATACCCCTTAGTTATTGTGTACTCTTGTTATTGTATTGCACTAATGCCTATTGTAATACCTACTGCATGGTCTAATTCCTGCTGTGCAAGAAGTATTTCCAGAGGCTGAGCATAGATTTTGTGTGAGGCACCTTTACCAGAACTTCCAGATGCACTTCAAAGGGGAGAATCTAAAGAACCAGCTTTGGGCCTGTGCAAGATCCAGTTCAGTAAGAAAGTGGAATATGAACATGGAAGCCATGAAAACTCTAGATAAAGATGCCTATGAATGGTTAGAACAGATGCCACCTAATACTTGGGTGAGGGCTTTCTTCACTGACTATCCAAAATGTGACATTCTCTTGAACAACAATTGTGAAGTGTTTAACAAGTACATCTTAGAAGCCAGAGAGTTGCCAATCCTTAGTATGTTGTAGAGGATTAAGGGACAGCTCATGACCAGGCACTACAATAAGGAGAAAGAGATGCTTGAGCAGTGGAGTGGCTCTGGCAATGTGTGTCCGAAGTTGCTAAAGAATGCAGAGTATGCCAATACTTGCTATGCAGTTCTAGCTGGTAAAGAAATTTTTCAGGTGCAATCTGGAGACTTTCAGTACATTGTGGATATTATTGGTAGGCACTGTGACTGTAGAAAGTGGGATTTGACAGGATTACCCCGCAATCATGCAATCTCTTGCTTGAGGCATGAAAGAATACCCATAGAGTCAGTTGTGCCTAATTGCTACATTGTTCAGGCATTTGCTACTACTTATGGTTTTAGTATATGGCCATGTGGAGATAAGAGTACTTGGGCAAGAGTTGTTAATGCCCCAAAAGTTTTGCCGCCACACTATGAGAAGAAGGTTGGCAGACCAACAAAATCAAGAAGAAAGCAACCACATGAAGTTAAAGGCGAAGAAGTGTCCAAGATGACAAGGCATGGACTGGAGATACATTGTTCACACTGCAAGGAATTTGGCCACAACTCTGCTGGCTGTTAACTGGAAAAGAAAGGTCTTAAGCCAAAGCAGATGCAAAAGAGAAAGGCACCACCACCACAAGCAGACAATGCTGAAGAACATGTGTTGAATCAGGTATTATCAAGCGGCCACCAATTTATTTTTGTCCTATTATCCAAACTTATCTGTTGGCCATCTTTTTTCAATATTGTAGGAAAAGCACAACCTATTGTGCAAGGATGCCACACCAATTCAGGAACAAGTGCCTAACCCAATGGCAGCTCATATGACTGAACTGATATGCTAACTGCTCTAACACATTTAACTTTCAAATTATCTAATACAAATATGTCCATTTGTGCAGCCAAAACCATCAACCAGAGTTGGTGAAAAAGTAGAACCACTTCCTGATTGTGCCTTCATTCAGTCCAACCTACCTGCAGCAAGACCAGTGCCACCAACCACAGCAACCAAAGAAGGCTGAGCTAAGATGACCAAGAAGCCAAGAAAGAACCCTACACCAGAAAATAAGGAGAAGAAGCTAGCACCAGCAAAGAAGAAGCCAACAACAGGAAGGAAGAAGAATCCAGCACCAGGAAAGAAGGATTAGGTAGTTGTTCCCTAGTGCTTTTGTACAACCGGGATGCATGCTTTTGTCCAGGCATCTATGAAGCTTTTGTATAGCACCGAGTTCTCTTTTATGTAGTCCACATGGGAAAGATCGGGTAGGATATGCCAACAGCTAGTATTTTGCTGTCCAAACACTGACTGTAAGGTTCAAATCTCTTGTGCTCAACTTATTGTAGTCAAGATTTGAAAACAATGACAGATTGCATGGTACAATGAATGGATGGTTAATCTGCCTCAATGTGTGTTCTCACTTCATGACACAATGAATGACATTGCAAAGGTCTTCCATTACATGGAAATAGAGTTCATACATTGCACTGCATACATAGGTAGACACACTACTAATTCTGAGATACATTTCAAACAGCTGCCATTACTAGGATACACGGATGATGAACTTCTTTCTTTCACTTCATGAGGTTAACAAACAAGTTCAGCACCATCACAAACAGCACAAAAACACTAACAAAACACAGAATCTTTAGCAAATTTACTATTTCTTTCCCAACTTCACTCCCTTCCATTGGCAAGCCAATTCGAGCCATAGCACCGACACCTGCTTCATCTTCTGCTTGCATTATGCCACCACGACTAGAGAGGATGCCCTTCTGCTCAAGCACCTTCATGTAATCATCTTCCCAGTACCAAAAAGGATAGCACCTTCAAGAACCATTTGTGAACATGACAAATTCCTTACCTTTGATCACCTTCCGGTTATTTACCTTTTCTCCCTTATAATGTTCAAGCCCATCCTTTTTGTTAGGATATCTTCCATTGATGTAGTTAACCTTAGGCTTGGACTTGATATTTCCTTCATATCCATTTTTTACTAACATGTTCATTCTCTCAAGTTGAGCATCCTTTGCTTGGATCAACTTCTTTAGCTTTGCCATGTTAGTAACACAAGCTTGAACGCCAATTTTATAGCATTTGGAGCAACCTTCACTTGTGGAGACATTGAAGTTAAGAGTTGCTTTAGAATTAGTTTTGGTGCTTTTCCAAAGAGCATTATAGCTAACATCAAGACCATTGTATTTGATCGTTAAGCATGAGAAGTTTTCTTGAAGTTCACTATGAGAGGCCTTTACGGAAGCTAGAGATTCATTTAGTAAAGTGTTCTCCTTTGACATCCTCTTATTTGAATCATTAGCTAGAGATAGTCAATAGCTAATTTTTCACCCTTCACCTTTTCTTTGGCAAGAGCTTTCTCTGAGGCAAGGTTTCTCTCCTTCTTAAGGATGAGCAAGTCCTCTTGCCTATCGAGACACTCTCTCTTTTTCTCCAATTTCTCCATAAGCTTTTTAATTTCTTTAAAACCTTTCTTCCAAAATTCTTTTATCATGTAAGCTCTATGTTGTTCTTTCTCATCTTGCAAATCATTTTGTCCACTATTACATGTGGAGGAAGGATGAGAAGGAGAGGTTGTTGAAGAGCTTCCTTAAAGACTTGGGTATGGCTAGAGTTGCCATACCTTCATGATCGGAATCTTCATGACTAGACTCCCACTCTTGACCAACATGAGCATGGCCTTGATATTTCTTCTTGTAGTCCTTGCTCTTCTCCTTGTACCCCTTCTCCCCCTTTTCTTTGTTCTTCAATTGTGGGCAATCGGCAATGTAATGGCCCACTTCTTTGCACTCATAGCACCTTATTTGTGATGGCTTTTTCTTGTCATCACCACCTTTTTTGTATTACTTCTTCTTCATGAACTTCTTGAAGTTTCTCAAGACCAAGGCCATTTCTTCATCGGTAGAACCTTCATCACTTGAATCTTCCTTGTTTGACTTAAGGGCCTTGGGACTTGATTCAACCTTGTCACTTGAGTTAGCATTGAGTGTGACATTCTTGTTGATCTTGTGGCTAGGTGACTTGGCTACATCTCTATCAACCAACTCTTGATGGAGAATTTCACCAAAAAGTTGATTGGGTGTCTTGGTCTTGAATTTTGGATTGCTTCTAATCATTGTTGCAAGAGTAGGGTTCCTAGGTGTTAAAGCCCTAAGCAACTTCTTTATCACCTTGTGATCATCCCACTCCGTGCTTCCAAGAGATGCAATGTCCAACACAAGGATCATTAGTCTATGATACATTTGCCTCACGGTTTCTTCATCATGCATTTTCATGAACTCTCGGTCAACAAGGACTAAATAAATGCAATAAGCACAAGACACAAAAGATTTGTTTCCGAAGTTCACTCCCACTAAGGAAGCTACGTCTCCATTGAGGAGCTCACAATGGGTAGGGTCTTACATTAACCTTTTTCTTGCCACAATCAACCACAAAGGAGGATTGAGTAACTTACTATGAAATCCACAAAAGATGGATAATACAAACTTCCGAGGGCGCAAACACACGAGCAGACGCTCAACCGAGCGACGCCGAACCGTCTAGAAGCAAGCTTCAAGAGTAACAAACGCGAATTGATGGATGAAAATGCTTCAAATGCTCTTGAGATGAACATGGCTTCCTTGTCACTCAAGTGCTCTAGCCCCACACCTCAATCTTGCTCTCACCCGAGCCCTAGCTCGAATCAACTTAAGGATTATCTCTTGGAGGGAGTGTGGAGAAGGATTTCAAGCTCTAGGAGGTGTTCTTTTCGTGGAAAGTCAGCATCCCATGAATGAGGGGCTTAGGGGGGTATATATACCTGAGCCCCAAAAACTTGATGTTAGAGTGCAGAATAAGTGATTGTCTGAACTTCCAATCCGAGGTCAGAACTTACGACACTACTAAAACTATCTGGCCGAGGACCCCCGGTTGGAACTATTAACCAACTTCCGACAGGGGTCGGAACTTCTGACCCACTATCGGATCTTCCGACACTCACAGAAACAGTGAGAAAACTTAGTGCACAAGTGTGTGATTTGTGTCTCTCATGGGTAGTTGGCATCTCAATTAAGCACTTTGACATCTTCAAGCTATCCATTCGCATCACTCTTAATAGTACGGTGTTTCCTATACTCAAATTCAAAACAAAAAATAAATAAAGATCTTCTTTTGAGCTCCATCACCGTCTATCAAGTAAATTGGCATCTTTTCACGAAAATATTTCATTTGATTGAATTTTGACCTGTCCATATCTCGATAAACATATTAGCTCGTTAATTATGCATGTCATCAACACCAAAACCCACTTAGGGGGCCAAATGCACTTTCAAGAATGCGCAGCAAAAGAAGATTCACCCTTTGCTCCACTCCTTCCGCGACCTCCGCTGAACGACTCTACTCCTTCCGCATTTCATGCACCAGATGAGTGGGAGCTGAGCACCACTCACCGGATTGGAGCCCGACGCTGCAAATTCGTTGTACATGGCACCAGGGGAGGAGGCAGCGGCGCTGGGAAAAAGCGGATGTGGCGGCAGCAGGGAGCCGACGGCGGGAGGAGGGAGGGGGAATAAACAACCATCAAGTCATGATCATCACAGAGGCAATAAGTTCTAAGATCAAGCTAGCATGGATAAACATAATTGAGTCTTACAAATTTAAAAGTCTCACTTGGCACACCACCACACATAACACAAATCCAAGTTTCTCACATGTCCACAACCACATAGAGTTCAAGGTTCAAAGCTACGAAGGATACATAATGCACACATCCACCATATGGTCCTATGGTGGGCTCACTCCCCCTTTGGCATCAAACATCGAAAAGGAGGGGCCCTGCCATAGCCACTACTCATCGTCCTCATCATCTTCATCATCATCTTCTTCTTCGTCCGTGGGTGTGTCAACCGGTAGCAATTACTCTTCTTCTTCTTCATCTGACTCCTCACGTCCACCCAAGTCTTCTTCAATATCATCATCATCCACTTGGGGAGCACCAAACATCATGGAGGGGCCTCCCGTCTCCTCCCAAGGATTGTAGAAGATTGGTGGAGGAGGGAAGTCCATAGGAGCACGAACAGGAGAATGTCGAATATCACTCTTGGCCATTATCTCCTTTTGCCTTGCCTCAATCTTGAGGAACTGCTCATCGACATACTTCTTATGGGCATGGATCTCCTTCGCATTGTGGTGACCCACATTGAAGCATGCAAATAGCCCTTGAGATATGAAATTGAGAATCCCTTTCTTCTTTGGGGCATGAGGAGAAGGAGCATGGGAGCTAGAGGGACCTTGTGAGCTAGATGGACCATGAGGAGGACCATGAGACGGTCCTTGAGTGGAGTGATGAGGTGCATGAGAACCAATTTTGAGAAGTCGCTCAAGGTGACCTTGCTTTGGCTTGTACACTTGATGGCCCTTGTCGGTCAAGATCTCTACCCCTATCACTTCTTTGATCATCGCAAAGATATACGGTGCCTAGTGATATCTCTTCTTGGGTGAAACGGAACAAATGATGATCTCCTCCCAAATGAAATCAAAGACACTAAACTCATTTTGATTTGGAGCCATCTTTGCTAGCATATTTTTGGACATGTTTGAGATGTTATCCGAGTCACCTCCTTTGGGACACAGAGTGTAGCGGAAGAGTTGGTTGAGCAGCTTATAGTAAGGTGTCAACCTATGTATAGTCTCAAACTCGATTTCTCCATAAGCCCTATCATACATGTAGTGGAGCTTCCGTCCTCTAGCACATTTTCCTCCTCATGAATCTTCTTCCTTGTGAGATTAGCATTGGGGAAACCAAGGATGCTTGCAAACTGAGCATACCCAACTGAAAAGGGCTTGCCTTGTATGGTCCAATGGAAGGTCTTTGTTGAGCGGTTGACATAAAGAGTTGCATAGAATTGAGCCACGGCCTCCCCACTCCAATCATAGTTGAAAGAGATGATTGATGAGACATTCATTCTCCTACAAGCATATTCTACTTCCCTTACCACCGGCAAATCAATATCAAACAAATAATCCTAGTTGATGGATTCCATCTCGGTGGTGGGATGAGATTTGCATAGGATCACGAAGGCATACCAATCTGCATGAAAGTTCAACAAAAAATGAACATCCCCTTGTTGCTCTTTGCCATACCCAAAGGGATTGTCATACCTCAAAGCATATAGATTATGCTTGCCCTTTGTGTAGTCTCTGGATGAGTCCCATTGTACTGTGGATCAGTTTGTCTGATTGGTGGCTGAATCCGAATGATAATCCGCTCAAGATACTCTAAAGACTCTCCTACATCTGCCATATGAGAGAGCGGAAGCACGCTTTATGCGAGGGCGATTGCCTTGACCCGAAGTTCCTTGAGGATTCGGCCTCCACGACCACGAGGGTGCAAAAGAACCTTGGCAACTGCCTTTCTCTTTGCCGTGCGATGAACAGCAGGTGATGCTTCCTCAGTTGCCTCGGAGTTAGAAGATGGTGAAGAATCAATCTCCGGAGTTGGTGCCCTCTGTTTTTCTCTCTTTTCACCAGCCATCTGGTGAATATCTGAAGGAAATTAGGATGGCATGAATTGATGAAATCAAATAAGCCAGAACTAGACAACTTAGGCGCCTATCGGAAGTTCCGACCCCTGGTCGGAAGTTCCGTTAGAACCCGAGCCGGCCCAAGGAATCATGAACCGAGAGATTAGCCCACCAAATTTGACAAGATCTAAGACAAGAGTTCTAGGATGTATATAGAGGCTATCCCCTAAAGGAAATAATCTAACACCTCCTACATTGAGAGATTGGGCGACGAGATTTTTGAAAGATTTACCTTGAAGATTTCCTGCGTGAATCGGAGAGAAGATGATGGGGATTGGATCTTCCGAGGAGTGGGGAATCCAAAGGATTCAACGGCAACGAAATCCCATGGTCAAATCTTGAGTTCCCCTTGAGGGATTGAGTGGAGAGAGGTAGAGGCGTTGGTGGCTTTTGAAAGAAAGAGTTAGGGTTTGAGGGGCTATCCAACGGGTATTTATAGGTTCAAGGGTATTTTCGGAAGTTCCGATGGGCATCAGAAGTTCCAACGAAAAATAAAATTCGAACCCGAGGACCCCCGGTCGGAGAAATGCTGAAAGATCCGACGATTGTTGGAAGATCCGACCTGGCGTCGGAAGTTCCGATGGATATTGAAACTGTCTCCCAAGGACCCTTGATTGGAACAATCTTGATACTTCCGATGGACGTCGGGAGTTCCGACATGGTGTCGGAAGTTTCGACAGTAGCTTATTTCCTCAGGACAGATCTTGAGATTGAATAAATTTGGGGATTTGGAGAGATATGGCTTGTAGACATATGAGAAAATTTGACATTTAGTGATCAGCCACAATCAACAATACACAACAATGATCACAAGGGTCAAGTTTTGATCCAAAGATCAACAATCAAAATTTTGAAAACAACTCAACACAAATAAATCCATTTTTCATATCTAGGCAACAACCAAGTATGTGCAACAAGTCAAGCCAAGTTATGAGAATCCAAGATATTTAGTTCATTCCTCAAAGCACAAAACCTTTGCTCATCTATAGGCTTAGTGAAGATATCGGCAAATTGTCGTTTGGTGCTCATATGACGTAAAGCAATATATCCCTTAGCCTCATGATCCCATAAGAAATGATATCTTATATCTATGTGCTTTGTTCGGGAGTGTTGCACCGGATTCTTAGCCAGCTTGATGGCACTCTCTTTGTCACACAAGAGTGGAATCTTACTAAACTCACAACCGAAGTCACTCAACGTTTGCTTCATCCATAAAAGTTGGACACAACAAGCACCCGCTGCAACATATTCTGCTTCCGCGGTGAATAAAGCAATCAAATTATGTTTCTTAGAGCTCCAAGACACTAGGGACCTTCTAAGAAATTGGCAAGTCCCCGTTGTACTCTTTTCATCTACCTTGCAACCGGCATAATCTGAATCGGAATAGCGAAGTAGATCGAAAGTGGAGCCTTTGGGATACCACAAGCCAAGGTTAGGAGTGTGTACTAAATATCTCAAAATTCTCTTAACAGCCATTAGATGACATACCTTAGAATTGACTTGAAATCTTGCACACTTGCACACACTAATCATAATATCGGCCTAAATGCACAAAGATAAAGAAGTGAGCCGATCATGGAGTGATATACCGACTTCCCTTCTTCATTGAGATCAAGATGACCATTTAATGCCATGGGTGTCTTGATGGGCTTGACATCGGTCATGTTAAACTTCTTGAGCATATCCTTCATGTACTTGGTTTGCATATGAAAGTCTCTTCCTTCATTTGCTTGACTTGAAATCCAAGAAAGAACTTCAATTCACCCATCATAGACATCTCAAACCTCTTGGTCATGATCCTATTAAATTCCTCACGAAACTTTTCATCAGTAGAACCAAATATAATATCATCGATATATATTTGGCAAACAAAAATATCCATATCAACTTTGTGAGGAAAGAGGATAGAATCGGCTTTGCCCATTACAAAGTCGTTGTTGAGAAGAAAATCCTTAAGGCATTCATACCATGCTCTAGGAGCTTGCTTAAGCCCATAGAGCGCCTTATGGAGCTTGTACACATGGTTAGGAAATTTTGGATCTTCAAAGCCTGGCGGTTGTTCTACATACACCAACTCGGATAGGAGCCATTCAAGAATGCACTGTGCATCCATTTGATAAAGCTTGAAATCATGGTGAGTAGCATAGGCTAATAAAATCCAAATTGACTCAAGCCTAGCTACTGGTGCATAGGTTTCACCAAAATCCAAACCTTCAATTTGGGTGAAACCTTGTGCAACTAACCTTGCCTTGTTCCTTATGACGACACCATGTTCATCTTGCTTGTTCAGAAAAAACCCATTTGGTGCCGATCACATTTTGCTTGGATCTTTCAACCAACTCTCATACCTCATTTCTTGTGAAGTTGTTTAGTTCTTCTTGCATGGCAATCACCCAATCCGGATCATCAAGTGCTTTTTCTACCTTGAGAGGTTCAAAGAGGAAATAAACGAGTAATGTCCATAAAAAGTTGCTAAACGTGAACGAGTAGTTACCCCTCTTTGTCAACGGGATGATCCCGTTGAATACTTTGATGAACTCTTGGATGAGGCACTTGTGATTGGGGTTAAATTGGTCCAACATCATCAACTTCAACTTGTGGTGCACCTACTTGATCTTCTCCACCTTGTTCTCCCTATTGATCAATGCCATGAACTTGATCATCACCATGGACTTGACTTTGATCTTGAGGTTGTTGAGAGCTTGGTGGTTCAACTCTTGTGGACGATGATGGATCATTATTTTTTTCTTCAACCAAAGTTTGAGCTTGAACTTCACGATGCCTCACTTCACCCAAGCCCATCATCATGATTGATAGACTTGGGGGGTTCCTCCTTATTTACAAGGTTTTTATCAACTTGCTCTACTTGAGAGCCGTTGGATTCATCAAAAGTTATGTCTACTGTGACCGCAACACAACCGGTGGTTTTGTTGAAGACACGATAGGCGTGTTCATTAGTACCATAATCAAGTAGAAATCCTTCATCAACCTTTGGTGCAAACTTTGAGTTTTTGGTTTTCTTGTTAAGTATGAAACACTTACTTCCAAAAACTCTAAAGTAGTGCACCTTGGATTTGTTACCAGTGATTATCTCGTAGGGTGTCTTGCCCAAGTAATTGTGGAGGTAGAGGCGGTTGATTGCATGTCAAGCCGTGTTGATTTCTTCGGCCCAAAAAATATCCAGAGTCTTGTACTCATCAAGCATGGTTCTTGCGGCTTCAATCAGTGTCCTATTCTTCCTCTCCACTATACCATTTTGTTGAGGAGTGTATGGACCGGAGAAATCATGCTCGATCCCTTCTTCATCAAGAAATTCCTCAACATTGGTGTTTTGGAATTCCAAGCCATTGCCACTTCTTATGCTCTTAATTTTCAACACATACTCATTCTGAGCTCTTCTAATAAATTTCTTGACTATTCCTTGAGCTTCATTTTTATCTTGCAAAAAGAATACCCAAGTGAATCGAGAAAAATCATCAACAATAACAAGACCATATTTGTTACCGCTAATGCTAATGTAGGCAATTGGTCCAAACAAATCCATGTGTAGAAGCTTCAAAGGTCTTGATGAGGTCATGATGTTCTTGGCGGGGTGTGGAGCACCAACTTGCTTCCCGGCTTGGCATGCACTACACAACCTATATTTCTCAAAAACAACCTCAATTAGTCCAAGGATGTGCTCGCCTTCTTGAAGTTTGGCCAAATTCCTCATCCCGACATGGGCTAGTCGGCGATGCCAAAGCCAACCCAAATCAGATTTTGCCATTAAACAAGTCTTGAGCCCAACTTTCTCCTTTGAGAAATCAATAAGATAAAAGTTTGCCCTTCAAGCGACCCGTAAAAGCAATATAGGAATCTTCCCTTCTAAAGACAGTCACACCCACATTAGTAAAGAGACAATTGTACCTCATTTCACAAAGTTGTGAGACAGACAATAAATTGAACCCTAAAGACTCAACCAAATAAACATTTAAAATTGAGTTGTCATTTGAGAGAGCATTTTTATCCAATCAAATTACATCCCCTTTGCTATTGTCTCCGAAGACAATAGTTTCTTTTGGTATGTCATGAAGCTCTTGGGAAGTGAACAAATCCTTCTCCCAGGTCATATGATTTGAGCATCCACTATCAAGCAACCATACGGTGCCACTGAAGGAGTAGGCCTACAAAACAAATTAAGCTTGAAATTTAGAACCCAAAAAGATTTGGGTCCTTGTGGGTTAGATGGATACACTTTTGGAACTCACAGACTCCTAAAAATGGCCTTCTTAGTGTATGCTCCAACATACTTGACCACTATTTTACCATTGTGGTCCATTGTCACCATGTAGTCTGTAGTGTATCTTGGTGATGCCTCATGCTTGACAACCTTGGCCTTGATGGGAGCCTCAACACTTTTCTTGACTTGGGAGGGAATTGTGGTGCTCACACCATGAGCAATATTCATCAAGTCCTCAAGATTTGCTCTTTTTGTGAACATGACACATTCCTTACCTTTGACCACCTTCCGGTCATTTACCTTTTCTCCCTTATAATGTCCAAGCCCATCCTTTTTGTTAGGTTATCTTCCATTGATGTAGTTAACCTTAGGCTTGGGCTTGATATTGCCTTCATATCCATTCTTTACTAACATGTTCATTCTCTCAAGTTGAGCATCCTTTGCTTGGATCAACTTCTCTAGCTTTGCCATGTTAGTAACACAAGCTTGCACATCAATTTTATAGCATTTGGAGCAACCTTCACTTGTGGAGATATTGGAGTTAAGAGTTACTTTGGAATTGGTTTTGGTGCTTTTCCAAAGAGAATTATAGCTAACTTCAAGACCATTGTATTTGGTCGTTAAGCATGAGAAGCTTTCTTGAAGTTTACTATGAGTGGCCTTTAGGGAAGCTAGAGATTCATTTATCAAAGTGTTCTCCTTTGACATCCTCTCATTTGAATCATTAGCTAGAGATAAGTCAATAGCTAATTTTTCAACCTTCACCTTTTCTTCGGCAAGAGCTTTCTCCAAGGAAAGGTTTCTCCTCTTCTCAAGGATGAGCAAGTCCTCTTGCCTATCGAGGCACTCCCTCTTTTTCTCCAATTTCTCCATAAGCTTTTTAATTTCTTTAAAACCTTTATTCCCAAATTCTTTTATCATGCAAGCTCTATGTTGTTCTTCCTCATCTTCCAAATCATTTTGTGCACTATTAGATGTGGAGGAAGGATGAGAAGGAGAGGTTGATCATTCTTTTACCTTAGTCCCTCTTGCCATAAGACAGAAAGGAGCATCATCTTCATCATCGGAGAGGTTGTTGAAGAGCTTCCTTGAAGACTGGGGTATGGCATGAGTTGCCATACCTTCATGATCGGAGTCTTCATAACTAGACTTCCACTCTTGACCAACATGAGCATGACCTTGATATTTCCTCTGGTAGTCCTTGCTCTTCTCCTTGTACGTCTTCTCCTCCTTTTCTTTGTTCTTCAAGTGTGGGCAATCGGCAATGTAATTGCCCACTTCTTTGCACTCATAGCAACTTCTTTGTGATGGTTTTTTCTTGTCATCACCACCTTTTTTTGTAATACTTTTTATTCATGAACTTTTTGAAGTTTCTTGAGACCAAGGCCATTTCTTCATCGGTGGAACCTTCATCACTTTAATCTTTCTTGTTTGGCTTGTGGGTCTTGGGACTTGATTCGACCTTGTCACTTGAGCTAGCATTAAATGCGAAATATTTGTTGATCTTGTGGCTAAGTGACTTGGCTACATCTCTCTCAACCAATTCTTGATGGATAATTTCACCAAGAAGTTGATTGGATGTTTTGGTCTTGAATTTTGGATTTCTTCTAATCATTGTTGAAAGAGTAGGGTACCTAGGTGTGAAAGCCCTAAGCAACTTCATTATCACCTTGTGATCATCTCACTCCATGCTTCCAAGAGATCTAATGTCCGACACAAGGATCATTAGTCTATCATACATTTGCCTCACGGTTTCTTCATCATGCATGGCAAAGTGGTCCAACTCTCCTTGCAATAAATCTATCTTGCCTTCTCTAACTTATCGGTCCCCTAATGAGCCTCTCTTAATGTGTCCTAAATTTTCTTGGCCACTTCAACATTGCGGATTTTGTTGAATTCTTGGGCACAAAGAGAGCTTGTGATGACCCTTACGGCTTGCGTATTTCGGAAGTAGTCTTGAGCTTATTCGGCCATGGGTACACCATTCGTAGGTGGAGTCACACCTACAACCACAACTTCCTAAATAGAGGGGTGAAGCCCGTAGAGATGCATTTTCATGTCGTAAGACCACTTGGGATAATCCATCCCATCAAAGAAAGGGGGTTTTCCTAAGTGTACCAACTAAAATTGTGAAGAAGGATATTGATATGAAGCATAGTTATGAGAAACTTGATGTAACCTGAATAAAGGATGCTTCTCGCTTTCTTCCTTGATTCGCTTCTTCATCAATTTCTTGGCCTTCTTCTCGATTTTGGCCTTCATCTTCTCTTTTCTCCTTTTTTGCTTCCAAGTCTCCACCCTCATCTTCATCACTTGAACTTGAATCTTCACTTGATATGGATCCATGGACAGAGGGTGGACGAATTTTTTGGCTAAAGGGGTTCATGGTACTTCCCCCAACGCCTAGACCGGCAGTGGCTTGAGCAGCGGCAGCTACGGTGACATCAGCGGTGCCATCCCCAACTTGAGACATCTTGTTATCCCTTAGTGGTTAAGCCTTAATCAAGAGATTAGGTTCTAATACCAATTAAAAGGATCTTGGTGAGGCCTAGAGGGGGGGGGTGAATAGGCGTATCTGAAAATTTCTAAAAAAAATCTTCACAGCGGATAAATCTGTCGGAACTTCTGACCCTATGTAGGAAGTTCCGATGGGTTGGAACTTCTGACACTGGACCGGAACTTCCGACAAATATACAAAATTGCAAAATTAAACTTGAAACTGCAGAACCTGGCTGAATCAAAAGTTGCGCCAAGATAGTAGGAGACTTCTGCAAGTGATCTTTACAAGCCCAATAACTTGAGTACGTAGATCGACACAAAACAAACTCTAGGTCAACAAGAACTAAATAAATGCAATAAGCACAAGACACAAGATATTTGTTCCCAAAGTTCACTCCCACTAAGGAAGCTACGTCTCCGTTGAGGAGCTCACAAAGAGCAGGGTCTTACACTAACCCTTTTCCTCCCTCAATCAACCACAAAGGAGGATTGAGTGACTTACTATGAAAATCACGAAGGATGGGTAATACAAACTTTCCCAGGGCGCACACACACGAGAGGATGCTCAATCGGGCGACACCGAACTGTTTAGAAGCAAGCTTCACGAGTAACAAACGTGAATTGATGGATGAAGATGCTTCAAGTGCTCTTGAGATGAATGTGGCTGCCTTCTCACTCAAGTGCTCTAGCCTCACACCTTAATCTTGCTCTCACCCGAGCCCTAGCTCGAATCAACTTAAGGATTATCTCTTGGAGGGAGTGTGGAGAAGGATTTCAAGCTCTAGGAGGTGTTCTTTTCATGGAAAGTCAGCATCCCATGAATGAGGGGCTTAGGGGGGCATATATACCTGATCCCTAAAAACTTGATGTTAGAGTGCTGAATAAGTGATTGTCTGAACTTCCAGTCCGGGGTCAGAACTTCTGACACTATTAAAACCAGCTGGCCGAGGACCCCCCATAAGAACTATTAACCAACTTCTGACAGGGGTTGGAACTTCCGACCCACTATCGGAACTTCCGACTCTCATAGAAATAGTGAGAAAAACTCAATGCATAAGTGTGTGATTTGTATGTCTCATGGGTAGTTGTTATCTCAATTAAACACTTTGACATCTTTAAGCTATCCATTCGCATCACTCTTAATAGTACGGTGTTTCCTATACTCAAATTCAAAATAGAAAATAAATAAAGATCTTCTTTTGAGCTTCATCACCGTCTATCAAGTAAATTGGCGTCTTTTCACGCAAATATTTCATTTCATTGAATTTTAACCTTTCCATATCTTGATAAACACATTAGCTCCTTAATTATGCATATCGTCAACACCAAAATCCACTTAGGGGGCCAAATGCACTTTCAAGAACGGGCAGCAAAAGAAGATTCACCCTTTGCTCCACTCCTTCCGTGAGCTCCGCTGAACGACTCTATTCCCTCCGCATTCCGTGCACCAGATGAGCGGGAGCTGAGCACCACTCACCGGATTGGAGCCCGACACTGCAGATTCGCTGTACATGGCACTAGGGGAGGAGGCGGCGGCGCAGGGAAGAAGCGGCGGCGACAGCAGCGGGGAGCCGGCGGCGGGAGGAGGGAGGGGGAACACAGGGAACCCTATCTGATTGGGAGGCTGGCCAAATAAACTAATTTGGCCCCCGGCAAGGGCTCATATGCTAAATGGCCAGTCCCGCGTGGCATGCCACGTCGGCAAAGGGTGCTGCGCTGGCGGGTTATGGACGGCTAATGAACCACTTAAAAGAGTTTAGGGACCCATGTGAACGATTTGAGAGTTTAGGAACCTAGGTGAAACATCGAGATAAGTTTGGGAACGTGAACTGCAATTTACTCTTAACTATTTAGACAGATTAGTGATAATTGATAATGTGGAAATACTCACATGTCCTTATTTGTTAGTTGTTTGCAACTAACCAGATATTCTAAAATTACGGTAAGAAGTTAATTTTGATATGCAAAGAAAACTGACTAGTTGGGTCTAGTGTTCAAGCTAATAATTTAACAAAAAAAATCGAGGGGACCGGTAAGATCGGTAGGCTAATTTTCATCAAAATTTGTAAATTTTTGCTAAATTCTGATTGAAATTAGAAACTTTAGGTGAATTCAGGCTGAAAAAATAGTCGTAATACCAGTATGACAATTGCTCGGCCACCATCGATAAGGCCGATTTTCACCGAATATAAGCGATTTTTGCTCTAGTTGGATCCAATTCTTAGAATTACATTTTTTATGGAATATTTACAAACGCTGAGATTTGTGCTTTTCGTTTAGGTCTCGGCGAACCAAAATAACCTCAATCGTCTTTCCAAACATTTTCCTACTGTCCCATTCCATTTTACCCCCTCCAAAAAATGCAATCGACAAAGAAGCAGCACATTTACGCGCCTATTCCGGCGCAGCCTAGCACAGTCGCTGGATGCCCCCAATTGCAACGCTGCCGCTGCCGGCTAGCTAGCCGCGGCACTAAAGATGGTTGGTTCCCCTCCCTGCTGTCTGCTCTGCACTGCACTGCACCGTCCGGGGCTTGAGAACTTGCTTGCCCACCGCCGCTGGCGACGCCACCTTGCAAACTTACTGCTCATTTACTTCACTTGCTCATCTTTATGAGCCTCCGTACGGAAACCTTGTTCATCCCATTTCTAACAACAATAAGTGCCCCCGCGCCAGACTTACAGGATTATTACGTGCGCGGGAGGGCGGGGTACGTGTGGGCTTGTCAACTGGTTTGGAGGGAAGGAAGAGACGCTTCAAGTGTAGCTTGATACAAATTTAAGTAGCATTACTATGGTAGTGAGATTCTTGAATGTTGTTCAACTTTAATCCCTAGTCACCTTTGTCTTAACTTAAGTGATGCAAATTTGCTCAATATTACTATGGTAGCCTTTGTCTTAGGGGGTGTTTGGTTCCCTGGGGTTTATTTTAAGCCCCGTCACATCAGATGTTTGGATGCTAATTAGGAGTATTAAACACAGACTAATGACAAAATAAATTCTAAAATCTTAGGCTTATTCGCGAGACGAATCTATTAATTCTAGTTAGTTCATGATTAGCCTATAGGATACTACAGTAAACATATGCTAATCATGAATTAATTAGACTTAATAGATTCGTCTCGTGAGTAAGTCTAGGCTTATGCTTTAGTTTTATAATTAACTTATGTTAGTCTTTCTAATTGGCATCAAAATATTCGACGTGACATGGTTTAAAATAAACCTCAGTAAACCAAACACCCTCTTAACTTAAATTTGCAAATCGCACTCGGGCGGTTCATTTTATGAAGCTGCTCTGGTACTACAATGCAAATCTTTGTACAAGCCAGGCTAGTTTTTACAGGCGTTCAAGTGCAGCTGTTATGCCTCTGCCGGTGGTACGGGCGACCAACCAAAACGGCCATTTACTAGTGCAATTTTAAGGCTGTGTTTCGATCATCTGCTGAAACATGGACGAGAAAATCTACCTTTGTATAAGGAGAGACACAGAAAGTTGTTTGTGTGATACTCTGTTTTGAAGTGGTTTTCAGTTTTCAGGTGCACTTTGCTTGCAACAAGAGCTGCAAACTCTTATTTTATTCAAATTTCTTTAAGAACTCACTGTGATAGCACTGCAACGCTAATGAAGCGACCGACGAAGAAGTGTCTACCCCATCCAGCTACTACTAGTATTTTCTGAATTGGTTAGGGTGCACGCGTGAATGCAGTATTTAATCCCATGTCTGCGCCAAAAGAAAAAAAAATCCGAGTTCAATGCAGGCGGTTGCAATGGCTGAGCAAAGGATCTCAGTTACTGCATCTGTTTATTTTCCTTTGCCGTGTGGTGCAGGATCTGTGGTCGTCTGCTATACAGAAGGTGTGAGAAACTGCTGCATTCAATGAACTTAGGACTGTCAGTGTTTCTGCAGCTACTACCATCACCTTCCATCTAGCATTTGAAAGAAGCTTCTTCACATCATCAGTGGAACTAATGAAGTTTTTTGGTATGTAAGTCATAGTATTTCTTTACGTTACAGGGATGAGCGAGTAACCACAGTCAATTTCAGAATGTGCCACCGCATTGGTTCCAAAGAAATAAGTCCGTACATGGACAACTTGGAAGGCAATATCAAGAAAATAAGTGGTACAAATTTACACTGACCCAAGGTCACATCACAACACTGTTCTCTGAGGCATTATCCACAAATTCAGGTGTTGCTTTATTGGCTTGTTGGTGGCTGAGCTCACAGTCACAGATGACCAAAAACTCTATCAATGAGGAGCAGTGTCCCAGGATGAGTGAAACATGGTCCTTCTATCAATGAGGAGCAGTTTCCCAGCATCTGTTCACCGCTTGCCAAGAGTAGGGACGATTAATTGTCTAACGGCATATGCAAGCACTTTGAATAGTGCAACCAGGCCTAGGGGTTCCCGGCTTCCACAAAGATTTGTTCCTTCAGAAGAATAAACCAGTGAATAAGAATAACTGAGGTCTCTGCAAAGTTACCTGGCACTGCAGGTTTCCTGATACACTTGGCAAGAAGCTAGTATCCAAAATCGGCAAGGTTTTGCCTTGCTAGGAGAAATATCCGAATCCAGAAACCATCCATGGTCCAGTAGGTAGCCAATGCCATTGTTTGTTATAAGGGCGTGTTTGTGACCCGACTAACTAGTCCGGTTACATTGGATATTTGATACCACTGATTACAAAACTAATTGTATAAATAAAGGCTAATTCACGAGATGAATCTATTAAACCTAATTAATCCATCATTAGCACATGTTTACTGTAGTACAACATTGTCAAATCATGGACTAATTAGGCTCAATGGATTCGTCTCCTGAATTAGCCTCCATCTATGCAATTAGTTTTATAATTAATCTATATTTAGTACTTTTAATTAGTGTCCAAACATCCAATATGACAGGGACTAAAGTTTAGTCGGGGTGATCCAAACAGGCTCTAATTTAAAATATCCAATATTTGCATACATAATAATAATAGGTTCACAAAATTTATGTATGGATAAGTATAGGCCAATGCCCAATGGATTTATCATTATCACAACTGGTTGGAATTTGCTGAATTGTGTAGTGGGGTGCATGGTAGAGTGCAGGATTTAATCGTATGCGCGCAAAAAAAAAAAAGTGAAGAGTTCAATGCAGTAGTCTGGGAGAAACAGCGGGAGGCTGGAGCAATGGAGCAGTCAGCACTCAGCAGGGATCTCAGATACTCTGTAGATACCGCAACTGTTTATTTCTCTTGCCGTGTGGTGCTAATTCTGCGTTGGAGAGAGGATCGAGTAAGGTACACATGAAAAGAAGTGGCAGTACATTATGCAACAGAGTTTTGAAACAGAGCACATTAGGAATGGCCAACCAAGAATTTTTTTTAAAAAAAATCGCATTAACACATTAACAATGATAATACAAGTGAAAAGAATGAACATTAAGACGAAAAAGAAAATTCATCGATCATAAGCTATTCATTGACGTATGACTTGCACGACGAAGAGAGGACCAAGAAGATACTACCCATTAGCACATCCAAATCACATGGCAAGTTGACAAGAATGCTGTGATGAACTATCCATCCACAAATTCAGTTGTTGCTTTATTGCCATGTTGGTGGCGATGCTCTCTCTGGCTTCAACACCTACAGGCTCGGATTCAAAACTCATGTTCTGCTAGCTTCAACGCCTACTGAAACGGGACTAAAAACACGAGGGAGATCCTCTTATTTTGGAGGAATTGAAATCTCTTTAATAAACTAGGCTATTTGGTTTAGAATTTGACACCCATTACTTTCCAACTACTTTCTAAAGTTTAGATATAAATCTATCCTAAATTCATAGGATATGAGATGGAAATTGATTCTGTACACCACCAAACTATATTTCTATTCTGTAATTTATAACATACTCTTTGACTCACTCCTCTACAGTAAAAATATAGCATATAAGTATTTTCCTTATAGGACCAACAATAGATACAAATATATTCCGTATATAATCATATTAGCTTAATAGATTTGTGTCTAAATTATGATTATTAGAATAGAATTCAATTCTAAGGTTCCAAACGGGGCCTGAGTGAAAACTGGCAATGTTAATTCCTATTGATGCTACAGAGCCAGCTAGCGTGCTTCAATTTGTGAAGAACAGAGGCAATTAAATACGTAGCATGTGCAGATACTTTGAATGCTGCAACCAGGCCCAGGGTTTTCCGATTTCGACGAACATTTGCTCCTCCAAAAGGCTAAAACCAGTGGATGACTCACGGGTCCAGTTTTTGGCTCAACCCTCCTGCAGGCGGCCAACTCATCCTAGGTCTCCTGTCTCCTGTACCCCCATCTATTAGATACTCGTTGAGTTTTTCTTTTGTTTTTTTTGGGAAGATGGTCAAGAGATTATCAAGCATATGGCTCAGATAGATTGGTCTGAAGGAAGTAATGCAACCTGCTAGTGCTAGGACAGCAGAATCCTGTTGTTGGGGAGCGCTACTTTCGGATCGCGCCGATGGTCAAGGCCGAAGGGATGTGAAAGCGCATCTAGACCCCTAGTGGGTTTTGGTGAATTGAATGACACCACGATTAGAAAATTAGAACAAGTAATGATTTTGTTAAGTATATGAGAAGGAATTGATTATCACATCAATGGATTCTTTGTGATAAAATATGTTGAAAGTAAAGATAAAAGGCTCATGTAACAAGACTTTTAACTAGGCTATGGTTAAAGTAATGATATTGTCAAGCAATGAGTATTGTATGGATTGAGTCACGTGTTTGATGATAAATATTTATTCTCATATCCAAATGAAGCTTGTTGACAAGGTCATAGCACTAGAAGGGAATATCCGGTGAAGAAATAGACAATCTATCAATAGAAAATATATGTTGCAAATAATTGAAACGAATGGATTTCATTGATGATCTAATTGTGATATAAACCTATATGGAACTCTATGTGATGCAAGGATGAAGAGTTGGAATTCGGGATAGTGTTTCGAGGGACTAAGCTTGGCGAAAGGCAATTGGTTTGTGCTGAGGCACCAATGCTAGAGTGAAGAAACTTTCTTTGGATTCAACTTGAAGAATCTTGGTCATATATTGTGTTCATAGTGGGAAGTATCAATCTTTCCAGAATCATATTATGAAGATGGTGAATTGAACTAGAAGTGGTTTTCGTTCAAAGGTAAGGGTTCAACTCACTAGCTCAAGGAAGTTGTGCTCAAGTTATAGAAACTAAATCTGATGCACTCCTCAGATTGTGAATGATCATGGCACGACATGATACACTTTTAAGAAGCTCAAGTGGTTGAAATGTAATCTATCTTTGATCTTGAGCATAGGTATGACGTACTATCAAGAGGGATGCATCGCATTGTGTTTTGGTTTAGTCTCAGTGCTCAAATAACCTAAGTGAGTTAAGAGAAACACAAAGGGCCTCACGTGCACATTTGATTTCTCTGCCAGAGGTAATTCGGAAATTCGGAATTTCCCAATTCGGAAGTTCCGGCTTTTGCACACATGGCACTAACGGCTAGTTGGTTTGAAAATCCGGAAGTTCCGGATATAGGGATCCGGAAGTTCCGGGTCCTAAATGTCACATAACGACTAGTTTCTTTGGACCCAACTATTTATACCCTTGAAACCCCTCTTTGGTGGGCTGCCGTTCCAGGCATTGTTTAGCTGCGTGCTGCTCGTCCTAAGAAAGCTTGGTAGCCTTGTTGAGCTCTCTCCAACCTCTCTTTGTGAGATTGTGTGATTCTTGTAATATCTTTGAGTTGGGTTTGAGAGAGTGAAAGCTTGAGAACAACATAGAGCACATCAAACCTTGAGCACTTAAGTTTGGCCGAAATCGTGTGTTTCGCATTTGTTACTCTTGGAGCTTTGGCTCCTAGATGGCTAGGTGTTCATCGGCGAGCACCCAATTGTATGGGTTATCGCGGGAAGTTTGTAAGGGTCGGTTTCCACCTTCGCAAGGGAAGGGAATCAATATAATGGAAGGTCAAGATGTTCTTGTGTAGCGCCTTGGCGGGGAGGCTTCACGGAGCTTCTCAACGGAGAGTAGGATTCACTGAGCTTGTGTAGCACATGCAGTGAATCCGAACTTTGGTAAAAATCCTTGTGTCAACTGTGTTTGATATTATCTTATGGATTTGAGAAGCTCTCCATTGGACACTTGAGTTCTTGGAGAGATTGTTATTTTGTAAGTGCAGGGACTGTGTGGACCTGCTTTAGAAACTCCACTGAGCCTACTCTACATCTGGGGTTTGAACTTGTATCCACATACTCGCACTAGATTTATTGTGTTCACTCTGGTCTATGTAAACTTGGAAGTTCCGATTTGCAAAACTCGGAAGTTCTGTGTTCATCTACTGCCCTACTTAAATTCAGAAGTTCCGGATTTTCAAACCCCGAAGTTTCGGGTTTGGCAGGCAGTGAGTTTTATCCGCTGCATTGGAGTGAAAATTTGTAGGTGCTTCTATTCACCCCCTTCTATACGACATCACGGTCCTTTCAATTGGTATCAGAGGAAGGCTTCAAATCAAAGCTTAACCGCCGTGAAGAAATATGTCGATGCCTAATGAGGTATTCTTTGAGCCACTTGTAAGTAATGGCTCCAACTACGTTTCTTGGTCTGCTCATGTACTTAATGCTTTTAGAACCATGGGTCCAAATGTTGAGCAAATTTTAGTTGCTGGCATTCTTCCTCCAAAGTTTGATATTGACCATATTGATTGGGCCAATATCAGTCAAGAGGAGTTGGACATCATATTTGGTAAACTGGAAGTTTTGGGTTTGGCTGAACAACACCACTAAAAGCTAAACAAAGGTTTCAAGAAAGCTCAAGAAAAGTACTTGGAGAGGAAGGCTGTCAGAAACAATATGGATAATTCAGCAGGCAACCTCAAGCACAAAATGTGTTACACATGTCGAGGAAAAGGACATCTTGGTAAGGATTGTCCAAATAGTAACACTTCTAAGCCTAACTTGGTCAACAATATTAATATACATCTTAGGAGGTCCCATGATGGCATCTGTGCTGGTAGGATGATAAAGTCATCAACTACTCGTCTAAAAGCCATTTGGGTCCCCAAATCTTTGTTGACTAACCTTCGTGGACCCAACTGAACTTGGGTACCAAAATGTGCTTGAGAAAATTAGCAGGTACTCAGAGAGGCATTGGAGACTTGGCAAAACTTGAGAAGAGCTTTATCATGTCAATATTATCTCAAGTCTAGTTTTCTCATCTCTCATCTTGAAAAATTACCAAGTCAAAATGTAATTGATCTATGTTATACTTCAATGCATCTTTGGTAACAAGTACTTCCATATAGCTATCTAGCTTTCTACATCTAAAATTGCTTTTTATGATTTCAAGTATAGGGTCTATTTAGCTTCTTGTATCAATTTGAGAAATTTATATAATATGACACATGGTGCTCTTGACAAGCTCTATGGTGGAGCTAGTGTTCTCTTGATGATACATGAGAATCCACAAGCAACAAATAATCAATAAAGGTCAAGAGTTCTTAGAAATCACTCAGTTAGAGGGGTGCCAGTAAATCCGGAGGTTCCAGTTTCTCTATCCCAGAAGTTCCGAATTCTGCATGAAGAGCAAAATTGAGATGTCATAAATGCTAACCTTTCATGTGCTTAGAAAGAATTTATCTGCAATATTTGCTATTCACGTAACAAATCACAATGAGCATTTTTTGACCTATTTTCAATTGTCATAATATTTTTGTATGTCTTGACCAAAATATGAAATAAGCCTCCTCTAGTGTCTTAGATGATAGAAAGTGCATATCTCAAGTATTCCATCCTTGATGCACATATTAAGGGGGAGCTAATTTCATATCTTGTGTCATTAGATTTAACCTTGCTTTCAAGTCTCCATGTGTGTAGAGTAAATGGAAATATGTTTTTGAAAGAATGAGATTTTATCGTGAATATGTTACTTGACTTCAAGGTCATAAATCCAACATGAAAAGGTGTTTCTGAATTCTAATTTGGATTGTTCACCTTTATGTGTGGCTACTCTCCATAATATGGCTTAAATTCATTATTTGGTCTTAATTGATCAAAAGATGCACACTTGCTTGCCTTCCACATTTATATGTGTGCATCATACTCTTGTGAGGAATTTAGTCCATGTTATGAGGCTTCATTGTTTGGTAGCTCTTTCCCCTCCACGTTCAAAAGCTATCAAACATAAAGCTAGGGCTTGTGCTATTAATGGTCATCTCTTCTCTTTGTGAGCTTCCCATGATTTATCAAGAAAGAGATTACAAGTGGTACGAATGAGACATAAGTGCAAGCTTAAATATGAGTTCATTCTATTGTGAAGGATAAGGAATCTCAAGGGCCAAGGTATGTACAACTCATGTGTATGTGCATTGATCTTTACATCTAGGCCCTCTACATGCTAGTGTGTGCATGTTTTGCATGAAGCAATTTCAAGTCTTTAGTGTGCCTTTAGATATTTAGTTGATACCTTCATCCATTTGGCTTAGTGTCAAGAGAATTTTAAAATCATGTAAGGTATGAGCTAAATATGCTAAGGATGGTGCTTGACTTGAATTGCTGAATGCTTGAGTGGTATAGGATAGATTTTTCAAAAAAAATCCAACTAGTATGCTAGATGTGTGTGCTTTTTGGAAAACTATTTGGTTTTTGGTCTTTGTGACCATATCAAGTCATCTTGTGGTTATGGTTACCTCTGATTGTTTGATGGCTAACCACAAGTGACATGACTCTCTCAAGTCCATAGGATCTAATCAAATCTTATCTCAAGAGCTATATGTTGGAAATTCTATCTCATCTCCAAATCCTTGAGCAAATCCAAAATCTAGGCTAGGGTTCCTATTCTAATTGTGTATGTAAAGTTATGGAATGCACATTCTCCTAGCAAAATGATCACATCCCTCAAATTCTTTAAAATTTCAATTTGTACCCCAGGATCAAGTGAAACCCAAAAGTTCCAAGTTCTACAACCCGGAAGTTTTGGATTTCAACGGGTATATCCCTGTTGGACCCGTGACATACCTCCTCCTCTCTCATTCTCTCTCCCACATCTCAGCCCTACTCTATACTTTTTGAGAGATGCGACATTGGGGCGATTTGGAGGATTGGCCAAGGATTTCAAGGAGTGGAGGTCGACTCTTGGTGGTTTCAATCCAGAGATTCTGGATTCCTCTTCCGGATTCAATTACAAACCTTTCCATCATGAGTCAAGGTACAAAATCAATACCATTACCTGATCTCCTCATCTAGGGTTGCTCTCTTCGATTCCTTGGGTAGTTCAGCTACATTTGCACCCTAGTTGCTGCACCATGTGATGGATTTGAGTTTCCATGGTGGATTTCGCTAAAGCATGAACTAGGGTTTCTCTACAGAACCAGGAAGTTCCGGGTTTCACAATCCGGAAGTTCCGAGTTGTGTAGAGACCGCCCTGTTTCATGGCCATTCACAATCATGCCAAAAATTCATGGAGTAGTTCTATGCCTCAGTCTATGCCATCTAGAGAATTTTTCCTCACTTTCCTGAACATTTTGGGTATCTCTCTGTGCATATTCGAAAGTTCCGGGTATCACAACTCGGAAGTTCCAGATATACACAGAGAGCACACAACTTGTTCATATCACCCACTCTCTCTAGTCATTCCGCCCGAATCAATCATGCTTTAAGTTCTTAGTGTCCTTCTGTGTTCATAGAGTGTCCAGAAGGTGATGATGGATTTGTTCAACGGAGAAGGACCAAAAATCCAAATGTCCCTATTGGAACAAGGAGATCAATGAGGCAACATGCTAGAGGCACTTTGCACATTGATGATGAACCAGCTGCAGAAATTCAAGAGCAAAACAATCGCAGTGGTAGTGGTAGCAGCAATGACACATGTAGTGATGATGGGGAGGAAGATGACGAGACATATAAAATGTCTCCTCATGGGTTGAAAAGGAATGGTAGGTTCATGAGAGGCTGCAGCAGTGGTGGTCATGGTGCTAGTAGTGGAAATGATGGTGGAAATGGTAGTGGTCAACATGGTGAAGATGAGGAAGAGGATGAAAATGTGCAGTCCGCACAACTTATCTTTGTGATCGGGGTTGTGATGAGAAAGCCTAGTGTACCTCATGACTATGTCAAAGTTGACTACATCAAAAGGGGATAACCGTGAAGGCAAGGAGTGAATGAGAGAAAAATCCATTCAATGTTAGAAAGGGAAGAAGCGTAGAATATCGGTTCCAAACCAAATTTCATCAAGACTTTTATGAGAATGCTATACTCAGCAAGAAATACAAGGTTGCTCGCTCTCAATATGTGGATTCGCAAAAATTTGAGGAAATGCAGGGTCCTATTTTTAATGAGATTATTGCACAATGCAAGGCAAAGCATGTGTACAAAATAATGGGCTTCAAATATGATTGGAACAATGAGATCATCGCTCAATTCTATGTCACTTGTTATTTTGAGAAGGATGGAGATGTGAGATGGGTCCATTGGATGACCGAAGGTAAATAGTACAAGATTAATTACTTTGAGTTTGCTGCCATATTTGGATTTCGGAAATCTGACTATGGGTGCAACAGGATCCATATCAGGTCACATCTTCCCAAAGAAGATATGAAGGACATGTACTTGCCTGGCAGGGAGTGGAAGTATGGTGGACCTAAAGGCTTAATTCCATTCTATGGCTATCTCAACAAGTTCTTTCGGAAGACACTTGCTCTAAGAGAGGGTAACGCTCACAACATCTCAGCATTTGGCAGAAAGTTATTACTAGCTCTTTGTCCTAGTGAGTCGGAGTTTAGTATGGTTAACTACATTTGGGAGGTTATGGTGCTTATCTCATGTACATGATTAACCAAAAGACAAACAAGAGATTTGAGTGTGATTATGTGCACACTCCCATTGACATCAAGAAGGATTGAAGGATTATCATCTCGGACCCACTTTTGCTCAATTAGAGGAGCAAGCAAGGCAGCAAGCTGCTACCCAAGGTGAAGGTGGGGATATCCCTAGTGCTTCCCCTCATGTTCCTAGTGCACTACATGCTCCCTCTCGCTTTCATTCAAGGCGTGGTGGCTCTAGGGAGTCAAAATTCGGAAATCCTCCATCTCCAATAAGAAAGATGATGTGCAAATCCACAAATGATGTTGTACACAAGGAAAGGCAAAGAAGGAAGAAAGACACCTTGAGGTTAAAGAAAATGCAAGAAGTGACTTTGCCAAATGATCCTCCCTCTCCTATTGGCTCCGAAGGACAACAAAGTGAACCTGAGAATTTGGAGCAACTTAACACAAGATGTTGATCATTTCCTAGTACCTCCTATGTTAATCCTACATATGTTGATCCCTCTGCTGGTCCTATGCCTTCGCCACCTCCATTTATGCCTCAGCAGCCTCCTTATGATCCAAATGTCACTAGTGCCTCCTTATGATCTTGGATATTTGGACAACATCTTGGTGATCCCGGTCAAGGAGCAAGTGGACATGGTGGTCAAAATGATGATCAAGACGATGATCAACAGTAGAAGCTTGCAGATGGACTTCCCTCAGGGCTTTGTTGGTGATGGATGACAAAGGAGGAGGAGAAGAAGTTGAGATTAAAGCTTCGGTCAGTGTTTCTGCCCAGGAAAACCCAGAAGTTCCGGGTTTCCAAATCCGGCAGTTCCAGATTTGGGTGTGGTATGCCACATGCCATGTAATAAATCTATTTTAGCTCATGTGGACTTGAGAACAACTTGTAATGTGTGCTATTGTGTGTGTGGTGAACCCTGTTTAATGCTTTAAATTAAGACTTGATGCATGTCAGTTTGTTGAAATGATTTGTTATGATGAAATGTTGTTTTTAGCCAGTTCTGCCTGGGAAACCCGGAGGTTATTTCAATTCGGGAGTTCCGGATTCCGGCTGACAGGACTGATTAATTTATTTTATCTTGTTGTTGTGTGAGATATTTGTCATATGCATCACGTATTATTTGAACACACACTTGTTTTGCACCCCAAGGATGCTGAGATTTAGGGGGAGCTCAATGTTTTCATATGAATATGTGCAAAAGGGCATTTGATTCAATGCACATATTTAGGGGCAGCTCTTTTCTAAATCTGAGAATTCAAAAGCTTCATTTACATATCTTTTATATGCTTTAATCGGTGTTGTCATCAATCACCAAAAAGGGGGAGATTGAAAGTGCATCTAGGCCCCTAGTAGGTTTTGGTGAATTGAATGACACCATGATTAAAAGAACTAATGATCTTGTTAAGTATATGAGCAGGAATTCATTATCATATCAATGGTTTCTTTGTGATAAAATATATTGAAAGTAAAGATAAAAGGCTCATGTAACAAGACTTGTGACTAGGCTATAGTTAAAGTAATGATATTGTCAAGCAATGAGTATTGTATGGATTGAGTCACGTGTTTGATGACAAATATTTATTCTCATATCCAAATGAAGCTTGTTGACAAGGTCGTAGCACTAGAAGGGAATATTCGGTGAAGAAATGGACAATCTATTAATAGAAGATATATGTTGCAAAGAATTGAAAAGAATAGATTTTATTGATGATTTAATTGTGATACAAGCCTATATGGAACTCGATGCGATGCAAGGATGAAGAGTTGGAATTTGGGATAGTGTTTCGAGGGACTAAGCTTGGAGAAGGGCATTTGGTTTGTGCCGAGGCACCAATGCTAGAGTGAAGAAACTTTCTTTGGATTCAACTTGAAGAATTTTGTTCATGTATTGTGTTCATAGTGGGAAGTATCAATCTTTCTAGAATCATATTGTGAAGATGGTGAATTGAACTAGAAGTGGTTTTCATTCAAAGATAAGAGTTCAAGTCACTAGCTCAAGGAAGTTGTGCTCAAGTTATAGAAACCAAATTTGATGCACTCCTCAAATTGTGAATGATCAAGGCACGGCATGATACACTTTTAAGAAGCTCAAGTGGTTGAAACGTAATCTATCTTTGATCTTGAGTATAGGTATGCCGTACTATCAAGAGGTATGCATCACATGTGTTTTGGTTTAGTCACAGTGCTCAAATAACCTAAGTGAGTTAAGAGAAACACAAAGGGCCTCACGTGCACATTTGTTTTCTCTGCCAGAGGGAATTCGGATGTTCCGAATTTCCCAATCCGGAAGTTCCAGCTTTTGCACACGTGGCACTAACGGCTAGTTGGTTTGAAAATTCGGAAGTTCCAGATATAGGGATCTGGAAGTTCTGGGTCCTAACTTTCACATAACGACTAGTTTCTTTGGACCCAGCTATTTATACCCTTGAAACCTCTCTTTGGTTGGCTGCGTTCCAGGCATTGTTTAGCTGCTTGGTGGTCGTCCTAAGAAAGCTTGGTAGCCTTGTTGAGCTCTCCCCAACCTCTCTTTGTGAGATTGTATGATTCTTGTAATATCTTTGAGTTGGGTTTGAGAGAGTAAAAGCTTCAGAACAACATAGAGCACAGCAAACCTTGAGCACTTGAGTTTGGCCGAAATCGTGTGTTTCGCATTTGTTACTCTTGGAGCTTTGGCTCCTAGATGGCTAGGTGTTGCTCGGCGAGCACCCAATTGTGTGGGCTGTCGCGGGAAGTTTGTAAGGGTCGGTTTCCACCTTCGCAAGGGAAGGGAATCAAGATAATGGAAGGTCAAGATGTTCTTGTGTAGCGCCTTGGCGGGGAGGCTTCACGGAGCTTCTCAACGGAGAGTAGGATTCACTGAGCTTGTGTAGCACATGCTGTGAATCCGAACTTTGGTAAAAATCCTTGTGTCAACTGTGTTTGATATTATCTTGTGGATTTGAGGAGCTCTCCATTGGACACTTATGTTCTTGGAGAGATTGTTGTTTTTGAAAGTGCAGGGACTGTGTGGACGTGCTACAGAAACTCCACTGAGCCTACTCTACATCTAGGGTTTGAACTTGTATCCATTTACTTGCACAAGATTTATTGTGTTCACTCTGCTCTGTGTAAACCCGGAAGTTCCGGTTTGCAAAACCTGAAAGTTTCGAGTTCATCTACTGCCCTGCTCAAATTCGGAAGTTCCGAATTTTCAAACTTAGAAGTTCCGGGTGATGTAGCACTGACCCGATCTTCCGATAGCTATGGAAAATTCGATTGGTGGAGTCACGACGTTGGCGATCCGGGTTTCTAATCAGTCACGATTCGAACCCCTGCAACTGTTACACCGCTGCTTTGTTGGTTGTCAACCAAGCACAACTTGATTGATGTCGCCAAGAAGGCTTTCCCTGCAAGCGAATCGTACAACACAAGCAAGAAAGGGTAAACTCACAATCTGAAATTGCAGATGTTTATGAAGCAAAGAACAAGATGGGGTTCAAGCTCTGATCACAAAATGACTAATCGCTACAATGGTGTAGAACAAGAATGGGGGCCCTGATTCACAGCCAAAGGACTCGACGTCACAGTTACAATGAAAGAGATCTATTTCTCGATGGAAAACTAGAAATAAACAAAATCAAACCCTAATGTGGCGGCTGCTATTGAGTTTATACTAAAGGGGGAACGTCCTGGGGCTCAGGGTGACCAGGTGGGTGCGTCCTCAACCTGGGCTTAAGGCCCGACACGATACAAGGCCAACTTA
This sequence comes from Panicum miliaceum, assembly GCA_032594955.1. Lineage (NCBI taxonomy): Eukaryota > Viridiplantae > Streptophyta > Magnoliopsida > Poales > Poaceae > Panicum > Panicum miliaceum. The sequence goes on from CM064072.1 coordinate 9,326,361, forward strand.
GCCAAAAATAGGTGATGCAGCACCTTGTCGTGGTCCCACAAGAAGTAGTAGTCGTACGAGTTGTTGAAGTAGTTGGAAGTAGTCGTACGAGTTGTTGAATTAGTCGGAAGTAGTCGTACGAGTTGATGAAGTAGTCGTACGACTTGTTTTGGGCCTCCACATTGGCGACTCGAACTGAATTAGCCTTTGGCCTCCTTCTTTACTTGGACACCCTTGATGGACGCCTTTTCCATATAATGCGCCAATCATGGTCATATGCATGGGTGTCATGTCCTCATCATCGGGTTTGGCAGGCAGTGAATTTTATCCGCTACTTTGGAGTGAAAATTTGTAGGTGCGCCTATTCACCCCCCATCTAGGCGACATCACGGTCCTTTCAGGATGGACCAATTTCTCGGGTAGTCCCATGAGCGGGTCGAGGTTTTCGGATCGCACCGAAGGGTCACGAAGATGAAGCTTTTCTTGAAGGGCAGGCAAGGCGAAGTTGACACCAGGACTCCGTCTGACCAGGCGGCCGATGATGATATGAAGCGGGACCGAAGGTCTGCGACGAGAAGGACCGTTGCGTCGAGGTGGATCCAAAGGGCGTAGTGAGCTGTAAAGGGAGATTAGATAGGAAATTACTATATACCCCTGGAGTATTCGAGGAATATTGTTGTTGAGGGGTAAAAAGCTATAATAACGGTGAAGGGTAGGTGAACTGCTCACTATAAATACCCTTTTAACTATAATTGATGGGACGGTTGATCCCGAGTGAATAGAATATTGTTTTCTTCTTCTAAGGGTCTTCAGTGTCTGATTGCGTCTTGGTTTCTTTTCGTGGGGCTGTTGTGGTGCTTCTTCACTCCGAAGGGTACTCTCCACCAACAGTTTTGGCGCTCACCGTGTTTTGTCCCAGCACATCGCATCGCGAGGAAGACGGAGGACACTCAAGCCCTCGTTGTTGTGCCACGGTAGAACCAAACAAACAATAAGGTGGCGGAGGTGGAGGACATAGCGAATGGATACTTCAAGGTCCAACTCAAAGAAATGGGGGTGTCAGCAGAGGACATCGCGGCATACCGAAGAACCAAAGCCAGGGTGGCCAAGGCCACAACAAGAGCGTATCAAGCCACTCGAGCAGCACTGCCATCAACATCCTAGATTCAAACAAGATCGAAGGGTAAAGCACCCGAAGGTGCTAAAGGCAAGGCCATAAACCAATACCGACAGCTGCAAGAAGATGAGCTCCACTGTCAGTTGCTGCAATAGCAAATTCAAGAGAAGAGGAGGCTTGCTGGAACTATGTTATCCGGAGAAAGAAGACCCAGCACAAATAGAGAGGCCACCCCAAAGGCACGCGCTCCGAAGTTGTAAGGCCCAGGGAGAGAGCCATTCGCATCGAAGATGATCTCGATGAACATTCCAAAGATGCATACTACAGAGACCGAAGGGAACATCACCGAAGGTCCAGACGGCGTGAGGAACCCTGGACACCATTGGCAGTCGAGCTTGAACAAGTGCCATGGCCACCTCGTTTCAATGCGGTGATCCTACCGCATGCACGTCCTATTCGTCCTCACAAAATAAAATAATTGTCAAATAGCTTTGGTCTTACGAAGTTAGTCTTGGTGGCATACACAATACGTCTCTCACTATACTAGCTAGTCGAAAATTCTCTAACCGTTCTTTAACTTATCGTAATCGCAGTTAGTGTACATGCAGAAGTTTGGTAGAGCATATATATATATATCCATTGAACCTTTCATGCCAGCACTAATGAAAGCGTCCGCATTCTTTACCGTTCACTATAGAGACGGCATCCGTACATTGCCCACCGTACAGACGATGTTAACATACTCTATCAAGATAGCGTATTCACGGGGGTACCGTCTTGAGACAGGGGCATGAACAGCGATCGCCATACCCTGCGCCAAACCTTCTACTCCCAATATAATCAACTAATAGTTGGTATATTGGCAGCACCTCAAGTAGGCCACTGCTTGAGGGTAGCGTTCGGCTCGCATCACCGACAGGAAGGCCAAGCTCTCTCAGTTGGCTGAGGATTCTTACCTTCTTACCTTAACGATGAGTGCGTCGTTACAGAAATTAAAGGTCGGTTGTGCTTAAAAGTAAGTTTTGACAGAAGTAATGTGCTGGGAGTCAGTTGATAATATACATAAGTTAGATAGCCACCTAGTAACTTTCCCGTAATCACCTAGGGCTTTACGAACAAGGTACCATCCTTAACGAACCAACGCATTTTTGCAAACACGATTTTTGTGGCCACGTTTTATGAAACAAATTTTTAAAGCTTGCTGCATTCTCTGGTGTATGCATTTCGGCTCTGATACCAGCTGTGGCAGAACCACCTGAATTAATCCGGCTCAAGTGCGCTAACCTTCGCCACGAGGGCAATCAGGGCTAATTCGCACTTCAAACGGAGTAATCCATAGGTGTGTCGGGTAACCTCCCGATACAACCACGGGTTTGCCGATCGAAACAACACATGCAAAGTACTCACACGAAGGTGAGCCCAGAGAATACAACATTCCACAAATTTTACATTACAGAGTTCAACATAAATTTATTATTACAGACCAAGTTCGAATTTGTAAAACAGAGTACTTCCAAGTTTAAAAGTAAACGAGTTCTTCAGAGTTCAATGCAGCGGAAAAAAAACAACGATAAACTACTCGACGATACATGATGTCTCGATGAAGCCCGTACGAGACATCACTCGGCATTATCATCATTGGTCGGGGACGCACCCCACTCCACCGACCAACCAGGAGGAAGAGTACACGACCAAGTCAAACTATCAACCATGTCCTCGAAAGTATCACCTGAAAACAAGCCACAAGCAAGGCTGAGTATACTAATACTCAGCAAGGCTTACCCGTCTAGTGGAATATACTTAGCCGACTCCTAGACATGCAAGACTTTTGGCTTGAGGGGTGTGTTTTGCCGAAAAGCATATACAAGTAGGTCCTTACTTTCAAATTTTAGCTTTAGGTTCTAGTTTTCTTTAACCATTTTAGGTAAGCAACTATCCATTATCATACATGGTGAAAGAATTAATTTGCATCCAACAAGATTAATCATCATTATTGTTCCTCTTCTTACTCTATGTGGTAAAAGGGTCAAGCAGTCTCAATACTGCGAGAAACGGACGATTCGAATCGAATTTCTTAACCTTGCAAGGCAGACCTAAACACACGTCACGTGGTTACTCCCAGAGTCACACGTGCAACTTTTCCCTTCAATTCCCGCTTCACGGAACAGGCCCACCGCCCTCGACTACACGTCCCCATGGACCACGGAACGACGCCGGGCCATGGCGGAACATACACCCGCCATTAGCTAGATGTGAACAAATTCAAGACGGTGGGGAGTATATTCCGGCCTCGGTTCAATCCAGTACATAAGCTTACCGATTACCATATTCTCGGCATGTGGCTAGTACGTTCAAAGACTTAACCACCACTACCACACACTGTGGCCTTAGCATTTTTCACTAAACAGACGGGGCCTCAATCATCAACATGAACATCGCACCATAGCCCCGTCCGTCGACCTTATGATTGCAGCATGTAGTAAACATTCAACTCCTATATTCTCGCGAGTGACAGAAAATCACTCGACTTCTGCCGGAGTCCTATTAGCATAGCATTCTATCGAACCTTACATCTAGTTTCAGAGCATGGGAACCTAAGATCATGCAACTAAGTTTTCATTCAACTCCTATAAACTTAATGCACAAGTAAATAGAGTAATAAGTTGCATAATTTAGAAAAACAGGGTTCATGCTCCGGGGCTTGCCTTCTTGAGCAAAGCTAGCCTTGGGCTCTTCCGAACTCTGGTTGGGGTCTTCGAAAACTTCAATTAGATTCACTTGAGCTTCACGCTGCTCGCTCTCGGACTCGGGCACCTGCTCGTACATTCCGTCAGCGAGAGTAGTCGATTCTATATGAATGCACAAGTATGAGTTGTAGTGATGGTATATGACATTTATTTCCTTCACGATAAAGTTGCAGTCCACAAAAACATAGATTTGGTTGTAAAGTTATTTATTTAAAATTTCTTGGGCAATCGTTAATAGACTACATCTTAAACTACTTAACTTTCTTAAACAAGAAGGGGTTGTATTATATTGGAAACTTAATTTTCTAAGCACAAGCATGGGTTAAACACAACTACTGATCTAGGTAACTTCTGGTGATGACAGTTTTATTTAGAGTACAACATGAAGAGACAAAACCACTGCAACAATTTCAGACATTTTTGTGCAGCAGATTAAACATGAAAAATGTAATACACGGCCACTGCTACAACCTAGTTCTGTTTATACAGAACAAATCATGCAAGTATTGATGCTAAAGGTTTTACAGGGTGTTAATCTATCCATATATGTGTTACTATAAATGTTTCAGATTTTATTGTGCATGATACAGAGCATAATAAATAGGACAAGATACACCTATTTTAATAAAGATTAATTTCTATAGGATGTTATACAGGGTTTCTGAGTATGAAACTTTTTATACAACATGTTCTAACCCAAAGTATCCCATATTAAAGAGATGAACATTTTCCAAGTGCAAAAACTAATTACTTTGATTTAATGTATTTCTCCACCATAAAAATTATATAAGTAGGTTATAGAAAGGTAAAAAGTCCCAAACTTTTTCTGTGGCATCTAGGTATCAATATAACAGCATAGGGAACGTTTCATAACATGAATCACTATAGAACAGCAGGAAAATGTAGTTCTATCTTTTCATGGCATAAAACAAAGTTTTGACAAAAAGTTTAGCTAGAGATTGGTTCTGGTCCTTAACTTTTACAATGGTCTACACATCAAGAAACTAACCTACTGTCCAAAATTCAGGTTCATCCTCTGTCTACAATAGTGGGTACAAGTAAAAGCTATTAAACCTCCCATTTAATCTAGAGCAAAATATATCAAGCAACTGAAGAAATGCATGTAACAAAAGTTGTATATTTCCTTCTAAAGATTACAGAACAGTTGAGTTTGTATTTTTGTGATGTTTCTACGATTTTATATAAATTTTACAAGTTCACTGTTTTTGAATCTAAAGTTAAAATACTGGTTTGCAGATATGCCCCTGGAAACTTGCGTGCAGACCCTTTTAAAGATTTCAATCGAAGAAATTGGGTCCTTGGGTGGGGCTGGCATGGCGGCCGGCCAAATTCCGCGAGGAGGCTCGCCGGCGGTGAGGGGAAAGGGGCAGGGGAGTACCAGGGAGGCAAGAGCTACCTCGGGGGGCCTTGGTTGGGGTTGGGGATGGCCGGAGGTGGCGTGCCCACGGAGCAGTAGGGGCGGCGGCGGCCGTGTGCGGCAGCGGCGGCGCTCCGGCGGACGAGAGCCGGCGGCGGTGGGTCAGTGAGCTTCGTGGCGTCAAGAGGAACCCGTTCCGCGGGTTGGCTCGGGCAGAGGAGGGTCGGGGGATGGGGCTCCACGGCGGGTGGCGCACGACGGCGGCAATGGCAGTGGGCGGCGGTGTTCTGGTGGTCTAGGCGTGCGAGCAGGGCCCGGGGTGGCCTTTATAGGGGCACAACGGGGAGAGGAGGGATTGGATGCGCCGGCAAGGCGCGCAGCGGCTCGGGCACGGCCCGGTCAGCATGGGCGCGCGACATTGGCCGCCGTGGTGGTGCGCAGGCCGCGACATGGGGTTGGGTGCCGGGGATTTGGCGTGGGGGAGGGGGGGGATCGAGCGGGTTCGGGTTGGGCGAGCAGCTGCAACAGCTGGCTTGTCGGGCGGCGAGCGCGGGAGGGTCGGCACGGCCGAGGTGCGCCATTGGGCCGTCAGGCGGCGAGCAGAGGCGGGCGACGCTGTCGTGCGCGTGGCACGCGTGGGCTGGGCAGGCTCGCGGTGTGGGGAGGGAGGCGTGCGGCAGTGGCGCGGGTCAACGGGCTTGCCCTTGGTTGGCTTGGCACGGTGCGGGCGACAGGCATCGCCGGCCAGCTGGCCGACGGCCACTACTGGGCTGCGAGTGAAACAGGGGAGGGAGGGAGCTGAGTGGAAAAGGAGAAAAGGCAGGGGCTAAACTGTAAAACTATGTTTTTCTCCTATTTTTGTGTTGCAACTCAAAATTCTCTGAACATGGAAGTTGTTCAAAAAGAAAAGTTCTACATGTTTTGTTTCAGGCCAAAGTTCATTTGAGTTATAGTTCAAAAGTTAATTTGAAAACTCAAGAAACATAATTCGGAGGGCACGTCATTCTATGGGCAAAACTTCATATTCTCCCATAAGGCTTCAACTGGACTTTTGTTTATTATGTCCTTAATGATGTGCCTATTCAATTTCGTAGTCATATTTGCATCGATGTGAAAGTTATTCAAGTTGTTCGATTAAAGTGCATGTACTCGTGCACATATACACATACTTTCAATATAAAAGCAAAACCAAATTATAATACATTTCTTTTAAACTTTTCTTATTTATTTATGCATATTGTTATGCTAAAGAGACTTGTTTAGGAAATTAAACACCTGAGGTGTCACACTTTGTCATGGTGGTGAAGGGTTCAGCGCAACACTAGTACGCCAGCATTCCGAAGGGTCACATCTATTCATGGAGCCAGCTGCGTTCCAATCTGCTAACCAGCTTCCGAGGGCTGAAGACGGAGGAGTTGACATCATGTGATTTCCACAACTGCAAGCTGGGGGAGAAGAAGACACTGCAGGAATATATGCAGCGCGTCATCAAGATGCGAGCCAAGGCCCCAAATGTGCTGACCTAACTGTCATTGAAGCTGCAACAAACGGGTTGCGGGGCCTTGCCAAGAATATCTAGACAGGTGCAAGCCACGTAATGTGGGGGAACTCTTCAACGTCATACAAGAATATTGCAAGTAAGACTGTGGAAGAAGGAGAAGTGTTGAAGCATTGAACCAAGAGAAGAAGACACAAACAAATCAGTGGTTGCAACCGAAGCCATGGCACGTGGACCCACCAAAGCAACAGGGCACCAAGCCGGTGGACACAGTCTCTGGGGGATCGGAGCCACAAGGTTTTCTAGGCCCATCAAACAGATGGGGTCGAAGCGGAAGAGGAGGCCGAGGGGGTCGAGGAGGCCGATGGCCTCCAGGGCCAAAGGTGCCGTCTTGTTATTTTCACGGCAGAGACAAGGGTCACTGGACAAATGAATGCCCTACTGCTATACAGAAGAAAGATGAGATGGAGAAGCAACCTTCGGAGCCGCCGAAGTCTGTAAACTACACTTCCACAGGAGATAGCCGGGTCTTCAGCATTGGCCCCCCAATGGCCCACCACCTATCTAACATTTAACTGCAACCCACTGTCGTACACGCCACAATACTTTCTCGCTCAGGCCCCTTCGGTGTATCATCATGGCTAGGCACGGAGTGCGTCCACCCAAGGTTATGATCCAGTAAACTACCACCTTCCGCCAGCTCCGAAGGTAGAACCAGGCCAAGTGCTAGAAATGGCTGGGGGATCTTCGAAGGTAAACAATTCCGGAAGTCTGATGGTAAATGTAATCAATGCCATATCCGGAGGGTCCAACGAGCCAGTACACGAAACGGAGAGGCAGAGAAAGGATTACTTTCAGGCAGTCAATCATGTGTGCAAAGGCAAGCACTTCAGAACAGCGTGGTCTCACATCCCAATAACCTTCACCGAAGCAACTTTGAACTTGAAGCATTTCCCACACAATGACCCCCTCGTCATCAGAGTGAACATTAGTAAGAACTCAGTACACTTCTTCGGAAATGACGTGGGAAGAATTCTAGTGGATATGGGAAGCTCCGCAGATGTCCTCACTTGGTGGTGCTTCGTTTAGATTGGTTTCACAGAGAAGGATTTGAAGAAGTCAGTATACCCCTTGATAGGCTTCGGGGGCCAAAAGATCGAAGCTGTCGGGATGGCTGATGTAAACGTGACCTTCGGCCAGGGTGCAACCATGCGAACTGAAGTCATAACTTTTGACATCGTCGACATCACCCCTACAATGCCATCTTTGGGAGGAATATCATCAACAAGTTTGCAGCAATTGTCCACCACCTGTATTTGTGCATGAAGATCCCAACCGCTGGAGGAGTCCTATCTGTCTTCGGTAGCCGGAGGAGGCCTGAAGGTACGAAGACAACATGTCTCAAACTTCAAAAACTGTCCATGTCATTGAAGAAAATCAAGAACAACCTTCGGCGGAAGGTAGCGAAGCCCTAGAGGTAGGTGAAAGGGTGAAACCAACGGACCACACCAAGAAGGTTCCTTTGTGCGAAGACGTCCCAGATCGCACTGTGATCATTGGCGAGGGTTTGGAAAATGATGAAGAGGAAAAGCTCATTAAGTTCTTGAGGAAAAACCAGGATGTTTTCATCTGGTCGTCGGCTGATTTGAAGGGTGTCAGCAGGGATGTCATGGAACATGTGCTCAACGTGGACCCAAAATCCAAGCTTGTGAGGCAGCGCCTTCGGACCATGTCCGATGAAGGAAAGAAGGCTGCATAGGCCGAAGTCCAAAAGTTTCTAGATGCAGGGGTAATACGGGAGGTCCAATTCTCCGATTGGCTCGCAAATGTTGTGATGGTGCCGAAGAAGAATGTCAAATGGTGAATGTGGATAGATTTCACAAATCTGAACAAGGCTGGCCCGAAGGATGACTACCCTCTCCCTCAGATCGACACCCTCGTGGATGCGGCCGCGGGGTTAGAGATGATGAGCATGCTTGATTGTTTTTTCGGATATCATCACATCTGGATGAGTAAGTGCGATGAAGACAAGACCAGTTTCACTACACCCTTCGGCAGATATTGCTTTGTCAGAATACCGGAGGGGCTCAGAAACGCGGGGTGGACTTTCAACAGAACAGTGTGAGCGGTCCTCGGGACGCAGTTGGACCGGAATGTCTCTGCACATGTGGATGATGTGGTGGTGCGAAGCCAGAAGTGGGGTGACCATATTGAGGACCTTCGGGAAACTTTTGCCAACCTTTGGTGGCATGGACTCAAATTGAATCCAGAGAAGCGTGTCTACGGAGTCAGAAGAGGGAAGCTATTAGGTTGCATGATCTCAGAAAGAGGCATTGAGGCAAACCCAGAAAAAATTAAAGCCATTCGGCGCATGAAAGCTCCTAGAACACAAAGGGAAGTACAGAAGTTAACAGGCAGATTGGCTTCACTGAACAGATTCATATCAAAGAGTGCGAAGAGAAGCCTCCTATTCTTTAAAGCACTGAAGGGCTTCGGTACATTCCAGTGGGGACCAGACCAGCAGCAGGCTTTTGAAGACTTGAAATTGTACATTGAGAACTTGGCAAGGATGTCCAGCCCAATGCCGAAGGAAGAGCTACTGTTGTACATTGTTTTGTCAGGGGCGGCAGTAAGTGCAGCACTGGTAGAGGAGCGCAAGATCGAAGGGGTCCTAAAGCAAGTCCCCATATATTTTGTCTCCGAAGCCCTCAGTGGTTCCAAGCTCTTGTATTCTGAAATGGAGAAAATGGCATATGCAGTACTGATGGCAGCGAGAAAGCTTCGGTACTACTTTCTGAGTTATAAAGTCACTGTACCAACATCGTACCCCCTTTAGGACATGTTCAAGAATAGAGAAGCCTCCAGCAAAATCGGAAAATGGGCAGTGCAGCTAGCAGAACACACAATCAATTTTACTTCGCGCAGTGCAATTAAGTCCCAAGTACTAGCAGACTTCATAGGAGACTGGACACTGTCATCTCTGGGTCAAGACTAGCCAACAACCGAAATCATATGGCACATGGCATGTGATGGGGCATATTGTGAGAAAGGCGCAGGGCTTCGGCAGTATTGGTCGCCCCTTCGAGCATTAAGCTAAAATACGGAGTCAGGTTGGACTTCAGCGGATGCACAAACAATGAGGCTGTTGGCGCTAAAAATCGGCCAGGAATCGGCCGATGATCTTCAACGTCGGACACAGGACCCGAGAGAATCTTCTTAGCTCCTGTTCGGGTTATTGCCCTGGTGCGGTTCGCGCGGCGTGCTAGTCAATCTGACCTGTTGATTGACAAGGAAATAAATGTATTAAATTCCGTGCGTTCCGATCGCCTGAGGTTCCGATCTGTACCGAAAAGCGTATCGGCGAGTCGGCCGATTTGCTATGAAGATGACCGGCTATGGATCAGCCGATAATCACATAATAATTGCAAAGAAAACTGCTGGAGCAACTTAAACAATTATTACAGATGCAACACTTGAAATAGATCTGATCGGCTGTATAACAATGAATAAGGAAGAGCGATGACAAAGCCGATAGTTTCAATCTCAAGCTGGATAACTGGTGATAATACTAGAACAACAGATAAAACCTATAATTCTAGTAAATATCGATAACTGGTGAATAAATCCAAACGAAACCACGGCGATGCGCCCGAAGTTAAAGCTCAGATGTTATTCGATAAGAGGAACCTACCAATTGGCCGGAGATCGAGTCGATGCAGCTCTGCCAATCCATACGAAGTCGTGAAAGAAGAAAAAGTATTGGCAAAGTCGCCGACTTGAAAGTAAAATGCGATGAAAAAGTAGATTGTTTTGTTGATTGATTGATTGATGTCTTTTTTCACAAAGTCCTGACGACTCCTATTTATACCCTAGGACCAGGACTCCTGATCGATTACGACTTGTCACAAACTTGATTTAAACAAAAAACTACTATATCTATAATATTTTATAAAGGAAACGGACTCACGCAGAATCTTCTGCCGCCATCTCCTAATCCAATCAGGATTCTTTCCATTGCTTCTCAACCGAGTCGGCATCGTTCCGTTGACCAACATCAGGCCACTTTTGACCGGGATCTTCTGTTGTGGTTCCAATGGTTTCACCCTCCCTATCTGTTTGGCGCAAGTTGCATCGCCAATCGGCCGATTCCCAACTGTAGCCTCAATCGGCCAATTCCTCACTGTAGCCTTTAGATCTGCCGCATCGGCCAATCTCTTCCTCTCCTGACGCCGATTCAACATGTGTCAAAATCTAGCGTCAACACATGCCCCCCAGTTTCGGAGTGAAACATAATTTTTACTTCGAAACTCTTTTCTTTAATCTTTCCTCCGAAACGAGCGCAATAAAAATCTCCTTCCGTTTCGCGGTCTTCTACATGATGATTGCAATCTTCTCGAACCGGGCGCTTGAGACAACTGTTCCCCTGGAATTCGTGTAGACGGCGTGGCAAAAATCCTGCCTTTACCCTTTCTCTCTTGGATTGCCCTAAAGTACCGGCGTTCTCCGCCAGTCTTTCTCCACGAGCCTAGTAATTTCCTCCAGCGAATCACTGTTCATCTTCTTCCTGCGCCCTCTGGATCTCCAACCGCACCCTCCGGCGATTTTCTCTTGCCTGCAATCTGCTCCATCCTTCTAGTGACGGCGCCATCGGCAACTTCACCAACCACGGAGGTTCCGCCGGCAACTCCCTCAGCAACGGCGGCCCCATCGGCGGCTCCACTGGTGGCTCCATAGGCGACGATGAGCTTCATCCCGGAGGTAATCATCCGAAACTTTCCTCTTTTATTTTTTTACTGCTCAAGTATTCTCTAGACCCATTCTCAGTTTTTCTCCTTTTTCCCTCTTTTTTAGGCGTTTAGGCACCAGATTACTATTCCCCTTTCCGAAACCTCCGGTCTCATCTGCTTAGGTCCCATGGGGAATCCAGATCCAACCGATTTGATCAGCCTAGAAACCCACAGAATCTCTCTCTAATGGAGAAAAATGAACCCTTAGTAATAGCGGCCTCTTATTTCTGGTCCGACGCGCTCAACGCGTTCCTCTTTGGGCACGGACCTATGACTCCAACCCTGGCCGATGTTCTGATGTTGACCGGCCTTGATATCTCCTCCCCTGATACACCCTTTTATTATCTGATCAAACCAACCCATCGGCTAGAGACAAAAGGAATCGGCGGGTGGAAGGGGTATATCAGCAAGAATATGAGGACCGGGACGATTTCAGAGAGAGAACATACGGCATTTTTGATGATGTGGCTAGAGAAACACTTCTTCTGTGGTAGAGCAGTTGGTCCTTCATCCAATACACAAGCCCTGGCAGAAGCTCTGTCACTAGGATCGGCCATCCCCCTTGGGAAGCATCTGTTTGGATCGGCCTACCATATGATGCACCAAATCGGTGTCAAATTATCAAAAGGGGAGCCGATTGGCAATCCAGGTGGTCCTTGGTGGTTCATCACCCTCTAGCTCAACTTATACATGAGCAAAGTCTCCCAGCAGCAAATAGAGACCAAGACCTTTCCCAATATCGAGTCAGAGGAAAACCCCACCATACGACGACGTTGTACCTCTTTTGGAGAAGCAGCATCGGCCTTCCCTGGCTGTCAATTCACTACCACCCGAACGGCCGAATACTTCAGATGTTTCTACAATGGCTTCAGTGAAGAGACTATCAGTTGGTATCCATATCAGACAACAAGGCCGATTTTCAAGCTTCCTATCTGCTATGATTCATCATCCAACACTTTTGACGGTGATCTCATGGATATCCTCATCAAGCCAGGAATTTTACCAGCCAACTTCTTTTCTAGCAAAGATTCCCCCACCTATGAATTTTATAATCCATCGGTCGCAGCATGGCAACTGGGCTTTGGTCAACTGCCGATTCAAGTCTACTTTGCCGGCCGAGCAAAATTTCAAGATGAACTGACCAAGAGCCTCGACTACAATCGGCTGTGCAACTTAGTGCCAGACTCCAGTACCATCGACCTAAACAACTGGATGGTGGCCCCTTTTGCCTTCCAACAATTCAAACTGTGGTGGGCAGAATGGAAGCAGTACCTTTTCTGTTCGTCTCCATCAACATATTGTAACAGTTTGGACCCACACAACATCGATTCAAGTGCAGCGGTATTACCTTTCTCCCAGCCGATTTCAATATCGTCCCTTTCCATGCTACAATCTCACCGCTAACTTGTATTTCTCTTTTCAGTCTGAAAGTCAAATTCCTCCGATGCGGAGCCGAAGTGGTAGGCCGATAGAGAGCAATCGCCCATACACACCATTTCCACTTATCGGCTATCACGCTCCGACCATCAAAGACATCACCAGCGGCCGATGGAAGCAAACGCCGAAAAGGCCTACCTTAAAGAAGACAAGCCGTCGAGTACGTGCCCGCATAGGACCAACTGATCGATCGGCGGTAGTATCGGCTGAAACCCCAACTACTCCAGCTTTGCCCGCATAGGACCAACTGATCAATCGGCGGTAGTATCCCCGAACTGCCACAGAAGTTGGAGCGGCCGCTGCATCACTGCTGGCAGAAGCTGTTCAGGTAACCTCGCATACTCCACATACCTTTAAGTATTCTATCAATATTAACCTCTTCCTTCTGCCAGGCTGCACAAATCGCTCCAGCGCAATCCCCGCAGCAATCGGCCATGTCCCGAGCGGAAGCCGAAACGCCAGCGATTCTCCTCACCGAGGTAGAGAATCTCTTAACTCAATTTCTTTGATATTCAGAAAACTAACCGATTCTGATGCAGACCAATCTGGGTGCGTCGATTGTACCCCCCAACAGACATCGGTTGGAAGACCCATAGAGGTATAGCAGGTATCTTATATCATCAAATTCAATTATTCGCAGTATACTCATAAAATCTGTTTCCCATACCTCTTCAGGAAGCTGGCCCGAGCAGGGCATTGATAGTCGTCGAGTCCTCCTCTTCTGATGAGCCGATTGCACCGGTTCCTGAGACGAGGGTGGCACTCCCGCCGGCACAAGCAAGAGAAATCCGCTTCAAAGAGGTAAGAAACTTACCACCCAAATCGGCCGATTCCCCTTTACTGTCTGCTAATCCTTGTCTTTATTCTTTCGCAGGAACAAGATACTCCTAATAACAGTCTTTTCTCTTTCGCGGTTCCCCTGTCTGACGATGAAGAGCTCGCTTCACACCAAGTTTCATCGAGCTCAATTCCTGACAACGTCCGTGCCAAGCTCGAGAGTATGCGGACCTTCCTCCAAGACGATATCGGCCGATTAGTGGGAGATGCCTCATCGATTCGGCAGCTTCTCAACGACATCAGAGGTCAAATTCCGGAGGAAGCGACAGAGACTCTACAACCTGCTGCATTCATAGAGTCGATACAGATTCCAGTGTTCAGGGCCCTGCGCCATGTGGCTGATCGTGCCAAGCTAGCGAAGACCCGGGAGGAAGCCGATTCTTACAAACACCGAGCCCAAGAAGCGCATCAGTGGATCAACTTCCTTGAGAACTCTTGTCCAGATATCGTCGGCGCCATAGATCGCCTCAAATGGAGGAGGGCAGAGCTAGCCAAAGAGATGGAGCAAGTAACCAAGGACATAGCCGCTGAAGAAAAGTGACTTCAAGATCTTCCATCTATCATCATCGGGCTGAAGCAAGAAAGACATAACCTGGCCTGTGAAGCGATAAGACTTCATCATCATATGCCAGAAATTCCCGGATCGGCCGATGACGACCAACGAGTATTAGACTCGGCCGATCAGATTAGGCAACGAGCTATTGCGACCATAGATGCCCTCCTTGGGTGAGTTGTAAAGAATCTTGTAAACGTTTAATGCTCTCTTAATGTTGACGCGCCGATTCAAACTTGGACCGTCTCCTTTGGCAGCTTTGCATTTATGAATGCTTTTACTTTGATGGGACGCATCCTACTATCTCCTTACCTCCTTCCCTCTATAAGTACGAGATCCCACATCGTTTCCAGAGGCATCTGCATTACCCATCTTCTTCCCCTCCAATAACTCGATCTCTATCCTCCCAGGCTGGACATCAAGGTGTCTTCTTCATCTTCCTCCTCCTCTGTCAACCAGATACGAACCCTCTTCTATTTCCTCCTTTGACATCTCAATCGCTTTGATACTGGGTAGTTGTTTATCCCTTCCCAGCCAAAACACCTTAGCCCCAGTCTGGAACGAGCGATTGAAATTATGCATTCAGATGAACCACTGTCGCAGGCGGACATAGATCTGACAAGAGCTCACTTTGAAAAACTCAAAGGTCATGTTCCTGCTGATATCCAGAAAATCTGGGACCATATAGACACTCACTGCTCCAAGCGACCGCCAACTGAAAGGAGTCATCCACTCCCTCGCTCAGTTGCCTTTGAAGATGCCGCGGCAGGAACATCCCAACCACCTCTCGATAGGAGCCATCCACTCCCTCATCAAGTCGAGGCTGAAGCCGCCATGGAGGATCTGGAGGAGAAGACCATCCGCCTTCTGATAAAACTAGGCCGGATCGAGAGAGAGTTCAAGAAAAAGCGTGATCAGTAGATATATTGGTACTTTTTATTCTAAGGGCGACTTGTACCATGTCGTCCATGTACTCTGCTGTTTTCACCGAATAATGAATCGGTCAGACCAAACCAAAATGTTTCCTCCTTAAGGCAATGTCATTTTTACATCGGCTATGTAGACAAAAGCCGATAGGAGTCGGCCACGTTGTCTTGATGCATCTTACTGCAAGTTACGCACCTACCCAAATGCTTGGATAGTACCTCTTCAGATATCTTCTTTTTAAGGCTCTTGGGAATTCTTCCCCTTCGATAGTTTCTAGTATATATGCATTTCCCGGAGCACATCAGCCGATTCTATACGGTCCTTCCCAAGTGGGCGACCATTTACCAAATTTGGGATCTTTAGACCCTATCGGCAGCACCAACTTCCATACCAGATCTCCTTGGGGGAATTGTTTAACCTTGACCTTTTTTTCATACCACCTGGCCACCCTTTTCTTGTTTTCTTCGATGCTAATCAGGGCCCTCAACCGCTGACCCGCCGAGTCATCGAGCTCATCCTTCATGAGGAAGGAATAGTCATCGGCCGTCAACCGATCTTGAAGCGATATACGCCTTGACCCCATCCTCAATTCCCAAGGCAAGACTGCCTCGTGACCATATACCAACTGATAAGGAGATATCTTAGTGGCCCTATGACAAGCCATCCTATAAGCCCATAGAGATTCAGCCAAAGACATGTGCCACTTCTTGGGTTGTTCCTCTATCTTCCTCTTGATCAACTTGATTATCCCCTTATTGGACGATTCGGCCTGGCCATTGGCTTGAGCATAGTATGGAGAAGAATTCAATAATTTAATCCCCATATCGGCGGCGAATTCTCCAAATTCTCCTGAGCTGAACATCGTTCCTTGATCAGTTGTGATAGTCTGAGGAATACCGAATCGATAAACAATGTGGTTCTTAACGAACTCGATCATATCGGCCGATGTCACGGTCCTCAACGGAACTGCCTCCACCCATTTAGTAAAATAATCAGTGGCTACCAATATAAACTTATGCCTCTTGCTCGATGGAGGGTGAATCTGCCCGATGAGATCTATTCCCCAACCTCTGAACGACCACGGCTTGATTACTGGATTCATAGCCAAAGCTGGCGTGCATTGCACATTGCCAAACTTCTGACAGTCTTGGCAACCTTTATAATATTTGAAACAATCTTCAAGAATCATTGGCCAGTAATACCCATTGTTTCTGATCATCCATTTCATCTTGTGAGCCGATTGATGGGCTCCACATACGCCTTCATGGATTTCCCCCATCAGGACCTTTGCTTCTTCCGTTCCCAGGCATTTGAGAAGAACCCCGTCAATCGTCCGGTAAAACAAATCGTCTTCAACTAACACATATTTTGTGGCCTGGAACCGCACTCGCCGATCCACCTTCTAGGACGGATCCTTCAAGTAATCGGCAATCTCCCTTCGCCAATCATCGGCCGCGAGCTCCAAAATCATAGCTCCTTGAATCGGCCGATATCCGGACGCATGTTGGGCCAGCCTATTGGCCTCTTCATTGTAATTTCTGGGGATGTGCTCAATTATGGCAAACTTGAATTCCTTCAACAGCTGGAGGCAATCTTCATAGTAAATCCTTAACTTATCATCTTTGCATTCAGATTTCCCCGTTAACTGATCTACGATGAGCATGGAATCTCCAAAAATCTCGACTGCATCAGCTTTGACTTCCCTTAATAATTGGATACCTTTTAGGACGGCTCGGTATTCCGCCTGGTTATTGGTTGCAGATGCTTCTATCGGCAGAGAGAAATCATAGCTTGCCCCCAGAGGTGTTATAAGAACGATGCCGATTCCCGATCCGGCTCCACATGAAGAACCATCAAAATACAGAGTCAATGGAACCGGTTCAACGACAGCAATTTCCGGTCCGCAATGCTGAGCTACAAAATCGGCCATGACTTGACCCTTGACAGCTTTGGCCGATTCGTACCTTAAGTCAAACTCTGTCAGAGCCAGGATCCATTTTCCAATCCGTCCTTTCAAAATTGGCAACGGCAGCATATATTTCACCACATCATCTTTGCATACGACTATGCACTCTGCCGATAACAAATAGTGCCTGAGCTTGGTACACGAGAAGTATAGACACAGGCACAACCGTTCCACCGGGGAATATCTTGTTTCGGCGTCCAGGAGTCTTCTGCTGACATAATATACCACTCGTTCTTTCCCTTCGAACTCTTGTACCAACGCTGATCCAATAGCTTGTTCATCAACTGATAAGTATAATTTGAACGGAGGTGAAATCAGATATTGCTTGATATCTTCTAACGCTCTGCGTTGTTCTTCTCCCCACATGAATTCCTGATCGGGCTTCAATTTCAACAAAGGAGTGAAAGCTCGAATACGCCCGGACAGGTTGGATATGAATCTTCTGATAAAATTGACCTTGCCGATGAGGGATTGCAGCTCAGTTTTATTCTGTGGTGCTACAACTTTGTTGATGGCGTCTATGGTCTTCCGGTTAACCTCTATCCCACGCTCATGGACCATGAATCCTAAGAATTGCCCAGCCGATACACCGAATGCACACTTGTTCGGGTTCATTTTCAACCCATGCTTCCTTATGCACTCCAGTACTTCTTGTAAATCGGCCAGATGTTCCTGATGACCTTTCGACTTCACCAGAACATCGTCGATGTAAATTTCCACCGATACACCAATGAGCTTGTGAAAGATATAGTTCATGGCCCGCTGATACGTAGCACCGGCATTCTTTAACCCAAAGGTCATTACAACCCACTCGAATAAACCGAGGTGGCCCGGACACCTGAAAGCCGTCTTCGAAATATCTTCTTCGGCCATTAATATTTGATTGTACCCAGCATTACCATCCATGAAGCTGATGACTTTGTGTCCTGCGGCAGCATCTATCAAGACATCGGCCGTCGGCATCGGATATCCGTCCATTGGTGTAGCGTGATTTAAGTTCCTGAAGTCGATGCTTACGCGCAACTTTCCGTTCTTCTTATATACGGGCACAATATTATAAATCCATTCGGCGTAACGGCACTGCCGAATAAATCCTGCTTCAATCAATCTTGTGATCTCGGCCTTTATATCAGGTAGAATTTTAGGATTGCACTGTCGCGCAGGTTGCTGATATGGCCGATATCCTGATTTTATAGGCAACCGGTGTTCAACAATGGACCGGTCTAGACCAGGCATCTCATGGTATTCCCAAGCAAAGCAATCCTTAAATTCTTTTAATAAACTTGTCAATTTATACTTATATCCGGGATCCAAGCTAGCACTAATATACGTCGGCCTTGGCTTGCTACCATGTCCTAAATCCACCATCTCCAATGAATCGGCCGACGTAAATCCATGCCCAAGCTTTCCGTCTTCTCGGACGAACTGATCCATCTATTATGAATCTTCAGAGCCGACTGCTTGGATCGGCTGTAGACTAAAATCGGACACTTTCAGGAAATCAGTGTCCCAAGTCCTGCCGGATATACACCTGACGTGTTCACAGCTCCATTGTTGCGTGTCGGCCGCCACAACACTGTAGGTGGAATCGGTGGTGACTATCTCTGTACTGTCGCCGACCCAATGCACAAGGCATTGGTGCATTGTAGATGGGACACAGCAATTCGCGCGTATCCAATCGCGACCGAGCAACATGTTGTAGGACCCCTTACCATTAATAATAAAGAAGGTAGTGGAAAGGGTCTTACTGCCGATGGTGAGGTCGACGCAGAGCGCTCCGCGGGCGGGAGACACGTTGCCTTCAAAGTCTTTGAGCATCATGTCCATTTTGGTCAGGTCTTCATCACTTTTGCCTAACTTCCGGAACACGGCATATGGCATGATGTTGACTGCGGCGCCTCCATCTACTAGTAGCCTGGTAACGGGTCGTCCGTTAACGTGCCCTTTGAGAAACAGTGCCTTGAGATGTTGCCGTTTTTCATCTTCTGATTCTCAAAGATGGCTGTCATTGGCTCCAAAACCAACTGTGCCATCTGCTCCTCCATCCTTGTCGCCTTGTCTCGATCGGCAGGCGCCATGAACTCCATCGGCAATATGAACACCATGTTGATATCAGCTGCCGATTCTTGATTGTCAACCTCCTTGCTGTTGTTTTTCTTGGGGCGCCAGACCCGAGACTTGACGTTTTTCTTATCCAGCACTTGCCTCTGCTCTTCCTCTTGTTGCTCCCATTGGCGCAGGTGTTGGATTCTCCATTTCTGAGATTTAGACAATCCCTCAGGGCACCACCTGAGGTTTACTGGTCTGGCCGACGGTTTGGCATGCTCCCAGTTTGGTTCCCTTCCTATGACGTTTTCATCCGACACCCTGGCATCAGCCATTTCTTCCAGCCGATCGTGCACGCTGGTTCTGCTCCCCAGTCGCTCCTGCTGGTTGATCCTGCCTTTCGACTGGTGATACCGGTCAACTCTGCCCCCCAGCCGATCATGCACTGAAAGGCGTCGTCCTTCTTGTTCGCGCCAATTTCTGCTGATCGGCTCTGATCCCCTGTCTCTGGAGCGCGATCTTTTGAACGGGCGATCATTACGACTTGATCCGCTGCACTCAGGACAGTCATCGGCTGATGGCAATCTGAGGTCGTTTTCCCAGCAATGGATGAAGAACGGACATCGCCAATGATCCTCGTGTCGGCGCATCATCTCATCGTGGTATCTTGACCGTTTCTGCTGCCGCCGATATTTGCTGACTAAGAATTGCGAAGTGACGGGTCTACGCAATCGTTCTGATTCTTCGCCCTCGTCTTCAGCCCATCTTTTCCCTTTGGCCTCATCCACCGTGACTTGCTTCCTGGGATCTACGGCGCCGCTCCTTCTAGCCGATTCCGATGTCAGCACCTTGGTTTGAAGTGAGTTTCTTCCCGTGTCAACCATGTTGGCCGGGAAAGAATGTCGGTCGATTTTCATCGGCTTTGCCGGCTTTGCCGGGGTTTCGAACTTGAGTCTTCCCTGCTCAATGGCCGACTGTATCTGCTAACGGAAGATCTTACACTCATTCGTATCATGAGATGTAGCGTTGTGCCATTTGCAGTACTTCATCTTTTTGAGCTGATAGGCCGAAGGAATGGTATGGTATGGTGATAGCTTGATCTGCCCTTCCTGGAGTAATAAGTCGAAAATCTTATCGGCCTTTGATGTGTTAAAGCCGAACGCTTCTGGTTCTTTCTTTCCAAAAGGGCACGATATTGGCTTCTTCCCTTTTACCCATTCTGCTAGGCCGATTTCTTCCTCTTCCTCGGATTCAGATCCTTCCAAGTATGCCACCTTTTTTTGGAAATTCCTTCGCTGCTCAAACGGAAGCACTTCCTGACCGGCCAATCGGTGAACGATCTGGCTTAAGCTTTCAAATTCTTGTGAGGCGTACCTCTCCTTGATATGTGGCAAGAGGCCTTGGAAAGCGATATCGGCCAACTGGGCATCGGTCAGAGCCAGGGTATAGCATTTGTTTCTGATTTCTCTGAACCTCTATATGTATCCAGTTACTGATTCGTCGCTCCTCTGCCAGAGACGAAGTACTTATGGAATTGCTTTTCTAGGTCGGCCCAAGTGACGATGGAATTGGGTGGCAAAGTAGTGAACCACTGAAACGCCGACCCAGACAGAGACGATGAGAACAAGCACACCCTTAGAGCATCTTGTGTGGCGGCTTCCCCGCACTGGATGATAAATCTGTTAACGTGCTCCACGGTAGAGGTGTCATCCAGCCCTGAAAACTTGGTAAAGTTAGGAACCTTGTACCGGTGGGGAAACGGCAGCAGGTCGTAGGCCGATGGGTAGGGCGTCTTGTATGTATAAGTCTGCACTTTCGGCTTCAACCCGAATTGGTCCTGAATTACTTCCGCTATTCTTGCCGTCCAATCCACTTGCTGCTAATGAACAGCTGTTCGGGGTGCCGGCATATGTTGGTGGATTGGCGGTGGTACGGCTGGGTGATGGATCGAAGCGTGTGGCGGATTTTGTTGCATTGTGGCCGTCTGAGCAGTCGACAGTTGATGGCGAAGCGAATCCGCCGCCCCATCGTACATCGTCATCGGCGCTGTGCTTCTGAGTGCTTCTACAGCGTCTGCCCCCCTGCCGATTTCTGACGTGGCTGGTTGATACTGAGAGGCCGTCGGCCGAACAACCGAATGGAACGGCGCATGGATCGGATAGCTCCCATGTCCGATTGGTTGATCGGGAAAAGCTGCCGTTGCTGGTGCCCCCCAAGGCACTGAGTTTGAGGGTAGCGATTGCACAGAAGCAATCTGGACAGGCTGAAGCGGCGCTTGCGATCGGAAACATGGTGCACCGTTATACCCTGGAGGCACTGGAGGCAACGAGGTGTTGTATCCTTCGTGTTGCATCGACATCGGCTGAGGAGCCGAGTGGGACGTTCCTGGTAAGCTTCTGGCTGGAGGTACAATGGGTGGGGCGTATGCTCGCCCTTGATATCCTTGAGCTGCTCCGCTGACCAGAGAACTGATGACGGCGTTATACATCGTGTTGGTCATTACTGAGGATTGGTCGATGAAAGCCTGGTAGACGGACTGTTGGATCATATCAGACATCTTGCCCGAATCCTCAGCGATGGTGATATGGCGGGGAACAGGAAGAGAAGCTTTCTTGATTGCCTCCCCGCTTCTGGTACGATTGAAAGATTGCAGATACATCCTTTTGTAGTCCTCTAGATGTTTTGCCAGTTCCTCTTTCTGGTCGTCCTTGAGATCTGCTTCAGTAACCTCAATGATGTTGTTCTCGGAAACTTCGGTGTTCTTTGACATATTGGATCTTGAGGTGTCCCACCGGGCGTGCCAAAAGTGTGTTGGCGCTAAAATTCGGCTAGGAATCGGCCGATGACCTTCAGCGTCGGACACACGACTCGGGAGAATCTGCTTAGCTCCTGTTCGGGTTATTGCTCTGGTGCGGTTCGCACGGCATGCCAGTCAATCTGACCTGTTGATTGACAAGGAAATAAACGTATTAAATTCCGGGTGCTCTGATCGGCTGAGGTTCCGATCTGTCCCGAAAAGCGTATCGACGAGTCGGCCGATTTGCTATGAAGATGACCGGCTATGGATCAGCCGATAATCACGTAACAATTGCAAAGAAAACTGCTGGAGCAACCTAAACAATTATTACAGATGCAACACTTGAAATAGATCTGATCGGCTGTATAACAATGAACGAGGAAGAGCGATGACAAAGCCGATAGTTTCAATCTCAAGCTGGATAACTGGTGATAATACTAGAACAACAGATAAAACCTATAATTCTAGTAAATATCGATAACTGGTGAATAAATCCAAACGAAACCACGGCGATGCGCCCGAAGTTAAAGCTCAGATGTTATTCGATAAGAGGAACCTACCAATTGGCCGGAGATCGAGTCGATGCAGCTCTGCCAATCCATACGAACTCGTGAAAGAAGAAAAAGTATTGGCAAAGTCGCCGACTTGAAAGTAAAATGCGATGAAAAAGTAGATTGTTTTGTTGATTGATTGATTGATGTCTTTTTTCACAAAGTCCTGACGACTCCTATTTATACCCTAGGACCAGGACTCCTGATCGATTACGACTTGTCACAAACTTGATTTAAACAAAAAACTACTATATCTATAATATTTTATAAAGGAAACGGACTCACGCAGAATCTTCTGCCGCCATCTCCTAATCCAATCAGGATTCTTTCCATTGCTTCTCAACCGAGTCGGCATCGTTCCGTTGACCAACATCAGGCCACTTTTGACCGGGATCTTCTGTTGTGGTTCCAATGGTTTCACCCTCCCTATCTGTTTGGCGCAAGTTGCATCGCCAATCGGCCGATTCCCAACTGTAGCCTCAATCGGCCGATTCCTCACTGTAGCCTTTAGATCTGCCGCATCGGCCAATCTCTTCCTCTCCTGACGCCGATTCAACACGTGTCAAAATCTGGCGTCAACAGAGGCAGATTATGAAGGCTTGTTATTGGGCCTACGGAAAGCAAGAGCACCGGGGGTTCGGAGGCTGTCAGTCAAATCGGACTCCGAGTTGGTCACAAGGCATGTGGACAAATCTTACAAGGCACATCACTCGGAGCTGGTCAAGTACTTAGCTGCAGTAAGGGGAATGGAGAAATATTTCTTGGGCTTCGGTGTCAGGAGTTTCCCGAGGGCTCTCAAAAAAGAGGCAGATGAATTGGCCAAGGAAACTGCTCAGCAAAATCCCTTGCCACCAGCCCCGATTAAATTCGTGAATGCAATTACCAGAGAAGATTGGAGGGCAACGATAATGGCGTTTCTTCGGGAACACTTTGTTCCGGAGGACAAGAAATTAGAAAGAAGAATGTCCCATCGGGCTAGGAATTACACCATCATCAACAAAGACTTGTACCAAAGGGATGTGCACGCACTGCTTCTCAAATGCATATCCAGAGACGAAGGTAAAGAGCTCCTCAATGAAATTCACTCCGGGATGTGTTCATCTCACTTAGCACAAGAGCTCTAGTAGTTAAGGCCTTTAGAGAGGCTTTCTATTGGCCTTCGGCAGTGGCAGACGCACAGGATGATGGTGTTAAAATCATCAAGCAAAAACTTTCTCAAGGAGAGGAGAAATATAAATGTTTTCGCCAAGACAAGAATGGAGTTCTATGGTTTGAATCTCGCATAGTGGTTCCAAAGAATCATGAGCTCTGAAAACAAATTCTCAACGAGGCGTGTCTTTCCAAGTTCTCTATTCACCCGGGTAGTAGCAAAATGTATCAAGATCTTAGGCAAAACTTTTGGTGGACTAGAATAAAAAGGGAAATCGCCAAGTATGTCTCAGAATGTGACACATGTCAGAGGGTTAAAGCTAGCCACTTGAAGGTAGCCGGTACAGTTCAACCCTTGCTTATACCATCATGGAAATGGGAGGATATAAGTATGGATTTCATTGTTGGATTACCCAACACCTCCCAAAAGCATATTTTATTCCGGTACACACTACCTTCACTGTCAGGAAATATGCCAAGATTTACCTCAAGTGCATCGTTTGCTTATATGGAGTACCCAAGATGATTATTTTAGATCGTGGTGCTCAATTCGTAGCACATTTTTGGGAACACTTACAAGCTTCTCTTGGCACCAAACTGATTCGAAGCTCAGCTTACCATCCTCAAATGGATGGGGAAACCGAGAGAGTAAATCAAATACTCGAAGATATGCTTAGAGCTTGTGTCATCCATTATGACAAAAGTTGGGACAAATGCTTACCTCTCGAAGAGTTCTCATACAACAACAGCTACCAAGCAAGTTTGAAAATGGCACCATTTGAGGCCTTGCATGGTCGAAGGTGTCGAACTCCTTTGAGTTGGTCCCAAACCAGAGAGCGTAAAACATTTGGACCGGACTTGGTAATCGAGGCAGAGGAAAAAGTAAGGGTAATACAAGAGAATCTAAGAGTTGCATAGTCTAGACAAAAGAGTTATTTTGATAAAAGGAGAAAGCCTTTGCAATTTGTAGTTGGTGATCATGTCTACCTTCGGGTTTCACCAACCAAGGGTGTGCAAAGGTTTGGAGTGAGAGGGAAGTTAGCTCCCCGATATGTTGGTCCTTATGAAATCACCGAAATTTGCGGACCCGTGGCCTATAGAGTGCGACTTCCTACGCAACTTGCAGCCATCCATGATATCTTTCATGTCTCTCAACTCAAGAAGTGTTTACAAGTTCCGACCGAAATTGTTGAACAAAAGGAAATATTGGTAGAACCGGACCTCTCTTATGTGGAATATCCTATCAAGATTCTTGATCAAAAGGAAAAGGTCACTAGAAGAAAAGTGGTTAAAATGTATAAAATCCAATGGAGCCATCACACTGATGAGGAAGCCACTTGGGAACCTGAAAGCTATCTAAATCAAAATTTCCACGGTTTTCTAGTTTCGCCCAAAGGTACACACACTATCCACATTAGGCGTACTTATCCGAATCTTGGACAAGATTTTTTTAAGGGGGGAAGGCTGTAACACCCTAGGTGTTTAAAATCCTAAACAAGAAAATCTAAACATAGCATCATGCATAATAATCTAGAATCATTAAAACAATGCATTTAAATATGTGTGTGCATGTGCATGTGTATGTATGCGTGTATGTGAGTCCTGTTCGTTTGTGTTTATAACCTTTTCATGCTCCACATTTCATGACAAATGTAGTATATAAACACACTCATATTTTAGTACCTTACAATGTGTACCTCAAAACCCCATTTGCAAATTTAAAAATTTAACACAAGAAATGACTAGTAACTCAAATCCTAGTAGTCTTGAATTTAAAAGAACATTCAAACAGAGGCTCAAATGAACTTTTGGCTAAAATAAAAGTTGTAGATTTTCAAATTCCCTACAACTTTCATGTTCAGAGTTTTTCAAGATTCGGATTGAAATTTTGAGAAAATTTAATTTGAATCCCGGCCCTTTTCTCTCTCCCTCCCTCTGCCTTCTCTCCCCTCCCCTGTTATGCTCCAGCCAGCAAAGAAGCACCGCCACGTGGTAGGGCATCCCTGCGCTGGCGAGCCGCGCCAAAGGACAGCGCCCCGACAGGCCCCGACCGGGCCGCGACCAAATCGCCCAGCCATACCCCGAATCCACACATGCCCGACGGCCCAGCCACGACGCGCCTGCAACGCCGCGGCCTTGTCCCGGCTGCGCCTCCCTCCGTTGTGTTGCACCCAGCTCCACCTCCTCCCCCTGTGCGCCTATAAAAGGGCTGCACTGAGCCCTGCTCAAACGCGCCCAATAACCACCACCACGCCGCCATTAACGCCGCCACTCGACCTCACCGTCGAGCCCCACTTTCCGTTCCTCCTCCGCCCAAACCGAGGCTGTAAACGGGTCGCCCTCGAACTGCTGGTCCTCCCCAACTTCCCCACGCCGCCCTCCCTCGATGGACCACCGACGCCCATCGCCCACACCTCGGCAGAGCTTCTGCTCACCGCTGGCAGTCCCACTCCGGCCACCCCAGCCCCAACCAAGCACACCAACAGGTTCCCCTCGACCTCCTCGTGCCCCCCCAATTCCCCATGCCGCTGACTAGTTCCCCCGCTGAATTTTGGCCGGGAACAGCCCAGCCCTGCCCAGGGACTATATTGCAATCGCCAAGTTCTTTTTAGGGTCTTTACTGCAAGATCCAGGGACCTATATGCGAGAACCCAAGTACTTTTGTTTTCAAAAGGTTGTCAATTGTAAAATCCATCTAAAATCATAGAAAAATCAGAAAAATGCAAATTTAAATTTGTTGTAACAGTCGTGATAAACCCGACTACTTTGGCATAGTGGGATGACCAGTTACAAGCTATAACCTCAGCTAAGATGAATCTTATTTTAAATGGCCCATAAATGTATCTCTTGATCTAGAATAGTACTGTAGATGATTTTTGGATGGTAAACTAGTCTCTGCTTATTAAAACTTGTGTAAAAATTTTAAGGCCAGAACATGTCTCTACGAATAGTTTTTATGGTATCTTGTTTGATGTGCTATTTTGCTAGAGTTGTTTGTTCATGCTGTTTTACATATATTTTAGGGTTGAAACTTTTACAGTAGAGTAAACTTGATGCATAAAAGCTATGGCAAAAGTTTGGAACCTTTTACTTCTATCTAACCAGCTCATATGTTTTTGGTTAAGAAAAATTACATTAAATCAAAGTAACTAGTTCTGGTGCTTAGAAAAATATGAAAATTTAACCAGAGACTACCTTTGAGTAGTTTATCATGTTGGAAAAGTTTGAGACACAGAAACATTGTGGGACTACATGTAGAAAAAAATCTTGATTAATGTAGATGTATCTTGACTTATTTACTATACCCTGAATCTTGCAAACTAAAACCTGAAAAATTTACACTAGACTCACCATAAGTTTATGAGTACTTAGTAAAATATTGAGCATCAATTTATGCATGGTTTGTGCTGTATAAATAGATCTTGATCCTAGCAGTAGCTATTTAATGTATTTTTCATGAATAATCTGCTGAATGAAAATGGCTAAAAATTTTACAGTGGGTTTGTACTTAAGTAATATGCTCTGCATAAAATCTCAACCCAAGAAACTGTGTCTGTGAGTAGTTTTCTTAATCCATGCTTGGTTTTGAAAATGACCATTGATGAAATGACAAAACCACTCACCTACTTAATAAAGTTAGTTAATCCAGATAAGTACTCGATAAATGACTGCCCAAGGAAAAGAAAATGAAGTGCTTGATAACTTAACTTGAGTTGTGTTGAATGACTACTTTATAGTAAAATATTTATTTATCTTGTACCATTAAAACCACTCATACATATGCATTCATATAGAATCGACGACTCTCACCGACGGAACATAAATGGTATTGTGCATTAAGTTCTTAGGAGTTGATTGAAACCCTAGTTGCATGATCCTAGTACCTATGATATGAATACTAGTTTGTGTCAGTCGCTAGATTGCCATGCTAATAGGACTCCGGTAAAAGTCGAGTGGTTTCCTGCCATTCTCGAGATATAGGAGTTGCTTGTTTTACTTATGTTGGAATCATAAGGTCGACGGACGAGGCTATGTTACGATATTCCTGTTGATGTTGGAGGCCCCGTCTGTTTAGCGAAAATGCTAAGGTCGCGGTGTGTGGTAGTGGTGGTTAAGTTTTTGAATGTACTAACCATATGCCGAGAATATGGTAATCTGTAAGCTTAAGTACCTGATTGAACCAGTGCGTGGACATACCTCCCACCGTCTTGACGCTATTCTCATGGGCACAAGGTGAGTGCAAGAGAAGCCACGGCCCGGCGCCGTACCGTGGTTCGTGGATCTCTGTACTCGAGGATGGTGGCCCTGATCCATGAAACGGGAATAAAGGGGAAAAGTTGCACGTTTGAGTCTAGGAGTAACCACGTGATGTGTGTTTAGGTTTCCCTTGCAAGGTTAATAAATTCAATTCGAATCGTCCGTTTCTCGCGGCCATTGAGACAGTTTAACCCTTTTACCACATAGAGTAAGAAGAGGAACAAAGGTGATTATTAATCTGGTTGGATGCTCAGTTAATTATTTCTCCACCATGTGTGAATTGGATAGTTGCTTACCTAGAATGGTTAATCGACTAGAACTTGATGCTAAAACATGAAAGAAAGGACTCACTCTTAGATGCTTTTTGGCAAAAACTACCCTCAGCCAAAAGCCTTGCATGCCTAGGAGTCGGCTAAGTATATACCACTAGTCGGGTAAGCCTTGCTAAGTATTAGTATACTCAGCCTTGCTTGTGGCTTGTTTTCAGGTGAAATCTTTGAGGACATGATTGCTACTTTGACTTGGTCATGTACTCTTCCTCCTGGTTGGTCGGTGAATGGGATTCGTCCCCGGCCAACGGTGATAATGTTGAATGATGTCATGTACGGGCTACATCATGATATCTTGTATCGTCGATTAGAACTATCGTTTACTTTCTGCTGCACTATTAAACTCTGAAAGTACTCGTCATTACGTGATTTCAAACCTGGTTTGTAATAATAATTCATGTGGAACTCTTGTTGGAAAATTTGTGGATTGTTGTTATCTTTGGGCTCACCTTCGTGTGGGTATGTATGCATTGTTTCGATCGAAGTTCCAGTGGTTGCATCGGGATGTTACCCGACAGACCGTCGTTTTACTCCGTTTTAAGTGCGTGTTAGCCTGGATTGCCTCTATGGTGACGGTTAGTGCACTTAAGCCGGATTAATTCAGGCGGTTCTGCCACACCTGGTATCAGAGCCGAAATGCATACACCCGAGAGTATAATGAGCCTTAAAAACTTGTTTTCCTAGAACTTGACAACAAAAATTGCGTTTGCAAAAATGCGTTGGTTCGTTAAGGATTACGCCTAGTTCGTAAAGCCCTAGGGGATTATGGGAAGTAACTAGGTGGCTAACTCAACTATATTACATATAACTGAGTTCCAGCACATTACTTTCTGTCAAAACTTATTTTTGTGTACAACCGACCTTTAAATTCTGTAACGACGCACTCATCGCTGAGGTAAGAAGGTAAGGATCCTCAGTCAACTGAGAGAGCTTGACCCTCACGTCGGTGACGCGAACCGAACGCTGCCCTCAAGCAGTGGCTTACTTGAGGTGCTGCCAATATACCAACCACTCGTTGATTATGTTGGGAGTAAAATATGCTGCATGTACGGTGGCTTCGACGTACAAACGTCCCGTAAGGCGATTTATAGGGGAAGTGAATATGTTATCACAGTAACGTATGAAGCACTGTCCATGCAGTGTTGAACGCATGGATGCCGCTACTATAGTGAGCGGTAATGTATGGGGACGCTTTCGTGAGTGCGGGCATGAAAAGTTCAATTTATATTCTGTCAATCTTCTGCAGGTACGCTAACCGCGATTGCGTAAGCTAAGAACGGTTAGAAAAATTCGGCTAGTTAATATAAGGAGAGACGTATTATGTATGCCACCGAAATTAACCACGTAAGACCAAAACTATTTGGCAGTTGTTTTGCTTTGTGAGGACGAATAGGACGTGCATGCATCATGATCATACATGAAAATTGAATGAAACATTATCCTGGGTTTATAAGGGAGTAAGTTGCACTAGAACACGTTTGAGCACTCACTTAAGGGCTATCTAGAAATCTATCTTTTTATCCATATCTAGATAGAGCAATTAATTAGGCTTAGGAAATGATCTTATCAGAAGAGAAGCTCAACAGGGAAGTTTCTTCAAATTTTGCCCCCTTTCTGCTGCTAAATTTCGAGAAGTTTTTTACTAGTACTCAGTGGGCACCACTAGAAACTTCCACACCTCAATTTTCTGCCTATTTTGAGCACTATTGTTACAAAGGAATTCTTAGACCTTCTTCGTGAAGTTTTCTGCAGATGTGTTCAACATCAAACTTGCTGCAAACTTACCCAATCAGCTACTGTTCAAATTTGGAAATTCTTAGCTGAATAGATTTTCCCTGGTGACCAAAATACTAGCACTCCGTCTACTGAAAAGCTGCTAAAACAGAGAAGCACTCGGAGATGTAGTCGAAGTGGTCGAACATGTAGTTGTAGTAGTCGGAAGTGTACCTCCAGCAGTCAGAAAAGTAGTCGAAGTATCAAAGAAGTAGTCGTACTAGTCGGAGATGCAGTATAAGCAGTCCATGAGTTAGTCGCAGTAGTCGGAAGTGTAACTAACGCAGTCGGAGATGCAGTCGAAGCATTCATCGATGCAATGTAGTCAAAGTTGTAGTCGTACTAGACAAAGGTGCAACAGAAGCAGTCGGAGACGTAGTCAAAGTAATCAGAGATAAGTTTGATGCAGTCGGAGAGCAGTTGAAGTAGTCAAAATTGCAGTGCAGTCAAAAATTAAGCGGTAGCAGACGAAGGTACTATTGAAGTGGTTGAAGATGTAGTTGAAGCCATAGTAGATATTGTCAAAGTAGTCGGAGAGGTAGTCAAAAGGAATCATAGATGTAATTAAGAAGTCGATGAGGTAGTCAAAGTACCGTCAAGCAGTCAATGCAGTCGGACAGACAGTCTAAAGGAATCGTAGATGTAACTAAGAAGTCGGTGATATGGTTAAAGTAGCCGTATAGTAGTCAATGCAGCCAGAGATGTTGTCGATGTAGTCGATGACGAAGTCGTAGCTGTCGAAATTGTAGTCCTGGTATACGGAAATGCAGACAAAGTAGTCAGTGATGCAGCCGAAGTAGTCGGAGAAGTAGTCGTGGTAATAGGAAATGTAGTCGAAGCAGACATGGATGTTGTCAAAGCAGTCGGATATGTGATCGATGTAGTCGTTGATGTAGTGAAGCAGTCGGTAATTTAGTCAAAGGAGCCGTATAGTTGTCGATGTAGTCGGTGATGTAGCCAATGTAGTCGATGATGTAATCGTAGTAGTCAGGAATGTAGTCGAAGAAGTCGCAGATGTGGTAGTCGGAGGTGTAATTGAATACCAAAGTCGTAGGCCACTAAATTTCCTAGTCACTGCCAAAATTTGAAAGGACTTGGATGAACAGACTGGGAGTTATGAATTTTCTTGCAACCAGCAGTATTATGTCCACAATTTATCTGTGAATCCTTGAGTTCTAAATGTTCCGCACTTTGGACACTCAGCCTTCGTGGTATTGTGGATTCCTGAATTAATGAAAAATTTGCACCTTGCAGATGGTTCAAAGGATCCGCAGCACCCCGAGTGGTTTTGGTGCTAGTGGTAGCGGACAACCACAGCAACCGCCACCACCCCCCAACATGGTTGAAGTGATGGCTGCCCAGACCGAGTTGCTCCGTCAGCTTGTTCAAGGGCAGCAAGCTTTTCAGCGATCCCAGCAGGAGCGGGGTGGGCACAATGTCCACCAACCTCAGGCTGCTGGCTACCTGGATTTCATGGGCACTCAGCCCCCTCTGTTTCACAAGATGGAGGAGCCCTTGGATGCAGACGCTTGGATTCGCACAATCGAGTCCAAGTTTTCTCTACTTATGGCGCCATGTTCCGATGAAAATAAGGCTCGTTTTGCCGCGCAACAACTTTGCGGTACCGCGCGCCTTTGGTGGGACAACTATTTCTCCATGCTCTCAGCCGACCATGTTGTCTCTTGGGAGGAATTCAAGAATGCATTCAGAGCCCACCATATTCCAGAAGGGCTTATGGAGAGGAAGTTGAATGAATTTTTGGCTCTTACATAGGGTACCTGCACCGTACTCCAGTATGCCCAGGCTTTCAGTAATCTTTGTCAGTATGTGGGTTATCACGCTAACTCCGATACTAAGAAGCGTGATCACTTCCGCAGAGGCCTGAGTACCAAACTCAAGGACCGCTTAAACCCCATCAAGGTAGACACTTATAATGTGTTGGTCAATCTGGCAATCACCCAGGAAGACTGTATTTCGGCTCACCGTGCTAAGAAGAAGAGGAAGGCACCAGATAAACCCTCTAGTGCTCCGCCATAGAGGTATCGTTTGGTGCAGAATGCTACTTCCAAAGCTCCTCAGAAGGCCCCTCAACAAGGGCGTTGGGTTGTCAGGCCCCCACCACAGCAGGGCGTTGCACGACCCCCTATGCCTCACCAGACTGGCCCAAGGCCGATTGCTCAGCAGCCAGCTCGTCCAAGCAATGCAAATCGTTGCTTTAATTGTGGGAGTTCTAGCCACTTTGCACGAGAATGCCCCGGCCTAGGCAGCCAAATCAAGGGCAAGTTCCTAATCAGAACAATAAGAACAAGGGCAAAAGATAGACTGTTTGTGTTCAGCAGGGAAGGATCAATTTCACTACGCTTCCTGATCTTCCAGAAGGTGCACCAGTAATGATGGGTACATTCTCTATCCACAACAAGCCTGCAATTATATTATTTGATTCTGGTGCATCCCATAGTTTTATTAGTGCAAAATTTGGTGCAAAGTGGACTTGGATGTTTGTCACACAAAGGGGTCATACATGATATCAACACCGGGCGGTAAAATTGCTTCCAACCAAATCATAAGGAATGTACCGATCAGGTTGGGTAGTAAAACTATCAAAACCGACCTTATCCTTTTGGCACTTGAAGGCATGGACATTATTTTGGGGATGAATTGGATGGCTCTGCATGGGGTTACATTAGATATTTCTTCCCAAGCCGTGGAAATAAACTCACCTAGTCACGGAGCCACTACTCTTTACCTAACTTTCCGGGAATGCATAAATTCCTGTGCTTTCATGATGGAAGGAGTCAAACCAGAAGATATTCCAATGGTCTGCGAGTATGCCGATGTTTTCCGGATGACTTGCCAGAAATGCCACCAAATAGGGACATTGAGTTCATCATCGAACTGCAGCCAGGCACTACACCTATCTCAAAAAGACCCTATAGAATGCCACCCAAGGAGTTGGCTGAATTGAAACTACAACTGCAGGAACTTTTAGATAAAGGTTTCATTCGTCCTAGTGCATCACCTTGGGGTTGCCCAACCCTATTTGTGAAGAAAAAGGATGATAACTTGCGGTTGTGTGTGGACTACCGACCTCTCAATGCGGTGACAATCAAAAATAAATATCCACTTCCTCGCATTGATGTTCATTTTGATCAATTAGTGGGAGTTGGAGTCTTCTCAAAAATTGATCTTCGCTCTGGCTATCATCAGATCAAGATTCGTCCATGTGATATCCTAAAGACTGCCTTTTCCACACGATATGGGCTATATGAGTATCTGGTCATGTCTTTCGGACTCACAAATGCTCCTGCCTACTTCATGTATCTCATGAATTCAGTATTCATGCCCGAACTTGACAAGTTCGTTGTGGTTTTTATTGATGACATCCTTATTTATTCCAAGAATGAGGAAGATCATGCTAAGCACCTGCACATTATTCTCCAGCGTCTTAGAGACCATCAGCTCTATGCTAAGTTTTCCAAGTGTGAATTCTGGCTGGATAGTGTAAAATTTTTGGGCCACACTATTTCCAGCGAAGGCATAGCCATTGATCCTAGCAAAGTACAGGAGGTGATGGATTGGAAACCTCCCACCTCCATCCATTAGATTTGCAGTTTTCTTGGATTAGCTGGTTATTATCGTTGCTTTATTCCGAACTTCTCCAGAATTGCTAAGCCCATGACTAAACTATTGAAGAAAGGAGTGAAGTTTGTGTAGAGCGAGAAATGTGAAAAAGCTTTCCACGCTCTTCGTGAACACTTGACTACAACCCCAGTCTTGGCTCAACCCGATAACACCAAGACATTTGATGTTTATTGTGATGCATCCGGCACTGGTGTTGGTTGTGTGCTTATGCAAGACAATCGAGTCATTGCCTACGCTTCACGAGCTCTTTGACCCCATGAGCAAAATTATCCAACACATGATCTCGAGCTAGCAGTTGTCATTCATGCTCTAAAGATATGGAGACACTATCTCATGGGCACTCATTGCAAAATCTACACCGACCATAAAAGTCTCAAATATATCTTCTCCCAAGCCGATCTGAATGAGGCAAAGAAGATGGTTGGAATTGATCAAAGATTATGATATTGAGGTGCACTATCACCCACGAAAGGCTAATGTAGTCACAGATGCGCTAAGCCGCAAGGTTCATTGCAATTGCTTGACTACAGAATTCTATAATGGAACATTATGTCACGAGATGAGGAAACTCAATTTGGAAATGATTCCCCAAGGCACTTTAAATCATATCTTTGTTGAACCAACCCTTCATGATCACATCATCATGGCACAATTACATGATGAAGGTGTTAAAATCATCAAGCAAAAACTCTCTAAAGGAGAGGAGAAATATAAATGTTTTCGCCAAGACAAGAATGGAGTTCTATGGTTTCAATCTCGCATAGTGGTTCCAAAGAATCATGAGCTCCGAAAACAAATTCTGGACGAGGTGCATCTTTCCAAGTTCTCTATTCACCCGAGTATTAGCAAAATGTATCAAGATCTTAGGCAAAACTTTTGGTGGACTAGAATGAAAAGGGAAATCGCCAAGTATGTCTCAGAATGTGACACATGTCAGAGGGTTAAAGCTAGCCACTTGAAGGTAGCCGGTACACTTCAACCCTTGCCTTACCATCATGGAAATGGGAGGATATAAGTATGGATTTTATTGTTGGATTACCCAACACCTCCCAAAACCACGATTCCATATGGGTTATCGTGGATAGACTCACGAAAACAGCACATTTTATTCTGGTACACACTACCTTCACAGCTAGGAAATATGCCGAGATTTACCTCAAGCGCATCGTTTGCTTACATGGAGTACCCAAGACGATTATTTCAGATTGTGGTGCTCAATTCATAGCACGTTTTTGGGAACACTTACAAGCTTCTCTTGGCACCAAACTGATTCGAAGCTCAACTTACCATCCTCAAACGGATGGGAAAGCCAAGAGAGTAAATCAAATACTCGAAGATATGCTTAGAGCTTGTGCCATCCATTATGAAAAAAGTTGGGACAAATGCTTACCCCTCGCAAAGTTCTCATACAACAACAGCTACCAAGCAAGTTTGAAAATGGCACCGTTTGAGGCCTTTTATGGTCGAAGGTGTCGAACACCTTTGAGTTGGTCCCAAATCGGAGAACGTAAAATATTTGGACCAGACTTGGTAATCGAGGCAGAGGAAAAAGTAAGAGTAATATAAGAGAATCTAAGAGTTGCACAGTCTAGACAAAAGAGTTATTTTGATAAAAGGAGAAAGCCTTTGCAATTTGTAGTTGGTGATCATGTCTACCTTCGGGTTTCACCAACCAAGGGTGTGCAAAGGTTTGGAGTGAGAGGGAAGTTAGCTCCCCGATATGTTGGTCCTTATGAAATCGCCGAAATTTGCGGACTCGTGGCCTATAGAGTGCGACTTCCTCCGCAACTTGCAGCCATCCATGATATCTTTCATGTCTCTCAACTCAAGAAGTGTATACGAGTTCCGACCGAAATTGTTGAACAAAAGGAAATATTGGTAGAACCGGACCTCTCTTATGTTGAATATCCTATCAAGATTCCTGATCAAAATGAAAGGGTCACTAGAAGAAAAGTGGCTAAAATGTATAAAATCCAATGGAGCCATCACACTGAAGAGGAAGCCACTTGGGAAGCTGAAAGCTATCTAAATCAAAATTTCCGCGGTTTCCTAGTTTCGCCCAAAGGTACACACACTATCAACATTAGGCGTACTTATCCGAATCTCGGGACGAGATTCTTTTTAAGGGGGGAAGGCTGTAACACCCTAGGTGTTTAAAATCCTAAACAAGAAAATCTAAACATAGCATCATGCATAATAATCTAGAATCATTAAAACAATACATTTAAATATGTGCGTGCATGTGCATGTGTATGTATGCGTGTATGTGAGTTCTGTTCTTTTGTGTTTATAACCTTGTCATGCTCCATATTTCATGACAAATGTAGTATATAAACACACTCATATTTTAGTACCTTACAATGTGTACTTCAAAACCCCATTTGCAAATTTAAAAATTTAACACAAGAAATGACTAGTAACTCAAATTCTAGTAGTCTTGAATTTAAAATAACATTCAAACGGAGGCTCAAATGAACTTTGAGCTAAAATAAAAGTTGTAGATTTTCAAATTCCCTACAACTTTCGTGTTCAGAGTTTTTCAAGATTCAGTTTGAAGCACCGCCACGCGGCAAAGAAGCACCGCCACGCGCCAGGGCATCCCTACGCCGGCGAGCCGCTCCAAAGGACAACGCCCTGATAGGCCCTGACCGGCCCGCGACCAAATCGCCCTCCCCTACCCCGAATCCACCCATGCCCGACGTGCGCGCGCCACGTGGCCGTCGATTCCCGACGGCCCAGCCACGACGCGCCTGCAACGCCACGGCCTTGTCCCGGCTGCGCCTCCCTCCGTTGTGTCGCACCCAGCTCCACCTCCTCCCCCTGTGCACCTATAAAAGGGCTGCACTGAGCCCCTGCTCAAATGCGCCCAATAACCACCACCACGTCGCCATTAACGCCGCCACTCGACCTCACCGTCGAGCCCCACTTTCCGCTCCTCCTCCGCCCAAACCGACGCTCTAAACGGGTCACCCTCGACCTGCTGGTCCTCCCCAACTTCCCCACGCCGCCCTCCCTCGATGGACCACCGCCTCCCATCGCCCACACCTCGGCGGAGCTTCTGCTCACCGCCGGCAGTCCCACTCCGGCCACCCCAGCCCCAACCAAGCACACCAACAGGTTCCCCTCGACCTCCTCGTGCTCCCCCAACCCTTTCCCCTCGCCGCTAACTAGTCCCCCCGCTGAATTTTGGCCGGGAACAGCCCAGACCCGCCTAGGGACTATATTGCAATCGCCATGTTCTTTTTAGGGTCTTTACTGCGAGATCCAGGGACCTATATGCTAGAACCCGATTACTTTTATTTTCAAAAGGCTGTCACTTGTAAAATCAATCTAAAATTATAGAAAAATCAGAAAAATGCAAACTAAAATTTGTTGTAACCCTCGTGATGAACCCAACTACTTTGGCATAGTGGGATGACCAGTTACAAGCTATAACCTGAGCTAAGATGAATCTTGTTTTAAATGGCCCATAAATGTATCTCTTGATCTAGGCAGTACTGTGGATGATAAACTAGTCTCTGCTTATTAAAACTTGTGTAAAAGTTTTAAGGCCAGAACATGTCTCTACGAATAGTTTTTGTGGTATCTTGTTTGATGTGCTATTTTGCTAGAGTTGTTTGTTCATGCTATTTTACATATATTTTAGGGTTGAAACTTTTACAGTAGAGTAATCTTGATGCATAAAAGCTATGGCCAAAGTTTGGAACCTTTTACTTCTATCTAACATGCTCATATGTTTTTGGTTAAGAAAAACTACATTAAATCAAAGTAACTAGTTCTGGTGCTTAGAAAAATATGAAAATTTAACCAGAGACTACCTTTGAGTAGATTATCATGCTGGAAAAGTTTGAGACACAGAAACATTGTGGGACTACATGCAGAAACAAATCTTGATTAATGTAGTGTATCTTGACTTATTTTCTATACCCTAAATCTTGCAAACTAAAACCTAAAAAATTTACCGTAGACTCACGATAAGTTTGTGAGTACTTAGTAAAATATTGAGCACCAGTTCATGCGTGGTTTGTGTTGTATAAATAGATCTTGATCCTAGCAGTAGCTGTTTAATGTATTTTTCGTGAATAATCTGTTGAATGAAAATGGCTAAAAATTTTACAGTGGGTTTGTACTTAAGTAATATGCTCTGCATAAAATCTCAACCCCAGATACTGTCCCTGCGAGTAGTTTTGTTAATCCATGCTTGCTTTTGAAAATGACCGTTGATGAAATGATAAAACCCCTCACCTACTTAATAAAGTTAGTTAATCCAGATAAGTACTCGATAAATGACTGTCCAAGAAAAAAAAATAAAGTGCTTGATAACTTAACTTGAGTTGTGTTCTTAGGAGTTGATTGAAACCCTAGTTGCATGATCCTAGTACCTATGATATGAACACTAATTTGTGTCGGTTGCTAGATTTCCATGCTAATAGGACTCCGGTAAAAGTTAAGTGGTTTCCTGCCACTCACGAGATATAGGAGTTGCTTGTTTTACTTATGTTGGAATCATAAGGTCAACGGATGGGGCTATGTTACAATATTCCTGTTGATGTTGGAGGCCCCGTCTGTTTAGCGAAAATGCTAAGGTCGCGGTGTGTGGTAGTGGTGGTTAAGTTTTTGAACGTACTAACCACATGCCGAGAATATGGTAATCGGTGAGCTTAAGTACCTGATTGAACCGGTGCGTGGACATACCTCCCACCGTCTTGACGCTATTCTCATGGGCACATGGTGAGTGCAAGAGAAGCCACGGCCCGACGTCGTACCGTGGTTCGTGGACCTCTGTACTCGAGGACGTGGCCTCTGTATTCGAATCGTCCGTTTCTCGCGGCCATTGAGACAGTTTAACCCTTTTACCACATAGAGTAAGAAGAGGAACAAAGGTGATGATTAATCTGGTTGGATGCTCAGTTAATTATTTCTCCACCATGTGTGAATTGGATAGTTGCTTACCTAGAATGGTTAATCGACTAGAACTTGATGCTAAAACATGAAAGAAAGGACTCACTCTTAGATGCTTTTTGGCAAAAACTACCCTCAGCCAAAAGCCTTGCATGCCTAGGAGTCGGCTAAGTATATACCACTAGTCGGGTAAGCCTTGCTAAGTATTAGTATACTCAGCCTTGCTTGTGGCTTGTTTTCAGGTGAAACCTTTGAGGACATGATTGCTAGTTTGACTTGGTCGTGTACTCTTCCTCCTGGTTGGTCGGTGAATGGGATTCATCCCCGGCAAACGGTGATAATGTTGAATGATGTCATGTACGGGCTTCATCATGATATCTTGTATCGTCGATTAGAACTATCGTTTACTTTCCGCTCCACTATTAAACTCTGAAAGTACTCGTTATTGCGTGATTCCAAACCTGGTTTGTAATAATAATTCATGTGGAACTCTTGTTGTAAAATTTGTGGATTGTTGTAATCTCTGGGCTCACCTTCGTGTGGGTTGTATGTATGCATTGTTTCAATCGAAGTTCCAGTGGTTGCATCGGGATGTTACCTGACAGACTGTCGTTTTACTCCGTTTTAAGTGCGTGTTAGCCTGGATTGCCTCTATGGTGATGGTTAGTGCACTTAAGCCGGATTAATTCGGGCGGTTCTGCCACAGAGATGACAGTGGACAACGGCCAATAGTTTGACTGCGCCACCTTCTGAGCATTTTGTGATCAGCTGGGAACGAAGTTGTGCTTTGCTTCGGTCTACCCCCCGCAATCTAATGGGGCATTCGAGCGAGCCAACGGCATCATCTTTATAGGCATCAAGAAGAATATCACAGAACAGCTGAAGGGTAAATGGGTGGACGAGCTACCGAAGGTCATCTGGTCACACAACACAGCAGAGTCCAGAGCCACCAAATTCTCACCATTCAAACTTCTGTATGGAGAAGAAGCCATGACTCTGGAGGAAATAAAATTTGGTTCCTGGAGGAAGAGGAGCACTACACTCGAAGACATGGCGGCAACCATTGACATCATCGAGACGGTAAAGCTGCATGCAGCTGCAAATCTGAACAAGTACCAAGATGGGACCTGAAGGTGGAAGAACAAGAAGGTGAAGCCAAGGGAGATCAAAGAAGGAGATCTCGCGGCCTGTGCTGAAGGCGAAGGTAAGGGGCAACATGAACAGTAAACGGGAAGGACCTGTGGCAGAACCGCCCAAATTAAACCATCTTAAGTGTGCTAACTATCATATTAATAATTAATCAAGTCATTACGCACTTAAAACAGTGTAATTCAGCAGTCTGTCAGGTAAATCCCGATAAACCACGAGTAATCTCAACCGAAACATACACCAGAAGTCTCACACGAAGATGAGCACAGATAATACAAGCATGAATAATTCTAAAAAAATAGGGGACAACATAAGGTATTTACAAAACAACTTTGAAAATAAGAATCTCGTAAGAAGTGATAGCAGCGGAAAAGAATCTAACCAGAGGAAATTTTTAATAGAGAACAAATAAAACAAATCGATAACTACGAAGATGTGAGGACGTCACATCGAGCCCACCGATGTGAATCAAGGTTTGCTCCAACCAGCACTAGATACACCTGCAATACGGTAAACAACAAACCCTGAGCAACTAATACTCAGCAAGACTTACCCGACTAGTGGTATATACTTAGCCGACTCCTTGTATGCAAGGTTATTGGTTGGTGGATTTGTTTTGCTGAAATGCTACTAAAAGTATATCCTTATTTTCAATATTTTAGCTCAAAGTTCTATATAGATTAATAATCAACTAATATTTGCAGAATTACTAGAGCAAACATGGTAGAGCACTAAATCACAATCCAAGATAACCATCATCATATATAATCCATGTTCCATTCATTATACTACGATGTGACGCAGTGATCAAGGTTCTCTTATCCGAGAGCGGGAGCGAATCGATTCGATTTAATCCTTGCAAGAAAAATCTAACCACACGACGAATGCAACCTTGTCAAATCACATGCATCAACAGTTTCCATCAGTCACTACAAAATGGTTGAACCGCCCCTCGACCCGCAAGTAGCTAGTCCCCACCGATATCTACGACGGATCAGCCATGAGTTACTGACTAGCACTCGACCGGAGAAGCAAGTATCAGCTCAAACACCAGAGTGACCGAGTAGCGGGTTCGACTACCTCCTATTGCCGGCATGTGATTAGTATTGTTCAAACGTGATCAGCAGAGCCAACAACGAACGGGCCTTAAGCGACATAGACGAAACTAAGACAACCAGGAACCCTATCCTACTGCCATAACTTACATCTCAATATCATTCCCCGTCCGGTCTCCATTTTCATACATCACTTCAATATTTCTAATCCACTTGCTACGAGTATACATTGGCCCTACATCTCGCGAGTGATAGGAAATTACTCAATTTCTACCGAGTCCTATTAAGCATGGCAGTGCTATCGACTACGCATACTAGTATAAGAACGAGGGAACCTAGGGATCATGCGCAACTAGGATTTCAATTGACTCCTAGGAACATAATGCTAAATAAATAGAAGATATTTCATAATTTAAAATAATAAGTCATGCTCCGGAGATTGCCTCCGAGCTGCTAAGGGTTAGCATTAGTTAGTCCTTGGGCCAGCTCTTCCGGCCTTGGATTATGCTCTGGTGCCACCTGCTGCTCCTACCGTTCAACCACATGCTCGTACACCACGTCGTTATCTTCAGTTTCTACATGAAAACGTATAAATATAATTCCAAGATTTGTAACCGAGCAACCATACATAAAGAAACACGACATTGATGCTAATGATGATGACCAAACTATTTCACTCATTTTGCCTGAAGTATTTTCTTT
Source organism: Panicum miliaceum (assembly GCA_032594955.1). Taxonomy (NCBI): domain Eukaryota; kingdom Viridiplantae; phylum Streptophyta; class Magnoliopsida; order Poales; family Poaceae; genus Panicum; species Panicum miliaceum. Next base: position 9,367,939 of record CM064072.1, read on the forward strand.
ATTTAGTAGTCAATTCATCTGCACAAAAACACTTACAATCCCCTAAAGAAATAATTTACTCGAGGCACCCTTTCACGTGTGCAAGCATGAAATAAAATGAAAAGGTTCCATACACACTCTCAAACCCTAAACTGAGCTGCCAGGTTCAAGTATTTGCGAAACAATTTTTGCAGGAACTAATATAGCATCAAACCTACTAATATATTTTTAATGCAAGCTAGCTAAATTTATCAGGAGCAAAATAAATTCACGACTATAACAATAGATATTGAATACATTCTGGGAAATAACGATAGATAACATGACACGACTATAGACAAGATATTTTTCATGATTTTACCAAGATTTTTCATATATGAAAGTTATTTATTATTACAGAAACTATTTATTTTAGCCTCAACAAGATTAACTGAACAAATAAAAGATCTACAAACCTAGACATAGTTTCTGTACATGAAATTTTTTCAGTGAACTACACATGCCTAAAGTAAGTACTGCATAAATTACGTAATTTTTTTTGGACTAACAAATCTGCAGAAATAAATTAAACATGCTCAAGCACAAATTAAATTCTAGCAGGGGCAAAAGAACATTACACAAGCATGAACATTTTTCCTATGTAGATCTAGATCTAACCAATCAAAAAAAACTAATTTTGTATTTTTAGCATTTTTTTTGTTATGCATTTTACAAGTTTTCAGCCGAAATAAACAAGATTTTTCAGAAAATCTAAACCTAACAGCCTGACTACCGGGCCCCATAAATCAGAGAGGGGTCCGGCCAGTCAAAGCCACGCCATGGCCATCGAGGGCCATGGCCGGCGACGTGGCGAGTGGCTCCCGCCGGCGGCGAGGCCGGCTGGTGGCGGGACGGGGCGAGGCGGCGGCCAGCGCGGCCGGGCAGAGCCGGCGCGCACGGCGGCGCGGCGCAGGGCCGCGCGCGTGCGGCCCACTACGAGAGCGGCGGCGGCGGCGCCGGCGGGTCGCCACGGCGGCGCGGCGGCGTTCCCGGCGGCACAGTGAGCAAATCGCGCAGGGAAAGGGCCGGACCGGTGTTCCGTTTTGGGGGTCGAACGACGACGAGGGGCGGCCGGAGGTGGTTGTCGGCGTTGGAGCGGTTGGGGCCGGCGAGGAAAAACGGCCGATTCGGCCAGGCAGGAGCTCGGCCGGGCTCGGGGATGCTCGGGGAGGTGGAGGAGGAGGTGGGGGAGGCTTGGGCGTGAGGGATTTGGGTAAGAGCGGGTGTGGCAGGCGGATTTGGCCGGCGAGGGTGAGCTGCTCGAGCTCTATTAATGGTGGCTGGAGGAAGAAGAAAGGGGGAGGGCACGGGAGAAGGAGAGGGCTGGTGGCTCGGAGAGGATAAGGACGAGTGCGGCTTGGCGCACGAGGATGGCCAGGAAAGGGGGCCCGTCCCCTGGCAGCCGAGTGAAGGTCGCCGTACTCGGTGCCAGTTCGACGGCATGGGCACACGGGGCAAGGACGTCGAGGACAAACGGTGAGCAGTGGCGAGCGCACGGCGAGGGGGCGAGGAGATGGCGTCACAACCATGAGCGTCGCGAGCAAGTGGCTGACGACGGGTTTGACTCGCAGTGGAAACCGGCCTAGAGAAACCGACGAGCGGCAGACGCTGGACAGGCGCCTCGGCGACGGCATGGGCGCGGCGTGGCCGCGCAGCAACGGCGGTCGGCTACTGGTTGAGCTTCTGGCAGTTTGTACGTCAAGCAGTGGTGGTAGCGGCATTAGCCGGGGAAGCGGGATGGTCGACGCGCGGCGTCGGTTCCGACGGCGCGCGTGACGTGCAGCATGGCCGGGCAGAGCCGAGCCGGTAGAACTGGAGGAGCAGAGCAAGTTAGTGGTTCAACTTGGCGGATTCGGATTGATTTTTCTCGGAGTTTTTGAATACAAACATTTCAATTAGACAAACCAAAAGCTGTAGATGGAATGTTGGACTACAACTTTTGCAAAGGTTGGTGGATGACTAGATGAAAGAACAGAGAAATAGTATTGACCCATACTCTTTTTCCTCACGGGGGAAACCTCCGCAGTGGCCACCACGGTCACCGAAGGTGTGAGGTTTTTAGCGAGGCGGGCGTCTTGTGTAACCCCTTGTGGAATATAAGCAAGGATCCCTCAAGAGACGTGTCTACCCAGGAGGGTGAGAAAGTGTCAAAGCAACTGCCCACTTCGGTCGAAGGGGGTTGTCATCGGCACACAACATTCAAGAAATGCTGAAAAATAAGTGAGCATGGGTCGCCGAAGCAAAATAGGCTCGGCACCCCTTAGCTTCACTTCGAAAGAAATGAAAAACGAAGCCTTCTCGAGCAAAAGGCCGAAGGCGTTCGTAGAAATTAAAAACGAAGCCCTCTCAAGAGAAAGGCCGAAGGCGATTTCTGAAAAGGAAAAATGAAGCCCTCTCGAGCTAGAGGCATCTCCTCCAAGGCCCAAATGATGTTTGCCACCCCGACGCTCTGATCAAGCAGGGGGGTGGCGCTTCGCGATCGGTTCATGCTTAATTTGAGCATCGCGTCGTTGAAAATGATGTCGCAGGTAGAAGGTGAGACACTTAAAAATTCGTTCAGTTCGACGCTCCTATTGTGCAAAGGGGGGTGGCGCTTCAAAATTTTTCCACGCCCAATGGTGAATTCAACCAAACAAGGGACCTCAGTTAAAATAGTAATTCCTTACCCATTCAAACACAAAGTACACATTCACAATTACATATACATTTGTCATCATACAAACACAAATTTTACATTTATTCATACAAGCCGAAGGCACGGCGCCTTTGTCGCGGAATCATTGTTCCTCGTCAAATACAGTTCGGTCTATTTCATCTATCAAGTGTCGCACCGCAATATCGATGATATCTTCGGCCATCCGACGGAGGGTGTCATCCGAAGGCATCCCTGCAGCCGAAGATAACACACTATGAGGAGATGTAATTGCTTCTTCTCTCGATCACTTGGGAACACTATACATGAATTGCAGGGGCTCGCATTCGGGCTCCATGGGTTCCGGCATCGGTTCCATAAGCCCTTTGGGGGAATGTACGGAACACTGAAACTGCGTCGGATCCTACGGATGTCCCGGTGAAGGGCGCGGTCGGACAAAATCTTGGCGTGACGAACAAGGTCACGTTGGAACTCAGTGAAGAACTCTTTTGCAGCGGCATTACGTTTTTCATACAAACGAAGCTTGATATCCCAGAATTCCCTGAAGGTAACCGAGGGGCACGTCGAATGGAATTTTGACCATGTTTCACCAGTAATAAAAAAGTCACCACAGTTCATTCTCACGGGAATAATACCTTCGGTAACCCGCGCAGGTTCCACCGCAAGGTCCTGCGCAGGGTCGAAGGTGTTAGTATCCAAAAGTAATATATTACAAGCCCACAAATCACTTGTTCAAATAGCAGCCCCCTCACACCTCTCCGGCCTTTGCCACATCGTCACTAGCATTGGTCTCTTTGGTCTCGCTACATTTCATGGCATGGTCGATGGTAATCTTTGTTGGAGCGGCGTCCAAAGGGTCCTCAAAAACAGGAACGACTGAGCTGGACGGCTGGGCACCATATACCACCCCACTCGCATATGTTTCTGCCTTCAATTGCACCTGCGTAAAAGGGAAAATCATTAGAAGCGAAATCTAAATTTGGCGGAAATGACGAAGGCCAGGCCGTGTATCTGTTCTTTTAGCCAAAGGCCTTCGTGTTGCATGAGGGAAACCCCTTTCTCTTTGTAGAAAGTTTTAATGAAGTTTTTGGCAATATTCTTTGGCAGAAGAGATAATCTCTTCGGTAGGACATCTTCTTCCGAGGGCCATTCAAAAATGACCTCGCGTAGCTGGCGGAGGTGGGCCTTCGTGATGCCGACGAAGAGCTCGTGTCGACAGGTGGAAGGCCGCAAACCGAAGCGGCTAGGGTATGAGCCGTGACCATGGCACACAGATCTCCGTGAAGGCAGCTTCCAGATTCCACCATGGAAGGACACGACCGAAGCCATCTGAAGAACCGCATCATCTCCACATCGGCAGGATGAGGTAGATCCGAAGCAGTCAGTCCATAAGAGGATAGGAGGAGAGGAACTTCTTCTCGAAGATAACCAATGCCAGTTGTGAAGGCCCTCCGGTACTGGTGAAAGAGTTCTTGAGATTTGTTGTGCTTCTTCTCAACTTTCCCAGCTTGGGCTTCGGCCATTTCAGCACGAACTTGTATTTCAGCCAAGTCATCAGAATATTTCTTGTTGCGTGCAAGGGCGGCATCGGCTTCGGCACGGACGATAGCGTGTTGGGTGTCCTTAGTTTCGTAGGATTTTTGGAGCTCAAGTTTCTCTCGCTCCAGAGCAGCAATTTTTTCCTCCAAGTCTGACACTCGAGAGCTGGAAGAGGCTTCAATGTCAAGTTGGCGAGCGGTGCAACGCGAAGCCACAAAGGACTTCAGGGCTAGATCCTGCGTGCATTGGAGCATGTTGGGCACTCCGTTCTTCATCAACTCTTTTTCCATCAATGATATCATGTATATCACGATGCAAGCTACGACAAATCTAGCACAAGAATCCTAATCATCCTCATGTATATTACAACGTGCTAAACCAATTATTAGCTCCTGATAATGTTCCTCTACCCCTTTATCATCCTGATTTAAAGTTCGCAACTTTAAACGCAAATCACCTTGATAATAAGGAGGCACAAAGAGAGATTTCATACGTTGTTTTAAAGCATTCCAAGTTTGAGGTATAGCATTGGCATTGTTAGGAGCAATACAAATTTCATTCCACCAAAATAGAGCAAAACTAGTAAACTCACTAGTAGCAAGTCTAACTCTATGCTCAGCAAGAACCAAATGAGAATTAGACTTTTGTTCAACAGCAAGTTCCCAATCTAAATAAATCTCAGGGCAGCAATACCAGCAAAAGAAATCATGATAAACTTTATTTTAGCAAAAGGATCATTATTACCACGATTATGATTACCTCCCATACCATGACGATTATGCCGAAGACGATCAGCATCAAGGTCGGCATCATCGTCCTCTTCCTCCTCACCCTCCGATGGTTGATGTCGGGGCCGACGTGGAGGAGGCTGTTGTTCAACATGTTCAATTCGGGTGACTAGATTGTTAACAGTTTGCATCATCTGCTCAAACTTCTCATTGAAGTAGGTGCGCTGGTCATCAAGAAGCCTCGTAAGCTCATCCTTGGACACACACTCGTTGAAGTCCGAAGGGGACTCCACTCCTTTCCCTGATCCTCCTGACATGGTTAGAAGACAACAAAAGATAACAGTAAGGAATTATCCCTATCAACTAACAACTATCGGGTGGTGGTGAAAGCGGAGGGCAATAGCTCAAGCGGCTTACCACCATCTTGCAAGTGTTCTTACCAAAGCCAACAGGTCAGTACAATCTGTTGCCAAGCTTGAGTGTAACAGTTGCAAGGCGAACCTATACTGACAGAAGTATATGTGTATCTTGGGTAGACACAATATGATAGCAAGGAATCAACAATTATCGAAAGCAGATTAGCAAAGTTCAATAAGTATCCAAAGTACTAGTCACCGTTGCTGGTTAAGATATGTCCCTAGGCGTAGCACAACAAGTTGGAATAAAAAATGATGGATAGAACTCAAAGAACAAGTAACTAGCAACTCGTGCGATTGTTTTTATCTATTTCCCAAATTTTCCCTCAATTTTTCCTCTTATCGTTATTTCTTGCAAATTTTTCATTTTTTAACTATTTTTTTATATTTTTATCCTAGCAGGGAATACAAGGGCTGGAAGCACAACATTTTTCAGCCAGAACAGAGTTAAGATGTGGTCTACAGAAAATCAGGCATGTTCTCTGAAAAGCGTGTAGCAACTTTGAAGCTGGAGATCTCCCACTTAGGAAGCAAATTTTGGGTTTCTATTTTTTTCCCCAACCGGAATCTCCGATCACGGTTCGATGCAAAATTAAATTTTACACTATTTCAAAAAAAATTTGCCCCAATCCGAGTTACGAGCGAAAAGTTTCGCCTGTTTTAAGGAAGAGCCTCCGAGTGAGGGTTTTTGGGGGCAAAAACAAGGCAGAACAAGCTAGGGCAAAGCATCCCTGGTGTATGCAGCAATAGGTATCTGCAGATGACATAAGGGGGGCTGCGATGCAAGGCAAAAAACACACGGCAGCTTGCAACCTATCTAGGGCTTGCGCGGCGAGAGTTCACACAAGACGGCTAGTGGGGGCAAGTCAAGTAACGTGAGGGCTCGACTTGTTGTTTCGGTAAAAGTGGATGGGATAGCGGCGCAAATAAAAATAGCGATGGGTGAATTAACTACGACCACGAACACACTAAACCAGCAACAACGACTCGACCACGGACACAAACTCAACAAAGCGAATCTGAAATGAAATTGCAAAGGCTAAAACAGGTGATAGGATAGCGGAAAGTGTAATGAAAACAAGATGAATCTAAAGGTGAACATGAAGGTATACTAACGGTTAACCTGAATCCTGATACAACTTGATGTAGCACTAGCCCAATCTTCCAATAGGTATGGCAAATTCGATTGGTGGAGTCACGACGTTGGCAATCCGGGTTTCTAATCAGTCATGATTCGAACCCCTGCAACCGTTACACCGCTGTTCCGTTGGTTATCAACTAAGCACAACTTGATTGACCTCACCAAGAAGGCTTTCCTTGCAAGCGAATCGAAGAACACAAGCAAGAAAGGGTAAACTCACAATCTGATATTGCACATGTATATGAAGGAAAGAACAAGATGGGGTTCAAGCTCTGATCACAAAAGGACTATTCGCTACAATGGTGTAGAACAAGAATGGGGGCCCTGATTCACAGCAAAAGGACTCGACGTCACAGTTACAATGAAAGAGATCTATTTCTCGATGGAAAACTAGAACTAAACAAAATCCAAACCCTAATGTGGCGGCTGCTACTGAGTTTATACTAAAGGGGGAATGTCCTGGGGCTGAGGGCGACCAGGTGGGTGCATCCTCAACCTGGGCTTAAGGCCTGACACGATACAAGGCCAACTTAGCCAAAAATAGGTGATGCAGCACCTTGTCGTGGTCCCATAAGAAGTAGTAGTCGTACGAGTTGTTGAAGTAGTTGGAAGTAGTCGTACGAGTTGTTGAAGTAGTCAGAAGTAGTCGTACGAGTTGATGAAGTAGTCGTACGACTTGTTTTGGGCCTCCACATTGGCGACTCGAACTGAATTAGCCTTTGGCCTCCTTCTTTACTTGGACACCCTTGATGGACTCCTTTTGCATATGATGCGCCAATCATGGTCATATGCATGGGTGTCAAGTCCTCATCATCGGGTTTGGCAGGCAGTGAATTTTATCCGCTTCTTTGGAGTGAAAATTTGTAGGTGCGCCTATTCACCCACCCATCTAGGCGACATCACGGTCCTTTCAGGATGGAAGTGGCTAGGGTATGAGCCGCGACCATGGCACACAGATCTCCGTGAAGGCAGCTTCTAGATTCCACCATGGAAGGACACGACCGAAGCCATCTGAAGAACCGCATAATCTCCACATCTGCAGGACGAGGTAGATCCGAAGCAGTCAGTCCATAAGAGGATAGGAGGAGAGGAACTTCTTCTCGAAGATAGCCAATGCCAGTTGTGAAGGCCCTCCGGTACTGGTGAAAGAGTTCTTGAGATTTGTTGTGCTTCTTCTCAACTTTCTCAGCTTGGGCTTCGGCCATTTCAGCATGAACTTGTATTTCAGCCAAGTCATCAGAATATTTCTTGTTGCGTGCAAGGGCGGCATCGGCTTCGGCACGGACGGTAGCGTGTTGGGTGTCCTTAGTTTCGCAGGATTTTTGGAGCTCAAGTTTCTCTCGCTCCAGAGCAGCAATTTTTTCCTCCAAGTCTGACACTCGAGAGCTGGAAGAGGCTTCAATGTCAAGTTGGCGAGCGGTGCAACGCGAAGCCACAAAGGACTTCAGGGCTAGATCCTGCGTGCATTGGAGCATGTTGGGCACTCCGGTCTTCATCAACTCTTTTATCATCAAAGGAAAGTAGAATGAAGCCCCGGCCTGCAACCAGAAGTCACGCTCCCGGTCTCGGATTTCAAAATGGAGGCTGCCAATTGTCTTACCGCCGATTAACTTGGCCACCGAAGCACCAAGCTCGACAGCTGCAGCAGCGGGATCTTCTTTGCTAACGAAGTAGATGCTGCTCTCAAAGGGTCTGGAAGGAGCTTCAACAGGATTAGTTTTTGTTGCGGCATGAGGGATGGCCGCGGCCTTGACCTCATTTCTCTCCTAATCACCTCCGAGCATATTCTCTTGATTATCTTCGTAAGATATGTTCTTCTCACTGCCGCTAGACGTAGATGACAAGCTCGAGGAGCTATGAGAGCCAATTGGCGCCTTGCGAGGGCTCAGAATCGTTTCGGTGATGATAAGGGCGCCAGCCCCTGCACCTCCGACCGGCAAGCCAATGACATCAACGTTCCCGCCGTCGTTGTCATCACTCTCAGCTTTGCAGTCGCTAACATCCAGACTAGGAGGTCCGCCGGAACCAGAGGCGGCAACCTTCGGCACAAACGAAGGGGGAGGCACGCTTGACACCGGTGAGGCAGCAAGGGGGCTCGCTTCTTTGTCACCAGCATCCTCGGAGTCCCCAGTAGCCTTCAAGGGCGAAGAGGACCCAAACAGGATGGACACAACATGGGACCGCTTCGGCAGACTCCCGGCCCTCGTGCAAAGTTTCCTTTTCTTCTGTTCTAAGTGCGCAGTGAAAAAAAAACTACCACCACCAGGGAAACCGCAACTGTCCTCCCTTGGATTCTTTTCATTTTTCTTTTTTTCCTTTCTTCGGCTTCCCGATGCCTTATAGCAGCGACATGTTGCGGGACCTCGATCCTGAAGGCCTGGAACACGCGATTCGTATGAGTCCCACCCAATTTTTGGAAGATGCCTTCTATTCGCCTATGGATTCGGCCCCCATGATGTCATCAGCCCAGCTCTCCATGGAGTTCACATTCATCTATGCACAAAGGAAGCCAGTGTGATGTAGCACTGGCCCGATCTTCCGATAGGTATGGCAAATTCGATTGGTGGAGTCACGATGTTGGCAATCCGGGTTTCTAATCAGTCATGATTCGAACCCCTACAACTGTTACACCGCTGCTCCGTTGGTTATCAACCAAGCACAACTTGATTAACCTAGCTAAGAAGGCTTTCCCTGCAAGCGAATCGAAGAGCACAAGCAAGAAAGGGTAAACTCACAATCTAAAATTGCAGATGTATATGAAACAAAGAACAAGATGGGGTTCAAGCTCTGATCACAAAAGAACTAATCGCTATAGTGGTGTAGAACAAGAAAGGGGAGCCTGATTCACAGCAAAAGGACTCGATGTCACATTTACAATGAAAGAAATCTGTTTCTCGATGGAAAACTAGAAGTAAACAAAACCCAAACCCTAATGTGGCGGCTGCTACTGAGTTTATACCGAAGGGGAGAACGTCCTAGGGTTGAGGGCGACCAGGTGGGGGCGTCCTCAATCTGGGCTTAAGGCCTGACACGATACAAGGCCGACTTGACCCAAAATAGGTGACGCAGCACCTTGTCGTGATCACACAAGAAGTAGTCGTATGAGTTGTTGAAGTAGTCGGAAGTAGTCGTACGAGTTGTTGAAGTAGTAGGAAGTAGTCGTATGAGTTATTGAAGTAGTCGGAAGTAGTCGTACGAGTTGTTGAAGTAGTCAATTGAGCTTCAGAAAGTAATCGATCGAGGCACCGAGTAGTCGTACTTGTTGAGGAAGTAGTCGTAAGCAGGCGACGAAGAGGTACGGGCGACGATATCGACGGACGGACTTGGTGCACAGGGACTGATGGTGAACAGTACCAAATCTCGGACGTGAAGACCAAGTTGGTGATGACTTGTAACTCGTAGAAGATCAAATCTCGGGTGTATCCAGCATGGTGATGTCCTCATCATCCTCCCCTTCTTGAATTGGAGTCGTCCTTGAGTCCATCCCACCATCAAACTCCTGCAAAAGGTTAGTGATAGTAGCACGCAATTCGCTAGACCTAGGAGGAAGATCATGTGAAAATGAAATGTGTCTGCAAAGCATGGTACTGCATGGTGCACCGTGAACAAAATTTCAGCAAGCAAAGCACCTCCCGTCACCGTACAATCCTTGGATGTAACACCAGATGAGTCAAAAGCATGATCATTATTAGAAATTTTAGCAAGCTCTTTGTCATGTTGTACAATTTCAGCAGGTGTTAAAGGAAGTAAAACAAATTTCTTGCCCTTATGTATCAAAGTATATGTATTAGTTCTACTATGGTGTAAAGCATCAGTATCATATTCCCATGAACGTCCTAATAAAAGCGAATATGCTTGCATACGTACGACATCAAAATCAGCATAATCATGATATGAACAAAAATCAAAAAGTGTATTCATGCTGATCGAGTTACCTTTGCCTTACTAGTATTGTTAAACCATTCGATGTGATAAGGTTTGGGATGAGCACGTGTGGTCAAGCCAAGCTTCTTGACCAAATCCGAACTAACTAAGTTGTTACAGCTCCCACTATCAATTATTACACGAACACGACAATCCTTGATAATGAGGAACATGTGGAACAAATTATGGCGTTGTAGCTTCTCCGGCTCGTGCTCAAGCTGTGTACTCAGCACACGCTGTACAAGAATAGATTTGTAGCCCGCAACAGCAGTCATAGGATCAATGGCCTCTTTTTCGCTCTCCGAATTTGCAACATGGTTAGCAGCAAGAGCCAAATCATCTTCAACATCACTAGCACTTACATACTCTCCATCATTGGTAGCAATGAATGCACGACGATTCGGGAAATCCTTCATGACGTGTCACATGCGCTTGCAGCAGTGGCACATGATGTTGTTGGGGCGGCTCGATGAAGCACTAGTAGAAACAACCTTCTTCTGTGCTTGGGGCTGCACAGAAGACACATTACTCACCTCGGAAGTAGATGTAGTAGCAGTAGCAGCAGGCGGTGCCGCTGGTGGCTTAGCAACAGGTGCCTTAGGCTTGTCGAAGTCGGAACGCTGCTGAAAGGATCTTCCAGTGTTGGACCTAAAATTCTACTATTGCGTCGTCCCTATATTTCTATTTCAGCCTCAAGGGCAAGATGATACAATTGGCTAAACCTGCTCCATTCTTTATAATCAATGATATCATGTATATCATGATGCAAGCTACGAAAAATCTAGCACAAGAATCCTAATCATCCTCATGTATATTACAATGTGCTAAACCAATTATTAGCTCCTGATAATGTTCCTCTACCCCTTTATCATCCTGATTTAAAGTTCGCAACTTTAAACGCAAATCACCTTGATAATAAGGAGGCACAAAGAGAGATTTCATACGTTGTTTTAAAGCATTCCAAGTTTGAGGTATAGCATTGGCATTGTTAGGAGCAATACAAATTTCATTCCACCAAAATAGAGCAAAACTAGTAAACTCACTAGTAGCAAGTCTAACTCTATGCTCAGCAAGAACACAATGAGAATTAGACTTTTGTTCAACAGCAAGTTCCCAATCTAAATAAATCTCAGGGCCAGCAATACCAGCAAAAGAAATCATGGTAAACTTTATTTTAGCAAAAGGATCATTATTACCACGATTATGATTACCTCCCATACCATGACGATTATGCTGAAGACGATCAGCATCAAGGTCAGCATCATCGTCCTCTTCCTCCTCACCCTCCGATGGTTGATGTCGGGGCCGACGTGGAGGAGGCTGTTGTTCAACATGTTCAATTCGGGTGACTAGATTGTTAACAGTTTGCATCATCTGCTCAAACTTCTCATTGAAGTAGGTGCGCTGGTCATCAAGAAGCCTCGTAAGCTCATCCTTGGACACACACTCGTTGAAGTCTGAAGGGGACTCCACTCCTTTCCCTGATCCTCCTGACATGGTTAGAAGACAACAAAAGATAACAGTAAGGAATTATCCCTATCAACTAACAACTATCGGGCGGTGGTGAAAGCGGAGGGCAATAGCTCAAGCGGCTTACCACCATCTTGCAAGTGTTCTTACCAAAGCCAACAGGTCACTACAATCTGTTGCCAAGCTTGAGTGTAACAGTTGCAAGGCGAACCTATACTGACAGAAGTATATGTGTATCTTGGGTAGACACAATATGATAGCAAGGAATCAACAATTATCGAAAGCAGATTAGCAAAGTTCAATAAGTATCCAAAGTACTAGTCACCGTTGCTGGCTAAGATATGTCCCTAGGCGTAGCACAACAAGTTGGAATAAAAAATGATGGATAGAACTCAAAGAACAAGTAACTAGAAACTCGTGCGATTGTTTTTATCTATTTCCCAAATTTTCCCTCAATTTTTCCTCTTGTCGTTATTTTTTGCAAATTTTTCATTTTTTAACTATTTTTTTATATTTTTATCCTAGCAGGGAATACAAGGGCTGGAAGCACAAAATTTTTCAGCCTGAACAGAGTTAAGATGTGGTCTACAGAAAATCAGGCATGTTCTCTAAAAAGCGTGTAGCAACTTTGAAGCTTGAGATCTCCCACATAGAAAGCAAATTTTGGGTTTCTATTTTTTCCCCGACCGGAATCTCCGGTCACGGTTCGATGCAAAATTAAATTTTACACTATTTCAAAAAAAGTTTGCCCCAATCCGAGTTACGAGCGAAAAGTTTCGCCTGTTTTAAGGAAGAGCCTCCGAGTGAGGGTTTTTGGGGGGCAAAAACAAGGCAGAACAAGCTAGGGCAAAGCATCCCTGGTGTATGCAGCAATAGGTATCAGCAGATGACATAAGGGGGGCTGCGATGCAAGGCGAAAAACACACGGCAGCTTGCAACCTATCTAGGGCTTGCGCGGCGAGAGTTCACACAAGGCGGCTAGTGGGGGCAAGTCAAGTAACGTGAGGGCTCGACTTGTTGTTTTGGTAAAAGTGGATGGGATAGCGGCGCAAATAAAAATAGCGACGGGCGATTGAACTACGACCACGAACACACTAAACCAGCAACAACGAATCGACCACGGACACAAACTCAACAAAGCGAATCTAAAATGAAATTGCAAAGGCTAAAACAGGTGATAGGATAGCGGAAAGTGTAATGAAAACAAGATGAATCTAAAGGTGAACATGAAGGTATACCTCACGGTTAACCTGAATCCTGATACAACTTGATGTAGCACTAGCCCAATCTTCCGATAGGTATGGAAAATTCGATTGGTGGAGTCACGACGTTGGCGATCCGGGTTTCTAATCAGTCACGATTCGAACCCCTGCAACCGTTACACCGCTGTTCCGTTGGTTATCAACTAAGCACAACTTGATTGACCTCGCCAAGAAGGCTTTCCTTGCAAACGAATTGAAGAAGACAAGCAAGAAAGGGTAAACTCACAATCTGATATTGCACATGTATATGAAGGAAAGAACAAGATGGGGTTCAAGCTCTGATCACAAAAGGACTATTCGCTACAATGGTGTAGAACAAGAATGGGGGCCCTGATTCACAGCAAAAGGACTCGACGTCACAGTTACAATGAAAGAGATCTATTTCTCGATGGAAAACTAGAACTAAACAAAATTCAAACCCTAATGTGGCGGCTGCTACTGAGTTTATACTAAAGGGGGAACGTCCTGGGGCTGAGGGCGACCAGTTGGGTGCATCCTCAACCTGGGTTTAAGGCCCGACACGATACAAGGCCAACTTAGCCAAAAATATGTGATGCAGCACCTTGTCGTGGTCCCACAAGAAGTAGTAGTCGTACGAATTGTTGAAGTAGTTGAAAGTAGTCGTACGAGTTGTTGAAGTAGTCAGAAGTAGTCGTACGAGTTGATGAAGTAGTCGTACGACTTGTTTTGGGCCTCCACATTGGCGACTCGAACTGAATTAGCCTTTGGCCTCCTTCTTTACTTGGACACCCTTGATGGACTCCTTTTCCATATGATGCGCCAATCATGGTCATATGCATGGGTGTCATGTCCTCATCATCGGGTTTGGCAGGCAGTGAATTTTATCCGCTGCTTTGGAGTGAAAATTTGTAGGTGCGCCTATTCACCCACCCATCTAGGCGACATCACGGTCCTTTCAGGATGGACCAATTTCTCGGGCAGTCCCACGAGCGGGTCGAGGTTTTCGGATCGCACCGAAGGGTCGCGAAGATGAAGCTTTTCTCGAAGGGCAGGCAAGGCGAAGTTGACACCAGGACTCCATCTGACCAGGCGGCCGATGACGATATGAAGCCGGGATACCGAAGGTCTGCGACGAGAAGGACCGTTGCGTCGAGGTGGATCCAAAGGGCGTAGTGATCTGTAAAGGGAGATTACATAGGAAATTACTATATACCCCTGGAGTATTCAAGGAATATTGTTGTTGAGGGGTAAAAAGCTGTAATAACGGTGAAGGGTAGGTGAACTGCTCGCTATAAATACCCTTTTAACTATAATTGATGGGACGGTTGATCCTGAGTGAATAGAATATTATTTTCTTCTTCTAAGGGTCTTCATTGTCTTATTGCGTCTTGGTTTCTTTTCGTGGGGCTGTTGTGGTGCTTCTTCACTCCGAAGGGTACTCTCCACCAACAGTTTTGGCGCTCACCGTGTTTCGTCCCAGCACATCGCATCGCGAGGCAGACGGAGGACACTCAAGCCCTCGTTGTTGTGCCAGGGTCGAACCAAACAAACAACAAGGTGGCGGAGGTGGAGGACACAGCGAATGGATACTTTGAGGTCCAACTCAAAGAAATGGGGGTGTCAGCAGAGGACATCGTGGCATATCGAAGAACCGAAGCTAGGATGGCCGAGGCCACAACAAGAGCGTATCAAGCCGCTCGGGCGGCACTGCCATCAACATCCTAGATTCAAACAAGATCGAAGGGTAAAGCACCCGAAGGTGCTAAAGCCAAGGCCATAAACCAATACCGACAGCTGCAAGAAGATGAGCTTCTCTTGTCAGCTGCTGCAATAGCAGATTCAAGAGAAGAGGAGGCTTGCTGGAACTATGTTATCTGGAGAAAGAAGACCCAGCACAAATAGAGAGGCCACCCCAAAGGCATGCGCTCCGAAGTTGTAAGGCCCAGGGAGAGAGCCATTCACATCGAAGATGATCTCGATGAACATTCCGAAGATGCATACTACAGAGACCGAAGGGAACATCACCGAAGGTCCAGACGGCATGAGGAACCCTGGACACCATTGGCAGTCGAGCTTGAAGAAGTGCCATGTCCACCTCGTTTCAATGCGGTGATCCTACCGCATGCACGTCCTATTCGTCCTCACAAAATAAAATAATTGTCAAATAGCTTTGGTCTGACGAAGTTAGTCTCGGTGGCATACAAAATACGTCTCTCACTATACTAGCTAGTCAAAAATTCTCTAACCGTTCTTTAACTTATCGTAATCGCAGTTAGTGTACCTACAGAAGTTTGGTAGAGCATATATATATCCATTAAACCTTTCATGCCAGCACTCATGAAAGCGTCCGCATTCATTACCGTTCACTATAGAAACGGCATCCGTACAATTCCCGCCGTACAGACGACGTTAACATACGCTATCAAGATAGCGTATTCACGGGGGTACCATCTTGAGACGGGGGCATGAACAGCGATCGCCATACCCTGCGCCAAACCTTCTACTCCCAATATAATCAACTAATAGTTGGTATATTGGCAGCACCTCAAGTAGGCCACTGCTTGAGGGTAGCGTTCGGCTTGCATCACCGACAGGAAGGCCAAGCTCTCTCAGTTGGCTGAGGATTCTTACCTTCTTACCTTAATGATGAGTGCGTCGTTACAGAAATTAAAGGTCGGTTGTGCATAAAAGTTTTGACAGAAGTAATGTGCTGGGAGTCAGTTGATAATATACATAAGTTAGATAGTAACGTCCTAGGGTTGAGGGCGACTAGGTGGGTGCGTCCTCAACTTGGGGCTTAAGGCCCGACACGATACATGGCCAACTTGGCCCAAAATAGGTGACACAACACCTTGTCATGGTCACACAAGAAGTAGTCATACGAGTTGTTGAAGTAGTCGGAAGTAGTCGTACATGTTGTTGAAGTAGTAGGTAGTAGTCGTACGAGTTGTTGAAGTAGTCGGAAATAGTCGTACGAGTTGTTGAAATAGTCAATCAAGCTTTAGAAAGTAATCGATCGAGGCACCGAGTAGTCTTACTTGTTGAGGAAGTAGTTGTAAGCAGGCGATGAAGAGGTACGGGCGACGATATCGGCGAACGGAGTTGGTGCACAGGAACTGATGGTGAACAGTACCAAATCTCGGACGTGAAGACCAAGTTGGTGATGACTTGTAACTCATAGAAGACCAAATCTTGGGTGTATCTACCATGGTGATGTCCTCATGACAGTGTGATGATATAGAACGAAGCAAGAGGAGCCGAAGCATAACGACAGAAAGCAGACTCACCATGTTTTTTGAGGTTGAAGGAGGTAGCGAAGTCCGGTGTGGGAATCCCTGCGGGTCATTGCGCCTCCGGCAACAAAGATTTGATAGACCAGCCGGCTTTCAACGGCCAGCAGCGGCACGCAACATATTCTTTGGTAATGTCGCGTGTGCCATACACCTTCGACACTTCCTGAAGCTTGGCTACGAAAGCCAAATGATCTTCGGTATCTTCTACATCCACCCGTGGAGATTCAACCAAGTTACGAATCTTGTCGGTGACGCGGGGGTGGCTTTGGGTGTTTTTGTCCAGCGAGACCTTGTGGTAAAACAAAAATGAAGTCCAGTCCACAGGCCATTGGTTTTTGTAGGCAGTCACGAGGCTAGAAACTATCTCTCGGTAGGTGAAGTTGTAGCAGCTGTACTGGGCTTCGCCATCGCCTTCGGTGCCGTCGCCGGTCATCACAACAATTATCTTTGGTTGATAATATACCCGATGGACAAAGGCGAAGTTTTCAGCCGAAGGTTGGAAATGACAGGTCTTCACCAACCAAAAGTATAGGTTGAGGCGCGCAATGGAGTTGGGTGTCAGCTGGTGTAGAAACATTTTGTGCAACCAAAGGGTCTCCACAAACACGGGGTCCAAGGGGATGCAAAGCCCCGCAGTGAACAAATCTTGGAACACGATGCCTCCGGATGGGCCGAAGTCTCGCTAGTTTGGGGGAGCGGGCCTGACCAGCAACAATTTGTCCTCGGCGGACAATGTTGGCTAGCATGGACTCGGTGACACCACTCTCCCCAAGAGACCGAGTTGGGGGCTTCGCACACTCGGTCTTCGTTGCCATGTCCGTCAGAAGAAACGTATGAATGGGTGGAAACTTCGCAAAGAAAAGCAAGCGAGGGATCGGACAAACAGCGTCAGAAGGGGCTCAGGCGCGAGTTGTAAACCGAAGCTTGAAGGAAATAATGCGCAAGAAAGCGTAAGGAAAGCGACGGGAGGCGCCGTTTATATATAGCGCACCGGGGCGGCAAAAGAAGCAAAAAGACACCATTGCCACTTTGCATCCGACCGTTACTAACGGATCTTTGCAGTCGAACGTGGGCTCCACGGCCTTTTTTGCACAGTCCCTTCGACTCAATTCCTTTGTTTCTCCCTACCATATTTCTTTTTCAAGTTTTATCTTTTTCTTCTATTTTTGTCCTTTTTTCACAGGAACACAATGGATCCCCTTGCCCTACGTCGATGATCCGAGGGGTGGTGCTTCGCGCCGCGTTGCATGCGACGGGGCGGTCGAGGCCTCGGGACTACCAAGGAAGGCCCTCACCCTCGAGGGGCTACTGTTAGGGGATGCCACCTTCGGATCACGCCGAAGGGTCAAAGGCTGAAAGGATGGACCAATTTCCTGGGTGGTCCTACGAGCGGGTCGAGGTCTTCGGATTGCACCGAAGGGTCGTGAAGACGAAGCTTTTCCCGAAGAGCAAGCAATGTGAAGTTGACACCAGGACTCCATCTGACCAGGCGGCCGATGACGATACTAAGTCGGGATATCGAAGGTCTCCAACGAGAAGGACTGTCGCATCGAGGTGGATCCAAAGGGCGTAGTGAGTTGTAAAGGGGGGATTAGATAGGAAATTAATGTATACCCCT
Organism: Panicum miliaceum; assembly: GCA_032594955.1. Lineage (NCBI taxonomy): Eukaryota > Viridiplantae > Streptophyta > Magnoliopsida > Poales > Poaceae > Panicum > Panicum miliaceum. The sequence goes on from CM064072.1 coordinate 9,385,962, forward strand.
AGAATATTCGAGGAATATAGTTGCTGAGGGGTAAAAAGGTGTAATGACGGTGAAGGATAGGAATACCGCTCACTATAAATACCTTGTAACTGTAATTGATGGGACGGTTGATCCCGAGTGAATAGAAATATTGTTTTCTTTTCCGAAGGGTCTTCAGTGTCTGATTGCGTCTTGGTATCTTTTCGTGGGGCTATTGTGGTGCTTCTTCACTCCGAAGGGTACTCTCCACCAACATCTATACACCAGGTTCTATAGAAAAAATGACAAATGTGCTAAATTTGCACTAAATACAAAAGGCAATCCAGAATTATCACCATAAGTATGTAACAGAGAAAATAAGGGAACAGACCTGTCAACAAGTGCAAAATGGGATACATCTTCCATACTAAAATTAATTATTAATCATTACATGCATACCCCCCTCTGGTTCAAAAGTCATGTTGTTTAAGACATTAGTGTTATCTTTACCCTCCAAAAGTTTTAGAAAACGTAAAATCAATGTTTGTTGGAGCCTCTAGCAAGGGACGCCCTCGCAAGTGCTAACCTCATGGTCAAATAACTCCGTAGATAACCACCAGATTTCCCCATGCGCAAGTGGGGCACTGTTGGCCCCTCTCGGATGCTTCTCACCGTCTTTACTAGGTAGAGCTTCTTCCAACCGCTATGAAAATTTTCATCCTTTCACAACTACCAGCGCCCACACCACAAACGTGGTTGGGTCTCGCAAGACTTACAAGCTCTAGATTCACAACACATGGTGTGCGCAAGCACTGGTAGAAAAGAAGTATGCAAACCTCATCTAAGTCTAGACTGACACCAGAAATAACGCACAAAACAAACCATAAGTTTTGCGCTAATTGCCTTAATCTTCTCTTGATCACCTTGATGAATAGAGCACTCAAATATGTGTTAAATATTAGCCTACAACTTCCTCAACCTCTCACACACTCCAATAGCTGAGCACTCGGTATATATAGTGCTAACCAAAGAAACTATATGTTGCTCCAACAGACGACATATATGGTCATATCGATTGATTCAGTCGCCTTAAATGTGCATGAGTGAATGAATCGGCCCTAGTAACGCACATTAGCCATTGTGCCTCTGAATCCCGAGCCCACACCACAATAGACTGATTCGATTTGGCCTTTTTGACATGATCGACACTACCAAAAAGTATTTATAGCAACGCCCCATTTTTTAGGACGGGTCAAAATGTAACCCGCTCCCGCTCCTACAAATGAAGTGAGAGTACTGTAGCATCCGACCTGCCCCTAAAAAAGTATTTTTAGGGGCGGGTTACGCCATCACCCGCCCCTGCAAATGGGCATCATTTTTAAGGGCAAGTCATGGCATCACCCACCCCCAAAATTGGCATTTCTAGGGACGGTGATGCCACCACCTGCCCCTGGGAATGGAGGCATTTTTAGAGGCGGGTGATGGCATGACCCACCTCTAAAATGGTTCCACCCAAAAAAATTCATAGTTTTTTCATATGATCTCGGATAAAGTCAAACTTTATATCTAAATCATAGAGAATGACTAGATCTAAAACTTTTTAGTTGATAACTTACATTTTGTTGTCCAAAAAATTATTATGAACCTACATATGTCTATGACTGTATAATACCCCATAAACTCAAGTCATACTTTGGGGTTTCAACAATCTTAACCTTTATATACACTAAAATATATTTGGCATATTTTTTATATATAGTTGACAATAACCATATGTTGACGCCAGATTTTGACACGTGTTGAATCGGTGTCAGGAAAGGCAGAGATTGGCCGATACAGCAGATTTAAAGACTACAGTTGGGAATCGGCCGATTGACGCTACAGTTAGGAATCGGCCGATTGGAGCTGCAGTGTTTCATGCGATTGGCGAATGGAGTTGGTGGGGGTCGGCCGATTGAAAGGCTAGAGCATTTGGGCCAATGTGGGCTTGCGCCAACAGATAGGGGATGAAGCCAATGGAATCCCAGCAAAAGATCCCAGTCAAAGATGACCTGATGTTGGTCAAAGAACGACGCCGACTCAGTCGAGGAGCAATGGAAAGAGTCTGGATTGGACTGGGAGATGGCAGCAGAAGATTCTGCGGGAGCCCGTTTCCTTTAGGAAAGTCTTATAGATATAGTTGTTTTTATTTAAATCAAGTTTATAACGGATCGTAATAGATCAGGAGTCTTAGTCCTAGGGTATAAATAGAAGCAGTCAGGGTTTTGTAGAATATACACATCAATCAACACAAACAATCTACTTTTTTTATCGTACTTTACTTTCAAGTCAGCGACTTCGCCAATACTTCTTTTTCTTTCACGAGTTCATACGGATTGGCAGGGCTGCATCGACACCATCTCCGGCCAATTGGTAGGTTCCGTTTATCGAATAACATCTAAGCTTTAACTTCGGGCGCATCGCCGTTGCTTTGTTTAGATTTATTCACCAGTTATCAATATTTACTAGAATTATAGGTTTTACCTATTGTTCTTGTTTTATCACTAGTTATCCAGCTTGAGATCGAACTGTCGGCTTTATCATTATTTTTCCTTGTTTATTATCATATAGCCGATCAGATCTATTTTGAGTGTTGCATCTGTAGCGATTGTCTGAGTTACTCCAGTAGTTTCTCTGCAATCGCTCCGTGATTATCGACTAATCTATAGCCGGTCATCTTCATAGAAAATCGGCCGATTCGCTGATACGCTTTTCGGGACAGATCGGAACTTTAGCCGATCGGAATCCCGGAATTTAATACGTTTCTTTCCTTATCAGGTCAGATTGACTGGCACGCTGCGCGAACCGCAGCAGGGCAATCACCCGAACAGGAGTTAAGCAGATTCTCCCGGGTCGTGTGTCCGACGCTGATGGTCATCAGCCGATTCCCGGCCGACTTTTAGCACCAACACACTTTTGGCACGCCCAGTGGGACCACCTCAATATCCAACATGTCAAAGACCACCGAAATCTCTGAGAACAACATCATTGAGGTTACGGAGGCAGATCTCAAGGACGACCAGAAAGAAGGACTGGCAAGACACCTAGAAGACTACAAGAAGGTATATCTGCAATCTTTCAGTCGTACCAGAAGTGGGGAGACCATCAAGAAAGCTCCTCTTCCAATTCCCCGCCAGATCACCATCGCTGAGGACTCGGGCAAGATGTCCGATATGATTCAACAGTCCGTTTATCAGGCTTTCATCAATCAATCCTCAGTAATGACCAACACGGTATACAATGCCATCATCAGTTCTTTGGTCAGCGGAGTAGCTTGGGGATATTAGGGGCCATCATATGCCCCACCTATTGTAGCTCCAGTCAGAAGCTTACCAGGCACGTCTCACTCGACTCCTCAGCCGATATCGACACAACACGAAGGATACAACACTTCATTGCCTTCAATGCCTCCAGGATATAACGGTGCGCCATGCTTTCGATCACAAGCGCCGCTTCAGCCTGCCCAGATTTCTTCCGTGCAAGCACTGCCCTTAAACTCAGTACCTTGGGGGGCACCATCAATGGCGGCTTTTTGGGACCAATCAACCGGTCATGGGAGCTCTCCGATCCAGGCACCGTTCCATTCGGTTGTCCGGCCGACGGTCCCTCAGTATCAACCGGCCACGTCAGAAATCGGCAGGGGGGGCAGATGCTGCGGAAACACTCAGAAGCGCAGCGCCGATGATGTTGTACGATGGGACGGCAGATTCGCTACGCCACCAGCTGTCAACTGCTAAGCCGGCCACACTGCAGCAGAATCCGCCACACGCTTTGATCCATCACCCGGCCATCCCACCGCCGATCCATCAACATGTGTCGATCCCCCGACCAGTTGTTCATCAGCAGCAAGTGGATTGGACAGCAAGGATAGCGGAGGTGATTCAAGACCAATTCGGGTTAAAGCTAAAGGTACAAATCTATACGTACAAAACGCCATACCCACCTGCCTACGATCAACTGCCATTTTCCCATCGATACAAAGTTCCTGACTTCACCAAATTTTTGGGGCTGGATGACACCTCAACTGTGGAGCACATAAATAGATTCATCATCCAGTGCGGGGAGGCCGCCAGACAAGATGCTCTACGGGTGCGTCTGTTCTCGTCGTCTCTATCTGGGTCGGCCTTCCAGTGGTTCACTACCCTACCACCCAACTCCATTGTTACTTGGGCCGATCTAGAAAAGCAATTCCATAAGTACTTCTACGCGGGAGTCCACGAGATGAAGCTTTCAAATCTGACCAGCCTCAGGCAGAGGAGCGACGAACCAGTAACTAATTACGTACAGAGGTTCAGAGAGGTCAGAAACAAATGCTATACCCTAGCCCTGACCGACGCTCAGCTGGCCGATATCGCCTTCCAAGGTCTCCTGCCACACATCAAGGAGAGGTACGCCTCACAAGAGTTTGAAAGTTTAAGTCAGATCGTTCACCGATTGGCCGGTCAAGAAGTACGTCCATTCGATCAGCGGAGGAATTTCCAGAAAAAGGTGGCATATTTAGAAGGATCTGAATCTGAAGAAGAAGAGGAAATCAGCCTAGCAGAATGGGTCAAAGGGAAGAAGCCGATATCATGCCCTTTCGGGAAGAAAGAACCAGAGGCGTTCGGTTTTGACTCGTCAAAGGCCGATAAAATCTTCGACTTACTTCTCCAGGAGGGGCAGATCAAGCTCTCACCTTACCATACCATTCCATCGGCCGAACAGCTCAAAAAGATGAAATATTGCAAGTGGCACAATGCCACATCTCACGACACAAATGAGTGCAAAATCTTCCGTCAGCAGATACAGTCAGCCATTGAGCAAGGGAGACTCAAATTCGAAGTCCCGGTGAAGCCAGCAAAGCCGATGAAAATTTATCAGCATCCTTTCCCTGCTAACATGGTCGACACGGGAAAAAACTCGCTTCAAACCAAGGTGCTGAAATCGGAATCGGCTAAAAGAAGCGGCGCCGTGGACCCCAGAAAGCAGGTTACGATGGACGATGTCAAAGGGAAAAGATGGGTTGAAGACGAGGGCGAAGGATCAGAACGACCGCGTAGACCGGCCACCTCCCAATTCCTACTCAACAAATATCACCGGCAGCAGGAAAGATCGAGACACCGCGAAGAGATGATACGCTGACACGAAGATCATTGGCGATGCCCATTCTTCATCCATTGCTGGGAAAATGACCTCAGATTACCATCATCTGATAATTGCCCTGAGTGCAGCAGACCAAATCGCAATGATTGCCTGCTCAAAAGGTCGCGCTCCAGAGACAGAGGATCAGAGCCGATCAGCAGAAACAGGCGCGAACAAGAGGGTCGGCGCCTTTCAGTTCATGATCGGCTGGGGGGCAGAGTTGACCGGTATGACCGGCCAAGGGGCAGGATCAACCAGCAGAAGGGACTGGGGAGCAGAACCAGCGTACATGATCGGCTAGAAGAAATGGCCGACGCTAGGTTGTCAGATGAGAACCCCCTGGGAAGGGAACCAGACTGGGAGTACGCCAAACCATCGGCCAAACCGGTGAACCCCAGGTGGTGCCCTGATGGACTGTCCAAATCTCAAGAACGAAGGATCCAACGTCTGCGCCAATGGGAACAACAAGAGGAAGAGCAGAGGCAGGTGGTGGATAAGAAAAATAACAGGTCTCGAGTCTGGCGCCCCAAAAGAAACAACAACGAGGAGGGTGACAATCAAGAATCGGCAGCTGACGTCAACATGGTGTTCATCTTGCCGATGGAGTTCATGGCGCCCGCCGATCGAGACAACGCAACAAGGAATGGTAGGATGCGTCCCATTGGAATAAAAGGGTAAACAAACGAAAAGCTGCCAAAGAGGACGCTCCAAGTTTGAATTTGCACGTCAACGGCAAGAGGACATTAAATGTTTACAGAACTTTTACAGTTCACCCGAGAAGGGCATCAATAGCCGCAATCGCTCGTTGCCTAACTTGATCGGCCAAGTCTATGATTCTCTGGTCGTCATCGACCAATTCAAGGACTTCTGGCATTTGACAATGGATTTTTATTGCTTCGTGGGCCAGGTTCTGCCTCTCCTGCTTCAACTTGGCGATGACGGATGGGAGATCTTGGAGTCTTTTCTCTTCAGCAGCTATGGCTGGGTCACCTGATCCATCTCCTTGGCTAGCTCTGCCCTTCGCCATTTAAGGCGGTCTATGGCACCGACGATATCTGGACGAGAGTTTTCGAGAAAGCTGATTCGTCGGTGCACCTCTTGAGCTTGATGTTTCTAGGAGTCTTCCTCCTCGTGGGCTTTCGCTAGTTTGGCGCGATCGGCCATATGGTGCAAGCCTCTAAGCACTAGAGTCTGCATTGACTCTATGTATGCGGCAGGTTCCAGAGCCTCTCTCGTTTCCTCTGGAATTCGGCCTTTGATTTCACTAAAAAGTTGCCGAATCGGCGAGGCGTGTTCCACTAATCGGCCGATGTCATCTTGGAGGAGGGTCAGTATACTCGCGAGCTTGGCATGGACGTTATCAGGGATCGAGCTCAGTGTGACTTGGCGTGAAGCAACCTCTTCATCATCAGAAAGGGCAACCGCGAAAGAAAAAAGGCTATTGTTGGGAGTGTCCTGCTCCTGCGAAAGAATAAAAGAAATAAAAATACGGATTAGCGGACGGTAAGGGGAAATCGGCTGATTTGGGTGACAAGTTCCTTGCCTCTTTGAAACGGATTTCTTTTGCTTGCGCCGGCGGAAGTGCCACCCTCATCTCGGGAACTGGCGCGATTGGCTTGTCAGAAGAAGAAGATTCGACGACTATCAGTGCCCTGCTCGGGCCAGCCTCCTGGAAAGGTATGGGAAACGAATTTTATAAGTATAATGCAAATGATTAAGTCTGATGATATATGATGCCTGCCGTACCTCTGTGAGTCTTCCGGCCGATGTTTGTTGGAAAGGTACAATCGATGCACCCAGAATAGCCTGCATCAAAAATCGGTTAGTTTTTGGTTGAGTATCAAGAAATTGAGTTAAGAGACTCTCTACCTCGGTGAGGGGAATTGCTGGCGTTCCGGTTTCCGCCTGGGATGTAGCCGATTGCTGCGGAGACTGCACTAGGGCGATTTGCGCAGCCTGGCAGAAAGAAGAAGTTAATATCGATAGAATACTTAGAAGTATGTGAGGTGTGCGAAATTACCTGAACAACTTCTACTAGCAATGATGCAGCAGCCGCTCCAACTTCTATAGCAGCCTGGAGATCGACTTCCTCAATAATCGGCAGAGTTGGTGCACCTAAAGGTTCAGCCGATGCCGCTAATTGATCAGCCGGTTCTATACGGGCACGCACTCGGCGGCTCGTCTTCTTTAAAGAAGGTCTCTTCGGTGTTTGCTTCAATCGGCCGGTGGTGATGTCTTTGATGGTTGGGGCATGGTAGCCGATGAGTGGGTTGGTGTGTATGGACGGCTATTCTCTATCGGCCTACCACTTCAGCTCCGCGTCGGAGGAAGTCGACTTTCGGACTGAAAATGGAAATAAGATTTAGCGACAAATTTATAGCATAAAAAGGAATAACATCGAAATCGGCCGGGAGAAGGGCAGTACCGCTGCATTTGAGTCGATATTGTCAGGATCCAGATTATTGCAATATGTTGAAGGAGATGCACAGAAAAGATGCTGCTTCCATTCTGCCCACCATAACTGGAGTCCGGCACTAAATTGCACAGCCGACTGTAGTCAAGGCCCTTAGTGAGCTTATCTCGGAATTTTGCGCGACCGACAAAATAAATTTGAATCGGCAGTTGACCAAGGCCGAACGTGCTGCAACTGATGGGTTATAAAACTCATAAGTTGGGGAATCTTTCCCAGAGAAGAAGTTTGCTGGTAGAATCCTGGTTTGATCAAGACGTCCATGAGATCATTATCAAAGGAGTTGGATGACGAATCATAGCAGAAGGGAAGTTCAAAAAGTGGCTCTATCCTCTGGTACCGATACCAACTGGTGGTTTCTTCACTAAAGCCGTTGTAAAAAATCTGAAATATTCGGCTGTTTGGGTGGCAGTGAACTGGCAACCAGGAAAAACTGATGCCGCTTCGCTGAAAGAGGTGCACCGTCGTCGTATGGTGGGATTCTCCTCTGACTCGATGTTGGGGAATGTCTTGGTCTCTATCTGCTGCTGGGAGACTTTGCTCATGTACAAGTTAAGCCAGAGGGTGATGAACCACCAGGGGCCACCAGGGTTACCAACCGGCTCTCCTTTTGATAGTTTGACGCCGATCTGGTGCATCATGTGGTAGGCCAATCCTAGCAGATGCTTCCCGAGGGGGATGGTGGATCCTCTTGACAGGGCTTCGGTCAGAGCTTGTGTATTGGAAGAAGGGCCAACCGCTCTGCCGCAGAAGAAGTGCTTCTCTAGCCACATCATCAAGAACGTTGTATGTTCTCTCTCCAAAACCGTCTCGGTCCTCATGTTTCTGTTGATATACCCTTTCCACCCGCCGATTTCTTTCGTCTCTAGCCGATGGGTTGGTTTGATCAGATAATCAAAGGGTGTATCGGGGGAGGAAATGTCAAGGCCGGTCAGCATCAGGACATCGGCCAGAGTTGGGGTTATGGGTCAGTGCCCAAAGAGAAACGCATTAAGTGCGTCAGACCAGAAATAGGAGGCTGCTATTACCAGGGGTTCATTCTTCTCCATCTGGGACAAAGAGAGATTGATGCACTGGCCGATTTTCAATTCATCCCATTGAACTCTCTTAGAGTTGGCCAATCTTTGGTACCACTCGTTCCAGCCGGGGGTTTCATTCAGCCAAGATCTAAAAGCGCCTGACCACAGACCCAAATCCATAGGTGATTGCTTGAAAGGGATTCTATGGGTTTCTAAGTTGATCAGATCAGTCGGGTCTGGATTCCCCATAGGTCCTAAGTAGGTGAGACTAGGAGCTTCGGAGAGGGGAATAGTGATTTGGTGTCTAAATGCCTAAAAAAGGTAAAAAAGGGAGGAACTAAGAATAGATCTAAAAGGTGCCTGGGCGGTAAAAAGTAAAAGAGGAAAGTTTCGGATGTTTACCTCCGGGATGAAACTCATCGTCGCCGATAGAGTCGCTGATGGAACCGCCGTCGCCGATGGAGTTGCTGGCGGAGCCTCCGTGGTTGGTGGAGTTGCTGATGGTGCCGCCATTGAAGGAATGAAATGGATTGTAGACGAAAGAAGGATCACCGGAGAATGCGGTTGGAAACCAAGAGTGCGCTGGGAGAAGATAGAAAGTGATTCGCTGGGGAGGAAATTACTAAGCTCGTGGAGAAGAAGCGGCGGAGAACGCCAGTACTTAAAAACAGTCCAAAAGAGAAAGGGTAAAGGCGGGATTTTTGTCGCGCCGTCTACATAAATTCCAGGGAACAGTTGTCTCAGGCACCCAGTTCGAAAAGATTGCAATCATCATGTAGAACACAGCGAAACGGAAGGAGATTTTTTGCCGCGTTTGTTTTGGAGGAGAGATTAAAAAAAAGAATTTCGAAGTAAAAGTCATGTTTTACTTCGAAACTGAGGGGCATGTGTTGACGCCAGATTTTGACACGTGTTGAATCGGCGTTAGGAAAGGCAGAGATTGGCCGATACAGCAGATTTAAAGACTACAGTTGGGAATCGGCCGATTGACGCTACAGTCAGGAATCGGCCGATTGGAGCTGCAGTGTTTCGTGCGAATGGCGAATGGAGTTGGTGGGGGTCAGCCGATTGAAAGGCTAGAGCATTTGGGCCAATGTGGCCTTGCGCCAACAGATAGGGGATGAAGCCAAGGGAATCCCAGCAAAAGATCCCAGTCAAAGATGACCTGATGTTAGTCAAAGAACGACGCCGACTCGGTCGAGGAGCAATGGAAAGAGTCCGGATTGGACTGGGAGATGGCAGCAGAAGATTCTGCGGGAGCCCGTTTCCTTTAGGAAAGTCTTATAGATATAGTTGTTTTTATTTAAATCAAGTTTATAACGGATCGTAATAGATCAGGAGTATTAGTCCTAAGGTATAAATAGAAGCAGTCAGGGTTTTGTAGAATATACACATCAATCAACACAAACAATCTACTTTTTTTATCGTACTTTACTTTCAAGTCGGCGACTTCGCCAATACTTCTTTTTCTTTCACGAGTTCGTACGGATTGGCAGGGCTGCATCGACACCATCTCCGGCCAATTGGTAGGTTCCGTTTATCGAATAACATCTAAGCTTTAACTTCGGGCGCATCGCTGTTGTTTCGTTTAGATTTATTCACCAGTCATCGATATTTACTAGAATTATAGGTTTTACCTATTATTCTAGTTTTATCACCAGTTATCCAACTTGAGATCGAACTGTCGGCTTTATCATTATTTTTTCTTGTTTATTATCATATAGCTGATTAGATCTATTTCGAGTGTTGCATCTGTAGCGATTGTTTGAGTTACTCCAGTAGTTTCTCTGCAATCGCTACGTGATTATCGGCTAATCTATAGCCGCTCATCTTCATAGCAAATCGGCCGATTCGCTGATACGCTTTTCGGGACAGATCGGAACTTTAGCCGTCGGAATCCCAGAATTTAATACGTTTCTTTCCTTATCAATCAACAGGTCAGATTGACTGGCACGCCGCGTGAACCACACCAGGGCAATCACCCGAACAGAAGTTAAGCAGATTCTCCCGGGTCGTGTGTCCGACGCTGAAGATCACCGGCCGATTCCCGACCAACTTTTAGCGCCAACATCATAATGTAGAAGTTTTATTTTTTTTTGATTTATTTTGCTATATGTAAAGATTTAAATGAATTTTCAGAATAAATTTGAAAAATATTTTTAGAGGCGGGGTGGCGTCACCGGCACCTAGAAAGGATTTATAGGGGCGGGTGATGGTGAGACCCGTCCCTACAAATCAATTTCATAGTTAATATAAAAGAATAACATACCCATAGAGTCACAAGTGACTGAGTAGTGTGGTGGAGAGAAAGGTACGCGCGGGGTTTGAGGTATGCAGTTTGAACCCCGGGTGATACAAGTGTATATATTTCGTCAAAAAAATTGTAACTCGATAGTAACCCCGGGGGCTGCAATAAATTTCTTTTATTTTGCTGTTTAAAAGTTTTTGTTGATTTTTTCATTTTCTGAAAATCGATTTGTATGAGCGGGTCAAGAAATTATTTTTAGAGGGCGGACGCGTTACCTGGTCATAAAAATCGTATTTTTAGCTGCGAGAAGTAGGGATGGGTACCCGTCCCTAAAAACCTTTTTGGTAGCAGTGAATCTATCGATCAATCCATAGTTGAACTTCTTTGTTACCTTCAACATTGACTGATTCGGTGCTCGACTTCTCTCCACGATCGAATGGATGAGTCAATCCAAAACTGAAATCCCCTAAGCCTAGGAGGATCGACTAAGCGGATTGATTGAATCGGTCAGGGACCTCTGACCTTTCTCTAAAAATATTGGCTGTCTCGTGCTTTTCATCCTGCTGCTACAACAACCAGCTGATTTGGCGAACACACTGACATGGGTCAGTCGGTGTTCTTCATGTGCTTTGCTTCCTTTCTTCGTGGGTCTCTAGTTTTTTTTATGATTTGGAATTCATCGTTGGAACCTATAAAACCAAGAAAGGTACATCTTCACACATATATTGGTCCCAATTGCTATGTTGTCAATGAAATCAACAAATTACAAACAATGGTCTGTGGTCATTTTGCTTACAATAAGGTGACACTTTGACTGCTAATATCAATAAAAAAATTGAATTCTCAAACAAAGTTAATTAAATATTTTTGAAGCATTTCCATGTTGAATATATTAACATCTATCTCATATAGTTAATCTATTTCACAAAGATCGAAAAGAGTTTGCGATGGCAGGAAGAGAAGGGTTGGCGACTAGGATTTTCCTCATCTAACTAGGTCTTGTAAATGTTTGCACGCGAGCGGGCTTATTTGCCGCACATTGCGCCTATAATCTATTCGAACTGACCGTTCGACCCATATAATAGAAATACCAACGGATGTAACACCCTAAATTTTGAATTAGGAACCCTAATTAAATTTTGCTAGGTTTTGCAGGATCCATAAGGTTTTTATTCAATTTTTTTAATTTTAGAATATTTACCGTGAATTATAAATAACTTACTTAGCCATAGAAAGAAATATAAGGAAAATAGGTCTTATGTATTTTCATGCCGCACTGCATTATTTTATTGCTTGTCTTTTATTTGAATTTAAATTTCAGATTTAAATTCAAATGCATTTGAGTGCACCTTTTTCTCTCACTCTCTCTCTTTCTCCTCTTGGCCCGGCCAAGCTCCCCCTTCCCTTTCCTTTTTCTCCTACGCGGCCCAGCCCGGCTGGCCTGCCTCGCCCCCTTCTCTCCCCCTCTGCCACCAACAAACGGGCCCCACCTGTCGGGGTCATCCCTTCCCCTGACCGAGCCGGACTCGAGCTCGACTCCGACCCGGCCGCGCCGCCCCGCAACACCTAGCCCGCACGTGAGGCTCCCTCGGCCGCCCCTATAAAGGCGCCGCCCCCCTCCCCCCGGTCCCGGGGCCACCTCAACGTGCAGCCGCCACCCCTCGCCCTCGCGAAACCCTAGCCCTAGACAAACTTCAGAGCATCGCCGCGCCGCCGTGCCACCGCCTCCCCTAAATGGTAAGCTACCGCTGGAGCTTCCTTACACGGTAGGCACCTCGCCAGCCCTCTTCCCCCCTCTCTCTCTCGCGCGCACCCGAGAACGCTCGCCAGAGCCCCGCTACCGCGTGCCGCCGCCGTGCGCCCCTCTTCGGGCCTTGGCTCGCCAACCCGAGCCCCTAGCCGCTTTCCCCTTCTCGCTCTCCCTCTCCCTAGCCTTTAGCCCGAGCGAAACCGAGCCGGAAATGCGAATTCGCATTTCTTCGGCGATCCCGCCGCCGCTTGCTGCCACAAGCCGCATCGTCGGCCATCCAGCGCCGCCAGCCGCTCCCGGCCGTCCGATCTAGATCGGATGGCCCAGATTTGATCTACCCCGAGTCAGCCCAACCCCGTACCGGTCAACCCTAGACCCTTTTGCAAGTTAGCCCCTGAGTTTTACCAAAATCAACCCGCGCTCCACCGCTGTTCAAAAGTATTTACAAATAGACCCTTTTTCTTCTGTTTTAACTCCTGAACTTTTCTAAAATAGAATGTGTCATCCCTAGTCTCTCTGTTTTTCAATCTAAACCCTAGATTTAAGGTTTATTTATGTTTTAGCCCTCGGTTTCTTTGTTCAGAGCCCTTTTAGTTTCAAATCTTTTACATATAAGCCTCTGGAACCATGTTTTAGCCATAACTTCTCTGTTTTAACACCGTTTTCATCGATTCTCGCGCTCACACGATCCTTGCGACGTGTACAGTAGCTTTATAAACTTGTTTTGCTCTGTTGACATTATTTGGTGTACTGTTTCATATTTATTGTACTTGCTTGCTTGTATGTATTGTGTGGTGCGATAGACAGTGCGCAGTTCGAAGGTCCGCAAGAGCAAGGCTTTGAAGACGCTCCCGAGCAGCAGCAGTGCTTTGAGGAAGACAAGTGGTCCTTGATCATATTCCGGCCCTAATATCTTTCGAAATACACACATTTACTTTATATGCATGCATGTGTCTATAATATGATGGATCCCAAACTAAGGATATGCCTAGTTTTCTGTTGAACTTCCTTGATTAAACCTGGGTTGTTTAATTTATGTTGTAGCTACGCTAGTTGCTTCTACTTGGTTTTTGGTTGGTTAACTTGGAAGCTATACTACACTTGTTTTACTTTATGTTCTGGAATACTTTATGGTGATAATTATTAAATCATTGCATTAATTGGAACATAGAGAACCACCTAGAAAAATAGTGCAACCACAATACTATGTCTTGGCTAATTAATTAAAAACTTTAGCTTATGACAATCTTACCGAACGGGCAAGAGGGGTTGCATTGTCGGGGTATAGCTCGGTCCTCTTGAGGCTTTATGATATGTGGTCCTTGGCTAAGGCACTTCCTCATTAGGGAGAGTTATGACCGCTTTGACTTGAAACCTTAGCGGATTGTCATAAGTTAGGGAATCTTTATAAAGGTCTTGTAGTGAATCCCTGCCACTCGCCTCGGAAGTGTTTAAGGGCCTTGCAAACCCGGGCATCAAGGGAAACATAAGTTGTGGGTAAAGTGTACAACCTCTGTAGAGTGAAAACTGATATATCAGTCGTGCTCACGGTTAAGAGCGGCTTGGACCCTCACATGATAATTGAATTTGAAGATGATCTAAATGGATGTTTTTTCAGTATGTTGTGGTTACTTATCTCTTTTATTTATTTAAGGGTTGGTATATACTTACACTTAGTTAATGCTTGCTAAATAAAATTTGGTCAACTAAAAATGCTTATCGCAGTCAAACCTTATCAGCTTTTCCTTGAACTTTGGCCTTGTATGTCATATAATTTACTCCACTTGCTGAGTACCAACCATAAGTGTACTCACGCTTGCTTTATTAAAACTAGTGCTGCTCAGAACAAGATAACTGTCCGGAGTACCATGAAGATTTTGAAGAGTTCTTGGCGTATGTCTCCTAGTCATCTGCCTGTGAAGTTGAAGTTCCGCTGCTAGTTACAAACGTTTATTTGTGTGCTTAAGAGTAAGACTTTCGGTTATATAATAAAGTACTCTAATACACTTGTATCATCTATCATATGTGTGTGAACTTGATCCTGGCGCACATATGAGATGCATTCGGTTCCTTTCCAAAACCGAGTGTGACAACGGACCATCCAACGCTCAACATAAAAGAATATCAAATCATCAATTAATTAGAAAAAATATGATCTTCATTAATTTGAATTTTACGCGTTATGCATAAGAAAATTATTTTAAAGAAACTATTCCTTTTGCTTCCCCATAATTGCCTTGCATACCCTTACCCAATAAATTCGAGATATTTCACGTAACCATCAGCAGTGGACCTAAATTGAATACCTATCTAATTCAACTGCAACAGAACAGCACTCAGCCAGAACCATGCATCTACTCTCCCATCCACATCGGTATGACCGTCTTCAAAGCAGAGACGCAAAGATCCTGATGTTAACACGTTAAAACACTTGCATGCAAGTGCAACACACAGCCTCCAAATCGCATCGCTCTGCGTTAAGGTAAGCAGGCATTGGCGGCCGATCGATGGACGATGGTCCTGTCAACGACGGAGGAAGAACCGACGACGGCACCGAATCAAGACGCTGTCGTCCTGGGTGAATCAAAGGCGCATATCGGGCATTGAAGGGATCCATGCCCCAACGACCGAAGATAGAGGCGCCTCCATTTATTGCCGCGGTTGGAGGAGAACGCCGCAGGAGGGAGGAAGAAGAAGAAGAGAAGAATCACGGAAGAAGAAGGAGGAGGAGGAGGAGGAGGAGGAGGAGGAGGAGGAGGGTCGGTTCCACCATCATCAGCCCAACGAAAGGGGCCTGCCGGCCGCTCCTAATGAACATTTACTTGCTGCGTTGCATGGGTTGGGGTGGTGATCTGATGACCGATGAAGTGATGAGACGTCTGCGGTTTTAAGTTGCACCAGCGCTTCCTTTGTCTTTATGGCCAGGGATTAGGGCTACATCAGTAATAATACAACATCGCCAATCTATAGTGGATCATTGTGACAAAATGTTACCTTTTTAAATAACTCTTATTGTGTAAACATTGGGGGAAGGTAGTGTTAGTGTAATCTGTAATAGACATGTACATCATTAGAGATAGTACTATCTCTTACCATTAGAGATGTCCTTAGAGAGAAATTGTCTACCATGCTAGCTACCACTCGATAAGCCAATGACAAGGAGACATTAGAGCCGGTGACCAGCTATAATTGTCGGGGATGCTCTTCGGGCAGGCGGGGGCGCGTTCATGGGAGACGGCCATGAGCAGCAGTTCATGATCGCTCCTGCTGCCACGAACAGAGTTAATGGCGTAGGTACGCAATGGATGACGAGGTAGCAGCGCGCGCTGTACGACGACGGAGGTCTGTCTTCAAGGCGCGAGAGGCGGCATGCATCTAAGTTCAACTCCTCTGTACGGCGCGGCATCGCCGTGAACCCATCTTGGGCGAGATGGATGCAATGCGAGCTCAGGGCTCAGGGGACGGACACGCACGAGCCCCGCGCCGGCGCCGTAAATTCCTCCCAGCAGATCGCCAAAGGCTGGAGATCGGGTGGAGAGTGACTGAATGCATTCATTTACTCGAATCCGCACAACCGCAGCTACCTGTCCGATGTGCAAATGCGTTCTACTCCTACTGGTATATATCTTCTCATCTTCTTCTTCGTTTTCTTCGAAGCCAAGCAAGCCAGGCAAAAGCTTCTGTGGGATCCGGGAAGCAGCGCGAGTACACCTGCTACACCGCAGGCGTGCTTTATTGCAGGCGCAGGGGGCTGGCAGCAGCAGGAGGGAGAGGAGATCGATCACACACTAGCACACACATCAGAAGCCAACAGACTTGATGGCGGCTACCTCCGTAGCAGCCAGTAGCCGCGGCGGCCGGCGGGCGTAATGGCGCGCAGCAGCGGCCGGCCGGCCGGCCGGCCAGCCGCGCGCGGAGGGGGGAAGGGCCTTAAATGGGGGGCGAGGAGAGGGAGGTGGGAGGAGGGAAGAGGGGGTTCCGAGCTGAGCCCATTTAAGGGCACTCTACTCGCCACGCCTTAAATGCGCAGCACAGGCTGCACCCCCCCTCCGTCGCTGTGGCGTTGGATGCAGCTCATTAATGGCGGAACACCCCCTCGATCACGGCCTCTATAAATCCATGGGTGCCCCGGCCCGGAGCGGCAGAGCCCGGCAGCTTGTGTTGCGCGAGCCATCCATCACCATTGCTAGGTTGTAGAGGGAGCTTGCAGTGTAAGGAGATGGAGGTGCAGCCGGAGCTGTCGCTGGGGCCGGGGGCGCTGGGGATGCCGGCAGGCTACGCGGCCGCCAAGAGCCCCAGGAGCTCGTCGTCGGACTCGGACGGCGGCGCCGGTGGCAGGAGGAAGAGGAAGCACTTCGCCTGGGAGTGGGAGGAGGCCGTGTCCCATGCCGGCGGCCTGGAGCTCCAGCTCGGCGACCCACTGCCGATGGACTGGGAGCAGTGCCTCGACCTGCATGTGAGCAACTATTTGATCAAACACACACTCTTTGTTACTAGTATGTTGTTTGCTTTTAGTAGTAAATAAAATGTTTTGCTTTCCAAGGTGGAAAACTGGAAAGTAGCAGGCTACTGTGTTTTTAGAAAGCAGAGCATCATCTACGTGGCACAGTCTTCTGCTGAGCTGGTAGAAGAAGCAGAGCAAAAGATTTTAGACAGTAGCAGTGTAGAACTGACAGCATCATCCATTTAATCATGCCCAATGACAGTGTTAATTGAAGCTTAACAATTGAGTGTGCGCGCTTGTGGCAGTCCGGGAGGATGTACTACCTGAACAGGAAGACCATGAAAAAGAGCTGGGTGAGGCCGAGGTCCACCAAGGAGGAGCAGGGCGCCCTGAACCTGGAGCTCAACATCTCCACGGCCCCGTCCGCCTTCGACGGCAAGGCGAGCCGCGTCGCCGCTGCGGACGACGCCAGGAGCACGAGCAACTGCGGCATCGCCTCCGGCGGCCACATGGTGGCCGTGCCGTGCGCCAATTGCCACCTCCTCGTCATGCTCTGCAAGGCCTCCCCGGCCTGCCCCAACTGCAAGTTCGTGCAGCCGTCGTCGGTGCCGCCGCCGGCGATGCCGCGGCGGGCAGCGCCTCCCCGCCGGCTCGACGCCGTCAAGCCGCTGGAAACCCTGAGCCTCCTGCACTAGCCTGGGGCGTGCAAGGAGGTGGCTAGCTGTAGAAAGGGGAGACAGCAAGTGAAAACCGAAACTGAAACTGGGTGACTCGAAACTCAATACTAGTGGTGATGACGAGATAGATGAGCTAGATGGGGGATGTGCGGGTATAACTGTAAGGGTGCTGCACATGCTACAATGCTTCAATGCAAGTGAGGCGATCAAGTAGTAATCAATCAAGCGAAAATCAATTTAAGCGTCCTCTCTTTTCGATCGACACTAAACAAATGAAAATGTGATGATGCTACTCTCTGCACTGACATAAAAAACTTCAGAAGCTGTTCATTCCTGTTCCTTTCTATGAATATGGTTGAACAGAACACTGACCCAAGTGAATCATCAGTGATTCCTTTGAGAGGCAGATGCAGGATCGGGGGGCGCTGCTGCACCTTCTGCTGATGTCTGGATTCAGGGCGTTGTGCGCCTCATCTCGCGATGTCATCGATCCTTGTCTCTGGCCATGGCCACCGATAGCACCGCCAAGGAAAAACCAAAGACCGATGATTCATGGGGTGTTGCATGGCTAACGAGTCAACAAGACTATTATGTGATGACCATGCAACACAACGACACGAAATGCGCCAACGGGCATGACGCAGCGATCGGCCATGGATCAGTGGAAGGAGAAGGCTGCACGGCTTGTTCGGTGCGCTTCGCAGAATTTTTGTCACCCGGCCTGAAATTGGCCAAGTTTTTGGTAAGCAAATGAACATGGAAGCCAACAAAAACTGTACTATCTCAGTATCTCACGATAATTGTAGTGAAATGAACCGTGTGCATGATTCAGATGCATGGGCGCTAAACCTTATACCGAATGCACAAGTCAATCCGTGTGCTGATTGCCAAGAAAGTTTGGTGGTTTCACTTGCCGGCCCAAGCAGGTTCTTCCAGACCAAAAACCATACAACAGAGCACTGGATCCTGCACAAAGAGAGAAGCACAGCAATCAATGCATTCATTGTTGGGAAATGGATTAGCCCTAACTAATGAATGCCGGTTATAGGGCGTTAATTCTCTGTTGCTCAATGTAATGGTCCAGGTCAACAGAGGAGTTAGGAGTCATGTGGAACTGTCTTTTCCATGTAAAACCGCCCGTTTTTTGTGCATTGATCATCATGCATGGCCACCGACAGCAGCAGAACGAATTATCTGAAGTAGTACGAACCAAATTACAGAAAACAGCAGAAATCTCCTGCTGCCCCTCTGCAAATTATCTTTAACAGAGTGTAGCAATGCATACTGGTCTATAAGGGATAGTAGCACAAAATTAAAAGTAGTGATGAACTCTATCATAGTTACTCTGCATTCTGGAAGCCAACTGAAATTTGTATGAGAATGGAGTATGAAGCATAGACACCTATTCAAATTTTGCATGTCTTGACCAAACATAAATCCTTGATGCATAAAACAGTTTGATAGATGGTAGTTTGTACTAACATGGCCTTCGTAATAAAGAGTATTTATGGTTACTAAATACTCCTCAGTGCTCCACTGTACTAGCACATATTCAATGAATCCAACACAACACAACTGCTAGTTCTGTGCATTAATGCCTTCCATGCACTGGCTTTCTCACTGTATTTGTAAATAAATAATAATAGAGAGAATTCATAAATATCTTACTGTTGAATTATCAATATATGGAAGGTTTCATCTAAAATAGACGCAGCACAGAAGTACAAAATATAACACCAACAACTCTAAAGAGGAATATAATCACATAAACCACCATAACAACAAAAATAGTAAATAACATAACATATTTTTTTATGCAAGAGAATAGGGAAATAAAACCATTAGCACGCAGCAAAGAAAGCCTTCGCAAAAATAAAAATAAAAAATAAAAATGATTCTGAAACAATATAATGGTGTTTGGAGCTTATCACGGAGGCAACTATGAAATGATATACCAATTCACTAAGTATATTACTCTTTAAAGAAACTCATCCGATATACTCCCTCCGTTTTTATTTACATATTGTATTAGATTTATCCTAAGTCAAAACTAGTTAATTTTGACCAAATCTACTCAAAAATATAGCAACAAATATACTATCCATCATATGCACTATCCACGTATACTTCATGGTGGATTCAATGAAACAAATTTGGTATTGTAAATATTATTATTTTTTCTATAAATTTGAACAAAGTTGGCCAAGTTTGATTTAGGCAAACCTAATACGACATGTAAATAAAAACAGAGGGAGTAAGTGTTTGTAAATGAGTAATAATATCTATCATCTATCTACCTTCTTTTTTATTATTTCTACTATAGCTAATATAGTTTTATATGAAATTTTACATAGTATCCCGACTTGACTTGTAGATATGGTGTAGTTCGCTGATTCCCAGAGCCTATTAGGCGCGTCCGGTTAATTACATCCGTAGAGCGAGTCTACGGAATACCTCCGATTAAGCTACGCTTTTATGGTCGTTATCAAATCATCTGCTCGTCATCCATATGCAATATATGGCGTGGAAATAACGTGCGTGAAGCACGTGTGAGATATAGGTGGCTTTGTTTTCACCGAAACCCGGTCACCATAGTATTATCGCCGTATCGGTAGTAAATGGAAAATATTGATGAAGGGGTGACTTTCGCCTCATCGGTGCCCAGTTATATAGCCCAAGACATATGTGTTACCTTTGCCTTGTCGGTACTCGGCAAAATAGTATCCAATCCCATTATTTAGGATGTGTCGATGGAATCGTGGCCTATGCGGTCTTGTGGCAGGAATTTATCTTTTTGTTTGCTTCAAATGTGTACGCCAGGATGTAACCTGCCAGCCATTAGCTGTTTGCCGCTCGTCATCAACGAGACAATAATTTAAGGGAGCCCCAAATGTATTTGTGCCCATTCATAAAAAAATAATTATAGCCGTGTCGTCTCGGGGAAATCTGTTATACGAGCATTAGGCGTTTCCTTCCAAGAACACCGTCATTATGTAATCTCAAGATAGCCGTGTCACCTTGGAAAAGTGGTCATACGAGTTGTAGCCATTTTCTTCCGAGGACACTGTCACTATGCAATCTGAATATAGCCGTGTCACCTTGGGGAAATTGGTCGTACGAGCTGTAGCCGTTTTCTTTCGAGGACACCGTCGCTATGCAATCTGAATATAGCCGTGTCACCTCGGGAAAATCGGTCGTACGAGCCGTAGCCGTTTTCTTCCGAGGACAACATCGCTATGTAGATTGAACGTAGCTGTGTCACCTTCCGAGGATACCGTCACTACGTAGATTGGATACAACCGCGTCGAATATCGTGATGCCGTCATAGATGGAAAGATGTTTAAATATTTTCCTTAGCGTCGCTCACCAAGGATCGCAACTGCCGGGAAGCTCAACATGGCGTCGAGGTTGAACTGTTGGAGTAGAGGCGATTCGACGAGATCGTGGCGATCTGCACGTTGGTGTAGACCGGTTTGCTTGTTCGGCGGCGGTGGCTGCTTGCTTGTTGGCGAGAGCTTCTTATGCGGCGTCTGGACGTGCGTCTGGCGTGCGTGTATCCTCTGCAGCGAGCGGCGGCGTCTGGACGTGCGTGTATCCTCTGCAGCGTATGGCCTTGGCGTGCCCCTCTCCTAGCCAGGGGTCTCGGTGGCCTTTATATAGGCAGAGGAGGCCAGCGCTTGGACTCTCGGCCCAGCAAAAAACAAGTATGTTTAAACTAACCAGGATTCTATCTCCAGACGTGCGCAGCCTTATCTCTAACTGGCTACGGTTAATCAAATCTCAAGTATCTGTAACAGCCATCCTTCTAGAAACTAACTGGATAGTATGCGATACACATCTTTCCTCTGGGAGCTCACGTAGCCAATGCCATGTGGGCCAGTTTGATTACGAAACAACCGGAGCTTAAATCAGCAATAATTTATTTATTTATACCGACGTATTCATCTCTATCTCCAAGAAGCTAACCTCCTCAAGGGCAATCGGTTCTACGTAAGCAGCTTCGAGTGCACACGTTTTGTTCAAGGATATCTCCATGTCATGTGGGTCTTAGCCCCTTGCAATACGCACGCATATATGCAACTTCGATTACATTGAGCTGCGCAAGCTCCAGGGCAGCTTGCTTTTAAAAATATTAGCAGGCGGGCCTACATATCATAGGCTTAACCATGGCTTATATAAAAATAAATTTATATGTCACCAAGCACATATATTTCCATTTATGATATCTTGTTGTGTTTTCTTTTACTAAAATAATCATCAAACACATGGCAGACATATTTCAGGACTGATCTGTGTTATTTGCGTGTGATGCATATTCATAGATATATTCGAACTATGATATTGTACAGAATCCAGACTTGATTACATGAGTGTCAGCGGATTGAAACATGAAAAGCATCTCAAATCAATGGAATACCCTGCTGACCCTATTCATCTTGCACAAATAATTATTCTATTTTAGATATTACATATTAAATTTGCAAACCAATTAGAAAACTTTGAAGAAGCATAACGTAGGCCATATGAATATATTTGCGTATAGATGATACTGTCCTCAACAACCACAAAGGCTCCTCCATTGCAAAAGTAGATTCTTTGGTTCTCTTCTCTCTCTGCAGGTTTGGTTCAACAGTTTAAAACAACAAGAGTACCTGAGGTGCCTTGAGAATGCTCCGTTCGCACGATAATTCAAAAGTGCTAAGATCAAACTCACTAAGGGGCCGTTTAGATGCTCTCATTTTGGAGGAATTGAAATCTACTTAATAAACTAGACTATTTAGCTTAGAATTTGACATCCCACCACTTTCCAAAGTTTAGATATAAGCCTATCCTAAATTCATAGGATGAGAGATGGAAGTTGATTCTATACACCACCAAGCTATGTTTCTATTCCGTGACTTATAGCACACTCTTTGGCTCACTCCTCTATAGTAGAAATATAGCACATAAGTATCTCCCTCGTATGGCCAACAATAGTATATAAATATATTCCGTATATAATTATATTAGCTTAATAGATTTATGTCTAAATTATGATTATTAGAAGGGAATTGAATTCCAAGGTTCCAAACGAGGCCTAATAAATATGTGGATCTTGCCTTCTAGATCATGTTGCCCCATAATTTGGACAAAGTATCTAATTAAAAAATAGTAAGAGTTGTACGAAGCTTCCCGAGTAGAGAATGATCACAGGATTCTACAGGACAAATATTGTACAATGCTTGCCAACAAAGAAAATGAATGAGGTCTATCCATATTCTGATTCTAGACATGAGGTACCCATGCTTTCCTGCTAAATTGTCCTTTTCAATGGACTGGCAGAACCAATAATGTGGTTCGTGGCAGAGGATGAGAGGAATGAAGCATTCTTGAAACGTTTCTATCACATTGAAAATTGCATCCATCTGACTTCAAGTGCAAATAAATGCTCTCAAATATTTTTTCTATAGCTAATAGCTCTAGAATATAAATGAGAAATACATGACACAAAACTGTGGAACAATATGTTCTACTTCATTTGAATGCTATTACCAGAAAACATTTGACACATCTATGAATCCTCATGTAACTAAAAATACAATTCTTGCCAGCTATTACTGTCTACCTTCCAGTAACCCCATCTAAACCCCCTTACTTGCATAAATATGGTATAGGGGACCATAAATTCTACTGGAAGAACCAATTATGAAGACTTCACAGCTTACCAGCCGAACGTGTAAGATCTAAGTAATTGCCTATATCCACATAACCATGCACTTCACATATATGGGAAGAACAGTTCAATATGCAACTATCTCCATCAGGGTAAATATCCACAATAAGTGCTAAATGCCTCTTGCTAGAAGGCTATTTCTCTGAAATATGAAATCAACACATAACACGGTGCCCCAATTTCAATGCTGTAGATACCTTAGTTTCTTCAGAATGGTTTTTGTCCTTCTGAAAACTCATTGATCAAAACAGCCATGAGATTGTTGGGTATTCCTCCCCCTCCCCTCCCCACTTCCCACCACTTACTCGTAAGATGGGTATGTACATTCTATAGAACGACCATGAACACCTGGCACTTTTCTAGAGGGCCAAGTTGCTGCGTCTCCCTTCGCCATTCTCCAAGAGACCAGGACAGTGTTGCTGCTGCTATCAAAATTCGATAATTCATTGAAATAAGAACAGATGAATCAATAGTTTTAAAAAAAAATGTGTTCTTAATACCGATAGTACAAATGGTGAATAGGTTAGAGCAACTCTAACAGATACTCTAAACAAGACCCCTACTCTAAATTTGGAGACCAAGATCAAAGGCGAACTCCAGGAGGGCTCCTACTAGGGCCCTCATTTTGAGAAGGCCTCCAAATTCCATCCTAGAGTCCCCACTCCTAGGGGGTCTCTCCAGGGCCCCTATACTCTACATTTTTTCTCATTTTCATCCCCTCTTACCTTGCGCAAATGGATGGAAGCTCCATGCCACCCACTATTCCGCGCTAAGAGCTGCTAGCGCCGCATCATCCACTGCTCCAACCAGCCGGCCAATGCCCCTGAGTTCGGCCCTGATCCGCACCGCACCAATCTTCGCTCGACTGCCGCCCGTACCAACCTTGGTGGATCTAGCGATTGGAGTAGATTTGGGAGGAGGAGGCGGAAGTTGTGAGGTGAGAGACGAAGAAGGGAGGTCAGCCGTGAATGACCAGAAGGGGAGGTTGAAAGTGCATCTAGGCCCCTAGTGTATTTTGGTGAATAGAATGACACCACGATTAAAGAACTAATGATCTTATTCAGTGTATGAGTAGGAATTGATTGTTATATCAATGGAATATTTATGATGAAAGATATTGAAAGTAAAGATAAAAGGCTCATATGACAAGACGTGTGACTAGGCTATGATTAAAGTGACAATAATGACAAGCAATGAATACTATATGGATTGAGTTACGTGTTTGATGACAACTATTTATTCTCATATCCAAATGAAGCTTGTTGACAAAGTCATAGCAGTAGAAGGGAATTTCTTGTGAAGGAATGGACAATCTACCAACAAAAGATATAAGTTGCAAAGAACTGTAAAGAATGGATTTCATTGATGATTTAATTATGATACAAACCTATATGGAACTTTATGTGATGCAAGGATGAAGAGTTGGAATTCGGGATAGTATTTGGAGGGACTAAGCTTGGCGAAGGGCAATTGGTTTGTGCCGAGGTACCAACACTAGGGTGAAGAAACTTTCTTTGGATTCAAATTGAAGAATCTTGGTCATGTATGGTGTTCATATTAATAAGTATCAATCTTTCTAGAATCTTGTTGTGAAGATGGTGGTTTGAACTGGAAGTGGATTTCATTCAAAGATAATGGTTCAAGTCTCTAGCTCAAGGAAGTTGTGCTCAAGTATAAAGTTATAGAAACCAAGTTGGATGCACTCCTCAGATTGAGAATGATCAAGGCACGACATGGTACACTTTTGAGAAACTCAAATGGTTGAAATGTAATCTATCTTTGATCTTGGGTATAGGTGTGTCGTACAATCAAGAGGGATGCATCACATTGTGTTTTGGTTTAGTCTCAGTGCTCAAGTAACCCAAGTAAGTTGAGAGAGACATAAAAGCCTCAAGTGCGTGAAATTAACAGGGGAAACCCGGAAATTCCGGGTTTTCCAACCCGGAAGTTCCGGGTTTTGCAAACGTAGCACTAACAGCTAGTAGGTTTGAAAACCCGGAAGTTCCGGGTATGAGAATTCAGAAGTTCCGGGTTCTAACTGTCACATAACGGCTAGTTTCTTTGGACCCGGCTATTTATACACTTGAGCCCCCTCCTTGGTGGGCTGCTGTTCCAGGCATTACTCTGCTACTTGCTGGTTGTCCTAAGAAAGCTTGGTAGCCTTGTTGAGCTCTCCCCAACCTCTCTTTGTGAGATTATGTGATTCTTGTAATATCTTTGAGTTGGGTTAGAGAGAGTGAAAGTTTGAGAGCACTAGAGAGCATAGCAAACTTTGAGCACTTGAGTTTGGCCGAGATCGTGTGTTTTGCATTTGTTATTCTTGGAGCTTTGGTCCTAGATGGGTAGGTGTTGCCCAGCGAGCACCCAATTGTGTGGGCTGTCACGGGAAGTTTGTAACGATCGGTTTCCACCTCCGCAAGGGAAGGGAATCAAGATAGTGGAAGGCCAAGGTGTGCTTGTGTAGCGCCTTGGCTGGGAGGCTTCGCGGAGCTCCTCAACGGAGAGTAGGATTCACTGAGCTTGTGTAGCACATGGAGTGAATCCGAACTTCGGTAAAATCCTTGTGCCAATTGTGTTCGATTTTATCTTGTGGATTTGAGAAGCTCTTCATTGAACACTTGTGTTCTTGGAGAGATTGTTGTTTTTGTAATTACAGGGACTGTGTGGACCTGCTCCGGAAACTCCACTTAGCCTACTCTACATCTAGGGTTTGAACTTGTATCCATTTACTCACACTAGATTTATTGCCTTTACTCTGCTCTTTGTGAACCCGGAAGTTCCGGTTTGTAGAACTCGAAAGTTCAGAGTTCATCTACTGCCCTGCTCAAATTCGGAAGTTCCGGATTTGATAACCCGAAAGTTCCAGATTTGGCAGGCTGTGAATTTTATCTGCTGCTTTGATGTGAAAATTTGTTGGTGCCTCTATTCACCCCCCCTCTAGGCGACATCACGGTCCTTTCAATTGGTATCAGAGCTTGGCTTCACATCAAAGCTTAACCGCCGTGAAGAAAGATGTCGACGCCTAATAAGGTATTCTTTGAGCCACTTGTAAGTAATGGCTCTAACTACGCTTCTTAGTCTACTCATGTACGTAACGCTTTTAGAACCGTGGGTCCAAATGTTGAGCGAATTTTAGTTGCTAGCATTCTTCCTCCAAAGTTTGATATTGACCATATCAATTGGGAAAATATCACTCAAGAGAAGTTGGATTGCACGCAACTCAATGCTTGTGTTACTAACTTCTTGTGGAGTGTTCTTTGTAAAATATTCAGGAAGCTATCTTTGAGATGAAAGAAATACATCATGACGCACATCTTAATTGGGCCACTTTCAAGGATAAATATGACGAGGCCAAGTGTGATGTTCAAGTACAAAAAGTTAGTGAGTCTGCTGAGGGTTGCACAATATCATCATCAGAAACTGAAACTCAAATGATAGCAAGCAACAATCAAGAAAGCAAAGACTCAGTAGACAGTAACTTCACCTTTGCTCTTGCTGCATATCCGGAAGTTCCGGATCTGGCAGAGAGGCTGAAAGACACCGACCAAATGATGAGTCCTCTTCTGCTAGTTCTGCTCAGTCACACTATGATCATCATTAGTGCTTTCTAGACATGTCCGAAGACGAATCTGATTCAGATAGTGATAGTGACGATGATGAAGAAGAATTTATGCTTGAGCTTGGAAAAATGAATAAGAAAAGTAGAGAAACAATCATTGAGATGATGAAAAAGGTGATGAAGCAAGATCAAGAGCTTGAAATACAAAGAAAGGTTCTCAGTGACAAAGATGAAGAAATCAAATCTCTTGCTCTAGTAGAAAAGAAGGATCAAGCTCTCACAGCTCAAGTGGATGAACTCACTGTCAAGCATATGGAATTACAAGCTCTTCATACGGAGCTCAAGGGATCTAATGAAAAGCTTCTGGAATCATATGCCATGCTAGAGGTAGCTCATGAGTTTATGATCTCAATGATGAAATCATGTCAACCAACTGACGATACTTGCTCACAAAATGAAAATAAAGAGAAACAATCTTGGTTTGAGCAAGTAACTATAGAAGATTGTAATTATAACCTGGTTCAAGAGAATGAAGTGCTCGAGCAAGAGGTTGAGAGGCTCTCAGAGGAGTTGACAAAGATGAAAGGCAAGAGTGTTGTACAACCTTCTCAAGATAACCGTGAAACCATGGTGAAGAAGCTTGAGAAGGGATCAACCGTGCAAAGCTCATGCAACCAAGTACACAAATACAACAAGAGCAAGCCTCAAGCAAAGAAAAAGAATTTGGATCATATCAAGTGTTTCAAGTATTCCAACATGGGACATTATGCTTCAATATGCTCAATCAAGCTGGAAGGCCAGCAAACACTCTCCAGGAGACAAAGAAGCCTTGACAAGAGAAGATGCTTTGGATGCTGCAAAAAGGGACACAAAATTGCAACTTGTCCAAGCAAGTCAAATGTGCTGTCTGGCAAAACCGGAAGTTCCAGGTTTACAAAACCGGAAGTTCCGGATTTGGATGTGCAACATCACTACAAGCTGAACAAAGGTTTCAAGAGAGCTCAAGCACAGTACTTGGAGAGGAAGGCTGTCAGAAACAAAGAAAATAAGCCAGCAAGCAACCTCAAGCACAGAGTGTGCTACACATGTCGAGGAAAAGGACATCTTGGTAAGGATTGTCCAAATGGTAACACTTCTAAGCCCAACTTGGTCAACAATCTTCATGTATAGCTTAGGAGGTCCCATGATGGCGCTTGTGCTGGTAGGATGATGAAGTCATCAACTATTCGGCCAAAAGCCATTTGGGTTCCTAAATGTTGACTAACCTATGTGGACCCAATACAACTTGGGTACCAAAATGTTCTTGAGAGAATTAACAAGTACTTAGAGAGGCATTGAAGACTTGGCAAATCTTGAGAAGAACTTCATCATGTTAATACTATCTCAAGTTTGGTTTTCTCATCTCCCATCCTGAAAAAAAATTTGCCAAGATGAAGTCAAATTGATCTATATTATACTTCAATGCATCTCTGGTAAAAATTACCTTCCCATAGCTATCTGGCTTCCTATATCTGAGTTAGCTTTGTGTGATTTCAAGTATAGGATCTACTTAGCCTATTGTGTCAATTTAAGCAATTTATATGATGTGACACATGATGCCCTTAACAAGCTCTATGGTGGAGCTAGTGTTTTCTTGATGATACAGGAGAATCTACAAGCCTTATCTCTCAAATTCTCCAAACTTATTCTTCATCGAAATCAGTCTTTTTGGAGAAGATAAGCTATCGTCAGAACTTCCTACACCATGTTGGAACTTCTGATGTCCATGGGAGGTATCGTCATTGTTCCGATCAAGGGTCCTCTGGCCGAATTATTTTATCCATCGGAACTTCCGACCCTACGTCAGAACTTCCGACAAATCACCTGTGTGAGGAGTACCAGTAAACCCGGAAGTTCCGGATCATAAAAATTATATTTAGGCTCATAAGTTCTTATTTAGTCCAAATCTTGGAGAGATGAAAAATTCAACCGTTTTCTATGGACAATTCAAACTTTTTTCTCCAAATTACTACATAATAATTACAATAATATCAAAATCTGCTCAAAAAAATCTAAAAATTGACATGACAACATAGATTTGGTCCATAAGTTTGCCATAAAAATATATATAGTTTTAGTAAAGTGAAACTATGTATTGTTCACAAAAGGATATATCTCTCACATAGTTTCTTATAACTCAAATAAAACTTCGAGATTTGAATACCTCATAATATTTTTGAACTCATATACACATCAATTTTGGACACAACCTTATGTTTACCATAATATTAGAAAATATGAAGTTACATTACCAATTGTTATGCAAAAACATATTTTTCTATTCTCTAATTAGGTGTAAGAAAAAAAGCTATATAAAAAAGATACAAGAAATATCAATTTATGTCGGTGACAAAGAAGATGCTATTAGTGCAAAGAAGTGGGCCACTACATTGCCGATTGCCCATAATTGAAGAACAAAGAAAAGGAGGAGAAGATGTACAAGGATAAGAGCAAGGACTACAAGAAGAAATATCAAGGTCATGCTCATGTTGGTCAAGAGTGGGAGTCTAGTCATGAAGACTCCGATCATGAAGGTATGACAACTCTAGCCATACCCAAGTCTTCAAGGAAACTCTTCAACTACATCTCCGATGATGAAGATGACGCCCCTTTTTTTCTCATGGCAAGAGGGACTAAGGTACAAGAATCATCCACCTCTTCCTCTCATCCTTCCACCACATCTAGTAGTACACAAAATGATTTTGATGATGAGGAAGAGCAACATAAAGCATTCATGATAAAAGAATTTGGAAATAAAAGTTTTAAAGAAATTAGAAAGCTTATGGAGAAATTGGAGAAAAAGAAGTAGTATCTCGATATGCAAGAGGATTTGCTCATCCTTGAGAAGGAGAGAAACCTTGCCTTAGAAAAGGCTCTTGCCGAAGAAAAGGTAAAAGTTGAAAAATTAGCTATCGATTTATCTCTAACTAATGATTCAAAAGCAAGGATGTAAAACGAGACCACTTTGATAAATGAATCTCTAGTTTCCCTAAAGGCCACTCATAGTGAACTTCAAGAAAGCTTCTCATGCTTAACAACCAAGTACAAAGATCTTGAATTTAGCTATAATATCCTTTGGGAAAGCACCAAAACCAATTCTAAACCAACTTTTGACTCCAATGTCTCCACAAGTGAAGGGTGCTCAAAATGTTATAAAGTTGATGTACAAGCTTGTGTTACTAACATAGCTAAGCTAGAAAAGTTGATCGAAGCAAAGGATGCTCAACTTGAGAGATTGAACATGTTAGTAAAGAATGGATATGAAGGTAATACCAAGCCTAAGCCTAAGGTAAATTACAAGGATGGAGGATATCCAAACAAAAAGGATGGACTTGAACATTACAAGGGAGGTAAGGTAAATGATCGGAAGGTGGTCAAAGGTAAGGAATGTGTCACGTTCACAAAAGGAGCAAATCTTGAGGACTTGATGAACATGGCACATGGTGTGACCACCACAACTCCTTCTCAAGTAAAAAAGAAGGTTGAGGCTCCCATCAAGACTAAGGTTGTCACTCATGAGTCATCACCAAGCTACACTACCGACTACATGGTGACAATGGATCACAATGGTAAAATAGTGGTGTGGGTTCCAAAAGTGTATCCATCTAACCTTCAAGGACCAAATATTTTTTTAACCTAAATTCAAAGCTTAACTTATTTTGTAGGCCTACTCCTCGGGTGGCATCGCATGGTTGCTTGATAGTGGATGCTCAAATCATATGACCGGGGAGAAGGATTTGTTCTCATCCCTAGAGCTTCATGACATATCTAAAGAAACTATAGTCTTTGGAGAAAATAACAAAGGAGATGTGATTGGTTTGGGTAAAATTGCACTCTCAAATGACAACTCTATTTCAAATGTTTATTTGGTTGAAACTTTGGGGTACAATTTGTTGTCGGTCTCGCAACTCTGTGAGATGGGCTACAATAGTCTCTTTACTAATGAGGGTGTGACTGTCTTTAGAAGGGAGGATTCCTCTATTGCCTTTACGGGTCGCTTGAAGGGCAAAGTCTATCTTGTTGATTTCTCAAAGGAAAAAGTTTAGCCCAAGACTTGTTTACTGGCAAAATCTGATTTGGGTTGGCTTTGGCATCGCCGATAGCCCATGTCGGGATGAGGAACTTGGCCAAACTTCAAAATGGCGAGCACATCCTAGGACTAACAAATGTTGTCTTTGAGAAAGATAGGTTGTGTAGCGCATGCCAAGCCAGGAAGCAAGTTGGTGCTCCACACCCCGCCAAGAACATCATGATTACATAAAGACCATTCAAGCTTCTACACATGGATTTGTTTGGACCCATTGCCTACATTAGCATTGGCGGTAACAAATATGGTCTTGTCATTATTGATGATTTTTCTAGTTTCACTTGGGTATTCTTTTTGCAAGATAAAAGTGAAGCTCAAGGAATTGTCAAGAAATTCATTAGAAGAGCTCAAAATAATGAGGTATGGGAGTTGGTTGAAAGACCAAACCAAAATGTGATTGGCACCAAGTGGGTTTTCCGAAACAAACAAGATGAACATGGTGTCATCACAAGAAACAAAGCAAGGTTAGTTGCACAAGGTCTCACCCAAATTGAAGGTTTGGATTTTGGTGAAACCTATGCACCCGTAGCTAGGCTTGAGTCAATTCGTATACTATTAGCCTATGCTACTCACCATGATTTTAAGCTTTATCAAATGGACGTGAAAAGTGCTTTCTTGAATGGCCCCCTTCCGAGTTGGTGTATGTAGAACAACCGCCGGGCTTTGAAGATCCAAGATTTCAAAATTATGTGTACAAGCTCCATAAGACGCTCTATGGGCTTAAGTTGTAACACCCTAGGTGTTTAATATCCTAAACAATAAAATCTAAACATAGCTTCATGCATAATAACCTAGAATCATTAAAACAATGCATTTAAATATGTGTGTGCATGTGCATGTGTATGTATGCGTGTATGTTAGTTCTGTTCTTTTGTGTTTATAACCTTTTCATGCTCCACATTCTATGACAAATGTAGTATATAAACACATTCATATTTTAGTAACTTGCAACTTGTACTCCAAACCCCATTGCAAATTTAAAATTTAACACAAGAAATGACCAGTAATTCAAATCCTTGTAGTCTTGAATTTAAATAACTTTCAAACCGAGGCTCAAATGAACTTTTGGCTAAAACAAAAGTTGTAGATTTTCAAATTCCCTACAACTTTCATGTTTAAGGTTTTTCAAGTTTTGGTTTGAAATTTTTAGAAAATTTAAATTGAATCCCGGCCCTTTTCTCTCTCCCTTCCTCTACCTTCTCTCCCCTCCCCTGTTCTGCTCCAGCCAGCAAAGAAGCATCGCCACGCGGCAGGGCATCCCTGTGCCGGCGAGCCGCGCCAAAGGACAGCGCCTCGACCGGCCTGCGACCAAATCGTCCTCCCCTGCCCTGAATCCACCCATGCCCGACGCGCGCGCGCCACGCGGCTGTCGATTCCCGACGGCCGAGCCACGACGCGCCGGCGACGCCGCGCCCTTGCCACGGCCTTGTCCCAGCTGTGCCTCCCTCCGTTGTGTCGCGTCCAGCTCCTCCTCCTCCTCCTCCTCCCCCTGTGTGCCTATAAAAGGGCTGCATTGAGCCCCTGTTCACACGCACCTGAGAACCACCACCACCCCGCCATTAACGTCGCCACTCGACCTCACCGTCGAGCCCCACTTTCCGCTTCTCCTCCGCCCAAACCGAGGCTCTAAACGGGTCGCCCTCGACCTGCTGGTCCTCCCAAACTTCCCCACGCCGCCCTCCCTCGCTGGACCACAACCGCCCATCGCCCGCACCTCGGCGGACCTTCTGCTCACCGCCGGCAGTCCCACTTCGGCCACCCCAGCCCCAACCAAGCACACCAACAGGTTCTCCTCGACCTCCTCGTGCTACCCCACCCCTTTCCTCTCGCAACCGACTAGTTCCCCCGCCGGATTTTAGCCGGGAACAGCCCCACCCCGCCCAGGTACTACATTGCAATCGCCAAGTTCTTTTTAGGGTCTTTTCTGGTAGATCCAGGGACCTATCTACGAGGGCACGAGTACTTTTGTTTTCAAAAGGCTGTCACTTGTAAAATCAATCTAAAATCATAGAAAAATCAAAAAAATACAAACTAAAATTTGTTGTAACCCTCTTGATGAACCCGACTACTTTGGCACAGTGGGATGACTAGTTACAAGCTATAACCTGAGCTAAGATGAATCTTGTTTTAAATGGCCCATAAATGTATCTCTTGATCTAGGATAGTACTGTGGACAATTTTTGGATGGTAAACTATTCTCTGCTTGTTAAAACTTGTGTAAAAATTTCATGGCCAGAACGTGTTTCCACCAATAGTTTTTGTGGTATCTTGTGTGATGTGCTATTTTGCTAGAGTTGTTTGTTCATGCTGTTTTACATATATTTTAGGGTTGAAAGTTTTACAGTAGAGTAATCTTGTTGCATAAAAGCTATGGTCCAGGTTTGGAACCTTTTACTTCTATCTAACTGGCTCATATGTTTTTAGTTAAGAGAAACTACATTAAAACAAAGTGACTAGTTCTGGTGCTTAGAAAAATATGAAACTTTAACCAGAGACTACCTTTGAGTAGTTTATCATGTTGGAAAAGTTTGAGACACAAAAATTTTGTTAAACTACCTGTAGAAACAAATCTTGATTAATGTAGATGCATCTTGACTTATTTTCTATGCCCTGTATCTTGCACAATAAAATCTGAAAAATTTACAGTAGACTCACCATAAGTTTAGAAGTACCCAGTAAAATGTTGAGCACTAGTTCTTGCATGGATGGTTTTGTATAAATAAATCTTTATCCTAGCAGTAGTTGTTTACTGTATTTTTCATGATTAATCTACTAAATAAAAATGGCTAAAACTTTTTCCGTAGGTTTGTACCTAAATAATGTGCTCTGCATAAAAATATCAACCCCAGAAACTACCTCTGCAAGTAGTTTTGTTCAATCCGTGCTTACTGTTGAAAATGGCCGTTTATGAAATCACAAAACCACTCACTTACTTAATGACGTAGTTAACCCAGATAAGTACTCGATAAATGACTACCCAAGGAGAAGAAAATGAAGTGCTTTACAACTTAACTTGAGTTTTGTTGAATGACTACTTTTTAGTGAAATAGTTATTTATCTTGTACTATTAAAACCACTCATACATGTGCATTCATATAGAATCGACGACTCTCGCCGACAGAACATACGAGCTGGTGCCCGAGTTTGAGAGTGAGCAGCATGAAGCTCAAGTCAATCTAACTAAAGTTGCTGAAGACCCGAACCAAAGTTCGGAGGTACTCCGGACTAGTTTTTCTCAAGAAGGCAAGCCCCGGAGCATAACCCCTACTTTTAAACTTATGCAACTTTATTTATATATGCTATTGTGCATTAAGTCTTTAGGAGTTGATTGAAACCCTATTTGCATGCTCCTAGTACCTATGATATGATTACTAGTTGTGTCGGTCGCTAGATTGCCATGCTAATAGGTATTCGGTAAAAGTTGAGCGGTTTCCTGCCACTCGCGAGATATAGGAGTTGCTTATTTTACTTATGTTGGAATCATAAGGTCGACAAACGGGGCTATGTTACGATATTCTTGGTGATGATTGAGGCCCCGTCTGTTTAGCGAAAATGCTAAGGTCGCGGTGTGTGGTAGTGGTGGTTAAGTTTTTGAACGTACTAACCACGTGCCAAGAATATGGTAATCGGTAAGCTTAAGTACCTGATTGAACTGGTGCGTGGACATACCTCCCACCGTCTTGGCGCTGTTCCCATGGGCACATGGTGAGTGCAGGAGTAGCCACGGCCCGGTGCCGTACCGTGGTTCGTGGACCTCTGTACTCGAGGACGGTGGCCCTGATCCATGAAACGGGAATAAAGGGGAAAAGTTGCACGTGTGACTCTGGGAGTAATCACGTGACGTGTATTTAGGTTTCCCTTGCAAGGTTAAGAAATTCGATTCGAATCGTCCGTTTCTCGCGGCCATTGAGACTACTTAACCCTTTTACCACATAGAG
Organism: Panicum miliaceum; assembly: GCA_032594955.1. NCBI lineage: Eukaryota > Viridiplantae > Streptophyta > Magnoliopsida > Poales > Poaceae > Panicum > Panicum miliaceum. The sequence goes on from CM064072.1 coordinate 9,421,024, forward strand.
TAAGAAGAGGAACAATGATGATGATTAATATGGTTGGATGCTCAGTTAATTTCTCCACCATGTGTGATTTAGATAGTTGCTTACCTAGAATGGTTAATCGACTAGAACTTGATGCAAAAACTTGAAAGCAGGGACTCATTCTTAGATGCTTTTTTGGCAAAAACTACCCTCAACCAAAAGCCTTGCATGTTTAGGAGTCGGCTAAGTATATACCACTAGTCGGGTAAGCCTTGCTAAGTATTAGTATACTCAGCCTTACTTGTGGCTTTGTTTTCAGGTGAGACCTTTAAGGACATGATTGCTAGTTTGACTTGGCCGTGTACTCTTCCTCCTGGGTGGTCGGTGGAATGGGATCCGTCCCCGGCCAACGATGATACTGTTGAATGATGTCATGTATGGGCTTCATCATGATATCTTGTATCGTCGATTATAACTATCGTTTATTTTCCGCTGCACTATTAAACTCTGAAAGTACTTGTGTATGCATGAATTCGAACTTGGTTTGTAATAATAATTCATGTGGAACCCTATGATGTAAAAATCATGGATTGTTGTAATCTCTGGGCTCACCTTCGTGTGGGTTGTATGTATGCATTATTTCGATTGAAGTTCCAGTGGTTGCATCGGGATGTTACCCGCCAGACTGTCATTTTACTCTGTTTTAAGTGCGTGTTAGATTGGATTGCCTCTATGGTGATGGTTAGTGCACTTAAGCCGGATTAATTGGGGCGGTTCTGCCACATAAGCAAGCTCCTAGAACATGGTATGAATGCCTTAAGGATTTTCTTTTTAAGAATGACTTTGTAATGGGCAAGGCCGATTCTACCCTCTTTACTCACAAAGTTGATAAGGATATTTTTATTTGCCAAATATATGTCGATGACATCATATTTGGTTCTACTGATAAGAAATTTTGTAAGGAGTTTAGTAGGATCATGACCAAGAGGTTTGAGATATCCATGATGGGTGAATTGAAGTTCTTCCTTAGATTTCAAGTCAAGGAAATGAAGGAAGGGACTTTCATATGTCAAACCAAGTATGTGAAGGATATGCTTAAGAAGTTTGACATGGCCGATGCCAAGCCCATCAAGACACCCATGGCATTAAATGGTCATCTTGATCTCAATGAAGAAGGGAAGTCGGTTGATCAAAAGGTATATTGCTCCATGATCAGCTCTCTTCTTTACCTTTGTGCATCTAGGCCCGATATTATGCTTAGTGTATGCATGTGTGCAAGATTTCAAGCCAATCCTAATGAATGTCACTTAATAGCTGTTAAGAGAATTTTGAGATATTTGGTACACACTCCTAACCTTGGCTTATGGTATCCCAAAGGCTCCACTTTTGATCCACTTGGCTATTCCGATTCGGATTATGCCGGTTGCAAGGTAGATAGAAAGAGTAGCACGGGGACTTGCCAATTGCTTGAAGGTCCCTAGTGTCTTGGAGCTCTAAGAAACAAAATTCGGTTGCTTTATCCACCGTCAAAGCTAAATATGTTGCAGCGGGTGCTTGTTGTGCCCAACTCTTGTGGATGATGCAAACTTTGATTGACTTCGGTTGTGAGTTTAGCAAGATTCCGCTCTTATGTGACAATGAGAGCGCTATCAAGCTAGCAAACAATCCGGTGCAACACTCCCGAACAAAGCACATAGATATAAGATATCATTTCTTAAGAGATCATGAGGCTAAGGGAGATATTGCTTTACGCCATGTGAGCACCGCACGGCAAGCTGCCGATATCTTCACTAAGCCTCTAGATGAGCAAAGATTTTGTGCTTTGAGGAGTGAACTAAATATCTTGGATTCTCGTAACTTGGCTTGACTTGTTGCACATACTTGATTGTTTCTTAGATAGGAAAAATTAATTTACTTGTGTTGAGTTATTTTGAAATATTTGGATTTTGATCTACGGATCAAAGCTTGACTCTTGTGATCATTGTTATGTAATGTTGTTTGTGGCTGATCACTAAGCTTCAAGTTGTCTCATATGTCTACAAGCCATATCTCTTAATACCTCCAAGTTTATTCTTTTCAAAATCTATCTTTTTGGAGCTGAAAAGTATCTGTCGGAACTTCCGACAAACATCGGACGTATCAGGGTTGTCCCGACAAAGGGTCCTCGGGAGGCTGGTTTTATTTTCATCGTAACTTCCGACACAAGGTCGGAACTTTCGACGACCTCCATCGGAACTTTCTTCATTCTTCCGACTGAGGGTCCTCTCGAAATTTATTTTTCATCGGAACTTCTGACCCCCCATCAGAAATTCCGACAATGCACTTGAACCTATATATACCCGTTGGACAGCCCCCTCAAACCCTAACTCTCTCATTCAAACACAACCGACGCCTCCTCCTCCCCACTCTCAAACTCTTGAGGGGATTTCAAGATTGAACCATGGGATTTCGTTGCCGTTGAGTTCTTTGGATTCCCCACTCCTCAAAAGATCCGATCCCCATCATCTCCTCTTCGATTCGCGTGGGAAATCTCCAAAGTATTTCATTCAAAATCCCCGTCGCCCGATCTCTAAATGTATAAGGAGTTAGATGTTTCTTTCTTGGGGATAGCTTCCTGGTACATCATTGATCATATGCCTAGAATCTTATCAATTTTGGTGGGCAAAATCTCTCGATTCATGATGTTTTGGGTCTGCTCGGGCCCGTGTCGGAAGTTCCGACAGGTGCCTTAACAGCCTCATTTGGTTGATTTTGATCACATCTATCGAGTCTATCCTAATTTTTATCTTGCATACTAAGATGGCTCGTGAAAAGAGAGGAAACCAGAGGGCTTCTTCACCGGAAATTGAATCATCTCCTTCATCTGATTCCGAAGCAACTCAAGAAACTTCACCTGTGGCTCATCGTACTGAAAAGAGAAAGGCGGTGGCCAAGGCTCCTTTGCGCTCGTGGTCGTGGCGACCTAATCCACAGGGCACTTCTCCTCACGACGCTCATCCACGTATGAAGCATACCTCTGCTCCAGGCACTCATATGTTAGATCTTGGAGAGTCCATAGAGTATCTTGAGACAATCATCCTCCGTATGCAGCCCCCAATTAGACAAACTGCTCCACCGTACAATGGGACTTGTCCAGTGGATTACACAAAGGGCAAGCATGATCTCTATGCTTTGAGATATGATGATCCATCTGAATATGGCAAAGAGCAGCAAGGAGATGTCCGCTTTTGGATGAATTTTCATGCAGATTGGTATGCGTCTGTGATCCTTTGCAAATCTCATCCCACCACCAAGATGAAATCCATTAACTGGGATTATTTGTTTGAACTTGACTTGCCATTGCTAAGGGAAGTCGAAGATGTTTGTAGAAGGATGAATCTCACATCAATCATGTCCTTCAACTGTCATTGGAATTAGGAGGTCATTGCTCTATTCAACTCTTTATGTCAACCGCTCAACCAAGATCTTTCATTGGACTATTCAAGGCAAGCCTTTCTATATTGAATATGCTTACTTCACAAGCATTCTTAGGTTTTCTAATGCTGATCTTATGAGAGAGAGGATACATGAGGAGGAAAATGTGCTTGATGATGGAGAACTTCACTTCATGTATGATAGTGCATATGGTGACATTAAATTTGGGACAATACATGGTTTGACACCTTACTACAAGATGCTCAACCAACTCTTCCGCTACACTTTGTGTCCCAAAAGTGGTGATTCGGACAACATCTCCAACATGTCCAAGAACCTGCTTGCTAGGATGGCTCCCAACAAGAATGAGTTTAGCGTCTTTGACTTCATTTAGAAGAAAATCATCATCTGCTCTGTTTCACCAAAGAAAGGCTGTCATTATGCACCATACATCTTTGCCATGATCAAAGAAGTGACCGGTGTAAATATCTTGACTGACAAGGGCCATCAAGTATACAAGCCTAAGAAAGGTCAACTTCAGCGCCTTATCAAGCTTGGAGCTCGTGCACCTCACCGCTCCACTCAAGGACCATCACATGCTCCTAGCTCTCATGGTCCTTCAAATTCTCATGGTCCATCTAGCTCTCAAGGTCCCTCGAGCTCTCGTGGTCCTCCTCCTCGTGCCCCAAAGAAAAAATGAATTCTAAGTTTCATCTCTCAAGGCTTGTTTGCATGCTTCAATGTGGGTCGTCACAATGTGCAAGAAATCCATGACCACAAGAAGCATGTGGATGAGCAGCTCCTCAAGATTGAGGCAAGACAAAAGGAAATCATGGCCAAGTATGACAGGCCTCACTCACCTCTTCGTGCTCCCATGGACTTTCCTCCTCCACCGACTTTCTACAACCCTTGGGAAGAGATGGGTGGACCTTTCATGATGTTTGGGGCTCCTCAAGTTGATGAGGATGAAATTGAAGAAGACTTGGGTGGTCGTGAAAAAGAAGAGGATATTCCTGCTGCCGACACATCCACAGATGAGGAAGAAGAAGATGACGATGATGATGACGAGTAGTGGCTATGGAAGGGCCTCTCCTTTTTGGTGCTTGATGCCAAAGGGGGAGTGAGCTCACCATAGGCGCCACTTGGGAAGGATTTGTGGCCACTTTATCTATCTTAGCTTCGTCGTTGAACGTTGAATTTTAAACTCTAGTGCTTGTGGACATGTGAGACTTGTATTTGTGTAATGTGTGGTGTGCCAAGTGAGACTTTTAACTTTGTAAGACTTATTTGAGATTCTCTATGCAAGTGTGACATTAGAACCTTATTGCTTTTGTGATGCTCATGACTTGGTGCTTGTTTATTTCCACTTTGTTGTTGTGATATATCTTGTCATATGCATCACGTTTATATTTATCACACATTGCACCCCACGAATGCAATAATATAGAAGAAATCTTTCTTAATATGTGCAAATGGCATTTGAGGCCATTTTTGAATTTATCTTGATGAATGCACAAGTTCAACTATACGATTGAATTCAAAATGTTTTATTGAATTTATTGTGAACCTTAATTGTGTTGTCATCAATCACCAAAAATGGGGAGATTGAAAGTGCATTTGGCCCCCTAATTAGGTTGTGGTGTTGATGACATACAAAGTTAAGGAGCTAATGAGTTTATCGAGTTATGGACAGGTTAAAATTTAATAAAATGAAAAAGAGCCAGAAAAGACGCCAAATTTGCTTAAAGGACGGTGTTGGGCTCAAAAAAGATCTTTATTTATTTTATATTTTGAATTTGAGTATAGGAAACGCTTTACTATTAAGATGGATGCGAGGAGATGAATTGAAGATGTCAAAGTGCTTAATTCAGATGGTAACCTCCTATGAGAGACACAAATCACACACTTGCACATTTGTGTTCCTGCAGTTATCGGAAGTTTCGACATTGTCGGAAGTAACTTGGTTCTTCCGACAGGGGGTCCTCGGCCAACTGTTTTTAAAAGGGTCAGAAGTTCCGACAATCACTTAACTAGTACACTGACGGCTAGTTTTTGGGGCTCGGGTATTTATACCTCCTCAGCCCCTCCATTTGCTGCTGACCTAACCCGAGACAAACACCTCCAAGAGCATTTGCTACTCCTCCCCAATCCCTCCTTGAGCTAATCCTTTAGTTGATTTGAGCTAGGGCTTGGGTGAGAGCAAGATTGAGGTGTGAGACTCATCCATTTAAGTGAGAGGGCAACCAAGTTCATCTCAAGAGCACTTGAAGCATCTTCATCCTTCGATTCGCGTTTGTTACTCTTGAAGCTTGCTTCTAGATGGTTTGGTGTCGCCCGTGGAGCGTCCTCTTGTGTGTGTGCGCCCTGGAAAGTTTGTATTACCCTATCCTTTGTGGGTTTCATAGTAAGTGACTCAATCCTCCTTTGTGGGTGATTGAGTGAGGTAAAGGGTTAGTGGAAGATCCGGCTCTTTGTGAGCTCCTCAACAGAGATGTAGCTTCCTTAGTGGAAGTGAACTTCGGGAACAAATCTCTTGTGTCTTGTGCGTATTGCATTTATTTAGTTCTTGTTCACCTAGAGTTTGTTTTGTGCCAATCTACGTACTCGACTCGAGTTGTTATGCTTGCAAACCTGCAGAAGTCTCCTAGTATCATTGTGCAACTTTTGATTCAGCCAGGTTCTGCAGTTTCAAGTTTAATTTTGAATTTTGTATAAGAACTTTTATTTTGTTAGAAGTTCCGGTCCAGTGTTAGAAGTTCCGACTCCGTCGGTACTTCCTACACAGTGTCGGAAGTTCCGATAGATTTAATTGTTGCGAAGAATTTTTCAGGGTTTATAGTTACGCCTATTCACCCCCCCCCCCCCCCCCCCACCTCAAGGCATCACCAAGATCCTTTCAGCCGCCCAAAATCTTAGCTCCTGCCAACGCCGAAGCCAGCATGACCGAAGTGGGAGCTAGGCCAGCCGTCAAGGGAGAGCCTGGTGCCAAAGATGCGTCTGTGGAGATGCTTGCTGGTGGAACCATTGTACCGCCTCCACCCGCGGGTGCTATACTGCCTATTGCACATCTGCTTACGGAGGGCAAGGTGATAGGTAACCCGCAGTAGCAACCTGCCCCTGGAAATCAAGGCACTGCGGGTTCTTCCTCAGGTGGTATCCTAGTGACTCCTTTGAAGTGGCAACATGCCATCGTGACTGATCTTATTGAAGATCCAATGCTGTCATCAGAGACCTTGAAGGAGTGCCAGAATACTTTCAAGGAGTTGTACAAATTTTCCACGGTAAGTGTCCTGTACTGGTGGTATTTGACTTTGCCAACTAATTTAGGTTTTCTGACGGCTTTTTTTGTTACAACAGACCTTGGCCAACCGATCCAAAATCAAATCAGACAAACTGAGATACGCCGAGTTGTTTCCTGCACCCAGCTTCGAGCATGGGAGCCAGACGAGCTGCCGAAAGTACACCGAGTGCCTTGTTGCACCCAGCCCCCGAGCATGGGAGCTAGACGAGCCGCCGAAGGTACGCCGAATGCCTTGTTGCGCCCATCCCCCGAGCATGGGAGCTAGATGAGTAACCGAAGGTATGCCGAGTAGTCGGCGGCGCCAGCCCTGAGCCTGGGGGTTGTATATTTGAAGGATGAAAGGTGCACATGTGTGTAAATCCCCTTTCCTTTAGCAAAACGTCGATTAGGACTTCGTGCGGCTGTTGTCTTTAGTCGCTAGGCACCTAGCCCTGCTAACCACTGCTCAGGGAGAGAGCGGCATGCCACGGCTACAATGCTTGGACGGACCGAGGCTTACATGTAGGTAGCGTGCATGTTGGTGTTTTACCGGCAAGCCTACATAGGTATATCCTAATGTAGTAAACTTGTAGGCAGGGTGTCGCCGAGATCAGGAACTTGAAGGTGCAAGCAACACAAGGTTTACACAGGTTTGGGCCGCGATGTGCGTAATACCATACGTCCTGTATGGTGGTTTGTATTGCCTTGGATGATGATCAATTGTTTGGAGGGGGTCCCTGCCCGCCCTTATATACTCTGGGGGACAGGGTTACATGGAATCCTAGCCCAATACTAGCTTAGGAGTCCTACCCGAGCACTACTCGGGTAGTTTCCTTCTGTTCCGACTAGTCCTACTCACATACGAGTAGTTACAACAGATATAAGGTATGGGACATGCCCCATCCCTTATTCCACAATATTCTATGCTATATTTGCAATCCCGTAGCCCCGGGTCTGACAAACCCCCGAGCTCTTCGTAGCCGAGTACTGCAGGCTTCCGAGTACTTCTGAAGTCATCCTCGAGTTCTTCTGAAACTTTGTCTTGGAGGTGTCTTCAGAGTACTTCTTTGGCTGCTTCGAGGCTGTGATGTGCTCATGCCCCGAGTAGTAGGGAGGGCGGTGCCGTCGCGTGGAGGCGACGCTGCTGTGGCGTACACCTGTTGGCCTGCTGGGCTGACCGGGCCGACGGTAGAAAACTAATTAGGCCTCGCATGCAGAGGCAAGGAAGAAGGTCGGCCTGTTTGCTTACTCGTTGCTGAGCACTTGTGCCTAACGTGCTCGTTTGGGCTGGTAAGCTACGTGGGTTAAGGTTAGCACGCTGGTTAGTTTCAGCTTTAGATTTTATATTTGAATTGCAATTCAAATATAAACCACACACAAAGAATCAATTAAAAATTAAATAAAATCCAAATCACACTAATAACATTTAAATAATTCTAAAATTCAAATTTAAACTTTGGAATATAAATCTAGGAATTTAGGAAGTTCACATAAGACAATCTTGTAGTGATCCAGCTAACTACACACATTGCACAAAAATTCTTTGAAACCCAAAATTTTCACGACAATTAACATTCAAAAAAAATTTAGGATGTTATAGGTGGCCTCTCTATTGCCACATTGAACATTGTGGTTGCTATAGGTGGAACCCTCTGTTGCCACGATAAATGTTTGGTTGCGAGAGGTGGTATGTCTATTGCTATGACAAATGTTTGTGTTGGCGCTAAAATCGGTCAAGGTATCGGCCGATGGTCTTCAGCGTCGGACACACGACCCGGGAGAATCTGCTTAGCTCCTGTTCAGGTTATTTGCCCTGGTGCGGTTCGCGCGGCGTGCCAGTCAATCTGGCCTGTTGATTGACAAGGAAATAAGAGTATTAAATTCCGGGCGTCCCCGATCGGCTGGAGTTCCGATCTGTCCCGAAGAGCGTATCGGCGAATCGGCCGATTTGCTGTGAAGATGATCGGCTATGGGTCATCCGATAATCACGTAATAATTGCAAAGAGAACTGCTGGAGTGATCTAAACAATTATTACAGATGCAACACTTGAAACAGATCTAATCGGCTATATGACGATGAGCGAAGAAGGGCGATGATAAAGTCGATAGTTCCAATCTCAAGCTGGATAACTGGTGATAGTACTAGAACAACAGGTAAAACTTGCAATTCTAGTAAATATCGATAACTGGTGAATAAATCCAAACGAAACCACAGCGATACGCCCGTAGTTAAAGCTCGGATGTTACTCGGTAAGCGGAACCTACCAATTGGCCGGAGATCAAGTTGATGCAGCCGTGCCAATCCGTACGAACTCGTGAAAGAAGAAAAAGTATTGGCGAAGTCGCCGACTTGAAAGTAAAGTACTAGTAAAAAAGTAGAAGTGTTTTGTTGATTGATGTGTTGATATTCTGCAAAGCCCTAGCGACTCCTATTTATACCCTAAAACCAGGACTCCTGGTCGATTACGACTTGTTACAACCTTATTTAAAACAGGAAAACTAATATATCTATAATATCTTTAAAAAAGAAACGGACTCCCGCAGAATCTTCCGCCGCCGTCTTCTAATCCAATCAGGACTTTTCCAATTGCTTTTTGACCGAATCAGCATCGCTCTGTTGACCAACATCAGGCCACTTTTGACCGGGATCCTCTGTTGTGGCTCCAGTCTGTTGGCGCAAGCTGTATCACCAATCGGCCAATTTCCAACTATTACCTCAATCGGCTGATTCTTTACTGTAGCCTTTAGATCTGCCGCATTGGCCAACCTCTCCTTCTGACGCTGATTCAACACGTGTCAAAATCTGGCGTCAACACATGCCCTCCAGTTTCGGAGTAAAACATAATTTTTACTTCGAAACTCTTTTCTTTAATCTTTTTCTCCGAAACGGGCGCAGTAAAAATCTCCTTCCATTTCGCGGTCTTCTGCATAATGATTGCAATTTCCTCCGACCGAGCGCGTGAGACGACTGCTCCCCTGGAATTCGTGTAGACGGCGCGGCAAAAATCCCGCCTTTACCCTTTCTCTCTCGGATTATCTTTAAGTACTGGCATTCTCCGCCTACTTTTCTCCATGAGCCTAGTATTTTCCTCCAGCGAGTCACTGTTCATCTTCCTCCCGAGCCCTCTCGATGTCCAACCGCTCCCTCCGGCAATCTCGCTTGCGACCTGCGTCAGCTTCCCAATGGCGTCACCATCAGCAACCTCCCCAACCACGGAGGCTCTATCGGCAACCCCCTCAGCGGCGGCGGCCCCATCGGCAGCCCAACTGACGGCTCCATCGGCGACGATGAGCTTTATTTCGGAGGTATTTATCCGAAATTTTCTCCTTTTGCTCTTCTACTGCTCAAGTATTTCCTGGTCCCATTCTCAATTTTTCCTTTTTTCCTTCTTTTTAGACATTTAGGCACCAGATTACCATTCCCCTTTCAGAATCCTCCGACCTTATCTGCTTAGGCCCCATGAGGAATCCCGATCCAACTAACCTAATCAACCTAGAGACTCACAGAGTCCCTTCAAGCAATCGCCCATGGATTTAGATCAGTGGGCAGGTGCCTTTAGGTCCTGGCCGAATGAGACCCCTGGCTGGAGAGAAGGGTACCATAGAGTAGCCAGGTCTAGGAAAATTCAGTGGGATGAACTGAAAATCGGCCAATGCATAGACCTCTCTCTGTCCCAGATGGAGAAAAACGAGCAATTGGTCATAGCAGCTTCTTATTTCTGGTCCGACGCACTCAATGCGTTCCTTTTTGGACATGGACCCATGACTCCAACTTTGGCCGATGTCCTGTTGTTGACCGGCCTTGACATCTCTTCTTCCGATACCCCTTTTGACTATCTGATTAAACCATCACTTCGGCTAGAAACCAAAGGAATCGGCGGATGGAAGGGGTACATGAATAGAAATATGAAGACTGGGACAGTTTCAGAGAGAGGGCATACTGCGTTCCTGATGATGTGGCTGGAGAAACATTTTTTCTGTGGCAGAGCAGTTGGCCCTTCTTCTAACACTCAAGCTTTGGCAGAAGCTCTGTCACTAGGATCAGCCGTTCCCCTTGGAAAGCATCTGTTGGGATCGGCCTACCACATGATGCACCAAATCGGCACTAGGCTGTCAAAAGGGGAGCCGATTGGGAACCCTGGCGGTCCCTGGTGGTTCATTACTCTCTGGCTCAACCTATATATGAGCAAGGTCTCTCAGCAACGAATAGAGACCAAAACTTTTCCCAACATTGAGTCAGAGGAAAACCCAACCATCCGACGACGCTGCAGATCTTTTGGAGAAGCGGCATCGGCCTTCCCTGGCAGTCAATTTACTGCTGCCCGAACGGCTGAATACTTCAGATGCTTCTACAATAGCTTCAGTGAAGAGACTATCAGTTGGTATCCCTATCAGATAGTAGAGCCGATTTTCGAATTTCCCATCTGCTACGACTCGTCCACTCATACTTTTGATAGGGAACTTATGGATACCCTGATTAAGCCAGGGATTCTGCCGGCCAACTTCTTCTCTGGAAAGGACTCTCCCACATATGAATTCTATAATCCATCGGCTGCAGCAAGGCAACTGGGCTTTGGTCAACTGCCGATTCGGGTTTACTTTGCTGGTCAAGCAAAATTCAGAGATGAACTGACCAAGAGTCTTGACTACAATCGGCTGTGCAACTTAGTGCCAGATTCTAGCACCATTAACCTGAACAATTGGACAGTGGCCTCTTTTGCCGTTCAGCAATTCAAACTATGGTGGGCAGAATGGAAGCAATACCTCTTCTGCAAATCCGCATCAACATATTGCAACATTCTGGACCCAGAAAACATCGACCCAAGTGCACCGGTACGTCCTTTCTTCCAGCCGATTTCAATGCTATCTCTTTCCATACTACCATCTTACCATTAACTTATATTTATCTTCTTAGTCTGAAAGCCAAGTCCCTCCGATGCGGAGCCAAAGCGGCAGGCCGATAGAGAGCGATCATCCATATACGCCATATCCGCTCATCGGCTTTCACGCTCCAACCATCAAGGACATCGCTACTGGCCGATTAAAACGAACACCGAAAAGGCCAACCTTGAAGACAACAAGCCGTCGTGTGCGTCCCCGCATCGGACTGACTGATCAATCGGCGGTAGCGTCGGCTGAAACTCCGGCTCCTCTATCCTTGCCGACTATCGAGATGGCCGATCCTCAAGTCATCGCAGAAGTCGGAGCAGCTGCGGCATTACAGCTAGTGGAAGCTGTTCAGGTAATCCTGCTTATTTCATATATCTTTAAGTGCTCCACTAACACTAACTTTTTCTTTCTGTTAGGCTGCACAAGCCGCTCCAGTGCAGTCCCCACAGCAATCGGCCACATCCCAAGCGGAAGCCGAAACTCCATCAACTCTCCTCATCGAGGTAGATAATCTCTTAACTCAATTTCTCGACATTCAGAGGACTTAACCAATCCTGATGCAGGCTGATTTGGGTACGTCGACTGTAGCCCCACAACAAACATCGGCCAGAAGACCAACAGAGGCATGGCAAATATCTCATATCATCTTATTTCAATTACCCATAGTATACTCATAGGGTCTGTTTTTCATACCTTTTCAGGAAGCTGGTCCAAGCAGAGCATTAATAGTTGTCGAGGCCTCTTCCTCTGACGAACCGATTGTACCGGTCCCTGAGACGAGGGAGGCGCTCCCATCAGCGCAAGCAAGAGAGATCCGCTTCAAGGAGGTAATAAACTTATCACCAGAATTGGCCGACTCCCTTTTACTGCTTACTAATCCCTTTCCTTATTCTCCCGCAGGAACAAGATACCCCGAATAACAGTGTTTTCTCCTTCGCCGTCTCTTTGCCTGATGATGAAGAAATCGCTTCATGCCAAATTCCGTTGAGCTCTATTTCTGATGATGTCCGCGCCAAGCTCGAGAGCATGCGGATTCTCCTCCAAGATCATATCGGCCGATTGGTAGAAGATGCTTCGCCAATTCGGCGGCTTTTCAGTGACATCAAGGGTCGAATCCCGGAAGAAACAACGGAAAGCTTGGAACCTGTTGCATATAGAATATATGCAAACCCCAGTTTCCAGGGCCCTGCGCCATATGGCCGATCGCGCCCAGCTAGCAAAGACCCAGGAAGAGGCCGACTCGTACAAGCACCGGGCCCAAGAGGTACACCAACGGATCAACTTCCTCGAGAGCTGTCGCCCGGATATCATCGGCACGATGGATCGCCTCAAACGGAGGAGAGCAGAGCTAGCCAAAGAGATGGAGCAAATAACCAAAGATATAGCTGCTGAAGAGAAGAAGCTTCAAGAGCTCCCATCCGTCATCACTGGGCTGAAGCAAGAAAGGCAGAACTTGGCCTGTGAAGCGATAAGACTTCGTTGCCATATGACAGAAGTTCCTGGATCGGCCGACGACGATCAAAAAGTACTAGATTCGGCCGATCAGATTAGGCAACGAGCTATCGCGGCCATAGATGCTTTCCTTGGGGTGTAAAGAATGCTGTAAACATTTAATGCTCCTTTAATGTCACTGCGCCGATTTGATCCTGGACCTCTTCCTTTGGCAGATTTGCATTTATGAATGCTTTTACTCTGATAGGACGTGTCCCACTATCTTTTTTCGTCCTTCTCTTTATAAGTATGAGATCCCACGCCGTCTCCAGAGGCATATGCATTACCCATCTTCTCTCCCTCCAACAACTGGACCTCTATTCTTCCAAACCGAACAGCAAGATGTCTTCTTCGTCTTCTTCCTCTGTCAATCAGGTATGAACTCTCCTCTGCTTCTCCCCTAGACATTTCAATCGCTCTGATGTTGGGTATTTTCATCTCTGTTTAGTCAAAACGTCTTAGCCCCAGTCTGGAATGAGCGATCGAAATTATGCATTCAGACGAACCACTGTCGCAGGCAGACATAGATCTGATAAGAGCTCATTCTAAAGAACTTAAGGATCACGTTCCTGCTATTTTCCAGAAGTATTGGGACCTTATAGACGCTCACTGCCTGGTCCGCAAGCGACTACCATTTGAAAAGAGTCCTCCATTTTCTCATCAAGTCGAGACTGAAACCGCCATGGAGAATCTGGAGGAGAAGAAGACCCGCCTCCTGATAGAACTATCCCATCAAGTTGAGACTGGAGCCACTATGGAGAATCCGAAAGAGAATAGGACCCGCCTTCTGATAGAACTGGGCCGGATCCAGAGAGAAATCCAGAGCAAGCGTAATCAATAGATATATCGGTATTTTTATTCTAAGGGCGACTTGTACCATGTCGGCCATGTACTCTGTCGTTTTCATCTAATAATAAACTGGTCAAAATGAATCACAATGTTTCTTTCTTCAGGCGATGTTATTTCTGCATCGGCTATGTAGACGAAAGCCGATGGAAGTCGGCCATGTTGTCTTGATATATCTTACTGCAAGTTATGCATCTACCCAAATGCTTGGATAGTACCTCTTCAGATATCGTCCATTTAAAGCTCTTGGGAATTCTTCCCCTTCAATAGTTTCCAGAATATATGCATTTCCAGGGGCACATCGGCCGATTCTATACGGCCCTTCCCAAGTAGGGGTGACCATTTACCGAATTTGGGATCCTTAGACCCTATCGGCAGCACCAACTTCCATACCAAATCTCCCTGAGAGAATTGTTTAACTTTGACCTTTTTGTCATACCATCTGGCCACCCTTTTCTTGTTTTCTTCTATGCTAATTAAGGCCCTCAACCGCTGACCTGCCGAGTCATCGAGCTCATCTTTCATGAGGAAGGAATAGTCATCGGCCGTCAACTGATCTTGAAGTGATATGCGTCTTGACCCCGCCCTTAATTCCCAAGGCAGGACTGCCTCATGACCATAAACCAGCTGATAAGGAGATATCTTAGTGGCACCGTGACAAGCCATCCTATAAGCCCATAGAGATTCAGCCAAAGACGTGTGCCACTTTTTGGGTTGTTCCTCTATCTTCCTCTTGATCAACTTGATTATCCCCTTATTGGACGATTCTGCCTGGCCATTGGCTTGAGCGTAGTATGGAGAAGAATTTAATAATTTAATCCCCATATCGGCGGTGAATTCTCCGAATTCTCCAGAGGTGAACATTGTTCCCTGATGAGTTGTGATAGTCTGAGGAATACCGAATCGATAGACAATATGGTTCTTAACGAACTCAATCATATCGGCCGATATTACATTCCTTAAAGGAACTGCCTCCACCCACTTAGTAAAATAATCGGTGGCCACTAATATGAACTTATGCCCTTTACTCGATGGAGGGTGAATCTGTCCGATGAGATCTATTCCCCAACCTCTGAACGGCCACGGCTTGATTACTGGATTCATAGCCGATGCTGGCGCGCGTTGTACATTGCCGAACTTCTAATAGTCTTGGCATCCTTTATAATATTTGAAACAGTCCTCAAGAATCGTCGGCCAGTAATACCCATTGTTTCTGATCATCCATTTCATTTTGTGAGCTGATTGATGGGCTCCACATACGCCTTCATGGATTTCTCCCATCAAGACCTTTGCTTCTTCTGTTCCCAGGCACTTGAGAACAACTCCATCAATCGTCCGGTAAAATAAATCATCTTCAAGCAACACATATTTTGTGTCTTGAAAACGTACACGCCGATCCACTTTCCAGGAGGGGTCTTTTAAGTAATCGGCGATTTCCCTTCGCTAGTCATCGGCCGCGAGCTCTAAAATCATAGCCCCCTGAATCGGCCGATATCCGGACGCGTGTTTTGCGAGCCTGTTGGCCTCTTCATTATAATTTCTGGGGATGTGCTCAATTGTTGCAAACTTGAATTCCTTTAGCAGCCGGAGGCAATTTTCATAATAAATCCTCAAGATATCATCTCTGCACTCAGATCGCCCCGTTAACTGATCTACGATGAGCATGGAATCTCCAAAAATTTCGACTGCATCTGCTTTGACTTCCCTTAACAATTGGATACCTTTTAGAACGGCTCGATATTCTGCCTGGTTATTGGTTGCGGGTGCTTCTATCGGCAGAGAGAAATCATAACTTGCCCCTGAGGCGACATGAACGATGCCGATTCCTGATACGGCCCCACACGAAGAACCATCGAAATATAGAGTCCATGGAACCGGTTCGACGACAACGATTTCTGGTCCACAATGCTGAGCTACGAAATCGGCCATGACTTGACCCTTGACAGCTTTGGCCGATTCGTACCTTAAGTCGAATTCTGACAGAGCCAGGATCCATTTTCCAATCCACCCTTTCAAAATCGGCAATGATAGCATATATTTCACCACATCATCTTTGCATACAACTATGCATTCTGCCGATAACAAATAGTGCCTGAGCTTGGTACACGAGAAGTATAGACACAAGCACAGCCGCTCCACCGGGGAATATCTTGTTTCGGCGTCCAGGAGTCTTCTACTGACATAGTATACCACCCGTTCTTTTCCTTCGAACTCCTGTACCAACGCCGATCCAATAGCCTGTTCATCAGCCGATAAATATAATTTGAACGGCTTACCAGGCTATGGTGGGACTAACACCGGAGGCGAAATCAGATATTGCTTGATATCTTCTAATGCTCTGCGTTGTTCTTCTCCACACAAATTCCTGGTCGGGCTTCAATTTCAACAAAGGAGTAAAAGCTCGAATACGCCCTGACAGGTTGGATATAAATCTCCTGATAAAATTGACCTTGCCGATGAGGGACTGCAGCTCAGTTTTATTCTGTGGGGCCACAACTTTGTTGATGGCGTCTATGGTCTTTCGGTTGACCTCTATCCCGCGCTCATGGACCATGAATCCTAAGAATTGCCCGGCCGATACGCCAAATGCACACTTGTTCCATGCTTCCTTGTGCACTCCAGTACTTCTTGTAAATCGGCCAGATGTTCTTGATGACCTTTTGACTTGACCACCACATCGTCGATGTAAATTTTCACCGATGCACCAATGAGCTTGTGAAAGATATAGTTCATGGCCCGCTGATATGTAGCACCGGCGTTCTTTAACCCAAAGGTCATTACAACCCACTCGACTAAACCAAGGTGACCCGGACACCTGAAAGCCGTTTTGGGAATATCTTCTTCGGCCATTAATATTTGATTGTATCCCGCATTACCATCCATGAAACTGATGCCTTTGTGTCCTGCGGCAGCATCTATCAAGACATCGGCCGTTGGCATCGGATATCCATCCATTGGTGTGGCCTGATTTAGATTCCTGAAATCGATGCATACACGCAACTTTCCATTTTTTTTTGTATACGGGTACAATATTAAAAATCCATTCGGTGTAGCGGCACTGCCGAATCAATCCTGCTTCAATCAATCTTGTGATCTCGGCCTTTATATCAGGTAGAATTCTAGGATTGCACCGTCGTGCAGGCTGCTGATATGGCAGATATCCTGATTTTATAGGCAACCGGTGTTCAACAATGGACCGGTCTAGACCAGGCATCTCATGGTATTCCCAAGCAAAGCAATCCTTGAATTCTTTTAATAAACTTATCAATTTACGCTTATATCCAGGATCCAAGCTAGCACTGATATACGTCGGCCTTGGTTTGCTACCATCTCCCAAGTCCACCATCTCTAATGAATCGGCCGACGTAAATCCATGCCCAAGCTTTCCATCTTCTCTGATGAGCTGATCCATCTATTCTGAATCTTCGGAGCCGACTGCTTGGATCGGCTGTAGACCGAAATCGGACACCTTCAGGAAATCAGTGTTCCAAGTTCTGCCAGATATACATCTGACGTGCTCACAGCTCCACTGTTGCGTGTCGGCCGCTGCGATGCTGTAGGCGGAATCGGCGGTGACTATCTCTGTACTGTCACCGACCCATTGCACGAGGCATTGGTGCATTGTAGATGGAACACAGCAGTTTGCATGTATCCAGTCGCGACCGAGCAGCATGTTGTAGGACCCCTTACCATTAATAATGAAAAAGGTAGTAGGGAGGGTCTCACTGCCGATGGTGAGGTCGACGCAGAGCGCTCCACGGGCGGGAGACACGTTGCCTTCGAAGTCCTTGAGCATCATGTCCGTCTTGGTCAGATCTTCATCACTCTTGCCTAGCTTGCGGAACATGGCATACGGCATGATGTTGACTGCGGCGCCTCCATCCACTTGTTGTCTAGTGACGGGTCGTCCGTTAACGTAGCCTTTGAGAAACAACGCCTTAAGATGTTGCCGTTTTTCTTCTTCTGGTTTCTCGAAAGTGGTCGTCATCGGCTCTAACACCAGTTGCGCCATTTGCTCTTCCACTCTTGTCGCTTTGTCTCGATCGTCAGGCGCCATGAATTCCATCGGCATATGAATACCATGTTGATGTCAGCTGCCAATTCTTGATTGTCTGCTTCCTGGCTGTTGTTTTTCTTAGGGCGCCAAACCCGAGATTTGACGTTTCTCTTCTCCGACATCTGCCTCTGCTCTTCTTCTTGTTGCTCCCACTGGCGCAGGCGTTGGATCCTCCATTTCTGGGATCTGGATAGGCCATCAGGGCACCACCTGGGGTTTACTGGTTTGGCCGATGATCTGGCGTGCTCCCAATCTGGTTCCCCTCCCAGGGGGTTTTCATCTGACACCCTGTCATCAGCCATCTCTTCCAGCCGATCGTGCACGCTGATTCTGCCCCCCAGTCCATCCTGTTGGTCGATCCTGCCTTTCGAGCGGTGATACCGGTTAACTCTGCCCCCCCAGCCGATCATGCACTGAAAGGCGCTGTCCTTCTTGTACGCGCCGATTTGTGCTGATCGGCTCTGATCCTCTATCTCTGGAGCGTGATCTCTTAAACGGGCGATCGTTGCGGTTTAATCCGTTGCACTCAGGACAGTAATCGGCTGACGGCAATCGGAGGTCGTTTTCCCAGCAATGGATGAAGAACGGACATTGCTAGTGATCCTCGTGCCGGCGTATCATCTCGTCGTGGTATCTTGATTGTTCCTGCTGCTGCCAATATTTGTTGAGAAAGAAGTGGAAAGTGACGGGTCTGCGCGATCATTCTGATCCTTCGCCCTTATGTTCAGCCCGCCTTTTCCCTTTGACCTCATCCGCCGTGACCTGCTTCTTGGGATCTACGGCGCCGCTCCTTCTTGCCGATTCCGACGTCAGCACCTTGGTTTGAAGTGGATTTTTTCCTGTGTCAACCATGTTGGCTGGGAAAGGATGCTGGTCAATCTTCAGCGGCTTTGCCAGCATTGCCGGGGTTTCAAACTTGAGCCTCCCCTGCTCGATGGCTGATTGTATCTGCTGACGAAAGATCTTGCACTCATTCGTGTCATGAGACGTGGCGTTGTGCCACTTGCAGTACTTCATCTTCTTGAGCTAATCGGCTGAAGGGATGGTATGGTACTGAGATAGCTTGATCTGCCCTTCGTGGAGTAATAAATCGAAAATCTTATCGGCTTTTGATGTGTCAAAGCCGAATGTCTCTGGTTATTTCTTTCCGAAAGGGCATGATATTGGCTTTTTGCCTTTCACCCACTCTACTAGGCCGATTTCTTCTTCTTCATTAGATTCAGGCCCTTCTAGATATGCCACCTTCTTCTGGAAATTCCTCCGTTGCTCAATCAGACGGATTTCCTGACCTGCCAATCGACGAACGATCTGGCTTAAGCTTTCAAATTCTTGCGAAGCATACCTTTCCTTGATTTGTGGCAGGAGGCCTTGGAAAGCGATATCGGCCAACAGTGCATCGGTCAGAGCCAGACTGTAGCATTTGTTCCTGACTTCTCTGAACCTCTGTATATATCCAGTCACAGGCTCATCGCTCCTCTGCCTTAGACTGGTCAAATCTGAGAGCTTCATCTCATGTACTCCTGCGTAGAAGTACTAATGGAACTGCTTCTCCAGATGGGCCCAAGTAACAATAGAATTTGGTGGCAAAGTGGTGAACCACTGAAAGGCTGATCCAGACAGAGACGATGAAAATAGATGCACCCTCAGAGCATCTTGCGTAGCGGCTTCCCCGCACTGGATGATGAATCTGTTAATGTGCTCCACGGTGGATGTGTCGTCCAGCCCCGAAAACTTGGTGAAATCGGGCACCTTGTACCGGTGTGGAAACGGTAGCAAGTCATAGGCAGATGGATATGGCGTCTTGTATGTGTAAGTCTGTACTTTCGGCTTCAAGCCGAATTGATCCTGAATCACCTCCGCTATTCTCGCCGTCCAATCCACCTGCTGCTGATGAACAGCCGTTCGAGGTGCCGGCATATGTTGTAGGACTGGCGGTGGTATGGCCGGGTGATGGATCGAAGCATGCGGCGAATGTTGTTGCGTCATGGTTGTCTGAGCAGTTGACAGTTGATGGTGAAGCGAATCTGCCGCTCCGTTGTACATTGTCAACGGCGCCGTACTTCGGAGTGCCTCTATAGTGCCTGCCCCCCTACCGATCTCTGATGAGACTAGTTGATACTGAGGGACCGTCGGCCGGAAGGCCGATTGGATCGGCGCCTGGATTGGATAGCTCCCATGTCCGGTTGACAGCTCAGGAAAAGCCGTCGTTGCTAACGCCCCCCAGGGCACTGAGTTTGTGGGCAGCGATTGCACAGAAGCAATCTGGACAGGCTGAAGCGGTGCTTGCGATGGGAAGCATGGTGCACCGCTGTACCTTGGAGACACTGGAGGCAACGCAGTGTTGTAGCCTTCGCATTGCGTCGATGTCGGCTGAGGAGCCGATTGGGACGTGCCTGGTGAGCTTCTGACTGGAAGTGCAATCGGCGGGGCGTACGCCGGCCCCTGATATCCTTGAACTGCCCCGCTGGCCAGAGAGCTGATGACGGTGTTATACACCGTGTTGGTCATCACAGAGGATTGGTCGATGAACGCCTGGTAGATGGACTGTTGGATCATATCGGACATCTTGCCCGAATCCTCAGCAATGGTGATATGGCGAGGAACTGGAAGAGGAGCTTTCATGACTGCCTCCCCGCTTCTAGTATGGCTGAACGACTGCAGATACATCCTCTTATAATCTTCTAGATGTTTAGCCAATTCTTCCTTCTGGTCGTCCTTGAGATCCGCCTCTGTGATTTCAATGATATTGCTCTCGGAAACTTCTGCGTTCCTTGACATATTGGATCTTGAAGTTGAGTCCCACCGGGCGTGCCAAAAGTGTGTTGGCGCTAAAATCGGCCAAGGAATCGGCCGATGGTCTTTAGCGTCGGACACACGACCCGGGAGAATCTGCTTAGCTCCTGCTCGGGTTATTTGCCCTGGTGCGGTTCGCGCGGCGTGCCAGTCAATCTGACCTGTTGATTGACAAGGAAATAAGAGTATTAAATTCCGGGCGTCCCCGATCGTCTGGAGTTCCGATATGTCCCGAAGAGCGTATCGGCGAATCGGCCGATTTGCTGTGAAGATGATCGGCTATCGGTCAGCCGATAATCACATAATAATTGCAAAGAGAACTGCTGGAGCGATCTAAACAATTATTACAGATGCAACACTTGAAACAGATCTAATCGGCTATATGACGATGAGCGAAGAAGGGCGATGATAAAGCCGATAGTTCCAATCTCAAGCTGGATAACTGGTGATAGTACTAGAACAACAGGTAAAACTTGCAATTCTAGTAAATATCAATAACTGGTGAATAAATCAGAATGAAACCACAGCGATGCGCCCGTAGTTAAAGCTTGGATGTTACTCGGTAAGCGGAACCTACCAATTGGCCGGAGATCAAGTTGATGCAGCCCTGCCAATCCGTACGAACTCGTGAAAGAAGAAAAATTATTGGCGAAGTCGCCGACTTGAAAGTAAAGTACTAGTAAAAAAGTAGAAGTGTTTGTTGATTGATGTGTTGATATTCTGCAAAGCCCTAGCGACTCCTATTTATACCCTAAAACCAGGACTCCTGGTCGATTACGACTTGTTACAACCTTATTTAAAACAGGAAAACTACTATATCTATAATATCTTTAAAAAAGAAACGGACTCCCGCAGAATCTTCCGCCGCCGTCTCCTAATCCAATCAGGACTTTTCCAATTGCTTTTTGACCGAATCAGCATCGCTCTGTTGACCAACATCAGGCCACTTTTGACCGGAATCCTCTGTTGTGGCTCTAGTCTGTTGGCGCAAGCTGTATCACCAATCGGCCGATTTCCAACTATTACCTCAATCGGCCGATTCTTTACTGTACCCTTTAGATCTGCCGCATCGGCCAACCTCTCCTTCTGACGACGATTCAACACGTGTCAAAATCTGGCGTCAACAGTTTGGTTGCTATAAGTGGAAGTCTTTATTGCCACGATCAACACTTGGTTGCTACACTTGGACCCTCTATTACCACGCCTACTTACTTGGACCCTCTATTACCACGCCTACTTGAATATTCTTTGTTCGTAAAAATCATTAATGAAACCATCTAATGACAAACTTAGTCGATCACACACGAATAACTGAAACGCATAAGCTATCTTATACACACTAGCTAGTTTGAATACATCAAAATATAATGAGCTATGTAGCACTGCAGCAAAGGTTATCTTGGTGTTGATTATCCCATCGATCTTGCTCTCCACTCAAATTCTATCTTAGTCCTCAATAGAATAATTGACAATGGCATGAATCAGGGAAGCTGAAATTGTATTATTTTGGCAACAGCAGCATGGAGCCAACAAAGTAAGCAACTTGGAATCTTAAACTAAAGACTAGTAGGTTTGGAAATAAATTTGCAGAATCATTCAAAAGTAAAATTCCCCATGAAAAGGCTGTATGATCAATTTTTTCCTTACAGCAATGGCAATGTATTTTAATATCAACTGCTAGGCTTAATGGAATGTACCCAACAGCAATAACAAATTTGCAAACTTGCAACATGATTATCTTATAGAATCTGAAAAGCTGATCCAAACTTGCAGCATGGATTAACAAAAATAGACACTTGAAGCTTTATGGATCAAATAAATGCTTTCGTAATAAAATTATCTACAACATTGATCTTCATTCGAGAACATCTACTTATTATTGTACAGTTCTATAAGTTAGTTTACATGCAGAAATAAGAATCATATATCCTGAAATGTATGACCAAAAATTTTAATTATTGATAATAAAGGATGTTTATCATGTCCTATGCAACCACATGATTTTTATTTGATCTATCAAGCCTTAAAACATAGAAGGGCTTTGAAAATTTGATGAATGCACAATCTGAATATTACTTGACAAAAAGAGTTACGGATCAATCAAGATTCTTAGCCTTATCGATGTTGCCTTCAACTTTCCAAGTTCTTCTCACTGCTTGTTCCTTGTTCCATTTCATCCTCAACTTAAAAAGTGCACATTGCCAAGTATTAATTAGAGGAAAATATTTGTGATGGAAACTACTAAAATTAGCAGAAATCATCGCACTGCTGCGTGAGCTAGCAAACTCAGGCATAAAAGTTTGCTCATAAAAATAGTACAATCATCAAATATGTTGGAATTTCTAAAAAATGGAATCTCCAAATAGAATTATCTGATTTAGTTACATTGTTGTGTACAATCCTTTTCTATCACAAAATACAATGTGACTGTTCCGGGAATTTCTTTAGTAGGTTTACTAGCTTTGTGAATTATCTGGGCGTACATGAAGCAAACACTGGCAGCACTCGTGGAAGAAAATATATGAACCATCTATGCAAGAAGGAAACGAATTCAGACAAATCATAGGTATATAGTATGAGAAACCATAATGAGGACGTAGATCAAGAATGCAATAACATGCATATGCATGAATCCAGGAGTAGAAACGCATTACCTGGATGGGGTTGGAGCAGTGGAGCCTGACAAGAGGATTGGGACTCCATCGTCGGTTGGCCGCAGCTCCTCGACAAGGGCACGGATAAAGGGGCCCCACGATTGGAGCTTGAGCCACCAGAGCCTGGGCGCCTACTGCGGAGTTGGGGATGGGATGCGCAGGCCTGCACCAAAATGAATAGGTTTGATTTTAGATGTGAGGGAGTAAAAGGATCCTAGCTACCTGACAAACTCGAGCTTGAACATCCAGATGCGACCTGCACGTCCTCGCCACCACCAGATGTGCCCAGCGAAGGCTCACCGCCTCGCTCGTTGAGCCGCCGCCCAGCTCACCGCGCTGTCGCGCCATGCCGCTGTTTCGGCCTTCCTGCTCGCTATGCCGCTACGGCCGCGGCCCCGCTCGTCGCGCCATACCCGCCCCGCCGCCTGCTCAGCACTTCGCCGCCGCCGGCTCGCATGGCAATTTACTTAGGAAATTTTCTTCTCCTGATCCTCAGTATCACATGGCAATATACTTAGGAAATTTTCTTTTGTTATGACATTCAACATTTACATGAATCAAATACGTAATCAAATGTAGAAAATCTAAAACAGAATCTATACAAGGCCAATAACAGGAAGGAAATTTTCATACTTGCTTGCTTCTTCCATGGACAGTTGGTCCTTGATGACATCCTAGTCTCCTGGCCGCTGGTGGCCTGGCGCTAGTTCGAGCAGCCCATGACTCGCCTGATAGTAGCGCAGGGCCTCCCACCCCAAAGCCAGCACTGGTGCCGGGTGCCGCGACGGCCAAGATCACACCACGCGCAGACGCGCTCATGAATCGCGACTCCAGGTAGATGAACAGGGGAGCAAGGGTTAGACGTGGTCACCGATGTTAGAAGGTGGATGACAGCAACGGGAGGCCGGAGTTGATTTAGGGTGTCTTTGGTTGGACTTTTCAAACTGCTTTTGCTTTTGCAAAAGCCAAAAGCCAACCAAAGAGTTTAAACGTTCTAGGTACTTTTGCCCAAAAGCAGCTTTCATCGTAGTACAAATGCAAAATCAACCCCCCCCCGCTTTCAGTGGCTTTTGGGGTAAAAAGTTACCCATTTACCACTGATTATTGAAAAAACGGTTCGTTCTCTCCCCAACCCGTCTGTCCCGTCTCCTCCATCCCACCCCCGCCTCACGCCTCCCGCCCCGGCCCACACCGCCCACCGCCCCACGCCGCCCCGCCCCGGCGCCGCCCCGCGCCGGCCGCCCCGCCCCGGCCACCCTACCCTGGCGCCGTCACGCCCGCCCCGCCCCGCCCCGGCTCGGCGCCACGCCGCGCCGCGGCGCCCCGCCCTGCCCCGGCGCCGTCTTCCTTTTCCTCACCAAGGCAGAGAATCTCCGCATGGCCATGCTGGTCCAGAACCACAACGGGGGCTTCGACGTGGAGCGGAATTCGCGGCTCTTCCACCACCCTGGTGGGCGTGTCGACGAGCAGCTCGTCCGCGCTTGCTACCTCGTTGTGTCCCCCGGTGAGCTGCTCATGGTCGTGAGGATCAAGCCTCGTCCTCAAGAGCCGTGGACGTCGGCGTTCAAGGTAATCCCGTAAGGCCAGACGACGGTTGGTTTTGGGTGCCCCATGATCCTCGAGTTGGCTAGTTTCACATATATTGAGATAACCTTATTAAGATATACAAACTATAACCTTATGTTGAGATATATCATAATTTTATGAACCATTTACCTTGTGTAATTGCTACAATTCTATTTATGTGGACCATATGGATGAAAAACTTAGAAAATTTAATATTTTCCTTTCCAAAAAATACATTTACATGCGAAATAGAGAACATATTAGATTTGTACGAGTATTTTATATATAGACAGTTCCACAAACCTTCAGGGGTATTACAGGTATTTCACCTGCAGCATACAGTTTCCCACAGCTCACAGCTGCTCTAACCAAACGGTCTTCTGCTTTTGCCACAGTAATTTTTTCACAGCTGCTTTTCCACAGGCCACAGCTCACAACAGTTTTTCCAAAAGTCAGAGTACAACTAAACATACCCATACATCACCGCGTCACAGCCGCACAGCCATCGCGAGTCCGCGGTTCTGCGGCAAGGGAAGAGCGATGTCGACCGGACGACGGCCATCAAGATGTCGTCGCAACATTCGTGGCAGCGTTGCCTTGTCCGCTGTGGTGGCGACAGTACGCTGGGGGTGCGGCCTGAGGACGCCTCACCCCCCGGATCGGATCTAGGAGACAATGGTTACCTCATTTTTGTTTTATCAATGAAACTTTTTGGAACCCCCTAACGTTTGGTCCCTTCCCAATATTTAAAATATTCTAAGAAAATGGGGTATTTTTAAAAATGAAAAACTATAATCAAACATATAATTATTAACAAATGTCATAATGGTTTATTCACATAATCAAGCATGTGGAATCAAGGTTGTATTAAATTGAAATGCCAAAGTACGGGTATCATGGAACTAAACTCTGGATTCAAAATCATCTCATTTTTTAAACTAAAGTCATCTCATTTGGAGCAATGGACTTGTTTGAAGTTTTCTTTGCGTGATGTTTTTTCTATCGTGCATGTGGGGTCCACCGTGACCAATCCTGCGCCCTGCGTCGCTGGCCAGTGGGCCCGCCCGCTGCTGACTCCGCCGTGAGCGTGCTTTTTGCCGGCATGTGCTCGGCGCTGGACTGACCAAGCGGGGCTGGCAACAGCGGCCTGCTTCGGGCCGTGCTGGGCCTGCTGTGTGCCCATGCCAGCTGTGCGCTGGACCGCAGAAGCATGCCACGATGGGCAGCAGCAACCGGCCTATCTTTGATCTGGCTACTTTTGCTGCCCTCGGCCCGCGTGCCACACATGAAGACGGGCTGGGCCGGCAGACCCTTGGAGGAATGCAGCCCATGTGCACGCAATGAAAGCCAGTGACTATAACAGCATGAGATCATTTCACACGTTCTAATCATTTAAGTTGTCACAGTTGAACTCTCGCTACAACATATGTGGCTTTGTGACGTTTTACGTCACTGAATAGTTTTTTCGTCACGGTTCGTAATCTGTAACGCTTGCGTGGCGAAAATCCATTCGTCGTCTATGCTCTACAATAAAAGGTATTTTGTGATGAAAATAAATTTTTTTGTCATAAATCTCGTGACGACTTTTATATCATCACTAATTTATGAAGTTCGTTTTTCATCATTATCGATAACAAAAATGTCACCAAACCTTAGATGTGGATGATTATTAGTGACATGTTTTCCCTACTCGTGTCTCTAATAATAGCCATTGGTCATGTATTTTCTCAGACCGCGTCTCTAATTACAGTCATTAATGATGTGTTTTGGGGAAACCACGTCACTGATGTTGAAAATGAAAACAAAAAAAAATAGGAGAGAACAAATAGGTCACGTGTTCACCTCTGTTCATGCACATATTCATACACATACATACGTACATGCAAAAGTTGTACCAGGCAAGCAGTCAAGCAATATAATTTATCCTGAATTCATACATACATACATACATATGTACATGCAAAAGTTGCACCAGGCAAGCAAGCAGGCAAAGAGGATGGTCTGCATTCTGGTCTGTTTGAAGTGTCGCCTCTGGGTTACTCTGCTTTGTATCTCCAGATTGGATGCATAAAAGCTTAGTTTCTTTTCAGACATTCTACTGCACTGCAGCAACATAACAATTAGCGATGAATCAATGGACTTAGTTGTTCAGTAGAAAAAACACTAAAATATGGAAAAGGATTGCTGGACTTGTCATGATTTAAATCGGAGATAAGAACGTATGCTAGGCTCACCTAGAATTATGCAGAGCATTCATCCAAAGTCAGGTTACCTGAAAAGAGCATGGATGGAAACATGAGAACTATACAATTTAATGTGTTCCAAGAAAAAAACCACACCAGCGATTAACCCAATCTGCAAGACCATACAATTTTTTTTAAAAAAATACTAATTTAACTGTGGCATTACCACTTCTCAACTCTGAGGCTAACACTCCTAAGAACAATTTTAAACAGTTCTTATTATTCTTCTATGAATCACATTGTTGCACAGCAATATTTGAATAAAAGGAGGTGCACCGAAAAGTGGATAGCTTGCTGATTCAGTATTTTCTCTAGTAACTAAATAGAAACCACTACATTCTATGCTGAATTTTTTTGGAGGGTTAGAGTACAAATAAAACCCAACCAATATGAGTAATCATCTAGGACTGAACAGGAACCGACCAGCAACAGTTGCTAGTGGCTAAGCATCGAGAACAGTTCTAGGAACACCCGTTATCAGTTTAATAATGTCAAATATGGTTTCTCCAACAAAGCATAATGAAACAGCAACGAAATTGACACCTTCGGCAATTACAAAGTCTGTGCCGAGCTAATCCTGAACAAGTTGTTACAAGAAAAGGAGCAGCATTGTTGAAACAAGAAGCATGTATCTATCCATGCTATAACTTAAGGTTCTGAATTGCGGTTGCAAAAATTAGCAAGTTAAGTGCAGGATGACACAAGTTTATTCATTCTGATCACATAAGATTCTACCAATCATTAATCATTCAGAATGAAGCACCATACGAACACCGCTATTTTGGTTGGTGCTCTTTTTATCTTGGGCTCTCCTGTAAAATGTGTTCCCATTTATCTCGTACCCTTAAAATGTTAGGATATTCCAAGATGGTCCCCTAGCCAACCACGCCAGCTGTTCCGGATATCCATGTTATGCATTAGATGCTTCCCCAAAAAACTGTCGAAAGAATCTACGTGTCGACATGTAATCCAGGCCTCAGACTTTTCTGGGAATTTGGAGCACAGAATCTTCTTATGTTCCTCGATGTACGAATCCACCAAGAAGGATTGATGAAGAACCGCGTAATTTGCTTTTTTGATCGAGTCATATAGTTTCTTTCCTAGTGTGCCCTTTCTGTCAGACCCGGGCCCACAAGACTATGCACATAGCGTACATATCCTAGGATAAGGGATGGTATATGGCCCACGCCCACTCATACAGTAGTAAAACTAGTCGGAGACGGTAGGAAACTATCCGAAAAGTACTCGGGTAGGATTCCTGGGATCGTATCCGACTAGGACTTCCATGTAACCCTATCCCCCCAAACTATATAAGGGCGGACAGGGACCCCCTCCAACTAGGAGATCACCCGATCACCACCTAAGGCAATACAAACCACACAGGACGTAGGGTATCATGCTCTTGACGGCCCGAACTTGTCTAAACTTTGTGTTCCTTGCACCTTCGAGTTCCTGATCTCGGCGACACCCTACCAACAAACTCACCACCTCGAGGGTATTCCTCGGTGGGCGTGGCGGTAAAACATCGACAGCTGGCGTGCCAGGTAGGGGTGTTCATCGAGCATCTACCAGAGAACTCGATGGCGTCTCTCAGCTTTACCAGCACCATGCTTGATGAGGGCACAACTTTCATCTTCAGTTCCTGGATCTGCGTTTCGTGTACTGGAAGGGCTTAGAGCCCTCTGAACTACTCGACTACGACTCCCGCCTTGTGGCCTTCACGCAGGAACTGCCCTTCCAGGAGGACAAACCTCTCTCTCCCATCTCGGAAGAGGGAGACGGTAGCACAGAGCTACTTGAGTACAGCCATATGGCTGACAACTCGCTGGATCGCCAAGTCTACATGGCTTCTCTTCGCAACGCGGATGACGACGAACTACTCGCGGACGTGTCTGCCGACGAGCTTACGGCGGACGCCCCCCAGGATGAGAACGAGGAGCACAGAAGGATCCAGCGGTTGAAGAACGCCAAGCGCGCCCAGCGCAGGTAGAACACGAAAAACGTGCTCGCAATCCAATGTACCAAAGGAACCTCAACAATGCTTTTGCAGCAGCTGCGGATCGGGAGTATCGTACACCGATTGGCGCCATTGCAGAAGCAACGCTCCTAGCTCAACAATTACCACCCAACCCACAGATACAAAGGCTGCAGTATCTAACCCAGCGTGCGCTCGTGCAACTCGATGGGAAACATCCAGTGTCTTCCACTCGGAACATGCCTTCGAGGTCTGAGCGCCATGGTGACACTGCGCAGATCAGCGGCACCCCCGGAGAAGGCCCTGGGAACAGGAGAAACGACAATCGCCAGCACAACGAGGGCCACCAGTCCCCGCGTGGCAACATCAAACAAGAAGTACAACAATCCACTCACCAACCTCGTAACCAGCATGACGCAAGGCCTCAAGGGCAAGCTTCACCCGAGGCCAGCCTTCACGACGCTCCCACGATCGATCTCAGGCAGAAGATCAATGATGGCCACGACGTGCGGTGCATCATTGAGGCAAGGAGACGGGACCGTCCCGACAGGTACCACGACGAGGACGATAACGACCACTTCCCCGCATTCACCTCCAACATTACTGAAAATCCTATCCCAAGAATTTTAAACCAGTCGGGATCCCCAAGTATGACGGCAAGCAAGACCCGCGTCAATGGATTCGATGCTACTCCATTGCCATCGAGGTCTCCAGGGGATCCAACTCCACCAAGGCACTCTACTTTCCGGTGGCATTGGAATCCGAGGCCCTCACTTGGCTTGAAAGCCTCAAACCAAACTCCATCAACTCCTGGGAGGACGTCAAGCGGGCCTTCATCGACAACTTCCAAGGATCCCTGATCAGAGCAGGCACTCGCCATGATCTGTCCTAGGTCAAGCAGGAGATGAACGAGACCCTGAGGTCCTACACTTGGTGTTTCTTCGAGATGCGTGCCACCATAGCCAACATCATCGATGAGAACATCATCCGCTACTTCCAGAGCGGACTCTTCTCGAAGCACACGTACCACAACTTCGGACACAATCGCCTGACTACTGCCGTGGAGCTACGTGACATGATGGCACGGTGGGCCGACCAGGAGGACGAGGAGAATGACCGCTTCCCCAAGCGCAACAGCGACGAGCAGGACAACGGCAACAACCACTTCGACAAGGGCCAGCGAACCACTCGGGGAATCCCTAAAAGCGCAAGCTAGACCAAGAAGTCGTGGCTGTCGAGCGTAATCCGCGTGGCAAGAAGTCGGGGAGCAACGAGGCACAGTTTGAGAAAGTCCTACACAAACAATACCTGATGCACCCGAAATCACGACATACTCTCTTCGAGTGCGTCAGCCTCCGCAAGTCACTCAACGCTCCACCGCTTCCCCAAGCCGGAAAGCGAAAGGACCAGGAGGACGACGACGAGGGTGACAAGTTGGGGGCTCAAGATTTCCAGGACCCGAAGAATGTCATCAACGTTATCTTCGGTGGAGACGGCGGCTTCCCCTCCAAGCGCGCGCAGAAGTTGACCCTGCGCGAAATCCTCTCTGTAGAGCCTGCCATGCAAAAGCCTCTGAGATACACCGAGGTCCCGATTTCCTTCTCCAGGGATGATCAATGGACTAGCTTCTCCAAGCTGGTAAAATTCCCGCTCGTCTTAGATCCTATCGTGGCGGGTTCACAGCTGACCTGAGTACTCATCGACAGCGGGAGTGGCCTCAACCTGCTCTTCGCGAATACTCTGAAGAAGATGGGGTTGGACATTTTCAACATGCTCACCCCTAGCAGAGCTCCGTTCTATGGTATCATCCTGGGAAATGCAGCTACACCACTCGGTTCAGCGGTCCTGCCAGTTACCTTTGGTACGAAGGACAACTACCACACGGAGTACAGCAAGTTCGAGGTGGCTGACTTCGAGTCATCATACCATGCCATCCTTGGCAGACCAGCACTGGCCAAGTTCATGGCCGTGCCCCACTACGTCTACCTGCTACACAAGATGCCAGGCAAGACAAGCGTACTCACGTTCCGCGGTGACTTGAAGAAGTCGTACGACTGCAACCAGAAGGCAATCGAGTACACCGCGACATCACGCGTGCCAGAGCCCTCGGCAGAAGTACTCATGGCCGCGCAAAAGCTCACTGACTCAGAGATGGAGATCTCCAACCAGAGGCCTAGCCAGTCGAGGGTTAAACCCAACCCCAGCAACGTCGGCATCAAGGCCATCCAACTGCAAGAAGGCGACTCGTCCAAGACTGCTTTGATTGGAGGAGGCTTGAGCGACAAATAGGAAAGCGCGCTCATCAGCTTCCTTAGGTCTAACCGAGATATATTCGCGTGGAAACCAGCGGATATGCCAGGGGCGCCTAAGGAGTTGATCGAGCATTGCCTAAAGGTCGACCCTAAAACCACTCTGAAGAAGCAATGACGCTTCGCTCCCGACAAGAGGGAGGCCATCAAGAAGGATCTAGCAAAACTACTCGCGGCTGGTTTTATTAAAGAAGTATACCACCCCGAGTGGTTAGCCAACCCTATACTAGTCTTGAAAAGAATAATAATGAATGGTGGATGTGTGTGGATTACACTGATCTCAACAAACACTGCCCGAAGGATCCCTTCACGCTCCCACGCATCGACCAAGTCATCGACTCTATGGCTGGCTGCGTCCTGCTCTCCTTCCTCGACTGCTACTCGGGTTATCACCAGATCGCTCTCAAGGAAGAAGATCAGATCAAGACAGCGTTCATCACCCCCTTTGGAGCATATGCATACACAACCATGTCCTTCGGGTTGAAGAATGCTTGAGCCACCTATCAGCGGGCCATCCAACTGTGCCTTGCTGATCAGCTACATTGCAACATTGAAACCTACGTGGACGATGTGGTTATTAAGACCAGATCCCACGACGAGTTCATCCCTAATCTCGAGGAAATGTTCAACAGCTTATGCAAGTTTTGATGGAAGCTTAACCCAACCAAGTGCGTCTTCAGCGTCCCACAAGGAAAACGACTTGGTTTCATCGTTAGTCACCGAGGTATTGAAGCAAACCTGGAGGAGATCACTGCCATCACAGCCATGGACGCTCCACGGACGATCAAGGATGTCCAGAAGCTCACAGGCTGTATGGCGGTCCTTAACAGATTTATCTCCCGACTTGGAGAACGGGGATTACCCTTCTTCAAATTGCTCAAGCGTCATGACAAGTTCCAGTGGACCGAGGAGGCAAAGCAGGCGCTGCAAGATCTCAAGCATCATTTGCAGTCACTCCCCATCCTGACAGCTCCCCAACCAGGAGAGAACCTGCTACTCTACATCGCTGCGACTACTCATGTCATCAGCATGACAATCGTGGTGGAGCGCCAAGAGGAAGGCCATGCTTTCAATGTGCAGCGGCCAGTATACTTCATCAGCGAAGTCCTTTCTGAATCTAAGGTTCGTTACCCGACAATTCAGAAGCTACTCTACGGCATACTCATCACTTCCAGGAAGCTTCGCTATTATTTCGACGCATACAACATCTCGGTGGTCACTAATTTCCCGCGGATATCCTCCACAATCGGGACGCCACCGGGCGCATCTCCAAGTGGGTAGTGGAACTGGGGGCTCTCACCCTCGACTTCAAACCCCGGACGGCCATCAAGTCGCAGGCACTAGTCGATTTCATGGTGGACTAGGGAGAAAACCAAGTAGAAGCCCGGCCAACTAGCCAGAGCATTGGGTCATGTACTTTGACGACTCACTCAAGCTTGGAGGTGGTGGCACAGAGTACTCTTCATCAGTCCAAAAGGAGAACAACTCAAGTATGTGTTCCAAATACTATTTGAGGTCTCCAACAACGAAGCCAAGTACAAGGCACTATTGCACGGGCTACGCCTGACAGTCTCCCTAGGCATCAAGCGACTGCTTATCTACGGCGACTCCTTGCTGGTGGTGCAACAAGTCAACAAAGAGTGGGACGTCAACAAGGACACCATGGACGCGTATGTCGCAGAAATACACACGCTCGAGAATAAGTTCTCGGGGCTGGAAATCCATCATGTGATTCGCGACAACAATGTGGGACTGGATGTGCTCTCGAAACTGGGTTCTGATTGAGCTAACGTCCCACTGGGAGTTTTCTTCACGAGTTGCATCACCCATCCATCAAGACACCAGATTCAAGTACCATCGCTCAGGGTCCAAAGGAACCCGACTGAGAGGTCTTGATGATCGAGGTCGACTGGCGAGTGACGTTTATCGACTACATCCAGGAGCACAAACTACCCCCCGGCATCGACCCAAAAAGTGCTGAGGCTACACGCATTCTAAGGCGCAACAAAGCATACGTTCTAGTCAGGGACAACTTGTACAAGCGTGGATCAGCATCAGGCATACTCGTGAAGTATGTCCGTACGGAGGAAGGCAGAGAAATACTCCAGGAGATTCACGAAGGCGTGTGCGGGAACCATGCTGCTTCTCGCACATTAGTTGGCGAGGCTTTTAGATCTGGTTTCTACTGGCCGACTGTTTTGGCAGATACCAAAACACTCATTCGCCAGTGCACAAACTGCCAGTTCTTCAGCAAACAGCCCCATGTTCAAGCTCACAACCTTATCACCATACCACCTTCATATCCGTTTGCATGCTGGGGCCAGGACATGATAGGGCCTTTGACAGTTGCGCTAGGTGGTTTTAGTCACGTGTTGGTGGCCATTGATAAGTTTACCAAGTGGATCGAGTACAAGCCAATCACAACGCTCTCTGCAGATCGAGTGGTTAGCTTCATCTGCGACATCTTGCACCGTTTTGGCTTCCCCAACACAATAATCATGGACCTAGGATCCAATTTCCACTCGCATCAGTTCTAGGACTTTTGTGAATGCAGTGCCATTGAGGTCAAGTATGTTTCAGTAGCTCACCCACGAGCCAACGGCCAGGTTGAGCGCACCAACGGCTTGATTCTTGATGGCTTGAAGAACAGACTCTACGACGAGAATAGTAAAAAGGGTGATAAGTGGATCAACGAGATCTCGTCAGTAATCTGGGGGCTTCGTACACAACCAAGCAAAGCCACAGGACAGTCACCTTTCTTTCTCGTATATGGGTCTGAAGCTATATTACCGGCTGACGTCATGTGGAAGTCTCCTCGACTGGAGATGTATGAAGAAGGCGGGACTGGCAGCGCAAGACATCTCGAACTTGACTCAGCTGAGGAAATCAAATGCAATGTCTTGCTCCAGTCGGCCCGCTACTTACAAGGAGTCCATCGTTACCATGACCGGAATGTTCAACGACGCTCTTTCAATGTGGGAGATATGGTTCTTCGATGAATCCAGGATGAAACCGGGCTGCACAAGCTTAATTCATGATGGGAAGGGCCTTTCATCGTGCACAATGTTACAGGACCAGGGTCGTATCGCTTACAGTACCCTGATGGCCAGGAGGTTCCAAACTCCTGGAATATTGAGCATTTATGATACTTCCATCCTTAGCCAACCAAGACATCTTCTGTCGGCGGCTGCAGATCAAAACTTCCAGCACAACTCCATTTTACTGGTTTACGACTGGTATTACGCGCAAGTTTGCTGAAGGGGCCTCGCTCCCATATTTCCAGTAACAGATTACTAGTTTCCGACTAGTATCCAATGTTACTGAAGGGGCCTCGCTCCCATACTTCCAGTACAACTCCGTTTTACTGGTTTACGACTGGTATTACATGCAAGTTTGCTGAAGGGGCCTCACTCCCATACTTCTAGTAAAAGATTACTAGTTTCCGACTAGTATCTTATGTTACTGAAGGGGACTCGCTCCCATACTTCCAGTACAACTCCGTTTTACTTGTTTACGACTGGTATTACGCGCAAGTTTGCTGAAGGGGCCTTGCTCCCATACTTCCAGTAACAGATTACTAGTTTCTGACTAGTATCCTATGTTACTGAAGGGGCCTCACTTCCATACTTCCAGTACAACTCCATTCTACTGGTTTACGACCAGTATTATGCGCAAGTTTGTTGAAGGGGCTTTGCTCCCACACTTCCAGTAACAGATTACTAGTTTCCGACAAGTATGCTATGTCACTGAAGGGGCCTCGCTCCCAGGACAAGGTGTTTACTAGTTCCTGACTAGTTTTACGCGTGTTCGACTACTTCGACTACGCGTCTCGCCTATAAATCTTGTCGAAATCGACTCCGGCTAGTCGACTTCATCGACAGTACAAGATCCAGCGGCAACTTGGCCAATGCCTAAGCTCGGGGGCTGGCGCCACCAACTACTAGGTGCATCTTGTGCGACTCATCAAGCTCCCAGGCTCGGGGGCTGGATACGGCACGGCTCTCAGAGATCGAGGTTTGATTTGAGCGGTAATTTCAGGCGTTTTTTGGATAAGATATTTGTTTAACCATTTTTTCACGGAAGTAATTCCAAAAAAGCGGTTTTCAAATTTCTGAACCAATTTGCTCATCTTAACCATCAAATCTTGACTGTCATATATCGCATGCCATGATTCCTCGGATCCTTTATTCAAAACCTTGAGGATTTGGATTCAAGCCTCGGGGGCTGGAGGGACATGTGTCATCAGCGACTTATTTTTTAAATCTTTTGGAAGATAAGGATAGAAGACTCAAGACTAAATTGACCCTCAACCTGATTCTACGAGTCAACCTAAGGCTCGGGGGCTACTCCATATGGAGTACGAGTTCAATTGCACCCCATATAAAAGAAGACTTGACAACTACTCGGGGCATGAGCACCTCACAGCCTCGATGCAGCTAAGGATGTACTCGGAAGACACCTTCGAGATGGAGTTTGGGAGAACTCAAAGACGCCTTCAGAAGTACTCGGGTGCCTGCAGTACTCGACTAAGAAGAGCTCGGGGGCTTGTCAGACCCGAGCCCACGAGATTGTGCACATAGCGTACATTTCCTAGGATAAGGGATGGGACATGACCCACGCCCTACATCTGTTGTAACTACTTGTAGCGTAGTAGGACTACTCATACAGTAATAAAACTAGTCGGAGATGGTAGGAAACTACCCGAAAAGTACTCGGGTAGGACTCCTGGGCTCGTATCCGACTAGGACTACCATGTAACCCTGTCCCCTCCAAACTATATAATGGCGGATAGGGACCCCCTCCAAATAGGAGATCACCGATCAGCACCTAAAGCAATACAAACCACACAGGATGAGGGTATTACACTCTCGACGGCCCGAACCTGTCTAAACTTTATGTTCCTTGCACCTTCGAGTTCCTGATCTTGGCGACACCCTACCTACAAACTCACCACCTCGGGGTATCCCTCGGTGAGCGTGGCGGTAAAACACCGACACTATATTCATACCCAAAAGTCTAGTGCAAGTCTAAGATTACAAACAACATCACTATGAAGTGGATTATTTGATGATGCTATATATTGGCTGGTTCAATAGCTTCATAATTGTTTTAATGCGACAAACAATCAATTTCTTGTTTGATCAGCCCCTTTTAGTCCAAGAGATTTATATGGATGATTTTATTGCAGAGAGTTTGATGAGCCTAGCAAAATTGCCCTAGAGCTTTAAGATACCCTATCAACCAACTTTGCCTTTGCTTTTTGAGTGTTGGTGGACCTCATTTCTGAAACCAAACACCCTATGTTCTAGACCAGAACAAATTCTAGAAACATTGCATGTTTGACATGCCCAAGCAGATAATAAAAATGGAGGCTTTAAAAGGTTAGAAATATAGTATATCAAAATTTTGTGCTTTCAACTCAAAGTCCACATACAAGCACGTCCACTAAATGTCAAAATCATGTCACATTATGTCCTAAGATTGATTTTGTAGGATATTTTTCCATGATGCAAAAAAAATCTAAATGCAAAAAAATTGTTAGGTGATACAAAATACCATAACATGCAGTAATAGGTCTTCTCTTACCGTATCTCTTCCTGCACGACTCCATTATATCTCGAGTGGCAACCTTCAACTCCTACACCAATTTCAAACTTTCAAAACATGTTGAGTTGCTTTATTTCAATTCAAACACACATTAAATGAAATTGAGTGAACAAGTTTTGGCCAAAAAATATTCAACCTAGATCCAAAACTTTTGATCTCCTGTCAAGGTCAAACGATAGATCTGGATCAGGGGCAGAATCACTTTTGAAGATAATAGAGATGTAGATGCGGCGATGTACTTTGCATTGGAGTAAATGTAATCTGGGCTTAGGAGCCATATTGTCAACTGGAATATAATGCCTCCGTTGTTTGAATACATGTTCAACTAATTAGTTTACCTTCAACTTAGGGATGGTTGACATAGAGGCTCCTGTGCAATAGATAATAAGGAAGTGTGAGCGGGCCACCTCTTGGTCATCGATGCCTTTGTGGACTTTTTACCCTACCAGAAAATGAGCCTTCAATACTTGGTAGAAAGGGCCTTAAGCACCGGTTCTAGAACTGGTACTACGAAATCGAGACTAAAAGTCATGGTCTTCATTACCAGGTGTTTTACCTGATGCCTAAGGTAAAGGTTCCACCCGGTACCAAGCATTTTTGATTAAAAAATATATTAAACCCAGGAAGAGACCCACACGCGCACCTCAAAATATATCACAAGTCACACAATTTTTTCATGTGAAATACGCGCGCGTGCGGTGGCCGGGATTCGAACCAGCGACCTTTTGCCTCGCGTGAACCTTCTTTACCATCTCACCTACATAGCAGTTGTGATTGAGAGGAAAATACTTTCCTTTTAAAGTAACCCGTGGAGGACCCTTAGTACCGGGTGGTGTTACCACCGGTACTAAAACCGGTATAAACTAGACCCAGTACTAATGCTAGCATTCGTACCAGGTCTTCTTTGTGCCGGTATTTTTGAGGTGGATCTTTTGTATATTTTCTAGTAGTGTTAGTGCTTATGGTTATGCAAAATATAGTAGGTATTATAAAAATATCATTTCCAATGTGGCCATAAAGAAAGCATTTCCAATGTGGAAAATTATATATGTTGCATATGCGACTGGTATATTTTTGTTGTTCTAGAATATTTTTTTCGTGTATAACTGTTGGCGCTAAAATCGGCTAGACAGGAATCGGCCGATGGTCTTCAGCGTCGGACACACGACCCGGGAGAATCTGCTTAGCTCCTGTTCGGGTTATTGCCCTGGTGCGGTTCGCGCGGCGTGCCAGTCAATCTGATCTGTTGATTGACAAGGAAATAAGAGTATTAAATTCAGGGCACTCCGATCGGCTGGGGTTCCGATCTGTCCCTAAGAGCGTATCGGCGAATCGGCCGATTTGCTATGAAGATGATCGGCTATGGATCAGCCGATAATCGTGTAATAATTGCAAAGAAACTGCTGGAGCAACTTAAACAATTATTACAGATGCAACACTTGAAAATAGATCTAATCGGCTATGTGATGATGAACGAAGAAGGGCGATGATAAAGTCGATAACTCTAATTTCAAGCTGGATAACTGGTGATAATACTAGAACAACAGGTAAAACCTATAATTCCAGTAAATATCGATAACTGGTGAATAAATCCAAACGAAACCACAGCGATGCGCCCGTAGTTAAAGCTCGGATGTTACTCGATAAACGGAACCTACCAATTGGCCGGAGCTCAAGTTGATGCAGCCCTGCCAATCCGTACGAACTCGTGAAAGAAGAAAAAGTATTGGCGAAGTCGCCGACTTGAAAGTAAAGTGCTGGAAAAAGTAGAAGTGTTTTGTTGATTGATGTGTTCATATCATACAAAGCCCTGACGACTCCTATTTATACCCTAAAACTAGGACTCCTGGTCGATTACGACTTGTTACAACCTTATTTAAAACAGAAAAACTACTATATCTATAACATCTTTAAAAAGGAAATGGACTCCCGCAGAATCTTCCGCCGCCGTCTTCTAATCCAATCAGGACTTTTCCAATTGCTTCTTGACCGAATTAGCATCGCTCTGTTGACCAACATCAGGCCACTTTTGACCGGGATCCTCTGTTGTGGCCCCAATCTGTTGGCGCAAGCTATATCACCAATCGGCCGATTTCCAACTGTTACCTCAATCGGCCGATTCTTTACTGTAACCTTTAGATCTACCGTATCGGCCAACCTCTCCTCCTGACGCCGATCCAACATGTGTCAAAATCTGGCGTCAACACATGCCCCCCAGTTTCGGAGTAAAACATAATTTTTACTTCGAAACTCTTTTCTTTAATCTTTTTCTCCGAAACGGGCTCAGTAAAAATCTCCTTCTATCTCGCGGTCTTCCGCAAAATGATTGCAATTTCCTCAGACCGAGCGCGCGAAACGACTGCTCCCCTGGAATTCGTGTAGACGGCGCGGCAAAAAAAAATCCCGCCTTTACCCTTTCTCTCTCGGATCATCCTTATGTACTGGCATTCTCCGCCTACTTTTCCCATGAATCTAGTATTTTCCTCCAGCGA
This sequence comes from Panicum miliaceum, assembly GCA_032594955.1. Taxonomy (NCBI): domain Eukaryota; kingdom Viridiplantae; phylum Streptophyta; class Magnoliopsida; order Poales; family Poaceae; genus Panicum; species Panicum miliaceum. Next base: position 9,460,599 of record CM064072.1, read on the forward strand.
ACCACTGTTCATCTTCCTCCCGAGCCCTCTCGATCTCCAACTGCTCACTCCGGCAATCTCGCTTGCGACCCCCGCTTCAACCTCCCAATGGCGTTACCATCAGCAACCTCTCCAACCACGGAGGCTCTATCGGCAACCCCCTCAGCGGCGGCGGCCCAATCGGCGGCTCAACTGGCAGCCCCATCGGCGATGATGATCTTCATCCCGGAGGTAATCACTTGAAATTTTCCCCTTTTGCCTTTCTACTGCTCCAGCATTTTCTGGATCCATTCTCAGTTTTTTCCTCTTTTTCCTCCTTTTTAGGCATTTAGGCACCAGATTACCATTCCTCTTTCAGAATCCCCCGATCTTATCTGCTTAGGCCCCATGGGAAATCCCGATCCAACTGACCTGATCAACCTAGAGACCCATAGAGTCCCGTTCAAGCAATCGCCTATGGATTTAGATCAGTGGGCAGGTGCTTTTAGGTTCTGGCCGAATGAGACCCCTGGCTGGAGAGAATGGTACCATAGAGTAGCCAGGTCTAGGAAAGTTCAGTGGGAAGAACTGAAAATCGGCCAATGCATAGACCTCTCTCTATCCCAGATGGAGAAAAATGAGCCCTTGGTCATAGCGGCTTCTTACTTCTGGTCCGACGCACTCAATGCATTCCTTTTTGGATATGGACCCATGACTCCAACTTTGGCCGATGTCTTGTTGATGACCGGCCTTGACATCTCCTCCTCTGATACTCCCTTTGATTATCTGGTTAAGCCATCACATCGGCTAGAAACCAAAGGAATCGGCGGATGGAAGGGGTTCATCAGCAAAAATATGAGGACTGGGACAATTTTAGAGAGAGAGCATACTACATTCCTGATGATGTGGCTGGAAAAACATTTTTTCTGTGGCAGAGCAGTCGGCCCTTCTTCTAACACCTAAGCCTTGGCAGAAGCTCTGTCACTAGGATCGGCCGTTCCCCTTGGAAAGCATCTGTTGGGATTGGCCTACCACATGATGCACCAAATCGGCACTAAGCTGTCAAAAGGGGAGCCGATTGGGAATCCTGGCGGTCCTTGGTGGTTCATCACTCTCTGGCTCAACCTATATATGAGCAAGGTCTCTCAACAACGAATAGAGACCAAAACTTTTCCCAACATTGAGTCACAGGAAAACAAAACTGTCCGACGACGCTGCAGATCCTTTGGAGAGGCGGCATCGGCCTTCCCTGGCTGTCAATTCACTGTTGCCCGCACGACTGAATACTTCAGATGCTTCTACAATGGCTTCAGTGAAGAGACTGTCAGCTGGCATCCCTATCGGACAGTAGAGCCGATTTTTGAACTTCCCATCTGCTACGACTTCTCCACTCATACTTTTGATAGGGAACTTATGGATACCCTGATTAAGCCAGGGATTTTGCTGGCCAACTTCTTCTCTGGAAAGGACTCTCCCACATATGAGTTCTATAATCCATCGGCTGCAGCAAGGCAACTGGGCTTTGGTCAACTGCCGATTCGGGTTTACTTCGCCGGTCAAGCAAAATTCAGAGATGAACTGACCAAGAGTCTTGACTACAATCGGTTGTGTAACTTAGTGCCAGATTCTAGCACCATTGACCTAAACAATTGGACAGTGGCCTCTTTTGCCGTTCAGCAATTCAAACTATGGTGGGCAGAATGGAAGCAATACCTGTGACGACCCTGGTTTTTGCAATTCCAAAAATAATCAATGACATTAGCCTAACTCCATGTTTTAAACCAACTAATGAGAGGGTGGAAAGAATTAAAACGGGTACAGTTGGAATTCGAATTTAATTTGGGCACATTTGGACACATTTGAAACTTTTAAAATAACTTCAAAACCATAAGCCAAATGAAATTTTGCCTGAAACCAAAGTTGTAGAACTTTTTATTTTGAACAACTTTCGTGTTCAAAAGTTTTTGAAATTCAAATCAGAAAGAGGAGAAAACGCCCTGTTTGCACCCAGCCCCCTGAACTTTTTCGAATTTTTGCATTTCGGTCCCTGGCGTCTCCCCCTCCTCTGCCGCGCCGCGCGCGCGCGCGCCTGCCCGCCGCGCGCCAGGTGGCCGGCGTCGCCTGACCGGCGCGAAGCGCCAGGCCAGTGGCCGCCGCACCACCCCGCCACGGCCGGCTTTGCCCCGCCCCGACGCCGCGCGGCCAGTCCCTGCCCGCGCGTGCTGCCGCGCCCAGGACGCCGCCCGCTCGCCCAGTGGCCGCGCTCCGCCGTGCCGCCCCGGCCCCCGCGCCCCACCAGTCGCCGCGCCTGCCCTCCGCCCGAGCCGCTGCCGCTGCTGCTTCCCCACTCCGCGCCCGGCGCTATCTCCTCGCGCCCACGCCACAATCGCGGCCGCCCAGTCACCGCGCCCGCTCGCCGCACGCCGCGCCGGCGTTCTGCCGCCGCCCGCCGCGCCCAGTGCACGCCGCTGCCGTGCCCCGCCCCGCGCGTCGCCCAGGCATCTCCACGCCCCCCTCCTGACCCTATAAAAGCCCCGCCCCGACCGCCCGCGCGAGCCCCCGGCCACCAGAACGCCTCGCCGCGCCATCGCCGCCGCCGAGCACCGCCCGCCCGTGGACAGCCCACTGCCGCCGCCCACTGCCCAAACTGAGCACCCAGCCACCACTACATCACCTCACCGCAGCTCGCCGACCCACCCAACGCCACCCAGAGCCACCGGAGCACCGCCGCCCGCGCTGCCGTCGCCGCCGCCGCCCCTGCTCGCCGTGGACAGCACGACCCCGATCCCCTCCGTCCAAGCCGAGCCCCGGAGTAGCTTCCCCACGCGCCACTGAAGCTCACCGACCGGACCACGCCGCCCCAAGCCCGCCGGAGCACCGCCGTCGACGCGAGCCGCGCCGCCGCCGCCTCTGCTCCAACGCCGGCGAGCCCTTCCCGGCCGTCCCCCACCTGAACAACACCCCCACAAGGTAGCCCTCGCACCCCTGAACCTTCCCCGACCCCCGCCCCTCGCCGCCGGCGAGCCCCCTCGCCGGAATTTCGGCCGGCCGCCGCACCCGAGCCGCCGAGGACCCAATTGCAAGGATTTAAATCTTTAGAAGGGTCTGAGCGCAAGATTCAAGGACCTAGTTGTAAAAGAAAATTTCAAACCTAGATTCAAATTCAGTGAACTTGTAAAATTCGTATAAAATCGCAGAAAATTCAGAAAAATGCAAACTCAACTGTTCTGGAATCCTCAGAACAAACTCTACCACTTTTGTTACAAAAATTTTCTCAGAATCTCCAAATATTTTTGCTCTACATTAAATAGAAGCTTAAAAGGACATATTTTATACCCACTGTTCTAGAACAATGCTGACCCTAAATTTTGGGCAGTGAATTAGTTGCTGGATGATTAGGACTGTGTAAAAAGATCAGGCCCAAATTCCATCCCTAAATTTACTGTTTGTTAAACTTAGTTTTATTGCATGTGTAAGTAGAATGTTTATCCCTGCAGTTAGGTGGTGAGTCACCCATTGAAACTTTTCCTATGCTAATGAATTGGTACCTAGAAGCCAGGGAAAAATTAGGAGAATTTTTATCCCACAGTAACCCACTTATTTGATTTATGTGCTAATAACATACATTAAATCAAGAAAATAGTATCTTAGCTTGGAAAATCCCCAAATTTTTACTAGGAGCTACACTATGGTAGAGGTTTCTGTGTAAAAAGTTCCATGGACAAAAACCCTGTGTAGGGTCCTGTAAAAATGAATCTTTGAATAGCCTAGGTGTAGAATATCATATTTTCTATGCTCTAAATACTGCATAATAAATCCTACAAAAATTACAGTAGCTTCTGCATGCCCAAGTGAGAGCTCTGTAAAAATCTTAGACACAATTGTTGCACCAATTGTTCTGTACAAAAAGAACAAGTATCTAACAGCAACAATGAAATATATTTTTCAGAATTAATCTGTTACATAAAACTGGCTGAAAATTTTACAGTAAGCACATCTTTCCTTGATGTGCCTAAACCCAAAATTTCACGACCAGAAACTATCCCTTGTAGTAATTACTCTCAAATCATGATCAAGTGCTATTTCCACGACTTAAACTTGTGCACTCATGTAGAATCGACAACTCTCGCCGACGGAACCTACGAGCTGGTGCCCGCGTCCGAGAGTGAGCAGCGTGAAGCTCAAGCAAATCTAACTGAAGCTTTTGAAGACCCGAGCCCAAGTTCGGAAGATTCCCAAGCGAACTGCGAAGGCAAGCCCCGGAGCATAACCCATTCTTTCCGAAATTATGCAACTCATTACTCTTGCTTGTGCATTAAGTTTATAGGAGTTGGATGAAAACTTAGTTGCATGATGTCAGGAACCCTTGCTTGAAAACTAGATGTAAGGTTCGATAGAATGCTGTGCTAATAGGACTCCGGTAAAAGTCGAGTGATTTCCTGTCACTCGCGAGAAAATAGGAGTTGAATGACTACTACACGCTGCAATCATAAGGACACGGACGGGTTATGTAACGATGGTTACGATTGAGGCCCGTCTGTCTAGTGAAAAATGCTAAGGCCGCAGGGTGTGGTAGTGATGGTTAAGTCTTTGAACGTACTAAACACATGCCGAGATTATGGGAATCGGTAAGCTTAAGTACCTGATTGGCCCGGCAAGGGGACGGCATCCTACCCTTTGAACTTCGGTCCCATGTGCATATGGCGAGTGCAGAGAGTGGTCACGACCCGGCGCCGAACCGTGGCGTGGGGCTCTTGTACTCTCGGAGGGTAGCCCCGATCCACGACTCGGAAAGAAAGGGGAAAAGTTGCACGTGTGACTCTAGGGAGTAACCACGTGACGTGTGTTTGGGTTTCCCTTGCAAGGTTAAGAAATTCGATTCGAATCGTCCGTTTCTCACGGCTATTGAGACTGCTTAACCATTTTTACCCACAGAGTAAGAAGAGGAACAATGATGATGAATGAACTGGATGGATGGAAAATTTAATGCTTCACCCTGTATGCTTTAGATAGTTGCTTACCTAGACTGGCTAACGAAACTAGAATCTTGAGCTAAAAGTTGAAAGTAAGGACCCACTTGTAGGTGCTGTTCGGCAAAACAAACCCCTGAGCCAAAAAGCCTGGCATGTCTAGAGTCGGTGGAGTAGTTTCCACTACACGGGTAAGTCTTGCTGAGTATTAGTATACTCAGTCTTGCTTGTGACTCGTTTTCAGGTGAGACCTTCGAAGACATGATTGCTAGCTTGACTTGGCCCTGCACTCTTCCCCCTGGTTGGTCGGTGGAATGGGATGCGCTCCCGTCCAACGGAGATAAGGCCGAGTGATGTCTCGTACGGGCTTCATCGAGACATCCTGTATCGTCGAGTAGTTTCCGTTGTTTATTTCCGCTGCAATTTAACTCTGAAGAACTTATTTATGTTAATTGAAGTACTTGTTTTCTAAACACAGAACTAGGTCTGTAATATTTACTTATGCTAATGATGTAATATTTGCTGGAATGTGGTATTCTCTGGGCTCATCGTCGCATGAGCATTTGTATGTACGGTGCTCGATCCGTTCACCGTGGTTGTATCGGGAGGTTATACCCGACAGACCAGTGGATTACTCCGTTTGAAGTGTAAGGTTAACCGAGGATGCCCTAATGGTGATGGTTAATACACTTGAGCCGGATTAATTCAGGTGGTTCTGCCACAGCTGGTATCAGAGCCGTAACTGGTGCCACAGCTGGCAACAGCGGACACCAGAGCCGAAATACATACGCCAGAGAATGCTACAAGCCTTAAAAACTCATTTTACTAAAACTTGACTAGAAGATTGTGTTGCGAAATGCGTTGGTACGTTAAGGATGGTGCCTAGTTCGTAAAGCCCTAAGGGATTATGGGAAAGTTACTAGGTGGCTATCTAACTTCTATATATATTATCAACTGACTTCCAGCACATTACTTTCTGTCAAAACTTACTTTCATGTACAACCGACCTTAAATTCTGTAACGACGCACTCGTCGCTAAGGTAAGAAGGTAAGGATCCTCAGCCAACTGAGGGAGCTTGGCCTTCCTGTCGGTGATGCGAACCGAACGCTGCCCTCAAGCAGTGGCTTACTTGAGGTGCTGCCAATATGCCAACTGTTAGTTGAACAAATTGGGAGTAGAAGGTTCGGCGCAGGGTATGGCGATCGCTGTTCATACCCCCGTCTCATGACGGTACCCCCGTGAAAACGCTATCTCGATAGCGTATGTTAACGTCGTCTGTACGGCGGAAATTGTACAGATATCGTTTCTATAAGTAAACGGTAATGAATGCGGACGCTTTCATGAGTGCTGGCATGAAAGGTTCATGATATATATATGCCTTGTCAATTTTCTGCAGGTACACTAACCGCGATTACGATAAGTTAAGAAACGATTAGAAAGACTCGACTAGCTATTATAGCGAGAGCCGTATTGTGTAAGCCACCGAAACTATCTTCGTAAGACCAAAGCTATTTGGCAATTATTTTATTTTGTGAGGACGAATAGGACGTGCATACATCATAAACATATGTATCTGAAATAAAAAATGCGTTGTATGAGAGTGGTAAGGTTCTTGCGAGTATAAAGCATGGTTTGCATAAGGACCATCTAGCGAAACTGTCCGAAATCTGCCGTGATCGAAAAGAGCGATTTATTGGCCAAAGAAAATGACCTTTTCTGATAAAGTTCATGTGGAAGAAATTGTCCCAAATTTTGTGTTCTATCTTCTGTTCAAAAATGAAAAATTCTGAACTTATGGGTAGTGAGAAATAACAGAAACCTTGGAATGTCAGAATTCTGTCCAGAATAAGCCCTTCTGCCTCTTAAATTTTTAGGCCCCCTTCCTGCGGTTTTCTGCAAAAGAGCACAACACGAAACTTGTTCCAAATTTACCCAGGAAGCTGCTGTTAAAAGTTGGTAAATTTTGGCTGGGTAGATTTTCCCTGGTGCACGAAACTCTAGCCCTCTGTTCACTGAAAATTCTGGGTAGACAGCAAGGCAAAACCTGAAAAGAAAGACCATCTTAGAGACCTAATTAGCTCTGGAGTTGACTAGCAAAGATGTTCACAAATACCTTAGGAATGATCTGGTGAAATTTGAGAATTTTTGGATGAGAACTGTGGGAGTTATGATTATTTTTGGCACACTATACAGAATCTGTCCTTGTGCTGTTCACAGTTTTTCGCTATCTCACTCCATTTGATCTTTTGTTCAGATGGCCGAGCCTGTTGATATGATGGTGAATGAGGATGGACGCGTACACTCGCAGTGTCTCCACTGGGAGGGCTTTCCCTCTATTTTGTGGGATGTTCTGCGTACCGCGGGCTATCTAATTCCCCCACGTTACGCCGGACTGGAGTTTGCAGAAAATGGAGTTACCCAGTGCCATGTCAACGTGACTATCTTTCCGCACCCGCTACACCCGGAGTGGCCCGCCTTGGAGCTTGAGGCTGTTGGTCGCCGTTTGGCCGACACTTGGGAGCTTGCAGCCATGAGGGCGCTCACCGCGTTTTGTGCGCAGCGTCCCGAGGTTGTCACACTCACTCCCATTGGATTGTTTCCTGCTGCCCAGGACAACGACCCCTTTTGGCTCAACAGGGTGCAGCACGCACAGTACTTGGTAGACTTTCATGCCCAGGAGACTATCCATACCTCCGTGCGGTGCATGAGTGCACTCTACCGGCTTCAGACTCTCCAGAGTCAGGCACTCGAGCAGCTCACTGGTCTTGCTCAGGCCTACCATATGATGGCAGATACCAGGGATGAGCAGATAAAGGAACTCAGTCAGGATCTTGAGGACAGAGATGCTCAGATTGGCCAACTTGAGGGCCAAATCCAGGAGCAGGACACCCTCATGGGTGAGAGAGATACCACGATAGCACAGTTGGAGGAGCAGCTCCATGATCTGAACCTTGAGTTGGAGGATGCTAATGAGCACATTCAGTGGCACCATGATCAGAATGACCACCCCCAGGAGGACAACATGGAGGAGGATGGGGAGGAGCCACAGGAGATTGATGGTATCTCAGGTATGGATTTCGAGGGTGAGGTACCACAGGCACCTCGGATGGGAGCCCACTCTCCTGCTCACAGCGAGTCGTCCGTCAACGACTTGGACGATTTCTAGAGGACGACCTAGGAGGACTTTTGCACATACTCCTTGATAGGGTAGCCTAACTTTTGGCAAGTGTTGTAATAGGCTAACTAGGAGTTGAGTAACTCTTTTGTGTTGGGTACACCTGAACCATGTGGATACCCTCAGCATGTAAGGAACGGCGATAAACTTGGATGATTTCGTTGTAATTTGGTAAACGATGAAATCCACAATCGCTGAGACTTGTCGGAATTTTTACCCATGTCTCCTTACATTTCTTGGCTGAGTGTTGAATACCAGACTTGTGCTAAGTTTTGTGATCTAGGTTCTCACAAAAATTCAGCATCATTGGACCTCGCTAGTTTAAGGTATAGGCGAAACAGTACCGATCAATCTGCTGAAAAACAGCTAAGACAGCAAGGCAAAGGACGAGCTTTTTGACCACCTTAGCCATAGTTCTAGCACCGAAGTTAAATACCAAAGTGGTGCATTCCTAAATTCTCTGACTACTGCAAAAGTTTGAAATGTTTTGGATGGACCCACAGCAGGCTATGATTTTTCTTGTAGCAAACAGAGATTCTGTCCATACGTCTAGCTGTGACTTCGGAAGTCTATGACTACACCAATTAATTATGAATCAAGGAAGTAATATGGATCGCGTTGCTAATGGTAACCTTTCACGTTTCAGATGGTTGGATCAACACGTGGCAACCCCGAGGGTTTTGGTGCCGGTGGCAGCCGCTCGCGACAATCGCCACCACCCCCGCCCAGTTTGGTGGAAGTGATGGCCGCTCAAACCGAGCTGCTACGTCAGATTGTGCAAGGACAACACCAGCAGAGGGGTGGACACAATGCTCACCAACCACAAGCCGCAGGATACACGGATTTCCTAGGGACCCAGCCTCCATTGTTCCATAAGACCGAGGAACCCCTGGACGCAGATGCATGGATTCGCACCATAGAATCCAAGTTCACACTACTTGTGGCCCCATGCTCAGAAGCCAACAAAGCTCGTTTTGCCGCGCAACAGCTTCGCGGTACCGCTCGTCTGTGGTGGGACCACTATTTTGCGATGCTCCCGGCTGATCATGTGGTCGACTGGGATGAGTTCAAGACCGCGTTCCGGGCACATCATATCCCCGAGGGTCTCATGGAGAGGAAGTTGAACGAGTTCCTGGCACTCACCCAGGGCACCCGCACCGTGCTGCAGTACGCCCAAGCATTCAACAACTTATGTCAGTACGCGGGCTATCACGCTGATACGGATGCCAAGAAGCGTGATCGTTTCCGCCGAGGTCTGAGTACCAAGCTCAAGGAACGTCTGAACCTAGCCAGGGCTGACACCTACAATGAGTTGGTCAATATGGCCATAACCCAGGAGGACTGTATCATGGCACACCGGGCAGAGAAGAAGAGAAAGGCACCCGCAGGACCATCAAGTGTCCAACCACCAAGGTATCGCATCGTGCAAAATACCGCACCCACAGCTCCGCCAAGGGCCCCGCAGCCAGGAAGATGGATTGCCAGACCCCCACGGCAGCCAGGCATGGTACGACCCCCGATGCCTCCACAGAATGGTCCGAGGCCCATTCTCCAGCAGTCCCTTCGACCTAGCCCCACGAATCGCTGTTTCAAGTGCGGGAGTTCCAGCCACTTCGCACGAGAATGCCCTCAGCCTGGACAGCCCAACCAAGATCAAGGAGCCAACCCGAACACCAAGAACAGGGGCAAGAGACAGACCCTGCAAGTCAAGCAAGGACGGATTAACTTCACCACGCTTGCAGAGTTTCCGGAAGGAGCCCCAGTGATGTCGGGTACATTCTCTACCCATAACAAGCCTGCAGTTATATTATTTGATTCTGGTGCATCGCATAGTTTCATAAGTGCAAAATTCGGTGTAAAAGTAGGCTTGGATGTTTGTCACACCAAAGGGTCATATATGATATCAACACCGGGTGGTAAAATTGCTTCAAATCAAATGATCAGACAAGTACCAGTCAAATTGGGTAGTAAAACCATCGACACGGACCTTATCCTTTTACCCCTTGACGGCATGGACATTATTTTGGGAATGAACTGGATGGCTATGCATGGAGTCACACTGGACCTTTCTTCCCGAGCCGTTGAGATAAATTCACCTAGTCACGGAGCCACTACCCTTTACCTACCATTCCTAGATTGCACGAATTCCTGTGCTTATAAGATGGAAGGACTTAAGCCAGATAATATTCCTGTGGTAAACGAGTATGCCGATGTTTTCCCGGATGATTACCAGGAATGCCACCAGATAGGGACATTGAGTTCGTTATTGAACTACAACCAGGCACTGCACCTATATCCAAGAGACCATATAGGATGCCCCCTAAGGAATTGGCAGAGCTGAAAATTCAACTCCAAGAACTACTGGACAAAGGTTTCATTCGCCCTAGCGCGTCACCTTGGGGATGTCCAGCCCTATTCGTAAAGAAGAAGGATGACAGTTTGAGATTATGTGTGGACTACCGACCTCTCAATGCGGTAACTGTTAAAAACAAATACCCCCTTCCTCGCATCGATGTACTCTTCGATCAATTAGCTGGAGCCAGAGTCTTCTCAAAGATTGATCTTCGTTCGGGATATCATCAGATCAAGATTCGCCCGTGCGATATTCCTAAGACCGCCTTCTCCACCCGATATGGACTATATGAATTTTTGGTCATGTCCTTTGGACTCACCAATGCCCCTGCCTACTTCATGTATCTCATGAATTCGGTATTCATGCCCGAACTGGACAAATTCGTCGTAGTGTTCATCGACGACATCCTTATCTATTCCAAGGATGAGGAAGAGCATGCCAAGCGCCTTCGCATTGTTCTTCAACGACTCAGAGACCATCAGCTCTATGCTAAGTTTTCTAAGTGTGAATTCTGGTTGGATACTGTAAAGTTCTTAGGTCACACGATCTCCAGCGAAGGCATAGCTGTTGACCCCAGCAAGGTACAAGAGGTGATGGATTGGAAACCCCCTACCTCTGTTCATCAGATTCGCAGTTTTCTCGGCTTAGCCGGTTACTACCGCCGCTTCATCCCGGATTTCTCTCGAATTGCTAAGCCCATGACCGAACTGTTAAAGAAGGAAGTAAAGTTTGTATGGGACGAGAAATGTGAAGAAGCTTTCCACACTCTCCGAGAGCATCTGACTACTGCACCTGTGTTAGCTCAACCCGATAATACCAAGCCATTCGATGTGTATTGTGACGCATCAGGTACTGGTCTAGGATGTGTGCTTATGCAAGAGAATCGAGTGATTGCATATGCCTCACGAGCCCTTCGGCCCCACGAACAGAATTATCCCACTCATGATCTTGAGCTTGCAGCCGTCATTCACGCTCTGAAGATATGGAGGCACTATCTCATGGGTACACAGTGCAATATCTACACGGATCATAAGAGTCTCAAGTATATCTTCACTCAAGCCGATCTGAATATGAGGCAACGGAGATGGCTAGAACTAATCAAGGATTATGACCTTGAAGTGCACTATCACCCCGGCAAGGCTAACGTAGTCGCTGATGCACTAAGCCGCAAGTCCCATTGCCATTGCTTATCCATGGAGTTCTACCACGAGACATTATGTGCAGACATGAGGAAGCTTAATATGGAAATGGTTTCCCAAGGCACACTAGATCACATCTCAGTTGAGCCCACTCTTCACGACCAAATCGTCATGGCACAACTACATGACGAAGGAATTAAGATCATCAAACAAAAACTCTCTCTAGGTGAGGAGAAGTATAAATGTTTCCGCCAGGACCATAAGGGAGTTCTATGGTTCGCAGGTCGTATAGTCGTTCCGAAGAATCGTGAACTCCGCAAGCAAATTCTTGATGAGGCACACCTCTCCAAATTCTCTATCCACCCCGGCAGTAGCAAAATGTATCAAGACCTAAGGCAAAACTTCTGGTGGACTAGAATGAAAAGGGAAATTGCTACGTATGTCTCAGAATGTGACACGTGCCAGAGAGTGAAGGCTAGCCACTTAAAGGTAGCCGGTACACTTCAACCGTTACCGATACCATCATGGAAATGGGAAGGCATAAGCATGGACTTCATCGTTGGACTACCGAACACGTCCCAGAGACATGATTCCATATGGGTTATCGTGGATAGACTCACGAAGACGGCACATTTTCTTCCGGTACACACCACCTATTCTACCAAGAAATATGCCGAGATTTACCTCAATCGTATTGTTTGCCTGCATGGAATACCTAAGACAATTATCTCCGATCGTGGTCCCCAGTTTGTAGCACGTTTTTGGGAACGACTGCAAACGTCTCTTGGCACAAAGCTAATTCGCAGCTCAGCATACCACCCTCAGACCGATGGACAAACGGAAAGAGTAAACCAAATTCTTGAAGACATGCTGAGAGCTTGTGTCATTCATTATGACAAGAATTGGGATAAATGCCTACCCCTGGCAGAGTTCTCGTACAACAACAGCTATCAAACGAGTTTGAAAATGGCACCATTTGAGGCCCTGTACGGACGAAGGTGTCGAACTCCTTTGAGCTGGTCACAAACCGGAGAACGTAAAATCATTGGACCCGACCTGGTAATCGAGGCAGAGGAGAAAGTAAAAGTAATACAAGCAAATCTTAAGGCCGCACAAGCCCGACAAAAGAGCTATTCTGACAAAAGGAGAAAGCCCCTAAAAGTTCGAAGTTGGCGATCATGTCTATCTTCGAGTTTCACCAACCAAGGGAGTGCGAAGATTTGGAATCAAAGGCAAACTAGCTCCCCGTTATATTGGTCCTTACGAAATCATGGAGAGCTGCGGACCCGTAGCCTACAAATTACGACTGCCCCCTCAGCTCACGGCCACCCATGATGTCTTCCACGTATCTCAACTCAAGAAGTGTATTCGAGTCCCTACCGAGATGGTGGAACAACAAGAAATATCGTTGGAACCCGACCTCTCGTATGTCGAACACCCAGTTAAGATTTTGGATCAGAAAGAAAGAGAGACCAGGAGGAAAGCAATTAGAATGTATAAAATACAATGGAATCACCACACGGAAGAAGAAGCCACCTGGGAAACGGAAAGCTACCTGAACCAACATTTCCCTGGGTTTCTTGCCTCAACCACTGGTATGTGCACCCACGCCCACACTAAGAATTACCGAATCTCGGGGCGAGATTCTTGTTAAGGGGGGAAGGCTGTGACGACCCTGGTTTTTGCAATTCCAAAAATAATCAATGACATTAGCCTAACTCCATGTTTTAAACCAACTAATGAGAGGGTGGAAAGAATTAAAACGGGTACAGTTGGAATTCGAATTTAATTTGGGCACATTTGGACACATTTGAAACTTTTAAAATAACTTCAAAACCATAAGCCAAATGAAATTTTGCCTGAAACCAAAGTTGTAGAACTTTTTATTTTGAACAACTTTCGTGTTCAAAAGTTTTTGAAATTCAAATCAGAAAGAGGAGAAAACGCCCTGTTTGCACCCAGCCCCCTGAACTTTTTCGAATTTTTGCATTTCGGTCCCTGGCGTCTCCCCCTCCTCTGCCGCGCCGCGCGCGCGCGCCTGCCCGCCGCGCGCCAGGTGGCCGGCGTCGCCTGACCGGCGCGAAGCGCCAGGCCAGTGGCCGCCGCACCACCCCGCCACGGCCGGCTTTGCCCCGCCCCGACGCCGCGCGGCCAGTCCCTGCCCGCGCGTGCTGCCGCGCCCAGGACGCCGCCCGCTCGCCCAGTGGCTGCGCTCCGCCGTGCCGCCCCGGCCCCCGCGCCCCACCAGTCGCCGCGCCTGCCCTCCGCCCGAGCCGCTGCCGCTGCTGCTTCCCCACTCCGCGCCCGGCGCTATCTCCTCGCGCCCACGCCACAATCGCGGCCGCCCAGTCACCGCGCCCGCTCGCCGCACGCCGCGCCGGCGTTCTGCCGCCGCCCGCCGCGCCCAGTGCACGCCGCTGCCGTGCCCCGCCCCGCGCATCGCCCAGGCATCTCCACGCCCCCCTCCTGACCCTATAAAAGCCCCGCCCCGACCGCCCGCGCGAGCCCCCGGCCACCAGAACGCCTCGCCGCGCCATCGCCGCCGCCGAGCACCGCCCGCCCGTGGACAGCCCACTGCCGCCGCCCACTGCCCAAACTGAGCACCCAGCCACCACTACATCACCTCACCGCAGCTCGCCGACCCACCCAACGCCACCCAGAGCCACCGGAGCACCGCCGCCCGCGCTGCCGTCGCCGCCGCCGCCCCTGCTCGCCGTGGACAGCACGACCCCGATCCCCTCCGTCCAAGCCGAGCCCCGGAGTAGCTTCCCCACGCGCCACTGAAGCTCACCGACCGGACCACGCCGCCCCAAGCCCGCCGGAGCACCGCCGTCGACGCGAGCCGCACCGCCGCCGCCTCTGCTCCAACGCCGGCGAGCCCTTCCCGGCCGTCCCCCACCTGAACAACACCCCCACAAGGTAGCCCTCGCACCCCTGAACCTTCCCCGACCCCCGCCCCTCGCCGCCGGCGAGCCCCCTCGCCGGAATTTCGGCCGGCCGCCGCACCCGAGCCGCCGAGGACCCAATTGCAAGGATTTAAATCTTTAGAAGGGTCTGAGCGCAAGATTCAAGGACCTAGTTGTAAAAGAAAATTTCAAACCTAGATTCAAATTCAGTGAACTTGTAAAATTCGTATAAAATCGCAGAAAATTCAGAAAAATGCAAACTCAACTGTTCTGGAATCCTCAGAACAAACTCTACCACTTTTGTTACAAAAATTTTCTCAGAATCTCCAAATATTTTTGCTCTACATTAAATAGAAGCTTAAAAGGACATATTTTATACCCACTGTTCTAGAACAATGCTGACCCTAAATTTTGGGCAGTGAATTAGTTGCTGGATGATTAGGACTGTGTAAAAAGATCAGGCCCAAATTCCATCCCTAAATTTACTGTTTGTTAAACTTAGTTTTATTGCATGTGTAAGTAGAATGTTTATCCCTGCAGTTAGGTGGTGAGTCACCCATTGAAACTTTTCCTATGCTAATGAATTGGTACCTAGAAGCCAGGGAAAAATTAGGAGAATTTTTATCCCACAGTAACCCACTTATTTGATTTATGTGCTAATAACATACATTAAATCAAGAAAATAGTATCTTAGCTTGGAAAATCCCCAAATTTTTACTAGGAGCTACACTATGGTAGAGGTTTCTGTGTAAAAAGTTCCATGGACAAAAACCCTGTGTAGGGTCCTGTAAAAATGAATCTTTGAATAGCCTAGGTGTAGAATATCATATTTTCTATGCTCTAAATACTGCATAATAAATCCTACAAAAATTACAGTAGCTTCTGCATGCCCAAGTGAGAGCTCTGTAAAAATCTTAGACACAATTGTTGCACCAATTGTTCTGTACAAAAAGAACAAGTATCTAACAGCAACAATGAAATATATTTTTCAGAATTAATCTGTTACATAAAACTGGCTGAAAATTTTACAGTAAGCACATCTTTCCTTGATGTGCCTAAACCCAAAATTTCACGACCAGAAACTATCCCTTGTAGTAATTACTCTCAAATCATGATCAAGTGCTATTTCCACGACTTAAACTTGTGCACTCATGTAGAATCGACAACTCTCGCCGACGGAACCTACGAGCTGGTGCCCGCGTCCGAGAGTGAGCAGCGTGAAGCTCAAGCAAATCTAACTGAAGCTTTTGAAGACCCGAGCCCAAGTTCGGAAGATTCCCAAGCGAACTGCGAAGGCAAGCCCCGGAGCATAACCCATTCTTTCCGAAATTATGCAACTCATTACTCTTGCTTGTGCATTAAGTTTATAGGAGTTGGATGAAAACTTAGTTGCATGATGTCAGGAACCCTTGCTTGAAAACTAGATGTAAGGTTCGATAGAATGCTGTGCTAATAGGACTCCGGTAAAAGTCGAGTGATTTCCTGTCACTCGCGAGAAAATAGGAGTTGAATGACTACTACACGCTGCAATCATAAGGACACGGACGGGTTATGTAACGATGGTTACGATTGAGGCCCGTCTGTCTAGTGAAAAATGCTAAGGCCGCAGGGTGTGGTAGTGATGGTTAAGTCTTTGAACGTACTAAACACATGCCGAGATTATGGGAATCGGTAAGCTTAAGTACCTGATTGGCCCGGCAAGGGGACGGCATCCTACCCTTTGAACTTCGGTCCCATGTGCATATGGCGAGTGCAGAGAGTGGTCACGACCCGGCGCCGAACCGTGGCGTGGGGCTCTTGTACTCTCGGAGGGTAGCCCCGATCCACGACTCGGAAAGAAAGGGGAAAAGTTGCACGTGTGACTCTAGGGAGTAACCACGTGACGTGTGTTTGGGTTTCCCTTGCAAGGTTAAGAAATTCGATTCGAATCGTCCGTTTCTCACGGCTATTGAGACTGCTTAACCATTTTTACCCACAGAGTAAGAAGAGGAACAATGATGATGAATGAACTGGATGGATGGAAAATTTAATGCTTCACCCTGTATGCTTTAGATAGTTGCTTACCTAGACTGGCTAACGAAACTAGAATCTTGAGCTAAAAGTTGAAAGTAAGGACCCACTTGTAGGTGCTGTTCGGCAAAACAAACCCCTGAGCCAAAAAGCCTGGCATGTCTAGAGTCGGTGGAGTAGTTTCCACTACACGGGTAAGTCTTGCTGAGTATTAGTATACTCAGTCTTGCTTGTGACTCGTTTTCAGGTGAGACCTTCGAAGACATGATTGCTAGCTTGACTTGGCCCTGCACTCTTCCCCCTGGTTGGTCGGTGGAATGGGATGCGCTCCCGTCCAACGGAGATAAGGCCGAGTGATATCTCGTACGGGCTTCATCGAGACATCCTGTATCGTCGAGTAGTTTCCGTTGTTTATTTCCGCTGCAATTTAACTCTGAAGAACTTATTTATGTTAATTGAAGTACTTGTTTTCTAAACACAGAACTAGGTCTGTAATATTTACTTATGCTAATGATGTAATATTTGCTGGAATGTGGTATTCTCTGGGCTCATCGTCGCATGAGCATTTGTATGTACGGTGCTCGATCCGTTCACCGTGGTTGTATCGGGAGGTTATACCCGACAGACCAGTGGATTACTCCGTTTGAAGTGTAAGGTTAACCGAGGATGCCCTAATGGTGATGGTTAATACACTTGAGCCGGATTAATTCAGGTGGTTCTGCCACAATACCTCTTCTGCAAATCCCCATCAACATATTGCAACATTCTGGACCCAGAAAACATCGACCCAAGTGCAGCGGTATGTCCTTTCTCCCAGCCGATTTCAATGCTATCTCTTTTCATACTACCATCTTACCGTTAACTTATATTTATCTTCTTAGTCTGAAAGCCAAGTCCCTCCGATGCGGAGCTGAAGCGGCAGGCCGATAGAGAATAATCACCCATATACGCTATATCCACTCATCGGCCTTCACGCTCCAACCATCAAGGACATCGCTACTGGCCGATCGAAACGAACACCGAAAAGGCCAACCTTGAAGACAACAAGCCGTCGAGTACGTGCCCGCATCGGACCGACTGACCAATCGGCGGTAGAATCGGCTGAAACTCCGACTCCTCTATCTTTGCCAACTACCGAGATGGCCGATCCTCAAGTCACCGCAGAAGTCGGAGCAGCTGCGGCATCACTGCTAGTGGAAGCTGTTCAGGTAATCTTGCTTATTTCATATATCTTTAAGTGCTCCACTAATACTAACTTTTTCCTTCTGTCAGGCTGCACAAGCCGCTCCGGTGCAGTCCCCATAGCAATCGGCCACATCCCAAGCGGAAGCTGAAGCTCCAGCAACCCTTCCAATCGAGGTAGATAATTTCTTAACTCAATTTCTTGACATACAGAGGACTTAACTGATCCTGATGCAGGCTGATTTGGGTACGTCGACTGCAGCCCCACAACAAACATCGGCCGGAAGACCAACAGAGGCATGGCAAATATCTCATATCATCTTATTTCAATTACCCATAGTATACTCATTGGGTCTGTTCTCCATACCTTTTCAGGAAGCTAGTCCAAGCAGAGCATTAATAGTTGTCGGGTCCTCTTCCTCTGACGAGCTGATTGTACCGGTCCCTGAGACGAGGGAGGCGCTCCCATCGGCGCAAGCAAGAGAGATCCGTTTCAAGGAGGTAATAAACTTATTACCGGAATCGGCCGATTCCCCTTTACTGCTTGCTAATCCTTCTCTTCATTCTCCCGCAGGAACAAGACACCCCGAATAATAGCCTTTTTTCCTTTGCGGTTTCTCTGCCTGAAGATGAAGAAGTCACTTCGCGCCAAGTTCCATCGAGATTAATTTCTGACGATGTCCGTGCCAAGCTCGAGAGTATGCGGGTCCTTCTCCAAGATGACATCGGCCGATTGGTAGAAGATGCCTTGCTGATTCGGCAGCTTTTCAGTGACATCAAGGGCCGAATCCCGGAAGAAGCGACAGAAACTCTGCACCCTACTGCGCTCATAGAGTGGATGCAGATTCCGGTGTCCAGGGCCCTGCGTCACATGGCCGATCGTGCCCAGCTAGCAAAGACCCGGGAGGAAGCTGATTCTTACAAGCACCGAGCTCAAGAAGTACACCAACGGATCAACTTCCTCGAGAGTGCCCGCCCGGATATCGTCGGCACAATAGATCGCCTCAAACGGAGGAGAGCAGAGCTGGCCAAAGAGATGGAGCAAGTGACCAAGGACATAGCCGTTGAAGAAAAGAAGCTTCAAGAGCTCCCATCAGTCATCGCCGGGTTGAAACAAGAAAGACAGAGCTTGGCCTGTGAAGCGATAAGACTTCATCGCCACATGCCGGAAATACCTGGATCGGCCGACGACGACCAAAGAATAGTAGACTCGGCCGATCAGATTAGGCGACGAGCTATTGCTACTATAGATACCCTCCTTGGGTTGTAAAGGATCATGTAAACTTTTAACACTCCTTTAATGCTGATGCGCCGATTTGGTCTTGGATCACTTCTTTTGACAACTTTGCATTTATGAATACTTTTACTCTGATGGGACGTGTCTCACCATCTACCTACCTCCTTCTCTCCATAAGTATGAGACCTCACATCTTTTCCAGAGGTATATGTATTACCCATCTTCTCTCCCTCCAACAATCGAGTCTTTATTCCCCAAAACTGGACAACAAGATGTCTTCTTCGTCTTCTTCGTCTTCTTCCTCTATCAATTAGGTACGAACTCTCCTCTGCCTCTCCCCTAGACATCTCAATCGCTCTGATGCTGGGTAACCTTTCATCTCTGTTTAGTCAAAATGTCTCAGCCCCAGTCTGGAACGAGCGATCGAAATTATGCATTCAGACGAACCACTATCGCAGGCAGACAAAGATCTGATAAGAGCTCATTCTGAAGAACTCAAAGATCATGTTCTTGTTGTTGTCCAAAAGTATTGGGACCTTATAGATGCTCACTGCTTGGTCCGTAAGCGACTACCCTCTGAAAAAAGTCCTCCACTCCCTCATCAAGTCGAGACTGAAGCAGCCATGGAGAGTCTGGAGGAGAAGAAGACCCGCCTCCTGATAGAACTTTGCCATCAAGCTGAGACTGGAGCCACCGTGGAGAATCCGAAAGAGAATAGGTCCCGCCTTCTGATAGAACTGGGCCGGATCGAGAGAGAAATTCAGAGCAGGCGTAATCAATAGATATATCGGTATTTTTATTCTAAGGGCGACTTGTACCATATCGGCCATGTACTCTGTCATTTTCATCCAATAATGAACTGGTCAAAACGAATCACAATGTTTCTTTCTTCAGGCGATATCATTTCTGCATCGGCTATGCAGACGAAAACTGATAGAAGTCGGCCATGTTGTCTTGATATATCTTACTGCAAGTTATGCATCTACCCAAATGCTTGGATAGTACCTCTTCAGATATCGTCCATTTAAAGCTCTGGGGAATTCTTCCCCTTCAATGGTTTCCAAAATATATGCATTTCCAGGGGCACATCGGCCGATTCTGTACGGCCCTTCCCAAGTGGGTGACCATTTACCGAATTTGGGATCCTTAGACCCTATCGGCAGCACCAACTTCCATACCAAATCTCCCTGGGAGAATTGTTTAACTTTGACCTTCTTGTCATACCATCTGGCCACCCTTTTCTTGTTTTCTTCTATACTAATCAGGGCTCTCAACCGCAGACCTGCCGAGTCATCAAGCTCGTCCTTCATGAGGAAGGAATAGTCATCGGCTGTCAACTGATCTTGAAACGATATACGCCTTGACCCCATCCCAAATTCCCAAGGCAGGACTGCCTCATGACCATAAACTAGCTGATAAGGAGATATCTTAGTGACTCCATGACAAGCCATCCTATAAGCCCACAGAGATTCAGCCAAAGACGTGTGCCACTTTTTGGGTTATTCCTCTATCTTCCTCTTGATCAACTTGATTATCCCCTTATTGGACGATTCTGCTTGGCCATTGGCTTGAGCATAGTATGGAGAAGAATTTAATAATTTAATTCCCATATCGGCAGCGAATTCTCCGAATTCTCCAGAGGTAAACATTGTTCCCTGGTCAGTTGTGATAGTCTGAGGAATACCAAATCGGTAGACAATATGGTTCTTAACGAACTCAATCATATCGGTCGATGTCACATTCCTTAAAGGAACTGCCTCCACCCACTTAGTAAAATAATCGGTGGCCACCAATATGAACTTATGCCCTTTACTCGATGGAGGGTGAATCTGTCCGATGAGATCTATTCCCCAGCCTCTGAATGGCCACGGCTTGATTACTCGATTCATAGCCGATGCTGGCGCGCGCTGTACATTGCCAAACTTTTGACAGTCTTGGCATCCCTTATAATATTTGAAACAATCCTCAAGAATCGTTGGCCAGTAATACCCATTGTTTCTGATCATCTATTTCATTTTGTGAGCCGATTGATGGGCTCCACATACGCCTTCATGGATTTCTCCCATCAGGACCTTTGCTTCTTCTGTTCCCAGGCACTTGAGAAGAACTCCATCAATCGTCCGGTAAAATAAATCATCTTCAAGTAACACATATTTTGTAGCTTGAAAACATTCTCGCCGATCCACTTTCCGGGAGGGGTCCTTCAAGTAATCGGCGATTTCCCTTCACCAGTCATCGGCCGTGAGCTCCAAAATCATAGCTCCCTGAATCGGCCGATATCCGGACGCATGTTGGGCCAGCCTGTTGGCCTCTTCATTATAATTTCTGGGGATATGCTCAATTATTGCAGACTTTAGTTCCTTTAAAAGCTGAAGGCAATCTTCATAATAAATCCTCAAGATATCATCTGTGCACTCAGATCGCCCCGTTAACTGATCTACGATGAGCATAGAATCTCCAAAAATTTCGACTGCATCAGCTTTGACTTCCCTTAATAATTGGATACCTTTTAGAACGGCTCGATATTCCATCTGATTATTGGTTGCGGGTGCTTCTATCGGCAGAGAGAAATCATAACTTGCCCCCCGGGGCGATACAAGAACAATGCAGATTTCTGACCCGGCCCCACACGAAGAACCATCGAAATACAGAGTCCATGAAACCGGTTCAACGATAGCAATCTCTGGTCCGCAATGTTGAGCTACGAAATCGGCCATGACTTGACCCTTGACAGCTTTGGCCGATTCGTACCTTTAGTCAAATTCTGACAGAGCCAGGATCTATTTTCCAATCCGTCCTTTCAAAATTGGCAATGATAGCATATATTTCACCAGATCATCTTTGCATATAACTATGCATTCTGCCGATAAAAAATAGTGCCTGAGCTTGGTACACGAGAAGTATAAACACAAGCACAGCCGCTCTACCGGGGAATATCTTGTTTCGGCGTCCAGGAGTCTTCTGCTGACATAATATACCACCCGTTCTTTCCCTTCGAACTCCTGTACCAACGCCGATCCAATAGCTTGTTCATCAGCCAATAAATATAATTTGAACGGCTTACCAGACTGTGGCGGGACTAACACCGGAGGTGAAATCAGATATTGCTTAATATCTTCCAATGCTCTGCGTTGTTCTTCTCCCCATACAAATTCCTGATCGGGCTTTAATTTCAACAAAGGGGTAAAAGCTCGAATACGCCCTGACAGGTTGGATATGAATCTTCTGATAAAGTTGACCTTGCCGATGAGGGACTGCAGCTCAGTTTTATCCTGTGGGGCCACAACTTTGTTGATGGCGTCTATGGTCTTCCGGTTGACCTCTATCCCGTGCTCATGGACCATGAATCCTAAGAATTGCCCGGCCGATCCGCCAAATGCAACTTGTTCGGGTTCATTTTCAACCCATGCTTCCTTGTGCACCCCAGTACTTCTTGTAAATCGGCCAGATGCTCTTGATGACCTTTTGACTTGACCACGACATCATCTATATAAATTTCCACCGATGTACCAATAAGCTTGTGAAAGATATAGTTCATGGCCCGCTGATATGTAGCACCGGCGTTCTTTAACCCAAAGGTCATTACAACCCACTCGAATAAACCAAGGTGACCTGGACACCTGAAAGCCGTTTTCGAGATATCTTCTTCGGCCATTAATATCTGATTGTACCCGGCATTGCCATCCATGAAACTGATGACTTTGTGCCCTGCGTTAGCATCTACCAAGATATCAGCCGTCGGCATCGGATATCCGTCCATCGGAGTGGCCTGATTTAGGTTCCTGAAGTCGATGCACACGCGCAGTTTTCCATTTTTCTTATACACGGGCACAATATTAGAAATCCATTCAGCGGAGCGGCACTGCCGGATAAATCCTGCTTCAATTAACTTTGTGATCTCGGCCTTTATATCAGGTAGAATCTTGGGGTTGCACCGTCGTGCAGGTTGCTGATATGGCTGATAACCGGTGTTCAACAATGGACCGGTCTAGACCTGGCATCTCGTGATATTCCCAAGCAAAGCAATCCTTGAATTCTTTTAATAAACTTATCAATTTACACTTATACTCAGGATCCAAAATAGCACTAATATACGTCGGCCTTGACTTGCCACTATCTCCCAAATCCACCATTTCCAATGAATCGGCCGACGTAAACCCATGCCCAAGCTTCCCGTCTTCTCGGACGAGCTGATCCATCTATTCTGAATCTTTAGAGCCGACTGCTTGGATCGACTGTAGACCGAAATCGGACACCTTCAGGAAATCAGTGTCCCAAGTCCTGCCAGATATACACCTGATGTGTTCACAGCTCCACTGTTGCATGTCGGCTGCTGCGACGCTGTAGGCGGAATCAGCGGTGACTACCTCTGTGTTGTCACCGACCCATTGCACGAGGCATTGGTGCATTGTAGATGGAACATAGCAGTTTGCATGTATCCAGTCGCGACCGAGCAGCATGTTGTAGGATCCCTTACCATTAATAACGAAAAAGGTAGTAGGAAGAGTCTTACTGCCGATGGTGAGGTCGACGCAGAGCGCTCCACGGGCGGGAGACACATTGCCTTCGAAGTCCTTTAGCATCATGTCCGTCTTGGTCAGATCTTCATCACTCTTGCCTAGCTTGCGGAACATGGCATACGGCATGATGTTGACTGCGGCGCCTCCATCTAATAGTAGTCTGGTGACGGGTCGTCCGTTAACGTAGCCTTTGAGAAACAACGCCTTAAGATGTTGCCGTTTTTCTTCTTCTGGTTTCTCAAAAGTAGTCTTCATCGGCTCTAACACCAGTTGCGCCATTTGCTCTTCCACTCTTGTCGCTTTGTCTCGATCGTCAGGCGCCATGAATTCCATCGGCAATATGAACACCATGTTGATCTCGGCTGCCGATTCTTGATTGTCTGCTTCCTGGCTGTTGTTTTTCTTGGGGCGCCAAACCCGAGACTTAACGTTTCTTTTCTCCGGCACCTGCTTCTGCTCTTCTTCTTGTTGTTCCCACTGGCGCAGGCGTTGGATCCTCCATATCTGGGATCTGGATAGGCCATCGGGACACCACCTGGGATTTACTGGTTTGGCCGATGATCTGGCGTGTTCCCAATCTGGTTCCCTTCCTAGGGGGTTTTCATCTGACAGCCTGTCATTAGCCATCTCTTCCAGCCGATCGTGTACGCTGATTCTGCCCCCCAGTCCATCCTGTTGGTTGATCCTACTTTTCGACCGGTGATACTGGTCAACTCTGCCCCCCAGCCGATCATGCACTGAAAGGCGCTGTAACTCTTGTTCACGCTGATTTCTGCTGATCAGCTCTGATCCTCTGTCCCTGGAGCGTGATCTTTTAAACGGGCGATCGTTGCAACTTAATCCGTTGCACTCAGGACAGTTATCGGCTGACGGCAATCGGATGTCGTTCTCCCAGCAATGGATGAAGAACGGACATTGCCAGTGATCCTCGTGCCGGCGCATCATTTCGTCGTGATATCTTGACCGTTCCTGCTGCCGCTGATATTTGCTAAGCAAGAATCGGGATGTGACGGGTCTGCGCGATGGTTCTGATCCTTTGCTCTTGTCTTCAGCCCGCCTTTTCCCTTTGACCTCATCCGCTGTGACCTGCCTCCTGGGATCAACGGCGCCGCTCCTTCTTGTCGATTCTGACATCAGCACCTTGGTTTGAAGTGAATTTCTCCCCGTATCAACCATGTTAGCCGGGAAAGGATGCTGGTCTATCTTCATCGGTTTTGCCGATTTAGTCGGGATTTCGAACTTGAGCCTTCCCTGCTCGATGGCCGATTGCATCTGTTGATGAAAGATTTTGCATTCATTCGTATCATGAGACGTGGCGTTGTGCCACTTGCAGTACTTCATCTTCTTGAGCTGATCGGCCGAAGGGATGGTATGATACTGAGATAGCTTGATCTGCCCTTCCTGGAGTAATAAGTCAAAAATCTTATCGGCCTTTGATGTCTCAAAGCCGAATGTCTCTGGTTCTTTCTTTCTGAAAGGGCACGATATTGGCTTTTTGCCTTTCACCCACTCTGCTAGGCCGATTTCCTCCTCCCCGTCAGATCCTTCTAAGTATGCCACCTTTTTCTGGAAATTCCTCCGCTGCTCAAACGGACGGACTTCCTGACCTGCCAATCGATGAACGATTTGGCTTAGGCTTTCAAATTCTTGCGAGCCATATCTTTCCTTGAGTTGTGGCAGGAGGCCTTGGAAAGCAATATCGGCCAACTGGGCATCGGTCAGAGCCAGAATGTAGCATTTGTTCCTGACTTCTCTGAACCTCTGTATATATCCAGTTACTGGTTCATCGCTCCTCTGCCTGAGGCTGGTCAAATCTGAGAGCTTCATCTCATGTACTCCTGCGTAGAAGTACTTATGGAACTGTTTCTCCAGATCGGCCTAAGTATCAATAGAATTTGGTGGCAAAGTGGTGAACCACTGGAAGGCCGATCCAGACAGAGATGACGAAAACAGACGCACCCTCAGAGCATCTTGCGTGGCGGCTTCCCCGCACTGGATGATGAATCTGTTAATGTGCTCCAAGGTGAATGTATCGTCCAGCCCTGAAAACTTGGTGAAATCGGGCACCTTGTACCGGTGTGGAAACGGCAGCAAGTCATAGGCAGACGGATATGGCGTCTTGTATGTGTAAGTCTGTACTTTTGGCTTCAAGCCGAATTGATCCTGAATCACCTCCGCTATTCTCGCCGTCCAATCCATTTGCTGCTGATGAACAGCCGTTCGAGGTGCCGGCATATGCTGGAGGATTGGCGGCGGTGCGGCCGGATGATGGATCAAGCATGCGGCGAATTTTGTTGCGTCATGGCCGTCTGAGCAGTTGACAGTTGATGGCGAAGCGAATCAGCCGCCCCGTCGTACATCATTATCGGTACCGTGCTTCTGAGTGCCTCTACGACGCCTGCCCCTCTGCCGATTTCTGACAAGACTGGTTGATACTAAGGGACCGTCGGCCGGACGGCCGATTGGAACGGCACCTGGATTGGATAGCTCCCATGCTCGGTTGATGGATCGGGGAAAGCCGTCGTTACTGATGCCCCCCAGGGTACTGAGCTTGTGGGCAGCGATTGCACAGAAGCAATCTGGACGGGTTGAAGCGGTGCCTGTGATGGGAAACATGGTGCACCGCTATATCTTGGAGACGCTGGAGGCAACGGAGTGTTGTATCCCTCGCGTTGCGTCAATATCAGTTGAGGAGCCGATTGGGACGTGCCTGGTAAGCTTCTGGCTGGAAGTGCAATTGGCGGGGCATACGCCGGCCCCTGATAGCCTTGAACTGCTCCGCTGGCCAGAGAGCTGATGACGGCGTTGTACACCGTGTTGGTCATCACCGAGGATAGGTCGATGAACGCCTGGTAGACGGACTGTTGGTCTTCAGCGTCGGACACACGATCTGAGAGAATCTGCTTAGCTCCTGTTCGGGTTATTGCCCTAGTGCGGTTCGCGCGGCGTGCCAGTCAATATGACCTGTTGATTGACAAGGAAATAGGAGTATTAAATTCAGGGCGCTCCGATCGGCTGGGGTTCCGATCTGTCCCTAAGAGCGTATCGGCGAATCGGCCGATTTGCTATGTAGATGATCGGTTATGGATCAGCCGATAATCGTGTAATAATTGCAAAGAAACTGCTGGAGCAACTTAAACACTTATTACAGATGCAACACTTGAAAATAGATCTAATCGGCTATGTGATGATGAACGAAGAAGGGCGATGATAAAGCCGATAACTCTAATTTCAAGCTGGATAACTGGTGATAATACTAGAACAACAGGTAAAACCTATAATTCCAGTAAATATCGATAACTGGTGAATAAATCCAAACGAAATCACAGCGATGCGCCCGTAGTTAAAGCTCGGATGTTACTCGATAAACGGAACCTACCAATTGGCTGGAGATCAAGTTGATGCAGCCCTGCCAATCCGTACGAACTCGTGAAAGAAGAAAAAGTATTGGCGAAGTCGCCGACTTGAAAGTAAAGTGCTGGAAAAAGTAGAAGTGTTTTGTTGATTGATGTGTTCATATCATACAAAGCCCTGACGACTCCTATTTATACCCTAAAACTAGGACTCCTGGTCGATTACGACTTGTTACAACCTTATTTAAAACAGGAAAACTACTATATCTATAATATCTTTAAAAAGAAAACGGACTCCCGTAGAATCTTCCGCCGCCGTCTCCTAATCCAATCAGGACTTTTCCAATTGCTTCTTGACCGAATTAGCATCGCTCTGTTGACCAACATCAGGCCACTTTTGACCGGGATCCTCTGTTGTGGCCCCAATCTGTTGGCGCAAGCTATATCACCAATCGGCCGATTTCCAACTGTTACCTCAATCGGCCGATTCTTTACTGTAGCCTACCGTATCGGCCAACCTCTCCTCCTAACATCGATTCAATATGTGTCAAAATCTGGCGTCAACAATAATATTTTTTTTTCTGCTATAACAAATAGTTGAAACAGCCATGAAATTTGTTTTGCTCTAGTGACGATCGAGTGAGATTTGTTCTGCCAGCACAAAAGATTGTTCTTGTAGTAAAGATCTTTGTTAGACTCATGAGACGTGAGCTTTCACATGGTCCGCATACCCCATTCTAATTCTACGGTCGACTGGAGACTTCGAAACTTATGGTTAATCACGCACACGTCCCAGCCACCAATCTCACCCACGTGTCACCGCACGCATAACGCCATCTCCTCATGGTGGGGCCCATTTTCCTTTTCAATTTCTTTCCCATTCCATCTTCTGTCTGGTCCTCTCTTTCTCTCTTCCCGGACCAGACTCAAGGACGCTCGCTCCGGGGAGCGGCAGAAACAGCGACTGGAGCAGCGAGCGCTGGCCGTGATGGGAGCGGCAGCAAGCGCGGCGAGCACTGCCCGTGGGAGAAGCGGCAGAGCTGGTGTTTTTCCTCGCCGGATTCACGATACCGCCACGCACCGCTCTCTTTTTTTCATTTTCTTTTTTCTATTTAGTTCTGTGTATAAATTTTGTTTTGCAATTTTTTTCCTTCCAAAGTTTCTCTCCAACATTTTTGTTCTTTGGAATGTTGATCATAACTTTATCTTCCAAAGTTTATGAACATTTTTTTTCGAATTTTTTTATTCAATTTTTTATCGCAAATTTTGTTTCCAAAATTTTTTCAGCATAACTATTGCTATGTTCTATTTCTATGTTTCACAAAGTTTTTATGTTTTTGGATTTCTGCTCTAAATTTTTTATCTCAAATTTTTATTCGAATTTTTTTATCAACTTTTGTTCCGAAATTATTTTTCATTTTTCTCTCCTATTTTTTCTTTTCTCCATTTTGTTGTTCAGAAAAATGGCAGAACTTTTCTGGATTCATTTCTTTGTTATAGAAACTTTACCACCGGTATAGTTTTATCTTATGTTTAAATTAATGCGTCAGATTTTTTAGTGGGGTGCAGGAACCAGAAATCGATCAGTTGGCGTGGGGTGGGTTGGGGCGACGGACCAGTTAGCTGGCAGGACGAAGCCAAAAGGAGAATGGGTGGGACCATCATTCATGCCGGAGCAAAAGAATACTCTGGTCGGAAATGGACCGCACGGAAGCCAATTTATGGACAACCGTAAATTAGCATGCCCCTCTGCATACCCATGCCCTTTTCAATGTCCTAAAACAAGGATGGGAACATTTATTTTACCAAGAAGCCCAAAGGAATGAAACAAAGTTCAGGGAATGCCGTGCAGTCGCCCGAGGCAGTGAATGAACACATAGGCCCATTACACTTCAACAGGTAAAATGAAGTAGTCGGGATAGAGTAGGCTTGACGGGCTTGCTAGTTTGACCAAGCTCGGCAAGTTTATCAGGGTTCTCTAAAAAAAGGTTTACCTGAGTTCACCTTGTAAGTCTTAATAATCTACAAGAAAAGCTAGTTTAGCAGGTGATTTGCATAATTTGATCCAAGAAAAGCTCTTCTTTGAAACTAAATCAAAGTAAAACTTTAATTTCACCTATCAAAGTAATCTTGATTTTGCTAAGCTAGTTTAAGAAAGTGGAACAACAAAGTAACTCTTTACACACAAATGGAATTAAAGATTGTTTTGTTTACACATAAATGGAACAACATAGTAACTCTTTATGTATTAGCAGCAAAGTTATTTGGGAAAACCTAAATCTATTAGTTTCGTGGAAAATTAACTTCTCTGATTATTTTTTTATTCTAACTATAGTTTAATTTACCCACCTGCTTTAGAATATGATTGTGTTTTGTCTTCTACACGAGCTGAACAACTAATGGAGATGAAATTCTTCCTTTTTACCTAGATTAGGCATCAGCACATACACCACGCGCCTGCAAAAAAACACTAAGGAAAAAAAATTTGAACCCTGATGCATAGACTCGCACCAGCATACCATGAGACCTAATTAAGTAATTCATGAATCCAAATTCAACTACCTTACATGAAGACAAAATTCAAATGCAATATTTTTAAATATTACAGCTATATTACAACATTTTAACATTTGATCAGCCCTATTTAAAATCTATGATAATATTTTGAACATTTTGTACCTTATCTTCTCTGCTGTATATTTGAATTCTTATTAAATGCATTGAAATTATCAAAAAGGATTAATCAAACAAATGCAGAAAGTGCAAGAGCATTTGGGACTAAGGTTTTCCAGTTACAAAATGTTTTCCCATGAGGTATCGGAAACTTTATATGAACCATTCATATTAAAGAAAAATGATTGGGCAATGCTTGCATATACTATCTTATATAATTGAGTTTCAGGGGTTCTCCTGCAGTATTATGATCCCTTGGGCTTCTAGTGCAACAAGGAGCATAAGTGAGAGAAGGCATAACGCCACAACTATGCCTTTTGTGCCAATTCAGTCCCAATACTCGAAACCTGAATATCTCTGTGTGTGAAATTTTCTTACGGGCACCGAAAAATCTTCTGTGACGGTCGATCAAGAGAATTTTTACTTTCGATCATTCTATCCCTGGCTGGTGGTTCCACGACTGAAACATTATCCCTAACAGTTTTATCCGCATTCTCCTGATGATTTTTGTGCGCATAGCTCGGAATATCCCTATTTTTGACAGTGTATCAACACTAGAACATACTATACGGCAAGCTGAAAACAATTTGCGTGGGTTGCAAGCACTGGAGCACCACCTTTGCACGATCCTAGTTAATGATAAGACATGCTCTAGTAAACTTGTTAGCTAACCAACGCATCATGCATGTTATCCGACAAGAAATAATGCAGCAGCCATTGAGCTGAGCCATAGACTTTTTGCCAAACCGGATCGAGCAAGCACTCACTCTGAGGTTTGCCGCCGCGAAAGTTAACTTGTCCGGTTATGTAAAGCACCGGATGCGTTTTGCCGAAGCAAGTCATGGATCGAGCGGCACCACTTTTCCACCATCGTTTTTTTCTCCTGTTGCGATGCGATTAAGTGATCGATCTGTATGGTCCAGTGCCAAAGTGGATTCCCTGTCCCAAGAGTCAAAAGTGATTCTACTGAACCCTTTTTTGTGTGGACGCACACCCTAATAACTGTCCAAACGCACCGTGGACTGTAGACTAGGGTTATCACAGTCGGTTGAGCTTGCAGTGGTTCTCCCACTATACCACAGCCCCAAGATAACAATTTTATTATGATCATTATGATCGGTATAAGTCGTTTTAACGACCAACCATCGGTCACTATAGAGTTATGCTGACTCTAGCTATTTGTCGGTAAAAGTAGCGTTGGTATAAATCTATGCCGACCGACATATTTTATTTTTACCGACCAACTATCCGACGCCCTCTAGACACGTTACCGACTGATGGTTCAACGGACCATTCAAGTGGACAAAAAAAAAACCTAATTTAATCATATCAGGGACCACATTAACCATACAAACATTCACCATGAACCGTTCTATTCAATGACATGTTATGCTCATTCCATGCACACCTCAACTTACATGAACCGCTCAGGTATTCAGGTTCTGTTCTCCACAAATATCACTGACAATAAAGTTACAACCCATGCAGTTGCACAAAAATTTGTATCAGAACATGTGCTGATTGGGTTTCTGTATAAGAACTAAAATTGTTACACATTAAAAATCAAAAGGTGGGATATCAAGATACACTCTGCTTCACTATAGAAATGTGCCATGACAGATCAAAAGCTTAGAGTCAAGGGCCCACCAGTTGCATACAAGTCTCTTGACATCTGCAATGGTAGAGAAAACAAAAGAGAAAGTAAGCACAAATGAACCGTAGAGAGAGCCAGGTATTCTTTTTTTTTAAAAGAAAACTTACCTTTATTGAGACTGATTTGAATCAATCAAACCAAAACCCTCCAGTGGCCATACTTATGATTGGAAAATCACTGTCAATGCTCCTCATTTTCACGTAGACAGCAAACGTGCAGTGCTAGTGTTCTGGGGTGATGGATCATATGATTGATCTGGTAGCAATGTAGCAGTTAGCCGATGCATTAAGTATTACGAATACATGTTATTAAACCTTAGATTTTTACTCCATGAACATCAAGAAACAGCAAGTTCAACCAGGTAAATCTCCAGAACCCATAGGGAATGACAAAATAAGCTCCAAATTCTATGTCAAGAAAATCAATTTTTGGATTTATATAAGCTCCAAACGAAGAATACAGATCAGAAAAAACTGCATATGAACACAACTAGTTTTGAACTAACAGAACAGAAAAGATTCAGTAACTAAACAAGAAAATATTGCTGACTGATTCTAGTCCTCATTCTTATATTATAGCAGTCCAGTCCTCATTCTAGCAACCCAACACAAGCACCGAAGAGACAACATTCCTAAAATCTAGATCCAGGTAGACTACGTAGTAGACGAAGCAGGTACTCATCTTGTACACGCGCGGCACCAGTGGCAAGGCCGCCGAAGCGATGCCAAGACGGTAGACGGGGCAGCGGCGCGAAGCGGAGGATCCGTGCGCTGGACGGGGCCGGCCATCGCCTCGCCACCGCCATCCCGAGCACGACGGATCCTCGGATCTGCGACGCGTCTGGGTGGCAGACTCGATGCCACGACCTCGGAGCATGCGGTGGCCTGGACAGCTGACGGCCTTGGGGCGTCACGGACGCAGCCTGGGCGGGCCGGCGGCCACCGGGCGGATGTGTCGGGTGGTGAAGTCGGGACCGCGACCTCCGAGCGATAGCCTGGACGGCTGAAGGCCTCAGGGCGACGGCCTCCTAGGCGGGCCGGCGGCCTCGGGGTGGCGGCTTGGATGAGCGATGGGAGTGGATGAGGTGCGGCGGCGGGCGGAGAGTGAGGGAGACAAAGAGGATTAGTCGGCGGCAAGTGGAGAGTGAGGAGATGAGGGCAAGCTAGGGTTTGAGAACGCAGTTAGTTGTGGGAGGGTGCGGTCACCGAATATGGGCTGTTGGCTTTGGTCATGTGCCTATTGTGCGAGGTCCAGTATGCGTTTGCCGACGGATGGGTAGACCTAGTTGTTTATATTTGCTGATTGATCCTTCAACGTCGTATCTAAATATTTTTACCGACTCATATGTAGTCGGAAAATATTGAAATACCGATGGATCGTTTGCTAGAACTTTTTACTGACCCATGGTTTGTCAGTAATTGTCTAGTCATACGACTGATGTCTGACGGGATATTGGTGTTGTGGTATAGTGTCCATGAGTGATCAGTTGATCACCCCATTCGTGCAAAAGAAGGAATAGTCTGTTTCTAGGTTCTACTTTACTTGGTATCTATAAGTTTTTAATTAACAGATAGTGAAAGCCATAGTTTCGCCGAATGTCTTGTTGATCTCTAGCCATCGATCGCTCCTCACACTTACAAGCATTATGAAAAGCCATTAAACGAAGGAAAAAGTGTATTTTTCATCCCTCAAGTATTGTAAAAGTGTGACATTCATCCTTCATGTTTCATTTGGTGCAAATCAACCCCTTAACTAACTAAACCGTACCGGTGC
This sequence comes from Panicum miliaceum, assembly GCA_032594955.1. Classification (NCBI taxonomy): domain Eukaryota; kingdom Viridiplantae; phylum Streptophyta; class Magnoliopsida; order Poales; family Poaceae; genus Panicum; species Panicum miliaceum. The sequence goes on from CM064072.1 coordinate 9,493,503, forward strand.
ATTGGCTGTCTTTCAGCCTGTACTAACGCGCACATTTAGATGCTACTCACCATGATTCCAAGCTTTATCAAATGGACGTAAAAAGTGCATTCTTGAACAACCCCCTATCCGAGTTGGTGTATGTAGAACAATCGCCGGGCTTTGAAGATCCAAGATTTCCAAATCATGTGTACAAACTCCATAAGGTGCTCTATGGGCTTAAGCAAGCTCCTAGAGCATGGTATGAATGCCTTACGGATTTTCTTCTCAAGAACGACTTTGTAATGGGCAAAACCGATTCTACTCTCTTTACTCACAAAGTTAATAAGGATATCTCTGTTTGCCAAATATATGTCGATTACATTATATTTGGTTCTACTGATAAGAAATTCTGTGAGGAGTTTAGTAGGATCATGACCAAGAGGTTTGAGATGTCTATGATGGGTGAATTTAAGTTCTTCCTTGGATTTCTAGTCAAGCAAATAAATAAAGGGACTTTCATATGTCAAACCAAGTATGTGAAGGATATGCTTAAGAAGTTTGACATGGCCGATGCCAAGCCCATCAAGACACCCATTGCATTAAATGGTCATCTTGATCTCAATGAAGAAGGGAAGTCGGTTGATCAAAAGGTATATCGCTCCATGATCAGCTCTCTTCTTTACCTTTGTGCTTCTAGGCCCGATATTATGCCTAGTGTGTGCATGTGTGCAAGATTTCAAGCCAATCCCAAGGAATGTCACTTAATAGCTGTTAAGAGAATTTTGAGATATTTAGTACACACTCCAAATCTTGGCTTGTGGTATCCCAAAGGCTCCACTTTCGATCTACTTGGCTATTCCGATTCGGATTATGCCGGTTGCAAGGTAGATAGAAAGAGTACCATAGGGACTTGCCAATTTCTTGGAAGGTCCCTAGTGTCTTGGAGCTCTAAGAAAAAAAATTCGGTTGCTTTATCCTCTGCTGAAGCTGAATATGTTGCAGCGGGTGCTTGTTATGCCCAACTCTTATGGATGAAGCAAACGTTGAGTGACTTCAGTTGTGAGTTTAGTAAGATTCCGCTCTTATGTGACAATGAGAGCTCTATCAAGCTAGCAAACAATCTAGTGCAGCACTCCCGAACAAAGCACATAGATATATGATATCATTTCTTAAGAGATCATGAGGCTAAGGGAGATATTGCTTTACGTCATGTAAGCACCGGACGACAACTTGCCGATATCTTCACTAAGCCTCTAGATGAGCAAATGTTTTGTGCTTTGAGGAGTGAACTAAATATCTTGGTTCTCGTAACTTGGCTTGACTTGTTGCATATACTTGATTGTTGCCTAGATAGGAAAAATGAATTTATTTGTGTTGAATTATTTTTTAAATATTTGGATTTTGATCTTTGGATCAATGCTTGACTCTTGTGATCATTGTTATGCATTGTTGTTTGTGGCTGATCACGAAGTGTCAAGTCATCTCATATGTCTACAAGCCATATCTTTCAAAATCTACAAATTTGTTCAATATCAAAATCTATCTTTTGGAGAAAATAAGCTACCGACGGAACTTACGGATGTTCCACCATTTTTCCGACAAAGGGTTCTCGGGAAGCAAATTAATATTCATTAGAACTTCCGACACCTGGTCGGAACTTCCGACAACCCTCAGAACTTTCTTCATTCTTTCGACCGAGGGTCCTCAGGTTCAAAATTTCTTTTTCGTCGCAACTTTCGACCCCCATCGAAACTTCCGACAATACACTTGAAGCTATAAATACCCGTTGGCCAGCCCCTCAAACCCTGACTCCTCACTCCTTCGGACACCACCAACGCCTCCACCCCTCTCCTCTCAATCTCTCGCGGAGAACTCAAGTTTCAACCGTGGGATTTCATTGTTTCGGAGTTCTTTGGATTCTCCACTCTTCGGAACATCCGATCCCCATCACTTCTCCTTCGATTCGCGTGGGAAATCTTCAAGGTATTTCATTCAAAATTCTCGTCGCCCGATCCTCTCAATGTACAAGGAGTTAGATGATTTCCTTTTGGGGATAGTTTCTAGATGCATCATAGAACTCTTGCCTAGAATCTTGTCAAGTTTGGTGGGCTAAATCTCTCGATCCATTGAAGATTGTGCCGGCTCAGGCTCTGTTGGATGTTCCGACAGGCGCCTGAGTTGCACAATCTTGACTCATTTGACTCTGTTCTTTCGATCCATCCTAATATTCATCTTATATACTCAGATGGCTCATGAAAAGAGAGGAAAGCAGAGGGCTTCTTCACAAAAAATTGAATCATCTCCTTCATTTGATTCCGAAGCAACTCAAGAAGCTTCAGCTGTGGCTCATCGTACTGCAAAGAGAAAGACAGTTGCCAAGGTTCCTTTGCGCTCTCGTGGTCGTGGAAGACCTAATCCACAGGGAACTTCTGCTCAGAGTGCTCGCCCTCGCATTAAGCGCGCTTCCGCTCCGGGCTCTCACATGGCAGATGCAGGAGAGTCTTTGGAGTATCTTGAGAGGATCATCATCCGGATGCAGCCCCCATTTAGACAAACTGCTCCACAGTACAATGAGACTCTTCCAGTGGATTACACAAAGGGAAAGCATAATCTATATGCTAAAAGATATGAAGATCCATCCGATTTTGCCAAGGAGCAGCAAGGGGATGTCTGCTTTTGGATGAATTTTCATGCAGATTGGCATGTCTCCGTGATCCTTTGCAAATCTCATCCCACCACCAAGATGAAATCCATCAACTAGGATTATTTGTTTGAAATTGATTTGCCAGCGGTAAGGGAAGTAGAAGATGCTTGTCGAAGAATGAATCTCTCATCAATCATGTCCTTCAACTGTGATTGGAATGAGGAGGTCATTGCTCAGTTCTATGCAACTCTTTATGTTAACTGCTCAACCAAGACCTTCCATTGGACCATTCAAGGCAAGCCCTTCTATGTTGAATATGCTTACTTCGCAAGCATTTTTGGGTTCTCTAATGCTGATCTCATGAGAGAGAAGGTACATGAGGAGAAAAATGTGCTAGATAATGGAAAACTTCACTTCATGTATGACAGTGCATATGGTGACACTAAGTTTGGGACAATACATGGTTTGACACCTTACTACAAGCTGCTCAACCAACTCTTCCGCTACACTTTGTGTCCCAAAAGTGGTGACTCAGACAACATCTCCAACATGTCCATAAATCTGCTTGCTAGGATGGCTCCCAACAAGAACGAGTTTAGCGTCATTGACTTCATTTGGGAGGAAATCATCATCTGCTCTTTTTCACCAAAGAGTGATTGTCATTATGCACCATACATCTTTGCCATGATCAAAGAAGTGACAGGTGTAAATATCTTGACCGACAAGGGCCATCAAATATACAAGCCTAAGAAAGGTCAACTTCAGCGTCTTCTCAAGCTTGGAGCTCATTCACCTCGCCGCTCCACTCAAGGACCATCACATGCTCCTAGCTCTCATGGTCCTTCAAGTTCTCATGGTCCATCTAGCTCTCAAGGTCCTTCGAGCTCCCGTGGTCCTCCTCCTCGTGCCCCAAAGAAGAAAGGAAATCTAAGTTTCATCTCTCAAGGCTTGTTTGCATGCTTCAATGTGGGCCGTCACAACGCCCAAGAAATCCATGACCACAAGAAGCATGTGGATGAGCAGCTCCTCAAGATTGAGGTGAGACAAAAGGAAATTATGGCCAAGTATGACATGCCTCACTCACCTCTTCGTGCCCCCATGGACTTTCCTCCTCCACCAACTTTTTACAACCCTGGGAGGAGATGGGAGGTCCCTCCATGTTGTTTGGTGCTCCCCAAGTGGATGATGATGACATTGAAGAAGATTTGGGTGGCCGTGAGGAATCGGATGAGGAAGAAGAAGAGGATATTCCTGCTACCGACACACCCACAGATGAGGACGAAGAAGATGACGACGATGATGATGAGTAGTGAGTATGGAAGGGCCTCTCATTTTTGGCGCTTGATGCCAAAGGGGGAGTGAGCTCACCATAGGTGCCACTTGGGAAGGATTTGTGGCCGCTTTATCTATCTTAGCTTCATCGTTGAACGTTGAACTTTAAACTCTTATGCTTGCGGACATGTGAGACTTGTATTTGTGTAATGTGTGGAGTGCCAAGTGATTCTTTATGCTAGTGTGATCTTAGAACCTTATTGCTTTTGTGATGCTCATGACTTGGTGCTTGTTTATTTCCACTTTATTGTTGTGATATATCTTGCCATATGCATCATGTTGATATTTATCACACTTTGCACCCCACGAATGCAATAATATGGAAGAAACCTTTTTAATATGTGAAAATGGCATTTGAGGCCATTTTTGAATTTATCTTGATGAATGCACATATTAAGGGGGAGTTCAACTATATGATTGAATTCAAAATATTTTACTGAATTTATTGTGAGTCTTAATAGTGTTGTCATCAATCACCAAAAAGGGGGAGATTGAAAGTGCATTTGGCCACCTAAGTGGGTTTTGGTGTTGATGACAAACAAAATTAAGGAGCTAATGAGTTTATCGAGTTATGGACAGGTTAAAATTCGATGAAATGAAAAAGAGTAAGAAAAGATTCCAAATTTGCTTAAAGGACGGTGCTGGGCTTAAAAGAAGATCTTTTAATATTTTCTCTTTTGAATTTGAGTATAGGAAATACCGTGCTATTTAGAGGGATGGGAATGAATAGCATGAAGGTGTCAAAGTGCTTATTTGAGATGCTAACCATCAAAGAGAGATACGGAATCACACACTTGTGCACCTAGTTTTCTGACTGTTTCAGTGTGTATCGGAAGTTCCGACCATGGGTCGGAAGTTCCGATAGGGAGTTCTCGGCCAGCTGATTTTAGCTGGGTCGGAAGTTCCAACACCTATCGGAAGTTCCCTGTAACTTCCGACAAGGGGTTCTCAACCAACTGATTTTAGCTAGGTCAGAAGTTCCGACCATGTGTCAGAAGTTCCGACAATCACTTATTTTGCATATTAACGACTAGTTTTTGGGGCTCGGGTATTTATACCCCTCAGCCCCTTCTTGATTTGCTGCTGAGTCCACACGCAAGAACACCTCCAAGAACACTCATTCCACTCCCCAAATCCTTCCTTCAGCTAATTCTTGAGTTTATTTGAGCTAGGGCTTGGGTGAGAGCAAGACTGAGGTGTGAGACTTAACCATTTGAGTGTGAGGGCAGCCAAATTCATCTTAAGAGCACATGAAGCATCCTCATCCATCAATTCACGTTTGTTACTCTTGAAGCTTGCTTCTAGACGGTTTGGTGTCGCCCGGTTGAGCGTCCTCTCGTGTGTGTGCGCCCCAGGAAGTTTGTATTACCCATCCTTTGTGGATTTTATAGTAAGTGACTCAATCCTCCTTTGTGATTGATTGAATGAGGTAAAAGGTTAGTGGAAGACCCGGCTCTTTGTGAGCTCCTCAACGGAGACGTAGCTTCCTTAGCGGGAGTGAACTTCGGGAACAAATCTCTTGTGTCTTGTGCTTATTGCATTTATTTAGTTCTTGTTGATCTAGAGGTCCTTATTAAAAAGTGTGAACTCCTATCCCATTGACTTAAATTGATCATCCAAAGTGTTCCTCAATGGAAAAATATGATTGCAGATGGACCGACAATGGATGTACGACGACCAGTGCACCATGGTGTGGATTAATGGCCTAAAGTCTTTTCTCGATGTGGCTGAGGCCCACAGGTCATTGAAAGGTTTTATGTGCTATCCATGTCGCATTTGTAGAAATAACAAGAAATTCTCTAGAAGAAATACTCTACACGTCCACCTTATTGAAAGGGGTTTCATGGATAAGTATACTCTTTGGACCAAGCACAGTGAACCTTGAGTTCTGATGGAAGACAATGAAGATGATGATATGATGATAACAACATTCCAGACTTGCCTCACTTATATGAAGTGGGTGTCTTTGATGATGAACCAATGGACGAGGCTGATGAAAATGCCGCAGAAGAGCAACCACATGACGAACTAGGTCAGGTGTTGCTAGATGCACAGAAAAACAGTAAAACTGTGAAGGAGTCAAAGAAGTTTGAGAAGATGTTGGAGGATCACAAAAAGTTGTGTAGCACAATGGAATTGCTATAGTGGAAGACAACAAATGGTGTTACCGATAGGGGCTTTGAGGAGATGGCGGGATTGTAAAGAACATGCTTCCCGAGGGTAACGAACTTCCCTCAACAGCATACGAAGCAAAAAAGGTTGTTTGCCCTCTTGGATTGGAAGTACAGAAGATTCATGCATGTCCTAATGATTGTATCCTCTATCACGGTGATGAATATGAGAAAATGGATGTTTGTCCTATTTGCGGCACAAAGCAGTATAAGATTAGACAAAATGATACTAGTGACGTAGATGGGCTAGCGAAGAAAAAAATCCAAGCTAAGGTTATGAGGTATTTCCCTATAATACCATGTTTGAAGCGCTTGGTTAGAAACAAGGCACACGCTAAGTTGATGCGGTGGCACAAAGAAGAGGTAAGCTAGATTGCATGCTGAGATACCCCACAGATGGGTCCCAGTGGAGAAACATTGATAGAGAATTTCCAGATTTTGATAAGGACGCAAGGAACATAAGGTTTGGTTTAAGTATGGATGGAATGGATCCATTCGACGAGTGGGCCAGCAGTCACAGTACATGGCCTGTGACTCTATGTATGAATAACCTGGCAACGACATTGACGTGTACCTAAGACCATTGGTTGATGAACATTTACTGTTGTGGAAGGAAGATGGTGTATGTGTGTGGGATGAGTACAAATAGGAGACTTTCAACCTCCGAGCATTGCTTTCCATAACCACAAATTATTGGCCTTCACTTAGCAACCTGTTGGGATAGTCGAAGAAGAGATACCAGGCCTGCACCCACTGCCTAGATGAAACCGACAGCTTTTATTTGAAAAATTGTCGTTAGATCGTGTATATGGGCCATCATCGATTTCTTCCTGACGGGTCCAGGGACCTGAGGTCCCCATCAGGCCCACTTCCTGCTGACCAGCCCAAGGAAGCGCCAGGAACAAGCGTCCACCCGCATGGGAAGCGACTCGATCCAGGAGGCCTCGGCCCATGACCCCGACCGACAGCTCGGTCGAGATGGCCCGGGCCCATGTCCCTAACTCGAACGCGATCGGAGGCCGGGGCCGTACCGCGGCTCCAACTGAGGGCTCGAACCGGGCTCCGCCTTACACGTGCCAACCACCCCGACTGGAACGGCCAGTCAAACTGCCAACCCTCGCATACCCGCGGGTCCCAGGAGCAAGGGCGGAGGATAAGGATGAGCCCCGGAGTCAAATAGTCATACAAAGCCAACCACTCTCATCACAAGGGTCGCAGTACCCACAGATGTGGCAGCAGGGGGGCAATATTCCACCTGCCCGTCCTCACGAGGGGACGGGGCACGACGCCATCATGATCCAGCAGGCACACCTCCGCCATAGTGATAAGGCGTGGCGCTAGGGATGGAGCGTGACTGCCGTACTGTACTCATCAACACGCGCCCTCCCCCCGACCGGGGGAGGGCTCGGCGCACAGGAATAGGACAAGACGGCCACTCCACGACAGCGGACTTAGATGATGGTCACCAGAAAGCTCCGACTGACAGGGTTGGTAGTCCTGACTGATGGAGTTGATGACCCCGATCGGCGGAGCGAGGAACTCTCTCTCTCTTTCTCTCTCACCTTTCTTTTACCTTAAGATACCCTTTAATGGAGACCCACCTTGGACTATAAAAGGAAGAGTCCCCCATAGGACGAAAGGAGGAGATCTGATCCGATTCGACTAGAGCAATATCCCACTCGAAAGCTTGTAACTCCCCAAACTCTCTCGAGCACCTGGGCTCAAGCAATACAACCGACCAACCCCCAACTGGATGTAGGGCACTTTTCCTGAACCAGTATAAATCTTGAGTCATTATGTGCTAGGCCAGATCCGATCACAACGCACGGCATACACGTTCGAGTAGGTTTAGCCGTCGGCCATTTCCGGAACCGACAGTTTGGCACCGTCCGTGGGGAGGCAAGTCGTGCATTCATCGTCCTGGCGATCGGATGGCCTTCGTCTCCGACACCTCCAGTATCGCGAGCCTGGGCGACACAGTTTGCTTCAGCTCGCTGAAGTTTCCCATGGCCCCGCGGGCTGGGCGGTGGGTGCCTCCCATCTTCGCTCCCTTTTAGGCTTTCCGCTTTGGAAGCCTGGACTTTGTCGCCGATCGTCTCAGCACGCTGCGCCTCTGATGTCGCTTGAGGGAGACACTCCCTCGACCGACCCGCTAGGTGACCTCGATGACGAGGTGCTCGCGCGTCGCATCGAGCTCTTGCTCGGTGCCAACCCCTTAGGGAGCGACGTGGACATGGTCCTGTTCTTGCTGAGCAATGCCTTCGGTCTGCTCTCCGGAGGGACCCCGACATCCCCACCGCGCTCGCCGCACGGCCAGTTCCCGTTTGCCTCGTGAATGTTGGAAGCACGTACACCAGGGGCTTGGAAGGTCATGCCGGCGCAACCGCTCGTGACTGAGTTCGTGGGCATGACAGGGTACGGCCTTGCCTCGTTCCACGACCTCTTTTCAGACGATGACCTCTTGAGCGAGGGCTCCAGCGTCGGTGACCTGTCGTCCCCTGGTAGTCCCGCACTGCGAGAATGTGCCATGGCGGATGTGCAGGGGCAGCTGCCGGCCTCGGTGTAAACCGAGGACACGCACAATCCGCAGGACCCGCGTGCTCAGGCCTTGGCCAACGCTCTAGCGTACACCGAGGACTTATGCCAGCGGCGGCTGCACCAGCCACCACTCACGTCGGGGAGCCACCAGCGCCTCGCCGAGCCGAATGCTCATGATGCTGCGGGCGGCGTGCGGGCGTGCGCCCGACAGGTCCAACACGCCGTCATCGCGGACGCCAACGGTCCCTTGCAATTTGCACGGGACGGCCAGAACATCGCCGCTGCAGCGATGCTCTTGCACAATCTGCCCGAGCCTACGGATCCTAAGCAGCACGAGCTCCACCGCAACATCCAGACGCTTGTGGAACGCGCGGCCGTGCAGCACGCGGACGCCAATGGTCCCTTGCAATTTGCACGAGCCGGCTAGAACATCGCCGCCGCAGCGATGCACCTGTGCAATTTGCCCGAGCCTGCGGATCCTCAGCAGCAGGAGCTCCACCGCAACATCCGGACGCTGGTGGAGCGCGCGGCCGTGCAGCAGGCGGAGAGCTCCGCCTCGCGCCATCGGCATGCGGCCTCCTGCCCGGTCGGGGGAGCAGGCTCGCAGCAGCCGAACCCAAGTCCACCAGCAACAGGGACGTTAACCCCAGGCAGGCCGCAGTGCGATGACTGCGCCTCTCCTTGGTCTAGCGTCTGCCTCGCAGCGCCCACCAGTACACGGCCGAGTCGGCCCCAACAACGAGGCACGCAACGTCATCCACTCGCGGCAACAAGCCCACCACAACACCAACGTCAGCCGAATGGCCACAAACGCGGCCGATGCCCACCAATTGGAAGAGGAGTGCGACGAGGCACCCTCCAGGCGCGGCCGACCATACGATCGGGTCGGCGACCGGAGCCCCAGTCCGGACGGCCTGGGCCCATGGGCTTTCGGTCATCGCATCCAGAAAGCGCAATTCCCACTGCGCTTTGGACCGCCCACCAACATCACCAAGTACACCAGTGAAATGAACCTTGTTGTATGGCTAGAAGACTTCCAGCTCGCCTGGCGGGCCGGAGGGGCGAACGGCGACTACTTCATCATCTAGTATCTCTCTATCTGTGTCGGGGAGCACGTTCGCGCGTGGCTCAAATTCCTGCCGCTCAACAGCATTCGTAGTTGGGAGGAGGTCAAGCAGATCTTCGTCGGGAACTTCTAGGGGACGTATGTGCACCCCGAAAACTCCTGGGACCTCAAGAGCTGCAAGCAGGAGCTCAGCGAGTCCTTGCACGACTACATCCACAGGTTCTCCAGGCAGTGCAACTCGCTCCCTGACGTCGTTGATGCGGACATCGTCAGTTTGTTCCTCATGGGGACCACCTGCAAGTCCCTGGTTCACAAGCTCGGCTGTCGAAAGTAGCGCACCAACCGTGAGCTCCTGGACATCTCCATGAACCACGCCTCTGGCAAGGAGGTGGTCGGGGCGGTCTTCGCTGATGGCCGGACAATGGGCAAGGCCAAGTGGGAGGTACAGAACGAGGGCCCCTCCTCAAGAAAGCAGCAGAAGCAGCAGCAGCAGCAGCAGAAGAAGAAGAAGGAGAAGAAGAAGCTGCAGCAGCAGAAGAAGCAGAAGAAGAAGAAGCAGAAGAAGAAGAAGAAGAAGAAGAGGAAGAAGAGGAAGAAGAGGAAGAAGAAGAAGAAGAAGAAGAAGAAGAAGAAGAAGAAGAAGAAGCAGGAGGAGGACTGGCGTTGCCCCAATCCCAACACGGTCGCGGTGGCCGACCGTGCAGGCAAGGGACAACGCAACGACCACTTCGAGCAGCTTCTGGAGAAGTCGTGCACCAACCACGGCTATCCTGTCAAGCATAAGCTCAAGGACTGCGAGCTTCTCAAGCACAAGGGCGGGGAACACGACAAGGAAGCGCCCAAGGACCAGGAAGTGCCAGCCAAGGACACGAGCGGCTTCCCCGACCTGGACGGCTGCCTCATGATCTTAGGAGGTCCAGAAGACAACTGCACCAAGCATCAGCTCAAGGTCTGACTCCGAGAGGTATGCGCCACAAAAAGCTCCATCCTCAAATTTCTCCGTTAGTCGAGCACTCCAATCACTTTCGATCGGGCTAACCACCCACCAAATGTTCCACGACCTGAGAGCTACCCCATCCTCGTCGACCGCATCATCAGCAACAAGCGCCTGACCAAGGTGCTTATAGACGGGGCTAGCAGTCTCAACATCCTATATGTTGAGACACTTGACACCATGGGCATCTCGTGGTCAAAGGTCCGCACCTCCATCTTCCCCTTCGTTGGATCATCCCGGGCATGAGGGTGTACCCCTTCGGGAACATTGAGCTGCCGGTCACATTCGGCGACCGCTGCAACTTCCGCACCGAGACCCTGATCTTTGAGGTGCTAGATTTTGAGGGATCGTACCACGCCATCCTTGGGCGTCCATGCTACGCCAAGTTCATGGCGGTTCCCAACTACACCTACCTCAAGCTGAAGATGCCGGGGCCGAACGACGTCATCACGATGAGCGGCTCCTTCAAACAGGCATACGCCTGCGGTCGCGAGCACTTTGAGCTCGCCTCCACCGTCGCCAACTTCGTCGAGCTCCAGAAGCTTCACCAGACGGTGACGGAGGACGCTCCTGATGCCAACGAGCCAACTTCGTCTAACGCCTTCCGCCCGACCGAGGACACCAAGGCGATCGGATTTGACCCCAACGACCCTATCAGGACCGTGCGGATCAGGCTCAGCTCGCGGCCAAATAGGAAAGCGCGCTCGTCAACTTCCTACGCGCCAATCGGGATGCCTTCACATGGAAGCCCTCTGACATGCCAGGCATTCGAGGGAGGTCGCCGATGACGAGCTCCGCATCAGGCCGGGTTCCAAGCCCGTGCACCAACGCCTGTGCCATTTCGATGACGAGAGGTGCAGGGCCATAGGTGAGGAGATCGCCAAGCTCCTGGTAGTCGGCTTCATTAAGGAAGTGTATCACTCAAACTGGCTTGCCAATCCCATCCTTGTAAAAAAGATGAATGGGAAATGGAGAATGTGTTGACTATACTGGCCTTAACAAGGCATGTCCTAAGGATCCTTTTCCTTTGCCACGTATAGATCAGATAGTCGATTCCACGCCGGGATGCGCAATCCTCTCTTTTCTGGATGCCTACTCAGGCTATCACCAGATTATGATGAAAGAGTCCGACCAGCTCGCGACCTCTTTCATCACCCTGTTCGGCACGCACTACTGTGTCACTATGGCGTTCAGCTTAAAAAATGCTAGTGCCACCTACTAGCGTTCGACAATCAGATCGATCTGCCTCGGCAGCCCGACCAGCTTGAGCCGCCGAAGCCCATAGTCACGCAGATGATTTGATCGCCACGTTGGACGCCACGTTTGTTAACCTCCGGAGGTTTGGCATCAAATTGAATCCTGAAAAATGCACTTTCGGGGTTCCAAAGGGGAAGCTACTCGGATACATAGTGTCCGAGCGAGGCATCGAAGCCAACCCCAAAAAAATCATGGCCATCACCAAGATGGGCCCCATACATAACGTGAAAGGCGTACAATGGCTCACCGGCAGTTTACCGCCCTCAGTCGATTCATCTCCCAACTGGGCGAGCGGGCAATGCCCCCCTATAAGCTCCTTAAGAAGTCAGACACGTTCGTCTGGACGGAGGAGGCCCAGCAAGCCTTGGACAGCCTAAAGGCATTACTGACCTCAGCTCAAGTTCTCGTCGCTCCTGAGCGACGCGAACCGTTTCTACTCTACCTCGCGGCAACGACCCACGTGGTAAGCGCCTCTCTCATAGTCGAAAGGGAGAGAGTTGGGTCAGGCGCTGAAGGTTCAGCGACCAGTGTACTTTGTTAGCAAGGTACTCACCGAGACCAAGGCCCGCTACACGTAGGTGCAGAAGCTCTTGTACGTCGTGCTCATGGCGACTAAGAAGCTGCAGAACTATTTCACCGATCATGAGGTCACCGTCATCACCTCGTTCCCACTTGGGGAGGTCGTCCACAGCCGCGATGCTACGGGGCGGATCTCCAAATGGGCGCTCGAGCTCATGGGCTACGACATCAAGTACGTCCCCCACACCGCCATCAAGTTGCAGGCCTTGGCTGATTTCAACGCCGAGTGGACGGAAGTCCAAACCCCGACTCCGGACATCATCCACGAGTACTGGACCCTGTACTTCGAAGGGTCGGTGATGGGACCGGGCGTGGGGGCCGAAGTGGTGCTGATCTCACCCGAAGGGAACAAGCTCCGCTACGCGATCCACCTCCACTTCCCTGCCTCGAACAATGTCACTGAGTACGAGGGCCTTATCAACGGTCTCCACATCGCCATCGAGCTCGATGCGACTCGACTCTTTGCCTACAGCGACTCCAAGCTGGTGGTAGATCGAGTCATGAAGGAGTCCAACTGTGAAAGCCGCCTCATGGACGCCTACTGCCAAGAGGTGCACAAGCTGGAGGACAAATTCTGAGGAATCGAGTTGCGTCAGGTACTGCGGAAGGACAACAATGATGCTGATTCACTCGCCAAGATGGCAGCCCAGCGGGATCTTCATCAACGACCTCCACGCGCCCTCGATCCGTGTCAAGCAAGACACGCCTCAGAAACAGTATACCCCGGCACCTGGGGGCCCCGGTCCAGTGCCTCCCGACCGGGCGCCCCCCGACCAAGGGCTTAGGGGCCCCGATTGCCTCGCGGTGGAGACCGCGACTCTTGCAGCTGATGCAGCGGCCGCCGACTCCGCCGATTGGAGGGCGCCCCTTCTAGATTACCTCCTAGATGAGGTCCTCTGAGCTGATCAAACTGAGGTGCATAGAATTGCCTGACGCGCCAAGACGTATGTCGTCATCGATGATGAGCTTTACAAGTGTAGCCCATCAGCGGTGGGAATGCTAATGAAATGCATCTCGATCCAGCAAGGCAAGGAGCTCCACCTAGAGATCCACGCTGGCATCTGCGGGCACCATGCGGCCCCATGATCGCTGGTCGGAAAGGCCTGTTGTCATGGTTTTTACCAGCCTACTGCATTACGCGATGCAGACGAGGTCGTCCGCACATGCAAGGGGTGCCATTTCTACACCCGACAGACCCATCTGCTAGTGCAGGAGCTTCAGACCATCCCCCTCACCTAGCCGTTCGTGGTCTAGGGTCTCGACATGGCCGGGCCTCTCAAAAAAGCCCCTGTCGGCTTCACCTGCCTTCTTGTCACTGTGGACAAATCCACCAAGTGGATTCAGTCAAAACCGATCGTCAAGCCTAGCTGCCAAGAAGCCGTCAAGTTTTTCCTGGACATCATCTATCGATTTGGTGTGCCCAACACCATCATCATAGACAATGGGACCAACTTCATGGGCAAGAAGTTCTTGGATTTCACTGACAAGTACCTGATCAGGATCGACTGGGCGTCGGTCGGACACCCGCGCACCAATGGGCAGGTGGAGAGGGCGAATGGCATGGTCCTCCAGGGACTCAAGCCTCACATCTTCAACCAGCTTAACAAGTTTGCTGGACGGTGGGTCCAGGATCTCCCAGCCATCCTCTGGAGCGTAAGGACAACTCCCAATTGGTCCACAGGATTCATGCTATTCTTCCTAACATACGGGGCGGAAGCTGTGCTACCCTCCGACCTGGACCATGGCGCCCCAAGGATCAAGACCTTCAACCCCGACCGAGCCACAGAGGCTCAACAAGACGCGGTCGACCTGTTGGAGGAGGTGCGTGAGACAGCCTTGGTCCGCTCCGCTCGCTACCAGCAAACTCTTTGCAGGTACCACGAAATGAAGATCCGGGGAAGAACCCTCGAAGTCGGCAACTTGGTGCTACAGAGGGCGCAGTTGACGAAAAACAAGCACAAGCTCACTCCGCCCTGGGAGGGACCCTACACCATCGCGGAGGTGGTCCGACCAGGCACCTACCGACTGAAGGACAGTGACGGCAACATCCTCACCAACACCTGGAACATCGAGAAGTTACATTGCTTTTTTCCCTAAACGCGGTCCATTCCCGCATTTCCATTCAAGTTCTGGCTCCTACAACGCCCCGGCTCGAGCACTCTTGGCCCGAGTCACTCAGGGGCCCCATGGGGGTACACCCCTACGTGCACTGCGACCCCCTTTTCCCTTTTGTAACGCATAAAAAGAAAAACACTTTTCTTTTCGCCCGAGTGAAAGGGCGACCCATTCTCCCGATGCGACCTAAGTGATGTCTGCTGGGCCACCAGACCTACCGAAGCCTCATCACAACCTACGGTGAACTAGCAGTTGACGCCACTCGGGCCAGCCCCACAGCTACATGCTGCAGCCTATGATTAACGAGCAGGTTCAAAAGGAAAAGTGCAAAAGTAGAAGTCACTCAAGGAAACAAAAGGGTATGGGCGAAACCAGCTTCCCAAAAACTATAAAACAAAAAGTGATCACAAGCACTCGTTTTGTTCACTCGAGGGCCTTCTAGGACCCCCGCACAAACTATTCGAGAAACAGAAAGCTAATCACATGACAAATGTTTCTACTGCAGTGCCCTGTCTCCATCGACGGACGACGTGGACGGGAGAGGTCGCGTTGTAGGTTCTGCCAACGAAGTCCCTTGGTTGGGGCCTCGCATGGCCGGGGCAATGTTCGACCCGGCTTCCATAGCCTGGGCGCTGCCCTCGCCCAGAGTCGCTTCCCTTTCCACCCGACGAGCCCCGTGCGCGGTGATGAAGTCCCGAGGACCCGTGGAGGCAGCTCTACATAAACGCGGAGCAAAACCTCACCAATCACGGCCAGGAGCACGGTGACAAAATGGACGACGCTTACCCCTGCTGGCGTAGAATATCCTGGAGGAGCGGCGGCCCCCGAGGCAGAGCGCTGGAGCCCTCGTCCGACGGGCGCTTCTCTCCTGCCATCTCGCAAAAGTGGAAGGGAAGCAGGAGAATCTTTTCTTCTCTTATGGGCGAAGAAGCTAACTTACGTTGGTGGGACACTTTTGCCGGGACGGTGGAGCCTTATAATGGGATCCAAGACGCCATGCAGCGCATGTCCCTCGATCTCCATGAGGAGAGGAAAAGGTACGAACTGTCTCCCCCCTATTCGAATTTGATCACAACAGGGGGAGACGGCAGGCGCGGTTACTCTCCGCCAACCTCAGAAATCATGACGGACCAGGTGCCTCATCATCATCTAAGACGCGACAGGGCCATCTCCGGCGCGCATCCCTGAAAAAGCTGCACCGGTGTTCCGACTTCCCCGGTAAGCTTCCGTAGGCCACATCCTCGTTCAATAATTGCATTTCAATTATTCGATTTTTGAAATATCTTAAGACCCGAAAGGGCGCACGCCGATGGGTCCCGACTCGGGAACCCAACCGACCAAGGTTCGAAGGCTGGTCCATGGAGGGCTCGAGGCCGCCTCACGTCAAACGGAGCTAGGGAGAAAACATAGATGAGCCCCAGCGGCCCTCGCCCAACCTGCTCTAGCAGCGACTCGGGTCATCTCGACCTTCTCGTCCGATCCGAACCTCGAGCCATGCCCACAGAATCTGCATCGAGGAGAGGCCATCGGGCCACCTGAGTGAGTCGGACAACTCGGGCATCTACCGGGAAGCGGGTCATGGAGCAGTGGAATGCTACCTGCGGGCTATGCCGACCCCGTCACGAATGACAGACCTGGATTCCACTCAGATGCCCAGAATTATGCTTGGGCACACCCGCTATGAGCTCACCGAGTCCGTCACTCGAGCCATCGAGGCAAGTGACGCCTGCTCAGCCCCTCCAGTCATGGAGACCGCGGACGGGGTCACCCTTACGCATGCACACATTTAAATGCCCCCGACACGACCGCCTTCCTTTGTAACAAGGATACGGCGAGTTAGGAACCGTTTCCGCCACTCAGAGAAGATAACAAGTTTCCGGGCCCGAACGGGCTCACGGTCGGGGGTGGCAGAAACACAACGATCACACTCTGGGATAAACACGCTTTATTCCTGGCGATTAAATACTACAAAATACAGTCGGTCCACGACCGTTACAAAGTACAAAAACCCGTTACCACCACAAGGGTGGTAACACTGTAACCCTGGGGAGGGTTGCTTCAAGTGCGGGAAGACTGGGAGGGGCATCTTCCTCGCAAGCCTTCTACTTGCACCTCCTTCCCCAAGGCTGACATGGCAAGGGAAGACGACGAGTAGTACATCTGTCGTCGCCGCCAACCGAACTCCCTCGCCACCCCAGGTGACAGTGAGGAGCTCTGTCCCGGCTTCAGTTGCCTAGGAAGGACGAGCCTTTCGATGATGCAGGCTGGAGCTGGGGAACGCGGGGAAGCCGAGGCCGCTTGAGGCTTAGACATCCTCCTCGGAAGCGCACGGCTACGGGCAGCAACAAGGAGTTCCTCCCCGTACCCGGACCTGGCCGGTGGAAGCACTGACACATCCACCGCTAGCGAACGACACTGCGCCCCCAGTCGTCCATCATGACCAGGGAAGCAGCATCGACCGACAGCCTTAGACAGTGACCCGCCTGCGCAACAGCTCCCCTCGATCGTCCGAGCATGACGCTCGGGGGACTGAGCATGGGAAAGGCTTGGGCGCACCATGTCGCTCGCATGCTACCCGGCGGCACCCGCCTGCTATCCCCTGCTGCTCGCAAGCATTCATCTAGCACCATATGCTGGAGGAACTGCAGGCCCCATTAGGAGGGCACACTCGGGCTAGGAGCAATTCCATTATACAAGGCAAAACTCACTCGCAACTCAAGCTCAGGATGAGTTCGAAAACTTAAGGTCCCAAGGGCCTCCATTTATAGCAGCTCGGGCGTCCTTGTACCCCATAGGGCAGCTTCGTCTCGCAGCGCGCCGATCCGCCTCAAAAGGATGGAAACCTTCACGGGGGAAACAGGGAGGAATCATTCTGCGGCGGGCCGACGTGACGGGTCAAGTAGGCCTCGATATTCCGCGCTAAAGACAAGCGGCTGGCGGCGCTGCAGCGCACTTATTACACGGTCAGTCTGAGGCCACGCTGACTGACTCATAGTCACAAGGGGGAGCCTCTCATACATCGTGTCTCCCCGCGGCCGAGATGGTGCGATGCAACTTCTCTCTCAAAGTAAAAACACAGTGCAACAGGAATAGAGCCTTCACGATTAAACAAATTGTGAAGCCGCTCGGGGGCCTCTAACGGGTCCAGGGACCCGGGGTCCCTAGTGGGCCCACTTCCTGCTGACCAGCCCAAGGAAGCTCCAGGAACGAGCATCCACCCGCATGGGCAGCGACTTTATCCTAGCTGCCTCAGCTCATAACCCCGACCGACAGCTCGGTCGGGATGGCTTGGACCCATGTCCCCGACTGGAACGCGATCGGAGACCGGGGCCGTACCGCTGCTTCGACTGAGGGCTCCGACCGGGCTCCGCCTTACACGTGCCAACCTCCCCGACTGAAACGGCCGGTCGGACTGCCAAACCCTCACATACCCGCGAGTGCTAGGAGTAGGGGCGGAGGATAAGGATGAGCCCTGGAGTCAACTTGTCGTACAAAGCCAACCACTCCAGTCACAAGGGTCGCGGTCCCCACTGCTGTGGTAGTAGGGGGGGCACTATTCCACCTGCCCGTCCTCGCGAGGGGATGGTGGTCACCGGAAAGCTCCAACTGACAGGGTTGGCAGCCCCGACTGACGGAGTTAATGACCCCGATCGGCGGAGCGAGGAACTCTCTCCCTCTCTCTCTCTCTCTCTTTGTCTCTCTTTCTCTCTCACCTTTTTTCTACCTTTAGATACCGTGTAATGGAGACCCCCTTGCACTATAATAGGGAGCGTCCCCCATAGGACAAAAGGAGGAGATCTAATCCGATCCAACTAGAGCAATCTCCCACTTGAAACCTTGTAACTCCCCAAACTCTCTCGAGCACCTGGGCTCAAGCAATACAACCGACCGACCCCTGACTGGACGTAAGGCACTTTGCCTGAACCAATGTAAATCTTGAGTCATTGTATGCTAGACCAGATCCGATCATAACACACAACATACACATTCGAGTAGGTTTAGCTGTCGGCCATTTCCGGAACGACACTTCCCCTCAATCACACATTAAGAGCAAAAGGGACACATTTTAAAGGGGAACTAGAAACTCGTGCTAAGCCTATGTTCCATGATGGAAAGCGTATTTTATTGATGATAAAAGATGTGCATGTAGTGTTTGGAAAGGGCCGTGGCAGCCAACAAGTTCACTATGACAAAAACGGACATGCACCAATGTGGAAGAAGAAGTCTATATTGTGGGAGCTACCTTATTAGGAAGTATTGGAGGTCCACAATGCAATTGACGTGATGCACCTGACGAAGGATCTTTGTGTGAACCTGCTATGTTTCCTGGGTACGTATGGGCAGGAAAAAGATACGATGGAAGCAAAACATGATCTGAAAGAAATGAAACAACGAGAAGACCTACGTCCTGAAAAGAGAGACAATGGACAACACTACTTGCGTCCTGCTAGCTACACTCTCAGCAAAGAGGAGAAGGAAAGCATGTTTGATTGCTTGAACAGTATGAAGGTCCCATAAGGTTATTCCTCGAATATACAGGGAAGAATAAATGTGAAAGAGAAGAAATTCACAAACCTTAAATCTCATGACTGCCACGTCCTGATGACACAATTGCTTCCATTGCACTGAGGGGTATTCTACCGGAGAATGTAAGTTTGGCAATCGTGAAGCTATATGCCTTCCTTAATGATATTTCACAGAAGGCAATTGATCCAAATAATCTAATAAAGCTACAGAATGATGTGGTCCATTGTCTTGTCAGCTTCAAGATGGTGTTT
This sequence comes from Panicum miliaceum, assembly GCA_032594955.1. Lineage (NCBI taxonomy): Eukaryota > Viridiplantae > Streptophyta > Magnoliopsida > Poales > Poaceae > Panicum > Panicum miliaceum. Next base: position 9,512,938 of record CM064072.1, read on the forward strand.
CCACCTTCGTTCTTTAATATTATGACACATCTCTTGGTTCACATTGTGAAAGAGATAGCCATTCTGGGTCATGTATTCCTACACAATATGTTCCCTTTCGAGAGGTTCATGGCAGTCCTAAAGAAGTACGTTCGCAATCGTTCTTGCCTAGAAGGATGCATCGCTAAGGGCTATGGAACAGAGGGGGTCATTAAGTTTTGTGTTGACTTTATTGATGATCTCAGTCCGATCGGGGTCCCCAGGTCACGCCATGAGGGGAGACTGAAGGGAAATGGCACACTAGGGAAGAAATCTAATATGAACATCCATGACAATGAAATCCGCAAAGCAAACTTCACGGTTCTACAGAATTCATCCCTGGTGGCTCCATATATGGAGGAGCACATGAATATTGTAAAGTCTGAAAACCCGGGCAAGTCTGAGTCCTGGATCACACGTCATCACATAGATACCTTTGCTGTTTGGCTTAGACAAAAATTCATGGGTGACGGCACGATTGATGAACAACTTCAATGGTTGGCTAGGGGACCATCGATCACAATCATGCAATACCAAGGGTACGAGATAAATGGGTATACATTTTACACCAAAGCCCAAGATGAAAAGAGCATGAACCAAAATAGTGGTGTGCGTATAGATGTAATAGGCAATGATGAAAAAAAGGGCAGCTACTATGGTGTCATAGAGGAGATATGGGAACTAGATTATGGACCTTTGAAGATTCCTTTGTTTCGCTACCAATGGGTAAATCGAGCTGGATGAGGCGTGATGATATATCGGTATGGGATGACAATAGTGGACTTCAAAAAGATTGGATATAAAGACGAACCATTCGTCCTAGCCTCGTCCCTGTCCCGGCATGCCGCCGCCGCGGCCCGACCTCTCCACCGCGTGCCGCCCGAGCCCGGCCTCCGCGCCGCCACGCCAGTGCCCCCACACCGCTGCCGCCACGCCTAGCGCACGCGCCGAGCCCCTGCCTCCGCGCGCGCCGAGCCGGCGCCAGCCTCCACGTCTGCACCAGCCTCCTCGCCCTCGCGGGTGTACAGTGTCCACCCGCACGCCAGCGCCTGCCCTGCAACCCCCCACGCGCGCCGTTCCGCACCCATGACGTAAGCCCTTCGCTGACGTCAGCACTACAATGTGCTGACTTCAACCTTTTTTAGTTTTTTAAATTTTTGTTAGTATGGAAAATTATAGAAAACTGTAGAATAGTGTAGAAAATTGAAGAAAATAGTAGAAAATCATATATTTATTTTAGAAAATTGAAGAAAGTTGTAGAAAATTATTGAATATTGTAGAATATTATAGACATTGCATATTTTTGTTCGCACAGGAATCAAAATAAGATCCAGTGATGACGACGAGGAGTTCCTTCACAATATAATTCGTGAAGGTAGCCAGCACGCCCAACGTCCGTAAAACATGATGCACCCGAGGATGACGGCAACCAGTATCTCAACGATACTGGCGATAGCGATGCTGAGCAACTAGAAATTGCTGAAGAAGAGGTTGAAGCCAAGGTATATGGACTCCATGGATATAATATATATATATAGCGTGTATTAATAGATATTTTTTCAGGCATCTGGATCGAGGAACCCAATATGGAAATGAGACTCAAAGAAAAAGATGGGCGTACCAGCATTACTGAAGTGCACCCAGACGGTGTTAAGAAGACATTGGTCAATCAATGTGGATATTATGTCAGGGAGAACATCCCAATTAGCTTCAAGCTATGGAAGAAAAGTAAAGCCACCGATAATGATGCAGACGTCGTCCCCGACATAGAGAAAGAAACGTTATGGAGAGAGGTGAAGATGCACTTTGATTTTCTAGATGACAAAGAAGAAGTCCTGAAGAAATGGGTCATGAAGAAGATGGCTATTTCTTTCTAGACATTCAAGAAAAACATGAACACCGATTACGTCAAAAAGAGCCTCACGCCAAACTTTGAGGAACACCTCAAGAAGCAACATCCTTATTGAGATGCATTTGTGCAGTACAAGTTGTTGGAGGACAGCGAGGAGCAAAAAAGAAGGAACAAAGAAAATGCAAGCAAAAAGCAGCACTTCTATCATCTTGGGCAAGGAGGTTATTCGGCGGCGATTCCGAAATGGCAGGAGGTGGAAGAAGACCTGATTGCAAGAGGAATCAAACCAGCGACTTTCAACTGGTCATTGCGAGCAAAGTCTTACTTCTATGCTCATGGAGGCACACTGAATATGGAAGTTGGATCATTTGTGACTAGCGATCGGATTAGAGAAGTGACCGACAAGCTCGAAACGGCACTTGTGGCCGTTGCCGAAGGCACTTTGAAGCCTGACAGAGAGAAAGACGAGCTGACATCCGCTCTTGGGACACCGGAACACACAGGACATGTCCGAGGAATGGGTGTAGTTCCATGGAAGCATGGCTTCAGTGGAGATATCAAGACTTATCGAAGCCGATGCAGAAGGAAGGCTGAACAAGAAGAGAAGATGCGTGCCTTACAAGAACGACTAGCTTCGATTGAAGGTGCAATGGCAGCTAGCCAACGGCAACAAGAAGCTCCATCAGCTCCTAACATGGAGAGCAGCCCCAGTTCTCAACGTTGTAGCAGCGTCGCTTCCACGGAGCACCCAGCCGAAGACGAACTGAAATGGTTGCGGACAACCCACAACGTTACCTCGTGGATGACATCACCGTGAGGACCCCCTGCGAGCGTCTTTATCAGCAAAGGAAAAAGATCAAAGTAGTGGCTCACAGTATTGCTCAAGTACCTGTCCAAAGTGGGACAATTCATGGCGCGCCGATTTCTGAAGGTTATGCTAGAGTCATGGTTGACCGAGTAGAGAAAGGATGGGAAGACCTCAACCTCAAGATCCTTGGAGGTGATGGAGAAGAGGAACTACAACATGCCCTCCACACTTGGATCTGTTGGAACAAGCGTTACATAAGATTTCTGCAAGGAACCATAGATTATGCAGCATCGGCTCAGAACTCAAGGCCAAGATCGCCAACGCCACCAAACAGCATGTGTCCGCCGTCACCACCCGCACAAAGGGGTCCAGCATGGATCAGCTATCACCATCTCCACAAAGGGATCATAGCATGGATCTGCCATCACCAGCCGCTCAAAGGGACCCTAGCATGAGTCTGCCGAGGAAGAACCCACCTAAGAAGGCTTCAACCCCCCCCCCCCCCCTCCAACTCCTAAGGCAAAGAAGAACACAGCTAAGAAGAAAGAGAAGCATCCACCTCCGAAGTTAGCATACGAAATGACTGATGAGGACTGAATAAGCATGTGAAAAAGGAAGTTCGAGAACAATTCGAGCCAAGAAAGCCTGAGCCGAAGCAACAAGTGGATCTAGCCGGGCAGAAGTTCTTTATAGGCATATGCCAGCCAAGGGAGAAAGAAAGACTATCGGACTACGACCACTCAAACTCAAAGTCTTATTAGAAGCAGGGTACTCATCGGTCCACTATTCCCCAACTCGGAGAACAATCCCAACAATCGATACCTCCACTCCAAGTGCTTTCAAAAGAGGATGAAGCCAGTGTTCAAAAAGGCGCCGCTAGGCGCTCGCCTAGGCATGCTTATGCACTACGCGGAGGGGTTCCGCTTGGCCTAGGGTGTAGGCGGTCCCCTAGGCGGAGGCAGGGATGGGCGTGGCGGAAGCAGGGATGGGCGTTGCGGTGGAGGAGGTAGGGGACGAGCGCCGGCAGAGAAGGAGACAGGGGACAGGCGCCAGCAGAGGAGGAAGCAGGAGATGGGCGGCAGTCGAGGTACGGACGGGCGACGGCAGATAAGGAGGTAGGGGCGGGTGCACGGCGGAGCAGGAGGCAGGAGCAGGCATGGAGGAGGAGGACGAGCGGCGGCCTGCGCAGCTGAGGCAGCGGCGTGGGTGGGCGGGCGGGCGGCCTGGGCAGGGGCGGCGGCGGGTGGAGGAAGAGTGAATGGATAAGGTGGGAGCTAGGTCGTGGGGGTTGAGATGGGTTGGGTTGGTTTGATGGGCTCTCTATTCAACTTTAGGCCCACTGGTCTCCAGTTTTTCTTTTCTTTTAGAGATATAATTGATGTGTATTGCAAAGTACAGCACCGCTTAGCAAATCATCTTGAATAGCCTAGGCGTGCTTAGGCTTGCCTAGGTTCTAGGCGGTGGGTTACCGCCTAGAAACCGCCTAGCGCCTTTTTGAACATTGGATGAAGCTACGGCTGACTTTGTGCTGGAAACGAAACTCACAAAAGCTCAACTCCGAGGGGAGGATCATATCCCAATTCACCACGGGGCAGGCAAAAAAACAATTTATATTGGGTGAACCTCTTATGTGGCCAGAGTTGCTGAAAATGCTACCAACGAGAATGTATGAGTTGCATCGATGGTACCTGAAGGCATCTGAAGATGGATACAGAATGATCGAAGAGCGGGTTAAAGATAGCCATTTACATCGGGGGCTAGCTAACGTATGAATCGAGTTTGTGAGTCTTTGGTTTCAATACCATCAAGACACCCTAGACAAGTCCCTCGTCGGTGCATTTCTTATGTAAGTGTTTCCTCTCATTTCTATATTCTAGCTCTACTACTTCTGTGCTTTCTCATACCCTCTTTTGTTTTGTATCATGTAGGATGAAGGTGCAATAATGCCGAAGAAGGGGGTACTATCACATCAGCTTCATGGACCCGGATATTATAAACGAGAATAGTGTAAACAAATTGCCAAATCGGAGCAAGTACAATATATTAAGGGCCTTGGATGGGCAGAAAACGTGTACATTCATTCTGCTGCGGTACAACTTCAAGTGAGTACTTAGACTCTTGTTTCATCCCTTCAATTTGATAACAAGTATATCCAACATTTAATCTGTATATGTGTATCAACAACTTTCACTAGATCTCACTATGTATCGAAATTGATCGAGCCCGAGTTGCGGTGTTCGAATCTAAGAGGACGCCAATAACAAAATATCAAAACCTCATAGACATCCTTCAGAAGGCATAGGCTCGCTTCATGAAAAAGTACGTAGGAGTCATTGACAGGCCGTGTGATCTTCATATCAAGCTTGACTTTCCGGTATGAATACAATTCGCACATCTAGTGTCATTTCTTTAAACACCGTGAATATTTCATAACCCATCTATATATAGTGTTTGAGACAGGAGGAAGGAAACAACTTATGTGGCTATTATGTATGTGAGTTCATCCACGACTTTACCGGTGCCAAGAAAATGATGCGAAAAGAATTTGATGTACGTAATAAATTAATAACAATTTCTTGCATTTAATTCCCTACGTGTATGCATTTAAAATAATGGTGTTTGTATGTGACAGATTTGGAAAATGAAAGAAGACCTCATCGAACCAGAAAGAGTTAGGGCAATTCAAGAATCACTCTGTGGATTCCTACTAGATGAGGTCATAAATCCCGCCGGAGAATTTTATGCCGATCATAAGGTAAGCGTGGGTATATAAATATAGTCTTTGCTATGCTAGATACAAATGCTAGTATACGCAGGCGGAGACGAATACGAATTAAAACTAAAAAGGAAAAGAAAAGGAATATAAGCAAACAAAAAACAAAAATTGGAACTTAGTACTGGCCGGTAACAACAGCCGATACTGAACTGCCGCCCCAACCGCCCTGCGTGGCGAGCAGTTTAGTATCAGCTAGTGTCCGGTACTAAATGTGCACTTTAGTATCGGGCGTTGCGACCGGTACTATATGCATGCCCATTTAGTACCGACCATTTTATATTGGGTTAGAAACTGGTACTAACTAGGGCTTCCAGGTTCTCCAGCAGTGGTAATAGTGGTAATGGTTTGGTCCAATCTAATGTTGGTTTATATCATGCAATCATCTAACTAATCCCTATTTAGCAATGTAATATGCTGAGTCGAACATATAAAATTCAAAAAAGATTAAGTAAATCCTCTAAATTGAGTATCCATACAAATTTTATCAAAAAAATTAATAGAACCGATTCACACCGAACAATTATAGCAATTGACTCAACATTAGATATGGTTAAGCAATTATTAGTAAGATAATTACGTGACCTAAACCAATATTACGTAATAATTTTATAAAAATTAATTTAGAGTATACTTTTCAAGACCTATCCAATCGATCGTCCAAACTACAGTAGCAATTTCCTTTCGACAGATGGGTCCAAGCTCACATGGTCACATGCCACTATCGTTTTGTGTGAGAAGAGAGACCTGTGAGCTTCTGCCTGCCTGACCGTGACAGCAGCTCCGATCCATGGTATGGAAACTAGTTTGCAGAGAAAAAAAATATTTTGCCGGAATTGAATGCACGACGCCATGACTGTGAACTTCAGCACAAAACATTGAAGGGTGCCGAGATGCCTACAAAGAACCCCCTTCACATGCCGGGTGTGTACAGATCCTGAGATCCAGTGGACTTTGCAGCTGCGGGCAGCAGCTGGGAGGAAAATGGCAAAGAAGACAGCGGTCACGGCGTGCTCCATGTCTGGCAGCAACGCACGATCCATGGACGTACGTGAACCTGTCTAGCTTCTTGTTCTTTAGCTGCCCGCCATTGTTTTGCAATTAAATATAATTAATTAATAAATTGATCTTCATCAGCACCTAACAAAAGGTCATCTTCTACTTTGTTGCCTTCTGAAGTCCAAGGAGAGGAATCCCTCCGTGGCTACCTCTCACGGCCCGTGTGTGATTGCAACACACGTGACAAGCTATGGATCCAGTAGTCTGTACCTCCGCTCATGCACACTTGCTTTGTACATATATGTTTTGTTTCCGCATGTAGGGGTATGTGTGATTAATTCGCTCCATAAAACCTTTTGCAGATTGCATTCCACTTTTTCTGGCAATTAGGCATAAAAGACATATAGATCACTTGTCTAGCTAGGAAGAATGTTTGCTCAACCCATGGTACCTTTCTTCTTGCCCAACATATTTTTTTATTTTATCTGGATTTTTATGTCAAGTTTTACATAGTGTTTTGTGTGCTTTTATTCTATCTGGAGATTGTACCCTAAACCGTAAACTTTAAACCCTTTAACTCAAAATTTTATAGATATTTATTGTTTTCTTATATTATGGTATAGTATCTTAAGCAATACATGTTTCTTCCTTTTCTAACCAAAATCCCCATATTTCGTTAAAATAACGAGATTTTTATATATGCATTATCTAACTGAATATTTTAAAGCCTCACATTAATATTTATCCATGTTTTACAAATTGAGCATTATCTAACCGAACATAAGCATTTATATTAGTTGAATTCTTTTTCTTAGAGAAAGTTGACAGGTAGGATCCTATCTGATCAATTACTGAGGCTAATTGCATTTATTGATGTAATTTTTTTTGACAAATATTTATTGATGTAATTTCCTTTGGTAAAGGATACTCCCTCCGTCCTAAAATAAGTGTTCTTTTAGAAAATTTCAGACACGTTACTAATCCTAAGAAATGACCTTGTTACCCATAATTACTTCTAGCAATTGTTATTGAAAACCTTGTTATTTATTTTGTTTTCTGGATCCTCAATGAATACATATGTATTGGAACTAGAAAAGTAACATCTACTAAGTATTTAATTGGCTCTATGCGTTTTTCTATACAATATTTTCTTGGTACTTGGTATTGCTTTAATTAGATGGGTCTCATTAAAAAGCTAAACACAACACTTTTTGTGGGATAAATATTTGTAAACTTTAGTAATATTTGTAAACCTTAGTCCGGATTAGGTAGGTTCTATGGATTAATGGACCAAATTTTAGTTGGGATGAAACCAAACTTTATTCTAAAGTTCAGTACACCTGTTTGGATCACCTAACTTTAGGCCTAAAGTTTAGTGCGTGAATCTAAACGGGCCCTTATACGTAGCTGCTGTGCTGTTCTATTAAACGTATGGCACCGATTGACAAGTAGAGGATTATTTTACTTCACCTTGTAGTACTTACTCCAGGAGTAAAAAACCATAAATCCATCTACATTTGTCCTAAGACAAATTTTCTCCTATCGATACATGGAGTTTTATATAGATCGGAGAAAACACAAGATTATAAGACGACACAACTTTATAACTTCGTTAGGAACTTTGGAGGAATGTACACATCAGGTTCAGCCTTGTGTTTTCTTCTCACTAATTTAAAACAAGATCAGAAGGTGTCACGGTGTATAGGTGACTATAGTGTACAACCTCTGTCCCAAAATAGACTATACACACCAACGGGTGAAATTAAACTTTAGTCCGATTTAGTCCGAATTAGGTGGGTTCTATGCACTAATGGATCAAATTTTAGTTGGGATGAAACCTAACTTTAGTCTAAAGTTTAGTACACTTGTTTGGATCGCCTAATGAACTAAATTTTAGGCCTAAAGTTTAGTCCATGGATCTAAACAGATATGGATTAAAGTTTACTTATATAATATTTAGTCACTTAAAGTTGAGTCCCTTCAGTTATATGCGATCCAAACCGGACCTAAGGCTAGTCCAAGTGCACAGTTTCATAGTACAGTTACCACGACTGAGGTAACAGTGTCGGCTGAGTTTCATGGGGATGAAACTCCTCTCTCTCATCCCATGAAACTTCCTTCTTCTCTCTCCTCGATATATCAGCAAAATTGATGACGTGCATAGAATTTAATGTTATAAAACTTTCTCTGAAACTCCTATTGGGACTAGCCTAAGTCGTCTATAAGCTGAGCCAATCTGGTTAGGCTATACACAACGCGTTGGTTGGAAGCACTAATTAATTAGGCAGCCTAATTACCCGGTGCCACGAAACGCATATTCCATGGAACGGAAACGTCGCCCGGCACGCATCGACGACCGATCTCCATTAAAGTTGAAAATCTTGTCCGGCCGAAAGCGCAAGAGAAGCATCTCCTCCACAGGCATGCCCTGCGATTCCTCTTGATGGCTGCTACTACCTCTAGTCCTCTACCACTAGCAGCTACAGCTACAGCTACAGCTGCCTGTGTACAGTGCACCACACGCAACGCCTGTGAGCAGACACGCGGCGTGCTCCGGTTCGTCAGGGCCGGCTATTTAGTAGGCTTGCGCAACCTCCAGGCGGCCGGGTGCCCTCGTGACGATCGGCACAGCTCCCGCGCCATGGCTAGCTCCTCCGGCCCGAGACGAGGCATCAACGGCGGCGGCATGGCGGCGGTGCTCCTCCTCATGGCGGCGCTGGCGGCGTTTTCGGGAGCGGCGGCGGCGGCCGCGGACCTGCCGTTCTCGTGCGGAGCGTCATCGGCGGAGGCCGCCCAGGGTTACGCGTTCTGCGACACGATGCTGGGCCCCGCGGCGCGCGCGGCGGACCTGGTGTCCCGGCTGACCCCCGCGGAGAAGGTGGCCCAGCTGGGCGACGTCGCCCCCGGAGTGCCGCGGCTGGGCGTGCCGGCCTACAAGTGGTGGAACGAGGCGCTGCACGGGCTGGCCACCTCGGGCAAGGGGCTTCACTTCAATGCCCCCGGCGGCGTCCGCGCCGCCACCAGCTTCCCGCAGGTGCTCCTCGCCGCCGCCGCGTTCGACGACGGCCTCTGGTTCCGCATCGGCCAGGTACGTGACCACCAGCATTTCGTCGACCTTCGCGCACGTCGCTCGCGACGCCGTACCAGCCGGGCGGCCGCCGGCGGCATGGGCACGCGCACGCGCACGCCGGCACTCATGGGGTGGGTGCGCGATGCCAGGCTTTCTCGGTTGGTTCGGCCGGTGGGTTGGTTGCGAGCGCTGGCCGGACCGGACCCATGCATCCGCCCATGATCGATCGACGCCCATCCATGCACGCGCCGGCGAGCTTTTTCGCTGGTGTCATGACCCGTGACACACGATCGAGAACGGGCAAAGGGTAACGCGCGTGCTGAGGTTGAAGTGCCGGTAATCTCAATCCAAAAGTTCTCCGATTTATTCGCAAAAATTCGGGAGGCCAGGTCGTAAATTTGGCACGGGTCGGCACTGCACAGCACCAATGAATTTGGTATGGAAGTGTTGGATCCCGACCAAACATCATCATACCGGCACGCACCTTTACTATCTTGTGCCAAATGAGAAATAACCAACCCCCAAGCCCTGATAAATCGAGTTAAAAGGGGCCAGCCAGCACGTGAACACGGGCGGGTGGGTGCATGCCCGGCCCGTGCCGGAAAGGGCCGGTCGATCGCAGCAGAATGTTTGCGTGGAAAAGAGTGGAGCTTTTTCGTTCTGGGACTAGGACGTCACGTGTAGCAGGCGCTCGTCTCAGTCTCTACAATTCTAGATCACGGTCGTTTGGATTCTACTCCTACTGGCTAATGCCTTTTTGGTGATCGTTCGCCGTGGGTACGGCGTGACAACTGACAACCCGTGCTACAGATTCATTGAGCTATCCAATCCGAGGGCCCTACGTGTCGCCCTTTATTTGTCCTCCATGGTTAAGAGCAATTCATTTTTGGGGTCATTTCACTATTTCTTTTCTCCTAGACTAGTGTTCAACCAAACACATGCTCTCAAGATTGAACATCAGGAAAATACTAAATTAGCGCCGGTAAGCAGACAGTAGCATTTTTCTTGGCAACTCGTTAACTGTACTCTCTAGTACAGCAGTAGCAGTTCGCCAAAAAGAAAAAAAAAGGCCTCTTTAAATTCACCATCAACAACAATCAGGTGGGGCAAAAAGGTGGTGCACCATAGTGCAGTACCTTTGAACTAATGCGGTAATAATGCATAAAGGATTGCAAAAAGGTCTCAGCATGTGGTCAGTGAGACAGTGACCAAGTAGCTAGTGTGTCCAAGCATGTCTTACCTTCTTGTCATCACTAGATGTCCTTGCTGACGTGCGTGGACGCGTGCAGGCGATCGGCCGCGAGGCCCGGGCGCTGTTCAATGTCGGCCAGGCGGAGGGCCTCACCATGTGGTCCCCGAACGTGAACATATTCCGGGATCCGCGGTGGGGCCGGGGGCAGGAGACCCCCGGCGAAGACCCCGCCGTCGCCAGCCGCTATGCCGCCGCCTTCGTCCGGGGCATCCAGGGGAACGGCTCCTCGCTCCTGCAGACCTCGGCGTGCTGCAAGCACGCCACGGCCTACGATCTCGAGGACTGGGGCGGTGTGCAGCGCTACAGCTTCGTGCCCCGCGTCACGGCGCAGGACCTCGAGGACACCTTCAACCCACCGTTCCGGAGCTGCGTCGCCGACGGCGGCGCCACCTGCGTCATGTGCGCCTACACGGCCGTCAACGGCGTCCCGTCCTGCGCCGACGCCGGCCTGCTCACGGGCACCGTCCGCGGCGACTGGGGCCTCGACGGCTACGTCGCGTCGGACTGCGACGCCGTGGCCATCATGCGCGACGCCCAGCGCTACGCGGCCTCGCCGGAGGACGCCGTCGCCGTCGCGCTCAAGGCCGGTGCGTCTCCTTCGTCGACGACCCCTTTGGCTGGCTCCCTTGCCTCCTCTGCTCGTGTCATCTGTTAGTTCCTCTGCTTGACCGCTCTGTTCGGTTGCTCTGTTTCGAACAGGACTAGACATCGACTGCGGCGCGTACGTCCAGCAGCACGCCACGGCCGCGATCCAGCAGGGGAAGCTGACGGAGCAGGACATGGACAGGGCGCTCACCAACCTCTTCGCCGTCCGGATGCGGCTGGGCCACTTCGACGGCGACCCCAGGAGCAACGCGTACGGCGCCCTCGGCGCCGCGGACATCTGCACGCCGGAGCACAGGAGCCTCGCGCTCGAGGCGGCGCAGGACGGCATCGTGCTGGTCAAGAACGACGGCGGTCTCCTCCCGCTCGACCGGTCCGCGGTCGGCTCCGCCGCCGCAATCGGGCCCAACGCTGACGACGGCCGGGCGCTCATCGCCAACTACTTCGGCCCGCCGTGCGAGTCCACCACGCCGCTCAAGGGGCTCCAGAGCTACGTGACCGACGTGAGGTTCCTGGCCGGGTGCAGCTCGGCGGCCTGCGACGCCGCCGCCACGGACCAGGCGGCCGCGCTGGCGGGCTCCGCGGACTACGTGTTCCTCTTCATGGGCCTGAGCCAGCAGCAGGAGAGCGAAGGGAAGGACAGGACCAGCCTGCTGCTCCCGGGGATGCAGCAGAGCCTCATCACCGCCGTCGCGGACGCCGCGAAGCGACCAGTGATCCTAGTGCTCCTCTCCGGCGGCCCCGTGGACATCACGTTCGCGCAGTCCAACCCCAAGATCGGCGCCATCCTGTGGGCTGGGTACCCCGGCCAGGCCGGCGGGCTCGCCATCGCCAGAGTGCTCTTCGGAGACCACAATCCTGGCGGGAGGCTGCCGGTGACGTGGTACCCGGAGGAGTTCACCAAGGTGCCCATGACGGACATGCGGATGCGCGCGGACCCGGCCACCGGCTACCCCGGCCGGAGCTACCGCTTCTACCAGGGCAAGACCGTCTACAAGTTCGGCTACGGCCTCAGCTACTCCAGTGTCTCCCGCAAGCTAGTCTCCCGGACCAACACGCCGGCGTTCTCCACTGCCGTCCTCACCAGCCTAAGGGAGACGATGACAGGGGAAGATGGCGGGAGCTACCATGTCGACAACATCGGCACCGACGGTTGCGAGCAGCTCAAGTTTCCGGCCACCGTAGAGGTGCAGAACCACGGCCCCATGGACGGCAAGCACTCGGTGCTCATGTTCCTCCGGTGGCCCAACGCGACCGACGGCCGGCCATCGAGCCAGTTGATCGGGTTCAGGAGCCAGCATCTCAAGGCAGGGGAGAGGGCGAACCTCAGGTTTGATGTCAGTCCTTGCGAGCATTTCAGCAGGGTGACGGAGGATGGAAAGAAGGTGATCGATAGAGGGTCTCACTTCCTCATGGTTGACAACCACGAGATGGAGATCAGATTTGAGGCTTGAGGTTTAGATGGTGGGGAAGAAGTACAGCTCGCTCGACACGGCGTGCCATTCTTTCCTAGTACGATTTAGGTCTTCATTGATCATTCATGCCATAGAAAGTAGAGTAAAATGTTCACGATTTACCACGTAACAAGTTCCATTTGAATTCAAAATATAAACCTAGAAATACTATGGAGAAAAGTGTACGGTGATCAGTGCACGGCCACATAATCAACAAACTGCAAGGAAGAAGAAAATGATAACAAATGGAAATGATCGTCGCAATAATGATGTGAATATGTCGCTTCCTTAATGCAATGCCATATTAGTACAATTTAACAACTATAGATAAATTCATTTATGTTGGAGTAGATATATCTTATCAAGATTACACTTTAGAATCTCATATATATGTTCAGCAGCAATTACAATTGGGTCGCGTTTGGATCCCTTCATTTTGAGGAATTGGAATCTACTTAATAGAGTAGGCTATTTATCTTGGAATATGGTATTCCACAACTTTCCAAAATGTATATATAAGCTTATGTCAAATTCATGGGGGTGGGAGATGGAAATTGATTCTATAGATCCTCATGTTATGTTTCTAATATACAATTTATAGCACACTCTTCGATTCACTTCCCTATAGCAAAAGTACAGTGTATCTCTCCCATATGGCCAACAATAATATACAAATATATTATACATACAACTATATTAGCTTAATTAATTTATATCTAAATTATAATTATTAGAATGGAATTCAATTCCAAGGATCCAAACGGGGCCTTATGGTAAATAAAATTTAATAGGCCTCACAGATAAACATGGACTTAGCATATATTTCAAAAATATTAGATCAAATTCAAAAAAAAATATTTTTTAAAAAAGATAGCACAGTTTCTCCAGAAACCATCTCTAAGCCATCCTACATCACAATTGTGTGTAACAACAAAGAAATAAGGGTATATCACAAGTTATAGCACCCATTAAATTGAACCATTACGTCGAGTCCTAATGCCATCCAAAATACAAGGTCCATATCTGCAAGTGATATACCAAATTAACAACATGTGACAAGCACTGGTAATCTGATGCTAGAAGGCAGAAGTTAGCAGCCATCACAGCAGGCCAGGACACAACATTGTTCTGTTCCATTTACCCGGCTTGCTTGTCCATTCAGTTCAGAAGTATGTACCTAGTGTGGCAGAACCACTAATTAAATTAAAACTTTGACTAAGTGTAATGGTTATCATTTGAAGATATTGAACTAATCTGCCGATCGAAACAAACACCAGAAGTCTGACATGAAGGATAGCACAGATACTACAAACATGGTAGAGTTTACATAAATAAAAGAGTACAGCATCATAAATACGCCAGTTTTACAAACCCGGGTTCAAATACAAAAAATTTAGTTTCTTTTTGCGAAAAAGTATACTACAAGTTCATCCTTACTTTCCAAATTTTAGTTGTATTTGAAAAGAATAGAGCAAGCTTGGTAAATATTAATAAACTAGAATGTAACAAGTTCACCATCGTTCATATCATTACTCTATAATGTGATGTAGTGACCAAGGTTCTCTTATATGAGAGGTCAGGCAAATCAATTTGATTTAGGTGCTTTCAAGGGAAACCTAGCCACACGACACACGTATACCCAAAGGTTACACGTGACAATCTTTCACGAGCACCCTACCAAACATCGGAACTATGCTTACAACTCCAGAGGGTCAGCCCCCACATGAGACCACAACCAGCACGGTCATCCATGGACTATGGGTTACATGCATTCTCCCCACTCTCATACAACACTAACAGAAGTTATCATACTTCAAATCCCTGACTGACACAAGCAACATCGATTTACTAGGTCCCAAATACACATGTGATTACTACATTCAAACTCGATCAACAAGGTCAACAATGAACAAAACTTAATCGACACAGGTGGGTTACACAACTAAACAACAATGTGATGATCATCAACCTTTTTATCACTGTCCTGTATGAAGTTTTATGATATGACCTAAGTTCAAGTATTTTTCGCCACCAGTAACTATTTATCCTATATCTTGCGAGTGATAGGAAATAACTCGACTTCTATTGGGTGCCTAATTAGCAAACATGTCTAACAACCTACACATACTATTAAGGACTCATATGTACTAGGGATCATGCATCCTAGGTTTTCAAACAACTCCACGTATTCCATAGTTTTGAAATAAGGGTTATACTCTGGGGCTTGCTTTGCTGCAGCTTAGCACCTTGTTCTTCGACCTTGGGCTGGGCCTTCTAGCTGCTCACCACCCTGCTGCTCATGAGGCTCGGCGACCAGCTTATACACAACGTCAGAAGCAACGAGCTCTACATGAATGCAAAATGCAGTGCAAGATGAGCACGAAAGTCAATTAGATTTCCTTCAAGTAACTAGGCAGTCAACTACCGATAATTAAAACAAACTAACTACACAAAGAAACATTGGTGGTGCAAGATATTGATGAAGATCAGATTAGATTTAAGTTTTAGCCTGAAGTACTTCCTTCATTGACTCCTTAAAACAAGTTATCAAGTCTACACAAGGTTGCTGAAACAACTTCAAAAAGAAAGAAGGCAAGCTAATGACTTAATGTACTTTAAACATGAACTAAAATGAACTGATCAAAATTAAATATATAGAGAACATTTTAACAGCTTTATTATGAACAGAGTTAATATAGCATGGAACTAAATAAATTTATCAAACTAAGTTGTGAACACATTTTGGTAGTGAACAAAACTATCATAATAAAGCAATTTATAAGGTATTTTTACATGAATTTACCATGATGTTTCGTACATGTATTTTACATGAATTTATAAAGTACTAGTAAGCATGCCCGTGCTAACGCTACGGCTAAATTCAGTAATCAAATCAAACAACCAAAAGATGATTTATAATTGCAAACAACCAAAAACTCTTGATATGGTAAGAAAATGACAGAAATTATATATTATATGACCAAAACTTTTACAGCTCTGCGGTCTTCGAAACCACAAAGATGTTATCCCTAATTTGAAATTCAACTCACTTTTATAATGCCCGTGCTAACGCTACGGTGATATTTTTTAAAACAAGTAAAACACCCAAACGGCAATATTTTGTAAAATAAATAAAATAGCCAAAAGAAGATATAGTATCATCAAATATTTTAAAATTCAATTCCCCAGTTCACTATATGTTAATTAGTCTTGCGATGGCCTGGAGTCTACCATGAACGCAAGCCTAAAAATCACCAAGATATCAATACTAAAATGAACCAAACATTTCAACCCAATAATCCAAAACCACTATAACCAAAGCAAGGCAAGAAGAAGCTGTTGCTCGCTGTGGCTCACTTTAATGGAAGAGATTATATACCATCTAGAGAAAAGAATTCTATGATTCCATAAACAAAATACATGTAGTATAACATTCTAGAGAATTTTGGTAGTGTCCAGCAGCTCATATGGCTATCACGAGAGATAAACAGGTTGTCAGCTTCAGTTCATAGTGAATCACATTCATTGAATGCATGTACTACGATGTTTGAACCTGCAAACAGAAATCAAATGGCCATTGTTCTTCAGAATCGTGAATGGATCACATCTCACATCTAGCCCACTTTCATAGCCTATTTAATGACCTCATTAAGATGACTTCACCTGATGTCATCAGCAAATTAGAAAACAACAGTTTAATGCACAGATTAGAGGGAAATGTGTGATCGGAAAAAGCTTCCAAAATGAATGAGAAAGCAATTTCCTGAAAAATGATTTTAGAACAATTTAATAAAAAGTATAATGCATGTGCTAACGCTACGGCGATATTTGTTAATATAAATCAAACAAAAAAAGGATAGTTTATACATCAAAGTCAGTACTAAGTGTTCCAGTCATTCCTCTTTGTATTAGTTCCACTAAAAATGAAGCTCTGAAGCTTTGGACTAACTGTATCAGATATTGTTTACTAATAAGGTTTGTTGCTTTCAAATATTAGTCTTACAAAAATAAATAAGTCACATAATCTCTGTTAATGGAAAGTGAGACAAAGATTAGTACTTACTAAATCCAAGATAGAGTCATTTTTCTTCTCACCCTTGCCATTCAGCAACAGCTCCCAAGATAAAAAAATGGTTATAGTTGGATCTCACTGAAATCAGAGGCAGACAGAGGCATTCAAGTTGAATCCTGGCTGGAGGCTGCTCCGCCGGCTGCGCGCCCCTGCCTGGAGGCCAGGAGCCTGGCCGCGCCTCCGGGGCGGCGCCACCGGCCACGCCGACAAGGAGCCAACCAGGGGTGCCGCGAGGCCAGCCACGGTGCCGGCCTTGCCGGCCGCGGTTCTGCTGACACCTGTGATAGCTGCTTCATTGTTTTCCCTTTCTTTTAAGTAAAATGTTCAGTACTAACACGCACATAGGTAGCGTACCTTGCCACACTGAGCAAAAAACGATTCAACATCTCCCAGCTTTACATTGTAAGTAAGAGGTGATGCAACAATTGTCCTAGAGTCCACTTGCTCTATAATCTCATCTGGCTTCAGCAACTCCTTAGCTCTACCATCTTTTTTCCCTGCATTAAATACAAGGTTGAACGCTAGTACAGGATGCAAGCACCAAATAATTGGTGTCATACTATAACTCAAGCTAAAGGGAGCCATTTCAATTTTGTTTCATTTGAACCATGCAGAAAATGTCCGTATAACGATTTGAAGTTTGGTCTAACATCAATCAGAATCGATAATAGGGCCATTGTAAATCTGAATAGTAGTTACATACCTAAAAGTGAAATCAAACATAAACCAGTTCAACAAAGTACAAATATATTCACCATCAGAAGTAACTTAACTGCAGAACACTACACCGCTAACTTGCTTACCGTCCTCAGGGATACGGAGGGTGGAGGAACGGCGCAGCACTTCTGCAACCGCGAGCACTGTCTCCCCTTCGAGCCCTAGGTCCGCGAGAGCCAAGCTCACCACCTCCCTTGCGGCGTCCATGTCCCCAGCGGCCACGCACCCGGCCACCACCATGTCGAGCAGATGGACGCCAGTCGCCAGGTGGGCACCCCGTGCGCTCCATGCACCCCAGCATCCGGCGCACGCCAGCCAGGTCGCCCTTGTCACACAGTGCGCCGACGTAGACGTCGCAGACGCGCACGCCCGGCATGAGCCCCCGCAGGAGCATTTCGTCGAACGCCTGCTCGATGGCGTCCAACGATCCCTTCTCGCGGAAGGGGCGGAGCACCTGTTCGAACTCCGGGAGTCCCAGGCGCGCCCCGTCGGCGTCCATCTCCTTCGCCACGACCTCGTACGCCTCGGCCGCCATCCCCTCCCGGAGGAGCGCGTCGAGGACGGCGTGGTGGTCCGACCGGCTGGGCGAGACGCCCCACCGGCACATGCCGTCCAAGAACGCTAGCTAGGAAGTCGATCTCCTGTGCGCCGGCGTGGGTTTGGACGCGAGGAAGTCGAAGGGGCCGCGCGGGATGATCGGATGGGATGATCGATTCCCCTTCCCTCTCCTGGGTGCCGGCGTGAGTTTGACGCGAGGAAGTCCAAGGGGCCGCGCTGGACGATCGGACGGGACGATTGACGCGAGGAAGTCCAAGGGGCCGCGCGGAACGATCGGACGGGACGTTCGGACGATCGCGGGAGCAAAAAAAAAAGGAACAGTGTTGAAAAAAAAGGTAAAGAGAGGGGAGGAGAATCGAATGCCGTAGGCTGGACGGGCGGCGCGGGAGGGAAACGCGGGAGGAGCGGGGGCGCGTTGAAGCCGACAGATCCGGGGAGTCTGGAGCGTTGATCGTGAGTTGAAGCCTCGTAGATTCATCTCAGTCGTTGATTTCGATGGAGTTGGTTTTCTGGATACAAATTGCTGGGTACAGGGTGTGCCACCCTCCTCAGCGGGGGCTATTTTCGTTGGTGGCCATAACAAAGATTATTCCATGCTTTAGGGGAGGAATTTTACATGAATTCATTTCAAAAGAAATAAGCTAGCACAAAGATATTTTATTTAAATATTAAATTATGCTTTCCGGACATAAAAACTTTACTCAAGCTCAAACATCATAGAAGTAGCATACTATTAATTTTTTATTATTTTTGGATGTACATAACTATTAAAACACATTAAACAACTTTATATATGTTCTATTTATTACCAAGAGAAAAATAGTCATTTCACCGGATATAGTATTTTTTTAGTGTAGATCTATTGCTAGTAGAGCCAACAAAATTAGCTTCATATTTTTATCGTTGTAAAAGAAATTACGCATTTTACAATTTTTAGCCAGGATAAAACAATTTCTATGAAACACTAAACTAAGACAAATAATAACTACCCTTTTTCTACCGAACCAGCACCTAGGCAAATATTACAACCCCCACAGACACGTGGGGCCCTTAGTCAACTACTTGGGGCCATGGTCAAGGCCGCAGTCCGTGGCCGGTGACTAGTGAAGTCCCGCCGGCGACGAGGTTTTGGCAAACGAGCTCTACACCGCGAGTATTAGCGAGGGGAGGCACATCTAGCGTGCTAGTTGTCATGTGTCACACCCCGTTTTAAGAACAAAACCGAATGCATAACTATATATATGCAAGGATCAAGTTCTATACATACAGTGACTTCATCAGTGAATAATCAGCAACACTATCACGAAAAGAGAAATAAACGATTAAAAGATTATCAGAGTTATAGAGCTTGTCCTGGAAATGAAGACTCCATAGGCAATTGACCGGAGGTTGCGTAGGCCTAGAACTCAGCATCATCTTTAAAAGACTTCACGGCAACTTTCTCTTCTGAGCAGCAATTATAACAAGCGTGAGTACACTTATGGTTGGGACTCACCAAGTGTTGGGAATTATATGATATGAAGGCCAAAAGCAAGGAAAGTGTTGGCGCTAAAATCGGCCGGATAGGAATCGGCCGATGGTCTTCAGCGTCGGACACACGACCTGGGAGAATCTGCTTAGCTCCTGTTCGGGTTATCGCCCTGGTGCGGTTCGCGCGGCGTGCCAGTCAATCTGACCTGTTGATTGACAAGGAAATAGAGTATTAAATTCCAGGCGCGTCGATCGGCTGGGATTCCGATCTGCCCTGAGGAGCGCGTCGGCAACGAATCGGCCGATTTGCTGTAGAGATGATCGGCTATGGATCAGCCGATAATCGGGTAGTAATTGTAAAGAAAACCACCAGAACGGTCTTAAACAATTACTACAGAAGCAACACTTGAAATAGATCTAATCGGCTGTATGATGATAAATCGAAGAAAAATAATGACGAAGCCGATTACTCTGATCTCAAGCTGGATAACTGGTGATAATACTAGAATAACAAATAAAACTTGCAATTCTAGTAAATATCGATAACTGGTGAATAAATCCAAACGAAACCACAGCGATGCGCCCGTAGTTAAGGCTCGGATATTACTCGATAAGCGGAACCTACCAATTGGCCGGAGATCAAGTTGATGCAGCCCTGCCAATCCGTACAAACTCGTGGAAGAAGAAAATATTGGCGAAGTCGCCGACTTGAAAGTAAATTGCTGGAAAAGTAGAAGTATTGTTGTTGATTGATGTGTTGATGCTTTTTTTTTCAAGACCTTGACGACTCCTATTTATACCCTAAAGCTAGGACTCCTGGTCGATCACGACTTGTTACAACCTTATTTAAATTACTATATCTATACGAACTTTAAAAAGGAAACGGACTTCCGCAGAATCTTCCGCCGCCGTTCCCTAATCCAATCAGGATTTCCTTCAATTGCTTCCCGACCGACTTAGTGTGCCCCCTTTTGACCAACTTTTGACCAGGACCCTCTGAAATAGTCCCATCCTGTTGGCATAGGCTGTATAACCAATCGGCCGATTTCCAACTATTACCTCAATCAGCCGATTCCTTTCTGTAGCCTTCAGATCTACCGCATCGGCCAATCTTCTCCTCCCGACGCCGATTCAACACGTGTCAAAATCTGGCGTCAACAGAAAGGCTGACTGGCTTACTGCGATAAGCAATTTTAGTTAGTCAAGTTTTATTAGCACCAGATTACTAAGGTATAAGTTTATACCAAAATCCAAATTAAAAGAAAAAAAAGAGATATAACAGAAGCATAACGATAACCATAAACATGGTCCACGATTTAATTCAACTTCAAGTTCAATTATCATGTGAGGGTCCAAGTCGCTCTTAACCGTGAGCACGACTGATATATCAGTTTTCACTCTGCAGAGATTGTGCACTTTACCCACAATTCGTGTCTCCCAATATGCCCGAGGTAGCTAGCCTATTAAACACTTACGAGGTGAGTGGAAGGAGATTCACTACGAGACCTTTACAAAGATTCCCTAACTTATAACAATCCGCTAAGGTTTCAAGTCAAATCGGTCATAACTCTCCCTAGAGACGTAGTGACTTAGCCAAGGACCACATATCAAAGCCTCAAGAGGACCGAGCTATACCCCGATGATGCAACCCCTCTTGCCCTTTCGGTAACATCATCATAAGCTAGTGTTTCTAATTAATCAGCCAAGACAAGAGCCATATAGTATTGTGGTTGCACTGTTTTTCTGGGTGTTTCTCCATGTTCCGATTAAACATATGATATTGTATTAACAACGCAAATTATCCAAGAACATGAAGTAAAACAAGTGTAGCATCATCATTGTTGTCATCATGGTTATAAATTATTCCCAAACCGGAACCAGTTACGACAACTAAGCAATAGCTACCCTACAAGAAAGATAAAACCCGGGTTGACAAGGAATGATCATAAAGACTAGGCATATCTTTAATTAGGATCCATCAAAATTAGGACACATGCATGCATAAAAAAAAGTTGTATTTATTGTGATTATTAGGACGAAAGAATGATCAAGGAAACAATTGTCTTTCTTCTAGAGAATAGCTGCTCGGTGTCTTCAACTCTTGTTCTTGAAACTCTTAATCTTCAAAGCTCTTGGATTGCGCTCCTTCTAACGTCACACAAGCATCGAGCTCAAGCACAACAACAAACAAACAAACAAGAACAACTAAGAACAGATACACCAAACAAAAGGAAAGCTTTAAAAAGAGCAAACTAAAGGATAGAGCTCATTGCTACGGTCACGAGAGTGCAAGAAACGCGGAAGACGGAGCTACGGTTGAAAAGAAACAGCTATCGCAAGATTTATATTATAAAAGAAAACAAACAACTATAAGCTTCATTTATTTCAATTTAGAAAACTAATGTAATAGATATTCAAAAGAGAATATCCCTGATTATAATTAACTCATATTATATTTGCATTTATAAAGATGAGGTACAACTTAGTCAAATTTTATATATAATTGTCTATGTACAAATTACTCTAATTAAAAAATTAATTAGAAAAAAAACTGGTAATAGCATCTAAACATCGAACTTTATGATTCATGTTGAACTAACAAATTATAAATGAAACACATTTAAGTTGATATTATTCAAGTTACATTAATTATTATGAAAACCGCAGTATAGATCTAATTTGATTTTATTTAGAAAAACTAGATGAGAGGATATTAATCAAATTAAATTGATATTTAATTTTAAAAATAGAAACTATGGTACAACAACGCTACTAAACGATAACTTACGCTGAAACAAGACTGACGCAACAAGAACGGATCAAAACGGATCTAAAACGACAATTCTGCGGAAGAAACAAGGTTGCAAGGACCTATACGTGATTAACCATAGACGTGAAGGCCTAGCTGCTGATTTTTACAAGACCCAGAAAAACTGAGCTCGCAAATTCAACAAAGGTTAGGGTTAGATCTGAAAAAGACCACGGGTGGGGCTGGGTTGAAATGATGCAATAGATCTAGGGGGTTTTCTGCGAAGTTTGCAAGACACAGAAAAATACACGATAATTACAGATTTCTCCAGGGCCTAATCTGTAAGAAGCTTCGCAGCACAACCATGGTGGCCGGCGGCTACTGTTTTGGAGATTCCCCATGTTCTAGGGCACGGGAGATCGTGAGGAGCGGGGCAAAAGAAAGAGGACGACGGGGGGATTCGATTTTGGGGCTTACCGGCAGCGGGGACTCACCAAGGCGGCCGGAATTTGGCTGGGAAGGAGGCGGTGACGATCTGTTTTCGAAGAACAGACCTGGCAGCAGTGCAGGGGCGCCAGGGGGCGTGGAGCCGAGGGTTCAAGGGCGGGGGTGATCTGCTCGGCGACACGCGGGGACGGGAACGAGAGCAGCAGGGATCGGCGGCGGCGCTGGCTTGGCTCCCGGTTTCTTGCTGCCTCACGAGCTGGAGGGGAACGGGAGGGAGGCCTGGGCGCTCGGCCTAGTAGCAACGCTGCTTCCTCGCGCGTTGGTGATGGCGTGCGGTGCAAGGTGGAGGGAAGGGCGCAAGCAGGGGGTGACGCGGGGGAAGGCGACGGCTGCGTTGGCTGCAAGAGGTGCGAAGGCTCGACGGGGTGCGCGGCGTTGCGTTTTATAGGCGGAGGCGGCTAGGCTAGCCTGATGTGGCTGGGCTGGTGGACTGGGAAGCACACAGGTCGGGTCGGGCTGGGCCGAAGGCCGAAGCGGGTGCTGGGCAAGAATGTCGAGCTGGGCCGGGGAGTTCGGGAGAGCGAGGTCGAAAAGAGAAACTAGCTGTCCGAAACCGTACGGAATGTTCGAGAGCGTGAAATAGAAAAGAGAGGGGGATCGAGTGAGCTGAACTGGGTCGGATCAGCTTTAGGTTTTGGCGAGTGAGAGGTCAAGGTCATGTAGCGACGACGTAGGTCGCCGTAGCTAGCAT
Source organism: Panicum miliaceum (assembly GCA_032594955.1). NCBI lineage: Eukaryota > Viridiplantae > Streptophyta > Magnoliopsida > Poales > Poaceae > Panicum > Panicum miliaceum. The sequence continues at coordinate 9,536,531 of CM064072.1, forward strand.
TTATGACACCGGAGCATCGTCGGAAAACGTCAAAATCGAGCTATGGCTCCTTTTCGAGCGTGATTTGATCAAGGACAGATTAGAGAACGAGAAACTTGATGGGGCATCTTAGGGAGTCGGAGAGGACAGAGTTAAAAGGATGGACAACAAAGAAACAGCTCGGACTACAAGAAGATAAAGAAAGAAAGAAAGAAAGAAAGAAAGAAAGAAAGAGGAAGCGGGAAAGCTTCTGGATAACTCCAACTTGGTGAAGGAAGGCGATCGACGGTGAGTGTCGGTCAGGTAGCTTTGACGAGCTATTAAGCTTCAGAAAGGAAAGGCAAAAAGGCGAAAACAAGGGCGTTTGCTCAAGTAGAACAACGAGGAGCTTTTGATTTACTTTTTATCGATGGTAAAATGTCACACCCGATTTTTAGGACAAACCGAATGCATAACTATATATATGCCAGGATCAAGTTCCATACATACAGTGACTTCATCAGTGAATAATCAGCAACACTATCACGAAAAGAGAAATAAAGGATTAAAAGATTATCAGAGTTATAGAGCTTGTCCTGGAAACGAAGACTCCATACTTCACAGGCAATTGACCGGAGGTTGCGTAGGCCTAGAACTCAGCATCATCTTCAAAAGACTTCACAACAACTTTCTCTTCTGAGCAGCAATTATAACAAGCGTGAGTACACTTATGGTTGGTACTCACCAAGTGTTGGGAATTATATAATATGAAGGCCAAAAGCAAGGAAAGGTTGACTGGCTTATTGCGATAAGCAATTTTAGTTGGTCAAGTTTTATTAGCACCAGATTACTAAGGTATAAGTATATACCAAAACCCACATTAAAAGAAACAGAAGAGATACAACATAAGCATATCCAAAATCATAAACATGGTTCACGATTTAATTCATCTTCAAGTTCATTAATCATGTGAGGGTCCAAGCCGCTCGTGACCGCGAGCACGACTGATATATCAGTTTTCGCTCTGCAGAGGTTGTACACTTTACCCATAATTCGTGTCTCCCAATTTGCCCAAGGTAGCTAGCCTCTTAAACACTTCCGAGGTGAGTGGCAAGAGATTCACTACGAGGCCTTTACAAAGATTCCCCAACTTATAATGATCTGCTAAGGTTTGAGGCCGCAGTGGTCATAACCCTCCCTAATGAGGTGGTACCTTAGCCAAGGACCATAAACAAAGCCTCCAAGAGGACCGGTTTCTACCCCATCAACACACTCTCCTCTTGCCCTTTTAGTAAGATCATCACAAGCTAGAGTTTCTAATTAATTAGCTAAGACCAGAGCCATATAGTATTGTGGTTGCACTGTTTTCCTGGGTGCTTCTCCATGTTCCAATTAAACAGATATGATCTTGTGATTAACAACACAAAGAGCATGAACATGGATAAAATAGGTGTAGCATCATCATTATTGTCATCATGGTTATAAATTATTCCTAAACCAGAACTAGTTATAGCAACTAAGCAATATCTATCCAACATAAAGGTAAAACCCAGGTTGATAAGGAATGATCAAAAAAACTAGGCATATCCTTAATTAGGATCCATCAAATTTAAGACACATGCATGCATAAAAGAAAGTTATATTTATTGTGATTATTAGGACAAAAGAATGATCAAGGAAACACTTGCCTTTCTTTTAGAGAATAGCTGCTCAGAGTCTTCAACTCTTATTCTTGAAACTCTTAATCTTCAAAAGTCTTCGATCGCGCTCCTTCTAACGTCACACAAGCATCGGGCCCAAGCATACAAGCAAACAAACAAACAAGAACAACTAAGACAGATACACCAAACAAAAAGAAAGCTTAAAAAGAGTGTACTAAAGGATAGAGCTCGTTGCTATGGTCACGAGAATGAAAGAAACGCAGAAGACGGAGCTACGGTTGAAAAAAAACAACTATCGGAAGATTTAGGTTTAGGTTACAAAAGAGAACAAAGAAACTATAAGCTTCATTTATTTAAACTTAGAAAATAAATATAAATGATATTTTAAAGAAAATATCCTTGATTATAATTACCTCATATTATATTTTGCATTTATAATGACGAGGTACAACTTAGTCAAATTTTATTTATAATTCTCTATGCATAATTTATACTAATTAAACAATTAATTAGCAAAGAATTTGTGAGCATAACTTTATAATTTGAGTTGAACTAAACAAATTAAATTATAAACACATTTGAGTTGATATTAATCAAGTTAACATTAATTATAAAAACCGAAGTATGGATCTAATTGGACTTTAATTAAAAAAAATAGATGAGATGACATTAATCAAATTAAATCTATATTTAATTTTAAAAACAGGAACTATGGTACAACAACACTATTAAATGATAGCATAGGGTTTTAGAAAACTAACGCAAAACAGATCTAAAACGATGATTCCACGCAAGAAATAAGGTTGCAAGGACCTATACGTGATTAACCATAGACTTTAGGGACTAGCTGCTGATTTTGTCAAGACACAGGGAATAGTGCTCACGAATAAATCAAAAGCTAGGGTTAGATCCATAAAAGACCACGGGTGGGGCTGGGTTGAGAAGATGCAATAGTTCTAGGGGTTTTCTGCGAAGTTTTCAAGACACAGAAAAACAACAGAAATTGCAAAAGTTCGGGCAACAGGCTCCCACGGTGACCGGCGCCCACTGTTGGCCGGATTCCCGGCGATTCCGGGAATGGGAGATCACGAGGAGCGGGGCAAAAGAAAGAGAACGACGAGGGGATTCAATTTTGAGGCTTACCGGCGGCGGGAACTCACCGAGGCGGCCGGAATTTGGCCGGCAAGGGGCGGCGGCGGTCTGTACAAAACGGCGGCGCTCTGCCCGGCTTCCGTCCCTGGGCGGTGGCGCTGGGCAGGGGCGGCTTGCAGGGGGAAGGGAAGGGCGCGGTTGCAGGTGGGCGCTGCTACAGGGCCAGGGCAGAGCGTGGAGGACCACTGCATCCTGGCGGCGCACGGGCGCGATTCCTTGCGACGGGAGGCCGAGCAGGCCTCGGTGGCGGTGCTGGCGCAGGGGGGCGAGGGCTCGGGGTCGCAGGTGCGCAGGGGGCGAGGGGCGGCGATGCTCCTATTTGTCGTGTGCAGCAAGGGAGGGGCGCAGGAGGGGGGCGACGCTGGGCAGCGGCAGGGGAACGTGAGGGCAGCGCACAGGAGGCGGTGGCGCTGGTCTGGGCGACGCGAGGAGGGGACGCGTGCAGGGGGCGCGAGACGAGGGCTCAGGGGCGGCGGCGCTCTTGCAGGCAGAGGAGACCCGAGCAGGGGGAAGGCAGGGACCTCACCCGCTCGCGATTTATAGTGCTTGGGCAACCGGGTTGGCGTGCTGCGCACGCCCCAAACAGCGGCGCATCGGGCTGGTATTATCCACGGGAGAAACGAGATTGTGCTGACCAGCGGGCCCCACAGATTAGCTAGCAAAGAGAGTGTTGACGCCAGATTTTGACACATGTTGAATCGGCGTCAGGAGGAGAAGATTGGCCGATGCGGCAGATCTGAAGGCTACAGTAAGGAATCGGCCGATTGGGGTAACAGTTGAAAATCGGCCGATTGGTGATGCAGCTTACGCCAACAAGATGGGACTGCTTTGGAGGATCCCGGTCAAAAGTTGGTCAACAGAGCTACGCTAAGTTGGTCAGGAAGCAATTGAAAAAGTCCTAATTGGATTAGGAGACGGCGGCGGAAGATTTTGCGGGAGACCGTTTCCTTTTTAAAAGATATTATAGATATAGTAGTTTTTCTGTTTTTAAATAAGGTTATAACAAGTCGTAATCGACCAGGAGTCCTAGTTTTAGGGTATAAATAGGAGTCGTCAGGGCTTTGCAAAAATCAATCACATCAATCAACAACAATACTTCTACTTTTTCAGCAATTTACTTTCAAGTCGGCGACTTCGCCAATACTTTTCTTTTTTCACGAGTTCGTACGGATTGGTAGGGCAAGTCGGTGACTTCGCCAATACTTTTCTTCTTTCACTAGTTTGTACGGATTGGCAGGGCTGCATCAGCTTGATCTCCGGCCAATTGGTAGGTTCCGTTTATCGAGTAATATCCGAGCTTTATCTACGGGCGCATCGCTGTGGTTTCATTTGGATTTATTCACCAGATATCGATATTTACTAGAATTGCAAGTTTTACCTGTTGTTCTAGTATTATCACGAGTTATCCAGCTTGAGATCAGAGTAATCGGCTTTATCATCGTTCTTCTTCGATTTATCATCTTACAGCCGATTAGATCTATTTCAAGTGTTGCCTCTGTAGTAATTTTTTAGATCGCTCCAGCAGTCTTCTTTACAATTACTACTTGATTATCGGCTGATCCATAGCCGATCACCTCTACAGCAAATCGGCCGATTCGCCGCCGACGCGCTCCTCAGGACAGATCGGAACTCCAGCCGATCGGAGTGCCTGGAATTTAATACTTTATTTCCTTGTTAATCAACAGGTCAGATTGATTGGTACGCCGCGGGAACCGCACCAGGGCGATAACCCGAACAGGAGCTAAGCAGATTCTCCCGGGTCGTGTGTCCGACGCTGAAGACCATCGGCCGATTCCTGTCTGGCTGATTTTAGCGCCAACACACTTTTGGCACGCCCAGTGGGACGATCCAAGACTCCGATATGTCGAAGAACGCAGAGATCTCAGATAGTAACATCATTGAAGTCACAGAAGCGGATCTCAAGGACGACCAGAGGGAAGAATTAGCTAAACATCTAGAAGATTACAAGAAGATGTACCTTCAGTCCTTCAGCCGTACCAGAAGTGGGGAGACTGTCAAGAAGGCTCCTATTCCAGTTCCCCGCCACATCACCATTGCTGAGGACTGGGGTAAGATGTCCGATATGATCCAACAGTCCGTCTACCAGGCATTCATTGATCAATCCTCGGTGATGACCAACACAGTGTATAATGCCGTCGTCAGTTCTCTGGCTAGCGGAGCAGTCCAAGGCTATCAGGGGCCAGCGTATGCCCCGCCAGTCACGCTGCCAGCTAGAAGCTCACCATGCACGTCCCAATCGGCTCCTCAGCCGATATTAACGCAACGTGAGGGATACAACACTCCGTTGCCTCCAGCGTCTCCAAGGTACAGCGGTGCACCGTGTTTTCCGTCACAGACACCGTTTCAACCTGTCCAGGTCATTTCTGTACAATCGTTGCCTACAAGCTCAGTACCCTGGGAGATATCGGCGACAATGGCTTTCCCCGATCCATCAACCGGGCATGGATCCAACCCAGGTAACTCACCAATCGGCCGTCCGGCCGACGGTCCCTTAGTATCAGCCGACCTCATCAGAAATCGGCAGGGGGCAAGCGCTGTAGAAGCATTCAGAGGCGCAACGCCAATGATGACATATGATGGGACGGTGGATTCACTTTGCCATCAACTATCAGCTGCTCAGCAGAACTCGCCGCATGCTTCGATTCATCACCCAGCCGTGCCAGCTCTCCAGCACATGCCCGCGCCGCGAACAGTCGTTCATCAGCAGCAGGTGGACTGGACGGCAAGAATAGCAGAAGTGATCCAGGACCAGTTTGGATTGAAGCCAAAGGTGCAAACTTACACCTACAAGACGCCATACCCATCGGCCTATGACTTGCTGCCGTTCCCACACCGCTACAAAGTTCTCGATTTCACCAAGTTTTCGGGAACGGACGATACATCCACTGTAGAGCACATCAACCGATTCATCATCCAGTGCAGGGAGGCTGCCACACAAGATGCTCTGAGGGTGCGTTTGTTTTCATCGTCTCTGTCCGGATCGGCCTTCCAGTGGTTCACCACCTTGCCACCAAATTCTATTGTTACATGGGCTGATTTGGAAAAGCAGTTCCACAAATACTTCTACGCAGGAGTACACGAGATGAAGCTCTCGGATTTGACCAGCCTCAGGCAGAGGAGCGATGAGCCGGTAATGGGATATATACAGAGGTTCAGAGAAGTCAGGAACAAATGCTACAGTCTGGCTCTGACCGATGCACAGTTGGCCGATATCGCTTTCCAAGGCCTCCTGCCACAAATCAAAGAAAGATATGCTGCACAAGAATTTGAAAGCCTAAGCCAGATCATCCACCGTTTGTCAAGACAGGAAGTCCGCCCGTTTGAACAGCGGAGGAATTTTCAAAAGAAGGTGGCATACCTAGAAGGGTCTGAATCCGATGGGGAAGAGGAAATCGGCCTGGCAGAGTGGGTGAAAGGGAGAAAACCAATATCATGCCCGTTCGGAAAGAAAGAGCCAGAGACATTCGGGTTTGACACATCAAAGGCCGATAAAATTTTCGATTTATTGCTACAGGAGAGACAGATTAAACTATCTCAACATCACACTATCCCTTCGGCCGACCAACTCAAGAAGATGAAATACTGCAAGTGGCACAACGCCACTTCTCATGATACGAATGAATGCAAAGTCTTCCGTCAGCAGATACAATCGGCCATCGAACAGGGGAGGCTTAAATTTGAAACCCCAGCTAAATCGGCGAAGCCGATGAAGATAGATCAGCATCCCTTCCCGGCTAACATGGTTGACACTGGGGAAAATTCATGCCAAACCAAGATGCTGACGTCAGAACCGGCAAGAAGGGGCGGCGCCGTCGATCCCAGGAAGCAGATCACGACGGAAGAAATCAAAAGGAGCAGGCGGGGGCCAGAACGATCACGCAAACCCGTCACCTCCCAGTTTTTGCTCAGCAAATATCGGCAGTAGCAGGAACAATCAAGATACCACGAAGAAATGATATGCCGGCATGAAGATCACTAGCAATGTCCGTTCTTCATCCATTGCTGGGAGAACGACATCAGATTGCCGTCTGCTGATAACTGTCCGGAGTGTAATGGATCGAGTTGCAACGATCGCCCGAGGCCACACTCTAGGGACAGGGGATCAGAGCCAATCAGCAGAAATCGGCGCGGACCAGAGGAACAACGCGTTTCAGTGCATGATCGGCTGGGGGGCAGAGTTGACCAGTACCACCGGTTAAAAGGCAGGACCAACCAACAGGATGGACTGGGGGGCAGGATCAACGTGCACGATGGGCTGGAAGAGATGGCCGATGACAGGGTGTCGGACGAGGACCCCCTAGGAAGGGAACCAGATAGGGAATACGCCAGATCATCGGCCAAACCAATAAATCCCAGGTGGTGTCCCGATGGCCTTTCCAGATCCCAGAAATGAAGGATCCAACGCCTACGCCAGTGGGAGCATCAAGAGGAAGAACAGAGGCAGGTGCCAGAGAAAAGAAATGTTAAGTCTCGAGTGTGGCGCCCGAAAAAAAATGATCAAGAAGCAAACAATCAAGAATCGGTAGCTGAAATCAACATGGTGTTCATATTGCCGATGGAATTCATGGCGCCTGACGATCGAAATAGAGCAACAAGAATGGAAGAACAAATGGCACAACTGGTGTTAGAGCCAATGACGGCTACTTTTGAGAAACCTGAAGAAGAAAAACGGCAACATCTTAAAGCGCTGTTTCTCAAAGGCTATGTTAACGGACGACCCATCACCAGATTACTAGTAGATGGAGGTGCCGCAGTTAACATCATGCCGTATGCCATATTCTGCAAGCTAGGCAAGGGCGATGAAGACCTCACCAAGACGGACATGATGCTGAAGGATTTTGAAGGCAACGTGTCTCCTGCCCGTGGAGCGCTCTGTGTCGACCTCACCATCGGCAGTAAGACCCTTCCTACCACTTTTTTCGTTATTAATGGCAAGGGGTCCTACAACATGCTGCTTGGTCGTGACTGGATACATGCAAACTGCTGTGTCCTATCTACGATGCATCAATGCCTTGTGCAATGGGTCGGCGACAGCACAGAGATAGTCACGGCCGATTCCGCCTACAGCGTTGCGGCGGCCGACACGCAACAGTGGAGCTGCGAGCACGTCAAATGTATATCTGGCAGGACTTGGGACACTGACTTCCTGAAAGTGTCCGATTTCGGTCTACAGCCGATCCAAGCAGTCGGCTCTGAAGATTCAGAATAAATGGATCAGCTCGTCCGAGAAGACGGGAAGCTTGGACATGGATTTACGTCGGCCGATTTATTGGAGATGGCAGCAAATCAAGGCCGACGTATATTAGTGCTAATTTGGATCCTGAGTATAAGTGTAAACTGATAAATTTATTAAAAGAATTCAAGGATTGCTTTGCTTGGGAATATCATGAGATGACAGGTCTAGACCGGTCCATTGTTGAACACCGGTTACCTATAAAATCAGGATATCGGCCATATCAGCAACCTGCACAACGGTGTAACCCCAAGATTCTACCTGATATAAAGGCCAAAATTACAAAGTTAATTGAAGCAGGATTTATTCGGCAGTGCCGCTACGTCGAATGGATTTCTAATATTGTGCCCGTATACAAGAAGAATGGGAAGTTACGCGTATGCATCGATTTCAGGAATTTAAATCAGGCTACGCCAATGGATGGATATCCGATGCCAACGGCCGATATCTTGATAGATGCTGCCGCAGGACACAAAGTCATAAGTTTCATGGATGGGAATGCAGGGTACAATCAGATATTAATGGCCAAAGAAGATATCTCGAAAACGGCTTTCAGGTGTCCAGGTCATCTTGGTTAATTCGAATGGGTCGTTATGACTTTTGGGTTGAAGAACGCCGGTGCTACGTATCAGCGGGCCATGAATTACATCTTCCACAAGCTCATTGGTACATCGGTGGAAATTTATATAGATGACGTTGTGGTCAAGTCAAAAGGTCACCAAGAACATCTGGCCGATTTACAAGAGGTGCTGGAGTGCACAAGGAAGCATGGGTTGAAGATGAACCCAAACAAGTGTGCATTTGGTGTATCGGCTAGGAAATTCTTAGGATTCATGGTTCATGAGCGCGGGATAGAAGTCAACCGCAAGACCATAGACGCCATCAACAAAGTTGTGGCCCCACAAAATAAAACTGAGCTATAGTCCCTCATCGGCAAGGTCAATTTCATCAGAAGATTCATATCCAACCTGTTAGGATGAATTCAGGCTTTTACCCCTCTGTTGAAATTAAAGCCCGACCAGGAATTCATATGGGGAGAAGAACAGCGCAAGGCATTGGAAAATATCAAGCAGTATCTAGTTTCACCTCCAGTATTGGTTCCACCACAGCCTGGTAAGCCGTTCAAATTATATTTATCGGTTGATGAACAGGCTATTGGATCGGCGTTGGTACTGGAGTTTGAGGGGAAAGAACGAGTGGTATATAACGTCAGCAGAAGACTCTTAGATGCCAAAACAAGATATTCCCCGGTGGAGCGGCTATGCTTGTGTTTATACTTCTCGTGTACCAAGCTCAGGCACTATTTATTATCGGTAGAATGCATAGTCTTATGCATAGATGATGTGGTGAAGTATATGCTATCATTGCCGATTTTGAAAGGACGGATTGGAAAATGGATCCTGGCTCTGTCAGATTTCGACTTAAGGTACGAATCGGCCAAAGCTGTCGAAGGACAAGTAATATCCGATTTCGTTGCTCAGCATTGTGGACCAGAAATTGCCGCCATTGAACCAATTCCATGGACTCCATATTTTGTTGGTTCTTCGTGTGGGGTCGGATCAGGAATCGGCATTGTTCTTGTGTCGCCTCGGGGGGCAAGTTATAATTTCTCTCTGCCGATAGAAGCTTCCGCAACTAATAATCAGGCGGAATATCGAGCCGTTCTGAAAGGCATACAATTATTAAAAGAAGTCAAAGCTGATGCGGTCGAAATTTTTGGAGATTCCATGCTCATTGTATATCAATTAACGAGGCGATCTGAGTGCAAGGATGATATCTTGAGGATTTATTATGAAGATTGCCTTCAGCTTTTAAAAGAGTTCAAGCCTGCAATAATTGAGCATATCCCCAGAAATTATAATGAAGAGGCCAACAGGCTGGCCCAACATGCCTCCGGGTATCGGCCGATTCAGGGAGCGATGATGCTAGAGCTCGCGGCCGATGACTGGCGAAAGGAAATCGCCGATTACTTGAAAGATCCATCGCAAAAAGTGGATCGACGAATACGTTTTCAAGCTACAAAATATGTGTTGCTTGAGGATGATTTATTTTATCGGACGATTGATGGGGTTCTTCTCAAATGCCTAGGAACAGAAGAGGCAAAGGTTCTAATGGGAGAAATCCATGAAGGCGTATGTGGAGCTCATCAATCGGCTCACAAAATGAAATGGATGATCCGGAACAATGGGTATTATTGGCCAACTATTCTTGAAGACTGTTTCAAGTATTACAAAGGATGCCAAGACTGTCAGAGGTTTGGCGATGTACAGCGCGCGCCAGCATCGGCTATGAATCCAATAATTAAGCCATGGCCGTTCAGAGGTTGGGGAATAGATCTCATCGGACAGATTCACCCTCCATCAAGCACAGGGCATAAGTTCATATTGGTGGCTACAGATTATTTTACTAAGTGGGTGGAGGCAATTCCTTTAAGGAATGTGACATCGGCCGATATGATTGAATTTGTTAAAAGCCATATTATCTATCGATTTGGTATTCCTCAAACCATCACAACTGACCAAGGAACAATGTTTACTTCTGGAGAATTCGGAGAGTTTGCTGCCGATATGGGGATTAAATTATTAAATTCTTCTCCATACTATGTTCAAGCCAATGGCCAAGCAGAATCGTCCAATAAAGGGATAATCAAACTAATCAAGAGGAAGATAGAAGAGCAACCCAAAAAGTGGCATATGTCTTTGGCTGAATCTTTATGGGCATATAGGATGGCTTGTCATGGAGCCACTAAGATATCCCCTTATCAGTTGGTTTATGGTCATGAGGCGGTCTTTCCTTGGGAGATAAGGATGGGGTCAAGACGGATATCATTACAAGATCAGTTAACGGCCGATGACTTTTTCTTTCTCATGAAGGACGAGCTTGATGATTCGGCAGGTTTACAGTTGAGAGCCTTAATTGGTATAGAAGAAAACAAGAAAAGGGTGGCCAGATGGTATGACAAAAAGGTCAAAGTTAAATAATTCTCTCAAGGAGATTTGGTATGGAAGTTGGTGCTGCCGATAGGATCCAAAGATCCCAAATTCGGTAAATGGTCACCTACTTGGGAAGGGCCGTACAGAATCGGCCGATGTGCCCCTGGGAATGCATATATTCTGGAGACAGTCGAAGGGGAGGAATTCCCAAGAGCTTTAAACGGACGATACCTGAAGAGGTACTATCCAAGCATTTGGGTAGATGCATAACTTGCAATAAAATATATCAAGATAATATGGCCGATTTCTCATCGGTTTTAGTCTACACATGTGATGAAGAAAACATTGGGGTTCATTATTGGATGAAAATGACAGAGTACATGGCCGACATGGTACAAGTCGCCCTTAGAATAAAAATACCAATATGTCTACTGGTTACGCCTATGCTGGATTTCTCTCTCGATGCGACCCAGTTCTATCATAAGGCTGAGCCTTTTCTCCTTCTGGTCCTCTGCAGTGGCTCCAATTTTAGCTTGGTTGCAAAGTTCTATCAGTAGGCGGGTCTTCTTCTCCTCCAGATCCTCCATGGCAACTTCGGTTTTAGCTTTACAAGGAAGTGGATGATTTTTTTCAGAAGATGGTCGCTTACGGACCAAAAAGTGAGCATCTATAAGGTCCCAGTATTCTTGGACAACTGCGGGGACATGATCTCTGAGTTCCTCAGCATGAGCTCTTATCAGATCCGTGTCTGCCTGTGACAGTGGTTCTTTTGAATGCATGATTTCAATCGCTCGTTCTAAACCAGGGCTGAGACGTTTTGGCTAAACAGAGATAAAAGGGGTTACCCAACATCAGAGCGATCGAGATGCTTAGGGGAAAGGCAGAGGAGAGTTCATACCTGGTTGTCAGAGGAAGAAGATGAGGAGGACGAAAAAGACATCTTGCCGTTTAGTTTAGGACAGTAAAGAGGGAAAGAGAGGATAAGTTATGTGTATGCCTCTGGAGATGTTGAAGGGTCTACTTATAAAGGAAGGAGAGGTAGATGGATGGTGAGACACGTCCTATCGGAGTAAATACATACATAAATGCAAAGCTGACTGAAGAAACAGTTCAAAACCAAATCGGCGCAGTAACATTGAAGGAGCGATAAATGTTTACAATGTTCTTTACAACCCAAGGAAGGCATCTATGGCTACAATAGCTTGTCTTCTAATTTGATCGGCCGAGTCTAGTACTCTCTGATCATCATCGGCCGATCCTGGGACTTCTGACACACGGCGACGAAGCCTTATCGTTTCACGGGCCAAATGCTATCTTTCTTGCTTCAGCTCACTGATGACGGATGGGAGTTCTTGGAGTTTCTTTTCTTCAGCGGCTATCTCTTTGGTTATCTGCTCCATCTCCTTGGCCAGCTCTGCTCTTCTCCGTTTCAGCCGATCTATCGCGCCGACGATGTCCGGACGGCAGCTTTCGAGGAAGTTGATCTTGTGGTGTACCTCCTGAGTTCGATGCTTGTATGAGTCGACCTCTTCCCGAGTTTTTGCCATTTGGGCACGATCAGCCATGTGGCGCAGCGCACTGGAAACCGGAATATGCATATGCTCTATATAGGCAGCATGGGCCAAGTTTTCTGACACTTCTTCTAGGATTCGACCCTTGATCTCGTTGAAAAGTCGTCGAATCGGCGAAGCATCTTCAACCAATTGGCCGATGTCGTCTTGAAGGAGAGTGCGCATGCTTTCGAGTTTGGCGCGGACATCAGCGGAGGTAGAGCTCGATGGGATTGGGTGTGAAGCAATTTCCTCGTCATCGGGCAAGGAGACGGCAAAGGAGAAGATGCTGTTGTTAGGGGTGTCTTGCTCCTGTGAGGAAATAAAGAAAAAGGGTAGGCAAGCAGTAAAAGGGAATCGGCCGATTCTAATGGTAAGTTTGTTACCTCCTTAAAACGAATTTCTCTTGCCTGCGCCGGTGGAAGCGTCTTCCTTGTCTCAGGGACTGGTGCAATTGGCTCGTCGGAGGAAGAGGATTCAACGATTATCAATGCTTCGCTTGGACCAGCTTCCTGAAAAAGACATAAAAGAAGATCCTGTAAGTACGCTATGGGAAATTGAAATAAGATGGTGTGAGAAATTTGCCATGCCTCTGTGGATCTTGCGGCCGATGTCTGTTGTGGGGTTGTAGTTAGCATGCCCAAATCAGCCTGCATCAAGATCGGTTAAGTTTTCTGAAAGTTAAGAGGTCAAGGTAAGAGATCATTTACCTCGATGATAGGAGCTGCTGGAGTTTCGGCCTCCACTTGGGACGTAGCCGATTGCTCCGGAGACGGTGGTGGAATGGCTTGTGCAGCCTGGCAGAGGAAGAGAGTTAATGTCAGTAGAGGATTTGAAGAATATATGAGATAAGTAAGAATACCTGAACAGCTTCTACTAATAATGATGCTGCAGCTGCCCCGACTTCGGCGGTGACTTGGGGATCGGCCATCTCGACAACCGGCAAAGGAAAAGGGATTGAAGTCTCGGCCGGTGTCACCGCCATCTGGTCGGCCGATCCGATACGGGGAGTCTCGACCGATGCCACTGCCATCTGATCGGCCGATCCAATACGAGGAACCTCAGCCGATGCTATTGTCATCTGATCGGCCGATCCGATGCGAGCTCGCACTCGACGGCTGGTTATCTTCGATGTTTGCCTTTTCGGTGCTCGTTTCGATCAGCCAGTAGAGATATCCTTGACAGTTGGAGCATGGAAGCCAATAAGTGGATACGGCGTGTATTGATGGTGACTATCTATCGGCCTGCCGCTTTGGCTCCGCATCGGAGGGACATGGCTTTCAGACTGAGAAGATGAACGTGAATTAATAACAAGATGACAGTATGGAAAGAGATAACATTGGAATCGGCTGAGAAAAAGGACATACCGCTGCATTTGGATCAATGTTTTCTATGTCCAGAATGTTGCAATAAGATGATGGAGATTTGCAAAAAAGGTGCTGCTTCCATTCTGCCCACCATAATTTGAATTGTTGGGTGGCAAAAGAGGCAACTGACCAATTATTCAGATCGATAGTACTGGAATCCGGTACTAGGTCGCACAACCGACTATAATCAAGACTTGAAGTCAGTCCATCTCTGAATTTCGCTTGACCGGCAAAGTAGACCCGGATCGGCAGTTGGCCAAAACCCAGTTGCCTTGCTGCAGCCGATGGATTGTAGAACTCATAGGTGGGAGAGTCCTTTCCTGAGAAGAAATTGGCTAGCAGAATCCCCGGCTTGATCAAGACGTCCATAAGCTCTCTGTCGAAAGTATGGGTGGAGAAGTCATAGCTTATGGGTAATTCGAAAATCGGCTCCACCGCTTGATATGGATGCCAGCTGACGGTCTCTTCACTAAGGCCGTTATAAAAGCATCTGAAGTACTCAGCTGTGCGGGTAGCAGTAAACTGGCAGCCAGGGAAGGCCGATGCCGCTTCTCCAAAAGATCTGCAGCGACGTCGGACAGATGGATTCTCCTCTGACTCAATGTTAGGAAAAGTTTTGGTCTCTATCCGTTGCTGAGAGACCTTGCTCATGTATAAATTGAGCCAGAGGGTGATAAACCACCAGGGACCGCCAGGGTTCCCGATCGGCTCCCCCTTCGACAGCTTGGTGCCGATTTGGTGCATCAGGTAGTAGGCCGATCCCAGCAGATGTTTTCCAAGAGGGATGGCCGATCTTTGTGATAGAGCCTCCGCTAAAGCTTGGGTGTTTGAAGAAGGTCCAACTGCTCTACCACAGAAAAAGTGCTTTTCTAGCCACATCATCAGAAAAGCAGTATGCTCCCTCTCTGAAACTGTCCCGGTCTTCATATTTTTGCTAATATATCCTTTCCACCCGCCGATTCCTTTGGTCTCTAGCCGATGTGATGGCTTGAACAGATAGTTGAAAGGGTTATCGGCGGAGGAGACATCAAGACCGGTCAACAACAGAATATCGGCCAGAGTCGGGGTCATGGGTCCATGTCCGAAAAGGAATGCATTGAGTGCATCAGACCAAAAATAAGAAGCTGCCATGACCTGAGGTTCATTTCTTTCCATCTGGGACAAGGATAGGTCTATACACTGGCCGATTTTCTGTTCCTCCCACTGAACCCTCCAAGATTTGGCCACTCTCTAGTACCATTCTCTCCAGCCGGGGGTTTCATTGGGCCAGGATCTAAAAGTACCTACCCACTGATCTAGGTCCATGGCGACTGCTTGAATGGGATTCTATGAGTTTCTAGACTGATCAGGTCTGTTGGATCGGGGTTCCCCATAGGGCCCAAGCAGATAAGGTCAGGGGATTCTGAGAGTGGGATGGTGATTCAGTGCCTAAGTGCCTAAAAAGGGAGAAAAGGGGAAGAAACTGAAAAAAGATCCAGAAAATACTGAAGTAGTAGAAAAACGAAAGGAGAAAAATTTCGAGCAGTTACCTCCGGGATGGAAATCATCGTCGCCGATGGGGCTGCCAGAGGAGCTGCCGATTGGGCCGCCGCCGCTGAAGGGGTCGCCGATGAAGCTTCCGTGGATGGAGCGGTCGCCGATGGTGACGCCATTGGAGGGTTGGAACAGGTCGCAGATGAGATCGCCGGAAGGGGGGAAGCGCTTGGAGATCAAGAGAACTTGGAAGAAGACGAACAGTGGTTCGTTGGAAGAGAATGCTAGATTCGTGGGGAAGAGAAGGCGGAGAAGGCCAGTACTTAACAAAAATCGGGAGAACGAGGGAAAAGATGGAATTTTTACCGCGCCGTCTACACGAATTCTAGGGGAGCAGTCATTTCGCGCGCTCAGTCCGAGAAAATTGCAATCATTGTGCCGCGGAACGGAAGGAGGTTTTTACTGCGCCCGTTTCGGAGGAAAGGATTAAAGAAAGAGTTTCGAAGAAAAAGTTATGTTTTACTCCGAAACTGGGGGGCATGTGTTGACTCCAGATTTTGACACATGTTGAATCGGCGTCAGGAAGAGAAGATTGGCCGATGCGGCAGATCTGAAGGCTACAGTAAGGAATCGGCCGATTGGGGTAACAGTTGGAAATCGGCCGATTGGTGATGCAGCTTGCGCCAACAAGATGGGACTGCTTCGGTGGATCCCGGTCAAAAGTTGGTCAACAGAGCTACGCTAAGTCGGTCAGGAAGCAATTGAAAAAGTTCTAATTGGATTAGGAGACGGCGGCGGAAGATTTTGCGGGAGACCGTTTCCTTTTTAAAAGATATTATAGATATAGTAGTTTTCCTATTTTTAAATAAGGTTATAACAAGTCGTAATCGACCAGGAGTCCTAGTTTTAGGGTATAAATAGGAGTCGTCAGGGCTTTGCAAAAATCAATCACATCAATGAACAACAATACTTCTACTTTTTCAGCAATTTACTTTCAAGTCGGCGACTTCGCCAATACTTTTCTTCTTTCACGAGTTCGTACGGATTGGCAGGGCTGCATCAGCTTGATCTCCGGCCAATTGGTAGGTTCCTTTTATCGAGTAATATCCGAGCTTTAACTACGGGCGCATCGCTGTGGTTTCATTTGGATTTATTCACCAGTTATCGATATTTACTAGAATTGCAAGTTTTACCTGTTGTTCTAGTATTATCACGAGTTATCCAGCTTGAGATCAGAGTAATCGGCTTTGTCATCGTTCTTCTTCGATTTATCATCTTACAGCCGATTAGATCTATTTCAAGTGTTGCCTCTGTAGTAATTGTTTAGATCGCTCCAGCAGTCTTCTTTACAATTACTACTTGATTATCGGCTGATCCATAGCTGATCACCTCTACAGCAAATTGGCCGATTCGCCGCTGACGCGCTCCTCAGGACAGATTGGAACTCCAGCCGATCGGAGCGCCTGGAATTTAATACTTTATTTCCTTGTCAATCAATAGGTCAGATTGACTGGCACGCCGCGCGAACCACACCAGGGCGATAACCCGAACAGGAGCTAAGCAGATTCTCCCGGGTCGTGTGTCTGACGCTGAAGACCATCGGCCGATTCCTATCTGGCCGATTTTAGCGCCAACCGAGAGGAAGGAAGAGGAAAAGGAAAGAGGAAACGAGATTGGCTGAGCGAGCTCGGTTACGGGCCGAAACAGGTTCGGGTGAGAGCCGAACATGAAAACGGGTCGACTAAGAAAAACAGAGGCGCGGGCTAGCGAGCAGGATAGACCGGACGAGCGGTACTCAGACGATCAGGAGAGCGGACCGAAAAGAGAAAAAGGGAGAGAAGGGTCGAGCGGGCTGCACGTTTTATTGAACACGGACGGTCGGGCTAGCGCATGCCGAGGATAGCAACAAGAGCCGTCCGGTATCAAGATGACGTCTGAAACTGGAACGACGAGATAGCAGGCTTGGCCGGTAGGTGTGGCACAGGCACGCGAAGAGCGAGGCGCACATGACCGGTCCAGATATGGCCACCAAATCCTAGGCGTTCACGCTTAGGGAACACCGAGTCGACATGGCCTGGCTCTTGCGGTGAAAACAAAAGGAGAGGAGGGGCATGACAGGTAGGACCACAATTTCATAGGGAGAAACAACAAGAGAGAGGAGCGATTGGCTAGCCATTGTGCCGAGGAAGACGGATGGTAGTAAGGGATGCTTGCCTGGGCCGAGATTGAGTTGGGTCTAGGGTTTTTAGAGCGACGGTGCTAGTCGCCAGAGTCGACCAAGGAAAAAGTGAGGATGGTGATATAAAGGATCGGTCCGAGTACGATGAGAAATTAGGAACTATACAAAGAAAGAAAGAAAGGGCAAACGGAAAGGCTTCTAGATAACTCTAGCTTGGCGAAGAAAGATGATCGACGGTGAGTGGCGGTCAGCTAACTTCGATGAACTATTATACTTCGGAAAGGAAAAAGGCAGAAGGCGAAAACATGGGGTTTTCTTCGGTATCTCAACGAGAAGCCTTGGGCCCTTTTTTTGTAGATGGTAAAGCAACGAACGACGAGATTAGGGCGGTGGTTGAGCTCCACCTTGCACGCGACACAATTATAGGATTTAAGGCACAATAGACCCAAAACGAGTTGAATCCAGCTCGAGATGAAAAGAAAACGAATTCATTTTTCGAAACATATTTTCAAGCTTAAAATAAATCTAGAAAAGTCTAGATAAATATTTTAAACCATGAAAAATATATCCAGAAGAATCCCAAAAATTTCAAGGAAAACTCGGGAGGTAATTTGGGACACGAGGAATCCAAATAAAATACTTGGAATTTGAGAAAAGATTTTAGAACTTTCCAATAAATGGATTTAACTCTACGAAAAAATACAATAATTGCCAGAAAAATTCTAGAAAATTCTCGGGAAACCCTATTGATGGATGGACACATTCTAAAAGATACTCACATCCTAAAATTAAATATTTTAGGGTGTGATATAAAAGCAACGAATGATGAGATCAAGGCCGGTGGTCGAGCTCAAGCTTACACGTGGCACGATTCTAGGATTTATGTCGGACTAAACCCAAAACTAGTTGAATCCAACTCGAGATGAAAAGAAAATGAATTTATTT
Source organism: Panicum miliaceum (assembly GCA_032594955.1). Classification (NCBI taxonomy): domain Eukaryota; kingdom Viridiplantae; phylum Streptophyta; class Magnoliopsida; order Poales; family Poaceae; genus Panicum; species Panicum miliaceum. The sequence continues at coordinate 9,555,003 of CM064072.1, forward strand.
TCCGGAACATATTTTCAAGCTTAAAATAAATCTAGAAAAGTCCAGATAAATCTTTTAAACCATGAAAAATATATCCAGAAGAATCCAAAAAATTTCGAGAAAAACTCGGGCGGTAATTTGGGACACGAGGAATCCAAATAAAATACTTGGAATTTGAGAAAAAGATTTTTAGAACTTTCCAATAAATGGATTTAGCTCTACGGAAAAAAAGAATAATTGCTAGAGAAATCTGGAAAATTCTCGAAAAACCCTAAAGATGGATGTACACATTCTAAAAGACATTCACATCCTAAAATTAAATATTTTAGGTTGTGACATCACGGGTTAAGACTGGTCAGACGGGGCTGGTGGCGAGCATCGCGCTTTGGCGACCCAGCCGTATTCCATAAAATGCGGTCGTGCACCTGTGGATGAAAGCATCTAGGCCCCTAATTTGAGTTTTGGTAATTAATAACAACAGTTGTGGAGTAACAAACTCTTGAGAAGAATGAGTATAGGTTGGTTCATGAGAAAAGGAGCATACGTTGATGTCATGAAGACACTTGGAGATGATGTTGATGGGAATGCTCAAGGCAAATGTGTACTATAGTGCTTTTCTATTTTTGTCGGTCATAAGGTGTTTAGTGGAAGAGAAATGATCGGATCAATAGCATATATAGCCGTACTATCAAGAGGGGTCAGTGTGCCTTTGCTCGATGGTTCTATAGTGTCATTTTGCTCAAATAATGGCATTGCATGCATGAGAGTTAACTTCATTTGAAAAATGGCAAAGCGTGAAGTTCAAAACATGTGCTGACTCGCTGAGGCGGACGGTCCGGCCCAAAGGGGCGGATGGTCCGCGAACGACACAAAAGGTTTTGGACAAAAAACTTGAGTTTCTTTTGAGCGTCAAAGGATGAACGACAGACAGTCTGCCCAGGAGGAGCGGACGCTCTGCCACCTAACACAACCAGGTTTGGTGGTAATGTTCGTGGTAGGACCGATTTAATCGGTCAAGTCATTTGAGTCTGAACTTGGTGAACGGCATACAGTTCGGCCTAGATGGGCGAACCGTCCGTGAGTGACACAGCGACGTTTCTCTATTTTGACAGGGTGCTTCAAGTTTGAACGGTGGACGGTCCACCAGAGGGGTGCGGACGGTCCGCCATGGCTCTAACGGTCGTCTCTGATACACATGTATTGCACTTCTAGTCGTTGGGTTTGAACGGCGGACAGTCTGGTCTGTGTGAGGCGGACAGTCCAGTCTGTGTGAGGCGGACAGTTCGCGATAACCCTATTTCAACGGGTTTTGAGTGTAACGGCTAGATTCTAAGGGGTTGGCTCTATATATCTCATGCCCCGTCATGGGTGAGCTCTCTTGGCACATTTAAATGCTTCCTTGACATAATAGAGCCAGCTCTCTCCTCTCTCTCACTCACTTTGTGGTTGCATTCTTGAGAGTGTGAGAGCATCCTAGTGCATTGCATCAAGAGTTTGAGCTTTGTGGCACTAGGGAGTCTTCAAGAAAGCGTCATCGATTTGTTACTCTTGGAAGTTGCCGCTCCCTAGACAACTTGGAGATGGTGAAATCGTTGAGCCCTTCAAGAAGATTGTGAAGGAGCCCAGTTTGGTTTGTGAGAGGTTCTTGTGCTCACCGCGCCGGAGTGGTGAAGAGCAACTCTAGTGGAATCGAGGTTTGGAGAGGCTCATTGATTCAAACCGGCTCAAGATCAAGAGTGGTTCTTGAGGAGTGGTTGAAAGCTTTGAGTCTACCTCAACGTGGATTAGGGGTGACCGGCAAGTCATCGACACCAGGGAAAATTTTTTGTCTCGTGCCCGATTACTTCTTTGCTCAATTTATTCTTGAATTTAATTTGAGCATTTTACTTTACTTGAGATTGAATTGCTACTTGTCACCCTAGGTTGCAAAACCCCACTAGTGATAGGAGTTAGTATAAATAGGAGTTCACTTGTGTTACTAATTAAATTTGCTTAGTGTTTGTGTCTTTAGTTAAAACCGTCTATTCACCCCCTCTAGTCGATATCCTTGATCCTACAAGTGGTATTAGAGCCGAGGACTCCATATTAGCAAGGATTTAATCATCGCGGTGTAAGGATAATGACTAGTGATAATGGTATTAATGTTGGGAAGGCACCATTCTTTGATGGGAATAATTATGATTATTGGAAGACTAGTGACGGTTCATCTCAATGCTATGAGTAGAAAGATATGGATAATTGTGAATGATGGATTTGTTATTCTAGATGATAAAAGTTTGACACCTTGTGATGAAGAAAATGAACTTCTCAATGATCAAGCAATGAATGTCTTATATATTGCTCTTTATGTGAGTAAGTTCAACTGGGTAAAGAATCTCAAGACCGCAAATGAAATATGAAAGAAACTTATGGAAATTCATGAGGGCACATCGACCGTGAAAAAAGCAAAGATGCATGTGCTCAAAGGAAAATTTAGTGAATTTGCTATGAAGAAGTATGAAAGTGTGCTCGAGATGTTCAACCGGTTGAATGACATTGTCAATGAGCTCAAGGGTCTTGGTTTTGATGTGCCGGATGTGGATTTCTCTCACTAGTTTCTTAGTTCTCTTCCGGAAAGATATGACACCATTGTGACTTTGCTTGTGAGGTCAAACTTGAAGGCTACTACCCCCACTGAAATTTTGAGAGAAGTACTCACTCATGACATGTTCAAGAAGTCACAAGATGAAGTTCATGGTGCAGCCAATGATCAGAAGAAAAAGAATGTGGCTTTCAAGGCACAAGGTTCAAAAGAAGATAGTGATGGTGATTGCAATGGGGATGAGTCGGATGAAGAAATTGTCAAACCCAGGCACACGAGACTGTGCACGTGGCGTACTTTTCCTAGGATAAGGGATGGGACATGGCCCACGCCCTACATCTATTGTAACTACTTGTAGCGTAGTAGAACTACTCATACAGTAGTAAAACTAGTCGGACACGGTAGGAAACTACCCTAAAACCACTTGGGTAGGACTCTAGGGCTTGTATCTGACTAGTACTTCCATGTAAACCTGTCCCCCTAGAATATATAAGGTCGGATAGGGACCCCCTTCAAACAGGGAATCACCCAGGAGATCACCCGATCACCACCTAAGGAGATACAAACCACACAGGATGTAGGGTATTACGCTCTCGACGGCCCGAACCTGTTTAAACCTTGTGTTCCTTGCACCTTTGAGTTGCTGATCTCGGCGACACCCTACCTGCAAACTCACCACCTTGGGGGTATCCGTCGGTGGGCGTGGTGGTAAAACACCGACAGCTGGCGCGCCAGGTAGGGGTGTTCATCGAGCATCCTTTGGAGAATCGATGGGATCGCTCAGCTTCACCAGCACTGTGCTCGATGAGGGCACAATTTTTGACTTTGGCTCCTGGATCTATGTCACCAACAGCTTGGGTGGCTTCATCAGCCACCTAGTCGACTCATGGAAGCTGGAGGCCTCTGCAGCAACTCGACGCAGCAACCTCGACTACTTCATCAACGATCTCGACGAGTTGCTGCTCCCCGATCTAGTCAGGCAGATTGAGAGGACGTCCGTTTTCGACGCGACTTCAATTCGTGCTGCACCAGGACTACTCGGATCGGATTCAAACCGATGTGAGGAGGCTACGCAATCCAAGTCCCCCTCCGACTTGGAGGAGGACTTGGATCGTCTTCTCAAGATTTGAGACGAGGGAGCCACCACGCGTCGAGGGCCCCCCGTCCTCGACTACGACTCAGACTCAAACGAAGAGTACCCATTAACTACAAGTTCGAGCCGAGGAGGACTCGAGGATGAGGGATCCACCGCTCGTCGGGAGGCCCCAGTTCTTGACAACCACTCGCAACCCGATGATTACTCCAAGTCATTTTCGGGTAGTCATCTGGGTTTAACTATAACATCCATGCTGCAAGGCTGTTTCTTGTACTGAAAGGATCTAGAGCCCTCTGAGCTACTCGAATATGACTCCTGCCTTGTGGCAGAATCCACCCTTCGGCGTATCGACCCTAGGGAGCCAAAAGATTTCGACTACTCTGTTGAACTTCATCTCACGTCACAACATCGACGCACTGCAGCGACGACCTCGACTACTCGACTCGTGCTGCAGTCACGACTGCTTCGACAAATCAGCAGCGCGAACGACAACTTCAACAACTCGTCTCGACTAGAAACTAGTCGGGAAAGAGGCACAAACTACTCGGTGACTAGCTCCACACGATCAACAACTAGTCGGGATCAGCTCCGACTAGTTGGCTCCATCGACAAATCGCTCACAGATCAAAATCGGTTCGAGGCGGTTCAACTCAGGGCTCTCTCCACATTGGAAGAGGATTTGGACCGTCTACCACCACTCGAAGAAGGAGAAGCCACCGCGCGTCGGGGGGCTATCGTTTCCGACAGCTACTCATGTGATCCGTGGTCTGGTAAGGGGATCAGATTGGTCGGGCAGGTTTGGGCATCGAAAGGGCATGAAACCCTCCAGGTCTCTCAAATCAAGTCCACCACGATTCATTGCCACACTCGGCGAACTCCATTTTCAAGAAGGCAGACCCCTCCCTCCTTCCGACGACGAAGACAAGGGCCAGGTGGTGCGGAGTGCCAAGCCCTTCGCCCCCAATCGAGAAGTACTCATGATTCACGTCAACGAGGACTGTGAAGGCCTAGAGCGGGTCCAGCTAGACGACTACGATGACTACCTTCTTGATCCACTCGATGAAGACGTGGACGCAACTATGAATAGTGAATCCCCAACCAGCATCAAGGTAGAAGACGCAGATGACATCCAGAAGGAATGTCGTAGGCTCATCAACGCGAAGCGCGCCCAACGCAGGCACCGCGCGGTCGAGACAAACCAGTAGGGGAGCGGGAACCTCCACGACTCCTCCACGGGTGACCTTCATGCCATCATCAAAGCTAACCGGGACGCCCACAATGTTGTCATTGCCAGGCAGCAGGAGCACGAAGAAGTGGAAGCCTACAGCCCCACCCGCTACCAACTCCCACTCGACTACCTAGAGACAACTCAGAAGCGCAAGCCAGAAGCCAGGGAACAATCCACTCGTAGAAAGAAGACTCTCAGTTCGAAGAAACAATTTTAGGAAGCCCTCCACGGGCAATGCCCATGGCACCCGAAGAGAAAGCACTCTGCATTTGAATGTCAAACCCTTCGGAGGGCCCTGGGAGCTTCGCCAAGTCTACGAAGAAAGGTAACGGGACTACCCGACTAATGATTTACTCATAAATTAAGTACCCAGTTCAAGAAGGTTTTCTGAGGGTCTTTTAGGTGTTGCGTTTGCTTAAACCACTGTTTTGGGATTATATCCGGAAATAAGGGGTTCTGTATGCCTAAAAGCACCCCTTTTTACCACTTAATCAGGGTCACTATTTATGTTCATTATTCGGGTTAATCACGACTCCCTCGCTAAACTCAGGGAACCCTGTCACAGCCAAACCATGCGACTGCCAAAAGTGGTTGCCTCGTTTGGCAATGACTAGTGGAACCCGTTAATTAGTCAAATAAAGCACCTACGAGATTGTCTATCAAATACTTCTAGTAACGCACAGATTACTAGTTCCCGACTATTTTTCTATGTTACTGAAGGGGCCTTGCCCCCAAACTACCAGTAACCCCCAGATTACTGGTTCCCGACTAGTTTTCTATGTTACTGATGGGGTCTTCCTCCCAAACTCCCAGTAACACTTCGTTTACTAGTTTTCGACTAGTATTACACGTAGTTTACTGAAGGGGCCTTGCTCCCGCACAACCTTGCCAATGGTCTCGCCAGAAATCAATTTTTTCCGACTAGAAGCAGCCTGAAGCACCCATACCACCTGCATGGATGTCAACCGTGCAATCAACGACTTGATCGACAACCCGGAACCCCTCGAACCGAATTCACCTCAACCCACGGTCCTGTACCACAAGTTCTTCTCTAAGTCGGAGGAGGATTCGGATCGTCTACTACAAGTCAGAGGAGGATTTGGATCGTTTACTACAAGTCGGAGGAGGACTAGCCAGCATCCATCGAAGGGCTCCCGTCCCCCCGACTACTCGGACTTCATCAACGACGGACTACCTTTACCAAACGGCCACCGCGGCCTGATCGCGCCTCCATCTTGGTCGGGCAGGCCAGGGCATTGGAAGGGCATGAGTCCTCCAAGTTACTCGGCTCAGCCCACCTTTTTTGCGCCTCCATCTTGGTCGGGCGAGCCCGGGCATTGGAAGGGCACGAGTCCTCCAAGCTACCAGCTCAGCACACCTTTTTGCGCCTCCATCTTGGTCAGGCGGGTTCGGGCATTGGATTAGCACGAGTCCTCAAAGCTACTCGGCTCAGCCCACCATTTTGCGTTTCCAACTTGGTTGGTCGGGCCCGGACATTGGAAGGGCACGAGTCCCCCAAGCTACCCGGCTCAGCCCACCTTTCTGCGTTTTCAACTTGGTCGGGCAGGTTCGGGTATCGGAAGGGCACGGAGTCCTCCAAGCTACTCGGTTTAGCCCACCTTTCTATGCCATCAACCCCGACAACCTGTCGGGCCTAGCACCATTCCAAAAAGGCAGGACCCCCAACTCCTCGACGATTACTTCGCCATCGCGAGGGCACTCTGCGACCCGCCGACGACTACTTCGATTACACAACTAGTCGGGAGTGGGAGTCACACCACCAGTGACTAGTTGGAAGTGATTTCGACTAGTCAGAATCATCAACATACCGACGCAGCTTCATCAACAAGCGACACGACTTTGTCGGCAATCACCAAGGAATTAGGATCGTGAATTATCTACACTCATCTGGTTTCTACGCTAGCGGGCTGGGCGCATCAAGGCGGCTACCCATGAGGAGACTTAGACCCGATTCAAGGAGGTTTTATGGAGATCTTTAGGGAATTTGTTTAACCATTGTCTTGAGTTTTATCTCGACACAAGGGTTTTTTTCCAAAGAATTCATTCAACCACTCGGTTAGGGAATCAGGGAGTTTACCCAGAACAGGGCTTGTTCAATCATCCATATTTCAGCACCATACGAACTGTCTTGGCCAGCCCAAGGAATTCCTTCGGGCTAATCGAGACATCTTCGCATGGCAACATACGACTTGTTTTGACCCACCCAAGGAGTTCCTTTGGGCTAGCTGAGTCATCTTTGCACAACGACTACTTTCGTAACAATGCTTGTGCAGGATTGCGTTGTCACTTCCTTTGGGCCAACCGAGACATCTTCGCATGGCAACATACGGCTTGTCTTGGCCCACCCAAGGAATTGATCAAAATCAAGTGCAGGACCTCGTCGTCACTTCCTTTGGGCCAATCGGGACATCTTTGCATGGCAACATATGACTTGTCTTGGCCCGCCCAAGGAATTGATCACCCCACGTAAAGGATCTCATCATCAATCCCTTCGGGCCAACCGTGATGTTTTCATAAGTCAGCATGTGAATTCTCATGGTCCGCCCAAGGAATCGACTGAAACTACCAGCAATATTTATTTCTCCCTCGCTAATTGACTTCCAGTCACCTTCACATACTTCCAGTACAACTCCGTTTACTGGTTCACGACTAGTATCCGTGCAAATTTACTAAGGGGCCTTGCTCCCATACTTCCAGTATAACTCCGTTTACTAGTTTATGACCGGTATTACGTGCAAGTTTACTGAAGGGGCCTTGCTCCCATACTTCCAGTAACAGATTACTAGTTTTCGACTAGTATTCTATGTTACTGAAGGGGCTTTGCTCCCCAACATCCAGTAATAGATTACTAGTTTTCCACTAGTATTCTATGTTACTGAAGGGGCTTTGCTCCCCAACTTCCAGTACAACTCCGTTCTACTGGTTTACGACCGGTATTACGTGCATGTTTACTAAAGCGGTCTCGCTCCCATACTTCCAGTAATAGATTACTAGTTTCCGACTAGTATTCTATGTTACTAAAGGGGCTTTGTTCCCAAATTTCCAGTACAACTCCGTTCTACTGGTTTGCGACCGGTATTACATGCAAGTTTAATGAAGGGGCCTCGCTCCCATACTTCCAGTAACAGATTACTAGTTTTTGACTAGTATTTTATGTTACTGAAGGGGCTTCGCTCCCTTACTTCCAGTAATAGATTACTAGTTTCCGACTAGTATTCTATGTTATTGAAGGGGCTTTGCTCGCCAACTTCCAGTACATCTTCGTTTACTTGTTCACGACTGGTATCCGTGCAAGTTTACTGAAGGGGCCTCGCTCCCATACTTCTAGTAACGCTCCGATTACTAGTTTCCGACTAGTATTTTATGTTACTGAAGGGGTTTTGTTCCCATACTACTAGTCTCCGACTAGTACTCTATGTTACTGAAGGGGCCTCGCTCACATACTTTCAGTATTACTCCGTTTACTAGTTTTCGACTATTTATACATGGAGTTTACTGCAAGGGCATTGCTCCCAACATGGTTTCATGTATATCAGTTACAACATACTTTTATGTTTACCTTGCAGGGGACCTGATTAGTTGGGCGAGTCGGATTCAATTCCGATTAGTTGGCTTCATCAACAATCGCCAACGACTACTCCGACTTCGCGAGAACGCTCGACTACATGTTGCTGACTACAATGACTACTCGTCGCATTCGACTTTGACTAGTTGGGTTCATCAACAACCGTCGGCGACTACTGGACTTTGTGAAGAATGTGCGGTGACACGCTGGCGACTACTTCGACTACTCGTCTCGCCTATAAAACTAGCCGAAATCAACTCCGACTAGTCGGCTTCATCGACAGTTCAAGATTCAGCGGTAACTTGGCCAATACCTAGGCTCGGGGGCTGGCGTCACCGACTACTAGGCATATCTTATGCGACTCATCTCGCTCCCAGGCTTGAGGGCTGGATGAGATAGGGCACTCAGCGTGTTTTCAGTGACAGCTCTTAAGGCTGGACGCTATAAAAATACTCGGAAGATCCCGATTCAAGAGGCTTTTGAAGATTTGTCTTGGGAAGATAATTGTTAACCATTATTTGGGATTCTATTCCAAAATAAGGGTTTTTTTTAGATTATTACCCAGAGGTCTTATCTAGTCATTGACTCAGGGAACAGGTCTGATTTGAGAGGTAATTTCAGGCGTACTTTGGAGAAGTTATTTGTTTAACCATTTTTTCAGGGAATTCATCCCGAAAAAAGAGGTTTTCGAATTTACTGAACCGATTTGTCCATCTTAACCATCAAATCTTAACCGTCATATATCGCATGCCACGACTCTTTGGATCCTTTATTCCAAAACCTTGGGGATTTGGATTCAAGGCTCGAGGGCTGCGGGACACGTGTCATCAGCGACTTATTTTTCAAATATGTTGGAAGATAAGGACATAAGACTCAAGATTAAATTGACCCTCAGCCTGATTCTACAAGTCTACCTAAGGCTCGGGGGCTACTCCATATGGAGTGCGAGTTTAATCGCACCCCATATAAAAGAAGACTTGACAACTACTCGGGGCATGAGCACCACAACCTCGATGCAGCAAAGGAAGTTCTCGGAGGACACCTTCAAGATGAAGTTCGGGAGAACTCAAAGACGCCTTCATAAGTACTCGGACGCCTGCAGTACTCGACTACGAAGAGCTCGGGGGCTTGTCAAACCCGGGCACACGGGACTGTGCACGTGACGTACTTTTCCTATGATAAGGGATGAGACATGGCCCACGCCCTACATCTATTTTGTAACTACTCGTAGCATAGAAGAACTACTCATACAGTAGTAAAACTAGTCGTACATAGTACGAAACTACCTTAAAACCACTTGGGTAGGACTCTAAGGCTTGTATCCGACTAGGACTTCCATGTAAACCTATCCCCTAGACTATATAAGGGCGGACAGGGACCCCCTTCAAACAGGGAATCACCTAGGAGATCACCCGATCACCATTTAAGGAAATACAAACCACACAGGACGTAGGGTATTATGCTCTCGGCGGCCCGAACCTATCTAAATCTTGTGTTTCTTGCACCTTTGAGTTCTTGATCTCGGCGACACCCTACCTACAAATTCACCACCTCGGGGGTATCCCTCGGTGGGCGTGGTGGTAAAACACCGACAATAATAGCACTCTTTGTGAGAAGATGTAAAAGATTCATGAAGAAGAGGAATTATGGCAAGAAAGGGCAATCATCAAAGAAGAAACCTTTTGGTGAGAAGAAATGCTTTGAATGTGGTGAATTGGGTCATATCATCATCAATTGTCCAAACAAGAAAGACAACAGAGATGATGATAAGAAGAAGAAGAAAAATCTCAAGAATAAAAGAAATGGCCATTCAAGGGATTTCGAGATGTTGAGTGGGATTTCGATGCAAGCTCTGATTCCGATGATGATGATGACAAGCCATTCAAGGGAGTTGTCAGAATTGCCATCAAGGAGGCTCCTTCACCCTTCTCCATGCCACACAGTCTTATGGCAAAAGGTGGTGCAAAGGTATTACAAGATGGTGAACTTGATGAACTTACTTATGATGATCTTGTTGACATGCTCAATGATGTCGATGAGTTCATGAGTAAAGAAAAGACAAAGTTGAGGGACTTAAAGTTGAAATTCCATTCTCTTCAAGCGTCCTATGGGGAGCTAAAGACATCTAATGAGAATCTAAAAGAAACTCATGAGAAGCTTGAGGAAGCTCACAACACCTTGCTTGCTCATGAAAACAAGGCAAAATTAAGTGTGGGTGTTGGTTGTGACTTAATTGGTGAAAAATGTTGTGCTTCTACTTTCACTAGCCTATCTTGTAGCTCTAGTGATTCATCTTGCTTAAGTGATGAATCTTGTGATAAGTCACTTCTTTTGGAGAATAACTTTTGAAGAAGGAAGTTGTATGCTTGACAAATGATTTGAGAAAGTGCTATGATAAAAGAGCTCAATTCAATCATTGTTGGGCAAATAAAACATTCACAATAAACCGACAAGGTTTTGGGTATATTCCCAAGAAAGGGAAGGCAACCTTTGTTCAAACAAAGATTGCCTTTGTGAAGAATAGTAGCATTCCTTTTTGTGAAAATTGCAGAAATATTAGTCATGATGAGAAAAACTGCACAAACAAGAAAGCTATATCCTTTGATCCTAGATATGTTCTTATGAAAAATTCTAGTGGTAGTGTTTGTGCAAAATTTGTTGGGTTACCTATTGATGGTGCTAAAAAGAATGACATTTGGGTGCCTAAAGCCTTGGTCACTAATATTCAAGGACCCAAGAAAGTTTGGGTACCTAAAAGAGCTAATTTCCTTTAGTAGGTAAACTACAAGGCCGGAGGAAGACATTGGGTGCTTGATAGTGAATGCACTCAACATATGACGGGTGAATCAAATATGTTTTTCTCTTGTTGACGCCAGATTCGATTTTTAGCGCCAACACCTCTCTAAATGAAGATTCTATTGGCTACAACAATATCACTTTTGGTGACAATATCAAGGGTGAAGTAAAAGTATTGGGTAAAATTGCTATCTCAAATGATCACTCACTTTCAAATGTGTTACTAGTTAATTCTCTCAATTTCAACCTTTTATCGGTTGCTCAACTTTGTGATGATGGTTACAAGTGCACTTTTACTAGTGATGGTATTGAAGTTACTATCTTGAATGGAAATGATTGCATATTCAAAGCTTTAGACATGAGAGCCTACATCTTGTGGATTTGTCTTCTAGTAATGCCAATTTAACTACTTGCTTATTCTCAAAATCATTTATGGATTGGTTATGGCATAGAAGGCTTGCTCATGTTGGTATAAGACAACTCAACCGGCTCTTGAAACATGATTTAGTTGTTCGGTTGAAAGATGTGAAGTTTGAGAAAGATAAGTTATGCAGTGCTTGTCAAGCCAGAAAACAAGTCGCAACCTCTCATCCCTCCAAATGTGTTATGTCAACATCAAGACCATTGAAATTATTGCATATGGATGTATTTGGTCCAACTACATATAGAAGTATTGGAGGAAATTGTTATTGTCTTGTGATAGTGGATGACTACTCAAGATACACTTGGGTTTTCTTTCTTCATCATAAAGCCGACACATATGATATTTTCAAGAAATTCTTGACAAGGGCTGAAAATGAGTTTGATCTCAAAGTGAAGAAAGTGAGAAGTGACAACGGAAGTGAGTTCAAGAATACGAGAGTTGAAGAGTTATGTGATAAGAAGGGGATGAAGCATGAGTCTTGTTGAAAGAAAGAATAGGACTTTGATAGATATGGCAAGATCAATGCTGTTGGAATATAACGTCTTGGATAGTTTTTTGGCTGAGGCAATTAACACTGCTTGTCATGCTTCAAATATGCTTTATTGTCATAGATTCTTCAACAAAACACCATATGAGCTGTTTATTGGAATAAAGCCAAATATCTCATACTTTCGGGTTTTTGGTTGTAAATGCTATATTCTCAAGAAGGGAACTCGGTTATCAAAATTCCAAAGCAAGTCTGATAAAGGATTATTCTTGGGTATTCATCTTGTAGCAAGACTTGTCGGGTTTACAACAAATCCATTGGTGCCGTTGAAGAAACATATGATGTTGAATTTTATGAAACAAATGGGTCACATGAAGAGCAAGAAAATTTAGATGATGTGAGAAATGATTGATTGAGAAATGCAGTCAAGAATATGTCAATTGAGGACATTAGACCAAGAGAAGAAGATGGGGAAGAAGATGGTCCATCTACTTCTATTTGGGTGAATCCTTCTACCTCAACTTCCAATGATCAAGATCAACCAATTGAGCAAGAAAGTCATGATGATAATTCTCAAGTTCTAGATCAACCGGACTCTTCTACTTCACCATCTACATCAACTCAAGAGCCCGTTGTTCAACCAAGAATTCATCATGCCTTTGCAAAACATCACCCGATGGATCAACTCATGGGTGATATTAGTAAAGGTGTTCAAACTCGATCTCGTGTTACCTCATTTTGTGAACATTACTCTTTTGTATCTTCTCTTGAGCCTAACCATGTAGATGATGCACTAAGAGATCCGGATTGGGTGAATGCCATGCATGAAGAGTTCAACAATTTCAGCCATTAAACAATTTTGGGAATTAGTGCCAAGGTCCAAGAAGTATAATGTCATTGGTACAAAATGGGTCTTTAAAAACAAGCAAAATGAAGATGGAATTGTCGTGAGGAACAAGGCAAGATTGGTGGCACAAGGCGTCACTTAAGTCGAAGGTTTAGATTTCAGTGAAACTTTCGCTCCCGTAGCTAGTCTTGAAGCTATAAGAATCTTGTTAGCTTATGCATGCTCAGATAACATAAAACTCTATCAAATGTATGAAAAAAGTGCTTTCTGAAATGGTAGAATTAGTTCGGAGGACAGGTTTACATGGAAGTCCTAGTCGGATACATGCCCTAGTACTACCCGAGTGGTTTTAGGGTAGTTTCCTACTGTGTCCGACTAGTTTTACTACTCTATGAGTAGTTCTATTACGCTATGAGTACTTACAACCAGTGTAGGGCATGGGCCTTGTCCCACACCTTATCGTGTGAGATGTAGGCCATATGCGCAGTCCCGTATGCCCAGGTCTGACATGTGCCAATCTAAATATATGAAGGATTTATTGTAGAAATTCGGCATGGAAGATGCTAAACCCATCAAGACACCTATGGCTACAAATGGACATCTTGATCTTGATGAGGGATGTAAACCAATAGACCTAAAACTTTATAGATCAATGATTGGTAGTTTGCTTTATTTAACCGCATCTAGGCCTGGCATCATGTTTAGTGTGTGCATGTGTGCAAGATTTCAAGCTTCCCCTAGAGAATGTCATTTGATCGCTGTCAAGCATATCTTGAGATATTTGAAATTCACTGCAAATATTGGCGTTTGGTATCCCAAGGGCGCTCATTTTGATTTGGTTGGTTATTCGGATTCGGATTATGCCGGTTGCAAAGTTGATAGAGAAAGCACTTCTGGTGGTTGTGAATTTCTTGGAAGGTCACTTGTTTCTTGTCTTCAAAGAAACAAAATTCAGTTGCTCTCTCAACCGCCGAAGCGGAATATATTTCAGCCGGAAGTTGCTGTGCTCAATTGTGTCGGTGTTTAACCTCCAAGCCCACCGAGGGATACCCCCAAGGAACTCAAAGGTGCAAGGAACACAAAACTTTAGATAGGTTCGGGCCGCCGAGAGCGTAATAACCTACGTCCTATGTGATGGTTTGTATTGCTTTAGATGATGTGTTCTTTGGAGGGGGTCCCTGCCCGCCCTTATATAGTCTGGGGGGACAGGGTTACATGGAAGCTCTAGCCAAATACGAGATTAGAAGTCCTACCCGAGTACTACTCGGGTAGTTTCCTTCTGTTCCGGCTAGTTCTACTCCTGTACGAGTAGTTACAATAGGTGTAGGGTGTGAGCTATATCCCATCCCTTATCCTAGAAGATGTATGCCATGTACGCAGTCCTGTGGCCCCGGGTCTGACAAGCCCCCGAGCTCTTCGTAGTCGAGTACTGCAGGCTTCCGAGTACTTCTGAAGGCGTCTTTGAGTTCTTCCAAACTTCATCTTGAAGGTGCCTTCTGAGTACTTTCTTGGTTGCATCGAGGCTGTGAGGTGCTCAGGCCCGAGTAATTTTCAAGTCTTCTTTTATATGGGGTGCGATTAAACTCGCACTCCATATAGAGTAGCCCTCGAGCCTTAGGTTGAATCGAAGAATCAGACTGAGGGTCAAATTAGTCTTGAATCTTCTGCTTTTATCTTCCAAAAATTTACAAAATAAGTCATCGATGACACGAGTCCCGTAGCCCCCGAGCCTTGAATCCAAATCCTAAGGTTTGGAAAAAAGGATCCAAAGAGTCGTGGCTTAGGTTGTGGAAAAAATAAGAATTTGATTTGTTGGCTAAAATGAGTAAATTGGTTTAGAAATTCGAAAAACCCTTTTTTGGAGATAACGTCCCTGAAAAATGGTTAAGAAAATAACTTTCCCAAAGTAACCCGAAATTACCGCTCAAAACAAATCTTACCCCGAGGAAAAAAAGCCTTCGCATTCCACACAGTAATTGCAGGGCCACCGTAGGTTATTTAACCACGTGGTAACTTAGGGTTTTACTCACCCCTTCGCTTGCATTCTTACTGCTTTAGCCTTTCGTCTTCCTCTATCTTTGAGCCACCGCCGCTCCCAGGATTGGATCTAGGTTAGACCCAACTTCCTCCTTGTGCGGAAAGTAGTCGCTGAGAGCCCCTACTTCCCGAGCGCATCTCCGCAATCTCCGTCCTTAGCCCCCAAATGCATGCGAGTGAACAGCTTGTGACATCAAAGAATGGTGGGCAAGAAAGGTGCTTCCAAGGGGAAAGGGAAGGAAACCAAGCCCGCCGCCACCACTTGGGACGGGTGGAGAAAAAGTAAGTGCTCCAGTACCGATCTAAAAGCGCTTGTAGATGAGGGACTGCTTCAGTCCCAAGAAATCATCCAGTGGCACGCCGCCACTAGGGATAAGAGGCCATACGAAGAGGTTGATGAAATATTTCTATTCCAGCACTTTGTCGAGCGTGGGCTGGCGTTGCCAACGTCTGATTTCTTCCGCAGCCTCCTTTTTCATTATGGCATCCAGCTTCACCACCTGGATCCTAACTCAATTCTCCACATAGCCAAATTTGTACATTTCTATGAAGCTTTCTTAGGGACAGAACCCGTTTCAACTTGTTCTGTCATCTTTTCCATCTGTGAGCTCAACCCAGTGCTGACAAGATAGAAGCAGCCAGAGGAGCTGGTCTTCAACTGAGGCAAGGGATGGAAAAGGTGTACATCCCTTACAACTTTTAGTCTAGCCTGTCTAGGTGGAAAGAACGATGGTTCTACATTGGGAACCACGTGCCTTCACTCCTAGAGAGGAACGCTAGAGTACCAAAAATAACCGGAGGATGGACAAGGAAAGCCCTCGAGCTGAGCCAAGCCAATGAGCTACTTGCCGAAATTAAAATCCTCAGGGATGAAGGAGTCATTGGAGTGTCGGTGACGTATTCTTGGATAGGCAGGCGAATTCAACCGCTGCAACAGCGCTCTCGCTTTGGCTTCGAGTACATGGGCCTCAAAGATCCATCTTGGTTCTTTGCAGAGCAGATTCATCAAGCGGAAGCCTTGAGGCGGCTGAGCCGAGTACTTCTTGACGCCCGGACGGTGCCCTATATGTCATCCAAGTTATTTACCATAAAAAATCCTCCCAATCAGGTAAGGGTAAGTAGTCGTGTCTTTCTATCGATTACTTCTTAGTCCTTGATGTTGACGTGTATTGAAAATATCTTGAACCTGTTATAGGATGATATAAATCTGTATAGGAGCATGCCGCCGATGCCAGACATGAATCGCCCAAGCCAATTTATGCCTTCCACCCATCCTCTTGCCATCGCAGCAACAAGCGAGGAAGAGGATGGTGATGAAACTGACGATGGCCGCCCCCTGTCTGAGGTGATGAAGGGCAAATCCATGAGGACCTCCAAGGAAAGTGCAAGCTCTCCTGGTTGTGCTTTCTTGCCAGATCACCCCTAAGGGACCAAGGGCCGCCACCCGGAAGCGCAGGGCTAGTGCTTCTCCAGGTAGCGCTGAAGATGAAATACCCAGGTGAGCATTCTTTCCTTGACCTCGGCGAGTACTTTTGCACGATGTGCAGTTGCTGAGTTTGGTTGAATTTTTCCGTTTCCTTGATTCTGTTCTGGTAGCTCCTCAAACCCCAAGCACTCAAAGCGAAGGTTCAAGGATGCAGCCGGGGATGATACTGCGAGGGAGCAAAGCATGCCCTCCACCATAGTGGACCCATCGTCGGATTCCACTGGGGCCGCGCCGGGGCAATCACCGCCCGCGGCTGGTCTAAGCTAAATGGTGACCATCACAGTTGCCCCGCCAAAGCAGACTCTGCCCTTGGCTAGCGAAGCCGTGCTGGTGAGTGCTTTAGGTACTGTCCTAGCACCTAGACCACTCAGAAAGAAGAAGTTAGGAATAAAGATGTCTGCATTGTTAATATCCAAGTGCTTTCACTTGTAAATTATAGGTTTGTTGTTGTGAACGATAGAACATGTTGCTGATTCTTGTATGTAGCCCTTCCTCTACTCTAGGCTTGGAGGAGCCTGGCAATGCCACGAAAACTCCAGCCCCTGAGCCAGAGAAGGAGTCGGATGTCGCAGCATTGAGTGTGGTACCGGCAACAACATGCTCGTCGAGTCGTCGATACCAGAGGAGCCCCCAGAATCTATCATCGCAGAAGCCAGAGGGGCCGACCTTGGAGACGAAACACCGATAGATTAGAGGACCGAAGTCGAAGAGGAGTCCCCAGAGATTCCCACTGGTAAGTTGATGAAGCCGCCCTCGCCCGTATGATCTTCTTTGCCTGAGTTCTGCTAATCACTACGGGTGAGGTGTAACACCCAAAAATATAGGAATCAAAATTCTAAAAGTATTTTTATAAAAGTCTCAAGATAAAATTGTGCATGCATCTTTATTTCTTTTCTTCCCCTATTCTTTCTTTCAGCCCAGCCCATTCCTTCTTTCTCTTTCTTTTCTTTTTCCGCGGTCCAACTCATTAGCTAATCCGCTCACCCGACCCTTTCTTTCACTGACGGCTGGGACCCATCTGTCGGTGTCTTCTTTCTTCTTTCCTTTCTTCTTCCTCTGCTCCGCATCGCCCCCGCTCCTCTGTTTCCTTTCTCCACCGCGACAGCAGGCACGCCGCGCCATCGTCTGCGTCCCTTCTCCTTCCTTCTTTCTTTCTTACCCCAAGTCCGGATTGACTTCGCGCCGTCGTCCGCGTCTCTCTTTCCTTCCTCGCGATGCAGGCTTGCCTTACTAGCCGCAGTTCCGCCCTTTCCTTCACAAGAGCCGCCGCCTTCCTTACTTCCGGCCAACCCGCCCTATAAAATCTCGCCGGAGCCCCGCTTTGCAACCAGAGCCATCCTCAAACCCTTTCCTCTACTCAACACCGATGCACGCCGCTGGAAGTCGCACACAGGAGGATCGCCGCTATCCCGTGTCGCCGCTTCTCCGTCGACTCGCCGTTCTGCAGTGTCTCCGCCGTCTTCAACTCTCGCCAGAGCTCCGTGAGTTGGTGAGCATGAAGCCACACCAGATTCCCCTCTCTCCCTTGCTCCGCTGCGAATCCGATTTCTCGCCGGACCCCTGTTTCCGCCCGCAGCCGTGGCCGCCAGTTTACAGCCGCCGCACAGCCACCCCGTGACCACCCTCACCTTCACCGTACCGCCCACGCCCTTCCCGGCATAAATCCAGCTTGAATCGAGCCCCAGAACACCGGATTCGGTGAAGCTCCGGCCGTCCACCGCCGCACTCGCTCGCCGCTGACGCCCAGCAAAGCTCCGATTCGCCCGACCTTTTGCTTACTCCGCCGATTTGCCCAACCTTCACTTTACACTGCCGATTTACCCGACCCTCTCTTCACACCGCCGATTCGCCCGACCCTTACTCCGCCGATTCGCCCGACCCGCCGCTCGATGCTGATCTAACGGATTAGATTCACCCGACCCTAGCCGTCCCCGTAACATTCGCAGAAAGACCCCTAGGTTTTCCAGGAATCAACCCGCAGTCCAGATCAGTAGAAAATAATTAGAGTTGAGCCCTTTCTTTTTCTGTTCCGACCCCTGACTTTTCTAGAATTAGTACCCGCTGTCCAGAACCTATAGTTTGCACCCCGACCCTTTGTATAAAGTTTAATTATGTTTAGGCCCCTAATTTCTTTAGATTTAGCCCCTGGAAGTTCAAAACTCTCGCAGTTAGGCCCCTAGACCACTGTTTTAGCCATATCTTCATCGTTTCAACTCTGATTTCAGCGATTCTTGCGCCTACCTGATCCTTGCATCATGAACTACAACTTTAGTATCTTTTTACTTTCTGTTTGTATTGTTTGTTGTATTGTTTCTTATTTGTTAGTGTATGCTTGTTTGTGTGATCGCGTAGACATCGTGACGTTCGAGCCAAATCAAGAGCAAGCTTACGAGGAAGAGAACCAGCAGCTGTTTGAAGAAGGCAAGTGGATTTCCTCCCCTGCATATTCTATTTGATCCCAACAACAGCATGATAATACACTTTACTTTAATGTTGCTTGCATAAACTTGATGGGTTACCTATGCTAAGGACATACCTAGTCTTTTACCCCAAACCTTGAAACACCTGGGTTTACTATTCATGTTGGGTAGTCACGCTTAGTTGCAAATTTTGGTATTGGTATTGGTTTACTCTTTTGACAACGTTGGTCACGTTATATATTGTTGTCATCGCGTAATTTCAAGATCAACTTTGTTTAATGGGAATATGGAGAACCACCCAAGTGAACAGTGCAACCACAAAGTCATATGGCTCTGACCTTAGCCAAATAATTAGATGTTTAGTTTGCTGGTGGCCTTACCGAAAGGGCAAGGAGGGGGTCGGTGATAGGGGTCATAGCCCGGTCCTCTTGGGGTAGCTGCCTTTGCTAAGGAGCTGACCATTAGGGAGGTTTATGGACCACACTGCTACTGAAACTCTAGCGGGTTGCCTAGCTCTCGACATGTCTTTGTAAAGGCTTCGTAGTGTACCCTCGCCACTCACCTCGGAAGTGTTTAAGGGCCTTGCAAACCCGAGCGACTCAGGGAAACACAATTTGTGGGTAAAGTGTACAACCTCTGCAGAGTGTAAAACTGTTATAACAGCTGTACTCACGGTTAAGAGTGGCTTGGACCCTCACATGATAATGAAACTTGAAGATTAATTAAATTGTGGTTCGTGGTTAATACTTATGCGGATGGTATCTTTGTGTTCTTGCTAAAGTGGGTTGGTATAAACTTAAACCTAGTAATAGATGCTTGTTAACAAATATTTGACCAACTAAAAGCAACCGCTGCTGCAAACCTTAGCCTATCCTTGATGGCCTTGCATATTCACCCCACTTGCTGAGTACCAACCATAAGAGTACTCACCCTTGCCCCCTGCTGTTCAGAAGAGAACTTTGAAGAGGAGATCTTCGACGACTTCGAGGAGTTCTAGGTCCTGCGTTCACCAGTCATCTCCTGTGGAAGTCGGAGTTGTTGAAGACTTCGTATAGGGTATAACGGTTTATCGTTTAAAGACATTTGAGTCTCTTTTATACGGAGTGTAATATTGTTAACTACTTTATTTAGTTACTTTTTGAGCATTGTCATTGATATATTACACTTCCTGTCTACCATATGTGTGTGAACATGATCCTGGCACACATATGTGATGCATCTGGTTCTCTCTAGAATCGGGTGTGACATGAGGTGACAGAGATCCCGCAGCAGCAGCCTGCACCTTAGGGACAAGGTGCTACGAGTACTTCGAGCGGCATATTGGTCACTCCACTGAAGTGGCAGTATGCCATTGAACGTGAGATGATTGAAGATCCGATACTTACATCGGCAACTCTGAAGCAATTCCAGGACACCTTCAAAGATCTGTATAAGTTTTCCACGATAAGCATCCTGGACTGGAGATGACTGCCTTTGCCAGCTGGCTTGATCTTGTCTAATTGTTATCCTATGCAGGAATTGGCCAACCGCTCCAGGAAGAAGT
Organism: Panicum miliaceum; assembly: GCA_032594955.1. Lineage (NCBI taxonomy): Eukaryota > Viridiplantae > Streptophyta > Magnoliopsida > Poales > Poaceae > Panicum > Panicum miliaceum. Next base: position 9,575,513 of record CM064072.1, read on the forward strand.
CGGACAAGCTCCGAGCTGTCGAAGACGGATACCACCAGTTGCAGGAGAAAGATCGCCAAATTGGCGAGCAAATTTACAAGAATGTCGACTTGAGGAATCAACTCAACAACTTCAAATAGGAGTGTACGCGAGAAGTCTTGTTGCTGAAGAAAGAGATTGAAGAGCTCAAGAAAAAGAACAGACTGCAAGCGAAGACTCACCGAGGTAATACTCTGTCGACTGGTTTATCTTGTTTTTGATATACGTGTAGAGTAGTATCTAAACTTTACGAGTACTTCTTCGTCTCCTTTTGCTTGCAAAACTTAATAAAATCATAAGAAATAAGGATGACAAGATCACTTACTTGAAGCATCTTGTATACCGTCATTCAGATGATGCAGAGAAGCGGATCAAAGCGCTCCAAGATGTAGACATGCAACTCATACAGTGTGCAACATAGATCCGAGACATGGCCGCTGAAAAGGAGCTGAAAGATAAAGAACTTGAAGAGCTCATGGGTGCAGTGCAAGTAGTCGTAGACATGGTGGATCCTCCAGTAGGGGCAGTAATCAGCGAGAGGATGCTGCTGGAGCGACTCCATGAAGCCCCAATAAAATTTCTTGGTACATATCGGAGACCACCAAAACTTATGTAGCGCACATTCTTGTGCTTGTAAAATCCTACTAGCCGAAGGCCAATCTGAGTCCATTGGCAGATGGCATGGTAGCGGACAGTTCTGAGGAGAAATTCTCAGAATTTGTGGAAGAAGCAAAGCCAGTGGCTCAAAGGTTGATAGATAGCTTGGAGCAGGATTAAACATGATATGTAATCACTGAACAACCTGTCCGTGTATGTAAACATGTATATGTGCTTTATTTTTTGTTGCCTGTTGATGTGTTTGGTGTGCTTACTCGAAGAGCAATACCAAAAATCATAGGACTTAGACAAAGAAACACGGGACTCCCAATACAGAACCACTCAGAAGGCCACGCTTCTAGAGGTAGTCAATGACTTGGTGTCCAGCGTAAAGTCCCATACAGGGAGAATAAGCGAATCAGGATTTACTCGCACTGTGCGATACTCTGAATTGCTTTTATAGGCGTGGGAGCCTCTTCGACTTTTTCACGGTGAATCATGCTGTTGGTTCCTACAAACCGTTAGGCTAGTACTCGAAGTAATCCTTGCGCTTCAGCTTGTAGGGCAAGTGTGAAAGTAGTCATTCAGAAAGGACTCGTGGAGACAACACCCGAGTACTTCAGGTGACTAGGCGTAGTTAACACGTTGTCAGTACTCGTGGCCGAAGCCCCTAAGTTAGGTAGTCTAGCTTAGAGACAGAAAGTAGTCGTTTGAATAACAAACCCAATCTTTATTGATAACAGATACTGTATTGCAGCTGACAACTTTGGATACCAGTGAATTTTACGAAAATAGTTTCATTAGCTCTAGGGATAGAAACGCCGTAAGAGCTCCATATTACAGGAGTTTGGGACCTCCTGGCCATCAGGGTATAGTAGTCGATACGACCCTGATCTTGTAACTTTGGCGACGATGAAGGACCCTTCCCATCGCGAGTTGAGCTTGTGAAGCCCTGTCTCATCTTGGATGCGACGGAGGACTAAATCACCGATGCTAAATGACCTCTCCTGTACATTGCGATCATGGTTGCGTCGGATGCCTTGTAGATAGCAAGCTAACTGTAGCAGGGCATTGCATCTGACTTCTTCTGCCAAGTGAAGCTCCCAATATCTTGACTGATCGGCTTCGCCTTCTTCATACATCTCCAGTCTTGTGTGGTAGAACCGCCCGAATTAATCCGGCTTAAGTGCGCTAACCATCACCATAGAGGCAATTCGGGCTAACACGCACTTAAAATGGAGTAAAACGATAGTCTGTCGGGTAACATCCCGATGCAACCACTAGAAATTCGATCGAAACAATGCATACAAACAACACACACGAAGGTGAGCCCAGAGATTACAACAATCCACAAAGTTTACATCACAAAGTTCAACAGGAATTATTATTACAAATCAAGTTCAAAAATATTCATAAACAAGTACTTTCAGAGTTCAAAAGTGCAGCAAAAAATAAGCGAAATTTCGAACGACGATACAAGATATAATGATGAAGCCTGTACATGACATCATTCAGCGCTATCATCATTGGCTAGGGACGTATCCATTCCACCAACCAACCAGAAGGAAGAGTACACGACCAAGTCAAACTAGCAACCATGTCCTCAAAGGTCTCACCTGAAAATAAAGCCACAAGCACGGCTGAGTATAGTAATACTCAGTAAGGCTTACCCGACTAGTGGAATATACTTAGCCGGCTCCTAGAGATGCAAAGCTTTTGGCTGAGGGTGTTTTTGCCAAAAAGCATCTAAGAGTGAGTCCTTGCTTTCAAGTGTTAGCATCAAGTTCTAGTTGATTAACCATTCTAGGTAAGCACTATCCAAATCACGCATGGTGGCAAAATTAATTGAGCATCCAACCAGATTAATCATCATAATTGTTCCTCTTCTTACTCTATGTGGTAAAAGTGTTAAGCAGTCTCAATGGCCGCGATAAACGGACGATTCGAATCGAATTTCTTAACCTTGCAAGCGGAAACCTAAACACACATGCAACATTTCCCCTTTCTTTCAGGGTTGTGGATCAGGGCCACCCCCTCGAGTACAGAGGTCCACGAACCGCGGTACGGCGCTGGGCCATGGCTGCTCTTGCACTCACCATGTGCCCATGGGAACGGCGTCAAGAGGGTGAGGATAAAGTCCACTCGCCGAATCAATCAGGTACTTAAGCTTACCGATTAGCATATTCTCGGCATGTGGTTAGTACGTTCAAAAACTTAACCACCACTACCACACACCGCGACCTTAGCATTTTTGCTAAACACAGGGCCTCAATCATCAACAGGAATATCATAACATAGCCCTGTCTGTCGACCTTATGATTCCAACATAAGTGAAACAAGCAACTTCTATATCTCGCGAGTGACAGGAAATCACTCAACTTTTACCGGAGTCCTATTAGCATGGCAATCTAGCGACCAACACAGGCTAGTGTTCATATCATAGGTACTAGGATCATGCAACTAGAGTTTCAATAAACTCCTACAAACTTAATGCACAATACCATATATAAATAAAAGTTGCATAAGTTTAAATGTAGGGGTTATGCTCCGGGGCTTGCCTTCCTGAGTAAAGCTAGCCTTGGGCTCTTCTGAACTTTGGTTCGGGTTTTGATGGCTTCAGTTAGATTGAAACAAGCTTCGCGCTGCTCACTCTCGGGCTCCGGCACCATGTGGCAGAACCACCTGAATTAATCCGGTTCAAGTGCGCTAATCATTACCACATGGGCAATCAGGGCTAACTCGCACTTCAAACGGAATAATCCACTGGTCTGTCGGGTAACCTCCCGATACAACCACGGTTCTTGCGGATCGAAGCCACACATACATGTACTCACACGAAGGTGAGCCCAGAGTATACAACATTCCACATTTTTACACCACGGGGTTCATCATAAATTATCATTACAATATTGTTCAAATTCGTAAAAACAAGGTACTTCGGATTTCGAAATAAAGAGTTCTTCAGAGTTCAAGCAGCGGAAAAGACAACGACAACTACTCGACGATAAAGGATGTCTCGATGAAGCCCGTACGAGGCATCACTCGGTGTCACCACCGTTGGCCGGGGGCGTATCCCATTCCACCGACCAACCAGGAGGAAGGGTACAAGGCCAAGTCAAACTAGCAATCATGTCCTTGAAAGTTTCACCTGAAAACAAGCCACAAGCAAGGCTGAGTATACTAATACTCAGCAAGGCTTACCTGACTAGTGGGGTATACTTAGCCGACTCCTAGACATGCGAGGCTTTTGGCTTGAGGGGTTTGTTTTGCCGAAAAGCATATATAGTAGGTCCTTACTTTCAGATTTTAGGTCCAAGTTCTAACTTTCTTTAACCATTCTAGGTAAGCAACTATCCAAAATCATTCATGGGGAGAATTATTTGCATCCAACAAGATTAATCATTATCCTTGTTCCTCTTCTTACTCTATGTGGTAAAAGGGTCAAGCAGTCTCAATAACCGCGAGAAACGGACGATTCGAATCGAATTTCTTAACCTTGCAAGGGAAACCTAAACACACGTCACGTGGTTACTCCCAGAGTCACACGTGCAACTTTTCCCTTCAATTCCCGCTTCACGGAACAGGCCCACCGCCCTCGACTACACGTCCCCACAGACCACAGTACGTCGGGCTGTGGCGGCTGATGCACCCGCCATTAGCTAGATGTGAACGGATTCCAGACAGTGGGGAGTATATTCCGGCCTCGGTTCAATCCAGTACTTAAGCTTACCGATTACCATATTCTCGGCATGTGGTTAGTACGTTCAAAGACTTAACCACCACTACCACACACTGCGGCCTTAGCATTTTTTTCACTAAACAGACGGGCCCTCAATCATCAACATAAACATTGTACCATAGCCCCGTCCGTCGACCTTATGATTGCAGCATGTAGTAAACAATCAACTCCTAATTTCTCGCGAGTGACAGGAAATCACTCGACTTTTACCGAGTCCTATTAGCATAGCATTCTATCGAACCTGGCATCTAGTGTTCAAAGCATGGGTACCTAGGATCATGCAACTAAGTTTTCATCCGACTCCTATAAACTTAATGCACAAGTAAAAGTAGAGTAATAAGTTGCATAAGTTTAGAAAATAGGGTTCATGCTCCGGGGCTTGCCTTCTTGTGCAAAGTTAGTCCGGGGATCGTCTGAACGTTGACCCGGGTCTTCAACTGCTTCAGTTAAATTTGCCTGGGCTTCTCGCTGCTCACTCTCGGACTCGGGCACCAGCTCGTAAGTCCCATCGGCGAGAGTAGTCGTTTCTACATGAATGCACAAGTGTAAGTAGTGGTGATGGTAAACGACATGATTTCCTTCACGATAAAGTTGCAGTCTGTAAAACATGAGTTTTGTTGTGAAGTGAGTTACTTTATCATTCGTGGGCAATCATTAATAGAGTAGAATAGTACAATAAGTAGCTTCGTTAAGCAAGGTGGGGTGGGTGTTCAGGGGAACTTATGTTCCTCATGGAAACATGATTTAAGTGTAACTACTACAGTGAGTGGTTTCTGGTCATGAAACCTTGGATCTAGGCACATCAGGGAAAGATAAGCTTACTGTAAAATTTTCAGATATTTTCATGCAGCAGATTAATTATGGAAAATATAATACATGGTTGCTGCTAGATTCTTGTTCTTTTTGTACAGAACAAATGGTGCAAAAACTGAGACTAAGATTTTTACAGGGATTTCATTTAATCATGCAGGAGCTACTGTAATTTTTATAGGATTTATTATGCAGTTTTCAGAGCATAGTAAATATGACATTACACACCTAGGTTATTCAAGGATTTATTTTTTTACAGGATACTACACAGGGTTTTTGTCCATGAAACTTTTTACACAGCATCCTCTACCACTGAGTATCTTCTAGTAAACATATGTGAATTTTCCAAGCTAAGATACTATTTTCTTGATTTAATGTATGTTATTAGCACATAAATCAAATAAATAGGTTCCTGTGAGCTAAAAAGTCTCTAAATTTTTCTATGGCATCTAGGTACCATTACACCAGTATAGAAAAAGTTTCATTAGGTGAATCACAATCTAACAATAGAGATAAAAAATATTTAGCCAATCATGTCATGAAACTAAACTTAGCAAGAAGTATATCTAGAAGTAGATTCTGAGCTTGATCTTTTTAGGGTGGCCTTTTTATCAGGTAATTTCCTCACTGTAAATTTTTCAGGGCCAGCACTTGTCTCAAGACAAGTTTATGAATAAAAGCCATTAATCTTTCCATTTTATTTAAAGCATGATTTAGCTAGAATCTAAGGTGATGCATGTAACAAAAGTTGTGAAGCTTAACCTAAGGTCTCCAGAGCAGTTGAGTTTGCATTTTTCTGAATTTTCTACAATTTTATACGAATTTTACAAGTTCACTGATTTTGAATCTAGGTTTGAATCTTTCTCTTACATCTGGGTCCTTGAAATCTTACGGGCAGAACCTTCTAAAGAATTCAATCAATGCAATTGGGTCCTTAGGCGGCTCGGGTGCGGTGGCCGGCCAAAATTCCGGCGAGGGGTTCGCCGGTGGCGAGGGCTGAGGGCCGGGGAAGGACCAGGGGTGCGAGGGCTACCTCGTGAGGGTCTTGGTCGGGTGGGGGACGGCCGGGAGTAGCTCGTCGGCGTTGGAGCAGGGGCGGCGGAGGTGGCGACAGCGCGGGCGGCGGTGCTCCGGCGGTCCTGGGCGGCGTTGAGTGGGTCGGTGAGCTCCGGTGGGATGATGTGGTGGTGGCTGGAACTTCAATTTGGGCAGTGGATGGCTGTAGAGGGCTGTCCACGAGCGGGTGGAGCTCGGCGGCGACAATGGCGGCGGCGGGTGTTCTCTGGTTGCTGGTAGCTCGCGCGGGCAGCCTGGGGCGGCTTTTATAGGGACAGGAGGGAGGGAGGAGTGCCAGGCGACGCGAGGGGGTGATGGCATGGCAATGGCGTGCCACTGGCCACGGTGGGCGGCGTCTGGACACCGGCGCGGCGTGCGGAGGGCGGGAGCGCGCGACTGGGCACCCGGGATTTTGCGTGGGGGAGCGAGGAGATAGCGCGGCACGGGATTGGAGGGCAGCCGCAGCAGCGGCTCGGGCGGGCGGCAAGCTCAGCGACTGGCGGATCGCGGCGAGCGGTGCGGTAAGGCGCGGCGCGGCCGTTGGGCGCGGCGGGCGGCGAGCAGAGGCGCGGCTGGCGTGGCGCGCGTGGCGAGCTGGGGCTGGGCAGCGCGGCGGTGGGGGGGGGGGGGGGGGGGGGCAAAGTCGCGCTTGGGGGCGAGGGCCGGCAGCCACTGGCCTGGCGGCGAGCGCCGGTCAGGCATCGCCGGCCACCTGGCCGGGATGTCGGGCGGGGAGGGGAGAGAGAGGAGGGGGAAGAAGGGCCGTTCTGTGAAGTTTGAAAATTGCCAGGGGCCTGGTTGTAAACAGGGTGTTTTCTCCCAATTCTAATTTGAATTTCAAAAACTTCTGAACATGAAAGTTGCTCAAAATAAAAAGTTCTGCAAGTTTGGTTTCAGGCAACACCTCATTTGACTTGTGGTTTGAAAGTTAATTTAAAAATTCAAAGGTATTCATATGTGCTCAATTTCAATTTGAAATTCAACTTAACTTGTTCTAATTCTTTTCACCCTTTTATTAGTTGGTTAAGCATAGGGTTGGGCTAATGACATTGCTTTAGAAATGTAATTTATCAGGGTTGTTACAGCCTTCCCCCCTTAACAAGAATCTCGCCCCGAGATTCGATAAATCTTAGTGTGGACAGGGGTGCACATACCAGTGGTTGAGATAAGAAAACCAGAGAAATTTTGGTTTAGGTAGCTCTCGGTTTCCCAGGTGGCTTCTTCTTCACTGTGATGATTCCATTGAAATTTATACATTTTAATCACTTTCCTCCTGGTCCCTCTTTCTTTTCGATCCAAAATTTTAACCGGGTGTTCGACATACGAGAGGTCGGGTTCTACCAATATTTCTTGTTGTTCCACAATCTCGGTAGGGACTCGAATACACTTCTTGAGTTGAGATACGTGGAAGACATCATGGGTGGCCGTGAGCTGAGGGGGCAGTCGTAATTTGTAGGCTACGGGTCCGCAGCTCTCAATGATTTCGTAAGGACCAACATAACGGGGAGCTAGTTTGCCTTTGATTCCGAATCTTTGCACTCCCTTGGTTGGTGAAACTCGAAGATAGACATGATCGCCAACTTCGAATTTTAGGGGCTTTCTCCTTTTGTCGGAATAGCTCTTTTGCCGGGCTTGTGCGGCTTTAAGATTTGCTTGTATTACTTTTACTTTCTCCTCTGCCTCGATTACCAGGTCAGGTCCAATTATTTTACGTTCTCCGGTTTGTGACCAGCTCAAAGGAGTTCGACACCTTCGTCCGTACAGGGCCTCAAATGGTGCCATTTTCAAACTCGTTTGATAGCTATTGTTGTACGAGAACTCTGCTAGGGGTAGACATTTGTCCCAATTCTTGTCATAGTGAATGACGCAAGCTCTCAGCATGTCTTCAAGAATTTGGTTTACTCTTTCCGTTTGTCTGTCAGTCTGAGGATGGTATGCTGAGCTGCGAATCAGTTTAGTACCAAGAGACGTTTGCAGTTGTTCCCAAAAGCGTGCTACAAACTAAGTACCACGATCAGAAATAATTGTCTTAGGTATTCCATGTAGGCAAACAATACGATCGAGGTAAATCTCGGCATATTTCTTGGTAGAATAGGTGGTGTGTACCGGAAGGAAATGTGCCGTCTTTGTGAGTCTATCAACGATAACCCATATGGAATCATGTTTCTGGGAAGTGTTTGGTAGTCCAACGATGAAGTCCATACTTATGTCTTCCCACTTCCAGGATGGTATAGGTAACGGTTGAAGTGTACCGGCTACTTTCAAGTGGCTAGCTTTTACTCTCTGGCACGTGTCACATTCTGAGACATACGTAGCAATTTCTCTTTTCATTCTAGTCCACCAGAAGTTTTGCCTTAGGTCTTGATACATTTTGCTACTGCCGGGGTGAATGGAAAATTTGGAAAGGTGTGCCTCATCCATAATTTTCTTACGGAGCTCATGATTCTTCGGAACGACTATGCGACTTTCGAACCATAGAACTCCCTTATGGTCCTGGCGTAAACATTTGTATTTCTCTTCTCCTAGAGAGACTTTTTGTTTGATGATCTTAACTCCTTCATCGTGTAGTTGTGCCATGATGATCTGGTCGCGAAGAGTGGGCTCGACTGAGATGTGATTCAAAGCGCCTTGGAAAATCATTTCCAAACTAAGCTTCCTTATTTCCGAACATAATGTCTCATTATAGTTTTCCAATGATAGGCAATGGCAATGGGCCTTGCGGCTGAGCGCATCCGCGACTACATTAGCCTTGCCGGGGTGATAGTGCACCTCGAGATCATAATCCTTGAATAATTCTAGCCATCTCCTCTGCCTCATATTCAGATCGACTTGGGTGAAGATATATTTGAGACTCTTGTGATCGGTGTAGATGTTACAACGAATGCCCATGAGATAATGTCTCCATATTTTTAGAGCATGAATAACTGCTGCTAACTCGAGATCATGGGTCGGATAATTCTGCTCATGGAGCCGAAGGGCTCGTGAAGCATAGGCGATAACTTGATCCTTTTGCATAAGCACACAACCAAGACCAGTGCCAGATGCGTTGCAGTAAACATCGAATGGCTTGGTGTTATCGGGTTGAGCTAACACAGGGGCTGTAGTCAAGCGTTCTCTGAGAGTGTGGAAGGCTTCTTCACATTTCTCATTCCATACAAACTTTACTTCCTTCTTTAACAGTTCAGTCATGGGCTTAGCAATTCAAGAGAAATCCGGGATGAAGCGACGGTAGTAACCGGCTAAGCCGAGAAAACTGCGAATCTGATGAACAGAGGTAGGGGGTTTCCAATCCATCACCTCTTGTACCTTGCTGGGGTCAACAGCTATGCCTTCGCTGGAGATCGTGTGACCCAAGAACTTTACAGTATCCAACCAGAATTCACACTTAGAAAACTTAGCATAGAGCTGATGGTCTCTGAGTCACTGAAGAACAATGCGAAGGTGCTCGGCATGCTCTTCCTCATCCTTGGAATAGATAAGGATGTCGTCGATGAACACTACGACGAATTTGTCAAGTTCGGGCATGAATACCGAATTCATGAGATACATGAAGTAGGCAGGGGCATTTGTGAGTCCAAAGGACATGACCAAGAATTCATATAGTCCATAACGTGTGGAAAAGGCAGTCTTCGGAATATCGCATGGACGAATCTTTATCTGATGATATCCTGATCGAAGATCAATCTTGGAGAAAACTCTAGCTCCAGATAATTGATCAAAGAGGACGTCGATGCGGGGAAATGGGTATTTATTTTTAATAGTTACCGCATTGAGAGGTCGGTAGTCCATACATAATCTTAAACTGTCATCCTTTTTCTTTACAAAAAGGGCCGGACATCCCCAAGGTGACGCGCTAGGACGAATGAAGCCTTTGTCCAGTAGTTCTTGGAGTTGTGTTTTCAGTTCGGCCAATTCCTTAGGTGGCATCCTATAGGGTCTTTTGGAGATAGGTGCAGTGCCTGGCTGCAGTTCAATAACGAACTCAATGTCCCTATCTGGTGGCATTCCGGGTAAGTCATCCGGGAAGACATCGGCATACTCGCATACCACCGGAATATTCTCTAGGTTGATCCCTTCCATCACGAAAGCACAAGAATTTGTGCACTCCCGTAACGGTAGGTAAAGGGTAGTGGCTCCGTGACTAGGTGAATTTATCTCAACGGCTCGGGAAGAAAGGTCCAGTGTGACTCCGTGCATAGTCATCCAGTTCATTCCCAAAATAATATCCATGCCGTCAAGGGGTAGAAGAACAAGGTCTGTGTTGATGACTTTACATCCCAATTTTATCGGTACCAGCCTTATTATTTGGTTGGAAGCAATTTTTCCACCCGGTGTTGATATCATATACGACCCTTTTGTGTGACAAACATTCAACCCTACTTTTGCACCAAACCTTGCACTAATGAAACTATGTGATGCACCAGAATCAAACAATATGACTGCAGGCTTGTTATGGATAGAGAATGTACCCGTCATCACTGGTGCTCCTTCAGGAAGTTCTGCAAGGGTGGTGAAGTTGATCCGCCCTTGTTTGACCTGGAGGGTCTGCCTCTTGCCTTTGTTCTTATTGTTCTGGTTAGAGTCCTGGCCCTGATTTGGCAGCCTGGGTTGAGGGCATTCGCGAGCGAAATGACTGGAACTCCCGCACTTGAAACAACGATTGGTGATGCTCGGTCGAAGAAACTGCTGAGTAGCGGGCCGGGGTCCAGTTTGTTGAGGCATAGGGGGTCGTACAACACCTTGTTGCGGGGGCCTAATAATCCAACGCCCTGGCTGAGGGGCTCTCGGTGGAGCTGTAGGCGCAGCATTTCGCACCAAGCGATACCTTGGTGGCTGAGCACCCGAGGGTCCAGCTGGCGCCTTTCTCTTCTTTTCACCATGATGAGCCTCAATACAGTCCTCTTGAGTGATGGCCATGTTGACTAGCTCATTATATGTATTGGCTTTGACAAGATTCAGTCGTTCCTTGAGTTTAGTACTCAGACCTCGGCGGAAACGATCACGCTTCTTGGCATCTGTGTCTGCGTGATAGCCCGCGTATTGGCACAGGTTGTTGAAGGCTTGAGCATACTGAAGTACAGTGCGGTTACCCTAAGTGAGAGCTAAAAACTCATTTAGCTTTCTTTCCATGAGACCTTCGGGGATATGGTGTGCCCGGAATGCAGTTTTGAATTCATCCCAGCTGACAATGTGATCAACGGGGAGCATAGCAAAATAGTGATCCCACCATAGACGAGCCGTACCGCGAAGCTGCTGCGCGGCAAAGCGGGCCTTGTTTTCATCCGAACATAGGGCCACAAGTAGAGAAAACTTGGACTCGATTGTGCGAATCCAAGCGTCCGCATCCAAGGGTTCCTCCGTCTTGTGAAACAAGGGAGGCTGGGTCCCTAGGAAATCCGTGTAACCAGCGGCTTGGGGTTGGTGAACATTGTGCCCACCCCGCTGCTGGTGCTGTCCTTGCACGAGCTGGCGAAGCAACTCGGTTTGAGCGGCCATTACTTCAACCAAGCTGGGTGGTGGTGGCGGCTGTGGTTGTGATCCACTTGCGCTAGCACCAAAACCATCCGGGTTACCACGGGTTGCTCCAACCATCTGAAAAAGGCGAATGTTCTTCATTAGCAACGTGATCCATATTGCTTCCATGATTCACAAAGATTTAACGCGGAATAGTAGACTTCCGAAAGGTCATGGATAGAATCGTGGGCATAAAACTGCCTGCCATAAGAAATTTATAAATCTTGGTAGGTTCATCCAAGATTTCTCATATTTTGGCAGGGGGTAGGGAATTTAGAGATTTACAACTTTGGTATTCAGCCAAGATGCTAAATCGATGGCTAAGATGGTCAAACGATTCACTCTTTGCTTCGCTGGTTTGGCTGTTTTTCAACAGAACAAGTTATAGTATCTGGCCTATAACTCAAACTAGCAAGATCCAATAGGGTTGAAATTTTGTGAGAACCTAGATCACCAAATTTAGGACAAGTTTGGTATTCAACACTCAGCCCGGCAATGTAGAGAGACATGGGTAAAAATTCCGACAAGTCTCTGCAATAGCAGATTCGACTGCTTTCCGATATCAATCAACCCAAGTTTTTAGCCATGGCCTACATGATTAGATCATCCAATGGTCAAGTTGTACCTACCACAAAAGAGGTACTCAACTCTTAGTTAGCCTATTACAGCACTTGCCAAAAGTTAGGCTGCACTATCGAGGAGTATATGCAAAAGTCTTCCTAGGTCATCGGCTAGAAATCGTCGAGGTTGTTGACGGACGACTCGCTGTGAGTAGGAGAGTGAGCTCCCATCGGAAGTGGTTGCAGTGCCTCACCCTCAAAGTCCATTCCTGAAATACCATCAATCTCCTGTGGCTCCTCCTCATCTTCCTCCATAGCCACCACGCCAGGAGGGGCATTCTGATCATGGTGCCACTGAATGTGCTCATTAGCATCCTCCAACTCAAGGTTCAGATCATGGAGCTGCTCCTCCAAGTGTGCTATCATGTCATCTCTCTCACCCATGAGAGTGTCGTGCTCCTGTACTTGGCCCTCAAGTTGGCCAATCCGGGTGTCTCTATCCTCGAGTTCCTCACTGAGTTCCTTAATCTGCTCATCCCTGGTATCTGCCATCATGTGGTAGGCCTGTGCAAGATCAGTGAGCTGCACAAGCGCCTGACTCTGGAGAGTCTCAAGTCGGTAGAGTGCATTCATGCACCGCACGGAGGTATCGATGGTCTCCTGGGCATGAAAGTCCACCAAGTACTGTGAGTGCTGCACCCTGTTGAGCCAAAAGGGGTCGTTGTCCTGGGCAGCAGGAAACAAACCAATAGGAGTGAGCGTGACAGCCTCGGGGCACTGCGCACAGAAAGTGGTGAGCGCCCTCATGGCAGCAAGCTCCCAAGTATCGGCCAAACGGCGACCAACAGCCTCAACCTCCAAGGCGGGCCACTCCGGGTATAGTGGGTGCGGAAAAATGGTCACGTTGACACGGCACTGGGTAACCTCATTCTCTGCAAACTCCAGTCCGGCGTAACGTGGGGGAACTGGATAGCCCACGGTGCGCAGAACATCCCACAAAATAGAGGGAAAGCCCTCCCAGTGGAGACACTGCGAGTGAACGCGTCCATCCTCATCCACCATCATGGCAATAGGCTCGGCCATCTGAACAAAAGATCAAATGGAGTGAGATAGTGAAAAACTGTGAATAGTATAGCGAACAGGTTTCGGACCGTGCACTAAAATAGCCATAACTTCAACAGTTCTGGTCCAAAAATTCTCAACTTTTACCAGAGCATTCCTAATGTATTTGTGAACAACTTTGCTAGTCAAGTCCAGAGCTAGATACGTCTCTAAGATGGTTTTCTTTTCAGGTTTACCTGACTGTCTTCCCAGAATTTTCAGTGAACAGTGGGCCAACATTTCGTGCACCAGGGAAAATCTGCCCAGCCAAAATTTACCAAATTTTAACAGTAACCGCCTGAGTAAATTTGGAACAAGTTTTGTGTTGTACTTTTTGCAGAAAACTGCAGTAAGGGGGCATAAAAATTTATGAGGCTGAACTGCTCATTTTGGATAGAAACTGACACACCAAGGTCTTTGTTGTTTCTCATTACCCATATGTATTTAGACAGGAGGTAGAATACGGATTTTGGAACAAAGCTTTCAACCTGAGTTTCTTCAGAAAGGGTCATTTTCTCAGCGTAATAAATTCATCTTTTCAGATAAGGCGGAAAGTGACCGGTTTACTAGATAATCCTTATGCAAGTCAATCGTGTGGGCGCATGAACCTTGCCACTCTCACGCATCACATTTTCAATTTCAGATTTATATAGCCATGATGCATGCACGTCCTGTTCGTCCTCACAAAATAAACAATTGCCAAATAGCTTTGGTCTTACGAGGTTAGTTTCGGTGGCATACACAATACGCCTCTCACTATAATAGCTAGTCGAGATTTTTGAACCGTTCTTTAACTTATCGCAATCGCGGTTAGTGTACCTGCAGAAGATTGATAGAGCACATATATTTCATGAACCTTTCATGCCAGCACTCATGAAAGCGTCCGTATTCATTACCGTTTACTTATAGAAACGATATCGGTACAATTTCCGCCGTACAGACGACGTTAACATACGCTATCGAGATAGCGTATTCACGGGGGTACCGTCATGAGACGGGGGTATGAACAACGATCGCCATACCCTGCGCCAAACCTTCTACTCCCAATATAATCAACTAGACGTTGGTATATTGGCAGCACCTCAAGTAAGCCACTGCTTGAGGGCAGCGTTCGGCTCGCATCACCGACAGGAAGGCCAAGTTCTCTCAGTTGGCTGAGGATTCTTACCTTGTTACCTTAGCGATGAGTGTGTCGTTACGGAATTTAAGGGTCGATTGTGCATAAAAGTAAGTTTTGACAGAAAGTAATGTGCTGGAAGTCAGTTGATAATATATAGAAGTTAGATAGCCACCTAGTAACTTTCCCATAATCCCTTAGGGCTTTACGAATTAGGCATCATCCTTAACGAACCAACGCATTTTCCAACACAATTTTTGTGGTCAAGTTTTAGGAAACGAGTTTTTAAGGCTTGTTGCATTCTCTGGCGTATGCATTTCGGCTCTGGTGCCAGCTGTTACCAGCTGTGGCACCAGCTACGGCTCTGATACCAGCTGTGGCAGAACCACCTGAATTAATCCGGTTCAAGTGCGCTAATCATTACCACATGGGCAATCAGGGCTAACTCGCACTTCAAACGGAATAATCCACTGGTCTGTCGGATAACCTCCCGATACAACCACGGTTCTTGCGGATCGAAGCCACATATACATGTACTCACACGAAGGTGAGCCCAGAGTATACAACATTCCACATTTTTACACCACGGGGTTCATCATAAATTATCATTACAATATTGTTCAAATTCGTAAAAACAAGGTACTTCAGATTTCGAAATAAAGAGTTCTTCAGAGTTCAAGCAGCGGAAAAGACAACGACAACTACTCGACTGTAACACCCAAAAAAAAATATAGGAGCTAAAATTTTTAAAAAGTATTTTCATAAAAATCATAAATTAAAATTGTGCATGCATCTTTATTTCTTCTCCTATTCTTTCTTGCAGCCAGCCCAATTCCTTTTCTTCTTCTTCTTTTTCGTTTCCCGCGGCCGACCCAGTGGCCGATTTCCACACCCGAC
This sequence comes from Panicum miliaceum, assembly GCA_032594955.1. Classification (NCBI taxonomy): domain Eukaryota; kingdom Viridiplantae; phylum Streptophyta; class Magnoliopsida; order Poales; family Poaceae; genus Panicum; species Panicum miliaceum. Next base: position 9,590,922 of record CM064072.1, read on the forward strand.
TCTTGTTTTCACCGACAGCTGGGACCCACCTGTCGGCGCCTTCTTCTTCATCTTTCTTCTTTCCTTAACCAGAGTCCGGAACGACTCCGTGCTGTCGTTCGTGCTCTGTTTCCTTTCTTCTTTCTTTCTTTCTTCTTACCCGAGTCCTGATCGATTCTGCAGCACCGCCTTCCTAACCTCGGTCGATCCGCCCCTATAAAATCCTGCCAGAGCCCCGCTTTGCAACCCACGCCAAACTCAAATCTTTTCCTCTTCGCAACATTGTTGCACGCCGCTGGAAGTTGCACCGCGGAGGAACGCCGCCGACCCGTGTCGCCGATTCTCCGTCGACTCGCCGTTCCGCAGCTTCCCCGCCGTCATCAACTCTCGCCAGAGCTCCGCAAGTTGGTGAGTATCAAGCTGCACCAGAATCCCCTCTCTCTTTTGCTCCGCCGCCAACCAGATTTCTCGCCGGAGATCTGTTTCCGCCCACCGCCGTGGCCGCCAGTTCACAGCCACCGCACAGCCACCCCGTACCCACCCTCACCCTCGCCGTACTGCCCACTCACTCCCCGGCATGAATCCAGCTTGAATTGAGCCCCGGAACACCAGATTTGGTGAAGCTCCGGCCGTCCGCCGCCGCAATCGCTCGCCGCCGACGCCCAGTAAAACTCCGCCTCGCTCGACCCCTTTTCGTTCTATCGAGCCGACCCTTCCTCTGCCGCTCGATCTAGATCTAACGGCCAGAATCAATCTTCACTTTACCCGGCCGATTTACCCGACCTTTTCCTTACTCAGCCGATTTACCGACCCACTCTTCATACTACCGATTCGCCCGACCCTTACTCCGCCGAATCGTCTGATCCGCCGCCGATTCTGATCCAACGGACCAGATTCACCCGACCCTAGCCGTTCCCAGAACTTTAGCAGGAAGATCCCTAAGTTTTCCAGGAATCAACCCGCAGTCCAGATCAGTAGAAAATAATTAGAGCTGAGCCCTTTCTTTTTCTAACCCGACCCCTGACTTTTCTAGATTTAGTACCCGCCGACCAGAACCTAAAGTTTTGTACCCCGACCCTCTGTATAAGGTTTAATTATGCTTTAGCCCCTGAATTCTTCAGATCTAGCCTCGGGAAACTCAAAGCTTTAGCAGTTAGGTCCCCGGATCACTGTTTTAACCATATCTTCATCGTTCCAACTCCGATTTCAGCGATTCTTGAGCCCACACGATCTTTGCATCCTGAACTACAACTTTAGCATCTTCTTACTTTCTGTTTGTATTGTTTGTTGTATTGTTTCTTATTTGCTTGTGTATGCTTGTGTGTGTGATCGCGTAGACAACGTGACATTCGAGCCAAATCAAGAGCAAGCTTACGAGGAAGAGAATCAGCAGTTGCTTGAAGAAGGCAAGTGGATTTCCCCCTCTGCATATTCTATTTGATCCCAACAACTGCATGAAAATTCACTTTACTTTATTGTTGCTTGCATAAACTTGATGGGATTACCTATGCTAAGGACATACCTAGTCTTTTACCCCAAACCTTGAAACCTGGGTTTACTATTTTTGATGGGTAGTTACGCTTAGTTGCAAACTTTGGGATTGGTATTGGTTTACTCTTTTGATTAATGTTGATCACGTTTCGTATTGTGGTATTATCGCGTAAGTTCAAGATCAACTTTGTTTAATGGGAACATGGAGAACCACCCAAGTAAACAGTGCAACCACAAAGTCATATGGCTCTGACCTTAGCCAACTAATTAGATGTGTAGTTTGCTGGTGGCCTTACCGAAAGGGCAAGGAGGGGATCGGTGATAGGGGTCATAGCCCGGTCCTCTTGGGGTAGCTGCCTTTGCTAAGGAGCTGACCATTAGGGAGGTTTATGGACCACGCCGCTACTGAAACTCTAGCGGGCTGCCTAGCTCTCGACATGTCTTTGTAAAGGCTTCGTAGTGTACCCTCGCCACTCACCTCGGAAGTGTTTAAGGGCTTTGCAAACCCGGGCGACTCAGGGAAACACGATTTGTGGGTAAAGTGTACAACCTCTGCAGAGTGTAAAACTGTTATAACAGCCGTACTCACGGTTAAGAGTGGCTTGGACCCTCACATGATTAATAAACTTGAAGATTAATTAAACTGTGGTTCGTGGTTTATGTTATGGTTGATGGTACTGTTATGTTTTTATTAAAGTGGGTTGGTATAAACTTAAACCTAGTTAATAGATGCTTGATAATAAATATTTGACAAACTAAAAGCAACCGCTGCTGCAAACCTCAGCCTATCCTTGATGGCCTTGCATTTTCACCCCACTTGCTGAGTACCAACCATAAGAGTACTCACCCTTGCCCCCCTACTGTTCAGAAGAGAACTGTGAAGAGGAGATCTTCGACGACTTCGAGGAGTTCTAGGTCCTGCGTTCACCAGTCATCGCCTGTGGAAGACGGAGTTGTTGAAGACTTCGTATAGGGTATAACGGTTTATCGTTTAAAGACATTTGTGTCTCTTTTATACGGAGTGTAATAGTGTTAACTTCTCGATTTAGTTACTTTTGAGCATTGTCTTTGATATATTACACTTTCCGTCTACCATATGTGTGTGAACGAGATCCTGGCGCACATATGAGATGCATCTGGTTCTTTCTAGAATCAGGTGTGACAGAAGTGGTATCAGAGCTATGTTGACTGTAGGACGCTAGCCTAGATAGAAATGGTCGAAATTAAGGATTTATCTTCTAGAAAGCCATATCAGCATCAAAAATTCCCGTTATATTTCCACATAAAAACCTATTTTTACATAAACCTTCTACCATTTTCCTTCTTAAAGAAAAACATCCTGAATTTTACTCCCGCTCTGCCAGATTGTCAGAATTTACCAAACTGCTCGCAAGCGCACCGGAGGTCGCCAAGTTCGCATTGCCCCAGCTGAACCAACTTCTCCTACCCCAGTCCCAGCCCCTGTTAAAGAGGAGGAAGCCACGGAGGAAGAACCCGAGGAGGTCTATTATTTCGTGGATGGTGAAGATGGTCGCATCATGGCAATTGATGAAGAAGGAAATCAGTTCACCCCGCCGGCATCACCAGTCATTGGGAGATCGCCACCACTCCCAATTGTCCCTGCTCCAGCCCCCTCCCCAACACCGGACGTCGCTCAAGGAAGCCCGAGTAACTTCGAAGATATTAGAAGAGATGAAGACGAGGACAACAACAACAATGAAGACAACAACGATCAGAGTGATGAAACGACAGGGATGAGGCAACTTTGCTGTGTTCGCACTTCGGATAGAGAACCCGGCCACTTGTCTCAAGTGCTACAAAGTGTTCTTCAAGAGTTGGGCAACCACGTGAGACCTCACTACCACACGCATCACTACACCGACCCTACGCTCGGCGACTACTACCTCTCTCGCGTCCACATCAGGATGGAAAGTGCCAGAGGCCTGAGGACTCTTACTGCACACGACTCCACCACACCCCACGCTACATATGACGCCGCCATCAGCAGTGCCGCCAGGAGAGCTCTATGGTCCATCTGCCACACCTACCGTCAGGAGCTTCAGAACACGGAGTATCGCCACCTTCCTCGCCGCCTCAGTGGAACTGAAGAGACTATGATTACTCTGGGTGAAGATAATGAAGACCGCCTCAACACTCTTGCTCGAGTCACCGCCGCCCTCAACACTGAGCTGGAAAGCGTCATCATTGAACTGGATGATACTCAGGACAAACTACTGGAGGCCCATGAAAAGATCCGCATGCTGGAAGCTCGACTGGAGGGAAGAGCGCCGCCACCCCCACAAATGGATGAACTCCGCTTCCCCGCATTGTCACCACCCCGCAAGAAGCTTCATCGTGGAGAACCCGGCTCCATAACTCGCCCCGAGGAATAGGCACTTAGGCTCTTAGGCTAGTATCTCTTAAAGTTCTCGATAGAATCATTTTCACTTGAGAGGACGATGATGTAATGATTGCTTGAGAACAAATGTTTGCTTTGAGTGCTATAAGAATTGCTTGATATAATATATACATTAATATCAGTTGGAGTCTTATAAATCCATATTTTGTTAAGATATTTTCTGTCTACCTATATCTAGTACACCTGTCTTATCTTAGGTTTATTCCCTAACGGTCAGATGGTGAACACCAGGACAGGTGGACGACAGAATAACCCTAGCTCTAGGCGTGCTCGCGTAGTCAACCAACAGAGTCAGTTGCCACCACCGCCCAATCCAACAATGGAGCAATTCTTGGCAGCACAGATGCAGGTGTTGCAGAACCTCACTGCCACCATCCAGAATATACAAGCTCAGCAGAATCAGCAAGCACCACAGCAAAACCCGCCACCTAGAGACAAACACAGAGAATTCATGAGCCACCACCCTCCTACCTTTTCTCACTCTGTGGACCCCTTGGACGCTGATGATTGGTTGAAGGTCATCACCAAGAAGCTGGACATCACACAATGCAGTGACCATGAAAGGGTCCTGTATGCTGCAGGACATCTGGAAGGAGCAGCCGCTGATTGGTGGGATGCTTTCACTGCTGCCCACGCCAATGCCAACACTATCACCTGGGAGGAGTTCAGAACCAACTTCCACAGCCACCATATCACAGCAGGACTGATGAAGCTCAAGCAGAAGGAATTCCTGAACCTGAAGCAAGGCAGCATGACTGTTAGTGAGTACCGGGACAAATTCACTCAGTTGTCTCGATACGCGCCCCATGAGGTGGATAGTGACGCAAAGAGACAGGAGCGCTTCTTGGAAGGTCTGATAGGGCCGCTCAACTACCAGCTACACAGTCACACTTTCCCAAACTTCCAGACTCTTCTAGACAAAGCCATTGGTCTGGAGAGCAAGCGCAAGGAGCTTGGGGAACACAAGCGAAAACTTCAGTCCCAAGGACAATCCAGCAGCAACACCCGACCCCGTTACAACACACCCCAAGGATATCAGCCGCGCTTTGGAGGACAAGGTGGAGGATATCAGCAGAGTCAACAGAATCAACGAACTCCACAGCAGCCTCAACGCTACAACCAGCAGACTCAGCGCAACTCCAACCCGCAACCGTACCATCCAGGCTACGCCACAGGTGCACCAGTGCGGTCAAACAATCCAGTCACCCCGGTCCAACCTAATGGATGTTTCAAATGTGGAGAACTGGGTCATTACGCTAACAACTGCCCGAAGCGTAATACGCAAAATCCTCAGAGTCAGAGGAATAATGGACAAAGGCAGACTCCTCAGCAGCAGCAGCCGCGCAACAGCAACCAGACACCACTGGGCAACAAAGGACAACAGAACAGCATGCGCGGAAAGGTGAATCATGTGGCTGCAGAAACAGCTGAAGAGGCTCCCGACGTTGTGCTCGGTACGTTCCTTGTCAATTCTGAACCTGCATCAGTTTTATTTGATTCTGGAGCATCACATTCATTCATTACTGAGCAATTTGCTGCAAAACATAATTTACCAATGAGCCCTATGAAACAAATATTACTAGTAAGCTCCCCGGGCAAGGAATTGAAAGCTAGCCACTTATGCTCAAGGGTCAGCATGAATATTATGGGGATAGAATTCCTAGCCAATCTAATAGTCCTAAAGACTAACGGCATCGATGTGATCCTCGGAATGGATTGGTTATCAGGATGTGATGGTGTTATTCAGTGTCGCAAGAGATCAGTGCTCTTGACCAGTCCTCAAGGAGACAAAATAGAGTTTGTGGCATCAGCTTTGCCCAGTGCAGTTGGGACAGTGAACCAAATAAAGGGAATGCCTCTAGAGGATATCAGAGTTATCAGTGAGTACCCCGACGTTTTTCCGGAAGATTTACCAGGTATGCCACCTGTTCGTGACATTGAGTTCAGTATTGATCTTTTACCTGGTACCGCACCTATCTCTAAAAGACCCTATAGAATGGATGTTAAGGATCTAAGTGAACTAAAGAAACAAATAGAAGAAATGTTAGCTAAGGGATTTATCCGTCCTAGCTCATCCCCGTAGGGAGCACCTGTGATCTTTGTCAATAAGAAGGATGGCAGCAGAAGGATGTGTGTAGACTACAAGTCGCTGAACGACGTGACGATCAAGAATAAGTATCCACTGCCCCGGATTGAAGATTTGTTTGATCAGATGAGAGGTGCCAAGGTTTTCTCCAAGATTGATCTGAGATCAGGATATCATCAGCTAAGGATCCGACCGGAGGATATACCCAAGACAGCCTTCACAACCAGATATGGTCTGTACGAGTTTACTGTGATGTCGTTTGGATTGACCAACGCACCAGCATACTTCATGTACCTGATGAACAAGGTTTTCATGGAATACCTTGACAAGTTTGTGGTTGTGTTCATTGATGACATCTTGGTGTATTCGCAGAACGAGGAAGAACATGAAGAGCACTTGAGGATGGTGTTACAGAAACTCCGAGAGAATCAGTTATATGCCAAGTTGAGTAAATGTGATTTTTGGTTGAGAGAAGTTTCTTTCCTTGGACATGTTATCACAGACGGAGGAATTGCAGTAGACCCAAGTAAAATTCAAGATGTTCTGAATTGGAATCCACCAAAGACTGTGTCTGAAATCAGAAGTTTTCTCGGACTTGCAGGCTACTACCGCAGATTTATTAAGGGCTTCTCAAAGATCGTGAAACCTATGACTTCTCTGTTGGAGAAAGGGAAAGAATTTAAGTGGGATGATACATGCCAGAAGTGTTTTGAAGAGCTGAAGACAAGATTGACCACGGCCCCTGTGTTGATAATGCCAGATATCCAGAAAGGGTCTGACGTGTATTGCGACGCTTCACGGATGGGTCTTGGATGTGTGTTAATGCAAGAAGGCAAAGTTGTGGCCTATGCTTCAAGACAGCTGAGAAAGCATGAGCAGAACTATCCTACCCATGATTTGGAATTGGCTGCCGTTGTGCACGCATTGAAGATTTGGAGGCACTACATGATCGGAAACAAGTGTCAGATCTTCACGGATCATAAGAGTCTGAAGTACATCTTCACGCAACAGGATCTTAACCTAAGACAGCGCAGATGGCTAGAATTAATCAAGGACTATGATTTGGATATTCAGTATCATCCTGGCAAGGCTAATGTTGTGGCAGACGCCCTAAGCCGGAAAGGACAAGCTAATATGATGATTGCTCGATTGATGCCCCAAGAATTATGTTGGGAAATGGCACGTTTGAACTTGGGAATTGTCACACAGGCGGAAGCCATAACCATGGAAATGGAACCGACATTGGAGCAAGAGATCAGAAACGGACAGTTAACAGATGCTAAGATGAAAGAGATCAAGATTCAAATTGGTTTAGGCAAGACTAAGGACTTCACCGAAGATGAACAAGGAACTGTTTGGTTCAGAAAAAGGATCTGTGTACCCGAAATTGACCACCTTCGTGACCTTATTTTGAAGGAAGCACATGATTCCGCTTATTCCATTCATCCTGGAAGTACCAGAATGTATCAAGACTTGAAAGAAAGGTATTGGTGGTATGGATTGAAAACAGATGTGGCAACTCACGTAGCCTTGTGTGATGTGTGCCAAAGAGTAAAAGCAAAACACCAGAGACCAGCAGGTTTACTCCAGCCTTTGAAAGTACCGGAATGGAAATGGGAAGAGATTGGTATGGATTTCATTGTAGGGTTACCTCGTACTCGTGATGGTTACGACTCGATATGGGTTATTGTGGACAGATTGACAAAAGTCGCACATTTCATCCCAGTCAAAACAACCTACACTGGAGCCAAGTTAGCAGAACTGTACATGTCACGAATTGTGTGTCTGCACGGTGTTCCAAAGAAGATAGTGTCTGATCGAGGTACTCAGTTTACGTCGCGTTTCTGGCAGAAATTACATGAATCCATGGATACAAAGCTCAATTTCAGTTCTACATATCATCCGCAAACAGACGGTCAGACTGAGCGAACAAATCAAGTACTCGAGGATATGTTGAGAGCATGTGCCCTCAAACATGGAGGTAGTTGGGATAAAAGTTTGCCTTATGCAGAATTCTCCTACAACAACAGTTATCAGGCAAGTCTCAAGATGGCCCCCTTTGAAGCATTATATGGAAGAAGATGCAGGACACCCTTGTATTGGAATCAGACAGGAGAAAGTCCAGTTTTTGGACCAGAGATTCTTCAAGAAGCGGATAGACAAGTCCAGATAATCCGGGATAATCTCAAGATTGCCCAGTCACGACAGAAAAGTTATGCCGATACACGAAGAAGGGAATTAACATTTGAAGTTGGAGATTTTGTGTATTTGAAGGTATCACCAATCAGAGGTTTCCGCCGGAGATTTCTCGCCGGAGATCTGTTTCCGCCCACCGCCGTGGCCGCCAGTTCACAGCCGCCGCACAGCCACCCTGTACCCACCCTCACCCTCGCCGTACTGCCCACTCACTCCCCGGCATGAATCCAGCTTGAATTGAGCCCCGGAACACCAGATTTGGTGAAGCTCCGGCCGTCCGCCGCCGCAATCGCTCGCCGCCGACGCCCAGTAAAACTCCGCCTCGCTCGACCCCTTTTCGTTCTATCGAGCCGACCCTTCCTCTGCCGCTCGATCTAGATCTAACGGCCAGAATCAATCTTCACTTTACCCGGCCGATTTACCCGACCTTTTCGTTACTCAGCCGATTTACCGACCCACTCTTCATACTACCGATTCGCCCGACCCTTACTCCGCCGAATCGTCTGATCCGCCGCCGATTCTGATCCAACGGACCAGATTCACCCGACCCTAGCCGTTCCCAGAACTTTAGCAGGAAGATCCCTAAGTTTTCCAGGAATCAACCCGCAGTCCAGATCAGTAGAAAATAATTAGAGCTGAGCCCTTTCTTTTTCTAACCCGACCCCTGACTTTTCTAGATTTAGTACCCGCCGACCAGAACCTAAAGTTTTGTACCCCGACCCTCTGTATAAGGTTTAATTATGCTTTAGCCCCTGAATTCTTCAGATCTAGCCTCGGGAAACACAAAGCTTTAGCAGTTAGGTTCCCGGATCACTGTTTTAACCATATCTTCATCGTTCCAACTCCGATTTCAGCGATTCTTCACGATCTTTGCATCCTGAAGTACAACTTTAGTATCTTCTCACTTTCTGTTTGTATTGTTTGTTGTATTGTTTCTTATTTGCTTGTGTATGCTTTTTTGTGTGATCGCGTAGACAACGTGACATTCGAGCCAAATCAAGAGCAAGCTTACGAGGAAGAGAATCAGCAGTTGCTTGAAGAAGGCAAGTGGATTTCCCCCTCTGCATATTCTATTTGATCCCAACAACTGCATGAAAATTCACTTTACTTTATTGTTGCTTGCATAAACTTGATGGGATTACCTATGCTAAGGACATACCTAGTCTTTTACCCCAAACCTTGAAACCTAGGTTTACTATTTTTGATGGGTAGTTACGCTTAGTTGCAAACTTTGGGATTGGTATTGGTTTACTCTTTTGATTAATGTTGATCACGTTTCGTATTGTGGTATTATCGCGTAAGTTCAAGATCAACTTTGTTTAATGGGAACATGGAGAACCACCCAAGTAAACAGTGCAACCACAAAGTCATATGGCTCTGACCTTAGCCAATTAATTAGATATGTAGTTTGCTGGTGGCCTTACCGAAAGGGCAAGGAGGGGGTCGGTGATAGGGGTCATAGCCCGGTCCTCTTGGGGTAGCTGCCTTTGCTAAGGAGCTGACCATTAGGGAGGTTTATGGACCACGCCGCTACTGAAACTCTAGCGGGCTGCCTAGCTCTCGACATGTCTTTGTAAAGGCTTCGTAGTGTACCCTCGCCACTCACCTCGGAAGTGTTTAAGGGCTTTGCAAACCCGGGCGACTCAGGGAAACACGATTTTTGGGTAAAGTGTACAACCTCTGCAGAGTGTAAAACTGTTATAACAGCCGTACTCACGGTTAAGAGTGGCTTGGACCCTCACATGATTAATAAACTTGAAGATTAATTAAACTGTGGTTCGTGGTTTATGTTATGGTTGATGGTACTGTTATGTTTTTATTAAAGTGGGTTGGTATAAACTTAAACCTAGTTAATAGATGCTTGATAATAAATAATTGACAAACTAAAAGCAACCGCTGCTGCAAACCTCAGCCTATCCTTGATGGCCTTGCATTTTCACCCCACTTGCTGAGTACCAACAATAAGAGTACTCACCCTTGCCCCCCTGCTGTTCAGAAGAGAACTGTGAAGAGGAGATCTTCGACGACTTCGAGGAGTTCTAGGTCCTGCGTTCACCAGTCATCGCCTGTGGAAGACGGAGTTGTTGAAGACTTCGTATAGGGTATAACGGTTTATCGTTTAAAGACATTTGTGTCTCTTTTATACGGAGTGTAATAGTGTTAACTTCTCTATTTAGTTACTTTTGAGCATTGTCTTTGATATATTACACTTTCCGTCTACCATATGTGTGTGAACGAGATCCTGGCGCACCTATGAGATGCATCTGGTTCTTTCTAGAATCAGGTGTGACAGAAGTGGTATCAGAGCTATATTGACTGTAGGACGCTAGCCTAGATAGAAATGGTCGAAATTAAGGATTTATCTTCTAGAAAGCCATATCAGCATCAAAAATTCCCGTTATATTTCCACATAAAAACCTATTTTTACATAAACCTTCTACCATTTTCCTTCTTAAAGAAAAACATCCTGAAATTTACTCCCGCTCTGCCAGATGGTCAGAATTTACCAAACTGCTCGCAAGCGCACCGGAGGTTGCCAAGTTTGCATTGCCCCAGCTGAACCAACTTCTCCTACCCCAGTCCCAGCCCCTGTTGAAGAGGAGGAAGCCACGGAGGAAGAACCCGAGGAGGTCTATTATTTCGTGGATGGTGAAGATGGTCGCATCATGGCAATTGATAAAGAAGGAAATCAGTTCACCCCGCCGGCATCACCAGTCATTGGGACATCACCACCACTCCCAGTTGTCCCTGCTCCAGCCCCCTCCCCAACACCGGACGTCGCTCAAGGAAGCCCGAGTAACTTCGAAGATATTAGAAGAGATGAAGACGAGGACAACAACAACAACAATGAAGACAACAACGATCAGAGTGATGTAACGATAGGGATGAGGCAACTTTGCTGTGTTCGCACTTCGGATAGAGAACCCGGCCACTTGTCTCAAGTGCTACAAAGTGTTCTTCAAGAGTTGGGCAACCACGTGAGACCTCACTACCACACGCATCACTACACCGACCCTGCGCTCGGCGACTACTACCTCTCTCGCGTCCACATCAGGATGGAAAGTGCCAGAGGCCTGAGGACTCTTACTGCACACGACTCCACCACACCCCACGCTACATATGACGCCGCCATCAGCAGTGCCGCCAGGAGAGCTCTATGGTGATATGAAAAGAACTCCTGCGCCACCGCCTCCGAGCTTGAGAGAACCGTCAAAGTTGGCTGGAGCTGCGACGTGATTTTCTCGCCACTCCGCCATGAAATCGACTAGTGCTTGTGATATGATAGCGGTGCGCGGCATGAAATCGATGCTGAGAGCTCCCAGTTCCACTGCCCACTTGGAGATGCGTCCAGTGGCGCCCCAATAGTGGAGTATATCAGCCATTGGGAAATAAGTGACAACCGAGATCTCGTATTCATCGAAGTAGTGGCGAAGCTTCCTGGAAGTGATGAGTATAGCGTAGAGAAGTTTCTGAATTGATGGGTAACGAACCTTAGTTTCGGAGAGGACTTCGCTGCCAAAATACACCGGCCGCTGCACACCAAATGCATGGCCTTCCTCCGGTGGCTCCACCACGATGGCTATACTGATGATGTGAGTAGTCGGGCGATGTCGAGCAGCAGGTTCTCGCTCGGCAATGGGGCGGTGGGGATAGGGGGCGACTGGAGATGATGCTTGAGATCTTCCAGTGCCTACGCCGCCTCCTCTGTCCACTGGAACTTGTCCTGCCGCTTCAGGAGCTTGAGGAAAGGTAATCCTCTTTCCCCAAGTCGGGAGATGAACCTATTAAGGGCTACCATACACCCTGTGAGCTTTTGGATGTCTTTGATCATCTGTGGGGCCCCTATGTCGGTGATGGTGGTGATCTTCCCGAAGGACATAGTTTTATAAGCATAAGCTCCAAACGGGGTGATGAAAACTGTCTTCATCTGGTCTTCTTCCTTGAGGGCGATCTGATGGTAGCCCGAGTAGCAGTCAAGGAAAGAGAGCAGAACGCAGCCAACTGTTGAGTCGATGACTTGGTCGATGCGTAGGAGCGCGAAAGGATCTTTTGAGCAGTGCCTGTTGAGATCAGTATAATTGTAACACCCTAGGTGTTTAGAACCCTAAGCAAGAAAATCTAAACATAGCATCATGCATAATAACCCAGGATCATTGAAACAATGCATCTAATTATGTGTGTGCATATGCATGTGTATGTATGTGTGTATGTGAGAATTTTTTCTTTTGTGTTGATAACCTTTTCATGCTCCACATTTCATGACAAATGAAGTATAAAAACACAACCATATCTTAGTACCTTACAAAATGTACTGCAAACACCATTTGCAAATTAAAATAATTACACAAGAAATGACTAGTAATTCAAATCCTAGTAGTCTTGAATTTAAGATAACTTTTAAACCGTGGCTCAAATGAACTTTTGGATAAAACAAAAGTTGTAGATTTAAAAATTCCCTACAACTTTCATGTTCAATGTTTTCCAAGTTTCTATTTGAAAGTTTGAGAAAATTTAATTTGAATCCAGGCCCTTTTCGCTCTCCTTCCCTCTCTCTTCTCTCCCCTCCCCTGTTCTGTTCCATCGAGGAACAACGGCTGCCGGCCACTTGGCCGACGATGCCTGCCGGCGAGCCGTGCCAAAGGGCAGCGCCCCGACAGGCCCTGACTAGCCCGCGACCAAATCGCCCTCCCCTGCCCCGAATCCACCCATGCCCGACGCGAGCGCACCACGCGGCCGTTGATTCCCGACGGCCGAGCCACGATGCGCCGGCGACGCCGCGCCCTTGCCGCGACCTTGTTCCGGCTGTGCATCCCTCTGTTGTGTCACGCCCAGCTACACCTCCCCTTCCCTGTACGCCTATAAAAGGGCTGCACCGAGCCCCTGCTCACACGCGCCCGAGTACCACCACCACCCCGCCATTAGCGCCGCCACCCGACCTCGTCGTCGAGCCCCACTTTCCGCTCCTCCTCCGCCCAAACCGGGACTCTAAACGGGTCGCCCTCGACCTGTTGGTTCTCCACGACTTCTCCATGCCGCCCTCCCTCGCTGGACCACAGTCGCCCACAGCCCGCATCTCGCTGGAGCTCCTGCTCACCGCCGGCAGCCCAACTCCGGCCACCCCAGCCCCAACCGAGCACACCTACACCCTCAACCTCCTCGTGCTCTCCCGCCCCTTTTCCCTTGCCGCCGACTAGTTCCCTCGCTGGATTTTCGCCAGGAACAGCCCAGGTCCGCCCAGGGACTACATTGCAATCGCCAAGTTCTTTTTTGGGTCCTTTCTGCTAGATATAGGGACCTATCTGCGAGAATCCGAGTATTTTGATTTCAAGAGGCTGTCACTTGTAAAATCAATCTAAAATCATAGGAAAATCAGAAAAATGCAAGCTAAAATTTGTTGTGACCCTCTTGATGAATCCGACTACTTTTGCACAGATGGATGACTAGTACAAACTAAAAGTTGATCTAAAATAAATCTTGTTTTAAATAGGCCATAAATGTATCTCTCGATCTAGGACAGTAATGTGGATGATTTTTGGACTGTAAGCTAGTCTCTTCTTCGTAAGGCTTGTGTAAAAATCTCAAGGCCAGAACAAAGCTCTACGAGTAGTTTTTGTTGGATCTTGTTTGATGTGCTATTTTGCTAGAGATATTTGTTCATGCTGTTCTACTAATATGTTAGGGTTGAAACTTTTACAGTAGAGTAATCTTGATGCATAAATGCTATAGAAAAAGTTTGGAACTTTTTACTTCTGTCTAACTTGCTCATATGTTTTTAGTTAAGAAAAAGTACATTAAATCAAAGTAATAGTTTTGTACTTAGAAAAATAAGAAATTTTAACCTGCGACTACCTTTGATTAGATTATCATCTTGAAAAAGTTTGAGACATAGAAACTTTGTGCAACTACCCGTAGAAACAAATCTCGATTAATGTAGATGTATCTTGACTTATTTTCTACAATCTATATCTTGCACCTACAGTAGACTCACTTTAAGATTAGGAGTACTCATTAGAATGTTGAGCACCAGTTCTTGTATGGTTTGTTCTGTATAAATAGATCTTGATCCTAGTAGTAGCTGTTAATATATTTTTCATGATTAATCTGCTACATGAAAATGGCTTGAACTTTTACAGTGAGTTTGTACTTAAGTAATGTGCTCTGCATAAAAATCTCAACACCGGAAAGTATATCTACGAGTAGTTTTGTTTTAATCCATGCTTACTTTTGAAAAATGGTCGTTTATGAAATAACAAAACCACTCACTTACTTAATGAAGTTAGTTAATCAAGATACTACTCGATAAATGACTGCCCAAGGAAAAAAAATGAAGTGCTTTACAACTTAACTTGAGTTTGGTTGAATTACAACTTTACAGTGAAATATTCATTTATCTTTTAGCATTAAAACCACTCATACATATGCATTCGTATAGAATCGATGACTCTCGCCGACGGAACCTACGAGCTGGTGCCAGAGTCCGAGAGTGAGCAGCGCGAAGCTCAAGTTAATCTAACTGAAGTTGCTGAAGACCCGAACCAAAGTTCGGAAGAGCCCAAAGCTAGCTTTGCTCAGGAAGGCAAGCCCCGGAGCATAACCCCTACTTTTAAACTTATGCAACTTTTATTTATATATGGTATTTGTCAGTGTTTAACTGCCACGCCCACCGAGGGATACCCCCGAGGTGGTGAGTTTGTAGGTAGGGTGTCACCGAGATCAGGAACTTGAAGGTGCAAAGGAACACAAGGTTTAGATAGGTTTGGGCCACCGAGAGAGTAATACCCTACATCCTGTGTGGTTTGCATTGCCTTTCATGATTATTATCCCCGAGGGGGTCTTGTCCGCCCTTATATAGTCTGGGAGGATAGGTTTACATGGAAGTCCTAGTCGGGTACAAGCCTAGAGTCCTACCCGAGTACTTCTCGGGTAGTTTCCTACCGTGTCCGACTTGTTTCACTACTGTACGAGTAATCCTACTGCATTACGAGTAGTTACAACAGATGTAGGGCGTGGGCCATGTCCCATCCCATATCCTAAGAGAAGTATGCCACGTGTACAGTCCCGTGTACCCGGGTCTGACAAGCCCTCGAGCTCTTCATAGCCGAGAACTGCACGCGTCCGAGTACTTCTGGAGGCGTCTTCGATTTCTTTGCGAACTTCATCTTGAAGGTGTCCTCCGAGTACTTCCTTGGCTGCGTCGAGGCTGTGAGGTGCTCATGCCCCGAGTAGTTGTCCAGTCTTGAGTCTTCTGTCCTTATCTTCCAGCAGATTTGAAAAATAAGTCGCTGATGACATGTGTCCTGCAGCCCCCGAGCCTTGAATCCAAATCCCCAAGATTTGGAATGAAGGATCCAAAGAATCGTGGCTTGCAATATATGGCATCAAGAATTTGATGGTAAACATGGGCAAATTGGTTCAATAAATTTGAAAACCTCTTTTGTCGGGATAAATTCCCTGAGAAAATGGTTAAACAAATTACTTCTCCAACAAACACCCGAAATTACCTCTCAAACCAATCTTTGTGCCTTGAGCCAATGACTAGATAAATCTTTCTGGGTAACAATTTGAACAAACCCCTTATTTCGGAATAATATCCCTAAAATAATGGTTAGCAAACATCTACCCAAGATAGATTTTAAAAAGCCTCTTAGATAGGGTATTGACAAGGAATTTTACAGCATCCAACATGTAAGCATGAGAGCTGTCCCTTGAGGCACGCTGAGTGCCTTGTCCCATCAAGCCGCCGAGCCAGGAGCCAGATGATAAGTATAAAGTAGTCACAGCAGAATTGGTGGCGCTAGCCCCCGAGCCCAGGCATTGGGCAAGTAGCCGCTGGTGCTTGAACAGTCGATGAAGCCCTCAAGTCGGAGTCGGTCCCAACTAGGATTGTAATCAAGACAAGTAGTCGAAGTAGTTGAACATGTGTAGAACAAGTCATAAATTAGTAAACTTCTTGTCATGGGAGCGAGGCCCCTTCAATAACATAGTGTACAAGTTGAAAACTAGTAATATGTTACTGGAAATAAGGGAGCGAGGCTCCTTCAGCAAACTTGCGTGTAGTACCAGTCGTAAACCAGTAAAACGAAGTTGTACTGGAAGTATGAGCGCAAGGCTCCTTCAATAACCCAAGAGACTAGTTGGAAACTAGTAATTAGGTACTGGAAATATGGGAGCGAGGCTCCTTCAGCAAACTTGCGCGTAATACCAGTCGTGAATTAGTAAAACGGAGTTGTACTGGAAATATCCATCTCCAGGCATCCAATAGAAGATGTCCCCAGTTGATAAAGGATGTAAATGACGTAGATGCTTAATATTCCATGAATTTGGTACCTTCTGACCATCAGGGTAAAGTAAGCGATAAGATCCAAGGCCTGTAACTTGGTGGCGCTAGCCCCCGAGCCCAGGCATTGGGCAAGTAGCCGCTGGTGCTTGAACAGTCGATGAAGCCCTCAAGTCGGAGTCGGTCCCAACTAGGATTGTAATCAAGACAAGTAGTCGAAGTAGTCGAACATGTGTAGAACAAGTCGTAAATTAGTAAACTTCTTGTCATGGGAGCGAGGCCCCTTCAATAACATAGTGTACAAGTTGAAAACTAGTAATATGTTACTGAAAATAAGGGAGCGAGGCTCCTTCAGCAAACTTGCGTGTAGTACCAGTCGTAAACCAGTAAAACGAAGTTGTACTGGAAGTATGAGCGCAAGGCTCCTTCAGTAACCCAAGAGACTAGTTGGAAACTAGTAATTAGGTACTGGAAATATGGGAGCGAGGCCCCTTCAGCAAACTTGCGCGTAATACCAGTCGTGAATTAGTAAAACGGAGTTGTACTGGAAATATCCATCTCCAGGCATCCAATAGAAGATGTCCCCAGTTGATCAAGGATGTAAATGACGTAGATGCTTAATATTCCATGAATTTGGTACCTTCTGACCATCATGATGATTGCTCGATTGATGCCTCACGAATTATGTTGGGAAATGGCACGTTTGAACTTGGGAATTGTCACACAAGCGGAAGCCATAACCATGGAAATGGAACCGACATTGGAGCAAGAGATCAGAAAAGGACAGTTAACAGATGCTAAGATCAAAGAGATCAAGATTCAAATTGGTTTAGGCAAGACTAAGGACTTCACCGAAGGTGAACAATGAACTATTTGGTTCAGAAAAAGGATCTGTGTACCCGAAATTGACCACCTTCGTGACCTTATTTTGAAGGAAGCACATGATTCCGCTTATTCCATTCATCCTGGAAGTACCAAAATGTATCAAGACTTGAAAGAAAGGTATTGGTGGTATGGATTGAAAAGAGATGTGGCAACTCACGTAGCCTTGTGTGATGTGTGCCAGAGAGTAAAAGCAGAACACCAGAGACCAGCAGGTTTACTCCAGCCTTTGAAAGTACCGGAATGGAAATGGGAAGAGATTGGTGTGGATTTCATTGTAGGGTTACCTCGTACTCGTGATGGTTACGACTCGATATGGGTTATTGTGGACAGATTGACAAAAGTCGCACATTTCATCCCAGTCAAAACAACCTACACTGGAGCCAAGTTAGCAGAACTGTACATGTCACGAATTGTGTGTCTGCACGGTGTTCCAAAGAAGATAGTGTCTGATCGAGGTACTCAGTTTACGTCGTGTTTCTGGCAGAAATTATATGGATCCATGGATACAAAGCTCAATTTCAGTTCTGCATATCATCCGCAAACAGACGGTCAGACTGAGCGAACAAATCAAGTACTGGAGGATATGTTGAGAGCACGTGACCTCAAACATGGAGGTAGTTGGGATAAAAGTTTGCCTTATGCAGAATTCTCCTACAACAACAGTTATCAGGCAAGTCCAAAGATGGCCCCCTTTGAAGCATTATATGGAAGAAAATGCAGGACACCCTTGTATTGGAATTAGACAGGAGAAAGTCAAGTTTTTGGACCAAAGATTCTTCAAGAAGTGGATAGACAAGTCCAGATAATCCGGGATAATCTCAAGACTGCCCAGTCACGACAGAAAAGTTATGCTGATACACGAAGAAGGGAATTAACATTTGAAGTTGGAGATTTTGTGTATTTGAAGGTATCACCCATCAGAGGTTTACGTAGATTCAAAGTAAAAGGAAAGTTGTCACCACGTTATATTGGTCCTTTTCAGATCCTGGAAAGGAAAGGTGAAGTGGCATATCAATTGAAGTTACCGGCACGATTGTCAGATGTCCATGATGTGTTTCACGTGTCACAGTTAAAGAAGTGTTTGAGAGTACCAGAGGAGCGATTACCATTGGAGGAACTTGATGTACAAGAAGATTTGACTTACGCAGAGCATCCGGTTAGAATTTTGGAAACATCTCAGAGGGTTACCCGGAACAAGGTGATCAAAATGTGCAGAGTACAGTGGAGTCACCACTCAGAGGATGAAGCTACTTGGGAAAGAGAAGATGAACTGATGGTAGAATTCCCTCAGCTGTTCCCTAGTCCTTCCTAATCTCGAGGACGAGATTCTTTTTAAGGGGGCTAGGTTTTGTAACACCCAAAAAAAAATATAGGAGCTAAAATTTTTAAAAAGTATTTTCATAAAAATCATAAATTAAAATTGTGCATGCATCTTTATTTCTTCTCCTATTCTTTCTTGCAGCCAGCCCAATTCCTTTTCTTCTTCTTCTTTTTCGTTTCCCGCGGCCGACCCAGTGGCCGATTTCCTCACCCGACCCTTGTTTTCACCGACAGCTGGGACCCACCTGTCGGCGCCTTCTTCTTCTTCTTTCTTGTTTCCTTACCCAGAGTCCGGAACGACTCCGTGCTGTCGTTCGTGCTCTGTTTCCTTTCTTCTTTCTTTCTTTCTTCTTACCCGAGTCCTGATCGATTCCGCAGCTCCGCGTTCCTAACCTCGGCCGATCCACCCCTATAAAATCCTGCCAGAGCCCCGCTTTGCAACCCACGCCAAACTCAAATCTTTTCCTCTTCGCAACATTGTTGCACGCCGCTGGAAGTTGCACCGCGGAGGAACACCGCCGACCCGTGTCGCCGATTCTCCGTCGACTCGCCGTTCTGCAGCTTCCCCGCCATCATCAACTCTCGCCAGAGCTCTGCAAGTTGGTGAGTATCAAGCTGCACCAGAATCCCCTCTCTCTTTTGCTCCGCCGCCAACCAGATTTCTCGCCGGAGATCTGTTTCCGCCCACAGCCGTGGCCGCCAGTTCACAGCCGCCGCACAGCCACCCCGTACCCACCCTCACCCTTGCCGTACCGCCCACTCACTCCCCAGCATGAATCCAGCTTGAATTGAGCCCTGGAACACCAGATTTGGTGAAGCTCCGGCCGTCCGCCGCCGCAATCGCTCGCCGCCGACGCCCAATAAAACTCCGCCTCGCCCGACCCCTTTTCGTTCTGTCGAGCCGACCCTTCCTCTGCCGCTCGATCTAGATCTAACGGCCAGAATCAATCTTCACTTTACCCGGCCGATTTAACCGACCTTTTCCTTACTCAGCCGATTTACCGACCCACTCTTCATACTACCGATTCGCCCGACCCTTACTCCGCCGAATCGTCTGATCCGCCGCCGATTCTGATCCAACGGACCAGATTCACCGGACCCTAGCCGTTCCCAGAACTTTAGCAGGAAGATCCCTAAGTTTTCCAGGAATCAACCCGCAGTCCAGATCAGTAGAAAATAATTAGAGCTGAGCCCTTTCTTTTTCTAACCCGACCCCTGACTTTTCTAGATTTAGTACCCGCCGACCAGAACCTAAAGTTTTGTACCCCGACCCTCTGTATAAGGTTTAATTATGCTTTAGCCCCTGAATTCTTCAGATCTAGCCTTGGGAAACTCAAAGCTTTAGCAGTTAGGTCCCCGGATCACTGTTTTAACCATATCTTCATCGTTCCAACTCCAATTTCAGCGATTCTTGAGCCCACACGATCTTTGCATCCTGAACTACAACTTTAGCATCTTCTAACTTTCTGTTTGTATTGTTTGTTGTATTGTTTCTTATTTGCTTGTGTATGCTTGTTTGTGTGATCGCGTAGACAACGTGACATTCGAGCCAAATCAAGAGCAAGCTTACGAGGAAGAGAATCAGTAGTTGCTTGAAGAAGGCAAGTTGATTTCCCCCTCTGCATATTCTATTTGATCCCAACAACTGCATGAAAATTCACTTTACTTTATTGTTGCTTGCATAAACTTGATGGGATTACCTATGCTAAGGACATACCTAGTCTTTTACCCCAAACCTTGAAACCTGGGTTTACTATTTTTGATGGGTAGTTACGCTTAGTTGCAAACTTTGGGATTGGTATTGGTTTACTCTTTTGATTAATGTTGATCACGTTTCGTATTGTGGTATTATCGCGTAAGTTCAAGATCAACTTTGTTTAGTGGGAATATGGAGAACCACCCAAGTAAACAGTGCAACCACAAAGTCATATGGCTCTGACCCTAGCCAATTAATTAGATGGGTAGTTTGCTGGTGGCCTTACCGAAAGGGCAAGGAGGGGGTCGGTGATAGGGGTCATAGCCCGGTCCTCTTGGGGTAGCTGCCTTTGCTAAGGAGCTGACCATTAGGGAGGTTTATGGACCACGCCGCTACTGAAACTCTAGTGGGCTGCCTAGCTCTCGACATGTCTTTGTAAAGGCTTCGTAGTGTACCCTCGCCACTCACCTCGGAAGTGTTTAAGGGCTTTGCAAACCCGGGCGACTCAGGGAAACACGATTTGTGGGTAAAGTGTACAACCTCTGCAGAGTGTAAAACTTTTATAACAGCCGTACTCACGGTTAAGAGTGGCTTGAACCCTCACATGGTTAATAAACTTGAAGATTAATTAAACTGTGGTTCGTGGTTTATGTTATGGTTGATGGTACTGTTATGCTTTTATTAAAGTGGTTTGGTATAAACTTAAACCTAGTTAATAGATGCTTGATAATAAATAATTGACAAACTAAAAGCAACCGCTGCTGCAAACCTCAGCCTATCCTTGATGGCCTTGCATTTTCACCCCACTTGCTGAGTACCAACCATAAGAGTACTCACCCTTGCCCCCTGCTGTTCAGAAGAGAACTGTGAAGAGGAGATCTTCGACAACTTCGAGGAGTTCTAGGTCCTGCTTTCACCAGTCATCGCCTGTGGAAGACGGAGTTGTTGAAGACTTCGTATAGGGTATAACGGTTTATCGTTTAAAGACATTTGTGTCTCTTTTATACGGAGTGTAATAGTGTTAACTTCTCTATTTAGTTACTTTTGAGCATTGTCTTTGATATATTACACTTTCCGTCTACCATATGTGTGTGAACGAGATCCTGGCGCACATATGAGATGCATCTGGTTCTTTCTAGAATCGGGTGTGACAAAGGCCCGCTTGAGGTCCTCCCACGAGTCGATGGAGTTTGGCTTGAGGCTTTCA
Source organism: Panicum miliaceum (assembly GCA_032594955.1). Classification (NCBI taxonomy): domain Eukaryota; kingdom Viridiplantae; phylum Streptophyta; class Magnoliopsida; order Poales; family Poaceae; genus Panicum; species Panicum miliaceum. The sequence goes on from CM064072.1 coordinate 9,612,479, forward strand.
AAAAGATGTGAGGGGTGCGAACTCCAGAGCCAACGGGATGTAGAGAGCTTTGGTGGAGTTGGATCCCCCTGAAACTTCAATAGCAACGGAGTAGCATCGATTCCACTAGCGCGGGTCTTGCTTGCCGTCGTACTTGGGGATTCCGACTGGTTTGATGTCCTTTGGATAGGACTTGTCGGTGATGCTGGTGGTGAAAGCGGGGAAGCGGTCGCTGTTGTCGTCATCGTGGCGCCTGCCGGTACGGTCCCTTCTCCTCGCATCAATAAGAAGCCGCGCGTCGCGGCCTTCATTTATCTTCTGCCTGAGGTCGACCGTGGGGGCGTCATGAAGGCTGGCCTCGAGTGGATCTTGGCCTGGACGCCTTGCTCCATGCTGGTTGCGCGTGGACTGTTGCACCTCTTGCTCATTGTTGCAACGCGCGGACGGGTGGCCCTCGTTGCACTGGCGGTTGTCATTTCTCCAGCTTCCAGGGCCTCCGCCGGGGGTGCGACTGACCGGCGTGGTTTTGCCATGGCGCTCAGACCTCGAGGGCGGGATCTGAGTGGAAGACACTGGATGTTGCCCATCGAGTTGCACGAGCGCGCGCTGGGTTAGATACTGCAGCCTTTGAATCTGAGGATTGGGTGGGAGTTGTTGAGCTAGAAGTGCTGCTTCTGCGATGGCGCCAATTGGCGTACGGTACTCGCAATCCGTGACTCCTGCAAAGGCGTTCTTTACCCGCCGGATCCTTCAGTGCTCCTCGTCTTCGTCCTGGGTAGCGTCAGCTGTGGGCTCGTCGGCTGAGACATCCGTGAGTTGCTCGTTGTCGTACTCGGGGTCCAGCTCCTTGTCCCCCGCGTTGCGAAGGGGAGCCATGCAGACTTGACAATCCGGCGAGTTGTTAGCCCTAAGGCTGTACTCGAGTAGCTCTGGGCTACTTTCTCCTTCTTCCGCGATGGGAGAAAGAGGTCTACCCTCCTGAAGGGCAGTTCCTGCATGAAGGCCACAAGGCGGGACTCGTAGTCGAGTAGTTCGGAGGGCTCAAAGCCCTTCCAGTATGCGAAACGGCCTTGCGGTGTTGATGTGATGGTTAAACCCAGATGGCTGCCCGAAAAAAATTCGGTGTCGCCGTGAGGTTGAGAGTGATTTTCAAGGGCGGGGGCCGCCCGACGAGCGGTGGCTCCCTCATCTTCGAGTCCTTTTCGGAACTGGCTTGAGGGTGTAGTACTGCGCGGGGAGTACTCTTCGTTGGATTCCGAGTAGATGTCGAAAATGGGGGGCCCCCGAAAGCGGTGGCGCCCACGTCCTTGATCTTGAGCAGCAGATCCAAATCCTCCTCCAAGTTGGAGAGGGATTTAGATCGTGAGGTCTTTTCAAATTGGTTTGAGTCCGACCCGACTAGATCTGGTGCGTCATGAGTGGAAGACGCGTTGAAAACAAACATCTTTTCGATCTGGCAGGCCAGATCAGGGAGCAACAGATCGTTGAGGTTGTCGATGAACTCATCGAGATTGTTGCCTGGAGTTGATGAAGAGGTTTCCGTCTCCTTGGAGTTGGCTAGGTGGCTGTTGAAGCCACCCAAACCATTGGCAACGCAGATCCAGGAGCCGAAGATGAAAGTTGTACCCTCGTCGAGCACATCGCTGGTGAAGTTGAAGGATGCCATCGAGTTCTCCAGTGGATGCTCGATGAACACCCCTACCTGGCGCGCCAGCTTTCGGTGTTTAACCGCCACGCCCACCGAGGGGTACCCCCGAGGTGGTGAGTTCATAGGTAGGGTGTCGCCGAGATCAGGAACTCGAAGGTGCAAAGGAACACAAGGTTTAGGCAGGTTCGGGCCACCGAGAGCGTAATACCCTACGTTCTGTGTGGTTTGTATTTCCTTTGATGATTATTGTCCCCGGGGGGGTCCTGTCCGCCCTTATATATTCTGGGGGGATAGGTTTACATGGGAGTCCTAGTCGGGTACAAGCCCAGGAGTCCTACCCGATTACTTCTCGGGTGGTTTCCTACCGTGTCCGACTGGTTTCACTATTGTACGAGGAATCCTACTGCATTACGAGTAGTTACAACAAATGTAGGGCGTGGGCCATGTCCCATCCCGTATCCTAAGAGAAGTATGCCACGTGTACAGTCCCGTGTACCCGGGTCTGACAGTATTGTGCATTAAGTTTGTAGGAGTTGATTGAAATCTTAGTTGCATAATCCTAATACCTATGATATGAACACTAGTCTGTATCGGTCGCTAGATTGCCATGCTAACAAGACTCCGATAACAGTCGAGTGATTTCCTGTCACTCGCGAGATATAGGAGTTGCTTGTTTTATTTATGTTGGAATCATAAGGTTGACGGACGGGGCTATGTTACGATATTCCTGTTGATGATTGAGGCCCCGTCTGTTTAGCAAAAATGCTAAGGTTGCGGTGTGTGGTAGTGGTGCTTAAGTTTTTGAACGTACTAACCACATGCCGAGAATATGGTAATCGGTAAGCTTAAGTACCTGATCGAACCGGCGAGTTGACAATATCCTCACCCTCTTAACTTCGCTCCCATGGGCACATGGTGAGTGCAAGAGCAGCCATGGCCCAGCTTTGTTCCGTGGTTCGTGGACCTCTGTACTCACGTGACGTGTGTTTAGGTTTGTGAGTAACCACGTGAAGAAAGGGGAAGAAATGGGAAAATTTGCACGTGTGAGTTTGTGAGTAACCACGTGATGTATGTTTAGGTTTCCCTTGCAAGGTTAAGAAATTCGATTCGAATCGTCCGTTTCTCGCGGCCATTAAGACTGCTTAACCCTTTTACCACATAGAGTAAGAAGAGGAACAATGATGATGATTAATATGGTTGGATGCTCAGTTAATTATTTTTCCACCATGCGTGATCTGGATAGTTGCTTACCTAGAATGGTTAATAAACTAGAACCTGATGCTAAAACTTGGAAGCAAGGACTCACTCTTAGATGCTTTTTGGCATAAACAACCCTCAGCCAAAAGCCTTGCATGTCAAGGAGTCGGCTAAGTATATACCACTAGTCGGGTAAGTCTTGCTGAGTATTAGTATCCTCAGCCTTGCTTGTGGCTTTGTTTTCAGGTAAGACCTTTGATGATATGGTTGCTAGTTTGACTTGGCCATGTACTCTTCCTTTTGGTTGGTCGGTGCAATGGGATACGTCCCCGGCCAACGATGATAACGCTGAATGATGTCATGTACGGCTTCATCATGACATCTTGTATCGTCGTTAGAACTATCATTTATTTTCCGCTGCACTATTAGACTCTGAAAGTACTTGTTTATGAATGAATTCGAACTTGGTTTGTAATAATAATTCATGTTGAACTCTATGATGTAAAATTTGTGGATTGTTGTAATCTCTGGGCTCACCTTCGTGTGGGTTGTATGTATGAATTATTTCGATCGAAATTCCAGTGGTTGCATCGGGATGTTACCCGACGGACTGTCGTTTTATTACATTTTAAGTGCATGTTAGCCAGGATTGCCTCTATGGTGATGGTTAGTGCACTTGAGCCGGATTAATTCGGGTGGTTCTGCCATAGCTGGCATCAGAGCCAAAATGCATACACCAGAGAGTATAACGAGCGTTAAAAACTTGTTTTCTTAAAACTTGACAACAAAATTGCGTATGCAAAAATGCGTTGGTTCGTTAAGGATGACGCCTAGTTCATAAAGCCCTAAGGGATTATGGGAATATGACTAGGTGGCTATCTTAACTATATTAAATATAATTGACTTCTAGCACATTACTTTTTGTCAAAACTTACTTTTGTGCAGAACCGGCCTTTAATTTCTGTAACGACGCACTCATCGCTAAGGTAAGAAGGTAAGGATCCTCAGTCAACTGAGAGAGCTTGACCCTCACATCGGTGACGCGAACCGAACGCTGCCCTCAAGCAGTGGCTTACTTGAGGTGCTGCCAATATACCAACTATTCGTTGATTATATTAGGAGTAAAGGTTTGGCTCAGGGTATGGCGATTGCTGTTCATACTCCCGTCTCATTAAGTGACGATACCCCTGTGAATACACTATCTCGGTAGCGTATGCTAACGTTGTCCGTACGACGGAAATTGTACGTATGCCGTTTCTATAGTGAACGGTAATGTATGGGGACGCTTTCGTGAGTGCTGGCATGAAAGGTTCAATTTATATTCTGTCAATCTTCTGCAGGTACGCTAACCGCGATTACGTTAAGCTAAGAACGGTTAGAAAAATTCAGCTAGTTAATATAAGGAGAGACGTATTATGTATGCCACCGAAATTAACCACGTAAGTCCAAAGCTATTTGGCAATTGTGTTGCTTTGTGAGGACGAATAGGACGTGCATGCATCATGATCATACATGATATCAACACCGGGTGGTAAAATTGCTTGCAACAAATTCATAAGGCATGTACCGATCAAGTTAGGTAGTAAAACTATCCAAACCGACCTTATCCTTTTGGCACTTAAAGGCATGGACATTATTTTGGGGATGAATTGGATGGCTCTGCATGGGGTTACATTAGATATTTCTTTCCGAGCTGTGGAAATAAACTCACCTAGTCATGGAGCCACTACTCTTTACCTACCTTTCCGGGAATGCATAAATTCCTGCACTTTCACGATGGAAGGAGTCAAACCAGAAGATATTCCAGTGGTGTGCGAGTATGCCGATGTTTTTCCGGATGACTTGCCAGGAATGCCACCGGATAGGGACATTGAGTTCATTATCGAACTGCAGCCAGGCACTGCACCTATCTCAAAAAGACCCTATAGAATGCCACCCAAGCAGTTGGCCGAATTGAAACTACAACTGCAGGAACTTTTAGATAAAGGTTTCATTCATCCTAGCGCATCACCTTGGGGTTGCCCATCCTTATTTGTGAAGAAGAAGGATGATAGCTTGCGGCTGTGTGTGGACTACTGACCTCTCAATATGGCGACAATCAAAAATAAATATCCACTTCCCCGCATTGATGTTCTCTTCGATCAAGTAGTCGGAGCTAGAGTCTTCTAAAAAATTGATCTTCGCTCTGGTTATCATCAGATCAAGATTCGTCCATGTGATATCCCTAAGACTGCCTTTTCCACACGATACGGGCTATATGAGTATCTGGTCATGTCTTTCGGGCTCACAAATGCTCCTACCTATTTCATGTATCTCATGAATTCGGTATTCATGCCCAAACTTGACCAGTTTGTTGTGGTTTTTATTGATAACATCCTTATTTATTCCAAGAATGAGGAAGATCATGCTATGCACCTACACATTATTCTCCAGCGTCTTAGAGACCATCAGCTCTATGCTAAGTTTTCCAAGTGTGAATTCTAGCTGAATAGTGTAAAATTTTTGGGCCACACTATTTCCAGCGAAGGCATAGCCGTTGATCCTAGCAAAGTACAAGAGGTGATGGATTGGAAACCTCCCACCTCCACCCATCAGATTAGCAGATTTCTTGGTTCAGCTGGTTATTATCGCCGCTTTATTCTGGACTTCTCCAGAATTGCTAAGCCTATGACTGAACTATTGAAGAAAGGAGTGAAGTTTGTGTGGAGCGAGAAATGTGAAAAAGCTTTCCACACTCTTCGTGAACACTTGAATACAGCCCCAGTCTTGGCTCAACCTGATAACACCAAGCCATTTGATGTTCATTGTGACGCATCCGGCACTGGTCTTGGTTGTGTGCTTATGCAAGACAATTGAGTCATTGCCTATGCTTCACGAGCTCTTCGACCTCATGAGCAAAATTATCCAACACATGATCTCAAGCTAGCAGCTGTCATTCATGCTCTAAAGATATGGATACACTATCTTATGGGCACTCATTATAATATCTACACCGACCATAAAAGTCTCAAATATATGTTCACCCAAGCCGATCTGAATATGAGACAAAGAACATGGTTGAATTGATCAAATATTATGATCTTGAGGTGCACTATCACCCGGGAAAGGCTAATGTAGTTGCAGATGCGCTAAGCCGCAAGGCTCATTGCAATTGCTTGACTGCAGAATTCTATAATGGAACGTTATGTCATGAGATGAGGAAACTCAATTTGGAAATGATTCCTCAAGGCACTTTAAATCATACCTCTGTCGAACAAACCCTTCATGATCAAATCATCATGGCACAATTACATGATGAAGGTGTTAAAATCATCAAGCAAAAACTCTCTCAAGGAGAGGAGAAATATAAATTTTTTCGCCAAGACAAGAATGGAGTTCTATGGTTTGAATCTCGCATAGTGGTTCCAAAGACAAATTCTTGACGAGGCACATGTTTCCAAGTTCTCTATTCACCCGGGTAGTAGCAAAATGTATCAAGATCTTAGGCAAAACTTTTGGTGGACTAGAATGAGAAGGGAAATTGCCAAGTATGTCTCGGAATGTGACACATGTCAGAGGGTTAAAGCTAGTCACTTGAAGGTAGCCAGCACACTTCTCTTCAACCCTTGCCTATACCATCATGGAAATGGGAAGATATAAGTATGGATTTCATTGTTGGATTGCCCAACACCTCAAAAAAACACGATTCCATATGGGTTATCGTGGATAGACTCACGAAAATGGCACATTTTATTCTGGTACACACTACCTTCACCGCCAAGAAATATGCCGAGATTTACCTCGATCGCATCGTTTGCTTCCATGGAGTACCCAAGACGATTATTTCAGATCGTGATGCTCAGTTCGTAGCACATTTTTGGGAACACTTACAAGCTTCTCTTGGCACCAAACTGATTCAAAGCTCAACTTACCATGCCCAAATGGATGGGCAAATTGAGAGAGTAAATCAAATACTCGAAGACATGCTTAGAGCTTGTGTCATCCATTATGACAAAATTTGGGACAAATGCTTACCTCTAGCAGAGTTCTCATAAAACAATAGCTATCAAGCAAGTTTGAAAATGGCACCATTTGAGGCCTTGTATGGTCGAAGGTGTCGAACTCCTTTGAGTTGGTCCCAAACCGGAGAACGTAAAATATTTGGACCAGACTTGGTAATCGAGGCAGAGGAAAAAGTAAGAGTAATACAGGAGAATCTAAGAGTTGCACAGTCTACGCAAAACAGCTATTTTGATAAAAGGAGAAAGCCTTTGCAATTTAAAGTTGGTGATCATGTCTACCTTCGGGTTTCACCAACCAAGGGTGTGCAAAGGTTTGGAGTGAGAGAGAAGTTAGCTCCCCGATATGTTGGTCCTTATGAAATCACCAAAATTTGCGGACCCGTGGCCTATAGAGTGCGACTACCCCCTCTGCTTGTAGCCATCCATGATACTCATGTCTCTCAACTCAAGAAGTGTATTCGAGTTCCAACAAAAATTGTTGAACAAAAGGAAATGTTGGTAGAACCGGACCTCTCTTATGTTGAATATCCTATCAAAGTTCTTCATCAAATGGAAAGGGTCACTAGAACAAAAGTGGTTAAAATATATAAAATCCAATGGAGCCATCACACCGAAGAGGAAGACACATGGGAAACTGAAAGCTATCTAAATCAAAATTTCCAAGGTTTTCTAAATTCGCCCAAAGGTACACAAACTTTCCACACTAGGCGTACTTATCCAAATCTCGGGACGAGATTCTTTTTAAAGGGGGAAGGCTGTAACACCCTAGGTGTTTAGAACCCTAAGCAAGAAAATCTAAACATAGCATCATGCATAATAACCCAGGATCATTGAAACAATGCATCTAATTATGTGTGTGCATATGCATGTGTATGAATGTGTATGTGCATGTGTATGTATGTGTCTATGTGAGAATTTTTCCTTTTGTGTTTATAACCTTTCCATGCTCCACATTTCATGACCAATGAAGTATAAAAACACACTCATATTTTAGTACCTTACAAAATGTACTGCAAACACCATTTGCAAATTCAAATAATTAAGACAAGAATGACTAGTAATTCAAATCCTAGTAGTCTTGAATTTAAAATAACTTTTAAACCGTGGCTCAAATGAACTTTTGGATAAAAAAAAGTTGTAGATTTTCAAATTCCCTACAACTTTCATGTTCAAAGATTTTCAAGTTTCCGTTTGAAAGTTTGAGAAAATTTAATTTGAATCCAGACTCTTTTCGCTCTCCCTTCCTCTCTCTTCTCTCCCCTCCCCTGTTCTGTCCCATCGAGGGACAGCGGCCACCGGCCACTTGCCCGACGATGCCTGCTGGCGAGCCACGCGAAAGGACAGTGCCCTGACACGCCCTGACTGGCCCACAACCAAATCACCCTCCCCTGCCCCGAATCCACCCATGCCGGACGCGCGCGCCATGCGGTCGTTGATTCCCTACGGCCAAGCCATGATGCGCCAGCGACGCCGCGCCCTTGCTGTGACCTTGTTCCGGCTGCGCCTCCCTCCGTTGTGTCGCGCCAAGCTCTACCTCCCCTTCCCTGTACGCCTATAAAAGGGCTGCACTGAGCCCCTTCTCACCTGCGCCCGAGTACCACCACCCTCCCACCATTAGCGCCACCACTCGACATCGCTGTCGAGCCCCACTTTCCGCTCCTCCTCCGCCCAAACCGGGGCTCTAAATGGGTCACCCTCGACCTGCTAGTTCTCCACGACTTCCCCATGCCGCCTCCCTCGCCGGACCACTGCTGCCCACTGCCCGCATCTCGCTGGAGCTCGTGCTCACCGCCGGCAGCCCAACTCCGGGCACCAAAGCCCCAACCGAGCACACCTACAGGTTTCCCTCGACCTCCTCGTGCTCCCCTGCCCCTTTCCCCTCGCCGCCGACTAGTTCCTGTCAGACCCGGGCACACGGGACTGGCCACGTGGCACACTTCACCTAGGATTCGAGGTGGGACATGGCCCGCGCCCCATGTCCATTGTAGCTACTCGTAATGAAGTAGGATTACTCGTACGGTAGTTAGACTAGTCGGAGTCGGATAGAGACTACCCAGGAAGTAGTCGGGTAGGACTCCTTGGCTTGTACCCGACTAGGATTCCCATGTAAACTTATCCCCCGGACTATATAAGGGCGGACAGGTACCCCCTCGGGGACCATCACAATCATCACCATCAAAGGCAATACAAACCACACAGGACGTAGGGTATTATGCTCCCAGCGGCCCGAACCTGTCTAAAACCCTGTGTTCCTTTGCACCTTCGAGTTCCTGATCTCGGCGATACCCAACCAACCAAACTCACCACCTCAGGGGTATCCCTCGGTGGGCGTGGCGGTAAAACACCGACAGCTGGCGCGCCAGGTAGGAAGGCTCATTGAAGATCCTCCAGAGAACTCGATGGCGTCGTTCAACTTCACCAGCGCCGTGCTCGACAAGGGCACGACTTTCATCTTCAGCTCTTGGATCTGCATTGCCGATGGTTCGGGTGGCTTCAACAGCCACCTAGCTAACTCCAAGCAGCCCAAGGCTACTTCATCGACCACAAGTGGCAATCTTGATGACTTCATTGACAACCTCGACGACACGCTGCTTCAGGATCTGGTTCAACAGATCAAAACGATGTCCGTTTTCAAAACGACTTCAACTCGAGATGCAACAGATATACTCGAATCGGATTCAAACCGATTTACAAAAACCCTACGATCCAAATCCCTCTCCGACTTGGAGGAGGATTTGGATCTGCTGCTCCAAATCAGGGATGTGGGCGCCACCGCTAGCCGGGAGGCCCCCGTCCCCGACTTCTACTCGGACTCCGATGCAGAGTACTCCACGTGCGGGACTATATCTCTAAACCGGATCCGAAAAGGACTCGGAGGCGAGGGAGCCACCACCTGTCGGGCGGCCCCCGCCCTTAAAACCAGTCGCAACCCGATGGCCACCCCGAATTCTTGTCGGGCAGCCATCTGGGTTTAACGATTACATCAACGCCACACGGACGTTTCGTGTACTGGAAGGGCTTTGAGCCCTCCGAACTACTCGACTACGAATCTCTCCTTGTGGCCTTCACGCAAGAACTACCCTTCCAAGAGGGTAGACCTTTCTAGCCCATCGTGAAAGAAAGTGAGAGTAGCACAGAGCTACTCGACTACGGCCTTAGGGCTAACCACTCCCCGGATCGACAAGTCTGCATGGCTTCCCTTCGCAACGCGGAAGAAGATGAGCTGAGCACCTAGTACGACAACGAACAACTCGCGGACATCTCAGCCGATGAGCCCACAGCAGACGCTCCTCAAGACGAAGATGAGGAACACCGGAGGATCCAGCGGGCAAAGAATGCCAAGCGCGCCCAACGCAGGAGCAACGCGCAGAACCACGCCCGTGGACCAAGGGATCTCACAAACGCCTTCGCAGTAGTCGCGGATCGCAAGTACTGTACCCCGATCGGCGCGATTGCAGAAGCAACACTCTTGGCCCAACAACTCCCTTCTAACCCCTAGATCCAAAGGTTGCAGTACTTGACCCAGTGCGCGGTCGTGCAACTCGATGGGCAACATCCAGTATCATCCACTCGAAACCAGCTCTCGAGGTCTGAGCAACACGGGGATACCGCGCTGGTTAGTCGCACTCCCGAGGAGGCCAAGGGAGTCAGAGGAACAACAACCGCCAGCACCATGAGGGCCACCCGTCTGCGCGCGGCAACAATGAACAAGAAGTACAACAACCCCCTCGCAGCCAGCGTGGGGCAAGGCACCACGGCCAAGATCCAGTCGCAGCCAACCTCCAGGACGCTCCCACGATCGACCTTAGGCAGAAGATCAATGAAGGCCACGACACGCGGCTTGTCATTGATGCGAGGAGGAAGGACCGTACCGGCAGGCACTACGACGACGACGACAGCGACCGCTTCCCCGCCTTCACCATGAACATTACCGACAAGACCTACCCTAAGGACTTCAAACCAGTCGGAATCTCCAAATATGACAGTAAGCAGGACCCATGCCAGTGGCTTTGTTGCTATTCCGTCGCTAATGAAGTTTCAGGGGGCTCCAACTCTACGAAAGCACTCTACTTCCTAGTGGCCCTAGAACCCGCACCCCTCACGTGGCTTGAAAGCCTCAAGCCAAACTCCATCGACTCGTGGGAGGACATCAAGCGGGCCTTCATCGACAACTTCTAGGGGTCCATGATAAGGGCGGGCACTCGTCACGACTTGTCCCAGGTGAAGCAGGAGATGAACCAGACCCTGAGGTTTTACACACGGCGTTTCTTTGAGACGCGCGCCACCATCGCAACCATCACCGATGACGATGTCATCCGCTGCTTCCAACACGGCCTCTTCTTGAAGAACACATACCACCACTTCGGGCGCAACCACCCGACAATCGCCATGGAGCTGCGGGACATGATGGCAAGATGGGCTGACCAGGAGGACGAGGAAAACGACCGCTTCCCCAAGCGCAACCATGACAAACAAGGGAACGGCAACGGCCACTTCAACAAAAGCCAGCGGAACCACTCGGGGAACCCCCGAAAGCACAAGCCAGACCATGAAGTCGCGGCTGTCGAGCGCAGCCCGCGCAACAAGAAGTCGGGGAACAACAAGTCGGAATACAAGAAAGTCCTGTACAAGCAATGCCCGATTCACCCGAAGTCGCATCACACGCTCTTTGAGTGCGTCACCATCCGCAAATCACTCAACGCTCCACCCCACCATCAAGTCGGAAAGTGAAAGGACAAGGAGGACGATGAAGAAGGAGGTGACAAGTCAAGAGCCCAAGATTTCTAGGATCCGAAGAACGTCGTCAACGTTATCTTCGGTGGAGACGGTGGATTCCCCACCAAGCTCGCACAGAAGCTAACCCTGTGCAAAATTCTCTCTGTGGAACCAACCACGACAAGGCCCTTGAGATACAGCGAGGTCCCGATTTCCTTCTCCAGGGAGGATCAATGGACCAGCTTCTCCGAGCCGGGAAAGTTCCCGCTCGTCCTAGATCCTATCGTGGTGGACTCGCAGCTTACCCGAGTACTCATTGACGGCGGAGCGGACTCAATCTGCTCTTCGCGAGTACCCTAAACAAGATGGGACTGGATATTTCAACAATGCTCACTCCCAGCAAGGCTCCTTTCTACGGGATCGTCCTAGGCAACGCGGCTACACCACTGGGATCAGTGGTCCTGCCAGTCACCTTCGGGACCAAAGACAACTACCGCACCGAGTACATCAAGTTCGAGGTGGCGGATTTCGACTCGTCGTACCACGCCATTTTTGGCAGGCCGGCACTAGCCAAATTCATGGCTGTGCCCCACTACGTGTACCTACTACTCAAGATGGCTGTCAAGACAGGGGTGCTCACACTCTGTGGCGACCTCAAGAAGTCGTACGACTGTGATCAGGAGGCGATCGAGTACGCAACGACTTCACGCGTGCCAGAGCCATCTGCAGAAGTACTCACGGCCGCGCTGAAGCTGACCAACTCAGAGATGGAGATCTCCAACCAGCGGCCAAGCCAGTCGAGGGTTAAACCTAACCCCAGCAACGTCAGCATCAAGATCATCCAGCTGCAGGAAGGCGATTCGTCCAAGACGTCTCTGATTGGAGGCGGCCTAGGTGACAAATAGGAAAGCGTGCTTGTCAACTTCCTTAGGGCTAACTGCGACATATTCGCGTGGAAACCAGCAGATATGCTAGGGGTGCCCAAGGAGTTGATCGAGCATTGCCTAAAGGTCAACCCTAAGGCCACTTCGAAGAAGCAACGATTGCATCGTTTTGCCCCCGACAAGAGGGAGGCTATCAAGAAAGATTTAGCAAAACTACTCGCGGCTAGTTTTATTAAAGAAGTTTACCACCCAGAGTGGCTAGCTAACCCTGTACTTGTACTCCAAAAGAATAATAATGAATGGAGGATGTGTGTGGATTATACTAATCTCAATAAACACTGCACGAAGGACCCCTTCGCGCTCCCAGGCATCGATCAAGTCATCGACTCCACGGCTAGTTGTGTTTTTCTCTCCTTCCTTGACTGCTACTCGGGTTATCATCAGATAGCCCTCAAGGAGGAAGACCAGATCAAAACGGCGTTCATCACCCCCTTCAGAGCATATGCTTATACTACAATGTCTTTTGGGTTGAAGAACGTAGGAGCCATTTATCAACGGGCCATCCAATTGTGCCTCGCAGATCAACTTCACCACAACGTTGAAGCATACGTTGATGATGTGGTCGTCAAGACCAGATCCCACAACGAGTTCATCACTGACCTCGAGGAGACCTTCAATAGCTTGCGACGGTTTTGACGGAAGCTCAACCTGACAAAGTGTGTCTTTGGCGTACCTCAGGGCAAGCTACTCGGGTTCATCGTCAGCCACCGCGGGATTGAAGCCAATCTAGAGAAGATTAAAGCCATCATAGCCATGGATGCCCCAAAGACAATCAAAGACGTCCAGAAGCTCACTGGTTGCATGGCAGCTCTGAACTGCTTCATCTCCCAACTTGAAGAAAGGGGACTACCCTTCTTCAAGTTGCTCAAGCACCATGACAAGTTCAAGTGGACTGAGGAGAAAAAAAAGGCGCTACAAGACCTCAAACATCACTTGCAGTCGCCACCCATCCTGACGGCTCCTCAACCAGGCGAGAACCTGCTGCTCTACATCGCCGCGACTACTGATGTCGTCAGCATGGAAATCGTGGTGGAACGACAGGAAGAAGGCCACGTCTTTGGGGTGCAGCGACCGACTTACTTCATCAGCGAAGTCCTCTCAGAATCTAAGGTTCGTTACTCGACGATCCAAAAAATTCTTTATTGTATCCTCATCACTTCCAGGAAGCTTTGCCACTACTTCGATGCATACAATATCCTGGTAGTCTCCGACTTCCCATTGGCGGATATCCTCCACAATCAGGACGCTACCGGGCGCATCTCCAAGTGGGCGGTGGAGCTGGAAGCCGTCACACTCGACTTCAAGCCCCGGACAGCCATCAAGTCACAAGCACTAGTCGACTCCATGGCTGAGTGGCGAGAAAACCAAGTGGAAGCCCCAACCAACCAGCCGGAGCATTGGGTGATGTACTTTGACGGTTCACTCAAGCTCGGTGGCGGTGGTGCGGAAGTACTTTTCATCAGTCCGAGAGGAGAACAGCTCAAGTACGTGTTTAAAATTCTATTCGAGGTCTCCAACAACGAGGCCGAGTACGAGGCACTGCTGCATGGCCTACGGTTGGCAATCTCCCTCGGCATCAAGTGATTACAAGTCTATGGCGACTCCTTGTGGTTCAACAAGTCAATAAGGAGTGGGACATCAACAATGACACCATGGATGCCTACGTCACGGAAATACGCAAGCTCGAGAAAAATTTCTTGGGGCTGGAGATTCATCATGTGGTTGTAACACCCAAAAATATAGGAAATAAAATTTTAGAAATATTTTATAAAAGCCACAAAATAAAATTATGCATGCATCTCTCTCTCTTTCTCTTCTCTCACTCTCTTTCAGCCCAGCCCAGAATCCCTCCTCTTTTCTTTCAGCCCGGCCCAAACCACTCTCTCTTCTCCTTTTCCTTTTTCTCTCCACGCGGTCCAAAACCGCACCGCCAGCCCAGCCCGCAGTGCTATCCCTCTCTCACCGCCAGCTGGGTCCCACTTATCAGTCTCTCCCCCCCCCCCCCCCACCTTTCTTTCTTCTTCCTCCCGCTCCTCTCTTTCCTTTCCTGCCGCGACACCAGACGCGCCCTTGCCTGTCACCGTCACTGTTGCCCGACGCCCGCGTCTCCGCCCCCTTCCTTTCCGCGACGCCGCCTGCCATAATGCCGTGGCACGCGCTTCCTCGGACGACCAGCCCCCATTACGCCCGCGGCAATCATGGCCGCCATCCCCGGCCGCCGCGAGAGCCGCCGCCCACCCGTCCCCCAGTCGCAAAGCCCTGCTCCCTCGCCCTATAAAACTCGAACCCGAGCGCCAGCGCTCCCCTTTTACTCCGATTTCACCGCACGCCCGACTACCCCGCCACTCTACGCCGCCATTTTTCCTGAGCCCGAGCCCGTCGTCGCCGCCGCATCGTCGAGCCGCCATCTCGCCGCATCTCCGTCGACTGCGATCGTCGCCGGAGCCCCGCCTTGGACCCAACACCGTCGTTGTCCACTCCTTCCCCTCCGTGCCGTTGCTCCATGCCGGCATTTCCCCGCCGGAGCGAGCGTCGCCGCCCCGAACCGCACCCCTTCACCGTTCCGCCTCGACTCCGCCGTCTTCAACCCTCGCAAGACTTTCGCGAGGAAGTAAGCACCACGCCGCCCCCGTTTTCCCCCTCCCTCTCACTCTCTTGGCCCCGCGATTGTTCGCTGGAGCTCTGGCTCCGCCCGCCACCGTGGTCTGCCGGTCTACGGCCGCCGCACGGCTGTCCCGTGACCCCCAACACCTTCGCTGTGCCGCGCTCTCCCTCCCCGGCCTAATCCCGGCCTGAACCGAGCCTCGGAGCACCGGATTCGGTGTACTCCGGCGATCCGCCGCCGCCCCTGCTCGTCGCCGGCGCCCAGCGCCACCTGCCAAGCCGACCGAGCCGCCCCAACTACCCCCTGCTGCCCGATCTAGATCCAAGGTCCAGATCGGATTTGAGCCGCGCCCGAGCTGCCAAGCCAAGCCTGAGCTGAGCCGCACAGCCACAGCCGTCGGATCATGATCCAACAGATTGGATCCACCTGACCCGAGCCAAACCCTAGCCGTCGCCAACTCTTTTGCAGAAAAGCCCCTAGGTTATCCAGAAATCAACCCGCGGTCCAGTCCTGTTTAAAAGTAATTAGAATCAGGTCCTTTCTTTTCTGTTTAGGCCCCTGACTTTTCTAGAATTAGAACCCGTCGTCCAGGACCTCCAGTTTTGCACCCAGGGCTCTCTGTTTAAGGTTTAGTTATGTTTTAGCCCCTGGTTTCTTCAAATCTAGCCCCTGGAAGTTCAAAACTCTCACAATTAGGTCCCTGGATCACTGTTTTAGCCACATCTTCATCGTTTCAACTCTGATTTCAATGATTCTTGCGCTCACGCGATCCTTGCATCATGAAATACAACTTTATCATCTTTACATTCTCTGTTTGTACTATTTCTTATTTGTTTGTGTATGCTTGTTTGTGTGATCGTGTAGACGACTTGACGTTCGAGCAAAACCAAGAGCAAGCTTACGAGGAAGAGAACCAACAGCTATTTGAAGAAGGCAAGTGGACTTCCCTCCCCTGCATATTCTATTTTATCCCAACAATAGCATGATAATTCACTTTATCTTAATGTTGCTTTGCATAAACTTGATGGGTCACCTACACTAAGGACATACCTAGTCTTTCACCAAAACCTTGAAACACCGGGGTTTACTATTCATGTTGGGTAGTCACGCTTAGTTGCAAACTTTGGGAATAGTGTTGGTTTACTCTTATGATAATGTTGATCACGTTTCATAATGTTGTTATACCTCGTTAATTCAAGATCAACTTTGTTTAATGGGAACATGGAGAACCACCCAAGTGAACAGTGCAACCGCAAAGTCACATGGCTCTGACCTTAGCCAATCAATTAGATGTGTAGTTAGCTGGTGGCCTTACCGAAAGGGCAAGGAGTGGGTCAGTGATTGGGGTCATAGCCCGGCCCTCTTGGGGTAGCTGCCTTTGCTAAGGAGCTGACCATTATGGAGGTTTATGGACCACACGGCTACTGAAACTCTAGCGGGCTGCCTAGCTCTCGACATGTCTTTGTAAAGGCTTCGTAGTGTACCCTCACCACTCACCTCGGAAGTGTTTAAGGGTCTTGCAAACCCGGGCGACTCAGGGGAACACGATTTGTGGGGAAAGTGTACAACCTCTGCAGAGTGTAAAACTGTTATAACAGCCGTGCTCACAGTTAAGAGTGCCTTGGACCCTCACATGATAATGAAACTTGAAGATTAATTAAATTGTGATTCTTGGTTTATGTTTACGTTGTTGATACCTTTATGTTTTTGCTAAAGTGGGATGGTATAAATTTAAATCTATTTAATAGGTGCTCGCTAATAAAACTTGACCAACTAAAAAGTGCTAACTGCTGTAAACCTTAGCCTATCCTTGATGGCCTTGCATATTCTCCCCCACTTGCTGAGTACCAACCATAAGAGTACTCATCCTTGCCCAACTGCTGTTCAGAAGAGAACTTTAAAGAGGAGGACTTCGACGACTTCGAGGAGTTCTAGGCTTGCGTTCACCAGTCATCGCCTGTGGAAGACGGAGTTGTTGCAGACTTCATTTAGGGTATATCCGTGTAACATTTAAAGAACCTTGTGTCTCTTTTATTCAGAGTGTAATAATGTTAAATACTTTATTTTGTTTACTTTTCGAGCATTGTCTTTGATATATTACACTTGTCCGTCTATCATGTGTGTGTGAACATGATCCTGGAGCACACATGAGATGCATCTAGTTCTTTCTAGAATCGGGTTTGACAGTGGTTCACGACAATAATGTGGGCGCAGACGTGCTCTCCAAACTGGGTTCTGATCGTGCTAACGTCCCACCGGGAGTATTTGTTCATGAGTTGTATCACCCTTCCATCAGGACACCAGACTCAAGTTCCATCGTTCAGGGTTCCAAGGAACCAGACCGAGCGGTCTTCATGATCGAGGTCGACTGGAGTGTGACCTTTATCGACTACCTTCAGGAGCACAAACTACCCCCCGGCGTCGACCCAAGAAGTACTGAAGCTACTCGCATCCTATGACGTAGCAAAGGGTATGTTCTAGTCAGGTGTAATTTGTACAAGCGTGGATCAGCATCAGGCATACTCATGAAGTGTGTCAGCACGGAGGAAGGCAAAGAAATACTCCAAGAGATCCACGAAGGCGTGTGTGGGAACCATCCTGCTTCTCGCACACTAGTCGGCAAGGCATTTCGCTCTGGTTTCTACTAGCCGACTGCTTTGGCAGATGCCGAAGCACTCGTTCGCCGGTGTACCAACTGCCTATTTTTTGACAAACAGCATCATGTTCAGGCTTAAAATTTGATAACCATACCACCTTCATGGCCATTTGCATGTTGGGGCTTGGACATGATTGGGCCCATTACAACTGCGCCAGGAGGTTTCACACACGTATTGGTGGCCATCGACAAGTTTATAAAGTGGATCGAGTACAAACCGATCGCAACGCTCACTGCTGGATCGAGTGGTTACCTTCATCAGCGACATCCTACACCGCTTTGGCTTCCCCAACACAATTATCACAGATTTGGGGTCCAATTTCCACTCGCACGAGTTCTAGGATTTCTGTGAACGTAGCTCCATTGAAGTCAAATATGTTTCGGTGGCTCACCTGCGGGCCAATGGCCAGGTTGAGCGTGCCAACGGATTGATTCTTGATGGACTGAAGAAAAGACTTTATGACAAGAACAGTAAAAAGGGTGGCAAGTGGATCAACGAGATCTCATCAGTAGTCTGGGGACTTCGCACATAGCCAAGCAAAGCCACAGGCCAGTCACCTTTCTTTCTCGTGTATGGATCTGAGGCCATATTGCCAGCCGATGTGATGTGGAAGTCTCCACGACTGGAGATGTTTGAAGAAGGCGAGGCCAACACTGCAAGACAACTTGAACTTGATTCAACTGAGGAAGTCAGATGCAATGCACTATTGAAATCGGCTCATTACCTACAAGGAGTTCGTCGTTACCACGACAGGAACATTCAACAGCGTTCTTGCAATGTTGGAGACATGGTACTTCGTCGAATCCAGGATGATCCTGGTTTGCACAAACTCAATTCGCAATGGGAAGGAGCTTTCATCGTACACAAGGTTACAGGCCCTGGATCTTATTGCCTGCAGTACTCGGATGGCTAGGAAGTACCAAACTCGTGGAATATTGCGCACTTGCGTCAGTTTAATCCTTAACTCAAGTAGGGCTATCATATATTGGTGCCAAGAAGTTGATTGTACCAGTACAACTCCGTTTTACCGGTTTACGACTGGTACTACGCGCAAGTTTAGTAAACGGGCCTCGCTCCCATATTCCCAATACCTAATTACTATTGCATGACTAGTATTTTGGGTTTCTGAAGGGCCTTGGTGCTTATACTTCCAGTACAACTCCGTTTTACTGGTTTACGACCGGTATCATGTGCAAGTTTGCTGATGGGACCTTGCTCTCATGTTTTTCCAGTAACATATTACTTGTTTTTGACTTGTACACTATGTTATTGAAGGGGTCTTGCTCCCATGATAAGAATTTTACTTGTTTACGACTGGTCCCATACCAGTTCGAATACTTCGACTACTTGTCTTGACTACAATCCTAGTCGGGATCACTTCCGACTAGATGGCTTCATTACTTGCTCTACGCAGGGGCTCGGGGGCTAATGCCACCTTTTTTGCATCGACTACTTTATGCCCCTAGCTCGGGGGCTTGATGTGGCAAAGTTCTCAGATTGCTTTCAAAGGCAGTACATATGTTCCCTGCTGGATAGCACATAATTATTCAACAAATACCTGAACCAAGAGGCTTTTAAAGATTTATCTTGGGTATATGTTTCTTAACCATTATTTCAGGGTCTTTATTCCGAAATAAGGGGTTTGTTAAATTTATTACCCAGAGGATTTATTTGGTCATTGGCTCGGGCACTAAGTTTGGTTTGAGCGGTAATTTTGGGTGCTTGTTGGGGATGTTATTTGTTTCACCATCTTTTCAGGGAACTCATCCCGAAAAGAGAGGTTTTTAAATTTACTGCACCAATTTTCCCATGTTTACCATCAAATATTTACCATATTGTATGCCACGACTCTTTGGATCCTAGATTCCAAAACCTGGGGATTTGGATTCAAGGCTCTGGGCCTGCGGGACACGTGTCATCAGCGATTTATTTTTCAAATCTATTGGAATACTAAGACAGAAGACTCAAGTTTAAATTGACCCTCAGTCTGATTCTACGAGTCAACCTAAGGCTCGGGGGCTACTCCTTATGGAGTGCGAGTTAATCGCACCCCATATAAAGAAGACTGAACAACTACTTTGGACATGAGCACCTCACAGCCTCTATGCAGCCAGGAAAGTACTCGGAGGACACCTTCAAGATGAGGTTCGTAGAGAACTCGAAGACGCCTTCAGAAGTACTCGGACACCTGCAAGTACTCGGTTATGAAGAGCTCGGGGGCTTGTCAGACCCAGGCACACGGGACTGGCCATGTGGCACACTTCACCTAAGATTCAGGGTGGGACATGGCCCACGCCCCATGTCCATTGTAACTACTCGTAATACAGTAGGATTACTCGTATGGTAGTTAGACTAGTCGGAGTTGGATAGAGACTACCCGGGAAGTAGTCGGGTAGGACTTCTTGCCTTGTACCCGACTAGGATTCCCATGTAAACTTGTCCCCCGGACTAAATAAGGGCGGACAGGTACCCCCTCGGGGACCATCACAATCATCACCATCAAAGGCAATACAAACCACACAGGACGTAGAGTATTACGCTCTAAGCGGCCCGAACCTGTCTAAAACCCTGTATTCCTCGGTGGGCGTGGCGGTAAAACACCGACAGTTCCCTCACCGAATTTTGACTACGAACAGCCCAGCTCCGCCCAGGGACTGTGGCAGAACCACCTGAATTAATCCGGCTCAAGCGCGCTAACCATCACCACAAGGGCAATCGGGGCTAACTCGCACTTCAAACGGAATAATTCACTGGTCTGTCGGGTAACCTCCCGATACAACCACGATTTTTGCCTATCGAAACCACACATACATGTACTCACACGAAGGTGAGCCCAGAGTATACAACATTCCACAAATTTTACACCACAGGGTTCATCACAAATTATTATTACAACGGAGTTCAAATTCGTAAAACAAGGTACTTAGAGTTCAAAATAAATGAGTTCTTCAGAGTTCAATGCATCGAAAAAAAATAACGACAACTACTCGACGATACAGGATGTCTCGATGAAGCCCGTACGAGACATCACTCGGCATGATCACCGTTGGCCGGGGGCGTATCCCATTCCACCGACCAACCAGGAGGAAGGGTACACGGCCAAGTCAAACTAGCAATCATATCCTCGAAAGTCTCACCTGAAAACCAGCCACAAGCAAGGCTGAGTATACTAATACTCAGCAAGGCTTACCCGACTAGTGGGATATACTTAGCCGACTCCTAGACATGCAAGGCTTTTGGTTTGAGGGGTTTTTTTGCCGAAAAGCATATATAAGTAGGTCCTTACTTTCAAATTTTAGCTCCAAATTCTAGTTTCCTTTAACCATTCTAGGTAAGCAACTATCCAATATCATACATGGTGAAAGAATTAATTTTTCATCCAACAAGATTAATCATCATCATTGTTCCTCTTCTTACTCTATGTGGTAAAAGGGTCAAGCAGTCTCAATAACCGCGAGAAACGGACGATTCAAATCGAATTTCTTAACCTTGCAAGGGAAACCAAAACACACGTCACGTGGTTACTCACAGAGTCACACGTGCAACTTTTCCCTTCAATTCCCGCTTCACGGAACAGGCCCACCGCCCTCGACTACACGTCCCCATGGCCTAGCCATGGCGGCACATGCACCCGCCATTAGCTAGATGTGAACGAATTCAAGATGGTGGGGAGTATATTCCGGCCTCGGTTCAATCCAGTACTTATACTTACCGATTACCATATTCTCAGCATGTGGTTAGTACGTTCAAAGACTTAACCACCACTACCACACACTGCGGCCTTCATTTTTCACCAAACCGACGGGGCCTCAATCATCAACATAAACATCGTACCATAGCCCCGTCCATCAACCTTATGATTACAGCATGTAGTAAACATATTAACTCCTAAATTCTCGCGAGTGACGGGAAATCACTCGGCTTTTACTGGAGTCCTATTAGCATAGCATTCTATCGAACCTTACATCTAGTGTTCAGAGCATGGGTACCTAGGATCATGCAACTAAGTTTTTATTCAAATCCTATAAACTTAATGCACAAGTAAAGTAGAGTAATAAGTTTAGGAAAATAGGGTTCATGCTTCGAGGCTTGCCTTCTTGGGTAAAGTTAGCCTGGGGCTCGTCCGAACTTGGGCTCGGGTCTTCGAAAGCTTCGGTTAGATTCGCTTGAGCTTCACGCTATTCACTCTTGGACGCAGGCACCAGCTCGTACGTTCCGTCGGCGAGAGTAGTCGATTCTATATGAATGCACAAGTGTAAGTTATAGCGATGGTATATGACAATTATTTTCCTTCACGATAAAAGTTGCAGTCCACAAAACATTGATTTGGTTGTGAAGTTACTTAGTGAAGATTTCTTTGAGCAATTGTTAATAGAGTATAACTTAAACTATTAACTTCATTAAACAAGAAGGGGTTGTGTTATATTGGAAACTTAATTTTTCTAAGCACAACATGGATTAAACACCACTTCTGGACTAGATAACTTCTGGTGATGAAATTTTTATTTAGTGCACATTATGTAGAGACAAAAGCACTATAAAAATTTCAGGCCTTTTCACGTAGTAGAATAATTATGAAAAAGGTAAAACACAACCACTGCTAGAACCTAGTTATTTTTATACAGAACAAATCATTCAAGTATTGACACCAAAAATTTTATAGGGAATTAATCTATCCATAAATGTATTACTGTAAATTTTTCAGATTTTACTGTGCAAGATACAATGCATAATAAATAGGACAAGATACACCCACTCTATTGAGATTAATTTCTACAGGTTGTTTTACCGAGTTTCTATGTATGAAACTTTTTATACAGCAAGAGCTACTCTAAAGTGTGCTACAGTAAAATGTTGAACATTTTCCAAGCACAGAAACTAATTATTTGAATTAGTGCATTTATCCAACTACAAAATTATATAAATAGGTTACAGAAAGGAAAAAGGTTCTAAACTTTTTCTGTGGTATTTAAGTATCAATACAACAGCTCTGGAAAAGTTTCACAACAAGAATCACAATATAACAAAAGTTATAATTTAGTTTTATTAATTCATGGCATAAACAAGGTTTAACAAAAAGTGTAGTTAGAGATGGGTTCTGGTCCTAATATTTTTACACTGGCCTACAACTCAAGCAACCAATTTACTGTTAAATTTTCGGATTTAGCCTTTGCCTACAACAGTGGGTACAATTAAAGTCCATTAAACATTCCATTTGATTTAGAGCAAGATTTAGCAAGCAACTGAAGAAATGCATCTAACAAAAGTTGTAGATTTTCATCTAAACATTCGAGAACAGTTATGCTTGTATTTTTCTGATTTTTCTATGATTTTATATGGATTTTACAAGTTCACTGTTTTTAAATTCAAAGTTTAAACTTTCTTTTACAGAGGGGTCCCTGGAAACTTGCGTGCAGGCCCCTGGGAAGATTGCAATAAAAGCAATGTGGTCCCTGGTGGCGCTGGCATGGCGGCTGGCCAGATTCCGGCGAGGGGGCTCGTCGGCGGCGAGGGGAAAAGGGTCGGGGAGATCTAGGGAGGTGAGAGCTACCTCGGGATGGCCTTGGTCGGGGTTGGGGGTGGCCGGAGGTGGCTCGTCGGCGCGAAGCAGAGGGGCGGTGGCGAGGCGGAGCATCGGCGACGGTGCTCCGGTGAGGAGGGGAGGGTATGGGCTGGTCGATGAGCTTCGCGGCGTCGAGGGGAACCCGTTTTGAAGCTTGGCTTGGACGGAGGAGCTTCGGAGTGAGCTGTCCACGGAGCAGCAAGGGAGCGGCGGTGGCGCGGGCGGCGCTGGCAGTGCTCCGGCGGTTGAGCTGGCCGGGCAAGAGGCCGGTGAGCTTCAGTGGAGGGAGGTCAAGCTCGCTGGGCGATGGGTTTGGGTAGTGGGAGGTTGGGGTGTGGGGCTCCACGGGCGGGTGGTGCACGGCGGCGGTAATGGTGGCGGCGGCGGCGTTCTGGTGTCTGGGGCTTAGTGCGGTCTTTATGTAAACAGCAGAGAGGCGGAAGGAGGGGTGGGACTGGACTATGAGACGCGGGCGCGGGCGGCATGACGGGAGCGCGTGACTGGTCGAGGCGGGCGGTGAACAGAGCCGGCGTGGCGTGCGGCGGGCGCGGGCAGGGGATTGGGCGCTGAGGATTTGTCGTGGGGAGCGGGAGATCATGCGGCGCGCGGGTTGGGCGAGGAGCTGTAGCAGCTGGCTTGCCAGGCGGCGAGCACGGCGACTGGCGGGACGCGGCGGAGACACGGCGCGGCGCGGCCTGTCCATTGGGCGCGGCGGGCGGCGGGCAGAGGCGCGCGTCGCCGGCGTGCGTGTGGCGTGCGCGGACTGGGGAGGAGCGCGGCGTGCGCGCGCGGCCAGGCATTGGCTTGGCACCTAGCGCCGTCAGGCATCGCCGGCCAAGTGGCCTGTGGCAACTGCACGGCGGCGGAGGGTCGGGCGGAGCAAGGGTCTGGCGAAGCCGAGGGTCGGGCGAACGAAAGGGTCAGGCGAACGAAAGGGTCGGGCGAGCGTAGGGTCGGGCGAACAATGGGTCGGGCGAGCGTAGGGTCGAGCGAACGATTGGTCAAGCGAGCGTAGGGTCGGGCGACGCGAGGGTCGGGCGAGCGGCTGCGCGTCGGAGGGTCGGGCGAAGGGAAATGAAGGGTCTGCAATGTAAATAAAAGGAAAAGGCAGGGGCTGGTTTGCAAATCCAAGTGTTTCTCAACATTTCGTGTTGCAACTCAAAAATCCTTGAACACGAAAGTTGTTCAAAATGAAAAGTTACACAAGTTTTGTTTCAGGCCAAAGTTCATTTGAGTTGTAGTTTAGAAGTTATTTTTAAAAAAAACTCGAAAGGATAATTTGGAGGGCACGTCATTTCCTGGGCAAAACTTTGCATTCTCTCCTAGGCTTCAACTAGACTTTTGATTATCAAGTCAATTAACGATACGCCTATTCAATTTCGTAGACATGGTAGTATCGATGTGAAAGTTATTTAAATGGCTTGATTAAAGTACATATACTTATGCACATATACACAACTATTTTGAATTCAAGGCAAATCCAATTTATAACTCATTTCATTGAAACTTTTTCTTAATTATTTATGCACCGTGTTAAGCTAAAGAGGCTTATTTCTTAATTTAAACACCTGAGGTGTTACAGCCTTCGCCCCTTAAAAAGAATCTCGCCCCGAGATTCGGACATTAAGCTTAGTGTGGATAGTGTGTGTACTTTCGGTAGAGTTGAGAAAACCAGGAAAATTTTGGTTTAGATAGCCTTCAGTTTCCCATGTGGCTTCTTCCTCAGTGTGATGATTCCTTTGAATTTTGTACATTTTAATTACTTTCCTCCTAGTGCTTCTTTCTTTTTGATCCATGATTTTGATAGGGTACTCAACATACGAGAGGTCGGGCTCTACTAATATTTCCTGTTGTTCGACAACCTCGGTAGGGACTCGAACACACTTTTTGAGCTGAGACACGTGAAAGACATCATGGATGGCTGCAAGCTGAGGGGGCAGTCGAATTCTATAGGCTACGGGTCCACAGCTCTCGATGATTTCGTAGGGACCAACATAACGGGGAGATAGTTTTCCTTTGACTCCGAATCGTTGTACACCCTTGGTTGGTGAAACTCGAAGGTAGACATGGTCACCAACTTCAAATTTTAGTGGCTTTCTCCTTCTGTCGAAATAGCTCTTTTGTCTGGATTGTGCGGCTCTAAGGTTTTCTTGTATTACGCTCACTTTTTCTTTTGCCTCGATTACCAAGTCTGGTCCAAATATTTTGCGTTCTCCGGTCTGTGACCAACTCAAAGGGGTTCGGCACTTTCATCCGTATAAGGCCTCAAATGGTGCCATTTTCAAACTCGCTTGGTAGCTATTGTTATATGAGAACTCTGCTAGGGATAGGCATTTGTCCCAACTCTTGCCATAGTGAATGACGCAAGCTCTAAGCATGTCTTCAAGAATTTGGTTTACTCTTTCAGTTTGTCCGTCAGTCTGAGGATGATGGGCTGAGCTTAGAATCAATTTAGTACCAAGAGAAGCTTGCAATTGTTCCCAAAAGCGCACTACAAACTGAGTACCACGATTGGAAATAATAGTCTTCGGTATTCCATGTAGGAAAACAATGCGATCGAGATAAATCTCAGCATATTTCTTGGCGGTATAGGTGGTGTGTACCGGAAGAAAATGTGCCGTCTTTGTGAGTCTATCAATGATAACCCATATGGAATCATGTTTCTGTGCGGTACTTGGCAATCCAACAATGAAATCCATACTTATGTCTTCCCATTTCCATGAGGGTATAGGCAAAGGTTGAAGTGTATCGGCTACTTTTAAGTGGCTGGCTTTTACTCTCTGGCATGTGTCGCATTCTGAGACATATTTAGCGATTTCTCTTTTCATTCTAGTCCACCAGAAATTTTGCCTAAGGTCTTGATACATTTTGCTACTGCCGGGGTGAATAGAAAATTTGGAAAGGTGTGCCTCATCAAGAATTTGCTTACGAAGCTCACGATTCTTCGGAACGACTATGCGACTTTCGAACCATAGAACTCCCTTATGGTCCTGACAGAAACATTTGTATTTCTCTTCTCCTAGAGAGAGTTTTTGTTTGATGATCTTAACTCCTTCATCGTGTAGTTGTGCCATGATGATCTGGTCGTGAAGAGTGGGCTCAACCGAGATGTGATTCAGAGTGTCTTGGGAAATCATTTCCAAACTAAGCTTCCTCATTTCCGAACATAATGTCTCATTATAGATTTCCACTGATAGGCAATGGCAATGGGCCTTGCGGCTGAGCGCATCCGCGACTACATTAGCCTTGCCGGGGTGATAGTGCACCTCGAGATCATAATCCTTGATTAATTCTAGCCATCTTCTTTGTCTCATATTCAGATCGGCTTGGGTGAAGATATATTTGAGACTCTTGTGATCGGTGTAGATATTACAATGAGTGCCCATGAGATAATGTCTCCATATTTTAAGAGCATGAATGACTACTGCTAACTCGAGATCATGGGTCGGATAATTCTGCTCATGGGGCCGAAGGGCTCGTGAAGCATAGGCGATAACTCGATTTTCTTGTATAAGCACACAACTAAGACCAGTGCCAGATGCGTCACAGTAAACATCGAACGGCTTGGTGTTCTTGGGTTGAGCTAACATAGGGGCTGTAGTCAAATGTTCTCTAAGAGTGTGGAAAGCTTCTTTGCATTTCTCATCCTACACAAACTTTACTCCCTTTTTCAATAGTTCGGTCATAGGCTTAGCAATCCTGGAGAAATCCGAAATGAAACGGCGATACTAACCGACTAAGCCAAGAAAACTGCGAATCTAGTGCATAGAGGTAGGAGGTTTCCAATCCATCACTTCTTGTACCTTGCTGGGTTCAACGGCTATGACTTTGCTGGAAATAGTGTGACCCAAGAATTTCACACTATCCAACCAGAATTCGCACTTAGAAAATTTAGCATAGAGCTGATGGTCTCTGAGACGCTGAAGAACAATGTGTAGGTGCTTAGCATACTCTTCCTCATTCTTGGAATAGATAAGGATGTCGTCACTAAAAACTACGATGAATTTGTTGAGCTCGGGCATGAATACCGAATTCATGAGATACATGAATTAGGCAGGGGCATTGGTGAGACCAAAGGACATGACCAAGAATTCATATAGTCCATATCGTGTGGAAAAGGCGGTCTTAGGAACATCGCATGGACGAATCTTTATCTCATGATATCCAGATTGAAGATCAATCTTTGAGAAGACTCTAGCTCCAGTTAATTGATCAAAGAGAACGTCGATGCGGGGAAGTGGGTATTTATTCTTAACAGTTACCGCATTGAGAGGTCGGTAGTCCACACATAATCTTAAACT
This sequence comes from Panicum miliaceum, assembly GCA_032594955.1. Classification (NCBI taxonomy): domain Eukaryota; kingdom Viridiplantae; phylum Streptophyta; class Magnoliopsida; order Poales; family Poaceae; genus Panicum; species Panicum miliaceum. The sequence goes on from CM064072.1 coordinate 9,640,090, forward strand.
GTCATCCTTTTTCTTTACAAATAGGGCCGGACATCCCCAAGGTGATGCGCTAGGATGAATGAAACCTTTGTCTAGTAGTTCTTGGAGTTGTGTTTTGAGTTCGGCCAATTCCTTAGGTGGTATCCTATAGGGTCTTTTGGAGATAGGTGCGGTGCCTGGTTGCAGTTCAATAACGAACTCAATGTCCCTATCTGGTGGCATTCCTGGCAAATCGTCCGGAAAAATATCGGCATACTCGTATACCACTGGAATGTCTTCTAGTTTGATTCCTTCCATCACGAAAGCACAAGAATTCGTGCACTCCTGGAATGGTAGGTAAAGGGTAATGGCTCCGTGACTAGGTGAATTTATTTCAACAGCACGGGAAGAAAGGTCCAGTGTGACTCCGTATATAGTCATCCAATTCATTCCTAAAATAATATCCATGCCTTCAAGGGGTAAGAGAACAAGGTCCGTGTTGATGATTTTACTACCCAATTTTATCGGTACCAGCCTTATTATTTGGTTGGAAGCAATTTTTCCACCCGGTGTTGATATCATATATGACCCTTTCGTGTGACAAACATCCAAGCCTACTTTTGCACCAAACTTTGCACTAATGAAACTATGTGTTGCACCAGAATCAAACAATATAACTACAGGATTGTTGTTAAATTGAGAATGTACGTGTCATTAATTGTGCACCTTTAGGGAGCGCTTCAAGATGATCAATCTGTCTTTTGCTCTTGTTCCTCTGTCTTTTATGCTTGTTCTGATGGGTTGGGCTAGAACCTTGGCCCTGATTTGGCTGCCTAGGCTGAGGGCATTCTCGAGCAAAATGGTTAGCACTTCTACAAATGAAGCAATGGTTTTTGTCACTTGGACGACCGGGCTGTTTGTTATCTGAAGATATCACTACTAGCATACCTAATGAACCTTGGGTGTGGTGCATTTGGCATGGTCTATCTTTTCCTGAATAGGTGAGCGAGTTCGTGTTCGTAGGACTGTGCCGGCGTCAGCAGTTCTGCTAACTTGACGTTGACCTCGTGGGATGAATTCTGTGCAGGTAATTTCCCATCCAGTCAAGTCTATACCGCATGGGTCATGCTTGAGAGTCCGACACTTTTCTTGGTGATCCTTAAGTTTCATCGGAAGTTTTGATGGGGGCAATAAGGAGTCTGAGTAAACGTCTCTTGTGTTCATCATCTTGTTATTGGGCTCTGGATAGCCTGCAACCTCAGGATGGTGGACATTACACCCATCCCCTTGATGGTGTTGTTGCTGCAGGTATTGAAAAGTCGCTTGCTACCCCTTGACAAGCTGACGAAGCAACTCGGTTTGAGCGGCCATTACTTCCACTAAACAAGGTGGTGGTGGTGCCTGTGGTTGGGATCCACTAGCACTAGCACCAAAACCATCCGGGTTACCACGGGTTGCTCCAACCATCTGAAAATGTGAATGTTTATCATGAGCAACGTGATCCATATTACTTCCATGATTCAAAAGGATTAGCGTGGAAAAGTAGACTTCCGAAGATCAGGGATAGAATCGTGGGCATAAAACTGTCTGCCATAAGAAATTTATAACTCCTGTTAGGTTCATCCAAAATTTCTCACATTTTGGCAGTGGGTAGGGAATTTAGAGATGTGCAACTTTGGTATTCAGCTTAGACGCTAAATTGATGGCCAAGATGGTCGAAAGATTCGCTCTTTGCTTCGCTGATTTGGCTGTTTTTCAGCAGAACGAGTTATAGTATCTTGCCTATAACTCAAACTAGCAAGATCCAATAGTGCTGAAATTTTGTGGGAACCTAGATCACAAAATTCAGGACAAGTTTGGTATTCAACACTCAGTCCAAAAATGCCAAGAGACAAGGGTAAAAATTCCGACAAGTTTCTGCAATCGCAGATTGAACTGCTTTCCAATATCACAATCAAACCACCAAGTTTTTAGCCATGGCCTACATGATTAGAGTATCCAATGGTCAAGTTGTACTCATCACAATACTCAACTCTTAGTTAGCCTATTACAACACTTGCCAAAAGTTAGGCTACACTATCGAGGAGTATATGCAAAAGTCCTCCTAGGTCATCGGCTAGAAGTCATCGAGGTTGTTAACGGACGACTCGTTGTGAGTAGGAGAGTGAGCTCCCATCGGAGGTGGCTATAGTGCCTCACCCTAAAAGTCCATTCCTGAAACACCATCAATCTCCTGTGGCTCCTCCTCATCTTCCTCCATAGCCACCACGTCGGGAGGGGCATTCTGATCATGGTGCTACGGAATGTGCTCATTAGTATCCTCCAACTCAAGGTTCAGATCATGGAGCTGCTCCTCCAAGTGTGTTATTGTTGACGCCAGATTTTGACACGTGTTGAATCAGCGTCAGAAGAAGAGGTTGGCCGATGCGGCAGATCTAAAGGCTACAGTGGAGAATCGGCCGATTGAGGTTACAGTTGGGAATCGGCCGATTGGCGATGCGACTTGTGCCAACAGGTTGGAACTACAACAGAGGATCCCGGTCAAAAGTAGCCTAATGTTGGTCAACGGAGTAATGCTGAATCGGTCGAGAAGAAAATGAAAAGAGTCCTAATTGGATTAGGACACAGCGGCAGAAGATTCTGCGGGAGTCCGTTTCCTTTATTAAGAATATTATAGATATAGCAGTTTTTCCGTTTAAAATAAGATTGTAACAAGTCGTAATCGACCAGGAGTCCTGGTTTTAGGGTATAAATAGGAGTCGTCAGGGCTTTGTGAAATATCAACACATCAATCAACAAAACACTTCTACTTCTTCCTAGTACTTTACTTTCAAGTCGGCGACTTCGCCAATACTTTTTCTTCTTTCACGAGTTCGTACGGATTGGCAGGGCTACATCAACTTGATCTCCGGCCAACTGGTAGGTTCCGCTTATCGAGTAACATCTGAGCTTTAACTATGGGCGCATCGCTGTGGTTTCGTTTGGATTTATTCACCAGTTATCGATATTTACTAGAATTATAGGTTTTGCCTGTTGTTCTAGTATTATCACAAGTTATCCAGCTTGAAATTGGAGTTATCGGCTTTATCATTGCTCTTCCTCGTTCATTGTCGTATAGCCGATTAGATCAATTTCAAGTGTTGCATCTGTAATAGTTGTTTAAGTCGCTCCAGCAGCTTTCTTTACAATTATTACGTGATTATCGGCTGATCCATAGCGGATCATCTTCATAGCAAATCGGCCGATTCGCCGACGCGCTCCCAGGGACGGATCGGAACCCCAGCCGATCGGGACGTCCTGAATTTAATACTCTTATTTCCTTGTCAATCAACAGGTCAGATTGACTGGCACGCCGCGCGAACCGCACCAGGGAAAATAACCCGAATAGGAGCTAAGCAGATTCTCCCGGGTCGTGTGTCCGACGCTGAAGACCATCGGCCGATTCCTGGCCGATTTTAACGCCAACACACTTTTGGCACGCCCAGTGGGACAAACTTCAAGATCCGACATGTCGAAGAACGCAGAAGTTTCCGAAAGCAACATCATTGAGATCACAGAAGCGGATCTCAAGGACGACCAGAAGGAAGAATTGGCTACACATCTAGAAGATTACAAGAGGATGTATCTGCAGTCGTTCAGTCGTACCAGAAGCGGGGAGGCTGTCAAGAAAGCTCCTCTTCCAGTTCCCCGCCATATCACTATTGCTGAGGATTCGGGCAAGATTTCCGATATGATCCAACAGTCCGTCTACCAGGCGTTCATCGACCAATCCTCGGTGATGACCAATACGGTATATAATGCCGTTATCAGCTCTTTGGCCAGCGGAGTAGTTCAAGAACATCAAGGGCCAGCGTATGCCCCGCTGATTGCACTTCCAGCCAGAAGCCGACATCGACGCAACGCGAGGGATACAACACTCCGTTGCCTCCAGTGTCTCCAAGGTATAACGGTGCACCATGTTTCCAATCTCAAGCACCGCTTCAGCCTGTCCAGATTGCTTCCGTGCAATCATTGCCCACAAAGCCGTTGTTTCTCAAAGGGTACGTTAACGGACGACCCGTTACCAGACTACTAGTGGATGGAGGCGCCGCAGTCAACATCATGCCGTATGCCATGTTCCGCAAGTTGGGCAAAAGCGATGAAGACCTAACCAAGACGGACATGATGCTCAAGGACTTCGAGGGCAACGTGTCTCCCGCCCGTGGAGCGCTCTGCGTCGACCTCACCATCGGCAGTAAGACCCTTCCTACTACCTTTTTCGTTATTAATGGTAAGGGATCCTACAACATGCTGCTTGGTCGCGACTGGATACATGCGAATTGCTGTGTCCCATCTACAATGCACCAATGCCTCGTGCAATGGGTCCGCGACAGCACAGAGATAGTCACCGCCGATTCCGCCTACAGCGTCGCAGCGGCCGACACGCAACAATGGAGCTGTGAACACGTGAGGTGTATATATGGCAGGACTTGGGACACTGATTTCCTGAAGGTGTCCGGTTTCGGTCTACAGCCGATCCAAGCAGTCGGCTCTGAAAATTCAGAATACATGGATCAGTTCATCCGAGAAGATGGAAAGCTTGGGCATGGGTTTACGTCGGCCGATTCATTAAAGATGGTGGATTTGGGAGATAGTAGCAAGCCAAGGCCGACGTATATTAGTGCTAGCTTGGATCCTGGATACAAGTGTAAATTGATAAGTTTATTAAAAGAATTCAAGGATTGCTTTGCTTGGGAATACCAAAGATGCCTGGTCTAGACCAGTCCATTGTTGAACACCGGTTACCTATAAAATCAGGATATCGGCCATATCAGCAGCCTGCACGACGGTGCAATCCCAAAATTCTACCTGATATAAAGGCCGAGATCACAAGATTGATTGAAGCAGGATTTATTCGGCAGTGTCGCTACGCTGAATGGATTTCTAATATTGTACCTGTGTATAAAAAGAATGGAAAATTGCGCGTGTGCATCGATTTCAGGAACCTAAATCAGGCCACACCAATGGATGGATATCCGATGCCAACGGCCGATGTCTTGATAGATGCTGCCGCAGGACACAAAGTCATCAGTTTCATGGATGGTAATGCGGGGTACAATCAAATATTAATGGCCGAAGAGGATATTTCCAAAACGGCTTTCAGGTGTCCGGGTCACCTGGGTTTATTCGAGTGGGTTGTAATGACCTTTGGGTTAAAGAACGCCGGTGCTACATATCAGCGGGCCATGAACTATATCTTTCACAAGCTCATTGGTGCATCGGTGGAAATTTACATCGACGATGTTGTGGTCAAGTCAAAAGGTCATCAGGAACATCTAGCCGATTTACAAGACGTACTGGAGTGCACAAGGAAGCATGAGTTAAAAATGAACCCGAACAAGTGTGCATTTGGTGTATCGGCCGGGCAATTCTTAGGATTCATGGTCCATAAGCGCGGGATAGTGGTCAATCGGAAGACCATAGACGCCATCAACAAAGTTGTGGCCCCATAGAATAAAACTAAGCTATAGTCCCTCATCAGCAAGGTCAATTTTATCAGAAGATTCATATCCAACCTGTCCGGGCGTATTCGAGCTTTTACTCCTTTGTTGAAATTGAAGCCCGACCAGGAATTTGTATGGGGAGAAGAACAACGCAGAGTGTTGGAAGATATCAAGCAATATCTGATTTCACCTCCGGTGTTAGTCCCGCCACAGCCTGGTGAGCCGTTCAAATTATACTTATCAGCTGATGAACAAGCTATTGGATCGGCGTTGGTACAGGAGTTCGAAGGGAAAAAACGAGTGGTATATTATGTCAGCAGAAGACTCCTGGACGCTGAAATAAGATATTCCCCGGTGGAGCGGCTGTGCTTGTGTCTATACTTCACGTGTACCAAGCTCAGGCACTATTTGTTATCGGCAGAGTGCATAGTTGTATGCAAAGATGATGTGGTGAAATATATTCTATCATTGCCGATTTTGAAAGGACGAATTGGAAAATGGATCCTGGCTCTGTCAAAATTTGACTTAAGGTACGAATTGGCCAAAGCTGTCAAGGGTCAAGTCATGGCCGATTTCGTAGCTCAGCATTGCGGACCAGAAATTGCTGTCATTGAACCGGTTCCATGCACTGTATATTTCGATGGTTCTTCGTGTGGGGCCGGATCGGGAATCGGCATCGTTCTTGTATCGCCTCGGGGGACAAGTTATGATTTCTCTCTGCCGATAGAAGCATCCGCAACCAATAACCAGGCGGAATATCCAGCCATTCTAAAAGGTATCCAATTATTAAGGGAAGTCAAAACTGATGCAGTCGAGATTTTTGGGGATTCCATGCTCATCGTAGATCAGTTAACGGGGAGATCTGAATGCAAAGATGATATCTTGAGGATTTATTATGAAGATTGACTCTAGCTGCTAAAGGAATTCAAGTCTGCAATAATTGAGCACATCCCCAGGAATTATAATGAAGAGGCCAACAGGCTGGCCCAACACGCGTCCGGATATCAGCCGATTCATGGGGCTATGATTTTGGAGCTCGCGGCCGATGACTGGCGAAGGGAAATCGCCGATTACTTGAAGGACCCCTCCCAGAAAGTGGATCGGCGAGTACGTTTTCAAGCCACAAAATATGTGTTACTTGAAGATGATTTATTTTACCGGACGATTGATGGGGTTCTTCTCAAGTGCCTGGGAACAGAAGAAGCAAAGGTCCTGATGGGGGAAATCCATGAAGGCGTATGTAGAGCCCATCAATTGGCTCATAAGATGAAGTGGATGATCAGAAACAATGGGTATTATTGGCCAACGATTCTTGAGGATTGTTTCAAATATTATAAAGGATGCCAAGACTATCAGAAGTTTGGCAATGTACAATGCGCGCCAGCATCGGCTATGAATCCAGTAATCAAGCTGTGGCCGTTCAGAGGTTGGGGAATAGATCTCATCGGACAGATTCACCCTCCATCAAGCAAGGGGCATAAGTTTATATTGGTAGCCACCGATTATTTCACTAAGTGGGTGGAGGCAGTTCCGTTAAGGACCATGACATCGGCCGATATGATCGAATTCGTTAAGAACCATATTGTTTATCGATTCGGTATTCCTCAGACTATGACAACTGACCAAGGAACGATGTTCACCTCTGGAGAATTTGGGGAATTCGCCACCGATATGGGGATTAAATTATTAAATTCTTCTCCATACTATGCTCAAGCCAATGGCCAGGCCGAATCGTCCAATAAGGGGATAATCAAGTTGATCAAGAGGAAGATAGAGGAACAACCCAAAAAGTGGCACATGTCTTTGGTTGAATCTCTATGGGCTTACAGGATGGCTTGCCACGGAGCCACTAAGATAACTCCTTATCAGCTGGTATATGGTCACGAGGCAGTCCTGCCTTGGGAATTAAGGATGGGGTCAAGGCGTATATCGCTTCAAGATCAGTTGACGGCCGATGATTATTCCTTCCTCATGAAGGATGAGCTCGATGACTCGGCGGGTCAGTGTTTGAGAGCCTTGATTAGCATCGAAGAAAACAAGAAAAGGGTGGCCAGATGGTATGACAAAAAGGTCAAGGTTAAACAATTCTCCCAAGGAGATTTGGTATGGAAGTTGGTGCTGCCGATAGGGTCTAAGGATCCCAAATTCGGTAAATGGTCGCCTACTTGGGAAGGGCCGTATAGAATCGGCCGATGTGCTCCGGGAAATGCATATATTCTAGAAACTATCGAAGGGGAAGAATTCCCAAGAGCTTTAAATGGACAATATCTGAAGAGGTACTATCCAAACATTTGGGTAGATGCATAACTTGTAGTAAGATACATCAAGACAACATGGCCGACTTCTATCGGCTTTTGCCTATGTAGCCGATGCAGGAATGACATCGCCTTGAGGAGGAAAATATTTTCCGTTTGGTCTGACCAATTCATTATTCGATGAAAACAACAGAGCACATGGCCGACATGGTACAAGTCGCCCTTAGAATAAAAATACCAATATATTTATTGATTACGCTTTCTCTTGATTTCTCTCTCGATCCGGCCCAATTCTATCAGAAGGCGGGTCCTATTCTCCTTCGGATTCTCCATGGTGGCTTCAGTCTCAACTTGATGGCATAGTTCTATCAGGAGGCGGGTCTTCTGCTCCTCCGGATTCTCCATGGCGGCTTCAGTCTCGACTTGATGAGGGAGTGGAGGACTCTTTTCAGATGGTAGTCGCTTGGGGACTAGGCAGTGAGCGTCTATAAGGTCCCAATACTTCTGGATAACAGCAGGAACATGATCTTTAAGTTCTTCAGAATGAGCTCTTATCAGATCTATGTCTGCCTCCGACAGTGGTTTGTCTGAATGCATAACTTCGATCGCTCGTTCCAGACTGGGACTGAGGTGTTTTGACTAAACAGAGATGAAAAGCTACCCAACATCATAGCGATTGAGATGTCAAGGGGAGAAACAGAGGAAGGTTCGTACCTGGTTGACAGAGGACGAAGAAGAAGAAGACATCTTGATGTTCAGTTTGGGAGAATAAAGATCCAATTGTTGGAGGGAGAGAAGATGGGTAAGGCATATGCCTCTGGAGATGGTGTGGGATCTCGTACTTATAAAGAGAAGGAGGTAAAAAGATAGTGGGACACGTCCTATCGGAGTAAAAGAATTCATAAATGCAAATCTGCCAAAGGAAGTGGTCCAGGATCAAATCGGCGTAGTGACATTAAAGGAGCATTAAATGTTTACAGCATTCTTTACAACCCAAGGAGGGCATCTATGGCCGCGATAGCTCGTTGCCTAATCTGATCGGCGAGTCTAATACTCTTTGGTCGTCGTCGGCCGATCCGGGAATTTTTGGCATATGGCGACGAAGTCTTATCGCTTCACAGGCCAAGTTCTGTCTTTCTTGTTTCAGCCCAATGATGACGGATAGGAGCTCTTGAAGCTTCTTTTCTTCAGCAGCTATGTCTTTGGTTACTTGCTCCATCTCTTTGGCTAGCTCTGCTCTCCTCTGTTTGAGGCGATCTATCGTGCCGACGATATCCGGGCGAGAGCTCTCGAGGAAGTTGATCCGTTGGTGTACCTCTTGGGCTCGATGCTTGTACGAATCGGCTTCCTCCCGTGTCTTTGCCAGCTAGGCACGATCGGCCATATGGCGCAGGTCCCTAAAAACTGAGGGTTGTATAGATTCTATATATGCAGCAGGTTCCAAGCTTTCTGTTGTTTCTTCCGGGATTCGGCCTTTGATGTCACTAAGAAGCCGCCGAATCGGTGAAGCATCTTCCACCAATCGGCCGATATCATCTCGGAGGAGAATCCGTATGCTCTCGAGCTTGGTGCGGACATCATCAGAAATAGAGCTCGACAGAACTTGGCGTGAAGCGATTTCTTCATCATCAGGCAAAGAGACCGCGAAGGAGAAAAGGCTGTTATTTGGAGTGTCTTGTTCCTGCGGAAGGATAAAGACAAGGATCAGATAGCAGTAAAAGGGGATCGGCCGATTCCAGTGATAAGTTTGTTACCTCCTTGAAGTGGATCTCTCTTGTTTGCGCCGATGGGAGTATCTCCCTCGTCTCAGGAACCGGCACAATCGGCTCGTCAGAGGAAGAAGACTCGACCACTATTAATGCTCTGCTTGGGCCAGCTTCCTGGAAAGGTATGACAAATAAATCCTGTGAGTATACTACGATAATTGAATAGGATGATATGAGATATTTGCCATACTTCTGTTGGTCCTTCGGCCGATGTTTGTTGAGGAAGTTCGACCGACGCACCCAAATCGGCCTGCATCAGAATCAGTTAGTCTTCTGAATATCGAGAAATTGAGTTAAGAGATTATCTACCTCGATGAGAAGGGTCGCTGGAGTTTCGGCTTCCGCTTGGGATGTGGCCGATTGCTGTGGGGACTGCACTGGAGCGGCTTGTGCAGCCTGGTAGAAGGAGGAAGTTAATATTGATAGAGTACTTAAAGACATGTGAGGTATGCGAGGTTACCTGAACAGCTTCCGCCAGCAGCGATGCCGCGGCTGATCCGACTTCTGCGGCAATTTGGGGATCGGCCATCTCGGTAATCGGCAAGGATGGAGGAATTGAAGTTTCAGCCAATACTACCACCGATTGGTCAGTCGGTCCGATGCGGGCACGCACTCGATGGCTTGTTGTCTTCAAGGTTGGCCTTTTTGGTGTTCGTTTCGATCGGTTGCTAGCGATGTCCTTGATGGTTGGAGCGTGATAGCAGATGAGTGGATATGACGTATACGGACGATCGCTCTCTATCGGCCTGCTGCTTCGGCTCCGCTTCGGAGGGACTTGGCTTTCAGACTGAAGAGATAAATACAAGTTAACAGTAAGAGGGTAGTATGGAAAGGGACAGTATTGAAATCGGCTGGGAGAAAGGACATACCGCTGCACTTGGATCGATGTTTTCTGGGTCCAGAATGTTGCAATATGTTGATGGGGATATGCAGAAGAGGTATTGTTTCCATTCTGCCCACCACAGTTTGAATTGCTGAACGGCAAAAGGGGCCACTGTCCAGTTGTTCAGGTCAATGGTGCTAGAATCTGGCACCAAGTTGCACAGTCGATTGTAATCGAGGCTCTTGGTCAGCTCATCTAGAAATTTTGCTTGACCGGCGAAGTAGACCCGAATCGGCAGTTTACCAAAGCCAAATTGCCTTGCTGCAGCCGATGGATTATAAAACTCATAGGTGGGGGAATCCTTTCAAGAGAAGAAATTGGCCGGTAGGATCCCTGGCTTGATCAGGATGTCCATAAGGTCACTGTCAAAGGTATGGGAAGATGAGTCGTAGCAGACAGGAAGCTCGAAAATCGGCCCTACTGTCTGATATGGATACCAACTGATCGTCTCTTCACTGAAGCCGTTGTAGAAGCATCTGAAGTATTCGGCCGTTCAGGCAGCAGTGAATTGATAGCCAGGGAAGGCCGATACCGCTTCTCCAAAAGATGTGTAGCGTCGTCGGATGGTTGGGTTTTCCTCTGACTCAATGTTAGGGAAAGTCTTGGTCTCTATTTGTTGCTGGGAGACCTTGCTCATATATAAGTTGAGCCAGAGAGTGATAAACCACCAGGGACCGCCAGGATTCCCAATCGGCTCCCCTTTTGACAGTCGGACGCCGATTTGATGCATCATGTGATAGGCTGATCCCAACAGATGCTTTCCAAGGGGAACGGCCGATCCTAGTGATAGAGCTTCTGCCAGGGCTTGGGTATTAGAAGAAGGGCCAACTGCTGTGCCATAGAAAAAATGTTTCTCCAGCCACATCATCAGAAATGTTGTATGTTCTCTCTCTGAAACTGTCCCAGTCCTCATATTCTTACTGATATACCCCTTCCATCCGCCGATTCCTTTGGTTTCTAGCCAATGAGATGGTTTGATCAGATAGTCAAAGGGGGTATCAGAAGAGGAGATGTCAAGGCCGGTCAACAACAGGACATCGGCCAAAGTTGGAGTCATGGGTCCATGTCCAAAAAGGAACGCATTGAGTGCGTCGGACTAGAAGTAAGAAGTTGCTATTACCAAGGGCTCGTTTTTCTCCATCTGGGACAGAGAGAGGTCTATGCACTGGCCGATTTTCAGTTCATCCCATTGAACTCTCCTAGACCTGGCTACTCTATGGTACCATTCTCTCCAGCCAGGGGTCTCATTCGGCCAAGACCTAAAGGCGCCTGCCCACTGACCTAAATCCATGGGCGATTGCTTGAAAGGAATTCTGTGAGTCTCTAGGTTGATCAAGTCTATTGGATCTGGATTTCCCATGGGGCCTAAGCAGACGAGCTTGGAGGATTCGGAAAGAGGGATAGTGATATGGTGCCAAAATGCCTAAAGAGAAGGAAAAAGGGAGAAAACTGAGAATGGGCCTAGGAAATACTTGAACAGTAGAAGAGCAAAAGGGGAAAAATTTTGGATGATTACCTCCGGGATGAAGCTCATCGTCGCCGATGGAGCCGCCAGTTGAGCCGCCGATGGGGCCGCCATCGCTGAGGGGGTTGCCGATAGAGCCTCCGTGGTTGGAGAGGTTGCTGATGGTGCCGCCATTGGGAGGTTGGAGCAGGTCGCAAGCGAGATCGCCGGAGGGAGCGGTTGGAGGTCGAGAGGGCTCGGGAAGAAGATGAACAGTGGTTCGTTGGAGGAAAATACTAGGCTCGTGAAGAAAAGTGGGCGGAGAATGCCAGTACTTAAGGATAATCTGAGAGAGAAAGGGTAAAGGTGGGACTTTTGCCGCGCCGTCTACACCAATTCCAGGGGAACAGTCGTTTCGAGCGCCCGGTTCGAGAAAATTGCAATCATTATGTAGAAGACCGCGAAACGGAAGGAGATTTTTACTGCGCCCGTTTCGGAGAAAAGATTAAAGAAAAGAGTTTCAAAGTAAAAATTATGTTTTACTCTGAAACTGGGGGCCATGTGTTGACGCCAGATTTTGACACGTGTTGAATCGGCATCAGAAGAAGAGGTTGGCCGATGTGGCAGATCTAAAGGCTACAGTGGAGAATCAGCCGATTGAGGTTACAGTTGGGAATTGGCTGATTGGCGATGCGACTTGTGCGAACAGGTTGGAACTACAACAGAGGATCCCGGTCAAAAGTAGCCTCATGTTGGTCAACGGAGTAATGCTGAATCGGTCGAGAAGCAAATGAAAAGAGTCCTAATTGGATTAGGAGACGGCGGCGGAAGATTCTGCGGGAGTCCGTTTCCTTTATTAAGAATATTATAGATATAGCAGTTTTTCCATTTAAAATAAGATTGTAACAAGTCATAATCGACCAGGAGTCCTGGTTTTAGGGTATAAATAGGAGTCGTCAGGGCTTTGTGAAATATCAACACATCAATCAACAAAACACTTCTAATTTTTCCTAGTACTTTACTTTCAAGTCGGCGACTTCGCCAATACTTCTTTCACGAGTTCGTACGGATTGGCAGGGCTACATCAACTTGATCTCCGGCCAATTGGTAGGTTCCGCTTATCGAGTAACATCTGAGCTTTAACTACCGGCGCATCGCTGTGGTTTCGTTTGGATTTATTCACCAGTTATCGATATTTGCTAGAATTATAGGTTTTGCCTATTATTCTAGTATTATCACCAGTTATCCAGCTTGAAATTGGAGTTATCGGCTTTATCATTGCTCTTCCTCATTCATCATCGTATAGCCGATTAGATCTGTAATAATTGTTTAAGTCGCTCCAGCAGCTTTCTTTACAATTATTACGTGATTATCGGCTGATCCATAGCCAATCATCTTCATAGCAAATCGGCCGATTCGCCGACGCTCCCAGGGACGGATCGGAACCCCAGCCGATCGGGACGTCCTGAATTTAATACTCTTATTTCCTTGTCAATCAACAGGTCAGATTGACTGGCACGCCGCGCGAACTGCACCAGGGCAAATAACCCGAACAGGAGCTAAGCAGATTCTCCCGGGTCGTGTGTCCGACGTTGAAGACCATCGGCCGATTCCTAGCCGATTTTAGCACCAACAGTTATCATGTCATCTCTCTCACCCATGAGAGTGTCGTGCTCCTGAACTTGGCCCTGAAGTTGGCCAATCCGGGTGTCTCTGTCCTCAAGTTCCTCACTGAGCTCCTTAATCTGCTTATCTCTGGTATCTGCCATCATGTGGTAGGCCTGTGCAAGATCAGTGAGCTGCACAAGCGCCTGACTCTGGAGAGTCTGAAGTTGGTAGAGTGCATTCATGCACCGCATGGAGGTCTCGATGGTCTCCTGGGCATGAAAGTCCACCAAGTACTGTGAGTGCTGCACCCTGTTGAGCCAAAAGGGGTCGTTGCCCTGGGCAACAGGAAACAAACCAATAGGAGTGAGCGTGACGGCCTCGGGGCACTACGCACAGAAAGTGGTGAGCGCCCTCATGGCAGCAAGCTCCCAAGTATCGGCCAAACGGCAGCCAAAAACCTCAATCTCCAAGGCGGCCACTCCGGGTGTAGCGGGTGCGGAAAGATGGTCACGTTAACACGGCACTGGGTAACTCCATTCTCTGCAAACTCCAATCCGGTGTAACGTGGGGAAATTGGATAGAACGCGATGCGCAGAACATCCCACAAGATAGAGGGAAAGCCCTCCCAGTGGAGACACTGCGAGTGAACGCGTCCATCCTCATCCACCATCATGGCAACAGGCTCGGCCATCTGAACAAAAGATCAAATGGGTGAGATAGCGAAAAACCGTTCACAACACAGTGAACAGGTTCTGGACAGTGCACTAAAATAGCCATAACTTCAACAGTTCTTGTCCAAAAATTCTCAACTTTTAAAAGAACATTCCTAAGGTATTTGTGAACATCTTTGCTAGTCAACTCCAGAGCTAGATCAGACTCTAAGATGATCTTTCTCTTAAGGTTTTACTTTACTGTCTACCCAGAAATTTCAGTGAACAGTGGGCCAAGATTTCATGCACCAGGGAAAATCTACCCAGCAAAAAATTACCAAATTTTAACAGTAGCTGCCTGAGTAAATTTACAACAAGTTTTGTGTTGAGCACTTTTGCAGAAAACTGTAGTAAGGGGGCATAAAATTTTATGTGGCAGAACTGCTCATTTTGGACAGAAAACTGACATCTCAAGGTCTTTGTTGTTTCTCATTATCCATATGTTCAGAATTTTCATATTTAGACAGGAGGTAGAATACAAGTTTTGGAGCAAAACTTTCAACATGAACTTCTCCAGAAAGGATCATTTTCTAAGCTTAATAAATGCATCTTTTCAGATAAGGTAGATAATCCTTATGCAAAGACAATCGTGTGGGCGCATGAACCTTATCACTCTCAAGCATCACATTTTTAATTTTTGATTTATATAGTCATGATGCATGCATGTCCTATTCATCCTCATAAAATAAAATAATTGCCAAATAGCTTTGGTCTTACACAATACGTCTCTCACTATAATAGCTAGTCGAGGAATCTCTAGCCGTTCTTAAACTTATCGTAATCGCGGTTAGTGTACCTGCAGAAGATTGATATAGCATATATATATCCATTGAACCTTTCATGCCAGCACTCATGAAAGCGTCCGTATTCATTACCGTTCACTATAGAAATGGCATCCGTACAATTCCCACCGTACAGACGACGTTAGCATACGCCATCAAGATAGCGTATTCATGGGGGTACCGTCTTGAGACGGGGGTATGAACAACGATCGCCATACCCTGCGCCAAACCTTCTACTCCCAATATAATCAACTAATAGTTGGTATATTGGCAGCACCTCAAGTAAGCCACTACTTGAGGGCAGCGTTCGGCTCGCATCACCGATAGGAAGGCCAAGCTCTCTCAGTTGGCTGAGGATTCTTACCTTAGCGATGAGTGCGTCGTTACAGAATTTAAGGGTCGGTTGTGCATCAAAGTAAGTTTTGACAGAAAGTAATTTGCTGGAAGTCAGTTGATAGTATTCATAAGTTAGATAGCCACCTAGTAACTTTCCCATAATCCTTTAGGGCTTTACGAACTAGGTACCATCCTTAACGAACCAACGCATTTTCCAAACGCAATTTTGTGGCCAAGTTTTATAAAAATAAGTTTTTAAGGCTTGTTGCATTCTCTGGCGTATGCAATTCGGCTCTGATACCAGCTGTGGCAGAACCACCTGAATTAATCTGGCTCAAGCGCGCTAACCATCACCACAAGGGCAATCGGGGCTAACTCGCACTTCAAACGGAATAATCCATTGGTCTGTTGGGTAACCTCCCGATACAACCACGGTTTTTGCCGATCGAAACCACACATACATGTACTCACACGAAGGTGAACCCAGAGTATACAACATTCCACAAATTTTACACCACAGGGTTCATCACAAATTATTATTACAACAAAGTTCAAATTCGTAAAACAAGGTACTCAAAGTTCAAAATAAATGAGTTCTTCAGAGTTCAATGCAGCGGAAAAAAAATAATGACAACTACTCAACGATACAGAATGTCTCGATGAGGCCCGTACGAGACATCACTCGGCATTATCACCATTGGCCGGGGGCGTATCCCATTCCACCGACCAACAGGGAGGAAGGGTACACGGCCAAGTCAAACTAGCAATCATATCCTTGAAAGTCTCACCTGAAAACAAGTCACAAGTAAGACTGAGTATACTAATACTCAGCAAGGCTTACCCGACTAGTGGGATATACTTAGCCGACTCCTAGACATGCAAGGCTTTTGGCTTGAGGGGTTTGTTTTGCCGAAAAGCATATATAAGTAGGTCCTTACTTTCAAATTTTAGCTCCAAGTTCTAGTTTTCTTTAACCATTCTAGGTAAGCAACTATCCAATATCATACATGGTGAAAAATTATTTTTTCATCCAACAAGATTAATCATCATCATTGTTCCTCTTCTTACTCTATGTGGTAAAAGGGTCAAGCAGTCTCAATAACCGCGAGAAACGGACGATTCGAATCGAATTTCTTAACCTTGCAAGGGAAACCTAAACACACGTCACGTGGTTACTCACAGAGTCACACGTGCAACTTTTCCCTTCAATTCCCGCTTCACAGAACAGGCCCACCGTCCTCGACTACACGTCCCCATGGCCTAGCCATGGCGGCACATGCACCCGCCATTAGCTAGATGTGAACGAATTCAAGACGGTGGGGAGTATATTCCGGCCTCGGTTCAATCCAGTACTTAAGCTTACCGATTACCATATTCTCGGCATGTGGTTAGTACGTTCAAAGACTTAACCACCACTACCACACACTGCGACCTTCATTTTTCACTAAACCGACGGGGCCTCAATCATCAACATAAATATCGTACCATAGCCCCGTCCGTCGACCTTATGATTATAGCATGTAGTAAACATATTAACTCCTAAATTCTCGCGAGTGACGGGAAATCACTTGGCTTTTACCGGAGTCCTATTAGGATAGCATTCTATCGAACCTTACATCTAGTGTTCAGAGCATGGGTACCTAGGATCATGCGACTAAGTTTTTATTCAACTCCTATAAACTTAATGCACAAGTAAAGTAGAGTAATAAGTTGCATAAGTTTAGGAAAATAGGGTTCGTGCTTCGAGGCTTGCCTTCTTGGGTAAAGTTAGCCTGGGGCTCGTCCGAACTTGGGCTCGGGTCTTCGAAAGCTTCAGTTAGATTTGCTTGAGCTTCACGCTGTTCACTCTCGGACGCGGGCAACAGCTCGTACGTTCTGTCGGCGAGAGTAGTCGATTCTATATGAATGCACAAGTGTAAGTTATAGCAATGGTATATTATGATTATTGTCCTTCACGATAAAAGTTGCAGTCCACAAAACATCGATTTGGTTGTGAAGTTACTTAGTTAAGATTTCTTTGGGCAATTGTTAATAGAGTATAACTTAAACTATTAACTTCATTAAACAAGAAGGGGTTGTGTTATATTGGAAACTTAATTTTTCTAAGCACAACATGGATTAAACACCACTTCTGGACTAGGTAACTTCTGGTGATGAAATTTTTATTTAGAACACATTATGTAGAGACAAAAGCACTGTAAAAATTTTAGGCATTTTCACGTAGTAGAATAATTATGAAAAAGGTAAAACACAACCACTACTAGAACCTAGTTATTTTTATACAGAACAAATCATTCAAGTATTGACACCAAAAATTTTACAGGGAATTAATCTATCCATAGATATATTACTGTAAATTTTTTAGATTTTACTGTGCAAGATACAAAGCATAATAAATAGGACAAGATACACCCGCTCTATTAAGATTAATTTCTACAGGATGTTTTACAAGGTTTCTATGTATGAAACTTTTTATACAGCAAAAGCTACTCTAAAGTGTGCTACAGTAAAAAGTTGAACATTTTCCAAGCACAGAAACTAATTATTTGAATTAGTGCATTTCTCCTACCATAAAATTATATAAATAGGTTACAGAAAGGAAAAAGGTTCTAAACTTTTTCTGTGGTAATTAAGTTTCAATACAACAGCTCTGGTAAAGTTTCACAACAAGAATCACAATATAACAATAGTTATAATTTAGTTTTATTAATTCATGGCATAAACAAGGTTTAACAAAAAGTTTAGTTATAGATGGGTTTGGGCCTTAATATTTTTACACTAGCCTACAACTCAAGCAACCAATCTACTGTTAAATTTTCGGATTTAGCCTTTGGTACAACAGTGGGTACAATTAAAGTCTATTAAACTTTCCATTTAATTTAGAGCAAGATTTAGCAAGCGACTGAAGAAATGCGTGTAACAAAAGTTGTAGATTTTCATCTAAAGAATCGAGAACAGTTGTGTTTGTATTTTTCTGATTTTTCTACGATTTTATATGGATTTTACAAGTTCGCTGTTTTTGAATTCAAAGTTTAAACTTTCTTTTACAGAGGGGTCCCTGGAAACTTGCGTGCAGGCCCCTGGGAAGATTGCAATAAAAGCAATGTGCTCCCTGGCGGTGCTGGCATGTCGGCTGGCTAGATTCTGGCGAGGGGGCTCGTCGGCGGCCTCGGGATGGCCTTAGTCGGGGTTGGGGGTGGCCGGAGGTGGCTCGTCGGCGCGGAGCAGAGGGGCGGCGGCGAGGCGGAGCATCGGCGACGGTGCTCCGGCAAGGAGGGGAGGGTATGGGCTGGTTGATGAGCTTCGCGGAGTCGAGGGGAACCCGTTTTGAAGCTTGGCTTGGACGGAGGAGCTTCAGAGTGAGCTGTCCACGGAGCAGCAAGGGAGCGGCGGCGGCGCTGGCGGTGCTCCGGCGGTTGAGTTGGCCGGGGAAGAGGCCGGTGAGCTTTAGTGGAGGGAGGTCAAGCTCGCTGGGCGATGGGTTTGGGTAGTGGGAGGCTGGGGAGTGGGGCTCCACGGCCGGGTGGTGCACGGCAGCGGTAATGGTGGCGGCGGCGGCGTTATGGTGTCTGGGCGCGCGAGGGGGCTCAATGCGGTCTTTATGTAGACAGCAGAGAGGCAGAAGGAGGGGCAGGACTGGACTGTGAGACGCAGGCGCGGGCGGCACGACGGGAGCACGTGACTGGTCGCGGCGGGCGGCGAACAGAGCCGGCGCGGCGTGCGGCGGGCGCGGGCAGGGGATTGGGCGCCGAGGATTTGTCGTGGGGAGCGGGAGATCATGCGGCGTGCGGGTTGGGCGAGGAGCTGCAGCAGCTGGCTTGCCGGGCGGCGAGCGCGGCGACTGGCGGAACGCGGCGGAGACACGGCATGGCGCGGCTTGTCCACTGGGCGCGGCGGGCGGCGGGCAGAGGCGCGCGTCGCCGGCGTGCGCGTGGCGTGCACGGACTGGGGAGGAGCGCGGCGTGCGGGCACGGCCAGGCATTGGCTTGGCGCCTAGCGCCGTCAGGCATCGCCGGCCAAGTGGCCTGCGGCGACCGCGCGGCAGCGGAGGGTCGGGCGGAGCGAGGGTCTGGTGAAGCCGAGGGTCGGGCGAACGAAAGGGTCAGGCGAACGAAAGGTTCGGGCGAATGATGGGTCGGGCGAGCGTAGGGCCGGGCGAACGATGCGTCGGGCGAGTGTAGGGTCGGGCGACGCAAGGGTCGGGCGAGCGGCTGCGCGTCGGAGGGTCGGGCGAAGCGAGAAGAAGGGTCTGCAATGTAAATAGAAGGAAAAGGCAGGGGCTGGTTTGCAAATCCAAGTGTTTCTCAACCTTTCGTGTTGCAACTCAAAAATCCTTGAACACGAAAGTTGTTCAAAATGAAAAGTTACACAAGTTTTGTTTCAGGACAAAGTTCATTTGAGTTGTAGTTTAAAAGTTATTTTTTAAAAAAAAACTCGAAAGGATAATTCAGAGCGCATGTCATTTCCTAGGCAAAACTTTGCATTCTCTCCTAGGCTTCAACTAGACTTTTGATTATCAAGTCAATTAACGATACGCCTATTCAATTTTGTAGCCATGGTAGTATCGATGTGAAAGTTATTTAAATGGCTTGATTAAAGTACATGTACTTATGCACATATACACAACTATTTTCAATTCAAGGCAAATCCAATTTATAACTCATTTCATTGAAACTTTTTCTTAATTATTTATGCACCGTGTTAAGCTAAAGAGGCTTATTTCTTAAATTAAACAACTGAGGTCTTATAGGGACTACATTGCAATCGCCAAGTTCTTTTTAGGGTCCTTGCTGCTAGATCCAGGGACCTATTTGCGAGAATCCGAGTACTTTTATTTTCAAGAGGCTGTCACTTATAAAATCAATCTAAAATCATAGAAACTCAGAAAAATGCAAACTAAAATTTGTTGTGACCCTCTTGATGATCCGACTACTTTTGCACAGATCGATGACCAGTTACAAACTAAAAATTGATCTAAAATAAATCTTATTTTAAATAGCCCATAAATGTATCTCTTGATCTAGGATAGTAATGTGGATGATTTTTGGACTGTAAGCTAGTCTCTGCTTCGTAAGGCTTGTGTAAAAATCTCAAGGCTAGAACAAAGCTCTACGAGTAGTTTTTGTTTGATCTTGTTTGATGTGCTATTTTGTTAGAAATATTTTTTCATGCTGTTCTACTGATATGTTAGGGTTGAAACTTCTACAGTAGAGTAATCTTGATGCATAAATGCTATGGACAAAGTTTGGAACCTTTTACTTCTGTGTAACTTGCTCATATGTTTTTAGTTAAGAAAAAGTATATTAAATCAAAGTAACTAGTTCTGTTGCTTCGAAAAATAAGAAATTTTAACCAGAGACTACCTTTAAGTAGACTATCATTTTGGAAAAGTTTGAGACACAAACACTTTGTGGAACTACCTGTAGAAACAAATCTTGATTGATGTAGATGTATATTGACTTATTTTCTATAATCTGTATCTTGCACACTAAAATCTGAAAAATTTACGATAGACTCACTATGAGTTTAGGAGATCTCAGTAAAATGTTGAGCACCAGTTCTTGCCTTGTTTGTTCTATATAAATAGATCTTGATCCTAGTAGTAGCTATTTAATATATTTTTCATGATTAATCTGCTAAATGAAAATGGCTGAAAATTTTCAGTGAGTTTGTACTTAAGTAATGTACTCTGCATAAAAATCTCAACACCAGAAACTCTGTCTACGAGTAGTTTTAATTTAATCCATGCTTACTTTTGAAAAATGGCCATTTATGAAATGACAAAACCACTCACTTACTTAATGAAGTTAGTTAATCCAGATACTACTTGATAAATGACTGCCCAAGGAAAATAAAATGAAGTGCTTTACAACTTAACTTGAGTTTTGTTGAATTACAACTTTACAGTGAAATAGTTATTTATCTTGTACCATTAAAACCACTCATACATATGCATTCATATAGAATCGATGACTCTCGCCGACGGAACCTACGAGCTGGTGCCAGAGTCCGAGAGTGAGCAGTGTGAAGCTCAAGTTAATCTAACTGAAGTTGCTGAAGACCTGAACCAAAGTTCGGAAGAGCCCAAAGCTAGCTTTGCTCAGGAAGGCAAGCCCCGGAGCATAACCCCTACTTTTAAACTTATGCAACTTTTATTTATATCTGGTATTGTGTATTAAGTTAGTAGGAGTTGACTGAACACTAGTCTGTATCGGTCGCTAGATTGTCGTGCTAAGGAGACTCCGGTAAAAGTCGAGTGATTTCCTGTCACTTGCGAGATATAGGAGTTGCTTGTTTTACTTATGTTGGAATCATAAGGTTAACGGACGGGGCTATGTTACGATATTCCTGTTGATGATTGAGGCCCTGTCTGTTTAGCAAAAATGCTAAGGTCGTGGTGTGTGGTGGTGGTGGTTATGTTTTTGAACGTACTAACCACATGCCGAGAATATGGTAATCGGTAAGCTTAAGTACCTGATCGGACCGGCGAGTGGACAATATCCTCACCCTCTTGACTTCGTTCCCATGGGCACATGGTGAGTGCAAGACTAGCCATGGCCTAGCTTCGTTCCGTGGTTCGTGGACCTCTGTACTTGAGGGCGGTGGCCCTAATCCACAACCCGGGAAGAAAGGGGAAAAGTTGCACGTGTGACTCTGTGAGTAACCATGTGATGTGTGTTTAGATTTCCCTTGCAAGGTTAAGAAATTCGATTCGAATCATCCGTTTCTTGCGGCCATTGAGACTGCTTAACCCTTTTACCACATAGAGTAAGAAGAGGAACAATGATGATTAATATGGTTGGATGCTCAGTTAATTCTTTTTCCACCATGCGTGAGGTTCCAAGCCGCTCTTAACCGTGAGCACGACTGATACATCAGTTTTCACTCTGCAGAGGTTGTACACTTTACCCACAACTCGTGTTTCCCTTGATGCCCGGGTTTGCAAGGCCCTTAAAAACTTCCGAGGTGAGTGGCAGGGATTCACTACGAGGCCTTTACAAAGATTCCCTAACTTATGACAATCCGCTGAGGTTTCAAGTCAAAGTGGTGATAACCCTCCCTAATGAGAAAGTGCCTTAGCCAAGGACCACATATCATAAAGCCTCAAGAGGACCGAGCTATACCCCGACGATGCAACCCCTCTTGCCCTTTCGGTAAGATTATCGTAAGCTAAGGTTTCTAATTAATTAGCCAAGATCAGAGCCATGTAGTATTATGGTTGCACTGTTTTCCTGGGTGGTTCTCCATGTTCCAATTAATGCAATGATCTTATAATTATCACCATAAAGGTATTCCAAAACATGAAGTAGAACAAGTGTAGCATTGTTTCCAGGTTATCCAACCAAAGTCTAAGTTAAAAGCAACTAGCGTAGCTACAACATAAAGTAAACAACCCAGGTTTAATCAAGGAATTTCAAAAGAAACTAGGCATATCCTTAAGTTGGGATCCATCATATTATAGACACATGCATGCATATAAAGTAAATGTGTGTATTTAGAAGTTATTAAGACCGAAATATGATCAAGGACCACTTGCCTTCTTCAAAGAACTGCTGCTGCTCAGGGGCATCTTCAAAGCCTTGCTCTTGCGGACCCTCGAACTGCGCACCGTCTAACGCAACACATAGGTACGTACAAACAAATAAGTACAATAAATAAGAAACACCAAGCAATATAAACAGAGCAAAACACTATTACAAAGCTACTGTATACGTCGCAAGGATCGAGTGAGCGTGAGAATCGATGAAAATGGAGTTAAAACGGAGAAGTTATGGCTAAAACATGATTCCATGGGCTTATTTGTAGAAGATTTGAAACTAGAAGGGCTCTGGACAAAGAAACCGAGGGCTAAAGCATAGTTAAACTTTAGATCTAGAGTTTACATTGAAAAACAGAGGGGCTAGGGATGGCGGGTTCTATTTTAGAAAAGGATAGGGGCTTAAACAGAAGAAAAAGGATCTACTCGTGAATAATTTTGAACAGTCGTGGACTGCGGATTGATTTTGATAAAACTCAGGGGCTAAAGCACAAAAGATCCTAGGGTTGATCGGTACGGGGTTGTTTGACCTCGGTCTAGATCTAATCTAGACCGTGGGATCTAGATCGGACGGCCCGGGAACGGCTGGCGGCTCGGAGTGGCAGCGATGGACGCCGGCGGCGGGGCTCGCCGAAGAATCGCGTAAACCGACGGCTAGCGGCCACGATTTCGACTCGGTTTTGGCCTGGGAGAAAAAGGGTGAGGAGGGGAACTCGTTTAGGGGCTTGAAACGGAGCGCCAGGAATCAGGGAAGGCGGACGGCGGCGAGGTGCGGCACGGTGGCGACGGCGAGCAAACACCGCGGCGGGAAGGGGAGAGAAAGGGGGAGAGCAGGCCGTCGAGGATCCTCACCCCAAGGCGGAACTCCGGCGGCGGCTTGCGCGGCTAGTGTTCGCGAGGCGAGGGCGGCGGCTGCGGGTTAGGGGTTCAAGGGCACGGGGTGGCGGCTTTATAGGGGCGACCAATATGCCTCGGCGTGCGGGCCAGGGGCACCGCGCGGGCGGGGCGGCGTCGTGCCATGGCCGGACTCGGGCTTGAGTCCGAGCCTGGCTCGAGGTTGGGGACGGCCCCGAGGGGCGGAGCCCGCCTGACAGTGAGGGGGAGAGGGAGAGGAGAGGGAGGCGCCGGGTTGGGCCGGGAGAGAAGGGGCGGTGCGGCTGGGCCGACTGGGCTGCGTGGGGAAGGAAAAGGAGAAAAAGAAACCGGCTGGGCTAGGCCTCGTGGGAGAAAAGGAAAGGGGGAGAAAATAAAGAATGGGCCGGCTGGGCTGCGGGAAAAACAAGAGAGAGGAGGGAAGAAAAGAAGAAAATGGGCCGGGCCAAAAGTGTGACACCTCAGGTGTTTAATTTGCTAAACAAGTCTCGTAAGCATAACAATATGCATAAATAACTAAGAAAAATTTAAAAGAAATGTATCATAATTTGGTTTTGCATTTATATTGAAAGTATGTGTATATGTGCATGAGTACATGTACTTTAATCAAACAAATTAAATAACTTTAACATTGATGCAAATATGACTACGAAATTGAATAGGCACATCATCAGTGACATGATAAATAAAAGTCTAGTTGAAGCCTAGGGGAGAATATGAAGTTTTGCCCATGAAATGACATGCCATCCGAATCAAGCATTTAGAGTTTTTGAAATAACTTTTGAACTATAACTCAAATGAACTTTGGCCTGAAACGAAACTTGTAGAACTTTTCTTTTTGAACAACTTTCATGTTCGGAGAAAAATGAGTTGCAACACAAAAATTTGAGAAACACTTATTTTTGCAAATCGGCCCCTGCTCTTTTTCTCCTTTTCCACTCAACCCCCCTCCCTTCCCCTGCTCTGCCCCGACCGCCCAGCAGAGCCCGGCCGCCATGTCGCTGGCGATGCCTGGCCGGCGCTAGGTGCCAAGCCAGTCACCTGCCGAGCCTCCCGGCAAGCCAGCTGCCGCAACCGCCTGACTAACCCGCGCCCGCGCGATCCCCCCCTCCCACACGCCAAATCTCCGGCCACCAACCCCGTGCCGCGCCGCTGGCACGCGACATCGCGGCCCGCGCACCACCCACGGCAGTCAATGCCGCTGCCCGCCTTGCCTGGTGCATCCACTCCCTGCACGCACGAACGCGCTGCCCTACACGCCACTACCTACACAGCCCCGCACGACACGCTGCTCCGCCGCACGCCACGCCGTGCCTCTGCTCGCCGCCCACGGCGGCCAATGCCGCATCCCCGCCTGTCCCGGTCACTCTCCCCAGTCCCGGCATCCCCAGCTGTAACACACAAAATATAGGAGTTGAAACTTTTAAAAGTATTTTCATAAAAATCATAAATTAAAATTGTGCATGCATCTTTATTTCTTTTCTTCTCCTATTTCTTTCTTACAGCCAGCCCAATCCTTCTTCTCTACTTCTTCTTTTTCTTTTCCCGCGGCCAACCCAGCGGCCGATTTCCTCACCCGACCCTTGCTTTCACCGACAACTAGGACCCACCTGTCGGCGCCTTCTTCTTCTTTCTTCTTTCCTTACCCAGAGTCCAGAACGACTCCATGCTGTTGTTCGCACCCTTCTTTCTTTCTTCTTACCCGAGTCCTAATCGATTCCGCAACACCGCCTTCCTAATCCCGGCCGATCCGCCCCTATAAAATCCTGCCAAAGCCCCGCTTTGCAACCAGAGCCAGGCTCAAATCTTTTCCTCTACGCAACATTGTCGCACGCGGCTGGAAGTTGCACCTTGGAGGAATGCCGCCGTCCTGTGTCGCCGATTCTCCATCGACTCGCCGATCTGCAGTTTCTCCGCCGTCATCAACTCCCGCCAGAGCTCTGCGAATTGGTGAGCATCAAGCCAACTAGATTCCCCTCTCTCTTTTGCTCCGCCGCAAACCCAATTTCTCGCCGGACCCCTGTTTCCGCCCGCCGCCGTGGCCGCCAGTTTACAGCCGCCGCACAGCCACCCCGTACCCACCCTCACCTTCACCGTACCGCCCACTCACTCCCCGGCATAAATCCAGCTTGAATTGAGCCCCGGAACACCAGATTTGGTGAAGCTTCGGCCGTCCACCGCCGCAATCGCTCGCCGCCGATGCCCAGTAAAACTCCGCTTCGCCCGACCCTTTTTGTTCCATCGAGCCGACCCTTCCTCTGCCGTTCGATCTAGATCTAACGGCCAGAATCAATCTTCACTTTACCCGGCGGATTTACCCGACATTTTCCTTACTCAGCCGATTTATCCGACCCACTCTTCATACCGCCGATTCGCCCGACCCTTACTCCGCCGATTCGTCTGATCCGCCGCCGATTCTGATCCAACGGATTAGATTCACCCGACCCTAACTGTTCCCAGAACTTTTACAGGAAGATCCCTAAGTTTTTCCAGGAATTACCCGCAGTCCAGATCAGTAGAAAATAATTAGAGTTGAGTCCTTTCTTTTTCTGTTCCGACCCCTGACTTTTCCAGAATTAGTACCCGCCGTCCTGAACCTATAGTTTTGCACCCCGACCCTCTGTTTAAGGTTTAATTGTGTTTTGGCCCCTGAATTCTTCAGATCTAGCCTCGGGAGACTCAAAACTCTAGCAGTTAGGTCCCCAGATCACTGTTTTAGACATATCATCATCGTTCCAAATCCGATTTCAGCGATTCTTGAGCCCACACGATCTTTGCATCCTGAACTACAACTTTAGCATCTTTTCACTTTCTGTTTGCACTATTTGTTGTGTGGTTTCTTATTTGTTTGTGTATGCTTGTATGTGTGATCGCCTAGACAACGTGACGTTCGAGCCAAATCAAGAGGAAGCTTACGAGGAAGAGAATCAGCAGTTGCTTGAAGAAGGCAAGTGGATTTCCCCCTGCATATTCTATTTGATCCCAACAACAACATGAAAATTCACTTTACTTTACTGTTGCTTGCATATCCTCAACCATAAGAGTACTCACCCTTGCCCCCTGCTGTTCAGAAGAGAACTTTGAAGAGGAGATCTTCGACGACTTCGAGGAGTTCTAGGTCCTGCGTTCACCAGTCATCGCCTGTGGAAGACGGAGTTGTTGGAGACTTCGTATAGGTTTATCGTTTAAAGATAATTGTGTCTCTTTTATACGAAGTGTAATATTGTTAACTACTTTATATAGTTACTTTTCGAGCATTGTCTTTGATATATTACACTTTCCGTCTATCATATGTGTGTGAACGAGATCCTGGCGCACATATGAGATGCATCTGGTTCTTTCTAGAATCGGGTGTGACAGAAGTGGTATCAGAGCTAGGTTGACTGTAGGACGCTAGCCTAGATAGAAATGATCGAAATTAAGGATTTATCTTCGAGAAAGCCATATCAGCATCAAAAATTCCGGTTTACCTTATATTTCCGCATAAAAACCTATGTTTACATAAAACTTCTATCATTTTCCTTTTTAAAGAAAAATATCCTGAATTTTTACTCCCGCCCTGCCAGATGGTCAGAATTTACCAAACTACTCGCAAGTGCACCGGAGGTCGCCAAGTTCACATTGCCCCAGCTGAGCCAACTTCTCCTACCCCAGTTCCAGCCCCTGTTGAAGAGGAGGAAGCTACGAAAGAAGAACCCGAGGAGGTCTACTATTTCGTGGATGGTGAAGATGGTCGCATCATGGCAATTGATGAAGAAGGAAATCAATTCACCCCACCGGCATCACCAGTTGTTGAGGCATCGCCACGACCCCCAGTTGTCCCTGCTCCAGCCCCCTCCCCAGCACCGGACGTCGCTGAAGGAAGCCCGAGTAACTTTGAAGATATTAGGAGAGACGATGACGAGGACAACAACAACGATGAAGACAACAACGATCAGAGTGATGAAACTCCAGGGATGAGGCAACTTTGCTGTGTTCGCACTTCAGACAGAGAACCCGGCCACTTGTCTTTGGTGCTACAAGGTGTTCTTCAAGAGTTGGGCAACCGCGTGAGACCTCACTACCACACGCACCACTACACCGACCCCGCGCTCGGTGACTACTACCTCTCTCGCGTCCACATCAGGATGGAAAGTGCCAGAGGTCTGAGAACTCTCACAGCACACGACTCCACCACACCCCACGCTACATATGACGCCGCCGTCAGCAGTGCCGCCAGGAGAGCTCTATGGTCCATCTGCCACACCTACCGTCAGGAGCTTCAGAACACGGAGTATCGCCACCTTCCCTGCCGCCTCAGTGGAACTGAAGAAACTATGATTACTCTGGGTGAAGTTGATGAAGATCGCCTCAACACTCTTGCTCGAGTCACCACCGCTCTTAACACTGAGCTAGAAAGCGTCATCACTGAACTGGACGATACTCAGGACAAGCTACTGGAGGCCCATGAAAAGATCCGCATGCTGGAAGCTCGACTAGAGGGAAGAGCGCCGCCACCCCCACAGATGGATGAACCCCGCTTCCCCGCATTGTCACCACCCCGCAAGAAGCTTCGTCGCGGCGAACCCGGCTCCATAACTCGCCCCGAGGAATAGGCACTTAGGCTTTTAGGCTAGTATCTCCCTAAGTTCTCGTTAGAATCATTTTCACTTGAGAGGACGACGATGTAATGATTGCTTGAGAACAAATGTTTGCTTTGAGTGCTATAAGAATTGCTTGATAATATATACATTAATATCAGTTGGAGTCTTATAAATCCATATTATTGTTAAGATATTATTTTCTGTCTACCTATATCTAGTACACCTGTCTTATCCTGGGTTTATTCCCTAACGGTCAGATGGTGAACACCAGGACAGGTGGAGGACAGAATATTCCTAGCTCTAGGCGTGCTCGCGTAGTCAACCGACAGAGTCAGTTGCCACCACCGCCCAGTCCAACAATGGAGCAATTCTTGGTAGCACAAATGCAGGTGTTGCAGAACATCACTGCCACCATCCAGAACATACAAGCTCAGCAGAATCAGCAAGCACCACAGCAAAACCCGCCACCAAGAGACAAACACAGAGAATTCATGAGCCACCACCCCTTGGACGCTGATGATTGGTTGAAGGTCATCACTAAGAAGCTGGACATCACACAATGCAGTGACCGTGAAAGGGTCCTGTATGCTGCAGGACGTCTGGAAGGTGCAGCCGCTGATTGGTGGGATGCTTTCATTGCTGCCCACGCTAATGCCAACGCTATCACCTGGGAGGAGTTCAGAACCAATTTTCGCAGCCACCATATTCCAGCAGGACTAATAAAGCTTAAGCAGAAGGAGTTCCTGAACCTAAAGCAAGGTAGCATGACTGTCAGTGAGTACCGGGATAAATTCACTCAGTTGTCTCGTTACGCGCCCCATGAGGTGGATAGTGACGCAAAGAGGCAGGAGTGCTTCTTGGAAGGACTGATAGGGCCACTCAACTATCAGCTGCATAGTCACACTTTCCCAAACTTCCAAACTCTACTAGACAAAGCCATTGGTCTGGCGAGCAAGCGCAAGGAGCTTGGGGAACACAAGCGAAAACTTCAGTCCCAGGGACAATCCAGCAGCAACACCCGTCCCCGCTACAACACACCCCAGGGATTTCAGTCGCGCTTTGGAGGACAAGGTGGAGGATATCAGCAGAGTCAACAGAATCAACGAACTCCACAGCAGCCTCAACGTTACAACCAGAAGACTCAGCGCAACTCCAACCCGCAACCGTACCATCCAGGCTATGCCACAGGTGCACCAGTGCGGTCCAACAATCCAGTCACCCCGGTCCAACCTAACGGATGCTTCAAATGTGGAGAACTGGGTCATTACGCTAACAATTGTCCAAAGCGTAATGTGCAAACTCCTCAGAATCAGAGGAACAGTGGACAAAGGCAGACTCCTCAGCAGCAGCAGCCGCGCAACAGCAACCAGACGCCACTGGGCAACAAAGGACAACAAAACTGCGTGCGCGGAAAGGTGAATCATGTGGCTGCAGAAACGGCTGAAGAGGCTCCCGACATTGTGCTCGGTACGTTCCTTGTCAATTTTGAACCTGCATCAGTTTTATTTGATTCTAGAGCATCACATTCATTCATTACTGAGCAATTTGCTGCAAAACATAATTTACCAATGAGCCCTATGAAACAAATATTACTAGTAAGCTCCCCGGGCAAGGAATTGAAAGCAAGCCACTTATGCCCGAGGGTCAGCATGAATATTACGGGGATAGAATTCCTAGCCAATCTAATAGTCCTAAAGACTAACGGCATCGATGTGATCCTTGGAATGGATTGGTTATCAGGATGTAATGGTGTTATTCAGTGTCGCAAGAGATCAGTGCTCTTGACCAGTCCTCAAGGAGATAAAAT
Organism: Panicum miliaceum; assembly: GCA_032594955.1. Taxonomy (NCBI): domain Eukaryota; kingdom Viridiplantae; phylum Streptophyta; class Magnoliopsida; order Poales; family Poaceae; genus Panicum; species Panicum miliaceum. The sequence continues at coordinate 9,670,115 of CM064072.1, forward strand.
AGAGTTTGTGGCATCAGCTTTGCCAAGTGTAGTTGGGACAGTGAACCAAATGAAGGGAATGCCTCTAGAGGATATCAGAGTTATCAGTGAGTACCCCGACGTTTTTCGGGAAGATTTACCAGGTATGCCACCTGTTCGTGACATTGAGTTCAGTATTGATCTTTTACCTGGTACTGCACCTATCTCTAAAAGACCCTATAGAATGGATGTTAAGGATCTAAGCGAACTAAAGAAACAAATAGAAGAAATGTTAGCTAAGGGATTTATCCGTTCTAGCTCATCCCCGTGGGGAGCACCCATGATCTTTGTCGATAAGAAGGATGGCAGCAGAAGGATGTGTGTAGACTACAGGTCGCTGAACGATGTGACAATCTAGAATAAGTATCCACTGCCCAGGATTGAAGATTTGTTTGATCAGATGAGAGGTGCCAAGGTTTTCTCCAAGATTGATCTGAGATCAGGTTATCATCAGCTAAGGATCCGACCAGAGGATGTACCCAAGACAGCCTTCACTACCAGATATGGTCTGTACGAGTTCACTATGATGTCGTTTGGATTGACCAACGCTCCAGCATACTTCATGTACCTGATGAACAAGGTTTTCATGGAATACCTTGACAAGTTTGTGGTTGTGTTCATTGATGACATCTTGGTGTATTCGCAGAACGAGGAAGAACATGAAGAGCACTTGAGGATAGTGTTACAGAAACTCCGAGAGAATCAGTTATATGCTAAGCTGAGCAAATGTGATTTTTGGTTGAGAGAAGTTTCTTTCCTTGGACATGTTATCACAGAGGGAGGCATTGCAGTAGACCCGAGTAAAGTTCAAGATGTTCTGAATTGGAATCCACCGAAGACTGTGCCTGAAATCAGAAGTTTTCTCGGATTTGCAGGCTACTACCGCAGATTTATTAAAGGCTTCTCAAAGATTGTGAAACCTATGACTTCTCTGTTGGAAAAAGGGAAAGAATTTAAGTGGGATGCTACATGCCAGAAGTGTTTTGAAGAGCTGAAGACAAGATTGACCACGGCCCCTGTGTTGATAATGCCAGATATCCACAAAGGGTTTGATGTGTATTGCGATGCTTCACGGATGGGTCTTGGATGTGTGTTAATGCAAGAAGGCAAAGTTGTGGCCTATGCTTCAAGACAGCTGAGAAAGCATGAGCAGAACTATCCTACCCATGACTTGAAATTGGCTGCCGTCGTGCACGCATTGAAGATTTCGAGGCACTACATGATCGGAAACAAGTGTCAGGTCTTCACGGACCATAAGAGTCTGAAGTACATCTTCACGCAATAGGATCTTAACCTAAGACAGCGCAGATGGCTAGAATTAATCAAGGACTATGATTTGGATATCCAGTGTCATCCTGGCAAGGCTAATGTTGTGGCAGACGCCCTAAGCCGGAAAGGACAAGCCAATACGATGATTGCTCGATTGATGCCTCAAGAATTATGTTGGGAGATGGCACGTTTAAATTTGGGAATTGTCACTCAGGCGGAAGCCATAACTATGGAGATGGAACCGACAATAGAACAAGAGATCAGAAAAGGACAGTTGACAGATGCTAAGATCAAAGAGATCAAGATTCAAATTGGTTTGGGCAAAACTAAGGACTTCACCGAAGATGGACAAGGAACTGTTTGGTTCAGAAAAAGGATCTGTGTGCCTGAAATTGATCACCTTCGTGAACTTATTTTGAGGGAAGCACATGATTCCGCTTATTCTATTCACCCTGGAAGTACCAAAATGTATCAAGACTTGAAAGAAAGGTACTGGTGGTATGGTTTGAAAAGAGACGTAGCAACTCACGTAGCTTTGTGTGATGTGTGCCAGAGAGTAAAAGCAGAACACCAGAGACCAGCAGGTTTACTCCAGCCATTGAAAGTACCTGAATGGAAATGGGAAGAGATTGGTATGGATTTCATTGTAGGGTTACCTCGTACTCGTGATGGTTACGACTCGATATGGGTTATTGTGGACAGATTGACAAAAGTCGCACATTTCATCCCAGTCAAAACAACCTACACTGGAGCCAAGTTAGCAGAACTGTACATGTCACGAATTGTGTGTTTGCATGGTGTTCCAAAGAAGATAGTGTCTGATTGAGGTACTCAGTTCACGTCGCATTTCTAGCAGAAATTACATGAATCCATGGATACAAAGCTCAATTTCAGTTCTGCATACCATCCGCAAACAGACGGTCAGACTGAGCGAACGAATCAAGTATTGGAAGACATGTTGAGAGCATGTGCCCTCAAGCATGGAGGTAGTTGGGATAAAAGTTTGCCATACGCAGAATTCTCCTACAACAACAGTTATCAAGCAAGTCTCAAGATGGCCCCATTTGAAGCATTGTATGGAAGAAAATGCAGGACACAATTATATTGGAATCAGATAGGAGAAAGTCAAGTTTTTGGACCAGAGATTCTTCAAGAAGCGGATAGACAAGTCCAGATAATCAGGGATAATCTCAAGACTGCCCAGTCACGACAGAAAAGTTATGCTGATACACGGAGAAGGGAATTAACATTTGAAGTTGGAGACTTTGTGTATTTGAAGGTATCACCCATCAGAGGTTTACGTAGATTCAAAGTGAAAGGAAAGTTGTCACCACGTTATATTGGTCCTTTTCAGATCCTGGAATGGAAAGGTGAAGTGGCATATCAATTGGAGTTACCGGCACGATTGTCAGATGTCCATGATGTGTTTCACGTATCACAGTTAAAGAAATGTTTGAGAGTGCCAGAGGAGCAATTACCGTTGGAGGAACTTGATGTGCAAGAAGATTTAACTTATGCAGAGCATCCGGTTAGAATCTTGGAAACATCTCAGAGGGTTACCCGGAACAAGGTGATCAAAATGTGCAGAGTACAGTGGAGTCACCATTCAGAGGATGAGGCTACTTGGGAAAGAGAAGATGAACTGATTGCAGAATTCCCTCAGCTGTTCCCTAACACTTCCTAATCTCGAGGACGAGATTCTTTTTAAGGGGGGTAGGTTTTGTAACACCCAAAATATAGGAGTTGAAACTTTTAAAAGTATTTTCATAAAAATCATAAATTAAAATTGTGCATGCATCTTTATTTCTTTTCTTCTCCTATTTCTTTCTTACAGCCAGCCCAATCCTTCTTCTCTTCTTCTTCTTTTTCTTTTCCCGCGGCCAACCCAGTGGCCGATTTCCTCACCCGACCCTTGCTTTCACCGACAACTAGGACCCACCTGTCGGCGCCTTCTTCTTCTTTCTTCTTTCCTTACCCCGAGTCCAGAACGACTCCGTGCTGTTGTTCGTGCCCTTTTTTCTTTCTTCTTACCCGAGTCCTAATCGATTCCGCAGCACCGCCTTCCTAATCTCGGCCGATCCGTCCCTATAAAATCCTGCCAAAGCCCCGCTTTGCAACCAGAGCTAGGCTCAAATCTTTTCCTCTACACAACATTGTCGCACGCCGCTGGAAGTTGCACCTTGGAGGAACGCCGCCGTCCCGTGTCGCCGATTCTCCATCGACTCGCCGATCTGTAGTTTCTCCGCCGTCATCAACTCCCGCTAGAGCTCCGCGAATTGGTGAGCATCAAGCCAACCAGATTCCCCTCTCTCTTTTGCTCCGCCGCAAACCCAATTTCTCGCCGGACCCCTGTTTCTGCTCGCCGCCGTGGCCGCCAGTTTACAGCCGCCGCACAGCCACCCCGTACCCACCCTCACCTTCACCGTACCGCCCACTCACTCCCCGGTATAAATCCAGCTTGAATTGAGCCCCGGAACACCAGATTTGGTGAAGCTCCGGCCGTCCACCGCCGCAATCGCTCGCCGCCGATGCCCAGTAAAACTCCGCTTCGCCCGACCCTTTTTGTTCCATCGAGCCGACCCTTCCTCTGCCGTTCGATCTAGATCTAACGGCCAGAATCAATCTTCACTTTACCCGGCCGATTTACCCGACCTTTTCCTTACTCAGCCGATTTATCCGACCCACTCTTCATACCGCCGATTCGCCCGACCCTTACTCCGCCGATTCGTCTGATCCGCCACCGATTCTGATCCAACGGATTAGATTCACCTGACCCTAACCGTTCCCAGAACTTTTACAGGAAGATCCCTAAGTTTTTCCAGGAATTACCCGCAGTCCAGATCAGTAGAAAATAATTAGAGTTGAGTCCTTTCTTTTTTTGTTTCGACCCCTAACTTTTCCAGAATTAGCACCCGCCGTCCTGAACCTATAGTTTTGCACCCCGACCCTCTGTTTAAGGTTTAATTGTGTTTTGGCCCCTGAATTCTTCAGATATAGCCTCGGGAGACTCAAAACTCTAGCAGTTAGGTCCCCAGATCACTGTTTTAGCCATATCATCATCGTTCCAACTCCGATTTCAGCGATTCTTGAGCCCACACGATCTTTGCATCCTGAACTACAACTTTAGCATCTTTTCACTTTCTGTTTGCACTGTTTGTTGTGTGGTTTCTTATTTGTTTGTGTATGCTTGTATGTGTGATCGCGTAGACAACGTGACGTTCGAGCCAAATCAAGAGCAAGCTTACGAGGAAGAGAATCAGCAGTTGCTTGAAGAAGGCAAGTGGATTTCCCCCCTGCATATTCTATTTGATCCCAACAACAGCATGAAAATTCACTTTACTTTACTGTTGCTTGCATATACTTGATGGGTTACCTATACTAAGGACATACCTAGTCTTTTACCCCAAACCTTGAAACACCTGGGTTTACTACTTTGTTGGGTAGTTACGCTTAGTTGCAAACTTTGGGATTGGTATTGGTTTACTCTTTTGTTAATGTTGATTGCGTTTCATATTATGGTTTTATCGCGTAAGTTCAAGATCAACTTTGTTTAATGGGAACATGGAGAACCACCCAAGAAAACAGTGCAACCACAAAGTTATATGGCTCTGACCTTAGCCAATTAATTAGATGTGTAGTTTGCTGGTGGCCTTACCGAAAGGGCAACGAGGGGGGTCGGTGATAGGGGTCATAGCCCGGTCCTCTTGGGGTAGCTGCCTTTGCTAAGGAGTTGACCATTAGGGAGGTTTATGGACTACACTGCTACTGAAACTCTAGCGGGCTGCCTTGCTCTTGACATGTCTTTGTAAAGGCTTCGTAGTGTACCCTCGCCACTCACCTCGGAAGTGTTTAAGGGCCTTGCAAACCCGGGCGACTCAGGGAAACACGATTTGTGGGTAAAGTGTACAACCTCTGCAGAGTGTAAAACTGTTATAACAGCCGTACTCACGGTTAAGAGTGGCTTGGTCCCTCACATGGTAATGAAACTTGAAGATTAATTAAATTGTGGTTCGTGGTTTATGTTATTGTTGATGGTATCTTTATGTTTCTACTAAAGTGGGTTGGTATATATTTAAACCTAGTTAATAGATGCTTGATAATAAATATTTGACCAACTAAAAGCCACCGCTGCTGCAAACCTCAGCCTATCCATGATGGCCTTGCATTTTCACCCCACTTGCTGAGTACCAACCATAAGAGTACTCACCCTTGCCCCCTGCTGTTCAGAAGAGAACTTTGAAGAGGAGATCTTCGACGACTTCGAGGAGTTCTAGGTCCTGCGTTCACCAGTCATCGCCTGTGGAAGACGGAGTTGTTGGAGACTTCGTATAGGTTTATCGTTTAAAGACAATTGTGTCTCTTTTATACGGAGTGTAATATTGTTAACTACTTTATATAGTTACTTTTCAAGCATTGTCTTTGATATATTACACTTTCCGTCTATCATATGTGTGTGAACGAGATCCTGGCGCACATATGAGATGCATCTGGTTCTTTCTAGAATCGGGTGTGACACCAGCCCAGCCCCACCCCTCCTCCCTCCTCTCTGCTACCTACAAAAGGCAGCACTGAGCCCTCTCGCGCGCCCAGAACCCCGCCGCACCTCCATTGCCGCCGCCGCCAGGACCTCCACGCCGCGCCCCCACCACCAGTCCTCCTCCCCCTGAGCCAAGCCTAGGAACGGGTTCCCCTCGACGCCGCGAAGCTCATCGGCCAGCCCCCACCGGCTCTCGCCCGCCATCCTCTCCGAAACACCGCTCCCACCTCCGGCCGTCCCCGACCCCGACCAAGGCCACCACAAGGTAGCTCTTGCCTCCGTAGTATTCCCTGCCCCTTTCCCCTCGCCGCCGGCGAGTCTCCTCGCCGGATTTTGGCCGGCCGCCATGGTAGCCCCGCCAAGGGCCACATTGCAACCATTGCAATCTTTTCAGGGGCCTGCACGCAAGATTCCAGGGACCCCTCTGTGAAACTGAAAATAGATCTTAGATTCAAAACTGCGAATTTTGAAAATGCTTTGAAAATCATAGAAAAATCGGACAAATACAAACTTAACTGTTCTGCAATCCTTAGAAGAAGATCTACAACTTTTGTTGCATGCTTTTCTTCAATTGCCTGCTATATTTTGTTCTATATTAAATGGAATGTTTAATCACTTTAAAATGTACCCATTGCTGTATACCAATGTTGAACCTGATTTTTGGGCAGTAGGTTTGTTTCTTGATGTGTAGGCCAGTGTAAAAAGTTCAGGACCAGAACCCATCTCTAGCTAAACTTTTTGTTAGACTTTATTTTATGCCATGAAGAGATAGAACTAATTTTTTCTGTAGTTCTATGGTTATTCATGTTATGAAACTATTTCTGTGCTGTTATATTGATATCTAGATGCCACAGAAAAATTTAGGGACTTTTTACCTATCTTTAACCTACTTATATAATTTTTGTGGTGGAGAAATGCATTAAATCAAAGTAATTAGTTTTTGTGCTTGGAAAATGTTCATCTTTTTACTATGGGATACTTTGGGTTAGATGATGCTGCAAAAAATATTTCATACTCAGAAACCCTGTATAATATCCTGTAGAAATTGATCTTTATTAAAATAGGTGTATCTTGTCCTATTTATTATGCTCTGTATCATGCACAATAAAATCTGAAACATTTACAGTAAAATATATATGGATAGGTTAACACCCTGTCAAATGTTTAGCATCAATACTTGCATGGTTTGTTCTGTATAAAAATAACTACGCTCTAGCAGTGGCTATGTATTACATTTTTCATATTTAATCTGCTGCACAAAAATGTCTGAAATTTTTTCAATGGTTTTGTCTCTGCATGTTGTACTCTGAATAAAAGTGTCATCACCAGAAGTTACCTAGATCAGTAGTTGTGTTCAACCCATGCTTGTGCTTAGAAAATTAAGTTTCCAAACACAACCCCTTCTTGTTTAAGGAAATTAAGTAGTTTAAGATGTACTCTATTAATGATTGCCCAAGAAATCTTAAATAAGTAACTTTACAACCAAATCTATATTTTTGTGGACTGCAACTTTATCGTGAAGAAAATAAATGTCATATGCCATCACTACAACTCATACTTGTGCATTCATATAGAATCGACTACTCTCGCTGACGGAACGTACGAGCTGGTGCCTGAGTCCGAGAGTGAGCAGCGTGAAGCTCAAGTGAATCTAACTGAAGTTTTCAAAGACCCGAACCAAAGTTCGGAAGAGCCCAAGGCTAGATTTGCTCAAGAAGGCAAGCCCCGGAGCATGAACCCTATTTTTCTAAATTATGCAACTAATTACTCTATTTTGCTTGTGCATTAAGTTTATAGGAGTTGAATGAAAACTTAGTTGCATGATCTTAGGTTCCTATGCTCTGAACACTAGATGTAAGGCCCAATAGAATGCTATGCTAATAGGACTCCGGTAGAAGTCGAGTGATTTCCTGTCACTCGCGAGAATATAGAAGTTGAATGTTTACTACATGCTGCAATCATAGGGTCGACGGACGGGGCTGTGGTGCGATGTTCATGTTGATGATTGAGGCCCCGTCTGGTTAGTGAAAAATGCTAAGGCAGCAGTGTGTGGTAGTGGTGGTTAAGTTTTTGAACGTACTAACCACATGCCGAGAATATGGTAATCGGTAAGCTTATGCATTGGATTGAACCGAAGCCGGAATATACTCCCCACCGTCTTGAATTTGTTCGTATCTAGCTAATGGCGGGTGCATGTGCCGCCATGGCCCGGCGTCGTACCGTGGTCCATGGGGACGTGTAGTCGAGGGCGGTGACCCTGTTCCGTGAAGCGGGAATTGAAGGGAAAGGTTGCACGTGTGACTCTAGGAGTAACCACGTGACGTGTGTTTAGGTCTGCCTTGCAAGGTTAAGAAATTCGATTCGAATTGTCCGTTTCTCGCGGTATTGAGACTTCTTGACCCTTTTACCATATAGAGTAAGAAGAGGAATAATAATGTTGATTAATCTTGTTGGATGCAAATAAGCCTTTCACCATGTATGATATTGGATAGTTGCTTGCCTAGAATGGTTAAGGAAACTAGAACTTGGAGGTAAAATTTGAAAGTAAGGACCTACTTGTAGATGCTTTTCGGCAAAACAAACCCTTCAAGCCAAAAGCCTTGCATGTCTAGGAGTCGGCTAAGTATATTCCACTAGTCCGGTAAGCCTTGCTGAGTATTAGTATACTCAGCCTTGCTTGTGGCTTGTTTTCAGGTGATACTTTCGAGGACATGGTTGCTAGTTTGACTTGGCCGTGTACTTTTCCTCCTGGTTGGTCGGTGGAATGGGGTGCATCCCCGGCCAATGATGATAATGCCGAGTGATGTCTCGTACGGGCTTCATCGAGACATCATGTATCGTCAAGTAGTTTATCGTTGTTGTTCTGTTGCATTGAACTCTGAAGAACTCGTTTACTTTTAAACTTGGAAGTACTCTGTTTTACGAATTCGAACTTTGTGTGTAATAATAAATTTATGTTGAACTCTGTGATGTAAAATTTTTGGAATGTTGTATTCTCTGGGCTCACCTTCGTGTGAGTACTTTGTATGTGTGGTTTCGATCGGCAAACCTGTGGTTGTATCGGAGGTTACCTGGCAGACCTATGGATTACTCCGTTTAAAGTGCGAATTAGCCCTGATTGCCCTCATGGTGATGGTTAGCGCACTTGAGCCGGACTAATTAAGGTGGTTCTGCCACAACTGGTATCAGAGCCAAAATGCATACACCAGAGAATGCGGCAAGCCTTAAAAATTTGTTTCATAAAACGTGGCCACAAAAATCATGTTTGCAAAATGCGTTGGTTCATTAAGGATGGTACCTAGTTCATAAAGCCCTAGGGGATTACGGGAAGGTTACTAGGTGGCTATCTAACTTATGTATATTATCAACTGACTCTCAGCACATTACTTCTATCAAAACTTACTTTTATGCACAACCGACCTTTAATTTCTGTAACTACGCACTCATCGCTAAGATAAGAAGGTAAGAATCCTCAGCCAACTGAAAGAGCTTGGCCTTCCTGTCGGTGATGCGAGCTGAACGCTGCCCTCAAGCAGTGCCCTACTCGAGGTGCTGCCAATATACCAACTATTAGTTGAGTATATTGGGAGTAGAAGGTTTAGCACAGGGTATGTGTAACAACCCTGATAAATTACATTTCCAAAGCAATGTCATTAGCCCAAACCTTATGCTTAACCAACTAATAAAAGGGTGAAAAGAATTAGAACAAGTTAAGTTGGAAATTCAAATTTAAATTGGGCACAAATGAATACTTTTGAATTTTTAAATTAACTTTCAAACCATAAGCCAAATGAGATGTTGCCTGAAACCAAACTTGTAGAACTTTTTATTCTGAACAACTTTCATGTTCAAAAGTTTTTGAAATTCAAATTAGAAAGAGGAGAAAACATCTTGTTTGCACCCAGCCCCCTGGAACTTTTCAAATTCTCGCAAAAAGGTCATTCGCTCTCTCTCTCTCTCTCTCCCCTCCCCGCCCGACAACACAGCCAGGTGGCCGGCGACGCCTGACCGGCGCGAGCCGCCAGGCCAGTGGCCGCCGTGCCTCGCCCCCAGAACCGGCTTTGCCCCCCCCCCCCCCCCACCGCGCTGCCCAGTCCGCGCTCGCGCGTGCGCACGCCGTGCCGTGCCCCGGCTCGCCGCCCGCCGCGCCCAACCGCCACGTCGCGCCGTGCCGTCCTGACCCCCACGCCCCGCCCGTCGCTGCGCCTGCCTCCCGCCTGAGCCGCTGCTGCAGCTGCTTCCCCAATCCACGCGCCGCGCTATCTCCTCGCGCCACGCCAAATCCCCGGCCGCCAGTCGCTCGCGCCCGCCCGCCGCACGCCGCACCGGTGTCCTGCTGCCGCCCACCGTGGCCAGTGGCACGCCCTTGCCGTGTCTCCGCCCCCGCGCGTCGCCCGGCACCCCTACCCCCTCCTACCCCTATAAAAGCCACGCCCCGGCCGCCCGCGCGAGCCACCAGCAGCCAGAGCACCTCGCCGCCGCCATTGCCGCCGCCGAGCTCCGCCCGTTCGTGGACAGCCTCCCACAGCCGCCCCCTGCCCAAATTGAAGTGTCAGCCACCACTACATCATCCCACCGAAGCTCGCCGACCCGCCCAACACCACCTAGGACCACCGGAGCGCCGCCGCACGCGCTGTCACCGCCGCCGCCCCCCCTGCTCACCGCGGACAGCTCGACTTCGACCTCCTCCGCCCAAGCCAAGCACCCGAGCAGCTTCCCCACGCGCCACTGAAGCTCCCCGTCCGGACCAGGCCGCCCCAAGCCCGCCGGAGCACCACCGTCGACGCGTACCGCCACCGCCGCCGCCCCTGCTCCAACGCCGGCGAGCTACTCCCGGCCGTCCCCCACCCGAACAAGACCCCCCACGAGGTAGCCCTCGCACCCCTGATCCTTCCCCGACCCTCACCCCTCGCCGCCGGCGAGCCCCTCGCCGGAATTTTGGCCGGCCACCGTACCCGAGCCGCCCGAGGACCCAATTGCAATAATTGAAATCTTTAGAACGGTCTGCACGTAAGATTCAAGGACCCAGCTGTAAAAGAAAGTTTCAAATCTAGATTCAAATTCAGTGAACTTGTAAAGTTCGTGTAAAATCGTAGAAAATTCAGAAAAATGCAACCTAAACTGTTCTGGAATCCTTAGTAGAAACTCTACAACTTTTGTTACAAAAAGTTTCTCAGATTCTCAACATATTTTGCTCTACATTAAATGGAAGTTTTAATGGACTTCTTTTGTACCCACTGTTGTAGATCAATGCTGACCCTAGATTTTGGGCAGTGAGTTCGTTGCTTGATGTTTAGGACTGTGTAAAACGATCAGGCCCAAATTCCATCTTTATCTACACTGTTTATTAAACTTAGTTTCATACCATAAGTGGCTAAATATTTTTATCCCTGCAGTTAGGTTATGAATCACTTAATGAAACTTTTCCTATACTGGTGTAATGGTACCTGGATGCCATAGAAAAATTTAGGGACTTTTTATCTCAAAGGAACCTATTTATTTGATTTATGTGCTAATAACAAACATTAAATCAAGAAAATAGTATCTTACCTTGGAAACTTCTCATATTTTTACTAGGAGATATTTAGTGGTAGAAGATGCTGTGTAAAAAGTTTCATGGACAAAAACCCTGTGTAGGATCATGTAAAAGTAAATCCTTGATTAACCTAGGTGTGTAATGTCATTTTTACTATGCTCTGAAAACTGCATAATAAATCCTATAAAAATTACAGTAGCTCCTGCATGCTTAAGAAAAAGCCCTGTAAAAATCTTAGTCTCAGTTTTTGCACCAATTGATCTGTACAAAAAGAACAAGAGTCTAGCAGCAACCATGTAATATATTTTTCATAATTAATCTGCTGCATGAAATTGGCTGAAAATTGTTCAGTAAGCATATCTTTCTCTGATGTGGCTAGATCCAAGATTTCATGACCAGAAACTACTCGCTGAAGTAGTTACACTTAAATCATGTTTCCATGCGGAACATGAGTTCCCATGAACACACACCCCCCACCTTGCTTAACGAAATTACTTATTGTGCCAATCTACTCTATTAACGATTGCCCACGAATAATAAAGTAACTCACTTCACAACAAAACTCATGTTTTACAAACTGCAACTTTATCGTGAAGGAAATCATGTCGTTTACCATCACCACTACCTAAACTTGTGCATTCATGTAGAAACGACTACTCTCGCCGACGGAACTTACGAGCTGGTGCCCGAGTCCGAGAGTGAGCAGCGAGAAGCCCAGGCGAATTTAACTGAAGCAGTTGAAGACCCGGGTCAACGTTCAGACGATCCCCGGACTAAATTTGCACAAGAAGGCAAGCCCCGGAGCATAACCCAATTCCTTTCCTAAATTATGCAACTCATTACTCTCTTGCTTGTGCATTAAGTTTATAGGAGTTGAATGAAAACTTAGTTGCATGATGTTAGGAACCCATGCTTGAAAACTAGATTTAAGGTTCGATAGAATGCTGTGCTAATAGGACTCCGGTAAAAGCCGAGTGATTTCCTGTCACTCGCGAGAAAATAGGAGTTGAATGTTTACTACACGCTGCAATCATAAGGACACGGACGGGCTATGGAACGATGTTTACAATTGAGGCCCGTCTGTTTAGTGAAAAATTTGCTAAGGCCGCAGTGTGTGGTAGTGGTGGTTAAGACTTTGAACGTACTAACCACATGCCGAGAATATGGTAATCGGTAAGCTTAAGTACCTGATTGGCCCGGCAAGGGGACGACATCCTACCCTTTAAACTTCGGTCCCATGTGCATATGGCGAGTGCAGAGAGTGGCCACGACACGGCGCCGAACCGTGGCGTGGGGTTCTTGTACTCTCGGAGGGTAGCCCCGATCCACGACCTGGAAAGAAAGGGGAAAAGTTGCACGTGTGACTCTGTGAGTAACCACGTGACGTGTGTTTAGGTTTCCCTTGCAAGGTTAAGAAATTCGATTCGAATCGTCCGTTTCTCACGGCTATTGAGACTGCTTAACCCCCTTTACCCACAGAGTAAGAAGAGGAACAATGATGATGAATGAACTTGTTGGATGAAAATTAATGCTTCACCATGAATGTTATTGGATAGCTGCTTATCTAGAATGGTTAATGAAACTAGAATCTTGAGCTAAAAGTTGAAAGTAAGGACCCACTTGTAGATGCTTTTCGGCAAAACAAACCCCTGAGCCAAAAAGCCTTGCATGTCTAGAGTCGGTGGAGTAGATTCCACTACACGGGTAAGTCTTGCTGAGTATTAGCATACTCAGCCTTGCTTGTGGCTCGTTTTCAGGTGAGACCTTCGAAGATATGATTGCTTGCTTGACTTGGCCCTGCACTCTTCCCCCTGGTTGGTCGGTGGAATGGGATACGCCCCCGGCCAATGGAGATAGTGCCGAGTGATGTCTCGTACGGGCTTCACCGAGACATCCTGTATCGTCGAGTAGCTTTCGTTATTTATTTCCGCTGCAACTTAAACTCTGAAGAACTTATTAGATATGATCACTAAAGTACTTGGTTTCTAAACTCAAACTTGGTTTGTAATATTCACCTATGATAATTTTGTAATATCTGCTGGAATGTGGTATTCTCTGGGCTCATCGTCGCATGAGCATTTGTATGTATGGCATTCGATCCGCTTTACCGTGGTTGTATCGGGAGGTTACCCGACAGACCAATGGATTACTCCGTTTGAAGTGTAAGGTTAACCGAGATTGCCCTAACGGGGACGGTTAATACACTTGAGCCGGATTAATTCAGGTGGTTCTGCCACAGCTGGTATCAGAGCCGTAGCTGGTGCCACAGCTGGTAACAGCTGGCACCAGAGCCAAAATACATACGCCAGAGAATGCGACAAGCCTTAAAAACTCATTTTCATAAAACTTGACCACAAAAATTGTGTTGGAAAATACGTTGGTACGCTAAGGATGGTGCCTAGTTCATAAAGCCCTAAGGGATTATGGAAAAGTTACTAGGTGGCTATCTAACTTCCATATATTATCAACTGACTTCCAGCACATTACTTTCTGTCAAAACTTACTTTCATGCACAACCGACCTTAAATTCTGTAACGACGCACTCATCGCTAAGGTAAGAAGGTAAGAATCCTCAGCCAACTGAGAGAGCTTGGCCTTCCTGTCGGTGATGCGAACCGAACGCTGCCCTCAAGCAGTGGCTTACTTGAGGTGCTGCCAATATGCCAACTGTTAGTTGAATATATTGGGAGTAGAAGGTTTGGCGCAGGGTATGGCGATCGCTGTTCATACCCCCGTCTCATGACGGTACCCCCGTGAATATGCTATCTCGATAGCGTATGTTAACGTCGTCTGTACGGCGAAAATTGTACAGATATCGTTTCTATAAGTAAACGGTAATGAATACGGACGCTTTCATGAGTGCTGGCATGAAAGGTTCATGAAATATATATGCTTTGTCAATCTTCTGCAGGTACACTAACCGCAATTACGATAAGTTAAAGAACGGCTAGAAAACCTCGACTAGCTATTATAGTGAGAGCCGTATTGTGTATGCCACCGAAACTAACCTCGTAAGACCAAAGCTATTTGGCAATTATTTTATTTTGTGAGGACGAATAGGACGTGCATGCATCATGACCATATATATCTGAAATTGAAAATGCGTTGTATGAGAGTGGTAAGATTCTTGCGTATCTAAGCGTGATTTTGCATAAGGACTATCTAGCGAATCTGTCACAAATCCGCCATGACCGAAAAGAGAGATTTATTGATCAAAGAAAATGACCTTTTCTGGTAAAGTTTATGTTGAAAGAATTGTTCCAAATTTCGTGTTCTATCTCCTGTTCAAAAATGAAAAATTCTGAACTTATGGATAGTAAGAAATAACAGAAACCATGGAATGTCAGATTTCTGTCCAGAATAAGCACTTCTGCCCCTTTAATTTTTAGGCCCCCTTCCTACAGTTTTCTGCAAAAGAGTACAACACAAAACTTGTTCCAAATTTACCCAGGTAGCTGCTGTTAAAATTTGGTAAATTTTGGCTAGGTAGATTTTCCCTGGTGCACGAAATATTGGCCCACTGTTCACTGAAATTTCTGGGTAGACAGAGAAGCGAGACCTTAAGGGAACAGCCATCTTAGAGCCTAATCCAGCCAAAGTGTTGAATAGAAAAGTGGTGCACAAATACCTTAGGAGTGTTCTGGTGAAATTTGAGAATTTTTGGATGAGAACTGTGGAAGTTATGGTTATTTTTGCACACTATACAGAATCTGTCCCTGTGCTGTTCACAGTTTTTCACTATCTCACCCATTTGATCTTTTGTTCAGATGGCCGAGACAGTTGCCATGCTGGTGGATGAGGATGGACGCGTTTACTCACAGTGTCTCCACTGGGAGGGCTTCCCCTCTATTTTGTGGGACGTGTTGAGCACCGTGGGCTATCCAAATCCCTCACGTTACGCCGGACTGGAGTTTGCAGAGAATGGAGTTACCCAGTGCCGTGTCAACGTGACCATTTTTCCGCACCCACTACACTCGGAGTGGCCCGCCTTGGAGATTGAGGCTGTTGGTCGCCGTTTGGCCGATACTTGGGAGCTTGCAGCCATGAGGGCGCTCACCACTTTTTGTGCGCAGCGTCCCAAGGTTGTCACACTCGCTCCCATTGGTTTGTTTCCTGCTGCCCAGGACAACGACCCCTTTTGGCTCAACAGGGTGCAGCACGCACAGTACTTGGTAGACTTTCACGCCCAGGAAACTATCCATACCTCCGTGCGGTGCATGAATGTACTCTACCGACTTCAGACTCTCCAGAGTCAGGCGCTTGAGCAGCTCACTGATCTTGCACAGGCCTACCACATGATGGCAGATACCAGGGATGAGCAGATTAAGGAGCTCAGTAAGGATCTTGAGGGCAGAGATGCTCAGATTGGCCAACTTGAAGGCCAAATTCAGGAGCAGGACACTCTCATGGGTGAGAGAGAGGCCACGATAGCACACTTGGAGGAGCAGCTCCATGATCTGAGCCTTGAGTTGGAGGATGCTAATGAGCACATTCAGTGGCACCATGATCAGAATGACCATCCCCATGTGGAGGATATGGAGGAAGATGAGGAGGAGCCACAGGAGATTGATGGTATTTCAGGAATGGACTTCGAGGGTGAGGTACCACAGGCACCTCAGATGGGAGCTCACTCTCCTACTTACAGCGAGTCGTCCGTCAACGACTTGGATGACTTCTAGATGATGACCAAGAAGGACTTTTGCACATACTCCTCGATAGGGTAGCCTAACTTTTGGCAAGTGTTGTAACAGGCTAACTAGGAGTTGAGTAACTCTTTTGTGATGGGTACGCCTGAACCCTGTGGATACCCTCAGCATGTAAGGAACGGCGATAAACTTGGGTGATTTCATTGTAAGTTGGTAAACGATGAAATCCACAATCGCTGAGACTTGTCGGAATTTTTACCCATGTCTCTCTACATTTCTGGGCTGAGTGTTGAATACCAAACTTGTCCTAAATTCTGTGATCTAGGTTCTCACAAAATTTCAACCTCATTGGATCTTGCTAAGTTAAGTTATAGGCCAGATACTGTAACTTGTTCTGCTGAAAAACAGCCAAAATAGGGAAGCAAAGAGTGAATCGTTTGACCATCCTAGCCATCGATTTAGCATCTTGGCTGAATATCAAAGTTGTACATCCCTAAATTCTCTATCCACTGCCAAAATAAGAGGAACTTCGGATGAACCTACCAGGAGTTATAAAATTCTTATGGCAGACAGTTTTTATGCCCGTGATTCCATCCAGGACCTTTTGGAAGTCTACTATTCTGCGTTAGATCTTTTTGAGTCATGGAAGCAACATGGATCACGTTGCTAATGAAGAACCTTCGCCTTTTCAGATGGTTGGAGCAACACGTGGTAACCCGGATGGTTTTGGTGCTAGCGCAAGTGGATCACAACCACAGCCGCCACCACCACCCAGTTTGGTTGAAGTAATGGCCGCTCAAACCGAGCTGCTGCGTCAGCTGGTGCAAGGACAGCAACACCACCAGCGGGGTGGGCAAAATGTCCACCACCCCCAAGCTGCAGGATATACGGATTTTTTAGGGACCCAGCCGCCCTTGTTCCATAAGACAGAGAAACCCTTGGACGCAGACGCATGGATTCGCACCATCGAATCCAAGTTCACACTACTTGTGGCCCCATGCTCAGAGGCCAACAAAGTTCGTTTTGCCGCGCAACAGCTTCGCGGTACCGCTCGTCTGTGGTGGGACCACTATTTTGCGATGCTCCCGGCTGATCATGTGGTCGACTGGGACGAATTCAAGACCGCATTCCGGGCACATCATATCCCCGAGGCTCTCATGGAGAGGAAGTTGAACGAGTTCCTGGCGCTTACCCAGGGCACCCGCACCGTGCTGCAGTACGCCCAGGCGTTCAACAACCTATGCCAGTATGCGGGCTATCACACTGATACGGATGCCAAGAAGCGTGATCATTTCCGCCGAGGTCTGAATACCAAGCTCAAGGAGCGTCTGAACCTAGCCAGGGCTGACACCTACAACGAATTGGTCAATATGGCCATTACCCAGGAAGACTGTATCATGGCACACCGGGCAGAGAAGAAGAGAAAGGCACCCGCTGGACCTTCAAGTGCTCAGCCACCAAGGTATCGCATCGTGCAAAATGCCGCACCCACAGCTCCACCTAGGGCCCCTCAGCCAGGAAGATGGATTGCCAGACCTCCACAGCAGCCAGGCATGGTACGACCCCCGATGCCTCCACAGAATGGTCCGAGGCCCACTCTTCAACAGTCTCTTCGACCCAGTCCCGCGAATCGTTGTTTCAAATGCGGGAGTTCCAACCACTTTGCACGAGAATGCCCTCAGTCTGGACCGCCCAACCAAGGTCAGGGATCCAACCCGAACAACAAGAACAGGGGCAAGAGACTGACCCTGCAAGTCAAGCAAGGACGGATTAACTTCACCACGCTTGCAGAGCTTCCTGAAGGAGCCCCAGTGATGTCGGGTACATTCTCTATCCATAACAAGCCTGCTGTTATATTGTTTGATTCTGGTGCATCGCATAGTTTCATAAGTGCAAAATTCGGTGCAAAAGTAGGCTTGGATGTTTGTCACACAAAAGGGTCATATATGATATCAACACCGGGTGGTAAAATTGCTTCAAACCAAATGGTCAGACAAGTACCAGTCAAGTTGGGTAGTAAAACCATCGACACAAACCTTGTTCTTTTACCCCTTGACGACATGGATATTATTTTGGGAATGAACTGGATGACTATGCATGGAGTCACGCTGGACTTTTCTTCCCGAGCCGTTGAGATAAATTCACCTAGTCACGGAGCCACTACCCTTTACCTACCATTCCTAGATTGCACGAATTCCTGTGCTTACAAGATGGAATGACTTAAGCTAGAGGATATTCCTGTGGTAAACGAATATGCCGACGTTTTTCCGGATGACTTACCAGGAATGCCACCGGATAGGGATATTGAGTTCATCATCGAACTACAACCAGGCACTGCACCTATATCCAAAAGACCATATAGGATGCCCCCTAAAGAATTGGCAGAGTTGAAAATTCCACTCCAAGAACTGCTGGACAAAGGTTTCATTCGCCCTAGCGCGTCACCTTGGGGATGTCCAGCCCTATTCGTAAAGAAGAAGGATGACAGTTTGAGGTTATGCGTTGACTACCGACCTCTCAATGCGGTAACTATTAAAAATAAATACCCACTTCCTCGTATCGATGTACTCTTCGATCAATTAGCTGGAGCCAGAGTCTTCTCAAAGATTGATCTTCGTTCGGGATATCATCAAATCAAGATTCGCCCGTGCGATATTCCTAAGACTGCCTTCTCCACACAATATGGACTATATGAATTCTTGGTCATGTCCTTTGGACTCACCAATGCCCCCGCCTACTTCATGTATCTCATGAATTCGGTATTCATGCCCGAACTTGACAAATTCGTCGTAGTGTTCATCGACGACATCCTTATCTATTCCAAGGATGAGGAAGAGCATGCTAAGCACCTGCACATTGTTCTTCAGCGTCTAAGAGACCATCAGCTCTATGCTAAGTTTTCTAAGTGTGAATTCTGGTTGGATACTGTAAAGTTCTTGGGTCACACGATCTCCAGCGAAGGCATAGCTCTTGACCCCAGCAAGGTACAAGAGGTGATGGATTGGAAACACCCTACCTCTGTTCATCAGATTCGTAGTTTTCTCGGCTTAGCCGGTTACTACCGTCGCTTCATCCCGGATTTCTCTCGAATTGCTAAGCCCATGACGGAACTGTTAAAGAAGTAAAGTTTGCATGGAATGAGAAATGTGAAGAAGCTTTCCACACTCTCAGAGAGCATCTGACCACTGCACCTGTGTTAGCTCAACCCGATAATACCAAGTCGTTCGATGTGTATTGTGACGCATCGGGTACTGGTCTAGGATGTGAGCTTATGCAAGAGAGTCGAGTGATTGCATATGCCTCACGAGCCCTTCGGCCCCACGAGTAGAATTATCCCACTCATGATCTTGAGCTTGCAGCTGTCATTCACGCTCTGAAAATGTGGAGGCACTATCTCATGGGTACACAGTGCAATATCTACACGGATCATAAGAGTCTCAAGTATATCTTCACACAAGCCGATCTGAATATGAGACAATGAAGATGGCTAGAATTAATCAAGGATTATGACCTTGAAGTCCACTATCACCCCGGCAAGGCTAATGTAGTCGCGGATGCACTAAGCTGCAAGTCCCATTGCCATTGCTTATCCATGGAATCCTACAATGAGACATTGTGTGCAGAAATGAGGAGGCTTAACATGGAAATGGTTTCCCAAGGCACTCTAAATCACATCTCAGTTGAGCCCACTCTTCACGACCAAATCGTCATGGCACAACTACATGATGAAGGAATTAAGATCATCAAACAAAAACTCTCTCTAGGTGAGGAGAAGTATAAATGTTTCCGCCAGGACCATAAGGGAGTTCTATGGTTCGAAAGTCGTATAGTCGTTCCGAAGAATCATGAACTCCGCAAGCAAATTCTCGATGAGGCACATCTTTCCAAATTCTCTATCCACCCCGGCAGTAGCAAAATGTATCAAGACCTAAGGCAAAACTTCTGGTGGACTAGAATGAAAAGAGAAATTGCTACGTATGTCTCAGAATGTGACACGTGCCAGAGAGTAAAAGCTAGCCACTTGAAGGTAGCCGGTACACTTCCACCGTTACCTATACCATCCTGGAAATGGGAAGACATAAGTATGGACTTCATCGTTGGACTACCAAACACTTCCCAGAAACATGATTCAATATGGGTTATCGTTGATAGACTCACAAAGACGGCACATTTCCTTCCGGTACACACCACCTATTCCACCAAGAAATATGCCGAGATTTACCTCGATCGTATTGTTTGCCTACATGGAATACCTAAGACAATTATTTCTGATCGTGGTACTCAGTTTGTAGCACGCTTCTGGGAACAACTTCAAATGTCTCTTGGTACTAAACTGATTCGCAGCTCAGCATACCATCCTCAGACTGACGGACAAACGGAAAGAGTAAACCAAATTCTTGAAGACATGCTGAGAGCTTGCGTCATTCACTATGACAAGAATTGGGACAAATGCCTACCCCTAGCAGAGTTCTCGTACAACAATAGCTATCAAACGAGTTTGAAAATGGCACCATTTGAGGCCCTGTACGGACGAAGGTGTCGAACTCCTTTGAGCTGGTCACAAACCGGAGAACGTAAAGTAATTGGACCCGACCTGGTAATCGAGGCAGAGGAGAAGGTAAAATTAATACAAGCAAATCTTAAGGCCGCACAAGCCCGACAAAAGAGCTATTCTAACAAAAGGAGAAAGCCCCTAAAATTCGAAGTTGGCGATCATGTCTATCTTCGAGTTTCGCCAACCAAGGGAGTGCAAAGATTCGGAATCAAAGGAAAACTAGCTCCCCGTTATGTTGGTCCTTACGAAATTATTGAGAACTGCGGACCCGTGGCCTACAAATTACGACTGCCCCCTCAGCTCACGGCCACCCATGATGTCTTCCACGTATCTCAACTCAAGAAGTGTATTCGAGTCCCTACCGAGATTGTGGAACAACAAGAAATATTGTTAGAACCCGACCTCTCGTATGTCGAACACCCGGTTAAAATTTTAGATCGAAAAGAAAGAGGGACCAGGAGGAAAGTGATTAAAATGTATAAAATACAATGGAATCATCACACTGAAGAAGAAGCCACCTGGGAAACCGGGAGCTACCTAAACCAAAATTTCCCTGGTTTTCTTATCTCAACCACTGGTATGTGCACCCATGTCCACACTAAGATTTACCGAATCTCGGGGCGAGATTCTTGTTAAGGGGGGAAGGCTGTAACAACCCTGATAAATTACATTTCCAAAGCAATGTCATTAGCCCAAACCTTATGCTTAACCAACTAATAAAAGGGTGAAAAGAATTAGAACAAGTTAAGTTGGAAATTCAAATTTAAATTGGGCACATATGAATACTTGTGAATTTTTAAATTAACTTTCAAACCATAAGCCAAATGAGATGTTGCCTGAAACCAAACTTGTAGAACTTTTTATTCTGAACAACTTTCATATTCAAAAGTTTTTGAAATTCAAATTAGAAAGAGGAGAAAACATCCTGTTTGCACCCAGCCCCCTGGAACTTTTCAAATTCTCGCAAAAAGGTCCTTCGCTCTCTCTCTCTCTCTGTCCCCTCCCCGCCCGACAACACAGCCAGGTGGCCGGCGACGCCTGACCGACGCGAGCCGCCAGGCCAGTGGCCACCGTGCCTCGCCCCCAGAACCGGCTTTGCCCCCCCCCCCCCCCCACCGCCGCGCTGCCCAGTCCACGCCCGCGCGTGCGCCACGCCGTGCCGTGCCCCTGCTCGCCGCCCGCCGCGCCCAACCGCCGCGTCGCGCCGTGCCGTCCCGACCCCCGCGCCCCGCCCGTCGCTATGCTTGCCTTCCGCCTGAGCTGCTGCTGCAGCTACCCCCAATCCCCGTGTCGCGCTATCTCCACCTCGCCATGCAAAATCTTCGGCGCCCAGACGCACGCCTCCGCCCGCCGCGCCGGTGTCCTGCTGCCGCCCACCGTGGCCAGTGGCACGCCCTTGCCGTGTCTCCACCCCCGCGCGTCGCCCGGCACCCCTACCCCCTCCTGCCCCTGTAAAAGCTGCGCCCCGGCCGCCCGCGCGAGCCACCAGCAGCCAGAGCACCTCGCCGCCGCCATTGCCGCCGCCGAGCTCCGCCCGTTCGTGGACAGCCTCCCACAGCCGCCCCCTGCCCAAATTGAAGTGTCAGCCACCACTACATCATCCCACCGAAGCTCGCCGACCCGCCCAACACCGCCCAGGACCACCGGAGCGCCGCCGCCCGCGCTGTCACCGCCGCCGCCGCCCCTGCTCACCGCGGACAGCTCGACTCCGACCTCCTCCGCCCAAGCCAAGCACCCGAGCAGCTTCCCCACGCGCCACTGAAGCTCCCCGTCCGGACCAGGCCGCCTCAAGCCCGCCGGAGCACCGCCGTCGACGCGTGCCGCCGCCGCCGCCGCCCCTGCTCCAACGCCGGCGAGCTACTCCCGGCCGTCCCCCACCCGAACAAGACCCCCCACGAGGTAGCCCTCGCACCCCTGATCCTTCCCCGACCCTCACCCCTCGCCGCCGGCGAGCCCCTCGCCGGAATTTTGACCGGCCACCGTACCCGAGCCGCCCGAGGACCCAATTGCAATAATTGAAATCTTTAGAAGGGTCTGCACGTAAGATTCAAGGACCCAGCTGTAAAAGAAAGTTTCAAATCTAGATTCAAATTCAGTGAATTTGTAAAGTTCGTGTAAAATCGTAGAAAATTCAGACAAATGCAAACTAAACTGTTCTGGAATCCTTAGAAGAAACTCTACAACTTTTGTTACAAAAAGTTTCTCAGATTCTCAACATATTTTGCTCTACATTAAATGGAAGTTTTAATGGACTTCTTTTGTACCCACTGTTGTAGATCAATGCTGACCCTAGCTTTTGGGCAGTGAGTTCGTTGCTTGATGTTTAGGACTGTGTAAAAAGGTCAGGCCCAAATTCCATCTTTATCTACACTGTTTATTAAACTTAGTTTCATACCATAAGTGGCTAAATATTTTTATCCCTGCAGTTAGGTTATGAATCACCTAATGAAACTTTTCCTATACTGGTGTAATGATACCTGGAAGCCATAGAAAAATTTAGAGACTTTTTATCTCACAGGAACCTATTTATTTGATTTATGTGCTAATAACAAACATTAAATCAAGAAAATAGTATCTTAGCTTGGAAAATTCTTATATTTTTACTAGGCGATACTCAGTGGTAGAAGATGCTGTGTAAAAAGTTTCATGGACAAAAATCCTGTGTAGGATCCTGTAAAAATAAATCCTTGATTAACCTAGGTGTGTAATGTCATTTTTACTATGCCCTGAAAACTGCATAATAAATCCTATAAAAATTATAGTAGCTCCTGCATGCTTAGAAAAAAGCCCTGTAAAAATCTTAGTCTCAGTTTTTGCACCAATTGATCTGTACAAAAAGAACAAGAGTCTAGCAGCAACCATGTAATATATTTTTCATAATTAATCTGCTGCATGAAATTGGCTGAAAATTGTTCAGTAAGCATATCTTTCACTGATGTGGCTAGATCCAAGATTTCATGACCAGAAACTACTCGCTAAAGTAGTTACACTTAAATCATGTTTCCATGCGGAACATGAGTTCCCATGAACACACACCCCCCACCTTGCTTAACGAAATTACTTATTGTGCCAATCTACTCTATTAACGATTGCCCACGAATAATAAAGTAACTCACTTCACAACAAAACTCATGTTTTACAAACTGCAACTTTATCGTGAAGGAAATCATGTCGTTTACCATCACCACTACCTAAACTTGTGCATTCATGTAGAAACGACTACTCTCGCCGACAGAACTTACGAGCTGGTGCCCGAGTCCGAGAGTGAGCAGCGAGAAGCCCAGGTGAATTTAACTGAAGCAGTTGAAGACCCGGGTCAACGTTCAGACGATCCCCGGACTAACTTTGCACAAGAAGGCAAGCCCCGGAGCATAACCCAATTCCTTTCCGAAATTATGCAACTCATTACTCTCTTGCTTGTGCATTAAGTTTATAGGAGTTGAATGAAAACTTAGTTGCATGATGTTAGGAACCCATGCTTGAAAACTAGATGTAAGGTTCGATAGAATGCTGTGCTAATAGGACTCCGGTAAAAGCCGAGTGATTTCCTGTCACTCGCGAGAAAATAGGAGTTGAATGTTTACTACACGCTGCAATCATAAGGACACGGACGGGCTATGGAACGATGTTTACGATTGAGGCCCGTCTGTTTAGTGAAAAATTTGCTAAGGCCGCAGTGTGTGGTAGTGGTGGTTAAGACTTTGAACGTACTAACCACATGCCGAGAATATGGTAATCGGTAAGCTTAAGTACCTGATTGGCCCGGCAAGGGGATGGCATCCTACCCTTTGAACTTCGGTCCCATGTGCATATGGCGAGTGCAGAGAGTGGCCACGACCCACGCCGAACCGTGGCGTGGGGCTCTTGTACTCTCGGAGGGTAGCCCCGATCCACGACCCGGAAAGAAAGGGGAAAAGTTGCACGTGTGACTCTGTGAGTAACCACGTGACGTGTGTTTAGGTTTCCCTTGCAAGGTTAAGAAATTCGATTCGAATCGTCCGTTTCTCACGGCTATTGAGACTGCTTAACCCCCTTTACCCACAGAGTAAGAAGAGGAACAATGATGATGAATGAACTTGTTGGATGAAAATTAATGCTTCACCATGAATGTTATTGGATAGCTGCTTATCTAGAATGGTTAATGAAACTAGAATCTTGAGCTAAAAGTTGAAAGTAAGGACCCACTTGTAGATGCTTTTCGGCAAAACAAACCCCTGAGCCAAAAAGCCTTGCATGTCTAGAGTCGGTGGAGTAGATTCCACTACACGGGTAAGTCTTGCTGAGTATTAGCATACTCAGCCTTGCTTGTGGCTCGTTTTCAGGTGAGACCTTCGAAGATATGATTGCTAGCTTGACTTGGCCCTGCACTCTTCCCCCTGGTTGGTCGGTGGAATGGGATACGCCCCCGGCCAATGAAGATAATGCCGAGTGATGTCTCGTACGGGCTTCACCGAGACTTCCTGTATCATCGAGTAGCTTTCATTATTTTATTTCTGCTGCAACTTAAACTCTGAAGAACTTATTAGATATGATCACTAAAGTACTTGGTTTCTAAACTCAAACTTGGTTTGTAATATTCACCTATGATAATTTTGTAATATCTGCTGGAATGTGGTATTCTCTGGGCTCATCGTCGCATGAGCATTTGTATGTATGGCATTCGATCCGCTTTACCGTGGTTGTATCGGGAGGTTACCCGACAGACCAATGGATTACTCCGTTTGAAGTGTAAGGTTAACCGAGATTGCCCTAACGGGGACGGTTAATACACTTGAGCCGGATTAATTCAGGTGGTTCTGCCACAGTATGGCAATCGCTGTTCATGCCCACGTCTCAAGACGGTACCCCCGGGAATACGTTATCTCGATAGCGTATGTTAACAGCGTCTGTACGGCGGGAATTGTACGGATGCCGTTTCTATAGTGAGCGGTAATGAATGCGGACGCTTTCATGAGTGCTGGCATGAAAGGTTCAATGGATATATATATATATATATATATATATATATATATATGCTCTATCAAACTTCTGCAGGTACACTAACCGCGAGTACGATAAGTTAAAGAACGGTTAGAGAATTTTT
Organism: Panicum miliaceum; assembly: GCA_032594955.1. Taxonomy (NCBI): domain Eukaryota; kingdom Viridiplantae; phylum Streptophyta; class Magnoliopsida; order Poales; family Poaceae; genus Panicum; species Panicum miliaceum. Next base: position 9,695,759 of record CM064072.1, read on the forward strand.
GACTAGCTATTATAGTGAGAGACATATTGTGTATGCCACCGAAACTAACTTCGTAAGACCAAAGCTATTTGGCAATTATTTTATTTTGTGAGGACTAATAGGCCGTGCATGCATCATGACCATATATACATCTGAAATTGAAAATGCGTTGATTGAGAGTGGTAAGGTTCATGCGTGCACAAGATTGTCTTACAAAAGGATTATCTAGCAAATCTGTCACATTCCTGTCATATCTGGAAAGATGAATTTATTGAGCATAGAAAATAATCCATTCTGTAGAAGTTCATGTTGAAAGTTTTCTTCCAAAATTTATATTCTACCTGCTGTTTAAATTTGAAAAATTCTGGACATGTAGATAGTGAGAAACAACAGAAACCTTGATATGTCAGTTTTCTGTCTAGAATGAGCACTTCTGCCACATAAATTTTTATGCCCGCTTACTACAGTTTTCTGCAAAAGTGTCCAACACAAAACTCATGGTAAATTTACTCAGGCAGCTACTGTTAACATTTGGTAATTTTTGGCTAGGTAGGTTTTCCCTAGTGCACAAAACTTTAGCTCTCTGTTCACTGAAATTTCTGGGTAGACAGTAAAGTAAAACATTAAGAGAAAAACCATCTTAGAGCCTGATCTAGCCAAAATGTTGAATAGAAAAGTTGTGCACAAATACCTTAGGAATGTTCTGGTAAAGGTTGAGAACTTTGTGGCAGGAACTGTTTAAGTTATGGCTATTTTAGCACACTATCCAGAACCTGTTCACTATGTTGATCACAGTTTTTCGCTATCTCACCCATTTGATCTTTTGTTTAGATGGCCGAGCCTGTTGCCATGATGGTGGATGAGGATGGATGTGTCCACTCGTAGTGCCTCCACTGGGAGGGCTTTCCCTCTATCTTGTGGGGTGTTCTGACCACCGCGGACTATCCAAATCCCCCACGTTACACCGGACTGGAGTTCGAGGAGAATGGAGTTATTCAGTGCCGTGTGAACGTGACTCTCTTTCCACAACCACTACACCCGGAGTGGCCCACCTTGGAGATTGAGGCTGTTGGTCACCGCTTGGCTGACACTTGGGAGCTTGCTGCCATGAGGGCGCTCACCACTTTCTGTGCGCAGCGCCCCGAGGTCATCACACTCGCTCCTATTGGCTTGTTTCCTGCTGCCGAGGATAACGACACCTTTTGGGTCAACAGAGTGCAACACCCGCAGTACTTGGTGGACTTTCATGCTCAAGAGACCATCAAGACCTCAGTGCGGTGCATGAATGCACTGTATCGATTCTAGACTCAGGCGCTTGTGCAGCTTGCTGACCTTGCACAGGCCTACCACATAATGGCAAACAACAGAGATGAGCAGACTCAGGAGCTCAATGAGGATCTTGAGGATAGGGATGCTCAGATTGGCCAACTTGAGGGCCAAATTCAAGAGCACGACACTCTCATGGATGAGATAAATGACATGATAGAGCACTTGGAGCAGCAGCTCCATGATCTGAACCTTGAGTTGGAGGATGCTAATGAGCACATTCAGTGGCACCATGATCAGAATGCCCCTCCCGATGTGGTGGATATGGAGGAAGATGGTGAGGAGCCACAGGAGGTTGACGGTGACTCGGGCATGGACTTTGAGGGTGAGGCACCGCAGCCACCTCCGATGGGGGCTCACTCTCCTGCTAGCAGCGAGTCGTCTGTCAACGACCTCGGCGACTTCTAGATGATGACCTAGGAGGACTTTTGCATATACTTTTCAATAGTGTAGCCTAAATTTTGGCAAGGGTTGTAATAGGCTAACTGAGAGTTGAGTACCTCTTTTGTGATGAGTGCAGCTCAACCATTTGGACACTCTAATCCTGAAGGCCATGTCTAAGAACTTGGTGGTTTGGTTGTGATGTTGGCAAGCGGTTGAATCTACGGTTGCAGAAACTTGTTGGAATTTTTATCCATATCTCCTTGCATTTCTGGGCTGTGTGTTGAATACCAAAATTGTCATAAATTTTGTGACCTGGGTTCTCACAAAATTTCAGCACTATTGGACCTTGATAGTTTGATTTATAGGAAAAATACTATAACTCGTTCTGCTGGAAGGCAGCCAAAATAGAGAAGCAAGGAATGAATTTTTCGACCATCTTGGCCATCAATTTAGCATCTGAGTTCAATACTAAAGTTGTACATCTCTAAATTCCCTACCCACTGCCAAAATATGAGCTATTTTGGATGAACCTACTGAGAGCTATGAGGTTTCTTATAGCGAACAGTATTCTGTTCACGATTCTATCCATGATCTTTTGAAATTCTACATTTTCCGCGGCATCCCTTTTGAATCATGTAAGCAATATGGATCACGTTGCTCATGATAAACCTTCACATTTCAGATGGTTGGAGCAACCCGTGGTAACCCGGATGGTTTTGGTACTAGTGGTAGCGGGTCGCAACAGCCGCCACCGCCGCCACCCAGTTTGGTGGAAGTAATGGCCGCTCAAACCGAGTTGTTTCGTCAGCTTGTGCTAGGGCAGCAGCTCCAGCAGCGGGGTGGGCACAATGTCCACCAACCTCAAGCTGCCAGTTACACGGATTTCCTTGGGACTCAACCTCCCTTGTTTCACAAGACGGAGGAGCCCTTGGATGCGGACGCTTGGATTCGCACAATCGAGTCCAAGTTTTCTCTACTTGTGGTCCCATGGTCGGATGCAAACATGGCTCGCTTTGCCGCTCAGCAGCTTCGCGGTACAGCTCATCTTTGGTGGGACCACTACTTTGCTATGCTCCCTGCTGATCACGTTGTCACCTGGGATGAATTCAAAATTGTGTTCCGGGCACACCATATTCCAGAAAGTCTTATGGAAAGAAAGCTAAATGAGTTTCTAGCTCTCACTCAGGATACCCGCACTGTACTTCAGTATGCTCAGGCCTTCAACAATCTATGCCAGTACGCGGGCTATCATGCTGACATGGATGCTACGAAGCGTGATTGCTTGCGCAGAGGTTTGAGTACCAAACTCAAGGAATGGCTGAACCTTGTCAAGGCCGATACATACAATGAGCTGGTCATAATGGCAATCACTCAAGAGGATTGTATTGTGTCTCATCGTGTTGAAAAGAAGAGGAAGGCGCCAGCTGGACCCTCGGGTGCTCAGCCACCGAGGTATCGCTTAGTGCAAAATGCTGCGCCTACAGCTCCACAGAAGGCCCCTCAGCCGGGGTGTTGGATTGTCAGGCCCCCACAGCAGCAAGGCATCGTACGACCCCCTGTGCCTCAGCAAAATGGGCGAAGGCCCGCTACTCAACAATTTCTTCGTCTGAGCATCACCAATCGTTGTTTCAATTGTGGGAGTTCTAGTCATTTTGCATGAGAATGCCCTCAGTCTAGGCAACCCAATCAGGGCCAAGGCTCTAACCAGAACAATAAGAACAAAGGCAAGAAGCAGACCATTCAGGTCAAACAAGGGCGGAATCAATTTCACCACTCTTGCAGAACTTCCTGAAGGAGCAGCAGTGATGACGGATAAAGATTCGTCCATGCGATATTCCTAAGACTGCCTTTTCCATACGATATGGGCTATATGAATTTTTGGTCATGTCTATTGGTCTCACAAATGCTCCTGCCAACTTCATGTATCTCATGAAATCGGTATTCATGCCCGAGCTCGACAAGTTCGTCGTGGTTTTCATTGACGACATCCTTATTTATTCCAAGAATGAGGAAGAGCATGCTAAGCACTTGCACATTGTTCTTCAGCGTCTCAGGGACCATCAGCTCTATGCTAAATTTTCTAAGTGCGAATTCTAGTTGAATAGTGTGAAATTCTTGGGTCACACAATTTCCAGCGAAGGCATAGCCATTGACCCCAGCAAGGTACAAGAGGTGATGGATTGGAAGCTTCCTACCTCTGTTCATCAGATTTGCAGTTTTCTTGGTTTAGCCAGTTACTATCGCCTCTTCATTCCATATTTCTCTAGAATTGCTAAGCCTATGACTGAACTATTGAAAAAGGGAGTAAAGTTTGTGTGGGATGAGAAATGTGAAGAAGCTTTCCACACTCTTAGAGAACATTTGACTACAACCCATGTGTTAGCTCAACCCGATAACACCAAGCCGTTCGATGTTTACTGTGACGCATCTGGCACTGGTCTTGGATGTGTGCTTATGCAAGAAAATCAAGTTATTGCTCATGCCTCACGAGCCCTTCGGCCCCATGAGCAGAATTATCTGACCCATGATCTCGAATTAGCAGCTGTCATTCATGCTCAAAAAATATGGAGACATTATCTCATGGGCACTCATTGTAATATCTACACCGATCATAAAAGTCTCAAATATATCTTCACCCAAGCCGATCTGAATATGAGACAAAGAAGATGGCTAGAATTAATCAAGGATTATGACCTCGAGGTGCACTATCACCCAGGCAAGGCTAATGTAGTCGCGGATGCACTAAGCCGCAAGGCTCATTGCCATTGCCTATCAGTGGAATTCTATAATGAAACATTATGTTTAGAAATGAGGAAGCTTAGTTTGGAAATGATTCCCCAGGGCACTCTGAATCACATCTCAGTTGAGCCTACTCTCCATGATCAAATCATCATGGCACAACTACATGATGAAGGTGTTAAGATCATCAAACAAAAACTCTCTCTAGGAGAAGAGAAGTATAAATGTTTCCGCCAAGACCATAAGGGAGTTTTAAGGTTCGAAAGTCGCATAGTCGTTTCGAAGAATCGTGAGCTCCGCAAACAAATTCTTGATGAGGCACATCTTTCCAAATTTTCTATTCACCCTAGCAGTAGCAAAATGTATCAAGATCTTAGGCAAAACTTCTGGTGGACTAGAATGAAAAGGGAAATTGCTAGATATGTCTCAGAATGTGACACATGTCAGAGAGTAAAAGCTAGCCACTTGAAAGGAGCCGGTACACTTCAATCTTTGCCTATACCCTCCTGGAAATGGGAAGACATAAGTATGGATTTCATTGTTGGGTTGCCAAGCACCTCACAGAAACATGATTCCATATGGGTTATCGTTGATAGGCTCACAAAACGGCACATTTTCTTCTGGTGCGCACCACCTATACTGCCAAGAAATATGCCGAGATTTATCTTGACCGCATTGTTTGCCTACATGGAGTACCAAAGACTATTATTTCCGATCGTGGTGCTCAGTTTGTAGCACGCTTATGGGAACAATTGCAAGCATCTCTTGGTACTAAATTGATTCGAAGCTCAGCCTATCATCCTCAAACTGAAGGACAAACTGAAAGAGTGAACCAAATTCTTGAAGACATGCTTAGAGCTTGTGTCATTCACTATGACAAGAGTTGGGACAAATGCCTATCCCTAGCAGAGTTCTCATACAACAATAGCTATCAAGCGAATTTGAAAATGGTACCATTTGAGGCCTTGTATGGTCGAAGGTGTCGAAATCCTTTGAGCTGGTCACAAACCGGAGATCGCAAAATATTTGGACCAGACTTGGTTATCGAGGCAGAGGAACAAGTGAGAGTAATACAAGAAAATCTTAGAGCCGCACAATCCAGGCAAAAGAGCTATTTCGGCAGAAGGAGAAAGCCACTAAAATTTGAAGTTGGTGATCATGTCTACCTCCGGGTTTCACCAACCAAGGGTATACAACGATTCAGAGTCAAAGGAAAACTAGCTCCCCGATATGTCGGTCGCTATGAAATCATCGACAACTGTGGACCCGTGGCCTATAGAGTACGACTGCCCCCTCAACTTACAGCCATCCATGATGTCTTTCTCGTGTCTCAACTCAAGAAGTGTGTTCGAGTTCCTACCGAGGTTGTGGAACAACAATAGATATTGGTAGAACCCGACCTCTCATATGTTGAGTATCCTATCAAAATCATTGATCAAAAAGAAAGAAACACTAGAAGGAAAGTGATTCAAATGTATAAAATTTAATGAAATCATCACACTAAGGAAGAAGCCACATGGGAAACTAAAAGCTATCTAAACCAAAATTTCTCCGGTTTTCTCAACTCTACCAAAGGTACACACGCTATCCACACTAAGCTTATTGTCCGAATCTTGGGACGAGATTCTTTTTAAGGGGGAAGGCTGTGACATCTCAGGTGTTTAATTTGCTAAACGAGTCTCGTTAGCATAACAATATGCATAAATAACTAAGAAAAGTTTAAAAGAAATGTATCATAATTTGGTTTTGCATTTATATTAAAAGTATGTGTATATGTGCCTGAGTACATGTACTTTAATCAAACAAATTAAATAACTTTCACATCGATATAAATATAACTACGAAATTGAATAGGCACATCATCAGTGACATGATAAATAAAAGTCTAGTTGAAGCCTAGCGGAGAATATGATGTTTTGCCCATGAAATGACATGCCATCCGAATCAAGCATTTTGAGATTTTGAAATAATTTTTGAACTATAACTCAAATGAACTTTGGCCTGAAACAAAACTTGTAGAACTTTTCTTTTTGAACAACTTTCATGTTCGGAGAAAAATGAGTTGCAACACAAAAATTTGAGAAACACTTGTTCTTGCAATCCATCCCCTGCTCTTTTTCTCCTTTTCCACTCAGCCCCCTCCCTTCCCCCGCTCTGCCCCGAACGAGCCAAGCCTAGGAGCGGGTTCCCCTCGATGCCGCGAAGCTCACCGGCTAGCCCCCACCGGCTCTTGCCCGCCAGCCTCGCCGAAACACCGCCCGCATCGCCGCCACCCCCTACTGCTCCGTGGGAGACCCACCTCCGACCGTCCCCGACCCCGAACAAGGCCACCACGAGGTAGCTCTCACCTCCCTGGTCCTTCCCTGCCCCTTTCCCCTCACCGTTGGCGAGTCTGCTCGCCAGATTTTGGCCAGCCGCCATGGCAGCCCCGCCAAGGGCCACATTGCAACGATTTCAATCTTTCCAGGGGCCTGCACGCAAGATTCCAGGGACCCCTCTGTGAAATTGAAAATAGATCTTAGATTCAAAACTGCGAACTTTGAAAATGCTTTGAAAATCGTAGAAAAATCGAACAAATACAAACTTAACTGTTCTGCAATCCTTAGAAGAAGATCTACAACTTTTGTTACATGCTTTTCTTCAATTGCCTGCTATATTTTGTTCTATATTAAATGGAATCTTTAATCACTTTGAAATGTACCCATTGTTGTATACCAATGTTGAACCTGATTTTGGGGCAGTAGGTTAGTTTCTTGATGTGTAGGCCAGTGTAAAAAGTTCAGGACCAGAACCCATCTCAAGCTAAACTTTTTGTTAGACTTTATTTTATGCCATGAAGAGATAGAACTAATTTTTTTTGCTGTTCTATGGTTATTCATGTTATGAAACTATTTCTGTGCTTCTATATTGATACCTAGATGCCACAGAAAAATTTAGGGTCTTTTTACCTATCTTTAACCTACTTATATAATTTTTGTGGTGGAGAAATGCATTAAATCAAAGTAATTAGTTTTGTGCTTGGAAAATGTTCATCTTTTTACTATGGGATACTTTGGGTTAGATCATGCTGCATAAAAAGTTTCATAATCAGAAACCCTGTATAACATCCTGTAGAAATTGATCTTTATTAAAATAGGTGTATCTTGTCCTATTTATTATGCTCTGTATCATGCACAATAAAATCTGAAAAATTTATAATAAACATATATAGATAGATTAACACCCTGTAAAATTTTTAGCATCAATACTTGCATGGTTTGTTCTGTATTAAAATAACTACGCTCTAGCAGTGGCTATGTATTACATTTTTCATATTTAATCTGCTGCACAAAAATGTCTGAAATTTTTTCAATGGTTTTGTCTCTGCATGTTGTACTCTGAATAAAAGTGTCATCACCAGAAGTTACCTAGATCAGTAGTTGTGTTCAACCCATGCTTGTGCTTAGAAAATTAAGTTTCCAATATAACTCAACCCCTTCTTGTTTAAGGAAATTAAGTAGTTTAAGATGTACTCTATTAACGATTGTCCAAGAAATCTTAAATAAGTAACTTTACAACCAAATCTATATTTTTGTGGACTGCAACTTTATCGTGAAGAAAATAAATGTCATATGCCATCACTACAACTCATACTTGTGCATTCATATAGAATCGACTACTCTCGCTGACGGAACGTACGAGTTGGTGCCCGAGTCCGAGAGTGAGCAGCGTGAAGCTCAAGTGAATCTAACTGAAGGTTTCAGAGACCCGAACCAAAGTTCAGAAGAGCCCAAGGCTAGCTTTGCTCAAGAAGGCAAGCCCCGGAGCATGAACCCTATTTCTCTAAATTATGCAACTTATTACTCTATTTTGCTTGTGCATTAAGTTTATAGGAGTTGAATGAAAACTTAGTTGCATGATCTTAGGTTCCTATGCTCTGAACACTAGATGTAAGGCCCAATAGAATGCTATGCTAATAGGACTCCGGTAGAAGTCGAGTGATTTCCTGTCACTCGCGAGAATATAGGAGTTGAATGTTTACTACATGCTGCAATCATAAGGTCGACGGACGGGGCTATGGTGCGATGTTCATGTTGATGATTGAGGCCCCGTCTGGTTAGTGAAAAATGCTAAGGCCACAGTGTGTGGTAGTGGTGGTTAAGTTTTTGAACGTACTAACCACATGCCGAGAATATGGTAATCGGTAAGCTTATGCATTGGATTGAACCGAGCCCGGAATATACTCCCCACCGTCTTGAATTTGTTCACATCTAGCTAATGGCGGGTGCACGTGCCGCCGTGGCTCGGCGTCGTACCGTGGTCCATGGGGACGTGTAGTCGAGGGCGGTGGGCCTGTTCCGTGAAGCGGGAATTGAAGGGAAAGGTTGCACGTGTGACTCTGGGAGTAACCACGTGACGTGTGTTTAGGTCTGCCTTGCAAGGTTAAGAAATTCGATTCGAATTGTCCGTTTCTCGCGGTATTGAGACTGCTTGACCCTTTTACCACATAGAGTAAGAAGAGGAATAATGATGTTGATTAATCTTGTTGGATGCAAATAAGCCTTTCACCATGTATAATATTGGATAGTTGCTTGCCTAGAATGGTTAAGAAAACTAGAACTTGGAGCTAAAATTTGAAAGTAAGGACCTACTTGTAGATGCTTTTCGGCAAAACAAACCCTTCAAGCCAAAAGCCTTGCATGTCTAGGAGTCGTCTAAGTATATTCCACTAGTCGGGTAAGCCTTGCTGAGTATTAGTATACTCAGCCTTGCTTGTGGCTTGTTTTCAGGTGATACTTTCGAGGACATGGTTGCTAGTTTGACTTGGCCGTGTACTTTTCCTCCTGATTGGTCGGTGGAATGGGGTGCGTCCCCGGCCAATGATGATAATGCCGAGTGATGTCTCGTTCGGGCTTCATCGAGACATCATGTATCGTCGAGTAGTTTATCGTTGTTTTTCTGCTACATTGAACTCTGAAGAACTCGTTTACTTTTAAACTTGGAAGTACTCTGTTTTACGAATTCGAATTTGGTCTGTAATAATAAAATTATGTCGAACTCTGTAATGTAAAATTTGTGGAATGTTGTATTCTCTGGGCTCACCTTCGTGTGAGTACTTTGTATATGTGGTTTCGATCAGCAAACCTGTGGTTGTATCCGGAGGATACCCGACAGACCTATGGATTACTCTGTTTAAAGTGCGAGTTAGCCCTGATTGCCCTCGTGGTGATGGTTAGCGCACTTGAGCCGGATTAATTCAGGTGGTTTTGCCACAAAAAGAGAGGAAAAAAGAAAAACAACCAATTGCATTTGAATTTGAATTTGAAATTTAAATTCAAATTGAAGACAAGCAATAAAACACTGCAATACGCCATGAAAATCACAAGACCAATATTTCCTTATATTTCTTTTTATGGTTAAGTAAATTATTATTAATTCACGGTAAATGTTCTAAAATCAAAGGAACTTGAACAAAAACCTTATGGATCCTGAAGATAATCTAGCAATATTTATTTAGGTTCCTAATTTGAAAATTAGGGTGTTACATTGGGCTTCACTGTCGACTGGCCCAGCTTCTTCTATGGAGGTACGGTTGGAATCACCATCTCCGATTGGGAGAGCTGTTGTTCGCCGCAATACTTTAGATGAAGGTTCTGGCATGCGTGTAGTCGAGGCGTATTCGATTGCCTCCTGATCACAGTCGTAGGACTTCTTCAAGTCGCCGCGGAAGGTGAGGACCCCTATCTTGCCCGGCATCTTGAGGAGCAGGTAGACGTAATGGGGTACGGCCATGAATTTGGCCTGAGCAGGTCTGCCGAGGATGGCATGGTATGAGGACTCGAAGTTTGCCACCTCAAACTTGATGTACTCCATACGGTAGATTTCTTTTGTCCCAAAAGTAACTAGCAGTGTTACCGAACCGATCGGTGTAGCCACATTTTCTGGAACCATGCCGCAGAATGGAGCCTTGCTTGGGGTGAGCATCTTGGAGATATCCAGCCCCATCTTCTTCAAAGTACTCGCGAAGAGCAGGTTGAGGCCGCTCCCACCATCGATGAGTAGTCGGGTAAGCTGTGAGCCAGCCACTACAGGGTCCAAAACCAGCGGGAACTTTCCCGGCTCGAAGAAGCTGGTCTACTGATCCTCTTGAGAGAAAGAAATCGAGACCTCGCTGTATCTCAAGGGCCGCTGTATAGCAGGTTCGACAAACAAGATCTCGCACGGAGTAAGCTTCTGCGCGCTTGGTTGGGAAGCTGCCATCGCCGCTGAAGATAACGTTGACGACGTTCTTGGGATCCGTGTATCCCTAGGCCCCCGACTTGACTCGCTCCTCGCGGTTCTTGTCCTTCCCCTTGTCATCCTAATCAAGGAGAGGTGCGTTGAGATACTTGCAGAGGCTGATTCACTAGAAGAGTGTGTGTTTGGACTTCGAGTGCATTGGGCATTGCTTGTGCAAGATCTTCTCAAACTGATCCTGCTGGTTCCCCGACTTCATGCCACGCTAGCTGCGCTCCACAGCCGTGACTTCATGGTCTGGCTTGCACTTTCGGGAGGGTTCTGAGTAGTTCCGCTGGCTTTTGTCGGAGCGGTTGCCGTTCCTTCGCTTGTCGTTGTTGCGCTTGGGGAAGCGCTCGTTCTCCTCATCCTCTTGATCGGCCCATCGTTACATCATGTCGCGGAGCTCCACGACAGTCTTGGGGGGTTGCGGATGAAGTCACGGTAGAAGTTCTTTGAGCCGAGCCCATTTTGGAAGCAGTGGATGACGTCTGTCGGTGTTTTACCGCTACGCCCACTGAGGGATACCCCCGAGGTGGTGAGTTTGTAGGTAGGGTGTCGCTGAGATCAGGAACTTGAAGGTGCAAGGAACACAAGGTATAGACAGATTCGGGCCGCCAAGAGCGTAATACCCTACGTCCTGTGTGGTTTGTATTGCCTTAGGTGGTGATCGGGTGATCTCCTGGGTGATTCCCCGCTTGGAGGGGGTCCCTGTCCGCTCTTATATAGTCTGGGGGGCAGGTTTACATGGAAGTCCTAGTCGGGTACAAGCCGAGGAGTCCTACCCGAGTACTTTTCGGGTAGATTCCTATCGTGTCCGACTAGTTTCACTACTGTATGAGTAGTCCTACTACACTACGAGTAGTTACAATAGATGTAGGGCATGGGCCATGTCCCATCCCTTTTCCTAGGAAAAGTACGCCACGTGCACAGTCCCGTGTGCCCGGGTCTGACAAGCCCCCGAGCTCTTCGTAGTCAAGTACTGCAGGCGTCCGAATACTTCTGAAGGTGTCTTCGAGTTCTCCCGAACTTCATCTTGAAGGTGTCTTCCGAGTACTTCCTTGGCTACATCAAGGCTGTGAGGTGCTCATGCCCCGAGTAGTTGTCAAGTCTTCTTTTACATGGGGCATGATTGAACTCGCGCTCTATATAGAGTAGCCCCCGAGCCTTAGGTTGACTCGTAGAATCAGGTTGAGGGTCAATTTAATCTTGAGTCTTCTGTCCTTATCTTCCAACAGATTCAAAAAATAAGTCACTGATGACATGTGTCCCGCAGCCCCCGAGCCTTGAATCCAAATCCCCAAGGTTTGGAATAAAGGATCCAAAGAATCGTGGCATGCAATATATGACAGTAAAGATTTGATGGTTAATATGGGCAAGTTGGCTCAGTAATTCGAAAACCGCTTTTTTGGGGATGAATTCCCTGAAAGAATGGTTAAACAAATAACTTCTCCAAAAAAAAGCCCTAAATTACCACTCAAATCAGATCTTGTTCCCTGAGTCAATGACTAGATAAGACCTCTGGGTAATAATTTGAAAACCCCTTATTTCGGAATAAAATCCCAGAAATAATGGTTAACAATTATCTTCCCAAGATAAATCTTCAAAAGCCTCTTGAATCGGAATCCTCCGAGTAGATTTACAGCGTTCAACCTTAAAGCATGAGAGCTGTCACTGAAAACACGCTAAGTGCCCTGTCGCATCCAGCCCCCGAGCCTGGGAGCGAGATGAGTTGCATAGGATATGCCTAGTAGTCGGTGGCGCCAGCCTCCGAGCCTAGGTATTGGCTAAGTTGCCGCTGAATCTTGAACTGTCAATGAAGCAGACTAGTCAGAGTCGATTCCATCTAGTTATATAGGCGAGACGAGTAGTCGAAGTAGTCGTCAGGGTATCGCTGAGCAGAGTCGATTCCGACTAGCTTGTAGGCAAAACGAGTAGTCGAAGTAGTCGCCAGCGTGTCGCCGAGAAGATTCGATTCCAACTAGCTTGTAGGCAAAACGAGTAGTCGCCAGCATGTCACCGTGCATTCTTCACGAAGTCCAGTAGTCGTAGACGGTTGTTGATGAACCCAACTAATCGAAGTTGAATCAAACGAGTAGTCATTGTAGTCAGCGACGTGTAGTCTAGCGTTCTCGCGAAGTCGGAGTAGTCCTTGGTAATTGTTGATGAAGCCAACTAATCGGAGTTGAATCTGACTCACCCAGCAGCACGGTCCAGATCAGGTCCCTTGCAAGGTAAACATAAAAGTATGTTGTAACTGATATATATGAAACCGTGTTGGGAGCAATGCCCTTGTAGTAAACTCCATGTATAACTAGTCAAAAACTAGTAACAGAGTAATACTGAAAGTATGGGAGCGAGGCCCCTTCAGTAACATAGAGTACTAGGCGGAGATTAGTAGTCTGAACGTTACTGGAAGTATCAGAATAAAACCCCTTCAATAACACAGAATACTAGTCGGAAACTAGTAATCTATTACTGGAAGTATGGGAACGAGGCCCTTCAGTAAACTTGCACGTAATACCGGTCGTAAACCAGTAGAATGGAGTTGTACTGGAAGTTGGGGAGTGAAGCCCCTTCAGTAACATAGAATACTAGTCGGAAACTAGTAGTCTGTTACTGAAAGTATGGGAGCGAGGCCCCTTCAATAAACTTGCACGTAATGCCGGTCGTAAACCAGTAGAACGGAGTTGTACTAGAAGTTGGGAGTGAGGCCCCTTCAGCAACATAGAATACTAGTTGGAAACTAGTAATCTCAACGTTATTGGAACTATGGGAGCGAGGCCCCTTCAGTAAACTTGCACGGAAACCGGTCGTGAAGCAGTAAGCGGAGTTGTACTGGAAGTATGTGAAGGTGACTGGAAGTCAATTAGCGAGGGAGAAATAAATCGTGCTGGTAGTTTCAGTCGATTCCTTGGGCGGACCATGAGAATTCCCATGTTGACTTACGAAAACATCCCTGTTGGCCCGAAGGGATTGATGACGAGATCCTTCACGAGGGGTGATTAGTTCCTTGGGTGGGCCAAAACAAGTTGTATGTTGCCATGCGAGGATGCTTCAGTTAGACCAAAGGTACTCCTTGGGCGGGCCAAAACAAGTCGTACGTCACTAAAATATGGATGAACGAACAAACCCTATTTTGGGTAAAATCCTTGATCCCCTAACCGAGTGGTTGAATGAATTCTTCGGGAAAAAACCCCTTGTTTTGAGATAAAACTTAAGACAATGGTTAAAGAAATTCCCTAAAGATCTCCGTCAAACCTCCTTGAATCAGGTCTCAGTCGTCACGTGGGCAGCCGCCTTGTTACGCCCAGCCCCAGAGCGTAGAAACTAGACGGCCGTGGATAGTTGATCTTGATTCGTTGGTGATTGCCGACGAAGCCATATCACTTCATTGATGGAGCCGCAATGGTTTGTTGATGAAACCCGATTAGTCGGAATTGAGTCCAACTAGTCACTGGTGGAATGAGTCCCGCTTCTGACTAGTTGTGTAGTCGAAGTAGTACTCCAAGGGTCGCCGAGTGGCCTCGCGAAGGCAAAGTAGTCGTTGAGGAATCGAGGGTCCTGCCTGCTTGTGTTGGCGCTAAAATCGGCAAGACAGGAATCGGCCGATGGTCTTCAGTGTCGGACACACGACCCGGGAGAATCTGCTTAGCTCCTGTTCGGGTTATCGCCCTGGTGCGGTTCGCGCGGCGTGCCAGTCAATCTGACCTGTTGATTGACAAGGAAATAAAGTATTAAATTCCAGGCGCTCCGATCGGCTGGAGTTCCGATCTGTCCTGAAGAGCGCGTCGGCGGCGAATCGGCCGATTTTCTGTAATGATGATCGGCTATGGACCAGCCGATAATCGTGTAATAATTGTAAAGAAAACTGCTGGAGCGATCTAAACAATTAGTACGGATGCAACACTTGAAATAGATCTAATCGGCTGTAAGATGATAAATCGAAGAAGAACGATAACGAAGCCGATTACTCTGATCTCAAGCTGGATAACTGGTGATAATACTAGAATAATAGGTAAAACTTGCGATTCTAGTAAATATTGATAACTGGTGAATAAATCCAAATGAAACCACAGCGATGCGCCCGTAGTTAAAGCTCGGATACTACTCGATAAGCGGAACCTACCAATTGGCCGGAGATCAAGTTGATGCAGCCCTGCCAACCCGTACGAACTCGTGAAAGAAGAAAAGTATTGGCGAAGTCGCCGACTTGAAAGTAAATTGCTGGAAAAAGTAGAAATATTGTTGTTGATTGATGTGTTCATCCTTTTGCAAAACCCTGACGACTCCTATTTATACCCTAAAACTAGGGCTCCTGGTCGATCACGACTTGTTACAACCTTATTTAAAAAACAGGAAAACTACTATATCTATAATAACTTTTAAAGGAAACGGACTCCCGCAGAATCTTCCGCCGCCGTCCCCTAATCCAATCAAGATTCTTTTCAATTGCTCCTTGACCGACTTAGCGTTGCCCTGTTGACCAACTTTTGACCAGGACCCTCCAAAATAGTCTCATCCTATTAGCGCAAGCTGTATCACCAATCGGCCGATTTTCAACTATTACCTCAATCGGCCGATTCCTTATTGTAGCCTTTAGATCTGCCGCATCGGCCGACCTTCTTTTCCCGACGCCAATTTAACACGTGTCAAAATCTGGCGTCAACACATGCCCCCCAGTTTCGGAGTAAAACATAACTTTTTCTTCGAAACTCTTTCTTTAACCCTTTCCTCCGAAACGAACGCAGTAAAAATCTCCTTCCGTTCCGCGGCACAATGACTGCAATTTCCTCAGACCGAGCGCGTGAAACGACTGCTCCCCTGGAATTCGTGTAGACGGCGCGGCAAGAATACCATCTTTGCCCTTGCTCTCCCTATTTTTCTTAAGTATTGGCCCTCTCCGCCTACTCTTCCCCACAAATCTAGCATTCTCTTCTAGCGAACCATCGTTCGTCTTCCTCCAAGCTCTCTTTGATCTCCAAGCGCTTCCCCCATTCCGGCGATCTCATCCGCGACCTGCTCCAACCCTCCAATGGCGTCACCATTGGCGACCGCTCCATCCACGGAAGCTCTATCGGCAACCCCTTCAGCGGCGGCGGCCCAATCGGTGGCTCCCCTGGCAGTCCCATCGGCGACGATGATTTCCATCCCAGAGGTAAATGCTTGAAATTTTTCCCCTTTCGCTTTTCTGCTGCTTTAGTACTTTCCGGATTTTTTCTCAGTTTCTTCCCCTTTTCTCCTTTTTCAGGCACTTAGGCACCGAATCACCATCCCCCTCTCAGAATCCCCTGACCTTATCTGCTTAGGCCCTATGGGAAACCCCGATCCAACTGACCTGATCAGTTTAGAGACTCACAGAATCCCATTCAAGCAATCGCCCATGGACCTAGATCAGTGCGTAGGTACCTTTAGATCCTGGCCAAATTAAACCCCCGGCTGGAGAGAATGGTACCAGAGAATGGCCAGATCTAGGAAGGTTCAGTGGGAGGAACAAAAAATCGGCCAGTGCATAGACCTATCTTTGTCTCAGATGGAAAGAAATGAACCTCTGGTCATGGCAGCTTCTTATTTTTGGTCTGATGCACTCAATGCATTCCTTTTCGGACATGGACCCATGACCCCGACTCTGGCCGATGTTCTTTTGTTGACCGGCCTCGATGTCTCCTCCGCCGATACCCCTTTCAACTATCTATTCAAGCCATCACATCGGCTAGAGACCAAAGGAATCGGCGGGTGGAAAGGGTATATTAGCAAAAATATGAAGACCGGGACAGTTTCAGAGAGGGAGCATACTGCTTTTCTGATGATGTGGCTAGAAAAGCACTTTTTCTGTGGCAGAGCAGTTGGACCCTCTTGAAACACCCAAGCTTTAGCGAAGGCTTTGTCACAAGGATCGGCCATCCCCCTTGGAAAACATCTGCTGGGATCGGCCTATTACCTGATGCACCAAATCGGCACCAAGCTGTCAAAGGGGGAGCCGATTGGGAATCCTGGCGGTCCCTGGTGGTTCATCACCCTCTGGCTCAATTTACACATGAGCAAGGTCTCTCAGCAACGGATAGAGACCAAAACTTTCCCTAACATTGAGTCAGAGGAGAATCCATCCGTCCGACGACGCTGCAGATCTTTTGGAGAAGCGGGATCGGCCTTCCCCAGCTGCCAGTTTACTGCTACCCGCACAGCTGAGTACTTCAGATGCTTTTATAATGGCCTTAGTGAAGAGACCGTCAGCTGGCATCCATATCAAGCAGTGGAGCCGATTTTCGAATTACCCATAAGCTACGACTTCTCTACCCATACTTTTGACAGGGAACTTATGGATGTCTTGATCAAGCCAGGGATTCTGCCAGCCAATTTCTTCTCAGGAAAGGACTCTCCCACCTATGAGTTCTATAATCCATCGGCCGCATCAAGGCAACTGGGTTTTGGCCAACTGCCGATTCGGGTCTACTTCACCGGTCAAGCAAAATTCAGAGATGGGTTGACTTCAAGTCTTGACTACAGTCGGCTGTGCGATCTAGTACCAGATTCCAGTACTATTAATCTGAATAATTGGTCAGTTGCCTCTTTTGCCACCCAGCAATTTAAATTATGGTGGGCAGAATGGAAGCAATACCTTCTCTGCAAATCTCCATCGATTTATTGCAACATTCTGGATCCAGAAAATATTGACCCAAATGCAGCGGTATGCCCTTTCTCCCAGCCGATTCCAATACTATTTCTTTCCATATTTTTATCTTGTTATTAACTCACGTTCATCTTCTCAGTCTGAAAGCCGGGCCCCTCCGATGCGAAGCCGAAGCGGCAGGCCGATAGATAGTCACCATCAATACACGCCATATCCACTTATCGGCTTCCATGCTCCAACTATCAAGGATATCTCTACTGGCCGATCGAAACGAGCACCGAAAAGGCCAACCTCGAAGATAACCAACCGTCGAGTGCGAGCCCGCATCGGATCGGCCGATCAGACGGCGATAGCATCGGCTGAGACTCCCCGTATCGGATCGGCCGACCAGATGGCAGTGGCATCGGCCGAGACTCCCCGTATCGGATCGGCCGACCAGATGGCGATGGCATCGGCCGAGACTCCAATCCCTTTACCTTTGCCGGTTGTCGAGATAGCCGATCCTCAAGTCACCGCCGAAGTCGGGGCAGCTGCAGCATCGCTATTAGTAGAAGTTGTTCAGGTAATCTTACTTATCTCATATATTCTTCAAATCTTCCACTGACATTAACTCTCTTCCTCTGCCAGGCTGCACAAGCTATTCCACCGCAGTCTCCACAGCAATCGGCTACGTCCCAAGTGGAAGCCGAAACTCCAGCAGCTCCTCTCGTCGAGGTAAATGATCTCTTACCTTGATCTCTTAATTTTCAGAGAACTTAACCGATCCTGATGCAGGCCGATTTGGGTATGCTAACAACAAACATCGGCCGGAAGATCAACAGAGGCATGATAGATTTCTCACACCATCTTATTTCAATTTCCCATAGCATACTCACAGGATCTTCTTTTATGTCTTTTTCAGGAAGCTGGTCGAAGCGGAGCACTGATAATCGTTGAATCCTCTTCTTCCGATGAGCCAACTGCACCAGCTCCTGAGACAAGGGAGACGCTTCCACCGGTGCAGGTAAGAGAAATTCGTTTTAAGGAGGTAACAAACCTACCATTAGAATCGGCCGATTCCCTTTTACTGCTTACCTACCCTTTTCTTTATTTCCTCACAGGAGCAAGACACCCCTAACAACAGCATCTTCTTCTTTGCCGTCTCCTTGCCTGATGACGAGGAAATTGCTTCACACCCAATTTTGTCGAGCTCTACCTCCGATGATGTCCGCGCCAAGCTCGAAAGCATGCGTACTCTCCTTCAAGATGACATCGGCCGATTGGTAGAAGATGCTTCGCCGATTCGACGACTTTTCAACGAGATCAGGGGTCGAATCCTGGAAGAAGTATCAGAAAACTTGGTGCATGCTGCCTATATAGAGCATATGCATATTCCAGTTTCCAGGGCGCTGCGCCACATGGCCGATCGTGCCCAGATGGCAAAAACTCGGGAAGAGGTCGATTCATACAAGCACCGGACTCAGGAGGTACACCACAAGATCAACTTCCTCGAAAGCTGCCGTCCGGACATCGTCGGCGCGATAGATCGGCTCAAACGGAGAAGAGCAGAGCTAGCCAAGGAGATGGAGCAGATAACCAAAGAGATAGCCGCTGAAGAAAAGAAACTTCAAGAACTCCCATCCATCATCAGTGAGCTGAAGCAAGAGAGACAGCACTTGGCCCGTGAAATGATAAGGCTTCGTCGCCGTGTGTCAGAAGTTCCAGGATCGGCCGATGATGACCAGAGAGTACTAGACTCGGCCGATCAAATTAGATGACAAGCTATTGTAGCCATAGATGCTTTTCTTGGGTTGTAAAGAATACTGTAAACATTTATTGCTCCTTCAATGTTACTGCGCCGATTTGATCTTGAACTATTTCTTTAGTCAGCTTTGCATTTATGTATGCGTTTACTCCGATAGGACGTGTCTCACCATCCATCTACCTCTCTTTCCTTTATAAGTAGACCCTTTACCATCTCCAGAGGCATACGCATTACTTATCTTCTCTTTCCCTCTTTACTGTCCCAAACTGAATGGCAAGATGTCTTCTTCGTCTTCTTCATCTTCTTCCTCTGTCAACTAGGTATGAACTCTCCTCTGCCTTTCCCCTAAGCATCTCAATCGCTCTAATGTTGGGTAACCCCTTTTATCTCTGTTTAGCCAAAACGTCTCAGCCCTGGTCTAGAACGAGCGATTGAAATCATGCATTCAGAAGAACCACTATCACAGGCAGACAAAGATCTGATAAGAGCTCATGCTGAGGAACTCAGAGATCATGTCCCCGCAGTTGTCCAAGAATGCTGGGACCTTATAGATGCTCACTTTTTGGTCCGTAAGCGACCATCTTCTGAAAAAAATACTCCACTTCCTTGTAAAGTTAAGACCGAAGTTGCCATGGAGGATCTAGAGGAGAAGAAGACCCGCCTCCTGATAGAACTTTGCAACCAAGCTGAAATTGGAGCCACTGCAGAGGACCCGAAGGAGAAAAGGCTCAGCCTTATGATAGAACTGGGTCGCATTGAGAGAGAAATCCAGCGTAGGCGTAATCAGTAGATGTATCGGTATTTTTATTCTAAGGGCGACTTGTACAATGTCGGCCATGTACTCTGTCATTTTCATCCAATAATGAACTAGTCAAAATGAATCCCAATGTTTTTCTTCATCAGATGTGTAGACGAAAACCGATGAAAAATCGGCCATATTATCTTGATATATTTTACTGCAAGTTATGCATCTACCCAAATGCTTGGATAGTACCTCTTCAGATATCGTCCGTTTAAAGCTCTTGGGAATTCCTCCCCTTCAACTGTCTCCAGAATATATGCATTCCCAGGGGCACATCGGCCGATTCTGTACGGCCCTTCCCAAGTGGGTGACCATTTACCGAATTTAGAATCTTTGGATCCTATCGGCAGCACCAACTTCCACACCAAATCTCCCTGAGAGAATTGTTTAACTTTGACCTTTTTGTCATACCATCTGGCCACCCTTTTCTTGTTTTCTTCTATACTAATCAGGGCTCTCAACCATAAACCTGCCGAATCATCAAGTTCGTCCTTCATGAGGGAGGAATAGTCATCGGCCGTTAACTGATCTTGAAATGATATACGTCTTGACCCCGTCCTTATCTCCCAAGGCAAGACTGCCTCATGACCATAAACCAACTGATAAGGGGATATCTTAGTGGTTCCATGACAAGCCATCCTATAAGCCCATAAAGATTCAGCCAAAGACATATGCCACTTTTTGGGTTGCTCTTCTATATTCCTCTTGATTAGTTTGATTATCCCTTTATTGGACGATTCTGCTTGGCCATTGGCTTGAGCATAATATGGAGAAGAATTTAATAATTTAATCCCCATATCGGCGGCAAACTCTCCGAATTCTCCAAAAGTAAACATTGTTCCTTGGTCAGTTGTGACGGTTTGAGGAATACCAAATCGATAGATAATATGGCTTTTAACAAATTCAATCATATCGGCCGATGTCACGTTCCTTAAAGGAACTGCCTCCACCCACTTAGTAAAATAATCCGTGGCTACTAATATGAACTTATGCCCTTTGCTTGATGGAGGATGAATCTGTCCGATGAGATCTATTCCCCAACCTCTGAACGGCCACGGTTTAATTATTGGATTCATAGCCGATGCTGGCGCGCGCTGTACATTGCCAAACTTCTGACAGTCTTGGCATCCTTTCTAATACTTAAACAATCTTCAAGAATAGTTGGCAAATAATTCCCATTGTTCCGGATCATCCATTTCATTTTGTGAGCCAATTGATGGGCTCCGCACACGCCCTCATGGATTTCTCCCATCAGAACCCTTGCCTCTTCTGTTCCCAGGCATCTGAGAAGAACTCCATCAATCGTCCGATAAAATAAATCATCCTCAAGCAACACATATTTTGTAGCTTGAAAACGTGTTCGCCGATCCACTTTTTGGGATGGATCTTTCAAGTAATCGGCGATTTCCTTTAGCCAGTCATCGGCCGCGAGCTCTAGCATCATCGCTCCCTGAATCGGCCGATACCCGGAGGCATGTTGGGCCAGCTTGTTGGCCTCTTCATTATAATTTCTGGGGATATGCTCAATTATTGCAGACTTGAACTCTTTTAAAAGCTGAAGGCAATCTTCATAATAAATCCTCAAGATATCATCCTTGCACTCAGATCGCCCCGTTAATTGATCCACAATGAGCATGGAATCTCCAAAAATTTCGACTGCATCAGCTTTGACTTCCTTTAATAATTGTATGCCTTTCAGAACGGCTCGATATTCCGCCTGATTATTAGTTGCGGAAGCTTCTATCGGCAGAGAGAAATTATAACTTGCCTCCCGAGGCGACACAAGAACAATGCTGATTCCTGATCCGACCCCACACGAAGAACCATCAAAATATAGAGTCCATGGAACTGGTTCAACAGCGGCAATTTCTGGTCCACAATGTTGAGCTACGAAATCGACCATTACTTGACCTTTGATAGCTTTTGCCGATTTGTACCTTAAGTCAAATTCTGACAGAGCCAGGATCCATTTCCCAATCCATCCTTTCAGAATCGGCAATGATAGCATATACTTCACCACATCATCCTTGCATACAACTATGCATTCTGCCGATAGCAGATAGTGCCTGAGCTTGGTACACGAGAAGTATAAACACAAGCACAGCCGCTCCACCGGGCAATATCTTGTTTCGGCGTCTAGGAGTCTTCTGCTGACGTAATATACCACTCGTTCTTTCCCTTCAAACTCCTGTACCAACACCAGAGGTGAAACTAGATATTGCTTGATATCTTTCAGTGCTTTGCGTTGTTCTTCTCCCCATATGAATTCCTGGTCAGGCTTTAATTTCAACAGAGGAGTAAAACCCTGAATACGTCCTGACAGGTTGGATATGAATCTTCTGATAAAATTGACCTTGCCGATGAGGGACTGTAGCTCAGTTTTATTTTGTGGGGCCACAACTTTGTTGATGGCGTCTATAGTCTTGCGGTTGACTTCTATCCCGCGCTCATGAACCATGAACCCTAAGAATAGCCCAGCCGATACACCAAATGCACACTTGTTTGGGTTCATCTTCAACCCATACTTCCTTGTGCACTCCAGTACTTCTTGTAAATCGGCCAGATGTTCTTGGTGACTTTTTGACTTGACCACGACGTCATCTATATAAATTTCCACCGATGTACCAATGAGCTTGTGGAAGATGTAATTCATGGCCCGCTGATACGTAGCACTGGTGTTCTTCAACCCAAAAGTCGTAACAACCCATTCGAATAAACCAAGATGACCTGGACACTTGAAAGCCGTTTTCGAGATATCTTCTTCGGCCATTAATATCTGATTGTACCCTGCATTCCCATCCATGAAACTTATGACTTTGTGTCCTGTGGCAGCATCTATCAAGATATCGGCCGTTGGCATCGGATATCCATCCATTGGCGTAGCCTGATTTAAGTTTCTGAAATCGATGCACACGCAACTTTTCATTCTTTTTGTATACGGGTACAATATTAGAAATCCATTCGGCGTAGCGGCACTGCCGAATAAATCCTTCTTGAATTAACTTTGTAATTTCGGCCTTTATATCAGGTAGAATCTTGGGGTTGCACCGTCGTGCAGGTTGCTGATATGGCCGATATCCTGATTTCATAGGTAACCGGTGTTCAACAATGGACCGGTCTAGACCTGGCAACTCATGATATTCCCAAGCAAAGCAATCCTTGAATTCTTTTAATAAATTTATCAGTTTACACTTATACTCAGGATCCAAATTAGCACTAATATACATCGGCCTTGATTTGCTGCTATCTCCCAAATCTACCATCTCCAATAAATCGGCCGACGTAAATCCATGCCCAAGCTTCCCGTCTTCTCGGATGAGCTGATCCATCTATTCTGAATCTTCAGAGCCGACTGCTTGGATCGGCTGTAGACCGAAATCGGACACTTTCAGGAAGTCAGTGTCCCAAGTCCTGCCAGATATACATTTGACGTGCTCGCAGCTCCACTGTTGCGTGTCGGCCGCTGCAACGCTTTAGGCGGAATCGGCAGTGACTATCTCTGTGTTGTCGCCGACCCATTGCACGAGGCATTGATGCATTGTAGATGGGACACAGCAGTTTGCATGTATCCAGTCGCGACCAAGCAGCATGTTCTAGGATCCCTTGCCATTAATAACGAAAAAAGTGGTAGGAAGGGCCTTACTGCCGATGGTGAGGTCAACGCAGAGCGCTCCACGGTCGGGAGACACGTTGCCTTCGAAATCCTTCAGCATCATGTCCGTCTTGGTGAGGTCTTCATCGCCCTTGCCTAGCTTGCGGAACATGGCATACGGCATGATGTTAACTGCGGCACCTCCATCTACTAGTAATCTGGTGACGGGTCGTCCGTTAACATAGCTTTAAGATGTTGCCGTTTTTCTTCTTCTGTTTCTCAAAAATAGCCGTCATCGGCTCTAACACCAGTTGTGCCATTTGTTCTTCCATTCTTGTTGCTTTGTCTCGATCGTCAGGCCCCATGAATTCCATCGGCAATATGAACACCATGTTGATTTCGGCAGCCGATTCTTGATTGTTTGCTTCTTGATCGTTTTTCTTTGGGCGCCACACCCGAGACTTAACATTTCTTTTCTCTGGCACCTGCCTCTGTTCTTCCTCTTGATGCTCCCACTGGCGTAGGCGTTGGATCCTTCGTTTCTGGGATCTGGATAGGCCATCGGGACACCACCTGGGATTTACTGGGTTGGCCGATGATCTGGCGTGTTCCCAATCTGGTTCTCTTTCTAGAGGATTTTCATCTGACACCCTATTATCAGCCATCTCTTCCAGCTGATCATGCCCGCTAATTCTGCCCCCCAGTCCATCCTGTTGGTCGGTCCGGCCTTTTGACCGGTGGTACTGGTCAACTCTGCCCCCCAGCCGATCATGCACCGAAACGCGCTGTTCCTCTCATCCGCGCCGATTTCTGCTGATCGGCTCTGATCCTCTGTCCCTAGAGTGTGGCCTCGTGCAATCGTAACAACTCAATCTGTTACACTCCGGACAGTTATCAGCAGATGGCAATCTGATGTCGTTCTCCCAGCAATGGATGAAGAACGGACATTGACAGTGATCTTCATGCCGGCGTATCATCTCGTCGTGGTATCTTGATTGTTCTTGCTGCTGCCGATATTTACTGAGTAAGAACTGGGAGGTGACGGGCTTGCGTGGTCGTTCTGGCCCCCGCCTGTTCCTTTTGATTTCTTCCGTCGTGATCTGCCTCCTGGGATCGACGGCGCCGCCCCTTCTTGCTGATTCTGATGTCAGCACCTTGGTTTGACGTGAATTTCCTCCAGTGTCAACCATGTTGGCCGGGAAGGGATGCTGATCTATCTTCATCGGTTTTTCCGATTTAGCTGGGGTTTCAAATTTAAGCCTCCCCTGTTCGATGGCCGATTGTATCTGCTGACGGAAGACTTTGCATTCATTTGTATCATGAGAAGTGGCGTTGTGCCACTTGCAGTATTTCATCTTCTTAAGTTGATCGGCCGAAGGGATGGTGTGATGCTGAGATAGCTTAATCTGTCCTTCCTAGAGCAATAAATCGAAAATTTTATCGGCCTTTGATGTGTCAAAGCCGAATGTCTCTGGCTCTTTCTTTCCGAAAGGGCATGATATCGGTTTTTTCCCTTTGACCCATTCTGCCAGGCCGATTTCCTCCTCCCCATCGGATTCAAACCCTTCTAGGTATGCCACCTTCTTTTGGAAATTCCTCCGCTGTTCAAACGGACGGACTTCCTTTCCTGACAATCGGTGAACGATCTGGCTTAGGCTCTCAAACTCTTGCGCAGCATATCTTTCTTTGATTTGTGGCAGAAGGCCTTGGAAAGCGATATCGGCCATCTGTGCATCGGTCAGATCCAGACTGTAGCATTTGTTCCTAACTTCTCTGAACCTCTGTATATATCCCATTACTGGTTCCTCGCTCCTTTGCCTGAGGCTGGTCAGATCTGAGAGCTTCATCTCATGTACTCCCACGTAGAAGTATTTGTGGAACTGTTTCTCCAGATCGGCCCAAGTAACAATAGAATTGGCGGCAAAGTGGTAAACCACTGGAAGGCCGATCCAGAGAGAGACGATGAAAATAGCCGCACCCTCAGAGCATCTTGTGTGGCAGCCTCCCCGCACTGAATGATGAATCGGTTGATGTGCTCTACAGTGGACGTGTCGTCCGTCCCCGAAAACTTGGTGAAATCGGGAACTTTGTAGCAGTGTGGGAACGGCAGCAAGTCATAGGCCGATGGGTATGGTGTCTTGTTGGTGTAAGTTTGCACTTTTGGCTTTAATCCAAACTGGTCCTGGATCACTTCTGCTATTCTTGCCATCCAGTCCACCTGCTGCTGATGAACGACTGTTCGCGGCGCGGGCATGTGTTGAAGAGCTGGCACGGCTGGGTGATGAATCGGCGAATTTTGCTGAGCAGCTGATAGTTGATGGCGAAGTGAATCCGCCGCCCCATCGTATGTCATCATTGGCGCCGCACCTCTGAATGCTTCTACAGCGCTTGCCCCCTGCCGATTTCTGATGAGATCGGCTGATACTGAGGGACCGTCGGCCGGACGACCGATTGGTGCGGTGCCTGGATTGGATAACTCCCGTATCCGTTCGTTGGCTCGGGAAAAACCGTTGTCGCCGATGTCCCCCAGGGTACTGAGCTTGTGGGCAGCGATTGAACAGAAGCAATCTGGACGGGTTGAAGCGGTGTCTGTGATGGGAGAAATGGTGCACCGCTGTATCTTGGAGACGCTGGAGGCAACGGAGTGTTGTACCCCTCGCGTTGCGTCAATATCGGCTGAGGAGCCGATTGGGACGTGTATGGTAAGCTTCTGGCTGCCAGCGTGGTTGGCGGGGCATACGCTGGTCCCTGATAGCCTTGGACTGCTCCGCTGGCCAGAGAGCTGATGACGGCGTTATACACCGTGTTGGTCATCACTGAGGATTGGTCAATGAATGCCTGATAAACGGACGGTTGGATCATATCGGACATCTTGCCCGAGTCCTCAGCAATGGTGATGTGGTGGGGAACTGGAATAGGAGCCTTTTGACAGCCTCCCCGCTTCTGGTGCGACTAAACAACTGCAGATACATCTTCTTATAATCTTCTAGATGTTTAGCTAATTCTTCCCTCTAGTCATCCTTGAGATCCGCTTCTGTGACCTCGATGACGTTGCTATCGGAGATTTCTGCGTTCTTCGACATATCAGGTCTTTGAATTGCCGTCCCACCGGGCATGCCAAAAGTCTGTTGGCGCTAAAATCGGCCAGACAAGAATCGGCCGATGGTCTTCAGCGTCGGACACATGACCCGGGAGAATCTGCTTAGCTCCTGTTCGGGTTATTGCCCTGGTGCGGTTCGCGCGGCGTGCCAGTCAATCTGACCTGTTGATTGACAAGGAAATAAAGTATTAAATTCCGGGCGCTCCGATCGGCTGGAGTTCCGATCTGTCCTGAAGAGCGCGTCGGCGGCGAATCGGCCGATTTGCTGTAAAGATGATCGGCTATGGATCAGCCGATAATCGCGTAATAATTGTAAAGAAAACTGCTGGAGCGATCTAAACAATTAGTACGGATGCAACACTTGAAATAGATCTAATCGGCTGTAATATGATAAATCGAAGAAGAAAGATGACGAAGCCGATTACTCTGATCTCAAGCTGGATAACTGGTGATAATACTAGAATAACAGGTAAAGCTTGCGATTCTAGTAAATATCGATAACTGGTGAATAAATCCAAACGAAACCACAGCGATGCGCCCGTAGTTAAAGCTCGGATACTACTCGATAAGCGGAACCTACCAATTGGCCGGAGATCAAGTTGATGCAGCCCTGCCAACCCCGTACGAACTCGTCAAAGAAGAAAAGTATTGGCGAAGTCGCTGACTTGAAAGTAAATTGCTGGAAAAAGTAGAAATATTGTTGTTGATTGATGTGTTCATCCTTTTGCAAGACCCTGACGACTCCTATTTATACCCTAAAACTAGGACTCCTGATCGATCATGACTTGTTACAACCTTATTTATAAAACAGGAAAACTACTATATCTATAATAACTTTTAAAGGAAACGGACTCCCGCAGAATCTTCCGCCGTCGTCCCCTAATCCAATCAGGATTCTTTTCAATTGCTCCTTGACCGACTTAGCGTTGCCCTGTTGATCAACTTTTGACCAGGACCCTCCGAAATAGTCCCATCCTGTTGGCGCAAGCTGTATCACCAATCGGCCGATTTTCAACTGTTACCTCAATCGGCCGATTCCTTACTGTAGCCTTTAGATCTGCCGCATCGGCCGACCTTCTTTTCCCGACGCCGATTTAACACGTGTCAAAATCTAGCGTCAACAGCATGGAAAGGTTCTAGGCCCGACAGGATGTCGGGGTTGGTGGCGTGGAAAAGTGGGCTGGGGTCGGGTAGCTTGGAGGACTCCATGCCCATCCGATGCCCGAGCCCGCCCGACCTAGTTGAAAATGTAGGAAGGTGGGCTGAGCCAGGTAGCTTGGAGGACTCGTGCCCTTCCAATGCTCAGGCCGGCCCGACCAAGTTGGAGGCGCAGAAAGGTAGGCTGAGCCGGGTAGTTTGGAGGACACGTGCCCTTCCAATGCCTTGGCCTGCCCGACCAAGATGGAGGCGCCATCAGGCCCCGGTGGCCGTTTGATAAGGGTAGTGCATCGTTGATGAAGTCCGAGTAGTCGAGGGGGGGAGCCCTTCGATCAATGCTGGCTTTTCCTCCTCCGACTTGTAGTAGATGATCCAAGTCCTCCTCCAAGTCGGAGAGGGACTTGGATTGCGTAGCCTCCTCAGATCGGTTTGAATCCGATCCGAGTAGTCCTGGTGCAGCAGGAATTGAAATCGCATCGAAAATGGGCGTCCTCTAGATCTGCCTTGCTAGATCGGGGAGCAGCAACTCATTAAGAACGTCGATAAGTAGTCGAGGTTGCTGCGTCGAGTTGCTCCAGGGGCCTCCGGCTTCCTGGAGTCGACTAGGTGGCTGATGAAGCGACTAGGTGGCTGATGAAGCCACCCAAGCCGTTGGCGACGCAGATCCAAGAGCCAAAGACGAAAATTGTGCCCTTGTCGAGCACGGTGCTGGTGAAGCTGAGCGATGCCATCGAGTTCTCCAGTGGATCCTCGATGAACACCCCTACCCGGCGCGCCAACTGTCGGTGTTTTACCGCTATGCCCACCGAGGGATACGCCCGAGGTGGTGAGTTTGTAGGTAGGGTGTCATCGAGATCAGGAACTCGAAGGTGCAAGGAACACAAGGTTTAGACAGGTTCGGGCCACCGAGAGCGTAACACCCTATGTCTTGTGTGGTTTGTATTGCCTTAGGTGGTGATCGGGTGATCTCCTGGGTGATTCCCTACTTGGAGGGGGTCCCTGTCCGCCCTTATCTAGTCTGGGGGGGCATGTTTACATGGAAGTCCTAGTTGGGTACAAGCCCAGGAGTCCTACCTGAGTACTTTTCGGGTAGATTCCTATCGTGTCCGACTAGTTTCACTATGGTATGAGCAGTTACAACAGATGGAGGGCATGGGCCATGTCCCATCTCGTTTCCTAGGAAAAGTATGCCATGTGCACAGTCCCATGTGCCTGGGTCTGACAACGTCCTCGTCAGTCTTGTTGGCGATGGTGGCGCAAATCTCGAAGAAGCGCTTGTTGTAGGACCTCAGGGTCTTAATCTCCTCCTGGTTGACCTGTGACAAGTCATGGCGAGTACCTGCGTGAAGCATGCAGCCCTGGAAGTTATTGATGAAAGTTTTCTTTAGGTCCTCCTGGGAGTCGATGAAGTCTGGCTTGAGGCTTTCGAGCCAGGTGAGGTGCGGACTCCAATGCCACCGGGAAGTAGATAACTTTGGTCGTGTTGGAGCCGCCCAACACTTCAAATGCGGTGGAGAAGCAGCGAATCCACTGTCGTGGGTCTTGTTTGCCATCGTACTTGGTGATGCCGACTGGCTTGAACTCCCATGGGCAGTCGCGGGAGGTGATGTTGCAAGTGAAGGCTGGGAAGCGGTCACTATCCTCGATGTCGCATGGGTCACCGCCGTTCTCACGGCGCCTCGAGTCGATGACATCTCGAGCGTCACGACCTTCGTTCATCTTTTGCCTTAGGTCAACTATAGGCAAGTCGCGGAGGTTTCCACTGTGGTCATGGCCTCCCATAGAGTGACCGCTAGCTTGGAGCCTTGCGACCTGATGGTTGTCTGACTGTTGCGGAGGCTGTTGGACTTCTTGGTCAGAGTGGCCACATGCAGATTGCTAGGCGTGTTGGTGTTCGTTGCCACTCCGATTGTCTCGGTTGTGGTAGTGGTTGTCGTTCCCTCGAGGGTTGGGTCCTCCTCTTGGGGTACTACTAACCTCGGGGATGGAGCTCTCGTGACTATCTGATCTTGAGCGGGTGTGCTGCAGCGAGGGCATGGGGCGCTGGTCCAATTGAACAATGGCGCGTTGTGTCAGTTGCATCAGCCTCTCGATCTTCGGGTTTTGGGCTAACTGCTGAATTAACAAAGCTGCTTCAGCGATATTTTTGATTGGCGTGTTGTACTAGCAATCATCAGCCGCGGCGAAGGCAGTATCGAGGTTTCTGCGGTGAGATGGGTTTCATGCGCGACCATCTGTGTTCCGCCTACGCTTGTCACATTTGGCGTTCTTGATCCTCTGGATCCTTTTCTCCTCCTCGACTTCTTCTTGAGGAGCATCTGTTGTGCACTCGTCGGTGGAGATGTCCGCGAGTAGTTCGTTGTCGTACTCTCTTCCTGGTTCGTCATTATCATCACGCTCGCGGAGAGAGGCCATGTCGACATGACTTTGCGGGGAAAACTCTCCGCTAGAGCTGTAGTTCTTGTGTGAGAGGGGCTTGCCTTCCTGAAAAGGCAGTTCTTGTGTGAAGGTCACAAAACGGGAATAGAATTCAAGTAGCTCGAAGGGCTCCATGCCCTTCCAATACACGAACCGGCCCTATGGCATTGAGGTTATGGTCAGACCTAGATGACAACCCGGAGAGGTTTCGGAGTCATCATCTGAGTCCGAGTACTTGTCGAAAATGGGGGCCTCCCGACAGGCGGTGGCTCCCTCGTCTCCAATCTTGAGTAGGTTATCCAGGTCCTCTTCCAATGCGGAGAGGAACTCAGATTGAGTGAGCGCCTGGCAGACAGAAGCCGCATTGTGTACCCTGAATGGGAGTTGGGTCCGCTCTTCCTCAGATCGGATTGAATCCGACCTGAGAAGTCCTGGTGCAGCACGAGTTGAAGTCGCGTCGACAGCGGACTCATCCTCGATCTCCCTAGCTAGGTCATAGAGCAGCATCTCATCGAGGTTGTCGATGAAATCGTCGAGATCGCTACATAGAAGTACTACAGATGCCTCCAGCTTCATGTCGTCGACAAGGTGCCGACGGAAGCTGCCCGCGCCGTCAGCGACGCAGACCCATGAGCCGAAGACGAAAGTTGTGCCCTCGTTGAGCATGGCGCTGGTGAAGTTGAAAGATGCCATCGAATTCACCGGTGGATGCTTGATGAACACCCCTACCTGGCGCACCAGCTGTCGATGTTTAACCTCCAAGCCCACCGAGAGATACCCCCGAGGTGGTAGATTGTAGGTGGGGTGTCGCCAAGATCAGGAACTCGAAGCTGCAAAAAACACGAAACTTTAGACAGGTTCGGGCCGCCGAGAGCGTAATACCCTACATCCTGTGTGATGGTTTGTATTGCCTTAGAGGATGTGTTCTTTGGAGGGGTCCCTGCCCGCCCTTATATAGTCTGGGGAGACAGATAGAAGTCGTAGCCAAATACCAACTTAGGAGTCCTACCCAAGTACTACTCGGGTAGTTTCTTTTTGTTCCGACTAGTTCTACTTCTGTATGAGTAGTTACAACATGTGTAGGATGTGAGCCATGTCCCATCCCTTATTCTAGAAGATGTACGCCATGCGCGCAGTCCAGTGGCCCCAGGTCTGACAAATTGTTATGGATGAAGCAAACACTTCTTGATTTTGGTGTGAAATTTGAAGAAATTCGCTTATTATGTGACAATGAAAGTGCTGTGAAAATTGCAACTAATCCGGTCCAACATTCAAGAACCAAGCATATTGATATTTGACATCATTTTCTTAGAGATCACGTGAACAAGGGTGATATCAAGATTGATGGTATTGACACCGATGATCAATTGGCGGATATATTCACCAAGCCATTGGATGAGAATCGATTATGCAAGTTGAGAAATGAGCTAAATATCATTGACTTCTCAAATGTGGCTTGAAATTTAGTGCATGTGACATACATATTGATTGTGCATACTTGAGCATGGCTTTCTAGCATTTTTGGTACAACTTTGATATTTTTTGATTTAAACTTGATCTTGCTTAATTTCTCAGAATTTCTTGGTTCAACATACTTTTGGTATCTCATCGTTTGCTAGCATACTTTTGTTGGAAGTCTTGAAATTGTTTATGAGCAATGATCCCTGATTCAAATTCAAAATTGGAAGTTTATCACTGGAATTCTGGATAGTCTGGACAATACAGGCGGGACTGTCTACGGGTAAGAGGCGGACGGTCCGTAGGCAGTGGGCTAAAGCAGACAGAAAAGTTGCAGATCAGATTGGGTAGAAAAGTTGAGAGGCGGACGGTCCGCCTG
Source organism: Panicum miliaceum (assembly GCA_032594955.1). Taxonomy (NCBI): domain Eukaryota; kingdom Viridiplantae; phylum Streptophyta; class Magnoliopsida; order Poales; family Poaceae; genus Panicum; species Panicum miliaceum. The sequence goes on from CM064072.1 coordinate 9,727,724, forward strand.
GGTCGAGCGGACGGTCCGCCTGGGGATTTCAGAGGGACCAGGCCCACCATGTCTTATCGTCCTCACCATCCCTTTCTTCGTCCACCAAGTCGGCCACATCTCTCCAAAAGCTCTCTCTTTGTCCCTTGCACATGGAAAGAAACCTTCCAAGGAGGAGGGCGTTTGGCGTGGTTCCCGGACGGTCCGAGCGCATCCCCAGACACTCCGCAAGCTTATGCATCATGTCCTCTCGCTATTTCATTGATTCCCCATCTCATGTTCTTGGATTTTATCAATGGAGATGCTTAGGGTTTGAGATTGTGATCTATTTTTGGGCCATGGATTCGTGAAGTTGGTTGGTGAAACTTGTTGCTAGTGGTGAGGATAGGCTATGGTTAAAATTTGGTTGGTGGACTCGAAATGAAACTGAATTTTGGATGGATCAATGTTTGGGCCTGTTACTGTGCTGTTCGCGCCAGCACAGTGCCTGCCCGACGGTCCGCCCCTCACTGTCTTTTGCAGAACAGCCAGCTCATATGATTAATTACTATTGAACACTTATATTGATGTTGGTTATGCTTATTGCTGACCTCAGGCCTCCAAGAAAGATCTTCAAGAGTGTCACATCCAAAATCAAGAAAATTGGTACTTCAAAGAGACAAAGAAAGGATGATGATGACTCAAGTGATGATGATTATAGACCTAACCCTAGTGATTAGCTACTGAATCCTCTGTTGGTGGTGGGGCGTATGATTCTGCTATGGATGAAGATGATGGAAGTGATGAGGATGTGGTACTTGATCTTGTTGCTCTCAACTTTCCTAGCAGACAATGGACAGCTGAAGCCTATTTAAATGTAAGATCTGAAAATCAATACAACTTTGACAGAGACACCAACATCCTCTACTTTCATACTCAGGTACAACAAGATGCCTTCTTTGGTCACATAGCTAAGAAAACTATGTTTAGGCATCAAACTATAGACCTAGGCTACATGAGGAGTCAGCAAATCATGTCTGATCTTGTTGACAAGTTTGAGAATATGGATCTTACAAATTTCTTTTAGCATAGATGTGATTGGAATGAAACTGTTATTCATCAATTCTATGCTACTCTAGAAATCAATATGGATGAACAAATATTTGTGTGGATGACTAGAAAGAGAAGATATCATGCTACATTTGCTGAGTTTGCTGTTGCAAATCAATTGGATTATAATTTTCTCAAAGATCAGAACAGTGTCAATATGCTCCTTGATCAACCTCTTGATGAAAATGATTATGGAATGTTTTATGAGTCTGCTTGTCTTGGCATTCCTCATGTGCTTGGTGGTACTCAAGAACTTAGGCATCATCCAGCTGTGATAAACAAGATTGCTCGTGCACTATCATGCCTAAGAGTGGTAACAAGGACAAAATTCAGGGTTATTATTGGAATCTGATCTCTCATGTGATGAATGACAACAAGATAGATGTTATTGCTATCATTATGGATCAGTTGGCTGATGTGAGGGTGGACCTTAAGACGAACCTATATTTTGCTCCTTATATCATGTCATTGATCAAGGCTAAGACAAGATTTAGAGGAGTTTGTGAGGTCAAGCACCTCCCTTTTAGGCTACTAAAAATTGATATAGTTTTTCTTGCGAGGCCTTTGACTGTTTTTCCTAATGTTGAGGTTGATGAGGGAGATAATGATAATGAGGGTGATGTTGCAGATGAAGCTCAAAATGTTGATCAGTAGAATATGCCTCCTCCACCACCTATGCAGCCACAGTGGGTGTCTCCAACTGGTTTCTTTGATCCATACTTTGCCAACATGCAGCAGGGCATTAGTACTAAATTTGATGGGTTGGCCACTCAGATGCAGCAGCAGTTAAACTTGGGCTTTCAGAACATGAACCAGCAATTTCAAGGGCAATGAATGCAGGCTTTCAGGATTTTGGGCAGCAGATACACGATTAAGTGTATCAGCCTCTTATGACTAGGATGCAAACTGTTCAAGAGGGGCTGCACGCTGATATTGCAGCTCTGGACTCTAGGTTTGACAACTTTTCCACTTCTGAGCAGCATCAGGAGTTAGCTGAAAGGCAGCAGAAGCTCCAGAGTGACTTTAACACATTCAGCACTACCTTCACGGGCTTCACAGATCACTTCTACTCAATCTACCCAGCTCCAGTGCTTCTTCCTCAGTTCTATCCACATCAGCCATTCTATCCTTCGCCACCACCTCCGCCTCGATCTCCACCTTGTAGGGGAAACTCCGTCAAAATTTCATATCATATATATGTGCTCATGATATTCTTCAAATCTTATATGCACATATTAAGGGGGAGTTCTCTCTACTCATCGAACTTTGGTGAAATTTATCCATACATTATTCTGAATTTTTCAAGAAAATGGGTAAGTAAAACCAGAGTTCTATCTCAAGTCTACCTTATGCCTTATGTATAAAGTTGGCTTAAACCTTTCTATATCACTCCATTGAAGTGTTGCCATCAATTACCAAAAAGGGGGAGATTGAAAGCATCTAGGCCCCTAATTCGAGTTTTGGTAATTAATGAGAACATTTGTGGACTAACAAACTCTTGCGAAGAATAAGTATAGGTTGGTCCATGAGAAAATGAGCATATGTTGATGTCATGAAGACACTTGGAGATGATGTTGAAGGGAATGCTCAAGGCAAAGTTATACTATAGTGCTTTTCTATTTTTGCCGGTCATAAGGTGTTTAGCGGAAGAGAAATGACCGGATTAATAGGATAGATAGCCGTACTATCAAGAGGGGTCGGTGTGCCTTTGCTCGATGGTTCTATAGTGCCATTTTGCTCAAACAATTGCATTGCATGCATGAGAGTTAACTTCGTTTGAAAAATGGCAAAGCGTGAAGTTCAAAACGTGTGCTGACTCAATGAGGCAGACGGTTTGGCCCAGATGGGCGGATCGTCCGCGAACGACATAGAGATGTTTCTCTATTCTGACTAGGTGTTTCAAGTTTGAACGGCGGACGGTCCGCCAGAGGGGTGAGGAAGGTCCACCATGGCTCTAACGGTCATCTCTGACACGCATTTATTGCACTTTTAGCCGTTGGGTTTGAACGGCGGACAGTCCGGTCTGTGTGAGGCGGACAGTCCGCGATAACCCTGTTTCAATGGGTTTTGAGTGTAACAGCTAGATTCCGAGGGGTGGCTATATATATCTCATGCCCGGCCGTGGGTGAGCTCTCTTGGCACATTTGAAAGCTTCCTTGACATAATAGAGCCAGCTCCCTCCTCTCTCTTACTCACTTTGCTTGGTGGTTGCATTCTTGAGAGTGTGAGAGCATCCTAGTGCATTGCATCAAAAGTTTGAGCTTTGTGGCACTAGGGAGTCTTGTTACTCTTGGGAGTTGTCGCTCCCTAGACAGCTTGGAGAAGGTGAAACCGTTGAGCCCTTCAAGAAGATTGTGAAGGAGCTCTAATTTGGTTTGTGAGAGGTTCTTGTGCTCATCTCGCCGGAGTGGTGAAGAGCAACTCTAGTGGAATCGAGGTTTGGAGAGGCTCATTGATTCAAGCTGGCTCAAGATCAAAAGTGGTTCTTGATAGAGGAGCAGTAGAAAGCTTTGAGTCCACCTCAACGTGGATTAGGGGTGATCGGCAATTTATCGACACAACGGGAAAAATTCTTGTCCCATGCCCGGTTACTTCTTTGCTCAATTTATTCTTGCAATTTAGTTTGAGCATTTTACTTTAATAGAGATTGAATTGCTACTTGTCACCCTAGGTTGCAAAACCCCACTAGTGATAGGAGTTAGTAGAAATAGAAGCTCACTCGTGTTACTAATTAAATTTGCTTAGTGTGTATTTAGTTAAAACCACCTATTCACCCCCTCCCCCCCCCAGTCGGTATCCTTGATCCTACAGAGGAGCCGAGGACAGAACGAGCTAGAGGGCCTTACCAAGATTCAGATTGAGTCAACAAGTGTCGAAGAGGAGGACCGGAGGTGGCCGGCGATGGAGAAGGGGGCGGTAGTGGTGGTGCGAGCCCGTGCCTGCAGAATTACTAATTTGTGGCACTTGGAGCCTTGGGGATCGATGCGGATAGGTGGAGGGCTGAGCTAAAAGGTTAGGGAGGGTTGGCCGGCAATGATTGAAAACAGTGGATGAAGTCATCAGGATTTCGGTGGTGTGGCAAAATCGCCCAAATTAAACCGGTTTAAGTGCTCTATCATCTTAATAGTTAATCAAGTCACGACGCACTTAATCTGGCAGTCTGTCGGGTAAATCCCAATAAACCAGGGATAATCTCGATCGAAACGTACACCAGAAGTCTCGCACAACGACGAGCGCAGATAGTATAAGCATGACACAATTTTACCAAAATAGAACACAACATTAAGCTATCTACAAAACAACTTTCAAAATAGAAGCAATTTTAAGAATAGCAACGGAAAAGAACCTAGCCTAAGGGAAATTTTTAATATAGAATAAATAAAATAAATCAATAACTACGAAGACGTGAGGACATCACATCGAGCCCACAGATATGAATCCTGGTTAGCTCCAACCAACAATAGCTATACCTGAAACAGGGTCAACAACAAACCCTGAGAAACTAATACTCAGCAAGACTTACCCGACTAGTAGTATATACTTAGCCGACTCCTAGTATGCAAGGCTTTTGGCTGGTGGGTTTGTTTTGCCAAAAAGCTACTAAGAGTGAATCCTTACTTTCAGGATTTTAGCACAAGTTTATAGGGGTTATTGTATTTTCTATGTTTGCAACATAAATGAAATATTTAGAGTGGGAAATAATTGAATGGGTAACAATAATAATTAATAACTTTCATCTCATTTCTTCATAACGATGTGAAGTTGCAACCAAGGTTCTCTTATCCGAGAGCAGCGGTGTGGCAGAACCGCCTGAATTAATCCGGCTCAAGTGTATTAACCATCACCATTAGGGCAATCTCGGTTAATCTTACACTTCAAATGGAGTAATCCACTGGTCTGTCGGGTATAACCTCCCGATACAACCACGGTAGAGCGGATCGAATGCCATAGATACAAATGCTCACGCGACGATGAGCCCAGAGAATACCACATTCCAGCAATTACAACATTATCATGGGTTCCTAACATCATGCAACTAAGTTTTCATTCAACTCCTATAAACTTAATGCACAAGCAGAGAGTAATGAGTTGCATAATTTAGGAAAGAAATGGGTTATGCTCCGGGGCTTGCCTTCTTGTGCAAAGTTAGTCCGGGGATCTTCCGAACTTGGGCTCGGGTCTTCAAGAGCTTCAGTTAAATTTACTTGAGCTTCACGTTGCTCACTCTCGGGCGCGGGCACCAGCTCGTAAGTTCCGTCGGCGAGAGTCGTCGATTCTACATGAATGCACAAGTTTAAGTAGTGGTGATGGTAAACGACACGATTTAAGTGTAATTACTACAGTGGATAGTTTCTGGTCATGAAACTTTGGATTTAGGCACACCAGGGAAAGATGTGCTTACTGTAAAATTTTTAGACAATTTCATGTAGCAGATTAATTATGAAAAATATATTACATAGTTGCTGTTAGATCCTTGTTCTTTTTGTACAGAACAATTGGTGCAAAAACTGAGTCTAAGATTTTTACAGGGCTTTCATATAATCGTGCAGGAGCTACTGAAAGTTTTGTAGGATTTCTTATGCAGTTTTCAGAGCATAGCAAATGTGACATTACACACCTAGGTTATTCAAGGATTTATTTTTGCAGGACCCTACACAGGGTTTTTGTCCATGACACTTTCTTCACAGCAACCTCTACCACTGTGTATCTCCTAGTAAAAATTTGAGAATTTTCCAAGCTAAGATACTATTTTCTTGATTTAATGCATGTTATTAGCACGTAAATCAAATAAATAGGCTCCTGTGAGATAAAAAGTCTCTAAATTTTTCTCTGGCATCTAGGTACTATTACACCAGCATAGAAAAAGTTTCATTAGGTGATTCATAACCTAACTGCAGGGATAAAAATATTTAGCCACTTATGGTATGAAACTAAGTTTAATAAACAGTGTAGCTAGAGATGGAATTTGGGCCTGATCTTTTTACACAGTCCTAAAAATCAAGCAACTAACTCACTGCCCAAAATTTAGGGTCAGCATTGATCTAAAACAGTGGGTACAAAAGAAGTCCATTAAAACATTCATTTAATGTAGAGCAAAATATATTGAGAATCTGAGAAACTTTTTGTAACAAAAGTTGTAGAGTTTCTTCTAAGGATTCCAGAACAGTTTAGTTTGCATTTTTCTGAATTTTCTACGATTTTATACGAATTTTACAAGTTCGCTGAATTTGAATCTAGATTTGAAACTTTCTTTCACAACTAGGTCCTTGAATCTTACGTGCAGACCCTTCTAAAGATTTAAATTCTTGCAATTGGGTCCTCGGGCGGCTCGGGTACGGCGGCCGGCCGAAATTCCGGCGAGGGGCTCGCCGGCGGCGAGGGGTGAGGGTCGGGGAAGGTTCAGGGGTGTGAGGGCTACCTCGTGGGGGTGTTGTTCAGGTGGGGGACGGCCGGGAAGGGCTCGCCGGCGTTGGAGCAGAGGCGGCGGCGGCGCGGCACGCGTCGACGGCGGTGCTCCGGCGGGCTTGGGGCGGCCTGGTCCGGTCAGCGAGCTTCAGTGGCGCGTGGGGAAGCTGCTCAGGGGCTTGGCTTGGACGGAGGAGGTCGGGGTCGAGCTGCCCACGGCGAGCAGGGGCGGCGGCGCTCCGGTGGTCCTGGGCGGCGTTGGGTGGGTCGGCGAGCTTCAGGGGGATGATGTAGTGGTGGCTGGAGGCTCAATTTGGGCGGTGGGCGGCGGTGGAGGGCTGTCCACGGGCGGGCGGCGCTCGGCGACGGCAATGGCGACGGCGGGGCGTTCTGTTTGCGGTGGCTCGCGCGCGTGGCCGGGCGGGGCTTTTATAGGGGCAGGAGGGGGTGTGGAGGGCCTGGGCGATGCGCGGGGCGGAGGCACGGCACGGCGCGGCACTGGGCGCGGCGGGCGGCAGCAGAACGCCGGCGCAGCGTGTGGCGGGCGGACGCGGGCGACTGGGCGGCCGGGATTTGGCGTGGGCGCGAGAGATAGTGTGGCGCGCGGAGTGGTGGAGCAGCTGCTGCAGCGGCTCGGGCGGAGGGCAGGCGCAGCGACGGGCGGGACGCGGGAGCCGGGGCGGCACGGCGGGGTGCGGTGGTTGGGCGCGGCGGGCGGCGAGGCGGAACGCGGCAGCGGCTTGCGCACGCGCGGGCGGCTACTGGGCAGCGCGGCGTGGGGAGGGGCAAAGCCGGCCGTGGCGGAGTGGCGCGACGGCCACTGGCCTGGCGCCTCGCGCCGGTCAGGCGTCGCCGGCCACCTGGCGCGTGGCGGTCGGGCGGGGAGGAGAGAGAGAGGGGGGGGGGCGAGGGGCCTGATTGCGAGAATTTGAAAAACTTCAGGGGGCTGGGTGCAAACCGGGCGTTTTCTCCTCTTTCTAATTTGAATTTCAAAAACTTTTGAACACGAAAGTTGTTCAGAATAAAAAGTTCTACAAGTTTGGTTTCAGGCAACATCTCATTTGGCTTATGGTTTAAAAGTTAAATTTAAAAGTTCAAAAGTAACCAAATGTGCTCAAATTAAATTTGAATTCCAACTGACTCGTTCTAATTCTTTCCACCCTTTTATTAGTTGGTTTAAGCATAGGGTTAGGCTAATGATACTGATTTTAGAAATGAAATTTTTACCAGGGTTGTCACAGCCTTCCCCCCTTAACAAGAATCTCGCCCCGAGATTCGGTAATTCTTAGTGTGGGCGTGGGTGCACATACCAGTGGTTGAGATAAGAAACCCAGGGAAATGTTGGTTTAGGTAGCTCTCGGTTTCCCAGGTGGCTTCTTCTTTCGTGTGGTGACTCCATTGTACTTTATACATTCTAATCACTTTCCTCCTGGTCTCTCTCTCTTTTTGATCCAAAATCTTAACTGGGTGTTCGACATATGAGAGGTCAGGTTCCAACGATATTTCTTGTTGTTCCACATTCTCGGTAGGGACTCGAATACACTTCTTGAGTTGAGATACGTGGAAGACATCATGGGTGGCCATGAGCTGAGGGGGCAGTCGTAATTTGTAGGCTACGGGTCCGCAGCTCTCAATGATTTCGTAAGGGCTAACATAACGGGAAGCTAGTTTGCCTTTGATTCCAAATCTTCGCACTCCCTTGGTGAGTGAAACTCGAAGATAGACATGATCGCCAACTTCGAATTTTAGGGGCTTTCTCCTTTTGTCCGAATAGCTCTTTTGTCGAGCTTGTGCGGCTCTAAGATTTGCTTGTATTACTTTTACTTTCTCCTCTGCCTCGATTACCAGGTCGGGTCCAATTATCTTACGTTCTCCGGTTTGTGACCAGCTCAAAGGAGTTCGACACCTTCGTCCGTACAGGGCCTCAAATGGTGCCATTTCAAACTCGTTTGATAGCTGTTGTTGTACGAGAACTCTGCTAGGGGTAGGCATTTGTCCCAATTCTTGTCATAGTGAATGACGCAAGCTCTCAGCATGTCTTCAAGAATTTGGTTTACTCTTTCCGTTTGTCCGTCAGTCTGAGGATGGTATGCTGAGCTGCGAATCAGTTTGGTACCAAGAGACGTTTGCAGTTGTTCCCAAAAGCGTGCTACAAACTGAGGACCACGATCGGAAATAATTGTCTTAGGTATTCCATGTAGGCAAACAATACGATCGAGGTAAATCTCAGCATATTTCTTGGTAGAATAGGTGGTGTGTACCGGAAGAAAATGTGCCGTCTTGGTGAGTCTATCCACAATAACCCATATGGAATCATGTTTCTGGGAAGTGTTTGGTAGTCCAACGATGAAGTCCATACTTATGTCTTCCCATTTCCAGGATGGTATAGGTAACGGTTGTAGTGTACCTGCTACCTTCAAGTGGCTAGCTTTTACTCTCTGGCACGTGTCACATTCCGAGACATACGTAGCGATTTCTCTTTTCATTCTAGTCCACCAGAAGTTTTTCCTTAGGTCTTGATACATTTTGCTACTGCCGGGGTGGATAGAGAATTTGGAAAGGTGTGCCTCATCGAGAATTTGCTTGCGGAGTTCACGATTCTTCGGAACGACTATACGACCTTCGAACCATAGAACTCCCTTATGGTCCTGGCGGAAACATTTATACTTCTCCTCACCTAGAGAGAGTTTTTGTTTGATGATCTTAATACCTTCATCATGTAGTTGTGCCATGACGATTTGGTCGTGAAGAGTGGGCTCAATTGAGATGTGATTTAGAGTTCCTTGGGAAACCATTTCCATGTTAAGCTTCCGTATTTCTGCACACAATGTCTCATGGTAGGACTCCATGGATAAGCAATGGCAATGGGACTTGCGGCTTAGTGCATCCGCGACTACATTAGCCTTGGCGGGGTGATAGTGCACTTCAAGGTCATAATCCTTGATTAATTCTAGCCATCTCCGTTGTCTCATATTCAGATCGGCTTGTGTGAAGATATACTTGAGACTCTTATGATCCGTGTAGATATTGCACTGTGTACCCATGAGATAGTGCCTCCATATTTTCAGAGCGTGAATGACAGCTGCAAGCTCAAGATCATGAGTGGGATAATTCTGTTCGTGGGGCCGAAGGGCTCGTGAGGCATATGCAATCACTCGATTCTCTTGCATAAGCACACATCCTAGACCAGTACCCGATGCGTCACAATACACATCGAATGACTTGGTATTATCGGGTTGAGCTAACACAGGTGCAGTAGTCAGACGCTCTCTGAGAGTGTAGAAAGCTTCTTCACATTTCTCATTCCATACAAACTTTACTTCCTTCTTTAACAGTTCGGTCATGGGCTTAGCAATTCGGGAGAAATCCGGGATGAAACGACGGTAGTAACCGGCTAAGCCGAGAAAACTGCGAATCTGATGAACGGAGGTAGGAGGTTTCCAATCCATCACCTCTTGTACCTTGCTGGGGTCAACAGCTATGCCTTCGCTGGAGATCGTGTGACCTAAGAACTTTACAGTATCCAACCAGAACTCACACTTAGAAAACTTAGCATAGAGCTGATGGTCTCTGAGTCGCTGAAGAACAATGCGAAGGTGCTTGGCATGCTCTTCCTCATCCTTGGAATAGATTAGGATGTCATCGATGAACACTACGACGAATTTGTCCAGTTCGGGCATGAATACCGAATTCATGAGATACATGAAGTAGGCAGGGGCATTGGTGAGTCCAAAGGACATGACCAAGAATTCATATAATCCATATCGTGTGGAGAAGGCAGTCTTAGGAATATCGCACGGGCGAATCTTGATTTGATGATATCCCGAACGAAGATCAATCTTTGAGAAGACTCTGGCTCCAGCTAATTGATCGAAGAGTACATCGATACGGGGAAGTGGGTATTTATTCTTAACAGTTACCGCATTGAGAGGTCGGTAATCCACACATAGTCTTAAACTGTCATCCTTTTTCTTTACGAATAGGGCTGGACATCCCCAAGGTGACGCGCTAGGGCGAATGAAACCTTTGTCCAGTAGTTCTTGGAGTTGAATTTTCAGTTCTGCCAATTCTTTAGGGGGCATCCTATATGGTCTTTTGGATATAGGTGCAGTGCCTGGTTGAAGTTCAATGATGAACTCAATGTCCCTATCCGGTGGCATTCCTGGTAAGTCATCCGGAAAAACGTCGGCATACTCGTTTACCACGGAAATATCCTCTAGCTTAAGTCCTTCCATCTTGTAAGCACAGGAATTCGTACAGTCTAGGAATGGTAGGTAAAGGGTAGTGGCTCCGTGACTAGGTGAATTTATCTCAACGGCTCGGGAAGAAAGGTTCAGCGTGACTCCATGCATAGTCATCCAGTTCATTCCCAAAATAATATCCATGCCGTCAAGGGGTAAAAGGACAAGGTCTGTCTCGATGGTTTTACTACCCAATTTGACTGGTACTTGTCTGACCATTTGGTTTGAAGCAATTTTACCACCCGGTGTTGATATCATATATGACCCTTTGGTGTGACAAACATTCAAGCCTACTTTTGCACCGAATTTTGCACTTATGAAACTATGCGATGCACCAGAATCAAACAATATAACTGCAGGCTTGTTATGGATAGAGAATGTACCCGACATCACTGGGGCTCCTTCAGGAAGCTCTGCAAGCGTGGTGAAGTTAATCCGTCCTTGCTTGACTTGCAGGGTCTGTCTCTTGCCCCTGTTCTTGGTGTTCGGGTTGGATCCCTGACCTTGGTTGGGCGGTCCAGACTGAGGGCATTCCCGTGCGAAGTGGTTGGAACTCCCGCATTTGAAACAACGATTCGCGGGGCTAGGTCGAAGAGACTGTTGAAGAGTGGGCCTCGGACCATTCTGTGGAGGCATCGGGGGTCGTACCATGCCTGGCTGTTGTGGGGGTCTGGCAATCCATCTTCCTGGCTGCGGGGCCCTTGGTGGAGCTGTGGGTGCGGCATTTTGCACGATGCGATACCTTGGTGGTTGGGCACTTGATGGTCCAGCGGGTGCCTTTGTCTTCTTCTCTGCCCGGTGTGCCATGATACAGTCTTCCTGGGTAATGGCCATATTGACCAATTCGTTGTAGGTGTCAGCCTTGGCTAGGTTCAGACGTTCCTTGAGCTTGGTATTCAGACCTCGGCGGAAACGATCACGCTTCTTGGCATCTGTGTCTGCGTGATAGCCCGCGTATTGGCACAGGTTGTTGAAGGCCTGAGCGTACTGCAGCACGGTGCGGATGCCCTGGGTAAGTGCCAGGAACTCATTCAACTTCCTCTCCATGAGACCCTCGGGGATATGATGTGCCCGGAACGCGGTCTTGAATTCATCCCAGTCGACCACATGATCAGCCGGGAGCATCGCAGAATAGTGGTCCCACCACAGACGAGCGGTACCGCGAAGCTGTTGCGTGGCAAAACGAGCTTTGTTGGCTTCTGAGCATGGGGCCACAAGTAGTGTGAACTTGGATTCGATTGTGCGAATCCATGCATCTGCGTCCAGGGGTTCCTCGGTCTTATGGAACAAGGGAGGCTGGGTCCCCAGGAAATCCGTGTATCCTGCAGCTTGGGGTTGGTGAGCATTGTGCCCACCCCTCTGCTGGTGTTGTCCTTGCACGATCTGACGCAGCAGCTCGGTTTGAGCGGCCATCACTTCCACCAAACTGGGCGAGGGTGGTGGCGATTGTCGCGAGCGGCTGCCACCGGCACCAAAACCCTCGGGGTTGCCACGGGTTGATCCAACCATCTGAAACGTGAAAGGTTACCATTAGCAACGCGATCCATATTACTTCCTTGATTCATAAATGATTGGTGTGATCATGGACTTCCGAAATCACAGCTAGAAGTATGGACAGAATCTCTGTTTGCTACGAGAAAAAATCGTAGCTTACTGTGGGTCCACCCAAAATATCTCATACTTTGGCAGTAGTCAGAGAATTTCGGAATGCACCACTTCGGTATTTAACTTCGGCGCTAGAACTATAGCTAAGGTGGTCGAAAGGCTCGTCCTTTGCCTTACTGTCTTAGCTGTGTTTCACCAGATTGATCGGTACTGTTTCGCCTATAACTTAAACTAGCGAGGTCCAATGATGCTGAATTTTTGTGAAAACCCAGATCACAAAATTTAGCACAAGTTTGGTATTCAACACTCAGCCAAGAAATGCAAGGAGACATGGATAAAAATTCCGACAAGTCTCAGCGATTGTGGATTTCATCGTTTACCAAATTACAACGAAATCACCCAAGTTTGTCGCCGTTCCTTACAAGTTGAGGGTATCCACATGGTTCAGGTGTACCCATCACAAAAGAGTTACTCAACTCCTAGTTGGCCTATTACAACACTTGCCAAAAGTTAGGCTACCCTATAGAGGAGTATGTGCAAAAGTCCTCCTAGGTCGTCCTCTAGAAATCATCCAAGTCGTTGACGAACGACTCGCTGTGAGCAGGAGAGTGAGCTCCCATCTGAGGTGCCCGTGGTACCTCACCCTCGAAATCCATACCGGAGATACCATCAATCTCCTGTGGCTCCTCCTCATCTTCCTCCATGTCCTCCTCATAGGGATGGTCATTCTGATCATGGTGCCACTGAATGTGCTCATTAGCATCCTCCAACTCAAGGCTCAGATCATGGAGCTGCTCCTCCAACTGTGCTATCGTGGCATCTCTCTCACCCATGAGAGTGCCCTGCTCCTGAATTTGGCTCTCCAGTTGGCCAATCTGAGCATCGCTGTCCTCAAGATCCTTACTGAGCTCCTTAATCTGCTCATCCCTGGTATCTGCCATCATGTGGTAGGCCTGAGCAAGATCAGTGAGCTGCTCAAGCGCCTGACTCTGGAGAGTCTGAAGTCGGTAGAGTGCACTCATGCACCGCACGGAGGTGTGGATAGTTTCCTGGGCGTGAAAGTCTACCAAGTACTGTGCGTGCTGCACCCTGTTGAGCCAAAAGGGGTCGTTGTCCTGGGCAGCAGGAAACAAAAAGTGGTTGAGCGTGACAACCTCGGGACGCTGCGCACAAAAAGTGGTGAGCGCCCTCATGGCTGCAAGCTCCCAATTATCGGCCAAACGGCGACCAACAGCCTCAATCTCCAAGGCGGGCCACTCCGGGTGTAGCGGGTGCGGAAAAACGGTCACGTTGACACGGCACTGGGTAACTCTATTCTCTGTAAACTCCAGTCCGGCGTAACATGGGGGAATTAGATAGCCCGCGGCGCGCAGAACATCCCACAAAATAGAGGGAAAGCCCTCCCAGTGGAGACACTGCGAGTGTACGCGTCCATCCCCATCCACCATCATAGCAACAGGCTCGGCCATCTGAACAAAAGATCAAATGGAGTGAGATAGTGAAAAACTGTGAACAGCACAGGGACAGATTCTGTATAGTGTGCAAAATAACCATAATTTCCACTGTTCTCATCCAAAAATTCTCAAATTTCACCAGATCACTCCTAAGGTATTCGTGAACAACTTTGCTAGTCAACTCCAGAGCTAGATAGGTTTCTAAGATGGTCTTTCTTTTCAGGTTTTACCTTACTATCTATCCAGAATTTTCAGTGAACAGAGGGCTATAATTTCGTGGACCAGGGAAAATCTACCCAGCCAAAATTTACCAAATTTTAACAGCAGTTACTTGGGTAAATTTGGAACAAGTTTTGTGTTGTGCTCTTTTGCAGAAAACCGCAGGAAGGGGGCCTAAAAATTTAAGGGGCAGAAGTGTTTATTCTGGACAGAATTCTGACATTCCAAGGTTTCTGTTATTTCTTACTATCCATAGGTTCAGAATTTTTCATTTTTGGATAGGAGATAGAACACGAAATTTGGAACAATTCTTTCAACATGAACTTTATCAGAAAAGGTCGTTTTCTTTGATCAATAAATCGCTCTTTTCGGTCATGGCAGATTTCGGACAGATTCGCTAGATGGTCCTTATGCAAACCACGCTTAGATACGCAAGAACCTTACCACTCTCATACAACGTATTTTCAATTTCCGATATATATGGTCATGATGCATGCACGTCCTATTCGTCCTCACAAACTAAAATACCTGCCAAATACTTTTGGTCTTACGAAGATAGTTTCGGTGGCATACACAATACGGCTCTCGCTATAATAGCTAGTCGAGTCTTTCTAATCGTTCCTTAACTTATCGTAATCGCGGTTAGCGTACCTGCAGAAGATTGACAAAGCATATATATTTCATGAACCTTTCATGCCAGCACTCATGAAAGCGTCCGTATTCATTACCGTTTACTTATAGAAACGATATCTGTACAATTTCCGCCGTACAGACGACGTTAACATACGCTATCGAGATAGCGTATTCACGGGGGTACCGTCATGAGACGGGGGTATGAACAGCGATCGCCATACCCTGCGCCAAACCTTCTACTCCCAATATGTTCAACTAACAGTTGGCATGTTGGCAGCACCTCAAGTAAGCCACTGCTTGAGGGCAGCGTTCGGTTCGCATCACCGACAGGAAGGCCAAGCTCTCTCAGTTGGCTGAGGATCCTTACCTTCTTACCTTAGCGATGAGTGTGTCGTTACAGAAATTAAGGTCGGTTGTGCATGAAAGTAAGTTTTGACAGAAAGTAATGTGCTGGAAGTCAGTGGATAATATTTCATAAGTTAGATAGCCACCTAGTAACTTTCCCATAATCCCTTAGGGCTTTACGAACTAGGCACCATCCTTAACGTACCAACGTATTTCGCAACACATCCTTCTAGTCAAGTTTTAGTAAATCGAGTTTTTAAGGCTTGTCGCATTCTCTGGCGTATGCATTTCGGCTCTGGCGCCAGCTGTTGCCAGCTGTGGCACCAGCTACGGCTCTAATACCAGCTGTGGCAGAACCGCCTGAATTAATCCGGCTCAAGTATATTAACCATCACCATTAGGGCAATCTCGGTTAATCTTACACTTCAAACGGAGTAATCCACTGGTCTGTCGGGTATAACCTCCCGATACAACCACGGTAGAGCGGATCGAATGCCATAGATACAAATGCTCACGCGACGATGAGCCCAGAGAATACCACATTCCAGCAATTACAACATTATCATAAGTGAATATTACAAACCAAGTTTGAGTTTAGAAACCAAGTACTTTAGTGATCATAACTAAGAAGTTCTTCAGAGATTAAGTTGCAGCGGAAAATAAAACAACGGAAGCTACTTCGACGATAAGGATGTCTCGATGAAGCCCGTACGAGACATCACTCGGCATTATCTCCGTTGGACGGGGGCGTATCCCATTCCACCGACCAACCAAGGGGAAGAGTGCAGGGCCAAGTCAGGCTAGCAATCATATCTTCGAAGGTCTCACCTGAAAACGAGCCACAAGCAAGGTTGAGTATACTAATACTCAGCAAGACTTACCCGAGGGGTGGGATCTACTCCACCGACTCTAGATATGCAAGGCTTTTGGCTCAGGGGTTTGTTTTGCCGAAAAAGCTTCTACAAGTGGGTCCTTACTTTCAACTTTTAGCTCAAGATTCTAGTTTCGTTAACCATTCTAGATGAGCAGCTATCCAAAAGCATACATGGTGAAACATTAAATTTTCATCCAACCAGTTCATTCATCCTCATTGTTCCTCTTCTTACTCTGTGGGTAAAAATGGTTAAGCAGTCTCAATGGTCGTGAGAAACGGACGATTCGAATCGAATTTCTTAACCTTGCAAGGGAAACCCAAACACACGTCACGTGGTTACTCCCTAGAGTCACACGTGCAACTTTTCCCCTTTCTTTCCGGGTCGTGGATCGGGGCTACCCTCCGAGAGTACAAGAGCCCCACGCCACGGTTCGGCACCGGGTCGTGACCACTCTCTGCACTCGCCATATGCACATGGGACCGAAGTTCAAAGGGTAGGATGCCGTCCCCTTGCCGGGCCAATCAGGTACTTAAGCTTACCGATTCCCATAATCTCGGCATGTGTTTAGTACGTTCAAGACTTAACCATCACTACCACACCCTGCGGCCTTAGCATTTTTCACTAGACAGACGGGCCTCAATCGTAACCATCGTTCCATAGCCCGTCCGTGTCCTTATGATTGCAGCGTGTAGTAGACATTCAACTCCTATTTTCTCGCGAGTGACAGGAAATCACTCGGCTTTTACCGGAGTCCTATTAGCACAGCATTCTATCGATCCTTACGTCTAGTTTTCAAGCATCGGTTCCTAACATCATGCAACTAAGTTTTCATTCAACTCCTATAAACTTAATGCACAAGCAGAGAGTAATGAGTTGCATAATTTAGAAAAGAAATGGGTTATGCTCCGGGGCTTGCCTTCTTGTGCAAAGTTAGTCCGGGGATCTTCCGAACTTGGGCTCGGGTCTTCAAGAGCTTCAGTTAGATTTACTTGAGCTTCACGTTGCTCACTCTCGGGCGCGGGCACCAGCTCGTAAGTTCCGTCGGCGAGAGTCGTCGATTCTACATGAATGCACAAGTTTAAGTAGTGGTGATGGTAAACGACACGATTTAAGTGTAATTACTACAGTGGATAGTTTCTGGTCATGAAACTTTGGATTTAGGCACACCAGGGAAAGATGTGCTTACTGTAAAATTTTTAGACAATTTCATGTAGCAGATTAATTATGAAAAATATATTACATAGTTGTTGTTAGATCCTTGTTCTTCTTGTACAGAACAATTGGTGCAAAAACTGAGTCTAAGATTTTTACAGGGCTTTCATATAATCGTGCAGGAGCTACTGAAATTTTTGTAGGATTTATTATGCAGTTTTCAGAGCATAGCAAATGTGACATTACACACCTAGGTTATTCAAGGATTTATTTTTGCAGGACCCTACACAAGGTTTTTGTCCATGACACTTTTTTCACAGCAACCTCTACCACTGTGTATCTCCTAGTAAAAATTTGAGAATTTTCTAAGCTAAGATACTATTTTCTTGATTTAATGCATGTTATTAGCACGTAAATCAAATAAATAGGCTCCTGTGAGATAAAAAGTCTCTAAATTTTTCTTTGACATCTAGGTACTATTACACCAGAATAGAAAAAGTTTCATTAGGTGATTCATAACCTAACTGCAGGGATAAAAATATTTAGCCACTTATGGTATGAAACTAAGTTTAATAAACAGTGTAGCTAGAGATGGAATTTGGGCCTGATCTTTTTACACAGTCCTAAACATCAAGCAACTAACTCACTGCCCAAAATTTAGGGTCAGCATTGATCTAAAATAGTGGGTACAAAAGAAGTCCATTAAAACATTCATTTAATGTAGAGCAAAATATATTGAGAATCTGAGAAACTTTTTGTAACAAAAGTTGTAGAGTTTCTTCTAAGAATTCCAGAACAGTTTAGTTTGCATTTTTCTGAATTTTCTACGATTTTATACGAATTTTACAAGTTCGCTGAATTTGAATCTAGATTTGAAACTTTCTTTCACAACTAGGTCCTTGAATCTTACGTGCAGACCCTTCTAAAGATTTAAATTCTTGCAATTGGGTCCTCGGGCGGCTCGGGTACGGCGGCCGGCCGAAATTCCGGCGAGGGGCTCACCGGCGGCGAGGGGTGAGGGTCGGGGAAGGTTCAGGGGTGTGAGGGCTACCTCGTGGGGGTGTTGTTCAGGTGGGGGACGGCCGGGAAGGGCTTGCCGGCGTTGGAGCAGAGGCGGCGGCGGCGCGGCACGCGTCGACGGCGGTGCTCCGGCGGGCTTGGGGCGGCCTGGTCCGGTCAGCGAGCTTCAGTGGCGCGTGGGGAAGCTGCTCAGGGGCTTGGCTTGGACGGAGGAGGTCGGGGTCGAGCTGCCCACGGCGAGCAGGGGCGGCGGCGCTCCGGTGGTCCTGGGCGGCGTTGGGTGGGTCGGCGAGCTTCAGGGGGATGATGTAGTGGTGGCTGGAGGCTCAATTTGGGCGGTGGGCGGCGGTGGAGGGCTGTCCACGGGCGGGCGGCGCTCGGCGGCGGCAATGGCGACGGCGGGGCGTTCTGTTTGCGGTGGCTCGCGCGCGTGGCCGGGCGGGGCTTTTATAGGGGCAGGAGGGGGTGTGGAGGGCCTGGGCGATGCGCGGGGCGGAGGCACGGCACGGCGCGGCACTGGGCGCGGCGGGCGGCAGCAGAACGCCGGCGCGACGTGCGGCGGGCGGACGCGGGCGACTGGGCGGCCGGGATTTGGCGTGGGCGCGGGAGATAGTGTGGCGCGCGGAGTGATGGAGCAGCTGCTGCAGCGGCTCGGGCGGAGGGCAGGCGCAGCGACGGGCGGGGCGCGGGAGCCGGGGCGGCACGGCGGGGTGCGGTGGTTGGGCGCGGCGGGCGGCGAGGCGGAACGCGGCAGCGGCTTGCGCACGCGCGGGCGGCTACTAGGCAGCGCGGCGTGGGGAGGGGGCAAAGCCGGGCGTGGCGGAGTGGCGCGGCGGCCACTGGCCTGGCGCCTCGCGCCGGTCAGGCGTTGCCGGCCACCTGGCGCGCGGCGGTCGGGGAGGAGAGAGAGAGAGGGGGGGGGCGAGGGGCCTGATTGCGAGAATTTGAAAAACTTCAGGGGGCTAGGTGCAAACCGGGCGTTTTCTCCTCTTTCTAATTTGAATTTCAAAAACTTTTGAACACGAAAGTTGTTCAGAATAAAAAGTTCTACAAGTTTGGTTTCAGGCAACATCTCATTTGGCTTATGGTTTAAAAGTTAAATTTAAAAGTTCAAAAGTAACCAAATGTGCTCAAATTAAATTTGAATTCCAACTGACTCGTTCTAATTCTTTCCACCCTTTTATTAGTTGGTTTAAGCATAGGGTTAGGCTAATGATACTGATTTTAGAAATGAAATTTTTACCATGGTTGTCACAAGCGGTGAATCGATTCGATTTAATCCTTGCAAGGAAAACCTAACCACACGACGAATGCAACCCCGTCGAGTCACACGCATCTACAGTTCCCGTCGGCCACTACAAAATGGTTGAACCGCCCCTCGACCCACAAGTAGCTAGTACCCACCGATACCTACGACAGTTCAGCCATGAGTTACTAACTAGCACTCAACCGGTGAAAGGATCTTGGTGATGCCTAGAGGGTGGGGGGGTGAATAGGCGTACCTGAAAATCCTGAAAAATTCTTCGCAGCAATTATACGTGTCGGAAATTCCGATACTGGACCGGAACTTCCGACAAAACTAAAGTTATTATACAAAATTCAAAATTAAACTTGAAACTGCACAACCTGGCCGAATCAAAAGTTGCACAATGATACTAGGAGACTTCTGCAGGTGATATTTGAAAGCACAACAACTCAAGTACGTAGATCGGCACAAAACAAACTCTAGAACAATAAGAACTAAATAAATGCAATAAGCACAAGACACAAGAGATTTGTTCCCGAAGTTCACTCCCACTAAGGAAGCTACGTCTTCGTTGAAGAGCTCACAAAGAGCCGGGTCTTCCACTAACCCTTAACCTCACTCAATCAACCACAAAGGAGGATTGAGTCACTTACTATGAAATCCACAAAGAATAGGGTAATACAAACTTCCCGGGGCGCACACACACGAGAGGACGCACAACAGGTGACACCAAATCTTCTAGAAGCAAGCTTCAAGAGTAACAAACGCGAATCAAAGGATGAAGATGCTTCAACTGCTCTTGAGATGAACTTGGCTGCCTTCTCTCTTAAATGGTTGAGTCTCACACCTCAGTCTTGCTCTCACTCATGCCCTAGCTCAAATCAACTAAAGAATTAGCTCAAGGAGGGATTGGGGAGGAGTAGTAAATGGTCTTGAAGGTGTTTGTCTTGGGTTAGGTCAGCAGCAAGTGAAGGGGAGGCTGAGGGGGTATAAATACTCAAGCCCTAAAAACTAGCCGTTAGTGCACTGGTTAAGTGATTGTCGGAACTTCTGACACAGGGTCGGAACTTCCGATACACATTGAAACAGTCAGAAAACTATGTGCACAAGTGTGTGATTTTGTGTCTCTCCTTGATGGTTAGCATCTCAAATAAGCACTTTGACACCTTCATGCTATCCATTCGCATCCCTCTTAATAGTATGGTGTTTCCTAAACTCAAATTCAAAATATAAAATAAGTAAAGATCTTCTTTTAAGTCCAACACCATCCTTTAAGCAAATTTGGCATCTTTTCTTGCTCTATTTTATTTCATTGAATTTTAACCTGTCCATAACTCGATAAACTCATTAGCTCCTTAATTTTGTATGTCATCAACACCAAAGCCCACTTACGGGGCCAAATGCACTTTCAATCTCCCCCTGTTTGGTGATTGATGACAACATAATTAAGGCTCATAATAAATTCAATAAAATATTTTGAATTTAATCATATTGTTGAACTCCCCGTTAATATGTGCATTCATCAAGATAATATTAAAAAATAACCTCAAATGCCATTTGCACATACTAAGAAAGATTTCTTCTATACAATTGCATTCGTGGGGTGCAACGTGTGGTAAATATCATCGTGATGCATATGACAAGATATATCATATAAACAAGGTGGAAATAAAACAGCACCAAGTCAAGATCATCACAAAAGCAATAAGGTTCTAAGATCACACTAGCATAGAGAATCTTAAATAAGTCTTACAACATTAAAATCTCACTTGGCACACCACATATTACACAAATACAAATCTCATTTGTCCACAAGCACAAGAGGTTAAAGTTCAACGTTTCAACGATGAAGCTAAGTTAGGTAAAGCAGCCACAAATCTTTCCCAAGTGGCGCCTATGCTGAGCTCACTCCCAATTTGGCAACAAGCACCAAAAAGGAGAGGCCCTTCCATAGCCACTACTCGTCATTGTCATCGTCATCGTCATCTTCTGCATCATCGTCTTCTTCATCGGTGGGTGTGTTGGCAGCGGGAATATCCTCTTCTTTGTCCGCATCCGACTCCTCACACCCACCCAAGTCTTCTTCAATTTCATCCTCATCAACTTGAGGAGCTCCAAACATCATAGAAGGTACACCCATCTCTTCCCAAGGGTTGTAGAAGGTCGGTGGAGGAAAATCCATGGGAGCACGAAGAGGTGAGTGAGGCATGTCATACTTGGCCATGATTTCCTTTTGTCGTGCCTCAATCTTGAGAAGTTGCTCATCCACATGCTTCTTGTGGTCATGGATTTCTTGCGCATTGTGACGACCCACATTGAAGCATGCATACAGGCCTTGAGAAATAAAATTTAGAATTTCTTTCTTCTTTAGGGCACGAGGAGGATGACCACGGGAGCTCGAAGGACCTTGGGAGCTAGATGGACCATGAGAACTAGAAGGACCATGAGAGCTAGGAGCAAGTGATGGTCCCGTAGTGGAGCGGCGAGGTGCATGAGCTCCAAGCTTGAGAAGGCGCTGAAGTTGACCTTTCTTGGGCTTGTACACTTGATGGCCCTTATCGGTCAGGATATTGACACTGGTCACTTCCTTAATCATGGCAAAGATGTATGGTGCATAATGATAGCCTTTCTTTGGTGAGACAGAACAGATGATGATTTCCTCCCAAATGAAGTCAAAGACACCGAACTCATTCTTGTTGGGAGCCATCCTTGCAAGCAGGTTCTTGGACATGTTTGAGATGTTGTTCGAATCACCACTTTTGGGACATAGAATGTAGCAGAAGAGTTGGTTGAGCAGCTTGTATTGTCCCAAATTTATGTCACCATATGCACTATCGTACATGAAGTGAAGTTCTCCATCATCAAGCACATTTTCCTCCTCATGTATCCTCTCTCTCATAAGATCAGTATTGGAAAACCCAAGAATACTTGCAAAGTAAGCATATTCAACATAAAAGGGCTTTCCCTGAATAGTCCAATGGAAGGTCTTGGTTGAGTGGTTGACATAGAGAGTGGAATAGAACTGAGCAATGACCTCCTCATTCCAATCACAGTTGAAGGACATGATTGATCTGAGATTCATCCTTCTACAAGCATCTTGGACTTCCCTCACCACTGGCAAGTCAATTTCAAACAGATAATCCCAGTTGATAGATTTCATCTCGGTGGTGAGATGGGACTTGCAAAGAATCACTGATGTATACCAATCTGCATGAAAGTTCATCCAAAATCGAACATCTCCATGCTGCTCTTTGCGATATTCAGATGGATCATCATATCTCAACGCATAGATATCATGCTTGCCCTTTTCATAATCCACTGGACGAGTCCCATTGAACTGTGAAGCAGATAGCCTAATTGGGGGCTGCATCCGGAGGATGATCCTCTCAAGATACTCTATAGACTCTCCAGCATCTGACATGTGAGTGCCTGGAGCAGAAGTGCGCTTTATGCGTGGATGTGCACCGTGAGCTGAAGAACCCTGTGGATTACGTCTTCCACGACCACGAGAGCGCAAAGGAGCCTTGGCTACCGCCTTTCTCTTGCCAGTATGATCAGCCACAGGCGAAGCTTCTTGAGTTGCTCCAGAATCTGATGGAGAAGATTCAATCTCTGGTGAAGAAGCCCTCTGCTTCCCTCTCCTTTCACAAGCCATCTGAGTATCTAAGATGAAAATTAGGATAGACTCGATATATGTGATCAGACTCAAACAAATGGGACAGTTAAGGCACTTGTCAGAACTTCCGACCCGTGGTCGGAACCTCCGACAGGGCCCGAGCAGACCCAAAATATCATGAATCAAGAGATTTTGCCCACCAAATTTGATAAGATTCTAGGCATATGATCAATGATGTACGAGGAGGCTATCCCTAAGAAAAAAAATTTAACTCCTTCTACATTGAGAGATCGGGCGACGAGATTTTGAATGAAATACCTTGACGATTTCCCGCGCGAGTCGAAAGAGAGGTGACGGGGATTGGATGTTCCGAAGAGTGGAGAATCCAAAGAACTACAAAGCAACGAAATCCCATGGTTGGAACTTGATTTCCCCGCAAGAGTTTGAGTGGGGAGAGATGGTGGCTTCAATAGTGTTTGAAGGAGTGAGTTAGGGTTTGAGGGGGCTGTCCAACGGGTATATATAGATTCAAGTGAATTGTCGGAAGTTCCGATGGGGGGTCGGTAGTTCCGATGAAAAAGAATTTTCGAACCCGAGGACCCTTGGTCGGAAGAATGAAGAAAGTTTCGATGGAGATTGTCGGAAGTTCCGATGAATATTAAAATGTTCTCCTGAGGACCCTTTGTCGGAACAAACATGATACTTCCGAGAAATGTCGGAAGTTCCAACCTATCGTCGGAAGTTCTGACCTATACTTTTCAGCTCAAAAAGATAGATTTTGAGAAGAATAAACTTGGAGATTTTAAGAGATATGGCTTGTAGACATATGAGACAACTTGAAGCTTAGCGATCAGCCACAAACAACATTACATAACAATGATCACAAGAGTCAAGCTTTGATCCAAAGATCAAAATCTAAATATTTCAAAATAACTCAACACAAGTAAATTCATTTTTCGTATCTAAGCAACAATCACGTATGTGCAACAAGTCAAGCCAAGTTACGAGAATCCAAGATATTTAGTTCACTCCTCAAAGCACAAAACCTTTGCTCATCTAGAGGCTTAGTGAAGATATCGGCAAGTTGTCATTCGGTGCTCACGTGACGTAAAGCAATATCTCCTTTAGCCTCATGATCCCTTAAGAAACGACGTCTTATATCTATGTGCTTTGTTCGGGAGTGTTGCACCGGATTGTTTGCTAGCTTGATAGCGCTCTCATTGTCACATAAGAGAGAAATCTTGCTAAACTCACAACCGAAGTCGCTCAATGTTTGCTTCATCCACAAGAGTTGGGCACAACAAGCACCCGCTGCAACATATTCAGCTTCAGCGGTGGATAAAGCAACCGAATTTTGTTTCTTAGAGCTCCACGACACTAGGGACCTTCCAAAAAATTGGCAAGTCCCTGTTGTACTCTTTCTATCTTCCTTGCAACCGGCATAATCCGAATCAGAATATCCAAATAGATCAAAGGTGAAGCCTTTGGGATACCATAAGCCAAGGTTAGGAGTGTGTACCAAATATCTCAAAATTCTCTTCACAGCTATTAAGTGACATTCCTTAGGATTGACTTGAAATCTTGCACACATGCACACACTAAGCATAATATTGGGCCTAGATGCACAAAGGTAAAGAAGAGAGCCGATCATGGAGCGATATACCTTATGATCAACCGACTTTCCTTCTTCATTGAGATCAAGATGACCATTTAATGCCATGGGTGTCTTGATGGGCTTTGCATCGGCCATGTCAAAGTTCTTAAGCATATCCTTCACATACTTGGTTTGACATATGAAAGTCCCTTCCTCCATTTGCTTGACTTGATATCCAAGGAAGAACTTCAATTCACCCATTATGGACATCTCAAACCTCTTGATCATGACCCTACTAAATTCCTCACAATATTTCTTACCAGTAGAACCAAATATGATGTCATCGACATATATTTGACAAATAAAAATATCTTTATCAACTTTGTGAGTAAAGAGAGTAGAATCAGTTTTGCCCATTACAAAGTCGTTCTTGAGAAGAAAATCCTTCAGGCATTCATACAATGCTCTAGGAGCTTGCTTAAGCCCATAGAGCGCCTTATGGAGCTTGTACACATGATTTGAAAATCTTGGATCTTCAAAGCCCGGTGGTTGTTCTACATACACCAACTCGGATAGGGGGCCATTCAAGAATGCACTTTTCACGTCCATTTGATAAAGCTTGAAATCATGGTGAGTGGCATAGGCTAATAGTATACGAATTGATTCAAACCTAGCTACTAGTATACGAATTGATTCAAACCTAGCTACGGGTGCATAGGTTTCACCAAAATCCAAACCTTCAATTTGTGTGAAACCTTGTGCAACTAACCTTGCCTTGTTTCCTGTGACGACACCATGTTCATCTTATTTGTTTCAGAAAACCCACTTGGTGTCAATCACATTTTGCTTTGGTCTTTCAACCAACTCCCATGCTTCATTTCATGTGAAGTTGTTCAACTCTTCTTGCATTGCAATTACCCAATCCGGATCATTAAGTGCTTCATCTACCTTGAGAGGTTCTAAAAAAGAGACAAACGAGTAATGTTCACAAAAAGTTGCTAAACGTGAACGAGTAGTTACCCCTCTTTGAATACTTCCAAGAATATTGTTAACGGGATGATCTCGTTGAACACTTTGATGAACTCTTGGATGCAGCACTTGTGATTGAGGTTGAATGGGTCCATCATCGTCATTTTCAACTTGTGGAGCATCCTCTTGAGATTTTCCATCTAGTTCTCCCCCTTGATCAATGCCATGAACTTGATCGTCACCATGAACTTGACTTTGATCTTGAGGTTGTTGAGAGCTTGGAGGTTCAACTCTTGTGGATGATGATTGATACACTTTTGGAACCCCCACACTTCTAAGAATTGCCCTCTTAGTTAAGCTCCAACATACTTGACCACTATTTTACCAATATGGTCCATTGTCACCATATAATCCGTAGGGTAGCTAGGTGATGGCTCATGCTTAGTGACCTTTGCCTTTATGGTATCTTCGATTTTTTTCTTGGCTTGGGAGGGAATGGTGGTCACACCATGTGCAATGTTCATCAAGTTCTCAAGATTTGATCCCTTGGTGAACATGACACATTCCTTACCTTTGACCACCTTCTGGTCATTTACCTTGCCTCCCTTGTAGTGACCAAGCCCATCTTTCTTGTGGGAACGTCTCCCTTCCTTGTACGCAACCTTAAGCTCGGACTTGGTATCACCTTCATATCCATTTCTTACCAACTTGTTTAACCTCTCAAGTTGGGCATCCTTTGCTTTGATCAATTTTTCTAGCTTTGCCAAGTTAGTAATGCAAGCTTGCACATCAATTTTATAACACCTCGAGCACCCTTCACATGTGAAGACATTGGAGTCAAGAGTTGCTCTAGAATTGGTTTTGGTGCTTTCCTAAAGGGTATTGTAGCTAACTTCAAGACCTTTGTACTTGGTCGTTAAGCATTAGAAGTTTTCTTGAAGTTCACTATGAGTGGCCTTTATGAAAGCTAGAGATTCATTTATCAAAGTGGTCTTCTTTGACTTCCTCTCTTTTGAATCATTAGCTAGAGATAAATCGATAGCTAATTTTTCAACTTTCACCTTTTCTTCAGCAAGAGCTTTCTCTAAAGCAAGGTTTCTCTCCTTCTCAAGCATCCTATCGAGACACTCCTTCTTTTTCTCCAATTTCTCCATAAGCTTTTTAATTTCTTTAAAATCTTTCTTTCCAAATTCATTTATCATGAATGCTTTATGTTGCTCTTCCTCATCATCAAAATCATTTTGTGTACTACTAGATACGGTGGAAGCATGAGAGGAGGTGGATGATTCTTGTACCTTAGTCCCTCTTGCCATGAGACAAAAAGGTGCGTCATATTCATCATCAGAGATGTTGTTGAAGAGTTTTCTTGAAGATTTTGGTATGGCTACAGTTGCCATACCTTCATGATCGTAGTCTTCATGACTCGACTCCCACTCTTGACCAACATGAGCATGACCTTTATATTTCTTCTTGTAGTTCTTGCTCTTCTCCTTGTACCTCTTCTTATCCTTTTCTTTATTCTTCAATTGTGGGCAATCGGCAATGTAGTGACCCACTTCTTTGCACTCATAACATCTTCTTTGTAATGGCTTCATCTTGTCATCCCCACCTTTCTTGTAGTACTTCTTCTTCATTAACTTCTTGAAGTTTCTCAATACCAAGGCCATCTTTTCATCGGTGGATCCTTCATCACTTGAATCTTCCTTTCTTGACTTTAAAGCCTTGGGACTTGATTCAACCTTGTCACTTGAGCTAGCATTGAGTGCTACATTCTTGTTCACTTTGTGACTAAGTGACTTGGCCACATCCCTCTCAACCAACTCTTGATGAAGGATTTCACCAAGAAGTTGATTGGATGTCTTGACCTTGAATTTGGGATCTCCTCTAATCATTGGTGCAAGAGTAGGGTTCCTTGTCGTGAAGGCCCTAAGCAACTTCTTTGTCATATTGTGATCTTTCTATTCCGTGCTTCCAAGAGATATAATGTTCGATACAAGGACCATTAGTCTATCATACATTTGCCTCACGGTTTCTTCATCATGCATGACAAAGTGCTCTAGCTCTCCTTGCAACAAATCCATCTTGCCTTCTCTAACTTCATCGATTCCCTCATGAGCTTCTCTTAGTGTGTCCCAAATTTTCTTGGCTATTTCAACATTGCGGACTTTGTTGAATTCTTGGTCATAAAGGGAACTTGTGATGACCCTCACGGCTTGCGCATTGCGGAAGTAGTCTTGAGCTTGTTTGGCCGTGGGTACACCGTTCATAGGAGGAATCACACCTACAACCACAACTTCCCAAATAGAGGGGTGAAGCCCGTAGAGATGCATTTCCATGTCATAAGACCCAAGTGGACCGATTGAAATTGAGAAGTAGGATATTGAGATGAAGCATAGTTATGAGGAACATGATTTAACCCGAAGAAAGGATGCTTCTTGCTTTCTTCCTTGATTCGCTTCATCATCAACTTCTCGTCCTTCTTCTCTATTCTTGCCTTCATCTTCTCTTTTCTCCTTCTTCTTGCTTCCGATGTCTCACCCTCGCTTTCATCACTTGAACTTGAGTCGGCATCATGAATGGAGGGTGAATAGCTTGTTTGCCCGAAGGGATTTCCGGCACCATCTAATCCGATACCGGTATCGACTTGAGCAGCGACGGTTGTGGCGGCGTCGGCGCCATCCCCAACTATAGACATCTTGATATCCCTTAGCAGTTAAGCCTAAATCAAGAGATTAGACTCTGATACAAATTGACAGGATCTTGGTGATGTCTAGAGAGGGGTGAATAGGCGTACCTGAAAAACCTGAAAAATTCTTCGCGGTAATTAAATATGTCGGAACTTCCAACACTGGACCGGAACTTCCGACAAAACTAAAGTTCTTATACGAAATTCAAAATTAAACTTGAAACTGCAGAACCTGGCTGAATCAAAAGTTGCACAATGATACTAGAAGACTTCTACAGGTGATCTTTGCAAGCACAACAGCTCAAGTACGTAGATCGGCACAAAAAAAACTCTAGGTCAACAAAAACTAAATAAATGCAATAAGCACAAGACACAAGAGATTTATTCCCGAAGTTCACTTCCACTAAGGAAGCTACGTCTCCATTGAGGAGCTCACAAAGAGCCGGATCTTCTACTAACCCTTAACATCACTCAATCAACCACAAAAAAGGATTGAGTCACTTACTATGAAATCCACAAAGGATAGGGTAATACAAACTTCCATGGGCGCACACACACGAGAGGACGCTCCACGGGTGACACCACACTGTCTAGAAGCAAGCTTCAAGAGTAACAAACGCGAATCGAAGGATGAAGATGCTTCAAGTGCTCTTGAGATGAACTTGGCTACCTTCTCTCTTAAATGGTTGAGTCTCACACCTCAATCTTGCTCTCGCTCAAGCCTAGCTCAAATCAACTAAAGAATTAGCTCAAGGAGGGATTGGGGAGGAGTAGTAAATGCTCTTGGAGGTGTTTGTCTCGGGTTAGGTCAGCAGCAAGTGAGGGGGGCTGAGGGGGTATAAATACCCAAGCCCAAAAAACTAGCCGTTAGTACACTTGTTAAGTGATTGTCGAAACTTCCGACACAGGGTCGGAACTTCAGACCATTTAAAATCAGCTGGCCGAGGACCCCCTGTCGGAAGAATCTAGTTACTTCCGACACACACTGAAACAGTCAGAAAACTATGTGCACAAATGTGTGATTTTGTATCTCTCCTTGATGGTTAGCATCTCAAATAAGCACTCTGACACCTTCATGCTATCCATTCGCATCCCTCTTAATAGTACGGTATTTTCTAAACTCAAATTCAAAATATAAAATGAGTAAAGATTTTCTTTTAAGTCCAACACCGTCCTTTAAGCAAATTTGGCGTCTTTTCTTGCTCTATTTCATTTCATTGAATTTTAACATGTCCATAACTCGATAAACTTATTAGCTCCTTAATTTTGTATGCCATCAACACCAAAACCCACTTAGGGGGACCAAATGCACTTTCAACCGGAGAAGCAGGTATCAGCTCAAACACCAGAGTGACCGAGGTACTACGCTTACCGGGTTTGACTACCTCCTACTACCGGCATGTGATTCTACTGCTCAAACTTGATCAGCAGGGTCAACAACGAACGGGCCTTTCTTGACACAGACAGGGCTAAGACACCCAGGAACCCTATCCTGTTGCTATAACTTATGCCTCAATATCATTCCCCATCCGGTCTCCCATTTCATACATCTCATCATTATTTCTAACTTTCTTGCCACAAGTATGCATAGATCCTACATCTCGCGAGTGACAGGAAATCACTCGACTTCTACCGAGTCCTACTAATCATGGCAGTGCTATCGACCTACACATACCAGTATAAAATTTAGAGAACCTAGGAACATGCATCTATGGTTTCATTCAACCCCTAGAAACTTAATGCATAATACTTAATTAAGAACATTGCATAATTTTAACATTAGGGTTATGCTCCGGGGCTTGCCTGGGGTAACACTAAGTTAGTGTTGGTTAGATGATACTCGCGTAGCGAGCATCTTCCTTTGGTCATGCACATCGTCCGTCCATCTTCTAGATGCATCCTTCGCCGTCTTTTGGCTAGCTCCAAATCATGCTCTAATTCCATGAGTATTCACCTAGCGCACCTAGATGAGATGCACAATGCAAGAGTATGAACATAGAGAAGCAACACATGATACACTACACTAGCACAAATAGACAAGCAGATTTATACAAACATGGACAGAAAACTGATATTTATCCAACAAACATGGTTCTTAACTTTCTGGAAAACTTAGTAAATGATCTATAACTTTCTTATTGTCATTTTAGGTGATTCAATAGTTAACAAGAGCAAACAACATAAAGAAATATTTCTATCCAGAATTGGACAGATTCTGACCTGCAACTTTAAACAGCTATATCTAGAGCTACAAACCATCAAAAGAGGTGTTCTCTAACATTTTAGAAATCTTAAGAAACGTAATACAACTCAGTAGTTGTCACCAAGCAATTATTCAATGCTTAACTGAGCCAAACAACACAAACATTAAGGACTGCACAGAATATGAGCAAAACCTGAGAGGGAACTTCAGAAATTCATATCTAGATTTCTAGCCAACCAAAGATGTTGTTCTTTAACAACTTGGAAAGGTTATGAAAAAAACTACAACTTCTTAGTTATCAACAATAGCTATCTTTGAAGCTAACATGGTTCAAATAAACAAAAGCTCAGAACTGTACTGCACATAGAAAAGTCACTGACAGTAAACTTGTAAAAAGCATAACTCCTAAACTAACAGGCATATGGTCATGAAAACATCATTAGCATCATGAAGACAATTGCATAACAAAACTCATACATGCAGCCATTTTCAGAAAGTAGCATGTTGGTGTTTCATTTGATTTGTAACAAGGAGCAAATGAAGATGTAAACACACAACCAAATTAAGTGTTTAGAAGAGATAACAACATCATACAAGGGCAGTGGAAACACATTTTCTATTTTTAGACGTTTCTATCATTTATAAACTATTTACTAAGCATTAAACAAGTTAAATCAATAACTCGGTCATACTGCATTAAATGAACTTGAAATTTTCACCGCAGCACGCACATGAATAGCCTACCACAAAAATTTCACCGCAATTGGAGCAGTACGACTACATATATGAATTTAACCCTAACAAGCATAGGCAAAAATCTAGAGCAAGATTTTTCTACTAACACATACAAAATTATACACATACTGCATAGATCTACTCACAAGGATTCCTAAACATCTTCATTTTCTATTTTACGATTTTTCTACTATTTTCTACGGATTTTCAAAGCTTTAGGCGATTTGGTCCATAGAAACTATACATATGAGTCTATACAGTGCAGAAAACCCCCTGGACTTGTTTCAATTGTTGCACGAGGTCCTTCACGTGAATTTGGAGCAGAGGAGGCGCTCGGGGAGCTCGATTCCGGTGAGAGGAGGCCATGCCGGCGGCCGGGGAGGTCGAGTAGCTCACCGGGAGCCCTTTTTGGGGGTCGAAAGGCGAGGAGGAGGGCCAAAAGGAGGTCTTCGGCGTTGGGGGGCGGAGCTCAGTGGTGCAGGCTGCTCCGGCCGGCCGGAAATCGACCGATTCCGGCCGGGGAAGGGCTTGGCCGGGGCTGGGGAAGGCAGAATGATGTGGAAGGTGGGGCAGCGCAGCTGCTTGCGGAAGGAATCGAGGCGCGGCGGCCCGAGATGGTCGGAGCGGCGGTGGAAGTGGTCTGCTCGGCTTGGCTTGAGCAGGAGGAAGAAGAAAGGGAGGGGAAGTAAACAGCGCTGGGAGAGGATAAGGCCACGGTGGAGTTCGTGGCCGTGCGTGGGTGACGCCGGCGGCCGTGCTGCACAGGACGTGCACAGCGCGCGGCATGGGAGGGGGATGGGTGAACAGTGGCGCGAGGATAGGAGTTGGTGAGGTGTTCCAGAGGTGTTTGACCGAATTTTGGCCCAGGTTTGAATGCAAGTTCAACCATTTAAACATTGCTTTTCTAGGTTCTTATCATCCTAAACAGAAAGTTCATTAGATAGAGACTAAAATTTTCATTTTGGTCAAAAGTTTAGTGTTTAGGTAAAATAAATTTTAAAAGCCACTCAAACATAGATACTTTGAATTAAACAAATACTTCTTTTCATGTGATTAGATGTTTCAATTAGGAATTTAAATTGGTTTCTCTTTTAAAATTTGTTCAAGGATCACAAGTGAATCATTTGGCAATTCAAAACAATATTAACATGTGATGATAAAATTTATTTAATATCTTTATGCATGCATAATTAGTACTAATGACCATGTTAAGCAAATAATTAGCCTAACTAAAGGTAGTTAACAGCTGGGGTGTTACAATCCTACCCTAAATCTCGTAAATCTCGTCCCGAGATTTAGAGGGAAAATAAGCATGTATGTGAAGTGTGCTTCTAGGAATGACTTTGTCTAAAATGAATTCCTAACTATTACCCATTTCCTTAAGTAAAAAGGATAGGGCAATATGGTTGCGCAAAAACAGATTGTAGCCGAGTCACATCCACACATAGTTAGATACCAACGTGCCCCTAGTACTGCAATCGTGTTGTTGCAGTACACATGAGGTCCTAGGTCCCGTCGCGGGGCCATAGATTGTGGAACAAAACTCTACCACAAGAAAATCAATAATAGCAACCTAAGGAGTATACATAGTTAGAAAGGAGATTACAGGAACATGGAAAAATCACAAGTCCTACTTTGACTTATTGGTCCATTCAATGCATATCATCCCCTGATGATACAATTAACATGCATTGTGTGATGTTGTCAAATTATGCCATGCACAAATGTCATAGTAAGGATCTTGTGTAATAAGTTACGGCTATCATGATTTAATATTAATGTGTGTCTAGTTAAGCAAGACTGAAGACACATGATTAAAATGCTAGTATTGATGTTGATCAGTAGTAGAATATATCAATATTAGGATAAAATCACATGGTCATTGAGTCATGGATTAGTAAAATTTTAATTGTCTATGGCGCGACAGGTATATTTAAAAAATCGGCTAAGGTTTCATCTAAGGTTAACATCCTAAACTAAATCTTGGGGCAAAAAGATCGATCAGAAGAGTTTATCCTCGGGAATGATAAACATTCACAATACTATTAGATTCATAGTTTTGCATGCCAATAGTTTGATCCAGAAACCAGGATTGATATGATACGACGCACATGTTCTTCTACTTCCTTGACCAGATAAGGTCCAAAATTATAGAATGTGAGATGTGCATAAGTGTGAAGAAGATTACGCGAAAGTGTTAATAAAATAAAAACACAAAAACCTAATGAGATAATATGATGCATGCATGATCTATACATCCTCACAAAAGAAGTTTTTGCCAAAAAGACTATGGCAATGTACGGAGATCATTCGGTGGCACAATACACACCCTCCCTATATATATACTAGCCGTTTGCTATGAGTTTACGTATGGTTAGTGTACCTACAGAAATTCACAAGATTTATTCACAACTGGACTCTTGGTGCCAGCACACACGAACGGCCCCATGTGTCCTACACCACATGGGTAACGCATATGCGTTGCCCACATATTCACACATACATCACCATCTACTATAGAGATGGCGCTCATGCGTCAACGCTGCATGGACAGCACTCCATACGTTACCAAGACAACGTATTCACTTTCGGTACAAATCGCCTTACGGGACACCCAAGGGTAAACGTGTCCCAAGGTCTCATGGCCAATCGCATGACAGATTTACATCCCGTAACATTGCCTTACGGAATGGCCGTGATTAGCATCACACGACATGATGTTCCATGCTCCATACTAGTCGGCAATTAGCGATAACCTCATTTGAGTAAGTTTTTTACATAATCCACACTCGTTTCGTATGCTCATCATACGGGTCCACATTCGTATGGAGCACTAAAGTTATTCGATGGAATTGCCAAAAATACATTACCTTAATACCTGATCGTAGGTGCATCGTTACATAAAAGTAGGTTTTTTTACATAAATGTAATATGCTGGAAATTAGTTAATATTATATATAGCCACCTGACATAACATAAACTAAATGGTTTGGTTCTTTAGAATTTGTGTTTCTATATTCTTGAGCAAAGTCTCTCACATGCACTTGGTTAAGAGAAAGAAAATCATACCCCTCAATCTTTTTCCTTCATATGTGAAAGTGGATGCTTGAAAGACAAATCAGCCAAATCTTGGTTCGAACAGACAAACTAAAATGTATCATTGAATCTTTTGAAACAATCAAGAGCACTTTCATGTCAATCAATTTTAATTCAGTGCTCCCACTATAAAAGTGATTATGAAACTTTTGCTATAATTGATTCCAAGAATGAATAGAATAGGAGCTAATGAACCAAACCATGAAAAAGTTGTTCCAGCTAAAGAGAAAGAAAATAATCTCACTTTTGAAGCATCTGTGGAACTAACTTAAACTGGCTGAGCTATGCATTGGCCAATGTGTTCCCATTTACTTCTATTATCTTCACCACTAAGTTTTACAAAATCTAGGAGATGCTATCCAATAGGATATTGAGTCAAATCAAACTCGGCATAATAAGGTTTTTGTTACAATCCAGAATTGACCATAGCTATACAAAGTTTATTTTTCACCATGTTAGCCAAATCTTCTTTTAATTTAGCAAAATCTGCATTAACACGGAGTATCATTTGGACAGGATCCTATCAATCTCCTTGTTCAACACTAGTCCATAACGAATACCGGTACCTTGTGGAGGAATGGATGGTACACTATATACTACTGAAGTGTATGGTGGTACGAAATTTGTAATCTCATGGTACGACTAGGGGTAGCCGAATTAGGCACAGTAGCAATAGGTATAGGTCAACTAGGGTGAACCACCAGAGAACAGAAACCTCTGGTTTCGGAAAGCAGAACTACTAGTTTTGCCATGCTCGGCATTAGCTATTGTGGTGGCGGGCTCTGTCTAGTAATGTAATTAAGCGGCATTAAGAATAGAGGTTTTCCTGAGGAATAGCATATCTAGGCGACGAACTAGGTTTGCAGATTCATGTGACTTATCATGATTACCAACAACATTGTTACCATCTACATCTTTACACTTTTGTATCTCTAGCAATTTATCTAACAATCTAGTTATCGAGCCATCTTTAGATTGATTAGATTCAACATTTATTACTTCAACTTAGCTTGCTTGTCCTTGATGGTGATGAATGAGGGCATCACGAACTCATGGGCCATTGTGACCTCCCCTTGGCATCTTTTCTTGAAATCCATTAAGAACTGAGTTTTGAGATATTCTTTGGCTTTCATGTATCTTTGACACTCCTCCTGAGCCCTTCTAAAGTTGCAATGATGATGTTGGGTCCCTATAGAGCTCGGTGTTGGCACCCATCTTGCTAGGACTAGACAGATCGGTTTTTCGCAACCAAGATCTTTATCCTCAACTGAGTAGCCGTGTGTTGATGCAAATGCACGCCAAATACTAAGAACTGAACATGCAACGCATCACTGATGAACACTTTAAGATGGTCCTACAAAAACTGAAACTTCCAGTATTGAGAAACAAGGAATTTTAGTTCTCACAAGAACCTCGTGAAAACCAATGAACACCTTCTTGGGAGGGACCCCATCAGCGATGGCACACCTTGGTTGCCCTAACGTCAGTAGGCCAGTTAGGGCACCCTCAAACTTTGTAGAGATGTAGGAAGAATAATAATTAGGGTTTGGAAAAGATTTAGATTTTGGAGAATAAAATAGGGTACATGTGTTCGATTGATTGGATAAAATCTCAATCGGTCTCGACCCTTTATATTTATTTATAGTGCGGGGAGGTATTGCCCTGAGTACAAGTCGAATTAGTATATAAAAAGTGATAAACTTGGATTTTCGAGTCGGACTTCCAGTTTCTAATACTATGTCAGAACACTTCAATAGAGACGCGTATGAAGCCTCATCACAGACGTGGAAATCACAAAGCGGGCTGGTTAAAATGCGTCTGTGATGTTGGTCATCAGAGACGCGGCTGGTTAAAATGGGTCTGTGATGTGGTCATCAAAGATGCAGCTAATTAAAATGCTTGTCTCTAATACGTAATCATTAGAGTCGCATACTGACAACCAGAGTCTCTAATGACTTCTTAATCAGAGACTTAAATAGTGTAGCCACGTCTGAGATAAACCCATTCATATGTGAAACCAGCACCTTTGGCAGCAGCATATCAGGCACCAAATACAATTCACAGCAGCAACATTACAGGCAGCAATTTCTAATCAGTGACAGCAGACAACAACTTCATTCAGCAACATCACAACCAGCAATATTCAAAGCAGTCACATAGCACACTCCATCACGGGTTCTTTTATTCCACCAAATCTGAGTTTACATGAGGTTCTAGCGAAGTAAATGTTCAAAATAGAGGTATCGCAGAATTGATGCCCATAACAGTTACATTCAAAAACAGCAGCAACGTCACATCACATTCAGAAACTTGAAATCCCTGGATTGGGACAGTGGAACTCCCCTTCCCTACTAATTTTCTCGAACGCGCTGGAGAACTACGCATCAATATATTAAGGAGAAAGAGGAAAAAATATTCCCAGAGTGTTACAGATATGAAGGGTCTGCAAACCACCCTAGTTTACAGGATAAGAAACTCTTACAAAGGGGCAAAAATGTGACCAGAAAAACTAGACCAACACATTTAGGTGGCTGGAGCTGCTAGGAGCGAGGAGGTAGGAAACTCCTCGAGCACCTGCAGAAGACCACTGCTGCATCTCTTTCTTAATAATCCTGAGGACACTGGACACATGAGTGGTGATCCCATAAAAAACACAACGATTTCGATGATTCCATAAGGACCAAGAACCAAGAATGATGATGGAATTCAACCCTTTTTGCACTTGACCCGAAACCCTGTTGCTTGCCGAAGCCCACCAGTCCACAAACGACATATCCCCAACTTGTGGTGCAAGATCATGCAGGCCGAGGTCATGAAGAATATTATACCAGACTTGCCGACTAAACACACAAGAAACCAGCAGGTGGTCAATTGGTGAGAAAGTCCCTTTCTAGCAAGTCTGTCGGCTGTCCAACATTTCTTATGTGCTACTGTCCACATGAAGAACATGCATTTGCCAGGAGTCCAGCTTTGCCAGATTCTCTCCCAAGGACCAAAGTGGATGGCACCAGTAAAAAGATCTTCATATGTAGATTTTGTGAAGAAGTTACCCGAGGTGTAGAACTGCCAAATGTGTGTATCTTCTATTTCTGGCTGAAGCTCAAAATTTTCAAGAAGATCCCAAAGCTGTAGATATTCAATTATGACATCCACGGTGAGAGCTCCTTTTAAGTCTGAGATCCATCTCTTATTATCAAGTGCATCAAAAACTGTTCTTCCCTTTCCTCTGGCAGTTACAATCCCAAATAGATGTGGTAAGGTATGCTCCAGACTCTGACCAGACATCCTCCTGTCAGTCCAAAAGAGATTGTTCCTGCCATTTCCAACTACCGACACCACTGCAGCAGCAAAGAAAGCCTTAACCTGAGTTTGAGCTTTGACTGGGAGAAATGTACATGTCTTACCAGGTTCATTCTTTTGTAACCAGAGCCATCTCATCCTCAGAGCCCAACCCAAAAACTGAAAATGAGAGATGCCCAGTCCTCCCAAAAATCATGGTCTAGTGACTTTAGGCCATGCAATCAGACAATGACCTCCCCTCACCTCTTTTCTTCTTTCCACAGAAAAACCCTTCTTAACTTATTAAAGGCCGTAAGAGCACGAGGAGGAAGGTCTAGAGCCAACAACAGGTAAACCAACATAGAAGTAAGGACAAACTGAACCAGGATGCATCTACCAGCTTTGGTAAGGAGGTCAGCTTTCCACCCTAGGAGTCTGTCAGCAATTTTGTCAATGCTAAGCTAAACCTGAGCAAATGACAATTTGAGCGGGGAAAGAGGTACACCCAGGTATTTGCAAGGAAAATCTGAAATCTGACAGGGTAGGTGGGTGTGCAGGATTGCTCTATCTTCCTCCAAACATTGTATGGGATGTACACTGCTTTTTCTAGACATTTGTTTTGAGACCAAAAGCTTCCCCAAAGAGCTGCAATATATCTAAGGTGATGGTGATGTCACTTGCTGAAAGCCGCAAAAAGATGACCACATCATCTGCATAGAGAGAAATTCTATGCTGCAGGGCTCTTCTGGCTAGGGGTTGCAGAAGCTCCTCATCAGATGCCTTTCTAACTAAGTGACAAAGAACATCCATGAGTAGAATGAATAAAATAGGAGAAAGCGGGTCGCCTTGCCTCAAGCCGCCCTGTGTGCAATTTTTTCGCCAGGAGAGCCATTCAAGAGAATATGAGTGGAGGATGAGACAAGAAGTCCACTAATAATATCACACCAAACAGGTCCAAAACCCAAACTTTGCATTACCTCTATGAGAAAGGGCCAAGACAACCGAGTCAAAAGCTTTTGTGATGTCTAGCTTCAAGAGAATGCGTGGTTGTTTTTGTCGATACAGAAATCTTGTGGTGTGCTGAACAAGCATGAAGTTATCCAAAATGAAGCGACCCTTGATGAAAGCACTTTGATTTGGTGCGATCATTTGGTCCAGCCGACCAGCAAGCCTGTTAGCTAGCAGTTTAGTGATGAGTTTAGCAAAGGAGTGAACCAAACCAATTGGCCTGTAGTCCCTGATATTGGTGGCATCATCCTTCTTCGGTAAAAGAGTGATGTAGGCAGTGTTTAGTACCTCAAAGTTGCTCATTTTTCTGCTCCAAACAGCAGATATTGCTGTCATAATATCTGTTTTAATAATCGGCCAGCACACCCTATAAAACTTCCCTGTGAAGCCGTTCGGGCCTGGGGCTTTGTTTGACGGAAGTGAACCAATTGTTTTCCAAACCTCTTCTTCCGAGAAAGGGTTATCCAAATCAGCCAAATCAAATCTGGGTACATTTAGTTCATCCAGATTTATTATCACTTCACGATCAGAGCTGTCCCCCAAAAGAGAATTGTAGAAACTGAAGATATTTTTCTCTTTCTCCTCATGCTTTGTGAGCACCGACCCATCTTCTGTCACCAGCTTACTTATAAAATTCTCTCTTCCGATGTCTTGCAAAGGAATGAAACATGGCTGAGTTGGCGTCTCCCTCACTAAGCCACAAGATGCGTAATCTGCTGCGCGCAATAGTGCGCTGCAGCGAAGAGAGGGCCAGTGAGTGAAGCTTGAGTGAAGCTTGAGTTTATTTCGCAACCAGGTCTCCAAGTTCGATAGGGTCCTGTGATCTTGAGCAATTTCCAATTGATGCAGGACTTCTCTATCCCGTCCTAATTGGGTATTTACATGCCCAACTTTTTTCTGACTCCAACTTTGGAGTGCTCTAATAGTTGCCTTGAATTTATTCGCCAGAGTGTCGAAAGGGCAGGAGGTGGCCTGAACCGAGGACCAAGCCGTGTCAACTGCTTGCTGAAAACCGTCAAGAGTGGGCTAGAAAGATTCAAAGTGAAAACGAGCTTTAGCTGGTTGCACATCATTTAGTCCCAAAATGAGTGGGCAGTGATCAGAGCCATCACTAGCGTTGCTTTGCAAGAGGCAATTCGGAAAGAGTTGCTCCCACTCAGAAGAACAAAATACTCTGTCGAGCTTGACAAGTGTAGGTGTGTCCTGCTGGTTAGACCAAGTATATTTCCTTCCTTGTAACAACAATTATTTTAGTTCCAACTCATTGATTAGCCGGCGGAATCTGCTCATCATTGCTCTGTTAAGATTTCCATTACTTTTATCTTCAGCGTTTGTGATAAGATTAAAATCGCCTAGCACTGTCCATGGACCATGGCAAGCAGATCTCACAGTTCTCAATTCCTGGAGGAAGAGAACTTTATTGTCATCACCCTGCGGCCCGTACACACAGATCAGCCACCAGGGTTGGAGGGCGCTAGAAGAGAACTGCAGGGAGATACTGTAGTTGTCAATCCGACTAGCTGTCGCCGGACCGAGTCCCTGCCTCCATGCCACCACAATTCCCCCACTAGCACCAGCAGCCGGTAGATCAATCCAGTGAGAAAAATCAGAACCCAACATCGAGAGGATGGTACCTAGGGGCAGAGCCAGGAATTAAACTTAAGGGGGGCTAAATCAAGCTAAGTCAAATCAATAGATAAAGTTACCGTGTTGGCAGTTTGGCACCTATGAAAAGCTACGGCACCCATACAAAGCTAACTATGACACACTTTTCTACACTGAACAACGATTGAGATGCGGGCTCCAAATGATAAACGTGACAAGCAAGGGAAGGGAGTGCTTCCATATGCGCCCACACAGAAAGAGCTGCCGCGTGATACTGTTGCCAAATAGACCGAATAATAGTTACAATAAAAATATATATAGCATGATAATACCCATCTATATTTTAGCATAGTATGAATAACAATATTTGACCGTGTCAACAGATGGTCAAAAGAGAAATGAATTGAGTATTTTTACCATTTTAGCATAATATTTATTCCCTTTGTTTGAAATTATAGGTCATTTTTAGTTTCCAAATACATAACTTTTACTATGTATCCGGATGTACACTATGTCTAATACCTAGCAAAATTATGTATCTAAAAAAACTAAACAAGCTATAATTGAGACAGAGAGAGTAGCTTATCTATAGAAATAATAACTTATATGTGTAGTAAATATGACATTTAAATCAACCGAGCTCGGTCTAAATGATGAGAAGTTCTAATTGCAACTAAAAATAAGATCTAAATGATTATTGATTAGCTTAAATAATAAATGATTAAGTAAATTAGATTTTATTTACACGAATCGTAGGCGGGGGCATGGGCCCTACCGGCCCCCCTGGCTCCGTCAGTGATGGTACCCTGGGACAGAACTGACATCTTGCAAACATACAATATCGACCTTAGCAGAGGCAACCAGGTTGCGCACTGTGTCCTGGCGGGCTCTTGAGTTAAGCCCACGCACGTTCCAGCATAGAATACTAGAAGGATTCATCAAAACTAGGAGGAAAAACGACCACCATCGGTGAGGATCAATTGGCTGTGGCCATCCGGGTAAGCTCTTCCTCGTCCGGAGTTGCCAACCCAAAAAGAGCCGACATGGCCTTAACATGAGTGTCTGCGAGCTGGAAGATGTGAAAGCTTACTGTACTTGTCCAGGCTCTGTTGGTCAATGCCCTCAAGAGGATGTCCAGCGCGCGCATTACTTTCTTCTTTGATCTTGAGGGAATACCTCCACCCGGGGTTTCAAGAGCGACCCCACCCCTGCCCGCGCCACCGCCGCTGCCCCGCCGCCGCACCGCACCACCTCCGGCCCTCCCCTGCCCACGCCGTCACTCCCGCGGCGCCCGTGCCGGCCCTGCGCACCACCGTGCTAGGCCCCGCGCCGGCGCCGGCCGCCGTCACAGGAGAAGGTGGGGAAAAATTATTGCCACAAAAGAGGTGGTAGCCTGGTGGTAGTTGCCCTCTCTTCAAAACAACAGGTAGGGTTCGAACCTCTTGTCAAGCATTTTTTTGGATCATCGGGGCGGTCGGCTGACATGGCGCAACAGAGGAAGCGGACGGTATAAAAACACTAAGTACCCAGAAGAAATACAAACCAAGTTATAGCTCAATAAAAATTTCAAAGCTTTCTACTTGAGAGGTTTCAAGTTCCATCCTAGGCCTTTGTATCTTTTTTTTATTTTTTTCCATATTTTTCTATTTTTCCATATGGATCATGATGATTTTTAATTTGTTGTTCGTGATGAATTTGTTTAAACGTCACGGTATTCTAGGCCGGATTGTGACGAAATTGATAAAACATCACGGTTTTTTATCTGATATCCACTATTGTAGATTACGGATCATGATGATTTTTAATTTGTTGTTCGTAACGAATTTATTTAAACGCCACAGTATTCTAGGCCGGATTGTGACGAAATTGACAAAACGTCACGGTTTTTTGGCTTGATATCCACTACTATAGATCCGTGACAAAAAAATTGATAATCGTCACAGATTATATATGATTAGTGACGTTCCCTGAAAACAGCACGGGAAATTCATCACGGATTAAGCAGTTTCTTGTAGTGCATGGTTCGTCGGCAGCTAACTGAGCGCCCGATGTGCCAAAGGCCCGGGAGAGGAAAGATGGCCATACACAGTAATTATTTCTCTAAAATTGATAATCTTGGAAAGTAACTGAGAGGAATATGTCGCGTTAGAGGAGAAGTGCCAAATCAAGGTATCCTCCTCATCACTGAAAGAAATGGTGGTAGCTTTGTCTAACTTGGTCCCAAAAATGCACAAGTCTAAGTCTATCATCTACATTTCTCCTAAACATACATTTAAGATTAATTTGATCCTAAAAATCATTCAGAGGGTGTTTGGGTCCCAAGGGCTAAAGTTTAGCCTATCATATTGTATGTTTCGATGCTAATTAGGAGGACTAAGCATGAGCTAATTAGAAGATGAATCTATTAAACCTAATTAATCTATAATTAGCATATGTTTATTGTAGCATCACATGCTCCGCCTAAATCACGGCCTCCCTACCTGATGAACAAAAATTTTATCTGTTTGGACATCTTATATGTTGGGGTCTAGGATTTTATTTAAAAAAATTGGACTGCTCAAGCCAACCTGATAAGAAAAAACGACTTTCGTGCAAGAAGATCAGACTGAACTTCTATTTTCTGACGACTGTGACCGGGACGTCTGGCTGTTCACTACGTCAAAGCACGATAGTAGGTGGGCATCGTGTTTGTCACTAGAGATGTACCACATAATGTAAGTGATTAGTATTGTTTTGTATTGTTGAAAATATGCATTTAAATCTACCAGATTTTAAACATATTACGTAAGTTATTGCTACTGCTACGTAGACCAAATCGAATTTTGGATAGATAAATGTAAACCGTTACATGCTCATGTAAGCGCTGTAAAGATGCATTATACATAAAGCAGGTGTAAACAGATCACAAACTGCGTAAGTCGCTGCCTCTCTAACCGTGTAACTCGCAATCTATGGACTTACAGTTTAATGCTCTCCATCACGACTATAGAATAGCACATCGCAAACATCTCAATAGCCTATCACCACCGAGTGATAGGTGCGACGGGTATCACCGCCGGTTCATATTATGATACCCGTCGCAATATTTCTTTCCTCCTTCTTATACTATTGTTCCTCTTCTTCCCCTTCTCCCTCAGCTCTCTTCCCCGCCGCCCTCTCCCATCCGATCCCTTCCCTTCTTCCATACCCTCCCTTCCCTTTCTTCCCCACTGCCCCCTCCCCTCCTCCTTCCTCCCCTCCCCACCCTTCTTCCCCCACCTACCCCTCCCCAGCATGCAGGCAGCCAGAGGCGCGCGAGGCCGGTGGCTGTGCTTGCATGCAGGAGAAGCGGTGAGCGATGAGGCCTCGGTGGCGGCGTGGGTAGGCGGCACGAAGCTGCGACGGGTGCCCGACGGGGCGAACAACGGCTGGCCCGTGGCAGGCGCGCCGGCAGCCAGCAAGCGACGGCGGCATGGGGCCTTGGCAGCAGGGCGGGCAGCTAGCGAGCAGCGGCCACGCGGGGCCTGGCGGCGTGGGGCGGGACCGATGGCCGGGGTTTCTTCTTTTTTTTTGTTTTTTTTAACCGGCATCACCACCGGTTGTAGACCCGGCGGTGATGTGTCATCTCGTAACCGCCGTCCTAATCCAACGGGTGGCTAAATCAGCGGTGATGCCGATTTTGACCCGGCAGTGATAGCGTGGTCTGTACTAGTGCATGC
This sequence comes from Panicum miliaceum, assembly GCA_032594955.1. Classification (NCBI taxonomy): domain Eukaryota; kingdom Viridiplantae; phylum Streptophyta; class Magnoliopsida; order Poales; family Poaceae; genus Panicum; species Panicum miliaceum. Next base: position 9,771,477 of record CM064072.1, read on the forward strand.
TCATATAGATGGGTTGCAGAGTTACTTGATGCATTGCCGATCGTAGATGAGGTAGCGTAGAATCTATAGTCAACCGATTGGAACGGTCATATAGTTGTGCTGCCCATAAATCTTATTGCTGCTCTTCGTGCAGGCTTCACAAACCAAGAGCTCGGAGCAGCATTGCGGATTAGGTAGGGAAGGAAAGCACGGTAACGGAATTGCATGTACACCACAGCATACTCGTGATGGAACCATACAGTTCGGATCTGAGCCGTTGATGTGTCTTCTGCTTTGACTATTGAACTAAAATGTTGGTATAGGTGCAAGTCTAATAAAAGTATGGCCCAAGTTTCGGCAGTGCCAAAAATTGGTTTGGACCACCTGGTGGGTTACAGACCAAGAAACAGGCAGTGTGGTTCGGCAACATGTGTGGGCGCCTAGTTGTTGAAAACGGCTAATTGAACTCCCAACCGCAAAATGCATGGATTTGCCAAACTGATTTAAGAGAGGTGGGCCGCGGTCCTGTGATGGGTTTCGGCCTCATGCTGTGCTTCAAAAGCTAGTATTTCACTCACTCCGGAAAAATACGTCAGCACGTTTCAATTTTATTAGAATTCGACATGTAATTTTGTTAGACTTTAGTAGTATGCCTATGTAATAGGCGGCCTCCACCTATGGCCTCATTAAAGTTCTTATGACCGTGTCATTTTACTTGATGCACGGAATAATTTTACGAAGCCTTTTAAAAGGCATTCCGTGCGTGGAAATAAACCATCAAAATCTAAAGAAACGCTTACACAATTCAACACACTACCAGAAACATAATTTTCACACCTAATTTAGTTCAAACTGAAACTATGGGCTCTTACATGGTTTCATCTTTTTCTGGTGCTTTCTAGCATATCCTGGCAAGGGAAAACAGCATACATATAACCTGCAATAGCGTTCTGAACCGCATAGGAAAACAAATCTCCTCCTCCCCCGCGTCGTCCCCGCTCGGGCAACTCGGGCGGCGACTCAAGACCCAGCCGCCGCTACCCCCGTCCTCTTCTCCCGTTCCCTCGCCGCCGCATGAGGGGCAGCCGGAAGCCCGCGCGGGCCTCTAGGACGCGGCGGCGGGGCATCTCGCTTGATTTCGGCCACGCGCAGCTGTTTCGGGGTTGGGGGGGGGGGGGGGGGGGGGGGGGGGGGGGCATGCGGGCCGGCCATGGCGAACCCCGCCGCTGTGGTGACGGCGGCGGATCCAACATCCTGGTGGCTAGATCCGGCACTCCCGTGGCTGGATCCACTCGGGGAGCAGGCACATTTTTTCGGAGCGGGTTTTGCAACGGAAGCGTCATGGAGTGGAGGCGCTGAGACGGCGGGGCGGCCCTATGGCGCGCCTGTGCGGGGTGCTAGACGCGGCGGCCATGGCGGTGTGGCCGCGTGTGGGCTCGTCCCCGGCGGCTCAAGCCGGTGGAGGCGCCAGGAGGAGGGCCTGCGACGTGGCGGTAGCTGCCTGTGAGCTGCGGGAGCGGAGGCGAGCAGGCCAGAGTGCGGGAGCCGTGCGCCACTTCAGCGGCCTCTTCGGCTTGTAGGCGAAGTGGTGGGCTGGTGAGCGCTACGGAGGTGGAGGTACGCGGCGTGGCGAGTGGAGACGCAGTGGCGGCACCGTCCCGAATGGGCTGCCGTGGCTGTGGCTAGGGAGTGCCGAGCCGTGAGCGTGCAGGGGGGTTGAGTGCTCCAGGCGTAAGCCCTCACTAGCGTTCTTGCCGGTGGATATGACGGCGGCGCCCTAGGGTTTCATTTTCTCCATTGGAGCGTCATGTTGGAGATACAACTCTATTGCACAGGTTCTCTGGGTGAAAATCAGGGTTTCATTTTCTCCATTGGAGCGTCATGTTGGAGATACAACTCTATTGCACAGGTTCTCTGGGTGAAAACCTAGTCTATTTCTTCGAGGAGCGACGGCGGCACCTTTGGCGTCATGCCTTCCTTAGAGGCGTCGTCTCTAGAGAACCAACTCGACTTTGGCATTGCTGGTCCTTCGGTCATGAACGGCAACAGCCGGAGACGGCAAGTCCACCGCGTGGCAAGCTGGATGGGTGTTGTTGAGCCCACATGGAGGCGTTCGTGGTTATGGTAGCGGCTGGAGGTTGTCGCATAGTTGTTGGTTGTGGCTGCTTGCAGCGGACCGCGGTGGCTGGCGTTGCTTTTGGCAACGGTCAGTGCGGTGTGGGACTATGTCGGAGGACAACGCTTGCGGCATCGACATCGTGGGACGACTTGGCTTGCAGCGGACCGTGGCGGTTTGCTCAGCTTGGCTGGACTATCCGGTGCGGTACATCATCGAAAGATGGCGTAAGCGACTTCATTTGCTCGCTGGCATGGCGGCGGAGCTTTTGTGCGCGGGTGAAGCAAGGAGGTGAAGTCGACCTACGATTGCGGCTCCACTGATTGATGGAGATATGGGGAAGCAGAGCAACATTGCTCATCACTCTCACGGCGACTTTAGAAATGGATCTGTGACATGGAGTACCGTGGCGGGTGTGGCGCGGCCCCCGCATGCGGTGTTTCTTCGAGGCGACGAGAGCGAGGTGGAGTCCAACAGCGGATGTGGCGAGGCCCCCGCGCGTTTGTGTTATCGTACTAGCGACTGCGAGGCAGCCTGCGAGAGGTCCGGATTCGGTGTTCTCATTCTATCAGGAGTGTAGTGTTGCAGCGGCACTATAGCAGGGCGGTAGCCTTCTCGGTGTGGTATCGGTCACACTGCAAGTTTCGGTGTGGTTTGAGTTGAGTCCTTTTTGTCGCGTGTTGATGTCCCAATCCAACCCTCCGGTTTTGTTTTTCGTGGCTTTTCTTTTTTTTTTGCCTGGTATGTTCTCACGGGGATACAACCTTATATCTTTTTCTGCTATATCAATAGAAACGCACTCCTAAATGTTGTTGGTTAAAAAAAAGTTGTGGACCGCATTAAACAACAACATGCTACCTCCCTCTCTCAGCACAGGGCATCGGAAGTGTATACAGCCTCAAAGAACCTTAAGGTGGGTCCCACATGTGCTGAGGTCTACTTTTGTTATGTCTGCCATTTCCAAAGTTGTTTCCAATACTTTTGTTCCCGGTTTATAAGAGAGACACGACATCTAAATAATTTGATTTATTGAATAAAACAAAACTTCCAATATACTATTTTATTTCATGATCTTATAGGCTAATCATAGCATTTAATTGACATGCACGGGATTGCACGACCGCATTACGATGAAATAAAACCCTTCTGAACCTATGCCGGTTTCAGCAGGTCAACATGTTTTATGCAGATGAAACACATCCCTTTTCTCTTTCAATTTCTTGCCATGACATTTTTTGTGGATATAAAATTAAAATTTGAAACCTTATGATATCTCCACTCAAAATAATCTAAGATATCCCATCACCTGGTTCTCTCTATTTGTATTATTTTATTGTTTGAGTCCACTCTTGAACTTCAAGTCGGATTTCAGCTCAATATTCCTAAAACCCACTATTGTAATTATAAGGTCGCCCGTTTATTTAATTAATTTGCCACGTAAGACTTGCAACATACATTTCATACATTACTGGTGCCCTAAGGTATTTCAGATATATAACAGACAGCTGTAGACTGTGGTGGCTCGAATTAATTATTTCTACTCCTATAGTCCTATCTCCCAACGTGAATCTTTTCCACTCTTATCTCTCAATGATGTGTTGGGACTCCAATTAATTAGAGTACAATGCACCGCCGGTTCTCGAACTTGACTCATAGTGTTATCTAGATCCTAAACTTCTAAAATGCACATTTAGATCCACAAACTTACTAACCGTGTCATGTTAAGTCCAAATTGCCATTTTAAGTTACAAAGAGGAAGTATTTATGCTGATGTGGAGCTTACGTGTGGGTATAAATTTTATTTTTAAATTTTTGCGCTCAACTCTTATATTTTCTAAATTTTCTCCAAATTTTGTTTCAAAATTTTATATTCGAATATTATTTCAATGTTTCCTCCAAAATTTATTATTTATTATTTTATAATTTCTTTTTACGAATTTTGTCATATGAGTTTCATTTTTCTACAAAATTTTTATATAGATCTTTTGTATTTGAATATATTTGTACAATTAAATTTGTTATAATTCTTTACGTGTATATTTTCATATATAATTTTATATTTGAAAAAATTATATAAATTTTGATTTAGCTTAAGCAACTGTGATTTGAATTTCACATAATATAATTAGCAAGTTTAAAGATCTGAATGTGCATTTTGAATGTTTAGGGACTTTGGATGACACCCCGAGCCAAATTTAAGGTCCGGCAGTGTATTTTACTTAATTAATTATTAAAAGATTCCCAAACCTAATCAGGCCGACTTCCATTGGATAACAAAGAAGACAACGCATGCGTGTGGATCACTAATTGCGTACTTCCTCTGTTCACGTTTGTTTGTCCTTCAAGAATCCAAGCTTAAATTTAACAGTGTAGTCTCTCCCAAGTCCCAATTCCAAATGTTAGGTTCGGATGATACGGCGTGGGAAGTTCGTTACACGAGCTACGGATCTCAAATAAATCCCAAGCAGTCAGGATGGAAACAGTAGCGCATTGCTTGCATGCTTAACCTGCGATTCCCCTTGATGGCTACTAATAATAGCTTGGTTTATAGTGCATCACACGCAAACTCCAGTGAGCCGAGCGACATGCGGCCTGGCGATAGCTGCTGTTGACCCAGACCCTCTCTATATAAGCACGCGCTCTCGCCACCCCTAAGCCTCTCACTCCCTCTCGTCGGATGGATCGTCGCGCCTCATCCTAGCTCCCTGACTACTTCTCTACCCCCGCCATGGCCGCCTCCTCCATCCACAGCAGAAACCCTGGCATGGCGGCGCTTGCAGCAGCAGCTCTCCGCCTCCTGGCGGCCGTCGCCGTCGTCGCCCCGGCGCTGCTCGCAGGACCGGCGGCGGCCGGGGCGCCGCCCTTCTCGTGCGGGCCCTCGTCGCCGTCGCATGCGCTCCCGTTCTGCAACGCGAAGCTCCCCGCGGCGCAGCGCGCGGCGGACCTGGTGTCGCGGATGACGCCCGCGGAGAAGGTGTCCCAGCTCGGCGATATCTCGCCGGGGGTGCCGCGGCTGGGCGTCCCGGGGTACAAGTGGTGGAACGAGGCGCTGCACGGGGTGGCCATCTCCGGCAAGGGCATCCACCTCGACCAGGGCGCCGTCCGGTCCGCCACAAGCTTCCCGCAGGTGCTGCTCACCGCCGCCGCCTTCAACGACAACCTCTGGTTCCGCATCGGCCAGGTACGTGACGCGATCTGACGGCGCGGTGCAGGGCATGGTTGGTCCATGACACACTCGTGATCGATGCATATGGCGAGCATTATCATGATCATTGGGATCTGCTGGGATGCATTTCAGCTGTTCTTTCACATGTTCGATCCGCGATTTACAAAATTCAGGTTTTCTGATAATGCTGATAAGGTATACAAAACTATTAAGAAAACAAGTTTCTTTATGTATATAATTTATCCTCGTATGACATTTCTAATGAACTATGAAATATTTTCAAGAAACAACTCTACGCACATGACATCTATATTTTTTAAACTACACCTTTTAAAATATAGTATTGATCAGAACCTTGTTTAAAAACGTCTCATAACCAATGCTGGGAAGAGAGTAAACAATAATTTAACAGTGCACTTTATATGTGATCAATGCTTAAATTCAATCTCGCTCATTAAATGCTTGCATTAGTAACCCCATGCAGTCACAATAACATAAGGATTTGTTGTAAATTTGTCCTGAAAAGTATCCTCATAATGTCATAGTTTCATTGTGTTTTAAGACTATATTAGAATAGAAAATAATGACCAAAATTATGCGCTGTAAACTGTATTTGTTATCCAAAATAAATACATCAAGTTTTGGTGACTGATAAGACCGACCAAAGGCCGGCCGATGTTTATTTTCTCCTTTTCGTTCTCTGTTTCAAAAATATGTGGTAAATGTCTCAATTTTAATATGTCATTGGTACTACTAGCTTGCAGTTGAAAGTGAGTACATGTGTGTGGTTACATGATGAACAGCTTAAGTGGCGCATTCATTGCTTCCATATAATCCCTTAACTCCGAAGTAAACTGACACTAAGCTGGCTCACAAAAGGTTTCTCACTCACTAGAAATGAATGATCAAATAGTGGGCAAAAGGCAACGCTAGCATCATATTTACTAATTAGATCTCCACTAATGCTTGTGAACTTTGCAAAAGTCACAAGCATGCTAGCATGCATCACCAAGAGTGTGTTGCAAGCATCCATATACGTCTTTGTTATTATGTATAATATAAATATAAACTTACAGTAATAATTCGGCTGCCACGTGAGCTCACATGAGTGGATCGATGACGTCCCGTCCGCGCAGGCCACCGGCAAGGAGGCACGGGCGCTGTACAACATCGGCCAGGCGGAGGGTCTCTCCATGTGGTCCCCGAACGTGAACATCTTCCGGGACCCGCGCTGGGGCCGCGGCCAGGAGACCCCCGGCGAGGACCCCGCCGTGGCCAGCCGCTACGCCGCCGCCTTCGTCCGGGGCATCCAGGGCAGCGCCAGCAACACGCGGTCGGCGCCGCCGGCGGTGCTGCTGACCTCGGCGTGCTGCAAGCACGCCACGGCCTACGACCTCGAGGACTGGAAGGGCGTGTCTCGGTACAGCTTCAAGGCGACGGTGACGGCGCAGGACCTGGCCGACACCTTCGACCCGCCGTTCCGGAGCTGCGTCGTCGAGGGCCGGGCCAACTGCCTCATGTGCGCCTACACCTCCGTCAACGGCGTGCCAAACTGTGCCAACGCCGACCTGCTCACCAAGACCTTCAGGAACAGCTGGGGCCTCGACGGGTACGTCGCCGCCGACTGTGACGCGGTCGCCATCATGCGCAACTCGCAATTCTACCGCCCCACGGCGGAGGACACCGTCGCCGCCACGCTCAAGGCCGGTACGTACGTCGATCGTCTCATCTCTTGGAGGACCTCTTTGATCAATCTTCGCTGTGGATTTAACAGTTTTGAGTGACAAATGGCGATCAATTTGTAGGGTTGGACATTGACTGCGGCCCCTACATCCAGCAGTACGCCACGGCGGCGATCCAGAAGGGGAAGCTGACGCAGCAGGACGTGGACAAGGCCCTCAAGAACCTCTTCACCACCCGCATGCGGCTGGGCCACTTCGACGGCGAACCCAAGGCCGGCGTGTACGGTAACCTCGGCGCCGCGCAAATCTGCACGCCAGAGCACAAGAACCTGGCACTCGAGGCGGCGCTAGACGGCATCGTCCTGCTCAAGAACGGCGCGGGCGTGCTCCCGCTAAAGCGCGGTGCGGTGGCCTCGGCCGCCGTCATCGGCCACAACGCCAACGACTTCCTCGCCCTCCTCGGCAACTACTGGGGTCCGCCGTGCGCGCCCACGACGCCCCTCCAGGGGATCCAGGGCTTCGTCAAGAACGTCAAGTTCCTGGCCGGATGCAACTCGGCGGCCTGCAACGCCGCCGCGACGCCCCATGCGGCCGCGCTGGCGAGCTCGTCGGACGAGGTCATCCTCTTCATGGGGCTGAGCCAGCAGCAGGAGAGTGAAGGCAAGGACAGGACGAGCCTGCTGCTGCCGGGGAACCAGCAGAGCCTCATCACCGCCGTCGCCAATGCGGCGAAGCGGCCGGTGATCCTGGTGCTCCTCACCGGCGGCCCCGTGGACATCACGTTCGCGCAGTCGAACCCCAAGATCGGCGCCATCCTCTGGGCCGGCTACCCCGGCCAGGCCGGCGGCCTTGCCATCGCCAAAGTCCTCTTCGGCGAGAAGAACCCCAGCGGGAAGCTGCCGGTGACGTGGTACCCGGAGGAGTTCACGAAGATCCCCATGACGGACATGAGGATGCGCGCCGCCGGCGGCTACCCCGGCCGGACCTACCGCTTCTACAATGGCAAGACCGTCTACAAGTTCGGCCACGGCCTCAGCTACTCCAAGTTCTCCCACCGGCTGGTCACCGGCCGCAAGAACCCAGCGCACAACACCAGCCTGCTCGCCGCCGGCCGTATAGCGACGACCGAAGACAACACGGGCTACCACGTCGACCACATCCGCGACGAGGTTTGTGAGCAGCTCAAGTTCCCGGCCGTGGTCAAGGTGACGAACCACGGGCCCATGGATGGGAAGCACACGGCGCTCATGTTCCTCCGGTGGCCGAACGCGACCGACGGCCGGCCGGCGAGGCAGCTGGTCGGGTTCCAGAGCCAGGACATCAAGGCAGGGGAGAAGGCGCACCTGAGGTTTGAGGTGAGCCCGTGCGAACATTTCAGCAGGGTGAGAAGGGACGGTAGGAAGGTGATCGACAAAGGGTCGCATTTCCTCAAGGTTGGCAAGCATGAGGTGAAGATTAGTTTCGGGGCATAACTATTTGTATTCTTTTATGGCGGGAAATAAGGATAGGTCAATACGGTGTAGTTACAATTTCCTAGTGTGATTTTCCACTTCAATTTGTTGTTGAATGCCACAGAAAATAGGATACAACGGTCCAAGAAACAATATATGTTTTCAGGTATACCCATCTGTCTTCCTACAGAAAAAGTCTAATAGTATAATTGAATTGGGGAAAGCAAGGACGCACATCCTGATAGTGCCATGTACTCTTTCATATACTCCTATACACAAGAGTGATGTTTTGTGCTATTTGTATCAACTCATTGGAACTTTGATCATAATTACTTCTTGTACATTAGGATTTAGATTTGAATGAGTAAATTTTCTAAAAACACAGTCTCGTGTTACACAAAAAGTCTTCATGATCTGAAATATATTGCAGTACAGATCAGCAGTCAAAGTTTTGTTTTCAGGACCTGACTTGATGTCCAAAACATCAAAACTCTTGCACAACAGGGAGAAACAACACTACATGATTTGTTCAACTGGCACTAATTTTAGTTAATCATTTCAGTTCTTGACACAGCTAGCTTCATAGGTTACTGAAAGGAAAAGCTAACTCCACGTGGTGAATCAAGATCTCATATTTGAATGGTAAGGAAGTGAGATGCAAGATATCTTTACGGGTACTAGCTCTTGATTATTCTTCACAAACTTCAGCTGTCCATGGACAGATCCATATCCTTCGGCAGATCATCTGCCATATCACTCATGATGCAGAAGAAAGAGAAATAATACATGAGCTAGGTTGCTAAAAGAAACAGTACATGAGCTAGGTAGCTGATTGTGTATACATTTTCTTTCCATACCATGACGAAGACAGCAATTAAGCATGTGAGAGTTGAGCTATCGTTTCCTCAGACATCCTTAAAAAGAAGCTGGAATCTGGGTATCCTCTCAGGTGGAAGGGGGCAAGACACTATCAATTTACCTTTCATCGCACCTCTAAAAATTTCCTGCCACCAGGAAATTGAAGGGATCAAAATAATTATATTCGTAAACATTCTCATCATAAGTGAATAACCAAACAGCTAAAATAAGAAAGCTGAAGTTAAAAGGAAAATTGCAAAAAACCACATGCAAGCTGGGGGGTTTTCAAATATCACTTGCATCTCACTTGTTACAATTTAACACCTCAAAGTTGACCACCAAATGCAGTTGCCACATAGCCTGGGTGATCTGGTTTGTCCCTAATAAGCTTGACAAAGAGTTAATCTCAAAGTTCAGCACATCCACCATCGAGATCGACCCCATTTTCCTCGAGTTTATGTACCATGGCTGTCCTAGTGATTCTCCTACTCAGGCAAGCTTAAAAATTCCTAGAAGATGGCAAGTTAAGTTAGGCTGCAAAGAATTTTCAGTCAAAGAGGATGTTGGTGGTTACAAAGCCCAAACAAGTGTGTGAGGTCCCTTGGGTTACACGGGTGAACCCAGCAGGTTAACTGCGGGACTGAGTATCTAGTTGTGTCTATATTTACCTAGAGGATTGGCAGGGTATCAATAGCCAACTACCAGAACCTGGAGTGGCCGAAAAGACTTGATCACCCCTGGTATGGCCTCCAACCCTTTTACTATTCAGGCCCCAGCACGGTCAGTGCGGATCATAGTTCCCAGGCCAATATGAGGCTGGCTTCCGGGTCCTTTTGCCCTCCCCAGACACTTCTAGGGCACACCTGGCATCCCCACCTGGTGGCCAGAGTGGAAAGATGAGGGGAGCTGGCCCACTGTTTCCAGGTTCAGACCACTGCCAGGGCCGGTGCACTTCCGCGTGGCCAGTAACCTTCCGGAGATGGGTGGGCTGGAACAATGGGTTCCAGCACTGTACTAGGAGCTTCCAACTCCCAGTGCGCTCCTCGCATATCTTGGGCACCGGTCCTCCCTCCGGCTTCAGGGGTCCCGGACAAACCCCTGGCCGTAGGTCGGGAAGGTTTTCCCAACAGACTAGAGGACTGCTCCCCCTTTCCATTTTTCAGAAAGAGGTACTCTACATTTCTTCAAAAGATCAGACTTAAGAGCAGAAAAGTGATACAGCCATACAGGAAGCTAACTTGCTACAGAGAATAGGATATTCCAATAGTCAAGCGGAAGAGAATATTAACTAGGGAATCCAAGAACGGATATGAAATCATTCAAATATCATGGCTACAGGTGTATCATAAATAAAGCAGGGGCAAAGTGATCAAAAGAGTGGCATCACAAGTTACTTGATTCTCCAAGAACAAGTTTACTTCAAATACTTTCAGAGCTTTCTCAAAGAAAACAAATTCAAGTCAGACAATAACTGAAGAAGCTAAGATAAATTATAGTGTAGAGAAAAAACTAGTGGTATACTCACCTCAACAATATCAATGAAATCTTGCTTGCTGCTGAAAGAGCCTATCCACTTTGTGTGATCAGGTGTCCTGTAGATATATTAAGCTTGTTATATTCCTGTTGCAGCTAGGGTATGGCAGAGTAAAAGTAGGAGACATAGTGAGGAGAAAACAAGAACGGTGAGATGTTAGTGGGTCATGATGGGTTTCATCTCTAGCCTACCCCAACTTGCTTGGGACTAAATTGTATTTTTGTTGTTGATGATGGTGAGGAGAAAATAATTATACTTGATGGCTCATATCAATTTGAATCCTCGTTAAATTAACAATAAAATATTAGCCTCATGAATTTAAACTAAATAAGGAAGGACAAAGGTGGTTCTCAGTACTCCATTGTTTTTAAATACTGTAAATCTTACAATAAATCATTTACAATTAGGATACTTCCTGCATTTTAAATATATGATGCTTTATTAGCTTGTTCCAAGTGTCATATATTTGAAAACAGAGGAGTACGCATCTCTGTAAATAGCTATATGAATACTGTGGGCAGAAATTTAAAAATAATTCAATAGTCATTATTCTAACTTCATTAGACATCATTGCAACTTTAGAATGTCATTTCCACTTGAACATGTACTTATTTGCTTCCACATTCTACTTGTTCACTAGTGACCCTATTGCCCAGCATCCAAATGTTAAGGCTTCCGACATATGTGGCACCAAAATGAACATAGTTTTGCAAAGTTCATTTATGTTACAAATCGATGGCATAAGAAAACAACGAAGCACTGTGTGACAAACCAGATATCATGCTTTCAAAAGCTTACATTTCAAATTTATCATGCAAAAAAAGTTGCACTCAGTTATGAACTTTATTCTAGATGATAGAATGGAACAAGATTATCCGAGCCTCTGCACTAAGATGTGTAACATCCAGGTATATATGGTCAATCATTATTATGACACATGCTTGCGCAGCATGGGTGCATAATATATGAAATAAAACCTGACAGGAGTCTAACACAAGTTAAGCTTCATTCAGTTATGAGCACATATGTTGAAAAAAAACTACTATCTGAAAGAAAAGGCTTCAGCGCATAATGGTTTTTTAAGAGTAAACTAGATCCTACCCTGAATCCATTTTCATGTGATGGGCATTGAAGAAAAATATGGTTGCTGGAACCAATGTAATATCAAAATAATCAATGTAAACTTGAATCTCCTCAGAATCCATATCAACCAATGCTACCGAAGCAAACTTGGATATGTCCCACGAAGATTTAGCAAGCTGTTAAAACATGGTGAATGGGAAAAGATCAGAACTTATATACAGAGGCCACACACTTGACATAGGGAAATGATGTGAATAAAAAGCCTTCACTGTAAAAATATGCACACATACTAATACACTATCGTACTGAAGAAATGAGATTGAAGGCCTTTCCTTTGCATCTATTGTGCTCGCAAATTGCAACAGAAAATAGTGTGGTGATGTTCTCAACATCACCATAGAGTTTTAGACTTCTAGTTTTACTGTAGGTTTTTTTTTTGGAGAAATCTTGAGCTTAAGCAGCTTGAACCCACTGTTCCAACAGATCCACTTCGATTAACACACCAATTCCGTTCGTCGCAATTAATCTAAATCCAATAATACCCCGAACCTAGCAAAAAAGCAAGGAACAGCGAACTTCAAATCTAGCAATCACCGATTCGGTCCAAAATCGCCGCGGGGAACTAGCTAGGTTGGTAAAAGGGGAAGGGAGCACGATGGTTCGTGAGAGGGGAAGGGCAGCTCTGCTCAACAATAGCTCATGAAGGTGTGCTGCGGCGGGAGGGGGACGGGGGTGTACTCACGATGTCGTCTAAGTGGAGGCAGGCGGCGTCGGCGGTGCGGCCGAATCGAAGGACGAGGACCTTGTCGAGGGTGTCGCGGATGGCGGCGTCCACCTCCCGCTTCAGCCGCAGCGTCGGCAGCAACGCCGACCCCATCTTCTTATCGGCCGCCTCTCCTCGTACCCTTCCTTCTGTGAGCCGAGGTTCTCGCCGCTCGTCCGCTTGCCGGCGGTGTGTGCCGCCCGCTGTCCTCGCCGGCGGCGTGCGGATGCCGTGGAAACGAGGAACAGGACACGTTTCAGTGCGCCCTAATTGGGGAACCAGGTGGATCGGCGGCCTGGGGTAAACGACTCCATCGCCTCTACTCGGCCCGAGGGAGTCTTTTTTTTTTTTGAGAAAAACTCGGCCCGAGGGAGTCGATCAAAGATTTTTGCATTTATGTTTCGGCCCAACGCGGGCGGCAGTAAAATCCGGAGGCAGGATGCAAATGTCCAGCAGCCCACTAGTACCGTGATAATAAGGTTTCTTTATTTTTTTGGTTTTCCTTAGAACTAGGGATCTGAACCACCGCCACTATCAATTTAATTATAAAATAGGGAGAAAGACAAAGGCGCGGTTATATGTAGCGCCGGTGATGGAAACTAATTTCATGCCTAAAGGCTTCACGATCCGCAGCGCGCTCTCACGCGGCGCAGTGCGGAGCTTTCGACCCGTTCGTTTGCTTATGCTTTTCTCAGACACGCTTAGATTATAAGCTAAGCGAAAATTTTCTTTTCACTTCTCGTGGTACAAATCTCTGAAGCAGATTACCTTCTCGTGGTACAAATCTCTGAAGCAGATTACCTCATAAGTAAAAATAAGCAGAGCGTTTGATGGGATTATCATTTATTTACATCGATAAGCTGATTATAAGAGCCTTCTCTACTCTCTAGGGATGAAAGCGGATCGGATCGGAGCGGATAATACCTATTCCATATCCTCATCCATATTGTTTTGTCGGATGCGGACCGGAGCGGATATTATACGGATACGGTTACGGATACGGGGTTATGAGGATATCGGATGCGGTGCGGAGTCGGATCGGTGTCGGACCGAATGCGGATTAATATGGTCGGATAATATATGTTTATGTGTAGTTTTTTACGTTGATTAATAATTCGTAAACCAAAGCTATAAAGCAGCAGAATATCATGAAATAAAATACTCACCTTTATAGTTCACGATACAAAGTTGATGGTGACACTTCAAACTTGACGTCCAACAAAAATTATTACAAGTTCTCAGTTTAGACTTAAGTGTATAGAGCAAACATGTAAAATAAAATAAAAACTGTTTATTGAGCAAATTCTCCTTTTAGTCCTTTATCCTTCTTTATCTTCTAGTTCTTTTACCGAGAAACGTTCTATCGCCCTGCAATTTATATATAATAGATTTGCGTTCTGACAGTAAAAAGTTTACCTCAAGCCATACTATTATTGCCAGCAATAGGATTTCAGTAATTCTTATTCCTCACCCTCATCATCACTAGATAATTGATTTTCCTACAATTTTGGCAATTAGCAAATATTTGTGATAGTTAGCCAGCAAACATACTTCCACATTCCTCTCAATATGTGTGAGACTCTCGTACCTGCTCCTCAAGATCCTCAAGGGTCAAATTAGCTAGAAGGGTGTGGGCAACCTCTAGATCATAAAGGATGGATCCAACCCTTTTATTAGAATATGTAAAGAAAAGTATATTTTTGAATATTAAAAAATATTTATGATATTACTACAGAATGAAAAACAACAAAAATGATCACCTTTTCTAGATGCAGTCACCCAGTCTTTTGCACGGATCAATACTTCCACCATCTCTGGTTCTAGACGACTACGGAATGGATCGATAACCCGGCCTCCAGCACTAAAAGCTGATTCTGAAGCAACAGTGGATTCTTGGATGGCTAAAACATTACGAGCAAGTAGAGATAAAATTGGATACACCTCTTGATGAGTCTTCCACCATAATAAGATCTCAAATTTATCAAAACCAGCTTTAGGAACCCTTAGAGGTGCTTCTCCCAAGTATTTATCCAAGTCACTTGCATCACTTTCATCAGATGCCCCATGTGTGTCATATAAGTAGCTTTGGAATTCATCATCCTCTTCCATAAAATCACTCTTTGGTTCAGCATTGACTCTAGAGTTCGGTCCAGTAGCACTTTGTGGAAAACAAGCATATGCCTGATACATTTGCCTGACAATAACAATGAACTCTTCTACTTTACCATGATACAACAGTGGACCATAAATCTTTCTCACGTAATACTCTATTGCCTTTCTCTTGTACCTAGGGTCAAGAAAGAAAGCCACAGCAAGGCCAACATTTGACTTGTTCCAGTACTTCTCAAACTTAATGTTCATCGAATTGGCCATTTCTCTAATATTGTCATTTATACTACTACACCATTCTGAAATTAACGCCTTAATCTCACAAAAGCTTTGGTAAAAAAAGGTTTGCTGTTGGATATAAAGTACCTAACAATAACTCAGTGATATCATTGAACCTCTTCAAGCATTTGCAAAGTGTTTGTGCCTGAACCCAATCTTCATCAGATGGGGTTTACCTCTGCATACCTTTTTTTGTCAGTTTCATACAGCCTATCAAAAGCCTCTCTATAATATATGGCATCCTTCAACATATGGTAAGTTGAATTCCATCTCGTTTGAAAATCCAGTGAGAGACCCCTAGTTGTGCTCGGTCCACACTCTGATGCACATTTAATAAAATCCTCCCATTGTGGGGGAGAGCACTTCACTGCCAATACAAATGACCGAATACCCCAAATTGCATCTCCAATATGCTTCAAACCATCTCTAGCAACTAAATTCAGAATATGATTTGCGCATTGCACATGAAAGAACAAACCATCACAAACTAGGGGGGATTTCTTTTTCAGTACTTTAATCACCTCCTTCACAGCAACATCATTTGCAGCTGCATTATCCAATGTAAGTGAGAACATTTTCTTTTCAATAAACCACTTGTGAATGCTTTCAATGAATGATTGAGACAAGTTAGAACCAGTATGCCGCCCTTCTACATGCATGAACTTGATAATCCTTTTTCTACAGGCATGAACTTGATAATCCTTTTCTGAATATTCCAATTATCATCTATCCAGTGCACAGTGACACACATATACCCTTTATTTTGGTTGGATGTGCACATGTCCATTGTTGCACTAAATCGGCAACTAACAGTTTTAAAATACTCATAAAGCCTTGTCCTTTCTTCCACAAATATACCCATTAATTCCTTTCTAACAGTGACACGACTCTTGATAGGAAAGCTTGGGTGCAATGATTTGATGAATGCAACAAAATATTCATGCTCAACCATATTGAAAGGGTACTCATGCATGATTATGGCCAAATAAAATTTTCTCGGTGAGGCATCCTGATCATACCTATAAGGTTCCACAGAAGTGTTACAAAAACCATCCTTCTCCAGTTTAAGCAGCTGTTGGCCTGCCACCGTGGAATGTTGTGACTTACTATGTGATAAATAGACTGATGTACCCTTCCTGCTATTATGCTTAGATTCATATGAGCAGTACTTGCACTTAACCCACTCTTCGTTGACCATCTCGCCACCCACCTTAACAAACTTAAAATACCTAGTGAAGTGATTCCATGCGTATGATGTGGTCTTCTTTTGTCTGTTTGCATCAACATCTGTTGTGTCATCATCCTCTCTAACTCTTGAATTGTTAGACTCAAGATCGATAACATCAGGAATAATGTTAGCTTGATTGTTGTTGCTCACAGATGGTGTCGCTTGAATTATACTTTGTTGGCTTCCCGTTACTGCACTTTCAATTCCTTCCTTGGAAGCCATTTAGGCCTAGAAAAGTAAATAATAAAAGATTCAATAGCTAACACGTAAACAAAGCTATTGTACTAAGACTACTAGCGCACTTGTAAGTTGTAACTGCACTAGATCATTCACCAATAAAAAATGATTTCTGCACATGTATGATGATGAGTACAACTAGCAGATCACAACCAATAGAATAATTAGGATATGAAATCAGAGATACAATACCTAAACGGATTGGAAGGATAGCGAGTGCAGGATTGCAAGGAAGGTGCACCGTCGAAGGCGACGCGGAAGGGCAGGCGTCCGGCGGCCGGTGCACAAAAGATTGTCGACCATCATCAGCCCTTAGGGTTTACCGAAGCATGTGCACATAATATAAATACTTGTTAGTTAATGGGCTATAAAAATATTTTATGTGTATTTGGGCTGGGCTTAATTTGTACAAAGTGTTGGCCTGTTGAGCTCGTGAAAGTAGTCAAATATCCTATTATAAATCTCGGATTATCCTCGTTCAATTATCGGATAATCAATATCCTCCGGATTTTGCTAATACCATATTCTACTCCGCATCCGCATACAATCGGATTCGAATTATCCATATCCGCGTGGATATCAAAAACCCTTCTCCACATCCACAAAGTTTGGATTCGGATCGGATCGGTTGCGGAAATTATCTGCTCCGCTTTCATCACTACTACTCCCACATCATACTTACTTGGTTGGTACGACCTAGTAAGAAAAGGAGATTGTTTATCATACTAGTGCTTGAAAAGAGAGGCGCATACATCCATAAAAGGACAAGATTGATGGTGTCATCCTGTATGCAATAAAGTTTAGAACTTCAAAAACCATAAATCTTAACTGTATATCTAAATTAAATTTGGATTGCACCATTAAATTTTTTACAACATAATTTTAAAACAAGATCTCAGTTGACTATATTTCGTTAACTTTTTTATTAACTTATTTTTATCAAGCTCAAAGATTTTTTACCAAATATGTACATATGGAATAAAATTCTAAACTTGTAGAACAAACAAATTGTAAATATCGAACAAATTATACAAACTTGCAAAGAACAAATATATGTACACCTGAACCAAATTAAAAGAACTTACGGAGGAGAGTTTTTTACACACTACCTTCGTGAACACAACATGAGACGTTGATCACTAATCAAACAACGCGTCCAAGTTTTTTCCATTTCAGTTGAGGCCATAAATTTTACCATTACTCGTCTCATTATCGGGTGGCAAATTGAACCCACCCCGTTCTTAGCTAGTTGAACACTACATATTCAACAATTCCCTATTGTGTTGCTCAAATGACCGTAAGTTATTGTGTTTTCTTAATAATGTAATGATCAAAGAGTTTTATGTCTAATTTGGACACTCCCCGAGGGGGAAAGCAAAACTCCTACCAACATTTCAAAAAAAAGGTTGTTCACTTATTGAAAAACTCTCTAAAAATCTTTATTAGACTTGAGAACCCTTGCTGTTTGTGAAAATTCTAAAGAAGACCAATAACAGTTGTCCATTCCAAATAAAGATGGAATTCCTAAACATCACCCATGTGATTATTTATGCTGTTCTCACTCAATTCTGGATGCTGTGATTTTTTTAAGATTGTGAAAGAATCACTAGAACAGAATAGGCCTTTCATCCACCTCTTTAGTCCCGGCTGGGGTTGGACCGGGACTAATGAAAGCATTAGAGTCCCAGGTCCAACGGCTAGAGGGGCGGGGGACCTTTAGTCCCGGTTGGAGCCACCAACCGGGACTAGCTAAAAGTCCCTCTTTAGTCCCGGATGGTGACACCAATAGGGACTCTTTTAGTCCCGGTTGGTGTTACCAACCGGGACTAAAGGGTTCTTCATGAGTCAGTTTAAAAGAAAAGCATCTCATCTAGAGTCACATGTGCTGTGTAGATGGAGTGGTAAGGAAACTATACACGAGCCAAAAGGTCTTGAGTTTGATTCCTGCGGACTGCAAGGTTTGGTTGTGCTTGCAAATTACTTTTTTGGGTGTTGCAGATCTTTTAGTCCCGGTTTCTACAACCGGGGCTAAAAGCCGAGGTCTTAGGTCCCGGATTGGCTGTCTCGGTTGGAAAACCAGGACTATAGGGGGTTTTCCAACGGGACTAATGAGCATTTCCGTACTAGTGAATGGTGGAATAGATTTACTCCCTGGTATTATATGAGCCGTTTTGTGTTGTTCAGCTTGACCCAATACTTATTTTGACTTAGCCTTGTTAGTTTTACCCGCCTAACAAATAAATCATAGATAATTATTTACAACAGTAACATGGCAACACATATTTTTGCATGAAATAGCACACAGCATGGAAGCTCATAAAACAAGTCTCAACTCATTCGGAGTTCTACACTGTTTTCTACACATTTCCAAGTTTCAGCTACTATTCCTAAAGCAAACATTGCTTTTACTTTTCATTTTCCTGAAAAAGCACCAACTAAACTTTCTCCACCCGCCCAAGATCTACCCGTGGTGGGGCCGGACCGGCAGCAAGGGGCGGTGAGGCGGTGAGGGGACGCGAACAAGAAGTGCTCCTAGAGGCGGGGAAGCTGACCAGCAAGGCTTGGTCGACGGGGAACGATGACGATGAGGTGCTCCGTGGACGGTAGTGGTGGATGGACGGAGGCACACGGTGGGGATCCTGCATGGTAAGGGAGAGCAGGAGAAAAGGGTCGAGACTCGAGACGGGGGTAGCTGGGGTGCTGCGCCACCGCAGAATCGGATGACACTCATCATCGGCGGAGAATAATGGCGGCTGGCGCGCGGGAGCCGAGGAGGCAGTGGCGGAAAAGGAGCGGCTAGGGTTTAGCGGAGGGGGTCGGCGTCAGGTTTTAAAGGACGAGGGGGTGGTGCACCCGACTTTCGGATGGGGTGTGGCCATGCTGGCTAGTCAGCGGCCGCCGGCGTGTGGCAATGCCGGCCAACGGGCGAGCGAGGGGCGCGGAAGAGGCGGGGGTAGGGGCTGACACATGGGCCCAGGTGCAAAGAAAAAAGTTCAAACTTCTCCCTCCTCAAAACTACTATTACTAACGCCCATAAAGTTTCCACAAATAACCATTGCAAAGATAAAATCACCAAGATCACAATGCTAAGGTTTGATCACATTTGAAAAGGCAACATATACATTTAACAACTTTCCATGAATTTTATGCCCTAGCAAACCACTTTCAAAAATTTAGAAAATTGACTTAAATTCATCATTCTAAAACTAGTATTTAGTTAAATTAAGTGGAGACACAGTAGCATGGAAAAATTCAAGTTACTTCATGCAAATGCATATGTCATGATGCTTAATATTGACGGTTCGTAAATGCCATATTGGACCGTCAAATCCAAGATATGAAAGATAAATCATCAAATATAGTGGTAGGTGTTATAATAACCAATTCCACAAGTATTGGTCAATAATGTATGCAGGTGATTTACTAATGAATTAGGAGGAAGCATAAAGTAATAAAAGAAAGAAACACACCTTCAACCAATCAGAGGAAAACACACGGATTCATGGGCGCACAAACGGGAGAAAACCAACTCAATGTAACAAGAATCAACGTGTACCCGATTAAGGACCCATAGGGCAGCGTCCCAAACGAAAGGCGGTGTGAGAGGCAGTGCCTGGGGTTCGACCGAACTGAGGGTTTGGCCGAACTACCCTTGGCCCCCCTCATCTTCATCCGCCATGTGTTGCCTCTTGCCGCCTTCCCAACATCGGTTGTGATAGCTTCGTGCGTAGTTACTATCTCAGAACTACCCTATAGGCCCTATAAAATGAGGGGAATAACTCCACACACAACACACAAGATACAAGAAGATTAGGTCTCCACTCCAAGGCGAAGAGCTGCCTAGCTGTATTTAGAATAAGGAGAGAGTGAGAGGTAGTCTGACGGCACTCTTCATACAGAATCATCGTTCACTAGTTTAGTGAATGCTTTAGTCTAAAACTTTGGATAAAGAAGGAAGTTCTTAACCAAGGCTAATGTAATAATTGATAGCTTAGACGTGGTATCTAGGTTAGAGGTTACCTTTGATTGTCGTGTGCCCCACGGGTTGAAGAGGTAGGAGTTAGGTGGCGGTAGCCCTATCCGTCTTTTGTAATCCTCCATGCTCGGGTACATCGTAGAGTTGTAAGCCGGAGTAACTTGGCAGACTAGTAGTGCCCGAAGTAAGCAAGTAGAGGTTGAACCCACCTTATCCCAAGATCTTCATCCATAAAGAATCCTCTCTACCCTCGCCTACCTAATTCTTGTTATCCTTGGATGAACCCCTTTCTCATATATATAGTACACTCCTGTTCCATGTGGATTCGATATCTTGGGATACTCCCAGGTGAAAGCTACTTCACTATTCGTACTTTTGCGAATTTTCTTATGATCGCTAAAAGTACCAACACTCAATTATACGCTAATGATGCTCATGTCTATCATGGCTACATGTTAAGCATGTTTTTAATTTTTGGATCATGATATTGATCCCGTATCATTCCCAATCTTTTTCTTTTGTATCACCCAACGGTGATTGTCTGTTTGGGGCAAGCTCAGATCCTCTCTATTGCCCGGATTTCCTTTTTTTTTGTATTCATGGTGTTGCATTCATGGTGTTTCTTAGGTCCTTTCAATCATCCAGTGTTTGCATTCCTCTCTACCTTGTTCTAGTTTTAGGAATCAATTTTCTGAATAACTTTGGCACTGCGTTTGGATGTAGAAATTGAGCCTCAGAATTTGAAATTGGTATTGATAGATTTGAATATCGGTTGTTTAGATGTCCCAGAATTCAGAATTGAAAATGGACCTCGATATCAAATGGTATTCACCCCACCCTCATCCCTTCAATTTCACTTTGAGTGCCGAGCCAACCCCCTCAGTATTGGTTGGAATCGTTCTTTCTCCATCTCCCCCGCGTCTTCACTCTTTCTCTTTCTCCTCCTGCGCCGCTGCTCTTCTCCCCGGCGCCGTTCCCTTCACTCTGTTCCCCCACGCCACTCCTGCCGCCGTGCCCGCTACCCTCCTCCTCCTCCGCGCCCCGAAGTCACCGCGCTGGTCCCTTTACCGCCGCGCCGGTCCCTCCGTCGCCACTCTGCTCCGCTCCCCTCCGCCGCCGTGTCCTGCTCGGCTCTGCTCCGCTCCCCTCCGCCGCCGTGTCCTGCTCCACTCCGCTCCGCCGGCGGCGGCAGCCCGCCATGGCGCTCCTCCATGCCCCTCCTAGCCTCCTCCACCGAGCCCTGCCCTGCTCCCCTCGATACAGCGCAGCGGAGATCGATTCAGCCTCGAGGTCGACGATGGAGGAGCGGCAGGGTTGGGATGTGAGAGGAGCAGCGGCCCGTCTTCTCCTCGGCCGGCGGCGATGTCCTGTTCTGGCCCCCTCCTCTTTCAATTCCATGGTTATACATCCAAACAGGAACTGAATCGTTTTGCTTCTTAGGATTCCGAGGTCCAATGCAATGATCATCCAAACAATAGAATTCAAATCGTGGCCATTTCAATATCATGGTTGTTTCGGTATTGAAGCCAATTCAATGCCACGCCCTCCAATATCGATATCCAAATGGAGCCTGATGACGGGAATTTTGAGTGTTGGGTCCTAATATTTGAGTTGTTTTGAATCTGTATTTGCCACCTTTCCTCGGATTCTAACCTTGTCTACATGCGTAGATCAGGTAAACTTTCAAGAATTATAATCTTGCAGTTTTCTCCTTATATATTGTTGCAAGATTTCTACATTGTAATAGAGGACGCTGGTTATCTGATATTATGTTATGTGTCTTTTTTGCTCTCTTTATCAGTAATAGTTCTTATTATCATTTTTGTGTTCCATGTTGCTTTCATAGTTGTCCCCTGGGGAAATTCTGATGATATATGAATGTATCATTTTTTAATAGTGTATGTGTGTTTGAAGCAGTTCTTTTTTTGCTTAGCGTGTATGTGTTGATTGAAGCTGCAATGATTAAGTTTATATGCTTTGATCTATTAAGCTGTAACCCGCTTTAAAGAACTGAACGTCATGATCCAACTATTTTCTTTCCTTTTTTATTTTTCTTGTTTACTTTTCTTTCTTTCTTTTCGCTGCAAGCTGCAAGTGTTTGTTTATGGTTCACTGTGCTTTGAATCTGTTAGTTAGGTTACAATTTCAGTAACAAACTGAAGACAGCAAGTGCATGCTTTGACACGCGATAGAGTTGATGCTTATTTTATCCCTTAACCTGCTAGTGGTCTGTTAGAAATATAGGCAAATTTTGGCATATTTTGATTCCAAATATTGCTAGCAATTCCATGATATATATTAGTGATCTTGTGACAGCAAAGTATGTGCTTGTGTTGATGTTAATACTAAATAACACGGACAGAAAGATAAATCATAGAAGGTTCAGAGCGTGTACCCTGAGGCGGGACCAGTGCCGTAGGCACCGGGTATGTCATTCCTAGGATTGGATATTGTGTCGGTCCGGACTAATCGATGTAGCCAAACTAGGTCGATGAACTGCAGTTAGCCGTCGGGAAGTAGCCGAGATAATCCTGATGTTCACTCGGGGAACACAACAACGTCCACATGGAAGTAGTTGTACGGCTTGATGACAAAGTAGTCGTTCGCGCCACCGATCTAGAGGATGTAGTCGTTCAGGGAGTAAGCGAGCAGTCGCGTGAAGACGCTTCTCAAAAATCTGATTGCCCGCTATTCCGTGCAGGACCTTCAACGTGCAGGGTTTCGGATGCCTGCTCTCGTCAGGGCTGTGCGTGCAGCGTTAGCGATGGAGATGCAAAGCAAGCAGCAGAAAAAAGAGGAAGGGAGGGAGAGATCTCCTGGACAGGAGCACATATAGTGTTGATGTGTTTGAGAATGAGAGGAGGTTGGCTCCTTGTATACGTGATCGGAGAGAAAGGGGGACGAACCTGGACATAGCAATGGCCATCAATTCGCAGCATCAACCAGTCATCAATTATCTATTTTAATCACCAATTATAACCCAGTTGGTACTCTTCTCAATTACTCATATGGTATTAATCACCTTGTAGCTCCCCAACATTAACTTGTGGGCGTTTTAATTCTTAATTTACCATTCAAATAAATGGTCCTAGCCCAAATATTTCAACATGGTCGGTGTGGGTAGGTTACAAAATTTTCCTTTTCATTCAGATTTGCTAGTTTCCCGTGCATTGCGTCCATGGTATTTTTGTGAGTGAAATTACAAGCTGTTATCGCTCAAATCTTATCTATAAACCAGCCACCAGGAAACTCATCATAGGACGTGCCACTTTATGGTTGGCTGGAAATCTGGATGATAGCTCGGAAAAAATCACCCGGTTGTTATATAGACACTCCAAAAAAAGACTCAAAAATATTTTAAATCTAGCAGTATTGATGGCCACGCAAATTGACTACTGGAAAACAAAAAACAAAAAAAATGCAGGGTGCACAATTATGGCCTTCATGGTTAATTCTATCATGTTAAAATCGCACGGGCCACTGCAGGCTTGCGGCCTAAACTGGTCCGGCTGTGCATCCTGGCCCATTACAGCCCATGCGCAAAGCTGAGTCTTCTCTTTTTTATTGTGGACATACTTTATTAGTATCATATATTCTGAATTTTCGCAAAAAATATATTATGAAGTACGCAAAAACCTTCTGTTAAAAAAATGGGTGGTCAAATTTGTTACAGTAAATTATTAGTGACAACTAAAAGAAAATGGAGGTTGGAATCTCTGAAATATTTATGCTGTATCAACTCTATATAATACGTTGGTTTAATCAAACTCAAAGGAGGACAAATAGCTTCAGAGAAAAATATGTTTATCACATCACTCATGAAAATATTTACCTCAAAACAAACACATCAACTCAAATGTACTATGTGTCAAAGTATTGTGCACTGTAGCCCACTTTCTCTGGCAGGCACCAGAGCCCATTGAGCCAGCACCTCAACTTACACAACTAACATATTAGAAAATATGTATTAGAAAATAAGCTTATATACACATACAAACCACTATATGTATGTACACACTCGCACATATAACATCTGCACACTCGCCTATATGAGATCAAACAATGGAAATGACATGTCCTGAAAATATTCCTTACAACAGCAGTAATTTTTTTTTCTAAAATATGTAGTTAAGTGACGTAGCCGTGATCAAACCTTTTTTTTCTTTTAAGTTGCTAATTAAAAGCATGAACAAACCGGAAAGAGTTATTTCCGTTTAGATAGAAAAATGAAAATATCTACAATGTTCTTTGAATTTAGTTTTGATAGGGTCTAAATCCTAAAACTTAGTCCACACAAACCCCTTCATCCACACAGCCGGCCATGTAGTTGGTAATATGAAAAGCTATGGATTGGTGACGGAAGTATATAAAATAAGGACATCACGATCGAGCTACCCCTGCCACCAGCATCGCCTAACTGCTGACACCATACCCTACTAGCTACGTGACAGATTTGTGGCGACAAGAGCTAGCACAGCTAGTCCTCATCCTACATGTACGTACAAAGATCCTCCTAAAAATATTGTCATCTAGAATCTATCCCATAGGCCGGTGCGCATGCTCCAAATTTTTTTTAATGACCATGAACTAATTAAGTGTAGCTTGCCTTTGACACAAGAGGCTTATGGTGGACTTCCTGCAAACGTGACATGCATGCATGTCATGACGTCGGATAACTCAAGACGGGGCTGATGTATCCAACCAAAGCTCACAACATCCATAAAGTGAGAAATGGAAAGGGTGAAAGCTGATGGCAGCTAGTTCAAAAGCAACAGTGTGAAGAAAACACCACTGAAAAGAGCTAGATGGTGAAGGAAATTAAAGCTAGTTCCAAAGCAACAGTGAGAAGATAACACTATTGAAAGTGTCATGTCATGTGTGACAAATATTTTAGCCGCCCGGTTAGTGTCAAGTCGGGTTCAGCTCCAACATCTCAACCATTGTATTAAATGCATGTAGGGGGATTTAAAGCTTGAGAGAGCTACATCTCATGTGGATTACGCCTAATGCGATGACGACCCTAGCTACCGAATTAGTTGAGCTTATGCTTAACTAGCTTGATGCCTCAAATGGTTTATGTAAAGCCACGACATAGCTTTGCATGGTAAACAGGGGACATAGTGACCCACGCTTGAATTTGACGACGTGTTCGAGCATGGTTGTGAGTGCTCTAGCTCGCTTTGCTTTATCCGCGATAGAAACAAGGACAATCGTGCAAGAATGGAAAAGGTCACAAGCCATTATTGCAGAATGGAAACAAAATTAAGAGAGCAAGCATAAAGCACAGAGTCAAAATACTAGCTAGACAACTTGTACCTTTTCATGATTATTGTACTATCAATGGGGCCATATTAAAGGATTTAGTGTACTTACACTCTTCTATTTTTAGTTTGATTGAAATTTTTTTAAGTACATTGTATACCTGATTGATTTTGTTGGGTATATATTCATTTTACTCTCTATGGAAAACTAGGCTGACAAAATATAAAATAAGATCATGCATTCATATATTCATGCAACCTCTATGAAAATTACTTCCAAAAACCATGGTTAAAATTGTCCAGACTTAAATAATAATTGGCATCTTGCATTCATGTACTTAAGGTAACAAAACATTTGAGATCATGAACACCTTTTGTTGAGATTTATCATTTTTTATCATATAACTAGGGTTTTCTTGAAAATAAGTTCATATTATTGTAGCTCCGCCATGTCTTCAAGATAAATATGCTAAAACAGAAACTAACGTTCAAGTAGTACTGTTTTACAAACCTTATTGGTATCAAACATAGCTTAATTAAATCTGTGATCTAAGGGTATATCTTGCTAACCTTACTGTGTTAGTTTGCCATTAAAATAATGTCTGTCGTCACATTATATATACAAAAATGATGTACACTTTTATGTGTATCTCAAAGCGCATATTGACAAAATACTGGCTAAGGTAAAAAAAAACTCCCCCCATCACCGCATGAAGTTATTTAAACACAAATCTTTTGTTTATCAAAGCTAGCTAGCTTAATTTATGTTCCATCAAATTAAACGGCTACCAACAATTATCGTACTAGCAGACTACTTGGAAATATCTATCCCTACGTGGACAACTTTGATTGTTCATAGCGTCAAGCATCATGTAAAAAGAAGCGTACATGCAGGCATGGACGTGTGTCTAGTTCGTGCAACCCAGCTAACCCTGGCCGGCCGAGCAATTAACGACTAATAACACACACTTTTTTACCATAATAATACGGTTTCGTGAATCATGAAAGCAGAGCATAGCGTAACATGGCGTAACACCGCCGCCTGTGCAGTGGTCTTACGCTGTGACGAGCCATGGACTTTAAATTGTGTGAACACATGGACAAGTTGCCACTGGCAACTAACTGATGACATCCATCCGTATGTCCGTTGTCATCATTGGTGGCTGTATTAGTTGGGTGTGAGTGTCGTGGGGGCTACAAGGACTTAATCACTTGAACATACAGTTGCATTGTGAAAATTAATATATGCTGCAATGTTCGTGACCAATCCGAATCATAAGTGTAAACACAAAATTTGTAGTCATTCCTCAGGAAGGAAAATAGAATTGTACATACCATACCATGTGTGTCGACCAAAGGAAAGTTGTTTCAAGTACACCCAATTAATCCCGCGAAGACATAATTTCCCACCATATTCTCGTCGCACACGGAATCTAACCAACTTAGGTATGACCACCTCGCTAATTCTCGTCGCACGAGCGGTATATTATGCACGTGAGGGCAATTTCACGAGTGTTCCTTTCGTTTTCATGCCGCCAGTGATTAATGTCGAAATTGATCTGTCCATCTCGTGTCTCCATTTTGTGGTGCAAAACCAAACACCTCACTTGCAACAGCAGTAGCTACGTTTGCAGTCCGACTGGGCAGTACGTGTCAGTTAGCTGCTGGCTCCTGCGAATGGTTGTTGCTTTTCTTTCAGAGAGAACAATGGTTCTGGCCAAATTGTGCATTCAAGTATGCCTTGACAAGTTTCTGGCATCGGTTTTCTGATTCAAACATCTGAGCTTTCCGCGCGGTCACTTCACCTCAATGATGACTAAATCTTTCTCTAAAGTCGAATGAGATGGTTAGATTATTGGTGCAAAAGCAGGTCCATGGTTGTGGACCCATCGATTAAATTTATTTTTAGCTGCCTCCAGGTGAGTTGGTGGGTTATGAAAATTAACTCTATTTGTTGCCCTGTGTGTATGAACAATTGCTCAGTGTTTTCTTTTATTGAGTCCAACAATTGCACAGTGTTTGAGATGTGAGTACATACCCTAAAAGAAAGAGGCCAGTACATATTACTCCATAATGTGACGTTGTAAACATTGCAAATTGTTCTAAGAGCACAACTCTGACAAATGATAATTTTCACCCCATTATATTTATAAACCTGACAGAATTGTATGGTTCTGAATTTGTAAAATGCTCGAGACAATTCTATATATAGTATATTTAATTATTCAATCTCAATGTACAAAAATGAGTTTGTGCAATCATCAAAAGGATTGTTTCTTTCCTACATGTTAAAAATAACAAACAAGTCATTAGCAATGATTATATATTTTGAAAACATTCAGTATTGAGCTAAGATTATTTTTATTTTTACACATATATACTATGCTCTTTTGATTTCTTCTCAGAATAGAGCAATACTGCCTAATATCATATATAAAGTAAAAAAATCACGTACATGAAAAATAAAATACCTAGATGCTAAAAGTTATTTTCAGTACTCTGCAACCGGTAAAATTCATGTAATTTTTCCAAATGGACTATTTAGAAATTATGCCTACTTTCATATGAATTTTCTTTTCAACGTTTCTTGAATAATGCTCTCTATATGATGTACCCTTTAAGTTCTATTTTTTGTTTATCATATTATATTTTATGTATATTTGTTTGTTTAAGGTCAGATTTCATTGATCTAATGGGTTCAAACAGATCGATAGTAGAATAGATAGAGGTTCCTCCAATGCTAAGACAAACATTCCTATAAAATAATTCAATAAAACAAGCATATTGCATTGGAAGATCGAGTTGCAGGGGAACATATATGCAGATCCACTTAATTAATTAGTGTATGGAGCAAATATACAATCTGTTGGCGCTAAAATCGGCTGGATAGGAATCGGCCGATGGGTCTTCAGCGTCGGACACACGACCCGGGAGAATCTGCTTAGCTCCTGTTCGGGTTATCGCCCTGGTGCGGTTCGCGCGGCGTGCCAGTCAATCTGACCTGTTGATTGACAAGGAAATAGAGTATTAAATTTCAGGCGCGTCGATCGGCTGGAGTTCCGATCTGTCCTGAGGAGCGCGTCGGCGGCGAATCGGCCGATTTGCTGTAGAGACGATCAGCTATAGATCAGCCGATGATCGTCTAGTAATTGTAAAGAAAACTGCTGGAGCAATCTAAACAATTACTACAGAAGCAACACTTGAAATAGATCTAATCGACTGTATGATGATAAATCGAGGAAGAACAATGACAAAGCCGATTACTTCGATCTCAAGCTGGATAACGGGTGATAATACTAGAACAACAGGTAAAACTTGCAATTCTAGTAAATATCGATAACTGGTGAATACATCCAAACGAAACCACAGCGATGCGCCCGTAGTTAAAGCTCGGATATTACTCGGTAATCGGAACCTACCAATTGGCCGGAGATCAAGTTGATGCAGCCCTGCCAATCCGTACGAACTCGTGGAAGAAGAAAATATTGGCGAAGTCGCCGACTTAAAAGTAAATTGCTGGAAAAGTAGAGGTGTTGTTGTTGATTGATGTATATTGATCTTGCAAAGCCCTGATGACTCCTATTTATACCCTAAAACTAGGACTCCTGGTCGATTACGACTCGTTACAACCTTATTTAAAAACGGGAAGACTACTATATCTATAATATCTTTTAAAAAGGAAATAGACTCCCGCAGAATCTTCCGCCGCCGTTTCCTAATCCAATCAGGACTTTTTCAATTGCTTCCCGACCGACTTAGCGTCGCTCTGTTGACCAACTTTTGACCGTCCGAAGTAGTCCCATCCTGTTGGCGTAAGCTGCATCACCCATCGGCCGATTTCCAACTGTTACCCCAATCGGTCGATTCTTTACTGTAGCCTCCAGATCTGCCGCATCGGCCAATCTTCTCCTCCTGACACCGATTCAACACGTGTCAAAATCTGGCGTCAACACATGCCCCCCAGTTTCGGAGTAAAATATGACTTTTCCTTCAAAACTCTTTTCTTTAATCCTCTCCTCCGAAACGGGCGCAGTAAAAATCTTCTTCCATTCCGCGGCACAATGATTGCAATTTCCTCGAACCGGGCGCGCGAAACGACCGCTCCCCTGGAACTCGTGTAGACGGTGCGGTAAAAATACCATCTTTGCCCTTGCTCCCCTGATCTCTCTTAAGTACTGGCTTTCTCCGCCTCTCCTCCTCCACGAATCTAGCATTCTCTCTGTCGCATCACTGTTCGTCTTCCTCCAAGCTCCTTCGATTTCCAAGCGCTCCCCCTTTTCCGGCGATCTTATCCGCGGCCTGCTCCGACCCCCAATGGCGTCTCCATCGGCGACCACCCCATCTACAGAGGCTCCATCGGCTGCTCCTTTGGCGGCGGCGGCCCAATCGGCGGCTTGCCCAGCGGCGTCATCGGCGACGATGGCTTCCATCCCAGAGGTAAATGCTCGAAATTTTACACCTTTTGGCCTTTCTACTGCTTCAGTATTTTCCGGACCCTTTCTTAGTTTCTTCCCTTTTTCCCTTTTTTAGGCCCTTAGGCACAGAATCACCATTCCTCTCTCAGAGTCCCCTGACCTCATCTGTCTAGGTCCTATGGGGAGCCCTGATCCAACGGATCTGATCAGTTTAGAAACTCATAGGATCCCCTTTAAGCAGTCATCCATGGATTTAGATCATTGGGTAGGCACATTCAGATCCTGGCCGAATGAAACACCCGGGTGGAGAGAATGGTACCAGAGGGTAGCTGGGTCTTGCAAGGTCCAATGGGAAGAACTTAAAATCGGCCAGTGCATAGACTTATCCCTGTCTCAGATGGAAAAGAACGAACCTTTGGTTATGGCAGCCTCTTACTTCTGGTCCGATGCACTTAACGCATTCCTTTTTGGACACGGACCCATGACCCCGACCTTGGCCGATGTCCTGCTGCTGACCGGCCTAGATGTTTCCTCCGCCGATATCCCCTTTAATTATCTGTTCAAGCCATCTCATCGGCTGGAGACCAAAGGAATCGGCGGGTGGAAAGGATACATCAGTAAAAATATGAAGACAGGGACAGTCTCACAGAGGGAGCACACTGCCTTCTTGATGATGTGGCTAGAGAAACATTTCTTTTGTGGCAGAGCGGTCGGCCCCTCTTCCAACACTCAAGCTTTGGCAGAGGTTCTTTCACAAGGATCGGCCATCCCCCTCGGTAAACATTTGCTGGGATCGGCATACCATCTGATGCACCAAATCAGCGTCAAGCTGTCGAAAGGAGAGCCGATAGGGAATCCAGGCGGTCCTTGGTGGTTCATCACCCTCTGGCTCAATCTACACATGAGCAAGGTCTCTCAGCAGCGGATAGAGACAAAGACCTTTCCCAACATCGAATCAGAGGAGAATCCATCGGTCCGTCGCCGCTGCAGATCTTTTGGAGAAGCGGTATCGGCCTTTCCTGGCTGCCAATTCACCGCTACCCGCGTAGCAGAATATTTCAGATGTTTCTATAATGGCCTTAGTGAGGAGATGATCATCTAGCATCCATATCAGACCGCAGAGCCGATTTTCGAATTGCCTGTATGCTTCGATTTCTCCACCCATACATTTGACAGAGAATTAATGGACGTCTTGATCAAGCCGGGAATTCTGCCGGCCAACTTCTTCTCAGGAAAGGACTCACCCACCTATGAGTTCTACTGCCCGTCGGCTGCAGCAAGGCAACTGGGTTTTGGCCAACTGCCGATTCGAGTCTATTTCGCCGGCCAAGCAAAATTCAGAGACAGACTAACTTCAAGTCTTGACTACAGCCGATTGTGCGATTTAGTAGCCGACTCCAGCACCATTGACTTGAACGGCTGGTCAGTTGCCTCTTTTGCCACCCAACAGTATAAATTATGGTGGGCAGAATGGAAGCAGCATCTTTTCTGTAAATCTCCATCAACTTACTGCAATATTCTGGACCCAGAGAACATCGACCCAAATGCAGCGGTATGTCCTTTTCTCCTTAGCCGATTTCAATGTTGCATTATCATCTCGTTGTTAACTTATGTTTATCCTCTCAGTCTGAAAGCCATGTTCCCCCGATGAGGAGCCGAAGCGGCCGGCCGATTGATAGCCATCACCAATACACACCGTACCCACTCATCGGCTTCCATGCTCCATCTATCAGAGATATCTCCACCGGCCGATCAAGACGATCGCCCAAAAGACCAACATCAAGGATAACCAGCCGTCGGGTGCGAGCTCGCATTGGATCGGCCGATCAGGCGACAATAGCATCGGCTGAAATCTCCCGCATCGGATCGGCTAGCCAGATGGCAGCAGTATCGGCCGAGACTCCCCGTGTTGGATCTGCCGACCAAGTGGAGGTGATACTCGCCGAAGCCTCAGGTCCTTTACCCCTACCAGTTGTCGAGACGGCCGATCCCCAAGTCACCGCCGAAGCCGGGGCCGCTGCAGCATCACTATTAGTAGAAGCTGTCCAGGTAACCTTATTTATCTCATATATTCCCCAAATCTTCTACTGACATCAATTCTATTCCTTTGCCAGGCTGCACAAGTTGTCCCACCGCAGTCCCCGCAACTATCGGCCACGTCTCAAGTGGGGACTGAGATTACAACAGCTCCTGTTGCCGAGGTACACGATCTCTTACCCTGCATCCTTAATATTCAGAAAACTTAACCAATTTTGATGCAGGTCGACTTGGGTACGCCGATTATAACTCCACAGTAGGAATCGGCCGGGAGACCCACAGAGGCATGGCAAATTTCCATTACCATCTCATTTCATTTTCCCATAGTATTTTCACGGGAATTTATGTCTTTCTCAGGAAGCTGGCCCAAGCGGAGCACTGATAACGATCGAATCTTCTTCTTCTGGCGAACCAAGTGCACCAGTCCCTGAAACAAGGGAAACACTTCCACCGGTGCAGGCAAGAGAGATTCGTTTCAAAGAGGTAACAATCTTACCATCAGAATCGGCCGATTTCCTTTCACCGCTTGCTTACCCTTTACTTTGTTCCCTTACAGGAGCAAGATACTCCCAACAATAGCATCTTTTCCTTTGCTGTCTCCTTGGCCAATGAAGAAGAAATCGCGTCACACGCAGTTCCATCGAGCTCTACCTCCGACGATGTCCGCTCTAAGCTCGAAAGCATTCATACTCTCCTCCAAGGTGACATCGGCCGATTGGTGGAAGATGCATCGCCGATCCGACGACTTTTCAATGAGGTCAAATATCACATCCCGGATGAAGTGTCGGAAGACTTGGGGTATGCTGCCTATATAGAGGGCATGCAGATTCCGGTCTCCAGGGCGCTGCAACGTATGGCCGATCGTGCTCAGATGGCCAAAACTCAGGAGGAGGTCGACTCATACAAGCACCGGGCTCAGGAAGTACACCACAGGATCAATTTCCTCGAGAACTGCCGTCCGGACATCGTCGGCGCAATAGATCGGCTGAAACGGAGGAGAGCAGAACTAGCCAAGGAGGTGGAACAGATAACCAAAGAGATAGCCGCTGAAGAGAAAAAGCTCCAAGAACACACAACCATCATCGGCGAGCTGAAGCAAGAAAGACAACATCTGGCCCGTGAAACAATAAGACTCCATCGCCGCGTGTCAGAAGTACCAGGATCGGCCGACAATGATCAGAGAATAGTAGACTCGGCCGATCAAATTAGACGACGAGCGATCGTAGCTATAAATGCTTTCCTTGGGCTGTAAAAAATATGTTAAACATTATTGTTCCTTTAATATCACTGCGCCGATTTGGTTTTGAACTGCCGTTTCAGTCTGCCTTGCATTTATGTACGTATTTACTCCGATAGGACGTGTCTTACCATCCATCCACCTCCTCTTCATTTATACGCAGACCGTTTACCATCTCTAGAGGCACACGCATTACTTATCTCTTCTTCTTCTTTTACTGTCCCAACTGAACGGCAAGATGTCTTGTTCGTCCTCCTCATCCTCTTCCTCTGTCAACCAGGTATGAACTCCCCCTCTACCTTTTTCTTAAGCATCTCAATCGCTCCGATACTGGGTAACTCCTTTTATCTCTGTTTAGCCAACCCGTCTCAGCCCTGATCTAGAACGAGCGATAGAAATCATGCATTCAGAAGAGCCATTATCACAGGCAGATAGAAATCTGATAAGAACTCATGCTGAGGAACTCAGAGATCATGTTCCTGCCGCTGTCCAGGAATATTCGGACCTCATAAGTGCTCATTTTTTGGTCCGCAAACAACCATCTTCCAACAAAAATCCTTCACTTCCTTGTAAAGCTACAACTGAAGTCGCCATGGAAGATCTGGAAGAGGAGAAGACCCGCCTGCTGAAAGAACTCTGCAACCAAGCTGAAACTGGAGCCACTGCAGAGGACTTGAAAGAGAAAAGGCTCACCCTCATGATAAAACTAGGTCGCATCGAGAGAGAAATCCAGCGTAGGCGTAATCAGTAGACACACCAGTATTTTTATTCTAAGGGCGACTTCTACCATGTCGGCCATATAATCTGTAATTTCCATTCAATAATGAATCCTAATATTTCTTTCACCAGATGTGTAGCCAGAAAACCGATGAGAAATCGGCCATGTTTTCTTGACATATTTTGCTGTAAGTTATGCGTCTACCCAAATGCTTGGATAGTACCTCTTCAGATATCGTCCATTTAAAGCTCTTGGGAATTCCTCCCCTTCGACTGTCTCCAGAATATATGCATTTCCAGGGGCACATCGGCCGATTCTATACGGCCCTTCCCAAGTGGGTGACCATTTACCGAATTTGGGATCTTTAGACCCTATCGGCATCACCAACTTCCATACCAAATCTCCTTGAGAGAACTGCTTAACCTTGACCTTTTTATCATACCATCTGGCCACCCTTTTCTTGTTTTCTTCTATACTAATCAGGGCTCTTAACCGCAAACCCGCCGAATTGTCAAGTTCATCTTTCATGAGAAAGCAATAGTCATCGGCCGTTAACTGATCCTGTAGCGATATGCGTCTTGACCCTGTCCTTATCTCCCATGGTAAGACCGCTTCATGACCATAAACCAAATGATAAGGGGATATTTTAGTGGCCCCATGACAAGCCATGCGGTATGCCCATAAAGATTCAGCCAAAGACATATGCCACTTCTTAGGTTGCTCTTCTATCTTCCTCTTGATTAGCTTGATTATCCCCTTGTTGGACGATTCTGCTTGGCCATTGGCTTGAGCATAGTATGGAGAAGAATTTAATAATTTAATTCCCATATCGGCGGCGAACTCTCCGAATTCTCCAGAAGTGAACATCGTCCCTTGATCGGTTGTGATGGTTTGAGGATCGCCAAATCGATATATAATATGGCTTTTAACAAATTCAATCATATCGGCCGATGTCACGTTCCTTAAAGGAACTGCCTCCACCCACTTAGTAAAATAATCTGTAGCCACCAATATGAACTTATGCCCTTTGCTGGATGGAGGATGAATCTGTCCAATGAGATCTATTCCCCAACCTCTGAACGGCCACGGCTTAATTATTGGATTCATAGCCGATGCTGGTGCGCGCTGCACATTGCCAAACCTCTGACAGTCTTGGCATCCTTTGTAGTACTTGAAACAATCTTCAAGGATGGTCGGCCAGTAATATCCATTGTTCCTGATCATCCATTTCATTTTGTGAGCCGATTGATGAGCTCCACACACGCCTTCATGGATTTCTCCCATCAGAACCTTTGCCTCTTCTGTTCCCAGGCATTTGAGAAGAACTCCATCAATCGTCCGATAAAATAAATCATCCTCAAGCAACACATACTTTGTAGCCTGAAAACGTGTTCGCCGATCCACCTTTTGGGATGGATTTTTCAAGTAATCGACGATCTCCTTTCGCCAGTCATCGGCCGCGAGTTCTAGCGTCATCGCTCCCTGAATCAGCCGATACCCAGAAGCATGTTGAGCCAGTCTGTTGGCTTCTTCATTATAATTCCTGGGGATATGCTCAATTATTGCAGATTTGAATTCTTTCAAAAGTTGAAGACAATCCTCATAATAAATCCTCAAGATGTCATCCTTGCACTCAGATCGTCCTGTTAACTGATCCACAATGAGCATGGAGTCCCCAAAGATTTTGACTGCATCAGCTCTGACTTCCCTTAATAATTGGATGCCTTTCAGAACAGCTCGATATTCCGCCTGGTTATTAGTTGCAGAGGCTTCTATCGGCAGAGAGAAATCATAAGTTGCCCCCCGAGGCGACACAAGAACAATGCCGATTCCTGATCCGACCCCACACGAAGAACCATCAAAATATAGAATCCATGGAACTGGTTCAACGGTGGCAATTTCTGGTCCACAATGTTGAACTACAAAATCGGCCATTACTTGACCTTTGACGGCTTTGGCCGATTCGTACCTTAGATCGAATTCTGACAAAGCCAGGATCCATTTTCCAATTCGTCCCTTCAAAATCGGCAATGATAGCATATACTTCACCACATCATCCTTGCACACGACTATGCATTCTGCCGATAGCAAATAGTGCCTGAGCTTAGTACACGAAAAGTACAAGCACAAGCATAATCGCTCCACCGAGGAATATCTTGTTTTGGCGTCTAAAAGTCTTCTGCTGACGTAGTATACCACTCGTTCTTTCCCTTCAAACTCCTGTACCAACGCCAATCCAATAGCCTGTTCGTCAGCCGATAAATATAACTTGAACGGCTTACCAGGCTGTGGCGGGGCTAACACCGGAGGTGAAACCAGATACTGCTTGATATTCTCCAGTGCCTTGCGCTGTCCTTCTCCCCATGTGAATTCCTGGTCGGGCTTTAATTTCAACAGAGGGGTAAAAGCCTGAGTACGTCCTGATAGATTGGATATGAATCTTCTGATGAAATTGACCTTGCCGATGAGGGACTGCAGTTCAGTTTTATTTTGTGGGGCCACCACTTTGTTGATGGCGTCTATGGTCTTGCGGTTGACTTCTATCCCACGCTCATGGACCATAAATCCTAAGAATTGTCCGGCCGATACACCAAATGCTCACTTGTTTGGGTTCATCTTCAGCCCATGTTTCCTTGTGCACTCCAGCACTTCCTGTAAATCGGCCAGATGATCTTGGTGACCTTTTGACTTGACCACGACGTCATCTATATAAATTTCCACCGATGAACCAATGAGCTTGTGGAATATGTAGTTCATGGCCCGTTGATACGTAGTGCCGGCGTTCTTCAAGCCGAAAGTCATAACCACCCATTCAAATAAACCAAGATGGCCTGGGCACCTAAAAGCCATTTTCGAAATATCTTCCTCGGCCATTAATATCTGATTGTACCCGGCATTCCCATCCATGAAGCTTATGACTTTGTGGCCTGCGGCAGCATCCACCAAGATATCGGCCGTTGGCATCGGATATCCATCCATCGGCGTAGCCTGATTTAAGTACCTGAAATCGATGCACACACGCAATTTTCCATTCTTTTTGTATACAGGCAGAATGTTAGAAATCCATTCGGCGTAGCGGCACTGCCGAATAAATCCTGCCTCAATCAACTTTGTAATCTCGGCCTTTATGTCAGGTAGAATCTTAGGGTTACACCATCGTGCAGGTTGCTGATACGGCCGATATCCTGATTTTATAGGTAATCGGTGTTCAACAATAGACCGGTCTAGTCCTGGCATCTCGTGGTATTCCCAAGCAAAGCAATCCCTGAACTCTTTCAATAAACTTATCAATTTACATTTGTACTCAGAATCCAAATTGGCACTAATGTACGTCGGCCTTGATTTGCTGCCATCTCCCAAATCTACCATCTCTAATAAATCGGCCGACGTAAACCCGTGTCCAAGCTTCCCATCTTCTCGGACGAGCTGATCCATTTATTCTGAATCTTCAGAGCCGACTGCTTGGATCGGCTGTAGACCGAAATCGGACACTTTCAGGAAGTCAGTGTCCCAAGTCCTGCCAGATATACACTTGACGTGCCCGCAGCTCCACTGTTGTGTGTCGGCCGCTGCAACGCTGTAGACGGAATCGGCAGCGACTATCTCTGTACTGTCGCCGACCCATTGCACAAGGCATTGATGCATAGTAGATGGGACACAGCAGTTTGCGTGTATCCAGTCGCGACCAAGTAGCATATTATAGGACCCCTTGCCATTAATAACAAAGAAAGTAGTAGGGAGGGTCTTACTGCCGATGGTGAGGTCGACGCAGAGCGCTCCGCGGGCGGGTGACACGTTGCCTTCAAAATCCTTTAGCATCATGTCCGTCTTGGTGAGGTCATTATCGCCCTTGCCCAGCTTGCGGAACATGGCATACGGCATGATGTTGACTGCCGCGCCTCCATCTACCAGTAATCTGGTGACAGGTCTTCCGTTGACATAGCCTTTGAGAAACAACGCTTTAAGATGCTGTCGTTTTTCTTCTTCTGGTTTCTCAAACGTAGCCGTCATCGGCTCTAATACCAGTTGTGCCATTTGTTCCTCCTCTGTTCTTGTTATTTTATCCCGATCGTTGGGCGCCATGAACTCCATCGGCAGTATGAATACCATATCAATTTCGGCTGCCGATTCTTGGTTGTTCGTTTCCTGATCGTTTTTCTTTGGGCGCCAAACTCGAGATTTAACATTCCTTCTCTCTGGCACATGTCTTTGTTCTTCTTCTTGATGCTCCCACTGGCGTAGGCGTTGGATCCTTCGCTTCTGGGATCTGGATAGGCCATCGGGACACCACCTGGGATTCACTGGTTTGGCCGATGATCTGGCGTGTTCCCAATCTGGTTCCCTCCCTAGGGGATCTTCGTCTGATACCCTGTCGTCGGCCATCTCTTCCAGCCGATCGTGTGCGCTGATCCTGCCCCCCAGTCCATCTCGCTGGCCGATCTTGCTTTTTGACCTGCTGTACTGGTCAACTCTGCCCCCCAGCCGATCATGCACCGAAGTGCGCCGTTCCTCGCGCCGATTTCTGCTGATCGGCTCTGATCTTCTGTCCCTAGAGTGTGGCCTCGGGCGATCGTTGCAGCTCAACCCGTTACACTCCGGACAGTTATCGGCAGACGGCAACCTGATGTCGTTCTCCCAGTAGTGGATGAAGAACGGACATTGCCAGTGATCTTCATGCCGACGTATCATCTCTTCCTAGTATTGTGCTTGTTCTTGCTGCTGCCGATATTTACTGAGTAAGAATTGGGAGGTGACGGGCCTGCATGGTCGTTCTGGCCCTCGCCTGTTCCTTCTGATTTCTTCCGTCGTGATCTGTCTCCTAGGGTCGACAACACCGCCTCTTCTCGCCGATTCTGACGTCAGCACCTTGGTTTGACTTGTTTCTCCTCCAGCGTTAACCGTGTTGGCCGGGAAGGGATGCTGATCTATCTTCATCGGCTTTGCCGATTTGGTTGGGGTTTCAAATTTAAGCCGCCCCTGTTCAATGGCCGATTGTATCTGCTGGCGGAAGACTTTACATTCATTTGTGTCATGAGAAGTAGCGTTGTGCCACTTGCAGTATTTCATCTTCTTGAGTTGATCGGTCGTGGGGATGGTGAGATGTTGAGACAGCTTAATCTGCCCTTCCTGAAGCAGTAGATCAAAAATTTTATCGGCTTTTGACGTGTCAAAGCCGAATGTCTCTGGCTCCTTCTTGCCAAAGGGGCAAGATATTGGTTTTTTCCCTTTTACCCATTCTGCCAAGCCGATTTCTTCTTCCGCATCGGATTCAGATCCCTCCAAGTATGCCACCTTCTTTTGGAAGTTCCTCCGCTGTTCAAACGGTCGGACCTCTTGCCCTGATAATCGATGGATGATTTGGCTCAGGCTTTCAAACTCTTGGGCAGCATATCTCTCTTTGATTTGTGGCAAGAGGCCTTGGAAAGCGATATCGGCCAACTGTGCATCGGTCAGAGCCAGACTGTAGCATTTGTTCCTGATTTCTCTGAACCTCTGTATATACCCCGTCACTGGTTCGTCGCTCCTCTGCCTGAGGCTGGTTAAATCTGAGATCTTCATCTCGTGTACTCCTGCATAGAAGTACTTGTGGAATTGTTTCTCCAGATCGGCCCAAGTGACGATAGAATTTGGCGGTAAAGTGGTGAACCACTGGAAGGCCGATCCGGACAGAGATGATGAAAACAAACGCACCCTCAGAGCATCTTGCGTGGCAGCTTCTCCGCACTGGATGATGAATCGGTTGATATGCTCCACAGTGGATGTGTCGTCCGTCCCTGAGAAGTTGGTGAAATCAGGAACTTTGTAGCGGTGTGGGAACGACAGCGAGTCATAGGCCGATGGGTACGGCGTCTTGTAAGTATAAGTTTGAACTTTCGGCTTCAATCCAAACTGATCCTGGATCACTTCTGCTATTCTTGCTGTCCAGTCTACCTGCTGCTGATGAACAGCTGTTCGCGGCGCGGGCATATGCTGAAGGGCTGGTATGGCCGGGTGATGAATCGGCGAATTTTGCTGAGCGGCCGATAGTTGATGGCGAAACGAGTCCGCACCCGCTTCGTACGTCACTGCTGGCGCCGTGCCTCTGAACGCTTCCACAGTGTTTGCCCTCCTGCCGATTTCTGATAAGATCGGCTGATACTGGGAGACCGTCGGCCGGGCGGCCGATTGGTATGGCACCTGAGCCGAATAACTGCCATGCCCGTTCGCTGGCTCGGGAAAATACGCTGTGGCTGACGTTCCCCAAGGCGCTGAGCTTGTAGGTAGTGTTTGCACAGAAGCCATCTGAACGGGTTGAAGCGGCGCCTGCGATGGGAGACATGGTGCACCGCTGTATCTTGGAGACGCCGGAGGTGGTGGAGAGCTATACCCCTCGCGTTGCGTCAATATCGGCTGAGAAGCCGATTGGGACGTGTATGGTAGGCTTCTGGCTGGCAGAGTAGTTGGAGGGGCATATGCCGGTCCCTGATAGCCTTGGACGGCTCCGTTGGCCAGAGAGTTGACGACGGCGTTGTACACCGTGTTGCTCATCACCGAGGATTGGTCGATGAATGCTTGATACACGGACTGTTGAATCATCTCTGACATCTTGCCCGAGTCTTCAGCAATGGTGATGTGGCGAGGTGCTAGAATAGGAGCCTTCTTGACTGCCTCCCCGCTTCTGGTGCGACTGAACGACTGGAGGTACATCTTCTTGTAATCTTCCAGATGTTTGGCCAATTCCTCCCTCTGGTCGTCCTTGAGATCCGCTTCTGTGACCTCAATGATGTTGCTGTTGGAGATTTCTGCGTTCTTCGACATATCAGATCTTGGACTGTCCCACCGGGCGTGCCAAAAGTTTGTTGGCGCTAAAATCGGCTGGATAGGAATCGGCCGATGGGTCTTCAGCGTCGGACACACGACCCGGGAGAATCTGCTTAGCTCCTGTTCGGGTTATCGCCCTGGTGCGGTTCGCGCGGCGTGCCAGTCAATCTGACCTGTTGATTGATAAGGAAATAGAGTATTAAATTTCAGGCGCGTCGATCGGCTGGAGTTCCGATCTGTCCTGAGGAGCGCGTCGGCGGCGAATCGGCCGATTTGCTGTAGAGACGATCGGCTATAGATCAGCCGATGATCGTCTAGTAATTGTAAAGAAAACTGCTGGAGCGATCTAAACAATTACTACAGAAGCAACACTTGAAATAGATCTAATCGACTGTATGATGATAAATCGAGGAAGAACAATGACAAAGCCGATTACTTCGATCTCAAGCTGGATAATGGGTGATAATACTAGAACAACAGGTAAAACTTGCAATTCTAGTAAATATCGATAACTGGTGAATAAATCCAAACGAAACCACAGCGATGCGCCCGTAGTTAAAGCTCGGATATTACTCGGTAATCGGAACCTACCAATTGGCCGGAGATCAAGTTGATGCAGCCCTGCCAATCCGTACAAACTCGTGGAAGAAGAAAATATTGGCGAAGTCGCCGACTTGAAAGTAAATTGCTGGAAAAGTAGAGGTGTTGTTGTTGATTGATGTATATTGATCTTGCAAAGCCCTGACGACTCCTATTTATACCCTAAAACTAGGACTCCTGGTCGATTACGACTTGTTACAACCTAATTTAAAAACGGGAAGACTACTATATCTATAATATCTTTTAAAAAGGAAACGGACTCCCGCAGAATCTTCCGCCGCCGTTCCTAATCCAATTAGGACTTTTTCAATTGCTTCCCGACCGACTTAGCGTCGCTCTGTTGACCAACTTTTGACCGTCCGAAGTAGTCCCATCCTGTTGGCGCAAGCTGCATCACCCATCGGCCGATTTCCAACTGTTACCCCAATCGGTCGATTCTTTACTGTAGCCTCCAGTTCTGCCGCATCGGCCAATCTTCTCCTCCTGACGCCGATTCAACACGTGTCAAAATCTGGCGTCAACACAATCCATATATCGTGACTTCCTTTTCTAGAGGTATATGAAAAAATCATATATAACCAGTTGGGAAGAACATGGATTTTAAGACAAATTAAACTATGCTGAAATAGCTGCTGTTACATAACTGAAATTTAGTTTCTTAACATTTTCCTTGCATAAAGAGGCATACAAGGAATGGACTTATGATCAATCCGTGCCAAGTAAATCTTTGTTTAATGTTTTGTTGGACTAGCTCAAGTGTTCACTCTTGAATAAGCATATTTCCTATCAAATTTGAAGTTCGTTTGATGAATCTTCATCAGTTACTCTTACTAGCTAGAATTAATTGGTTCGCAAAATTCCAAATTATACATGAGATATACCATATATTTTCATTCATCAAAGTTCATG
This sequence comes from Panicum miliaceum, assembly GCA_032594955.1. NCBI lineage: Eukaryota > Viridiplantae > Streptophyta > Magnoliopsida > Poales > Poaceae > Panicum > Panicum miliaceum. Next base: position 9,813,916 of record CM064072.1, read on the forward strand.
TACAAGGTTACACTACACATAATAGAAGGGTAGTGAAACTCTGGTGAAAGCGCCTTAACAGTTGGAATTTTGGCAAATTCGCTAGAAGAGGCGTCCCTTAGCTCTTGAACTTCACAGTTGAGATCTATCCAGTGTTCATATGCATCTAGGATAGGAAAGGAGCAGGCGGCGCATGTATATAACAGAGTTCCTCACCTCACATCCATATTCCCTATCCATGAATTAAAGCAGTGGCCAAAAGGCCAGCAGCGATCACGATAGAAGAAACACATCGGGACTTCCAACATCAGATATTGGTCAGATCCCAAGCTCTTGCATCAACTCACCAGCGCGTATCGCCGCCATTTGCCATCTCCACGATCCGAGCATCGACGCAACCCTACGCCGCATACCTTCTTCTTCCTCCTCTTCTTCCATTGTCGAATCAGAAGCAACGGGGCTGTCGTTGGGGCACTTGAGAAGCTGATCAATGTAGGCCTGCAGGTCGTGTACGCAGGCGATGTCGCCAGCCTCGAAGAAGTCGAGGGCAACCTCTACGCCGACGTGGGCGTAGCAGGCCTTGCTCCACGGCAGCTCGTACTGCCCTGCTAGAACCCTAGCGCTCTCGTTGAAGAGAACGCCGGGCATCTTGGTCACCGGGTCGTTCACGTTCACCACTCGTAGAACCTTGACTCCGAGTTCGTCGCATCGGTTCTTGAACTCGAGGTTGCCGACGCGCGGGCCGGCGAAGGAGAAGACGGTGATTGGGATCGTGCCGCCATTGGGGTAGGAGTTTAGGCCGAGCTCCGCGAGGTCGTAGCCGAGGAGGAGGGCGAGGGAGCTCCCCATGCTGTGGCCAGCGAGGGTGATGCTTATGCCCTCGTTCTTGTGCTTGGCGACGAGGTGGGAGATCTCGCAAAGGAGCTGGTTGCGGCAGCTGCCGGTGGTGAACTTGCCGGAGAAATCGTCGGAGGTGTAGAGGGAGAGGAACCCCGACTCGACCCTCACGTCCGGGCGGGGGTCGGTGGGGTCGAAGCGAGCCGGCGCGAGCGCGCTCATGAAGTTGGCCAGCCACTCCGAGCCGGTCACGGTCCCGCGGAAGGAGACGAGGATGTCTCGCCGGCCAAGGCGCGCCGCCTCCCCGTCCGACGCGACGGCGACGTACCCGATCCACCGGCTCTTGCTGCACGACCGGCCGGCGCCCATGGGCAGCGCCACGTCGGGCGCCGCGTAGATGTACTTGGTCACCGCGTACCCGGCGCCGTCCATGCCGACCGCCCGCAGCATCTGCCTCTTGCCGTGCTTGCAGTTGAGGTACCGCTTGGAGCGCGGGTCCAGGTCGAACGCCCGGTAGCACGCCGCCACGAGCTCCCCGTACCGGACGATCTCGGCGCGGAGCAGCGGGTGGAGCGGCTCAACCAGGCCGCGCCAGTCGTCGGCGCCATGAACCTCCTGCCACGTGCACGCCGCCGGCGGCGGCGGGGTTAGCGCTGCCTCGGCGCGGCCGCCTGTAGTGGGCGGCGCCACGGCCTCCTTCTTCACCGCCGCCGTCGCCGCTGAAGTGATGGCCTCCTGCTTGTTTGTCACGCTGCTGAGGCTGAAGGTCACGGGAGTGGCGGACGACACCGCGACGGGCGTGCAGGCTCGGTGGCGCGCCGTCGTGGTCGGCGCGCCCGGCGCCACGACGGCGATCTTCGCGGCGGCAGCCATCAGGGGGGGGACAGGGAGGGGAAGCTGGGGGGAGGGGGGGGGGGGGAGGGGGAGTTGGAGCACAGTGATCGATTAGCGCAGTGGCGGTTGCTGGATATATAGGCACGGCGACGCGGTTGGTTTCTGGTGGCCGCCACGTCGTGCGGAGCTCGATCGTCGAGGGCGGTGGCGGTTCTGCATGTGTGTTGGTGCGCGGATTTGACCGGGACGAAGAAAGCGGGTGTGGATTTTTCGAGTTTTATATGTCGCAAAAAGTGGTCGGTAGCGGGTCTAAACCGGGTGGAATCCGGAACCCAATAAGGGCATCTGCAGAGTCAATAAATGTGCCGTCTAACAGATGCTATGCTACGTAAGCACTTCTTTTGTGGCTGATTGCATGCCGATGATAACAGGTAGCAAAGCTGCCTCTTGACGGTTTCGACACAAGATACCATTGGCAACACAATTTATGATGTCTTATAGACAGCGTACTGACCATTATTTAATTATAATCCCCGCATTTTAAAATGTAAAAGCAACTCCAGCTGTGTGGCTTCTAAATTAGACCCTCCAAATTCTATCTGGAGGTTGCTTTACTTAAGCAATAGCCTAAAGCAATAGCCCTCAATTCTAATTTGTAATAGAGATCTGGTAGGAATGGAAGGTGGAGAATCTCAAAATAGAGGGTACAATAGAAATTTTGCTGGAGTGCATTTTTTTAGTTTAGGTCTCTAAACCTGAGCTAGGGGTTGTTTAGAAATCTACCGGAGTTGCTAATACTAAATTTGTTCCAAGCCAATTATTTTTGAAATTTGATCAGGCATATTAAAACGAGTATCAAAATCTACTATACTGAAAAAATAAAAAACTATTTTATAACAAATCTAATTATGCTCATTAATTCGAAATGGAAGTAAACAACATTGTTTTTTTAAACAAAGTTGGTCAAAATATAATAGTTGACTTAGGCCAAACTTTGAATCCCCTTTGAGGACTAAGTAAGTGTACGCTCTATATACAATGATTAATTAGTATAGAGTATTTAAGTAACAATTTAATAAACAAAGGAATTAGTGTGTGTGTGTGTGTGTGTGTGTATATATATAGGAAAAATCCTTTCTACACGTGCTTGTAGCTACTTCTACATGTGTATCTTATGATGTAGGGTGTATCTAACCCAATGAAAGATATGTACGAGATGTATGTGATCATACTGGACCATCTGTGATGGTATATACGTTGGGTATGTGATCATATGTGGACATACTAATTTTTATATACTAGTACTAAGGTATAATTATAATATATTTAAAAAATAGGGGTGCTTTTGAAATTTTTCATATATATCCCTTTGAAGTATCTTAAAATAAGTATATAAACATACTCAAAGTGATAAATAAGTATGTGAACATACGCATGATGGTATACCGATGGTGAGAGTAGCTACACGCGAGTGTAGATAAAACTCGTTCTATATATATATATATATATTTTGTTGCTTTTCTTGTGACATGGCAATAACTATAGATGACTGCTACCTAACTGTTATATATGCCCTATGAGCAGGATGATACATATGCTTAATGTGAAATCATGGGTCTGCTGATCATTTGAATGATTATTGAAGTCTTAGCCCCATTTAAATCTACTACTAGCTCTGTTTTGTCTTTATTGGACAGGTGTACGAAAAAATAATATTGGTGGATTTGTGTTCTAACTTGCACTGTCATAACTTTAATAATTTTCTGACTTATAGTGACATGATACATATGTCAAATCTGTAATTTTGCGGTACAACTTTTAAAATTTCTAGTTTTCCCAAAAAGATTATACATAATTTATAGTTTTGCAATTGTTTTGACAAGGTGCATGCAGCTTTCCAAAGTTTACACTTGTTTTCTACTGTTTGCATGACTGTTATGTCTCGACAAAGGACATACCGGGTCCATCCTTACAAGGTAACTTAGCCTTTCAAAACCAATAGTTTAGCATTCTGTATAGAAATAAGTTTGATGGTTTCATTCTGCAAAAAGAATAACTGAAAACTAAATCGACAAATTAAAATTGTATGAAGTGTAGTTTAACATCTGGAAATTTGGACTACCCATAACCAATACAAAATTCAGCTAGCTTTTGGTCTTTTTCTGTGCACTAGCCGTCCTTGAGAAAACTCCACCTTGGACTCAACATTCTTCCTGTTCCATGTGATGGGATGGATAGGCTCTCCACAATTCGGCGCATCCTGCAATCACACACAGAATTAAGCAAAAATAACTATAACTAATCTCGTATGATCGAATTGAAGGCTTAGAGCTCTTAACTAGTCAAACTCCAAGTAGAATGATTTTTAAATTTTCAGGTCAGCTAGTCTGACTCAACACACTAGAATTGCATTGGACAATCCGTGTGGCGGGGCCGGGGTAGGTTAATGCTACTCGGTTTCAAGTCAACCGTCTTTTGCATCTTCCCCCCAAGACGAAACCATGTGAGCATGCCACATCACATCACATCCATTTAAATAATCTTGTAGCAGTTGTTCTTGATACTAAACTAGTGATGCAACTACACAAGAGGGCAATAAGAAAAGCCCAGCTCAATTCTTAAGGGAGTTATGAAACATGAATGGGCAGGGGCATCCATTTTCATACAGTGGAAGGATATACAAAGAACGACACAGAAGCGAGCTGAGTCACCATAAGAGTTAGATTAATACGAACTATTTTCCTCGCGAAAAAACAAAGATTGATCGAACTATTTTGTCTTGGAATAATTAAATCCTAAAGGTCTACTCTTAGCATCTACTCTGTTGAGTGTATTCGAAGGTTCAGTTATATTCATTAAAGTTTTAAGCTTTGGCTCGAATAATTCTTGGTAAATCCCCTTTGCACTTTTAGCTCCTTGCCTCCTTCAGACCATGCATGGGAATATTTTTATATTCAGATCGACTGAAATGGTCTGGAAAGAAGAAAATGATTGATGACGACATGTTTGCTATGCCCGAATTATGTTCCAATCATTTGTGGTAGCAAATGGAGATTAATATATAAACTGTTCTGAATTTACTCCAATAACTCATGATCAATAAGCATGTGGGCTTCAACCTTTCCTCTGAAATTTCAGTTGTTTTTTTCCTCTGAAATGGAGTTATTGTAATCTTCCTTTTTTTTTCTCTACATTTTTTTTGTTTCGTGAGACCTTTTGGCGTTTTGTTTTTCCTTTTTCTTCTATATATAAATATATAATAAATAGGGGACCTCCCTCCTGTTTCATAAAAAAAAAGATTTCAGTTAAAAAAAAAGAATACAGCAAGAGTGCCGTATACGCAGCAAAATAAATTGTTTTCTCTGAAATTAAGCAGCTAGTCGATTAGAACCTTTAGAACAAAAAAGAAGTACTTGATGCCAATAAACTCAGAGTTTGTGGGGTCACGAACTCCATGTTTCTCCCTGCAGAACAAACAAATTAATAAACGTGCAGGGTAATCACGTCCTATCTCTACGAATAGAGAACACATCAAAATTATCTTTCTTCAGACATGATGGCAGGCAATAGTTCTTAAATTAGAATTGTGTTTGACGGAAGTCTCATAACAGCACTAGGCAAGATGATCGAGAAAACCTAGTCCACCTCGACCACTCCAACCGGTACTATAAAAAGGACTTATATAAAAAGGACTTATACAGTACCGGATGGTAAGAGCCTTTAGTACCGATTATGCAATCCGGTACTATGAAGCGGAGACTAAAAGTCTCGGTCTTCGTCACCAGGTAAAACACCCGGAACTTTAGGTAACTTTTAGTACCGGGTGAAGGTTCCACCCGGTACTAAAGCATTTCGCGCTAAAAAAATATCTTAAATTCGGGAAGAGATCCGCACACGTCGCAAGTCACAAGCCACGTAATTTTTTTATGAGGATTCGAACTTAGAACCTCTTGCCTCGCGCGGTACCTCCTTACCATCTCACCTACACAACACTTAAAGTAACCCGTGGAGGACCCTGTATTATCGGGTGGTAACACCAACCGGTACTAGAAGGTCCACATTAGTATCGGGTGGTGTTACGAACCGATACTAATATGGCTGGAGTCTTTAGTACCGGGTTGTAACACCAACTGGTACTAATGTGGACTTTTTAGTACCAGGTGGTGTTACCACCTGGTACTAAAGAACTCCCTAGGCTTCGATCCACCTTAAAAGTATTAAAAGTATCAGTATGAACTAGACCCGGATACTAATGCTTGAGGTGGACCGATAGCTCTTTTTCTAGTAGTGCGGCGGGCCCTTGTAGGGTACGGTTGAATCAGCGTGACTGCACAGGGCCCAAAAAATTAGGGAAACTCAACTCCCAATTAGTAATATACAAATATCTATTTATAAGCTCTGCAAAACAAACTACCATTTAGACAAATTTTCTACCCATTCATCTCTTTTCATTCCGCAAGATGCACCCGTATCGATCCTCCACAAAGAACATCGAACAAATGATGTTTATTAGCCGAAGTTGAGAAGATATAATTGGTAAGGAAAAATTACCCTGTACTCCCTTAGAACATCTCCAGCGATCCTCTTCTCCTAAAAACTGCTAGTCTTAGCGATAGCCTTGCTCCTGCAATCCCAATGCATCTCTCTTTCTCCAATTTTTGGTTCACCCTAATTATCCCAAATAGAGGGGAAGTTTCTACACTTCCAAAAAGCTACTTTCCCTATGGACATACTTTCTCACCGACTGCCCTCGCACGCCCTAATCCCGGACGCCCCTAGGTCTCTGGCTGCCCACTCCATACAGCCCCTAGGTTGCTGGTGAGCCCCGACTAAATGGATGAAAAAGTTATTAGTTATCGAAAAGCAAATATGTCGAGAGTCGGGAGGGCATAATAAAATATGTTAGAATGAATTTAGAAGTATACATTATGGAAGGGCATAAGGGAATATGGCACTTCAAAGAAAATGGCCATCCAATCTCAATAAAGCCATTCAATTTCAAAGAAAATGGCCATCCAATCTCAATAAGGGAATCAGTGGTAGCTATATGTCGCATGAGCCATTGCCACGTGAGCGATATCCAATACTGAGGTAAAAAAACCAACTACCTTCCCATTAGAAAAAAAAATATCGAAGGACATATGCCTCAGTTTAGATCATATCCCAAAAATAGATGAAAGATTCCATTATTTGTTATGTACCATTCAAACTAAAATTTACATCTTTATTTCAAATAGTACTAATAATACCTAAACAACATAAATTGTCATGGATTCCTTTTATTGGTGCATAACCTTGTCACACTGCTGGAGAAAGGAGCTAGAATATAGAAATGAGAGGAAATATTTACATAAGAAATACATTGACGAGGGACTTGTCTAGGGTATCTTGATGGTATAGAAACCAAAGACTCACAAACTCGATCCATACGTCAGCTAGCCGCTGATGTAAATGGCTATCTTTAACCCGAGCTGCGATCATTGTGTATCCATTTTCAGATGCCTTCAGGTATCATCGATGCAACTTATACATTCTCGTTGGTAGCATCTTCAGCAACTCTGGCCACATAAGAGGTTCACCCAATACAAATTATTTTCTGCCTGCCCCTAAGTGAATTGGGATAGGATCCTCCCCTCGGAGTTGAGCTTTTGTGAGTTTCATTTCTAGCACAAAGTTAGCCGTAGCTTCATCCTCTTTTGAAAGCACTTGGAGTGGATGTATCAATTGTTGGGATTGTTCTCCGAGCTGGCGAATGGTGGACCGACGAATACCCTTCTTCTGATAAGACTTTATGATTGAGCGGTCGTAGTCCGATAGTCTTTCTTTCTCCCTTGGCTGACATATGCCTATAAAGAACTTCTGCCTGACTGGATCCACTGGTTGCTTCGGCTCAGGCTTCCTTGGCGTGAATTGTTCTCGAACCTCTTTTCTCACATGCTCATTCAATTCCTCATCAGTTATTTTGTATGCTAACTTCGGAGGTGGAGGCTTCTCTTTCTTCTTAGTTGGGTTCTTCTTCGCCTTAGGAGGTGGGGGGCCCGAAGCCTTCTTAGGTGGGCGGGCTGAAGCCTTCTTAGGTGGGTTCTTCCTCGGCGGACTCATGCTGGGGTCACTTTGAGTGGCTGGTGACGGCGGATCCATGCTAGGATCCCTTAGTGGAGATGGTGATGACAGATCCATGCTAGGCCCACTTTGTGCGGGTGGTGACGACGGACCCATGCTGTTTGGTGGTGTTGGCGATCTTGGCCTTGAGTTCTCACCCGATGCTGAGGAATTTGTGGCTCCTTGCTGAAATCTTATGTAGCACTTGTTCCAATAGATCCAAGTGTGGAGGGCATCTTGTAGTTCCTCTTCTCCATCGCCTCCAGGGATCTCGAGGTCGAGGTCTTCTCATCCTTTCTCGACTCGGTCAACCATGACTCTAGCATAACTTCTAGGAATCGGCGTGCCATGAATTGTCCCGCCTTGGATAGGTACTTCAGCAATACAGTGAGCCACTACTTTGATCTTTTTCCTTTGCTGATAAAGAAGCTCACAAGGGGTCCTCACGGTGATGTCGTCCACGGGGTAACGTTGTGGGTTGTCCGCAAGCATTTCAATTCGGTCTCCAGCTGGGTGCTCCATGGAAGCGGCGCTGCTACGGCGTTGAGAGCCGGCGCTGCTCTCCATATTAGGAGCTGATGGAGATTCTTGTTGTCGTTGGCTAGCTGCCATTGCACCTTCAATCGAAGCTACTCGTTCTTCAAGGGCACGCATCTTCTCTTGCTGTTCAGCCTTCCTTCTGCATTGGCTTCGATAAGTCTTGATATCTCCACAGAAGCCATGCTTCCATGGAACTGCGCCCATGCCTCAGACACGTCCTGTGTGTTCCGATGTCCCAAGAGCATATGTCAGCTCGTCTTTCTCTCTGTCAGGCTTCAAAGTGAGCTTGTCGGTCGCTTCTCTAATCCTAGCGCTAGTCACAAACGATCCATCTTCCATGTTCACTATGCCTCCATGAGCATAGAAGTAATACTTTGCTCGCAATGGACAACTGAAAGTCGCCGGTACGATTCCTCTTGCAATCAGGTCTTCTTCCATCTTCTGCCATTTCGGAATCGCCACCGAATAACCTCCTTGCCCAAGATGATGGAAGTGCTGCTTTTTGCTCGCATTTTCTTTGTTCCTTCTTGTTCGCTCCTCGCTATCCTCCGACAACTTATACTACACGAATGCATCCCAATAAGGACGTTGCTTCTTGAGGTGTTCCTCAAAGTTTGGCGTGAGGCCTTTTTGACGTAATCGGTGTTCATGTTTTTCTTGAAGGTCTGGAAAGAAATAGCCATCTTCTTCATGACCCATTTCTTCAAGGCTTCTTCTTTGTCATTTGGAAAATCGAAGTGCATTTTCACCTCTCTCCATAACATTTCCTTCTCTATGTTGGGGACGACATCTGCTTCATTATCGGTGGCTTTACTTTTCCACCATAGCTTGAAGCTAATTGGGATATTCTCTCTGACATAATATCCACAACCAATGTCTTCTTAACACCCTTGGGAGGCTTTGGTTCACCGTCTGGGTGCACTTCAGTGATGCTGGTACGCCCCTCCATCTTTTTCTTCATTTCTGTTTTGGCTTCCTCAATCCAGATGCCTGAAAAAATATCTATTAATACATGCTATATATATACCAAAAATTCCATATACCTCGGCTTCAACCTCTTCTTGACCAATTTCTAGTTGCTCAGCATCGCCATCGCTAGTATCGTTAAGATATTGGCTGTCTTCATCCTCGGATATATCATGTTCGAGGGACATGGGTGCTAGCTACCTTCACGAATTACATTATGAAGGAACTCCTCCTCGTCATCACTGGATCTCATTTGATTCCTGTGCGAACAAAATATGCAATGTCTATAATACTCTACAATATTCAATAATTTTCTACAATAAATACATGAAGTTGTACATCAACAAATTTACATCACATATATTTATACAATTTTCTACTATTCTCTACAATTTTTCACCTTTTTCTACAATATTCTACAATTTTCTACAACTTTCTTAAATTTTCTACAATAAATACATGAAGTTGTACAATTTTCTACACTATTCTACAATTTTCTTCAATTTTCTACAATATTCTACAACTTTCTACACTATCTACAATTTTCTACAGTTTTCAACAAATTTCTATAATTTTCTACAATTTTCTAGCACACTTACAAAAATTTAAAAACTAGAAAAAGCTGACATTAGCACATTATAGTGCTGACGTCAACAGGGGGCTTACATCACGGGTGCAGGACGGCGCGCGCGGGGGGGGTGGTGGGGCAGGCGCCGACGCGTGGGTGAACATTGTACCCCGGCGAGGGCGAGGATGCCGGTGCAGACCAGCGGCTGGCGTGGAGGCCGTCGTAGGCTCGGCGTGCGTGCGGGGCGTGGCGGCGAGTGTGGAGGCCGGCGTAGGCTAGGCGCGCGTGCGGGGTGAGGCGGCGGCGGCGGCGGTGAGGGGCTGTTGGCGCAGCGGCGCGCGGTGGGGAGGTCTGAAAGTGCATTTGGCCCCCTAAGTAGGTTTTGATGTTGATGACATGCATAATCAAGTGTTGGACAAGTTAAAATTCAATGAAACGAAATATATGCGTGAAAAGACGCCAATTTACTTGATAGGCGGTGATGGAGCTCAAAAGAAGATCTTTATTCATTTTCTATTTTAAATTTGAGTATAGAAAACATCGTACTATTTAGAGGGATGTGAAGAGATGACTTGAAGATGTCAAAGTGCTTAATTGAGGTGCCAACTATCCATAAGAGACACAAATCACACACTTGTGCACTGAGTTTTCTCACTGTTTCTGTGAGTGTCGGAAACTCTGAGCCCTGTCAGAAGTTGGTTAATAGTTTCGACAGGGGGTTCTCAACCAGGCTGATTTAATAGTGTCAGAAGTTCCGACCTCGGATCAAAAGTTCCGACAATCACTTATTCTGCACTCTAACGGCTAGATTTGGGGGCTCGGGTATATATACCCCCTCACCCCTCATTCATTGTTGCTGACCTACATGCAAAGAAGACCTCCAAGAGCACTTACTCCACTTCCCCAATCCCTTCAAGAACTAATCCTTGAGTTGATTTGAGCTAGGACTTTGGTGAGAGCAAGATTGAGGTGTGAGGCTTGAGCACTTGAGTGAGAAGGCAGCCAAGTTCATCTCAAGAGCACTTGAAGCATCTTCATCCATCGTTTCATGTTTGTTACTCTTGAAGCTTACTTCTAGACGGTTCGGCGTCGCCCGGTTGAGCGTCCTCTCATGTGTGTGCTCCCCGGGAAGTTTTTATTACCCATCCTTTGGGGATTTCATAGTAAGTGACTCAATCCTCCTTTGTGGATTTCATAGTAAGTGACTCAATTCTTCTTTATGGTTGATTATGTGAGGTAAAGGTGTGACACCTCAGGTGTTAAATTGCTAAACAAGTCTCGTTAGCATAACAATATGCATAAATAACTAATGAAAGTTTAAAAGAAATGTTTTATAAATTGTTTTTGCTTTATTTTGAAAGTATGTGTATATGTGCATAAGTACATATACTTTAAGCAAACAAATTAAATAACTTTCACATCAATGCAAATATGGCTACGAAATTGAATAGGCACATCATTAATAACATGATAAACAAAAGTCTAGTTGAAGCCTAGGGGAAAATATGAAGTTTTGCCCATAAAATGACGTGCCCTCCGAATCAAGCTTTTTGAGTTTTTAAAATAACTTTTGAACTAGAACTCAAATGAACTTTGTCCTGTAACAAAACTTGAAGAACTTTTTATTTTGAACAACTTTCATGTTTAGTGATTTTTGAGTTGCAACACAAAAATAGGAGAAAAACCTAGCTTTATAGATCAGCCCCTCACCCTTCTTCTATTTCCCTCTCGGCTCCCTCCCTCCCCTGCTATGCCGCCCAGCGAAGCCGCCGATGCCAGGTGGCCGACGATGCCAGCCGCCGCGCCGTGCCAAGCCAACCAGGGCCAAGCCCGCTGTCTCGCGCCCCTGCCACACGCCTCCCTCCCCACGCCGCAAGCCTGCCCAGCCCACGCGTGCCACGCGCACGACGGCGTCGCGCGCCTCTGCTCGCCGCCCGACGGCCCAATGGCGCACCTCCGCCGTGCCGACCCTCCCGCGCTCGCCGCCCGACAAGCCAGCTGCTGCAGCTGCTCGCCCAACCCGCGCCCGCGCGATCTCCCCCTTCCCCACGCCAAATCCCCGGCGCCCAACCCCGTGCTACGCCGCTGGCACGCCACGCCGGTGCTCTGCGCACCGCCACGCCGGCCAATGCCGCGCGCCCGTGCTGCCCAGGCCGTGCACGAGCCGCTGGCCACCTTGCCAGCCCTATCCCTCCCTCCTGCAGCCAATAAAAGGTAGCATTGAGCGCTCTCGCGCGCCTAGCCCACCAGAACGCCGCCGCCGCTGCCATTGTCGCCGCCATGTACCACTCGCCGTGGAGCTCACCTCTCCGGCCCCCCATTGCCAGAGCTGAGCATCCAAACACCACCACACCGCCCCACCGAAGCTCACTGGCCCGCCCATCGCCGCCCAGACCCGCCGGAGCAAGGCCGCCGCCAGCAACCGCCGCCGCCGCCCCTGTCCGCCGTGGGCATGCCGCCTCCAGCCCTCCTCCGTCCAAGCCAAGCCTCAGAACGGGTTCCCCTCGACAACGTGAAGCTCACCGACCCGACCACGTCCTCCCAGCCTCGCCGGAGCACCGTAGCCGACGCACAGCGCCGCCGCCGCCCCCCTGCTCTGCGCCGACGAGCCACCTCCGGCCATCCCCGACCCGACCAAGGCCACCACAAGGTAGCTCTCACCTCCCTGGTTCTCCCCGACCCTTTTTCCCTCGCCGTCGGCGAGCCTCCTCGCCGGAATTTGGCCGGCCGCCATGCCATCCCCGCCCAAGGACCCAATTGCTTCGTTTGAAATCTTTAAAAGGGTCTGCACGCAAGTTTCCAGGCGCATATCTGCAAACCAGTGTTTTGAATTTAGATTAAAAAACAGTGAACTTGTAAAATTCATATAAAATCATAGAAAAATAGAAAAAATACAAAATCAACTGTTCTGTAATTCTTAAAAAAAGATCTACAACTTTTGTTACATGCATTTTTGTTGGCGCTAAAATCGACCGGATAGGAATCAGCCGATGGGTCTTCAGCGTCAGACACACGACCCGAGAGAATCTGCTTAGCTCCTGTTCGGGTTATCGCCCTGGTGCGGTTCGCGTGGCATGCCAGTCAATCTGACCTGTTGATTGACAAGGAAATAAAGTATTAAATTCCAGGCGCATAGATCGGCTGGGGTTCCGATCTGTCCTGAGGAGCGCGTCAGCGGCAAATCGGCCGATTTGCTGTAGAGATGATCGGCTATGGGTCAGCCGATGATCGTATAGTAATTGTAAAGAGAACTGCTAGAGCAATCTAAACAATTACTATAGAAGCAACACTTGAAATAGATCTAATCGGCTGTATGATGATAAATCGAAGGAGAACAATGACGAAGCCGATTACTCTGATCTCAAGCTGGATAACTCGTGATAATACTAGAATAACAGGTAGAACTTGCAATTCTAGTAAATATCGATAACTGGTGAATAAATCCAAACGAAACCACAGCGATGCGCCCGTAGTTAAAGCTCGGATATTACTCGGTAAGCGGAACCTACCAATTGGCCGGAGATCAAGTTGATGCAGCCCTGCCAATCCGTACGAACTCGTGGAAGAAGAAAATATTGGCGAAGTCGCCGACTTGAAAGTAAAGTACTGGTAAAAAGTAGAAGTATTTTGTTGATTGATGTATTGATATTTCGCAAAGTCCTAGCGACTCCTATTTATACCCTGAAACTAGGACTCCTGGTCGATTACGACTTGTTACAACCTTATTTAAAAAACAGGAAAACTACTATATCTATAATAACTTTTAAAAAGGAAACGGACTCCCGCAGAATCTTCTGCCGCCGTTTCCTAATCCAATCAGGACCTCTTCAATTGCTTCCCGACCGACTTAGCATGCCTTGTTGACCAGCTTTTGACCAGGATCTTCTGGAATAATCCCATCCTGTTGGCATAGGTTGTGCTACCAATCGGCCGATTTTCAACTGTTACCTCAATCGGCCGATTCCTTACTGTAGCTTTCAGATCTGCTTCATCGGCCAATCTTCTCATCCTGACGCCGATTCAATACGTGTCAAAATCTGGCGTCAACACATGCCCCCCAGTTTCGGAGTAAAATATAACTTTTCCTTGGAAACTCTTTTCTTTAATCCTCTTCTCCGAAACGGGCGCAGTAAAAATCTCCTTCCGTTCCGCGCCACAATGATTGCAATTTCCTCGAACCGGGCGCGCGAAACGACCGCTCCCCTGGAACTCGCGTAGACGGTGCGGTAAAAATACCATCTTTGCCCTTGCCCCCCCTATCTCTCTTAAGTACTGGTTTTCTCCGCCTCTCCTCCTCCACGAATCCAGCATCCTTTCTGTCGCATTACTGTTCATCTTCCTCCAAGTTCCTTCGATTCCCAAGCGCTCCCCCTTCTCCGGCGATCTCATCCGCAGCCTGCTCCGACCTCCAATGGCGTCTCCATCGGCGACCACCCCATCTACAGAGGCTCCATCGGCTGCTCCTTTGGCGGCGGCGGCCCAATCGGCGGCTTCCCCAGCGGCGTCATCGGCGACGATGGTTTCCATCCCAGAGGTAAATGCCCGAAAATTTTTCCTTTTCGCCTTTCTACTGCTTCAGTATTTTCCAGTCCCTTTCTTAGTTTCTTCCCTTTTTTCCCTTTCTTTTTAGGCCTTTAGGCACAGGATCACCATTCCTCTCTCAGAGTCCCCTGATCTCATCTGTCTAGGCCCTATGGGGAGCCCTGATCCAACGGATCTAATCAATTTAGAAACTCATAGGATCCCCTTTAAGGAGTCACCCATGGATTTAGATCACTGGGTAGGCGCATTCAGATCCTGGCCGAACGAAACACCTGGGTGGAGAGAATGGTACCAAAGGGTAGCCGGGTCTTGGAAAGTCCAATGGGAAGAACTTAAAATCGGCCAGTGCATAGACTTATCCCTGTCTCAGATGGAAAAGAACGAACCTTTGGTTATGGCAGCCTCTTACTTCTGGTCTGATGCACTTAACGCATTTCTTTTTGGACATGGACCCATGACCCCGACCTTGGCCGATGTCCTGCTGCTGACCGGCCTAGATGTTTCTTCCGCCGATACTCCCTTCAATTATCTGTTCAAGCTATCTCATCGGCTGGAGACCAAAGGAATCGGCGGGTGGAAAGGATACATCAGTAAAAACATGAAGACAGGGACAGTCTCACAGAGGGAGCACACCGCCTTCTTGATGATGTGGCTGGAGAAACACTTCTTCTATGGCAGAGCGGTCGGGCCCACTTCCAACACTCAAGCTTTGGCAGAGTCTCTTGCACAAGGGTCGGCCATCCCCCTTGGTAAACATTTGCTGGGATCGGCATACCATCTGATGCATCAAATCGGCGTCAAGCTGTCGAAAGGAGAGCCGATAGGGAATCCAGGCGGTCCTTGATGGTTCATCACCCTCTGGCTCAATCTACACATGAGCAAGGTCTCTCAGCAGAGGATAGAGACAAAGACCTTTCCCAACATCGAGTCAGAGGAGAATCCATCGGTCCGTCGCCGCTGCAGATCTGTTGGAGAAGCGGCATCGGCCTTTCCTGGCTGCCAGTTCACCGCTACCCGCGTAGCCGAATATTTCAGATGTTTCTACAATGGACTTAGTGAGGAGATGATCATCTGGTATCCATATCAGACCGCAGAGCCGATTTTTGAATTGCCTGTATGCTTCGACTTCTCCACCCATACATTTGACAGAGAATTGATGGACGTCTTGATTAAGCCGGGAATTCTGCCGGCTAACTTCTTCTCAAGAAAGGACTCACCCACTTATGAGTTCTACTGCCCGTCGGCTGCAGCAAGGCAACTAGGTTTTGGCCAATTGCCGATTCGATTCTATTTCGCCGGCCAAGCAAAATTCAGAGATGGATTAACTTCAAGTCTTGACTATAGCCGATTGTGCGATTTAGTACCCGACTCCAGCACCATTGACTTGAACGGCTGGTCAGTTGCCTCTTTTGCCACCCAACAGTATAAATTATGGTGGGCAGAATGGAAGCAGCATCTTTTCTGTAAATCTCCATCAACTTACTGCAATATTCTGGACCCAGAGAACATCGACCCAAATGCAGCGGTATGTCCTTTTCTCCTTAGCCGATTTCAATGTTGCATTATCATCTCGCTGTTAACTTATGTTTACCTCTTTAGTCTGAAAGCCATGCTCCCCCAATGCGGAGCCGAAGCGTCCGGCCGATCGATAGCCATCACCAATATACAGCGTACCCACTCATCGGCTTCCATGCTCCATCTATCAGAGATATCTCCACCGACCGATCAAGACGAGCGCCCAAAAGACCAACACCAAAGATATCCAGCCGTCGGATGCGGGCTCGCATTGGGTCGGCCGATCAGGCGACAATAGCATCGGCTGAAATCTCCCGTATCGGATCGGCTAGCCAGATGGCAGCAGTATCGGCCGAGACTCCCAGTGTTGGACCAGCCGATCAGGTGGAAGTGATACTCGCCGAGACCTCAGGTCCTTCACCCCTACCAGTTATCGAGACGGCCGATCCCCAAGTCACCGCCGAAGCCGGGGCCGCTGCAGCATCGCTCTTAGTAGAAGCTGTCCAGGTAACTTTATTTATCTCATATATTCCCCAAATCTTCTACTGACATCAATTCTATCCCTTTGCCAGGCTGCACAAGTTGTCCCACCACAGTCCCCGCAACTATCGGCCATGTCTCAAGTAGGGACTGAGATTACAGCAGCTCCTGTTGCCGAGGTACATGATCTCTTACCCTGCATCCTTAATATTCAGGAAACTTAACCAATTTTGATGCAGGTCGACTTGGGTACGCCGATTGTAACTCCACAGCAGGAATCGGCCGGGGGACCCACAGAGGCATGACAAATTTCCACTACCCTCTCATTTCATTTTCCCATAGTATTTTCATGGGAATTTATGCCTTTCTCAGGAAGCTGGTCCAAGCGGAGCACTGATAACGATCGAATCCTCTTCTTCTGGCGAACCAAGTGCACCAGTCCCTGAAACAAGGGAAATACTTCCACCGGCGTAGGCAAGAGAGATTCGTTTCAAAGAGGTAACAATCTTACCATCAGAATCGGCCGATTTCCTTTCACCGCTTGCTTACCCTTTGCTTCGTTCCCTTACAGGAGCAAGATACTCCTAACAATAGCATCTTTTCTTTCGCTGTCTCCTTGGCCGATGAAGAAGAAATCGCCTCACACGCAGCTCCATCGAGCTCTGCCTCCGACGATGTCCGCTCTAAGCTCGAAAGCATCCGTACTCTCCTCCAAGGTGACATCGGCCGACTAGTGGAAGATGCAAATCGCCGATCCGACAACTTTTCAATGAGGTCGTAGATCACATCCCGGATGAAGTGTCGGAAGACTTGGGGTATGCTGCCTATATAGAGGGCATGCGGACTCCGGTCTCGCGGGCGCTGCAACGTATGACCGATCGCGCTCAGATGGCCAAAAGTCAGGAGGAGGTTGACTCGTACAAGCATCAGACCCAGGAAGTACATCACAAAATCAACTTCCTCGAGAACTGCCGTCCGGACATCGTTGGCGCAATAGATCGGCTGAAACGGAGGAGAGCAGAACTAGCCAAGGAGATGGAACAGATAACCAAAGAGATAGCCGCTGAGGAGAAAAAGCTCCAAGAACTCCCAACCATGATCAGCGAGCTGAAGCAAAAAAGACAACATCTGGCCCGTGAAACAATAAGACTCCGTCGCCGCGTGTCAGAAGTACCAGGATCGGCCGAAAATGATCAGAGGATAGTAGAATCGGCCGATCAAATTAGACGACGAGCGATTGTAGCCATAGATGCTTTCCTTGGACTGTAAACGATATGTTAAACATTATTACTCCTTTAATGCCACTGCGCCGATTTGGTTTTGAACTGCTTCATGTAATCCGTAATTTCCACTCAATAATGAATCCCAATATTTCTTTCACCAGACGTGTAGCCAGAAAACCGATGAGAAATCAGTCATGTTAACTTGACATATTTTCTTTTTGTACTCAAAATCCAAATTGGCACTAATGCACGTCGGCCTTGATTGGCTGCTGTCTCCCAAATCTACCATCTCTAACAAATCGGCCGACGTGAACCCATGCCCCAACTTCTCACCTTCTCGAACGAGTTGATCCATTTATTTTGAATGTTCAGAGCCGACTGCTTGGATCGGCTGTAGACCGAAATCGGACACTTTCAGGAAGTCAGTGTCCCAAGTCCCGCCAGATATACACTTGACGTGCTCGCAGCTCCACTGTTGTGTGTCGGCCGCTGCAACGCTGTAGATGGAATCGGCAGCGACTATCTCTGTACTGTCGCCGACCCATTGCACAAGGCATTGATGCATTGTAGAAGGGACACAGCAGTTTGCGTGTATCCAGTCGCGACCAAGCAGCATATCATAGGACCCCTTGCCATTAATGACGAAGAAAGTAGTAGGGAGGGTCTTACTACCGATGGTGAGGTCGACGCAGAATGCTCCGCGGGCGGGTGACACGTTGCCTTCGAAATCCTTCAGCATCATGTCCGTCTTGGTGAGGTCGTCATCGCCCTTGCCCAGTTTGCGGAACATGGCATACGGCATGATGTTGACTGCCGCGCCTCCATCTACCAGCAGTCTGGTGACGGGTCTTCCGTTGACATGACCCTTGAGAAACAATGCTTTGAGATGCTGCCGTTTTTCTTCTTCTGGTTTCTCAAACGTAGCCGTCATCGGCTCCAATGCCAGTTGTGCCATTTGCTCTTCTTCTGTTTTTGTCACTTTATCCCGATCGCTTGGCGCCATGAACTCCATCGGCAGTATGAAAACCATATCAATCTCGGCTGCCGATTCTTGGTTGTTTGCTTTCTAATCGTTCTTCTTTGGGTGCCAAATTCGAGATTTCACATTCCTTCTCTCTGGCACCTGTCTCTGTTCTTCTTCTTGATGTTCCCACTGGCGTAGGCGTTGGATCCTTCGCTTCTGGGATCTGGATAGGCCATCAGGACACCACCTGGGATTCACTGGTTTGGCCGATGATCTGGCGTGTTCCCACTCTGGTTCCCTCCCTAGGGGATCTTCGTCTGATACCCTATCATCGGTCATCTCTTCCAGCCGATCGTGTGCGCTGATCCTGCCCCCCAGTCCATCTTGCTGGCCGATCTTGCTTTTTGACCTGCTGTACTGGTCAACTCTGCCCCCCAGCCGATTATGCACCGAAACGCGCCGTTCTTCGCGCCGATTTCTGTTGATCGGCTCTGATCCTCTGTCCCTAGAGTGTGGCCTCGGACGATCATTGCGGCTTGATCCGTTACACTCCGGACAGTTATCGGCAGATGGCAACCTGATATCGTTTTCCCAGCAGTGGATGAAGAAGGGACACTGCCAGTGATCTTCATGCCGGTGTATCATCTCTTCCTGGTGTTGTGCTTGTTCTTGCTGCTGCCGATATTTACTGAGTAGAAATCGGGAGGTGACAGGCCTGTGTGGTCGTTCTGGCCCTCGCCTGTTCCTTCTGATTTCTTCCGTCGTGATCTGCCTCCTGGGGTCAACAGCGCCGCCTCTTCTCGCCGATTCTGACGTCAGCACCTTGGTTTGACTTGAGTCTTCTCCAGCGTGGACCATGTTGGCCGGGAAGGGATGCTGATCTATCTTCATCGGCTTTGCCGATTGGCTTAGAGTTTCAAACGTGAGCCGTCCCTGTTCAATGGCCGATTGTATCTGCTGGCGGAAGACTTTACACTCATTTGTATCATGAGAAGTAGCGTTATGCCACTTGCAGTACTTCATCTTCTTAAGCTGATCGGCCGTAGGGATGGTGTGATGTTGAGACAGCTTAATCTGCCCCTCCTGAAGCAGTAGATCAAAAATTTTATCGGCCTTTGACGTGTCAAAGCCGAATGTCTCTGGCTCCTTCTTGCCAAAGGGGCAGGATATCGGTTTTTTCCCTTTTACCCATTCTGCCAGGCCGATTTCTTCCTCTGCATCGGATTCAGATCCCTCCAAGTATACCACCTTCTTCTGGAAGCTCCTCCGCTGTTCAAACGGTCGGACCTCCTGTCCTGACAATCGGTGGACGATCTGGCTTAGGCTCTCAAACTCTTGGGCAGCATATCTCTCTTTGATTTGTGGCTCCCTTCGTACGTCGTTGCTGGAACCGTGCCTCTGAATGCTTCCACAGTGCTTGCCCCCCCTGCCGATTTCTGGTAAATTCGGCTGATACTGGGAGACCGTCGGCCGGGCGGCCGATTGGTATGGCATCTGAAACGGACAAGTGCCATGCCCGTTCGCTGGCTCGGGAAAATACGTCACGGCTGACGTCCCCCAAGGCACTGAGCTCGTAGGTAGTGTTTGCACAGAAGCCATCTGAACGGGTTGAAACGGCGCTCGCGATGGGAGACATGGTGCACCGCTGTATCTTGGAGATGCCGAAAGTGGTGGAGAGCTGTATCCCTCGCGCTGCGTCAATATCGGCTGAGAAGCCGATTGGGATGTGTACGGTAAGTTTCTGGCTGGCAGAGTAGTCGGAGGGGCATATGCCGGTCCCTGATAACCTTGAACGGCTCCGCTGGCCAGAGAGTTGACGACGGCATTGTACACCGTGTTGCTCATCACCGAGGATTGGTCAATGAATGCTTGATACACGGACTGTTGAATCATCTCTGACATCTTGCCTGAGTCTTCAGCAATGGTGATGTGGCGAGGTGCTGGAATAGGAGCCTTCTTAACTGCTTCCCCGCTTCTGGTACGACTGAACGACTGGAGGTACATCTTCTTGTAATCTTCCAGATATTTGGCCAATTCCTCCCTCTGGTCATCCTTGAGATCATCTTCTCTGACCCCAATGATGTTGCTGTCAGAGATTTCCGCGTTGTTCGACATATCAGATCTTGGATGGTCCCACTGGGCATGCCAAAAGTGTGTTGGCGCTAAAATCGGCCGGATAGGAATCGGCCGATGGGTCTTCAGCGTCGGACACACGACCCGGGAGAATCTGCTTAGCTCCTGTTCGGGTTATCGCCCTGGTGCGGTTCGCGCGGCGTGCCAGTCAATCTGACCTGTTGATTGACAAGGAAATAAAGTATTAAATTCCAGGCGCGTCGATCGGCTGGGGTTCCGATCTGTCCTGAGGAGCGCGTCGGCGGCAAATCGGCCGATTTGCTGTAGAGATGATCGGCTATGGGTCAGCCGATGATCGTATAGTAATTGTAAAGAGAACTGCTAGAGCAATCTAAACAATTACTATAGAAGCAACACTTGAAACAAATCTAATCGGCTGTATGATGATAAATCGAAGGAGAACAATGACGAAGCCGATTACTCTGATCTCAAGCTGGATAACTGGTGATAATACTAGAATAACAGGTAGAACTTGCAATTCTAGTAAATATCGATAACTGGTGAATAAATCCAAACGAAACCACAGCGATGCGCCCGTAGTTAAAGCTCGGATATTACTCGGTAAGCGGAACCTACCAATTGGCCGGAGATCAAGTTGATGCAGCTCTGCCAATCCGTACGAACTCGTGGAAGAAGAAAATATTGGCGAAGTCGCCGACTTGAAAGTAAAGTAGTGGTAAAAAGTAGAAGTATTTTGTTGATTGATGTATTGATATTTCGCAAAGTCCTAGCAACTCCTATTTATACCCTGAAACTAGGACTCCTGGTCGATTACGACTTGTTACAACCTTATTTAAAAAACAGGAAAACTACTATATCTATAATAACTTTTAAAAAGGAAACGGACTCCCGCAGAATCTTCCGCCGCCGTTTCCTAATCCAATCAGGACCTCTTCAATTGCTTCCCGACCGACTTAGCATGCCTTGTTGACCAGCTTTTGACCAGGATCTTCTGGAATAATCCCATCCTGTTGGCATAGGCTGTGCTACCAATCGGCCGATTTTCAACTGTTACTCAATCGGCCGATTCCTTACTGTAGCTTTCAGATCTGCTTCATCGGCCAATCTTCTCCTCCTGACGCCGATTCAATACGTGTCAAAATCTGGCGTCAACAATTTCTTCAGTTGCTTGCTATATTTTGCTCTAGATTAAATATAATATTTAATAGACTTTAAATATACCCACTGTTGTAGACAAAGGCTGAACCTGATTTTTGGACAGTAGATTAGTTTCTCGATGTGTAGGCCAGTGTAAAAAGTGCAGAACCAGAACCCATCTCTAGCTAAGCTTTTTGTTAGACTTTGGTTTATGCCATGAAGGGATAGATTTAATTATTCCTGCTGTTATAGTGTGATTTATGTGGTGAAACTTTTCCTGTGATGTTATATGAATACCTAGATGCCACAGAAAAAGTTAGAGACTTTATACCTTTCTGTAACCTACTTATATAATTTTTGTGTTGGAGAAATGCATTAAATCAAAATAATTAGTTTTTTTGCTTGAAAGATGTTCATCTTTTTACTGTGGGATACTTTGGGTTAGATCATGCTGTATACAAATTTTCATACTCAGAAACCCTGTATAACATCCTATAGAAATTGATCTTTATTAAAATAGGTGCATCTTGTCCTATTTATTATGCTTTGTGTCATGCACAATAAAATCTGAAAATTTGATAGTAACACATATATGGATAGATTAACACCTTGTAAAATTTTAGCATCAATACTTGCATGGTTTGTTCTGTATAAAAATAACTAGGCTCTAGCAGTAGCTGTGTATTACATTTTTTATATTTAATCTGCTGCACAAAAATGGCTAAAATGTTTGTAGTGGTTTTGTCTTTGCCTAATGTACTCTGAATAAAAATTTCATCACCAGAAGTTACCGAGATCAGTGTTGGTGTTTAATCCATGCTTGTACTTCGAAAATTAAGTTTCCAAATGAACACAACCCCCTTCTTGTTTAATGGAGTTAAATAGTTTAAGTTATACTCTATTAACGATTGCCCAAGAAATCGTAACTAAGTAACTTCACAACCATATCTATGTTTTGTGGACTGCAACTTTATCATGAAGGAAAATAAATTTCATATACCATCACTACAACTCATACTTGTGCATTCATATAGAATCGACTACTCTATTTACTTGCGCATTAAGTTTATAGGAGTTGAATGAAAACTTAGTTGCATGATCTTAGATACCCATGATCTGAACACTAGATGTAAGGTTCGATAGAATGCTATGCTAATAGGACTCCGGCAGAAGATGAGTGATTTCCTGTCACTCGCGAGAATATAGGAGTTGAATGTTTACTACATGCTGCAATCATAAGATCGACGGATGGGGCTATGGTGCGATGTTCATGTTGATGATTGAGGCCCCGTCTGTTTAGTGAAAAATGCTAAGGCCGCAGTGTGTGGTAGTGGTGGTTAAGTCTTTGAATGTACTAAGCACATGCCGAGAATATGGTAATCCGTAAGCTTAAGTGCCGGATTGAACCGAGGCCGGAATATACTCCCCACTGTCTTGAAGTTGTTCACATCTAGCTAATGGCGGGTACATGGGCCACCATGGCCCGGCGTCGTTCTGTGGTCCATGGGGATGTGTAGTCGAGGGCGGTGGGCCTGTTCCGTGAAGCGGGAATTGAAGGGAAGGGTTGCACGTGTGACTCTAGGAGTAACCACGTGACGTGTGTTTAGGTCTGCCTTGCAAGGTCAAGAAATTCGATTCGAATCGTCTGTTTCTCATGGTATTGAGACCGCTTGACCCTTTTACCACATAGAGTAAGAAATGGAACAATGATGATGATTAATCTTGTTGGATGCAAATTAATTCTTTCACCATGTATGATATTGGATAGTTGCTTCCCTAGAATTGTTAAAGAAAACTAGAATCTGGAGCTAAAATTTGAATGTAAGGACCTACTTATATATGCTTTTCGGCAAAACAAACCACTCAAGCCAAAAGCCTTGCATGTCTAGAAGTCGGCTAAGTATATTCCACTAGTCGGGTAAGCCTTGCTGAGTATTAGTATACTCAGCCTTGCTTGTGGCTTGTCTTCAGGTGATACTTTTGAGGACATGGTTGCTAGTTTAATTTGGCCGTGTACCCTTCCTCCTGGTTGGTCGGTGGAATGGGATGCGCCCCCGACCAATAATGATAATGCCGAGTGATGTCTCGTACGGACTTCATCGAGACATCATGTATCGTCGAGTAGTTTATCGTTGTTTTTTCGCTGCATTGAACTCTGAAGAACTCGTTTACTTTTAAACTCTGAAGTACTTTGTTTTACGAATTCGAGCATGGTCTGTAATAATAAATTATGTTGAACTCTGTGATGTAAAATGTGTGGAATGTTGTATTCTCTGGGCTCACCTTCGTGTGAGTACTTTGTATGTGTGGTTTCGATCGGCAAACCCGTGGTTGTATCGGGAGGTTACCCAACAGACCTATGGATTACTCCGTTTGAAGTGCGAGTTAGCCCTGATTGCCCTCGTGGTGATGGTTAGCGCACTTGAGCCGGATTAATTCAGTTGGTTCTGCCACTGCTGGTATTAGAGCCGAAATGCATACACCAGAGAATGCGGCAAGCCTTAAAACTTGTTTAATAAAAAGTGGCTACAAAAATGCGTTTACAAAAATGCGTTGGTTTGTTAAGGATGGTACCTAGTTCGTAAAGACCTAGGGGATTACGGGAAAGTTACTAGGTGGCTATCTAACTTATGTATATTATCAACTGACTTCCAGCACATTACTTCTGTCAAAACTTACTTTTATGCACAACCGACCCCTAATTTTTGTAACGATGCACTAATTGCTAAGGTAAGAAGGTAAGAATCCTTAGCCAACTGAGAGAGCTTGGCCTTCCTATCGGTGATGCGAGCCGAACGCTGCCCTCAAGCAGTGGCTTACTTGAGGTGCTGCCAATATACCAACTATCAGTTGATTATATTGGGAGTAGAAGGTTTGGCGCAGGGTATGGTGATCGCTGTTCATGCTCCCGTCTCAAGATGGTACCCCCGTGAATATGTTATCTCGATAGCGTATGTTAATGTCGTCTGTACGGCGGGAATTGTACGGATGCCATTTCTATAGTGAACGGTAATGAATGAGGACGCTTTCATGAGTGGTGGCATGAAAGGTTCAATGGATATATATATATATGCTCTATCAAACTTCTGCAGGTACACTAACCGCGACTACGATAAGTTAAAGAACAGTTAGAGAAGTTTCGACTAGCTATTATAGTGAGAGACATATTGTGTATGCCACCGAGACTAACTTCGTAAGACCAAAGCTATTTGGCAATTATTTTATTTTGTGAGGACGAATAGGACGTGCATGCATCATGACCATATAAATCTGAAATTGAAAATGCGATGATTGAGAGTGGTAAGGTTTATGCATGACCACGATTGTCTTACATAAGGATTATCTAGCAAATCTGTCATATTTCTGCCATATCTGGAAAGATGGAATTATTGAGTATAGAAAATGATCCTTTCTGTAGGAGCTCATGTTAAAAGTTTTGTTCCAAAATTTATATTCTACCTCCTGTTTAAATTTGAAAAATTCTGGACATATGGTAGTGAGAAACAACAGAAACCTTGATATGTCAGTTTTCTGTCTAGAATGAGCACTTCTGCCACATAAATTTTTATGCCCTCTTACTTCAGTTTTATGCAAACGTGTTCAACACAAAACTTGTTGTAAATTTACTCAGGCAGCTACTTTTAAAATTTGGTAATTTTTGGCTGGGTAGATTTTCCCTCGTGCACGAAACATTGGCTCACTGTTCACTGAAATTTCTGGGTAGACAGTAAAGTAAAACCTTAAGAGAAAAACCATCTTGGAGCCTGATCTAGCTCTGGAGTTGACTAGCAAAGTTGTACACAAATACCTTAGAAATTTTCTGGTAAAATTTGAGAATTTTTGGACAAGAACTGTTGAAGTTATGGCTATTTTAGCCCACTATCCAGAACCTGTCCACTATGTTGTTCACAATTTTTCACTATCTCACCAATTTGATCTTTTGTTTAGATGGCCGAGCCTGTTGCCATGATGGTGGATGAGGATGGACGCGTCCACTCACAGTATCTCCACTAGGAGGGCTTTCCCTCTATCTTGTGGGATGTTCTGAGCACCGCGGGCTATCCAATTCCCCCATGTTACACCGGACTGGAGTTTGAGGAGAATGGAGTTATACAGTGTCGTGTGAACGTGACTCTCTTTCCACACCCGCTACACCCGGAGTGGCCCGCCTTGGAGATCGAGGCTGTTGGTCACCGTTTGGTCGATACTTGGGAGCTTGCTGCCATGAGGGTGCTCACCACTTTCTGTGCGCAGCGCCCCGAGGTCATCACACTCACTCCTATTGGCTTGTTTCCTGCTGCCTAGGACAACGACCCCTTTTGGATCAACAGAGTGCAACACTCGCAGTACTTGGTGGACTTTCACGCTCAGGAGACCATTGGGACCTCAGTGCAGTGCATGAATGCACTGTACTGACTTCAGGCCCTCCAGAGTCAGGCGCTTGTGCAACTCGCTGATCTTGCACAGGCCTACCACATAATGGCAAACAACAGAGATGAGCGGATTCAGGAGCTCAACAAGGATCTTGAGGATAGAGATGCTCGGATTGGCCAACTTGAAGGCCAAATTCAGGAGCACGACACTCTCATGGTTGAGAGAAATGATATGATAGAGCACTTGGAGCAGTAGCTCCATGATCTGAACCTTGAGTTGAAGGATGCTAATGAGCACATTCAGTGGCACCATGATCAGAATGCCCCTCCCGATGTGGTGGATATGGAGGAAGATGGTGAGGAGCCACAGGAGATTGACGGTGACTCAGGCATGGACTTTGAGGGTTAGGCACCGCAACCACCTCTGATGGGAGCTCACTCTCCTGCTAGCAGTGAGTCATCCGTCAATGACCTCGACAACTTCTAGATGATGACATAGGAGGACTTTTGCATATACTCCTCGATAGTGTAGCCTAACTTTTGGCAAGTGTTGTAATAGGCTAACTGAGAGTTGAGTACCTCTTTTGTGACGAGTGCAGCTCGACCATTTGGACACTCTAATCATGTAGACCATGGCTAAAAACTTGGTGGTTTGGTTATAATGTTGGAAAGCGGTTGAATCTGCGGTTGCAGAAACTTGTCGGAAGTTTTATCCATGTCTCCTTACATTTCTGGTCTATGTGTTGAATACCAAAGTTGTCCTAAATTTTGTGATCTGGGTTCTCACAAAATTTCAGCACTATTGGATCTTGCTAGTTGGAGTTATAGTCCAAATACTATAACTCGTTCTGCTGAAAGAAAGCCAAAATAGAGAAAACAAAGAATGAATTCTTCGACCACCTTGGCCATCGATTTAGCGTCTGAGTTAAATACCAAAGTTGTACATCTCTAAATTCCCTACGCACTGCCAAAGTATGAGCTATTTTGGATGAACCTACTAGGATCTATGAGTTTTCTTATAGCAAATAGTATTTTATCTACGATTCAATCCATGATCTTTTGAGATTCTACATTTTCCGCGCTCTCCCTTTTGAATCGTGTAAGCAGTATGGATCATGTTTCTAATGATGAACCTTCACATTTCAGATGGTTGGAGCAACCCATGGTAACCCGGAGGGTTTTGGTACTAGTGGTAGCGGATCCCAATAGCCGCCACCGCCACCACCCAGTTTGGTGAAAGTAATGGCCGCTCAAACCGAGTTGCTTCGGCAGCTTGTGCAAGGGCAACAACACCAACAGCGGGGTGGGCACAATGTCCACCAACCTCAGGCTACCGGTTACATGGATTTCCTTGGGACTCAACCTCCCTTGTTTCACAAGACAGAGGAGCCCTTGGATGCGGACGCTTGGATTCGCACAATCGAGTCCAAGTTTTCTCTACTTGTGGTCCCATGTTAGGATGCAAGCAAGGCTCGCTTTGTCGCTCAGCAGCTTCGCGGTATAGCTCGTCTTTGGTGGGACAATTACTTTGCCATGCTCCCTGCTGATCACGTCGTCACCTGGGACGAATTCAAAAATGCGTTCCGGGCACACCATATTCCAGAAGGTCTTATGGAAAAAAGCTAAATGAGTTTCTGGCTCTCACCCAGGGTAACCGCACTGTACTTCAGTATGCTCAAGCCTTCAACAATTTTTGCCAGTACGCGGGCTATCATGCTAACACGGATGCTAAGAAGCGTGACCGTTTCCGCAGAGGGTTGAGTACCAAACTAAAGGAACAGCTGAACTTTGTCAAGGCCGATACATACAATGAGCTGGTCAATATGGCAATCACTCAAGAGGATTTCCACAAGAGTGTTAAATTGAACTTCAGGTGCCGTGTGAATGGCTTGCAAGCTTGTTAGGCTTTCTTGAAGTTTCTCATTGTCACTCCTTAGGTTGGCATGAGTGTCCTTGACTAAAGATAATTTTTAGTCAATTCATCCATTTTTCCTCTTTCACTAGTGAGTGCCTCTTCCACCTCAATAAGTATGCTATCCTTGGTTTTGAGCGAGTCCCGAAGCTTCTTATTCTCCTTACTTTCATTGGTAAGGTTCATTTCAAGAGCTTTGGATTTTTCTCTCTTAAGCCTAAGCAATTTCTCTTGTGATTCAAGAGACTCTTCTAATTCATGTAATTTCATCATTAGTTCCATTATTCTAGTTGCACCCTTTTTGCCATATTGTTTAACAAGAATAGCAACTTCATCTTCCTCATCTATTTCATCATCCGATGAGCTTGGAGATATTACCTTTAAGCCTTTTGCCATGAGGCACATGGTTGGGCCTTGACCTTCGTCATCGGTAAGATCTTCAAATAAGCTTGTGGAGTGAGAAGAAGTTGTCTTGAACGCCATGGTTGCAACATCTTGATCTTCGGAGTCACTTTCTTCATTTGAAACCCACTCTTGACCATGATATGCTTCACCAGAGTATTTCTTGTGCCTTGGCTTGTCTCTCTTGAATGAGCTCTCCTTGGTGTCCTTATTCTCCTTCTTTTCTTCCGGACAATCCGCAATGAAATGCCCAATTTTCTTGCAACCAAAACAAGGCTTGTTTGATCTTCTTCTTAGGTCATACTTGCTCTTGTTCTTGCCAAAGTTTCGGAAGTTGGTCTTCTTCATAACCCTCCTAAAATTCTTGATGAAGAAAGTCATTTCCTCATCATCTAGCTCATCATCTTCATCACTACTCGTGTCATCATATTTTGAGGGTTTTGTTGCCTTCTCTTTGCCCTTTGAATTTGCTTGGAGAGCCAATCCATTGTTCTTTGGTGCTTGTTCTTGAAGTTCGGCCAAATCTTGATTGATCTTGACTCTCTTCAATTGATCATGATGAGCTTCTATTCTTCCAAGAACATTTTCGGCGGTGAAATGCTTGAATCCCCTTTCGACTCTTATCAAGCTAGGTAGTGTGATGTCCCTAGCCATGTATACGGTCAAGAGCTTGTCAATAATTTCACGGTCACCCCAATTTTTACCACCAAGTGGCTTGATTTGATTTGTGATGTTCTTCATGTGATTATACATCTCCTTACCGGTTTCATCTTTCTTCATGGAGAATAGACTTAATTCATCTTCCAAAGTCTTGATTCTTGACCCACGAACTTTTCTTGAACCTTGATGATTTACTTGGAGTGTATCCCAAGCATCTTTGACGGTGGGAGCATCTTCGATCTTGTCAAACTCTTCTGGACTCACGGAAGAGTGAAGAATATTCAATGCTTAATAGTTTCTTTGCAACACATATGCTTGCACCGGCGTTGTGGCTTCATCATCTTCCGGGATTTCACAACCTACTTCAACAATCTTCCAAAGATCCATGTGAATTGCACTCAAATAACCAAACATTTTTATCTTCCATTGATTATACCCCGTCCCATCAAAATAAGGGGGCTTTCCCATATGAATTGATGCACTATGATCACTTGGAATTTGAAATGTATAGTCATGAGAAACACGACGATACCCAGTTTTTCTTTTTTCTTTTGAAGAGCTTCTTTTGTTGGAAGAGTTTGAAGGCCTTCTCGTGTAGTCGGTGTCGGAGTCGTCGCTTGACTCGATCACTATCTTGGTTATTGACTTCTTCTTCTTGCCTTGCAATTTCTTCTTCTTCCGCCGTTCCTTCCACTCAAGGTAAGACATCTCATCATCGCTTGTTTCCAACTCATCTTCTTCTTGCTCTTCATGTGAGTCTTTCTTCTTCTTTGTCATGAAACCCGTTGAGCCTAAGATCTTGCTATCTTCGGACTTTTCTTCTAGGGTTTTATCTTTGTCACCTTCATACATCAGATTGATGAGATTCTTGGATAATGGATCACCTGACATCTTGATTCTCTGAGTGGTTAAGTTTCAAAGATGGAGAATCAGGCTCTGATACAAATTGAAAGGACCTCAAGATGCCTAGAGCGCGGGGGGGGGGGGGGGGGGGGGGGGTGAATAGGATAATCTGAAACTTAAAACACTTTGAAAATTGTCAGTAACACAGATGTCCGAATGCTCCGGAGTATCCGGAGATATTGTCCGGAGAGTCCGGGTATGAAATGATCTACACAAAAACAAAGATACTGATGCTGTAATTTAGATCGAGTAAATTTAGAAGAGCTAGTGGTACCTTTGGAGTGTTTCTCACCAATTGTCTTACTCTAGAGACTTCTATAATAGTAGATCGATCACAAACCCTAAAATGTCAGTCCCACAAGCAAATAACCAATAGTTCAAAGTAAGGTGACACGGAGAGGCAAGAATTTGTTTCCCGGAGTTCACTCCCAAAGGAGCTACGTCTCCGTTGAGGAAGTAATGGCGACCCGCTAGGGTTTGATTCCCGATCTTTTGATGAGAGGCGTGGATAACTCGATTGGTCGATGGAGGCGACGTTCACAGCTCGACTACAGCCTTTCAAGCTGCGCCTTAGCAACCGATACACCCCCTCCAATGGCTGTTGCGATCTTGTGGAACGCGGCACCCGGCCACTAGGGCACTCGTCCTGCAAGCAATCGAAGAACTAGCAAGAACAAGTATGACAAGTACTGAATTTACTAGATGTAAATGAAGGTTTCACACGCAATCTCAATAATGGTGGGGTTCCGAAGACAAGAAGACGGGCAGCTGATCCAGCACGCACGCTTGCAAGCAAGTAGCGAAGGCTAAACTTGATCTAAACAAAACCCAGGCATCCTTGGTGGCGGCTAAGGGGTATAAGTACGTGGGAGGATGACCACAGGGGTGCTGGGGTCGTACTCCAACCCTAGGACGCGTCCGTAATGGACTCAACTTGATACACGGCCCATTGGGCCAAAACAGGGTGACGCAGCACCATGTGCAGAAAAGGACTGTGTATTATTTTACGATTGCGGCTGACTCGTAATAGATATGGATATGAGGCCGGATCCGTTTGAAAGAAGACTTCATAAGCTTTTCCA
Organism: Panicum miliaceum; assembly: GCA_032594955.1. Taxonomy (NCBI): domain Eukaryota; kingdom Viridiplantae; phylum Streptophyta; class Magnoliopsida; order Poales; family Poaceae; genus Panicum; species Panicum miliaceum. Next base: position 9,845,029 of record CM064072.1, read on the forward strand.
CGAAGTACTTGAACGCCCCAATCCGAGTTTATATGCGACTGTGGTGTCCGTCACAAGTTGGTACTGTTCTGCAGTCCAAATCCAGCCTGCGCGAATCCGTTTCCTTTTCGGTCACCTCCATGGTTCCTAAGCAAAACAAGAGTACACGGGTCTCCATGGTCTAAACATGATGTACATGAGCTTAGATTTGAACTCACCTGATGATTAAGTTGATGCGCACGAGCACGAGTAATAGGACCAGCAATAGGTACTTGTGTCGGAGTGGATGTATCGTTGGTGTTGATGTCCTCATCATCCTCCCCTTCTTGCATTTGAGTCGTCCTCGACTCAAGCTCATCTTCCTCTCCCAAATATGGTTTCGAATCTGCAATGTTAAATGTGGGACTAACCCCAAAATCCGCAGGCAGATCGAGCTTATATGCATTATCATTGACTTTCTCTAACACTTTAAATGGTCCATCAGCCCGAGGTAGCAATTTAGATTTTCTCAATTCAGGAAACCTTTCCTTTGTCAAATGCAGCCAAACAAAATCTCCAGGTTCAAACTTTAGTTCCTTCCTACCTTTATCACCAGCATTCTTGTATTTAGCATTCATGCGCTCTATGTTTTCTTTAGTTGTTTCATGCAGTTTTAACATCAATTCGGCACGCTTAGTAGCATCAAAATTCGGTTTTTCAGAAAATGGCAAAGGCATTAAATCAATAGGAGCACGAGGCAAGAAACCGTATACAATCTGAAATGGGCACATCTTTGTAATAGAATGCAGCGATCGATTATAAGTGAATTCAATATGAGGCAAACAATCTTACCACATCTTAATGTTCTTCTTTAAAACAACCCTTAACATAGTAGACAAACTTCTATTAACCACTTCAGTTTGACCATCAGTTTGCGGATGACATGTAGTAGAAAACAACAACTTAGTTCCCAATTTAGCCCATAAAGTCTTCCAAAAATAACTAAGAAATTTAGCATCACGATCAGAAACAATTGTGTTGGGCACACCATGCAAACGAACAATTTCCCGAAAGAACAAATCAGCAATGTGAGTAGCATCATCAGTTTTATGACATGGTATGAAATGGGCCATCTTAGAAAATCTATCAACAACCACAAACACACTATCACGTCCCTTCTTAGTCCTAGGCAATCCTAACACAAAATCCATAGAAATATTTTCCCAAGGAGCACTAGGAACAGGTAGAGGCAAATACAAACCGTGTGGATTCAATCGTGATTTAGCCTTTTGACATGTCGTGCAGCGAGCAACAAATCTCTCCACATCTCTTCTCATCTTTGGACAAAAGAAATGACCAGCAAGTATATCTTCCATTTTCTTTGCTCCAAAATGCCCCATTAAGCCACCTCGATGCGCTTCCTGCAACAATAACAAGCGAACGGAGCTAGCTGGAATGCATAGCTTGTTAGCTCTAAAGACAAACCCATCACTAACGATGAATTTGTTCCATCCCTTCCCCTCTTTACAATGCAGCAACACATCTTTAAAATCAGCATCATTAACATATTGATCTTTAATCGTTTCCAATCCAAATATTTTGTAATCAAGTTGGTTCAGCAAGGTGTATCTCCTAGACAATGCATCAGCAATTATATTCTCTTTCCCTTTCATGTGCTTAATAACATAAGGAAAAGATTCCATAAATTCAACCCACTTAGCATGTCTACGGTTCAATTTTCCTTGACTACGAATATGTTTTAAAGATTCATGATCTGAATGAATAACAAACTCTTTGGGCCATAGATAATGCTGTCATGTTTCTAATGTGCGAACAAGAGCATACAATTTCTTATCATAAGTAGAATAATTCAAAACAGACCCGCTCAATTTTTCACTGAAATAAGCAACAGGTTTGCCTTCTTGTAACAAAACACCACACAAACCAATGCCACTAGCATCACATTCAATCTCAAAGGTTTTATTAAAATCAGGGAGTTGGAGGAGAGGTGCATGTGTCAACTTATCTTTCAGCGTGTTGAAGGAGTTTTCTTGTGTTTTACCCCAACTAAAAGGCAGTCCCTTCTTTGTAAGCTCATTCAAAGGCGCGGCAATGGTGCTGAAGTCCTTCACAAAACGACGATAGAAACCAGCAAGTCCTAGGAAACTCCGCACTTGCGTGATAGCCTTCGGTATAGGCCATCCCTGTATAGCTTCCTCCTTGGCTTGATTAACCTCGATTCCCTGTGGAGTCACGACATAGCCAAGGAAAGACACTCGATTGGTGCAAAAGGTGCACTTCTCAAGGTTACCAAATAAACGTTCATCTCGTAAAGCATTAAAAACAGCACGTAAGTGATCAAGATGTTCATCGAAAGATTTGCTGTAAATCAATATATCATCAAAGTAGACAACAACAAATTTCCCAATGAAAGCACGCAGAACCTCGTTCATTAATATCATGAAAGTACTAGGTGCATTAGTTAACCCAAAAGGCATGACTAACCACTCATATAACCCAAACTTAGTTTTGAAAGCAGTTTTCCATTCATCTCCCAATTTCATACGAATCTGGTGGTACCCACTACGCAAATCAACTTTGGAAAACACAACAGCACCACTCAATTCATCAAGCATATCATCCAAACGTGGGATAGGGTGTCGATATCGAATTGTGATATCATTAATAGCCCTACAATCAACACACATACGCCATGTTCCATCCTTTTTAGGCACTAAAATAACCCGGAACAGCACAAGGACTAAGAGACTCACGCACATAACCTTTGTCGAGTAGTTCTTGCACTTGTCGCTGAATTTCTTTAGTTTCTTCCGGATTTGTCCTGTATGGCGCACGGTTTGGCAACGATGCACCAGGAATAAGGTCAATTTGGTGCTCAATCCCTCGTATTGGTGGCAGCCCCGCTGGTATCTCACTTGGGAACACATCAGAATACTCCTGCAAAAGGTTAGCAACAGCCGGGGGCAAAGAATGCTGCATATCGTGAACTAAAATCAAAGCATCCTTGCACACCAAAGCATAGGCAACAGAAGTGGAAGCAATCAATTCATTAATACCAGACTTAGTAGCAAGCAAGAAAAGTCCTTTCAATCTTATCTCATCTTCCCTGCTACTAACAGATTTGGCATTCTTATCGATCTCAGTTTTAGTTCTCTTAGCTTTAGCAACATCATCATGCATAATAGATTCGGGTGACATAGGAAGCAAAACGATTTTCTTATCATGATGTATAAGAGAATATTGATTTGATCTACCATGATGCATGCTATCTGTATCAAATTGCCATGGTCTACCTAGCAGAATATGACAAGCTTCCATAGGCACAACATCGCATTCAACAACATCATGATATGAACCAATAGCGAAATTAATTTGTACCAATCTCGTTACCTTGACCTTACCACTATTGTTGAGCCACCGAATATGATATGGATGTGGGTGCGGTTTTGTTGTAAGTGCAAGCTTCTCGACCATATCGCTGCCAGCCAAGTTGTTGCAGCTACCTCCACAAATTATCAAACAGCACGAACGCTCTTTAATAACACACTTTGTTTGGAACAGTGTATGCCGTTGATTTTGCTCCGCCTTTTCCATTTGTGCACTAAGTACACGCTGCACAATGAGGCTCTCATAATGATCTGCATCCTCTGCACCAATCTGCTCTTCTGGTTGTTCCTCAGTACCTGCATGGTCGGCAGCAAGCAAAGCAAGTGTATCTTCATCAAAATCACTAGCAGAGGAATACCCACCATCTCCTTTGACCACCAAAACGCGCTTGTTAGGGCAATCACATTGCACATGTCCAAAGCCCTTGCATCGATGGCACTGAACATCTCTTGTCCTTCCCGTGGAGGCAACCGAAGATGCACTCGTGGCTAGTTTCTGGACAGTCGTGGTTGCTGAATTTGTCGGGGGAGCACGTGTCTTATCGTTAGATGGAGCGGGTATTGCCGACCGACTCGGGAATGTAGAAGGTGCAGTAGCTCATCCGGTCAATGAGGTAGATGTGCGCGGCTGCCATGATGAAGGTTTTCCTGCAGAAATATTAGTTCTTGTACTAGCACGTTGTCCCAGCACTTCCCTTTCAGCTTTACTAGCAAGATGGAACAAACGGGTTACGTTAGTATAATCTTTATAAGCAAGAATGTCCTGAATTTCTCGGTTCAAACCTCCTAAAAATCTAGCCATAGCAGGTTCCTCATCCTCCACTAAATTACAACGCAACACACCCATTTGTAATTCCTGATAGTATTCTTCTACACTTTTATTACCCTATCTCAATTATTGCAATCTATGTAACAGATCACGCGCATAGTAAGAAGGAACAAATCTAGCCCGCATGACCCGTTTCAAAGCATCCCAGGTTTGTGGAATATTATTAGGATTTTTCTTAGCATGTTCTATCCACCAAACAGAGGCAAAATCAGTAAATTCACTAGTAGCAGCCCTAACACGTATATTTTCAGGAAATTCATGACATGCAAACTTTTGATCAACAGCGATTTCCCAAGTAATGTATGCATCAGGATCATATTTTCCATCGAAAGAAGGTATCTTAAATTTTATTTTACTGAAAGCATCATCATTATTATGTACCTCACATCGTCGATGTCCATCCATACCTCTCCGATTAGTTCGCAGTCATCGGCGACTAGGAGCATCTTGGTTATCTAGTTCAGTATCAACGATATAATCATCCTAATTATCCTCGACACGCTCATCCTTCTTGTTTTCTCCCTCATGCCCATTTGCAGTTCTGGCATGCATCTCATCAAAACGCCTCAAAAGAGCAGCAAGGCTTTGGTCAATATGAGCGACCGACGTCTCCAGCCTTGTAAGCTTGGTGTTGGTGGCAAGCTGTGTGGCCTCCAATTGCCCAATCTTATCATTTGACACCAGCATATCTTCAGCAAGCCCATCTACATGCCTCCTCATCTTATTTTCAAAATGTTGTATGATTCCCTTTGTACGAGGAGAGTGACCTAAACTCCCATCACCCTCTGATCCTGTCATGGTTAGATGAACAAAGGAAACACGAAAATAGGTGAAGAAATAAGATCCTACAACTAATGGGATGTAGCTACTGGAATCACAGCACCGCGTGCGATTCGGTCACAAACCAACACAGAATCTAACTCGGACTTGAACACGAATATGGACTCGGATTCCACCAACACGGAGTATGTATGGTAGCGCACGATTATGACTAGAACGTGACAAGAACTCGAAACTCTAAAGGACTAAAACTAAGACCAGCAACTCGACGCAACCGATGCAACCGAAAGTTCAACAAGCCCTAACTAAGCAGTGCTAGCAAAGGCTCAAACGAGTTTATAGGATTGAAGGTAAACTAATCTACTATTTTTTTTTGACTTTTCTGGACTATAGGAAAAATAAAACAGCGAAGAATTAGAAGTCTCTCACCGATAAACCTTGCTCTGATTACCAACTAATGGCGACCCACTAGGGTTTGATTCCCGATCTTTCGATGAGAGGCGTGGATAACTCGATTGGTCGATGGAGGCGACGTTCACAGCCTGACTACAGCCTTCCAAGCTGCGCCTTAGCAACCGATACACCCCCTCCAATGGTTGTCGCGATCTTGTGGAGCGCGGCACCCGACCACTAGGGCACTCATCCTGCAAGCAATCGAAGAACTGGCAAGAACAAGTATGACAAGTACTGAATTTACTAGATGTAAATGAAGGTTTCACACGCAATCTCAATAATGGTGGGGTTCCGAAGACAAGAAGACGGGCGGCTGATCCAGCATGCGCGCTTGCAAGCAAGTAGCGGAGGCTAAACTTGATCTAAACAAAACCCAAGCATCCTTGGTGGCGGCTAAGGGGTATAAGTACGTGGGAGGACGACCACAGGGGTGCTGGGGTCGTACTCCAACCCTAGGACGTGTCCATAATGGACTCAACTTGATACACGGCCCATTGGGCCAAAATAGGGTGACACAGCACCATATGCAGAAAAGGACTCTGTATTATTTTACGATTGCGGCCGACTTGTAATAGATATGGATATGAGGCCAGATCCGTTTGAAAGAAGACTTCATAAGCTTTCCACGAAGTACTTGAACGCCCCAATCCGAGTTTATATGCGACCATGGTGTCCATCACAAGTTGGTACTATTTTGCAGTCCGAATCCAGCCTGCGTGAATCCGTTTCCCTTTCGGTCACCTCCTTGGTTCCTAAGCAAAACAAGAGTACACGGATCTCCATGGTCTAAACATGATGTACATGATCTTAGATTTGAACTCACCTGATGATTAAGTTGATGCGCACGAGCATGAGTAATAGGACCAGCAATAGGTACTTGTGTCGGAGTGGATGTATCGTTGGTGTTGATGTCCTCATCAGGATGAGTTCAAGAGACGGTGCTCAAGAACCCTTATGCTCCTCTCCAAGGGAGAGACCGACGCTCAAGACCAAGGTCACTTACTATGAAATCCTCCAAGAGGATGGCGAGTACAAACTTCTTGTGGAGCTCACAATACGGCTGAGCACTCACAAGCACGCCTAGCCGTCTAGGAGCACTTAACTCCAAGAGTAACAAACTTCAATTACCGGCTTGACAAGGACCTAGTGCTCAAGGGATTTGAATGGCAGCTCACTAAGCACAAATCTCTCCTCTTGCAACACTCTCACTTGAATCCCTAATGGAAATCACTCAAAGATGGAAGGAGGGTTGTGAGATGGCTCTTTCAAGGTGTTTCAAACTGTGCAGCACGAAAATGGGCAAGAGTATCTTCTGTTGAGGATATGGGGGGGGGGGGGGGGGGGTATTTATACCTCCACTCCAAAAACTAGCCGTTGGAACAAGAGGTGCCCGGAAACTCCGGGCATATGTCCGGATACTCCGGAAACCGGGTATATGTCCGGATACTCCGGACTTTATGTCCGGATATTCCGGACCCGGAGTCTCTGGACTCACCAGGGACACTCTCAAAAATATCATTTTGAAGTGATTTTTGTGGCTCACAAGTATTTGTATGGGTTCTCTTGAGCACTAGTTCTAAGTCAAAATCTGCAGATCAAAATCCCTCTTGATAGTACGGGGTTCCTATACTCAAAAAATAAAACAAAAGTCTACTCTTCGACTAAATTTCAACCATTGTTTTTCATTTGCTTTTGAGGGGTTGTACTTCATCATATGTTTTGCTTGTTCAACTTTAGCACCTGCACACATGCTAGATAACAAGATTAAACGTATATGTGTTTTGTCATCTAAACACCAAAACCCACTTATGTGCCTAGATATCTTTCAAGTGGGATATTGAAATAATACCAAAAAGAGTATACATAATTAAATGGTTGTAAAACTAATAGTGATTATAATTTTCAGTGCGCAACATATATATAACTTACAGTAATTTAAACTGCAGCGTGAAAATAATTGAGTAATTCTTAATTTGGCAAAACAGTTTTTGCAGTACATAATCAAGCCCCATACGTATGCATTTTGTCTATTAGACAATACCTATTCAGAGCATTTCTGCTGGAAATTGGCTAAGTATTAGAAATTTGATACTTTGTGGCAAGCGTCATTTAGCTTTTAGCAAGAGCTTGACCCTGTATTTTTTCCAACACCTCTCTTGTCCTCGCTCTTTCCGTAGTTTCTTTCATTAAAAACTAAAATACGCTTTTAATTCTTTTGCACACATCAAAAGATATGCTATAAAGTTTTTTATATGTACACAGTATTGTATTGATTTTACTATGCCACATATGTTTTTAGTTTTTGTGATGACGTGCTATATCACTACGCCACAAAAAGCATTTCTAGGACGGTCAATATGCATTTCTAGGACCGGTTGCTGCACGGGCTGTGTAATCGGTTGTAGAAATGCTCATTTCTAGACCCTGCTGCTGTGTAATCGTTCAACATGCATTTTTAGGGCCAGTTCTCGTAATCTTACTGGCCCTGTGAGCCGTTTTCTAGGCCCGGCTGACTTAATCTGGCCGGTCCTGCAAATGTGTTTCGAGGATGAGTCCGTTAGTTGGGGTCCTCTTCACTATTTTCAGGGCTGGTGCCAAAGGTTAACCGGTCCTGGAAAAATTAACTTTGTTTTCTTACAAATAGTTTCCGGCGTAGCGTATATCGCTTTTTCCCAGTCGACTTCGTGAAATTCTTTGTACTACCTTTTTATCGCTATTAGTGTATACATAGGAAACAAAGTTAGAAATTGGTACATGTAAAACTTGCATAATTTGATCTACTCAGGGTCCAGGCTACGCCGCGCGGACACTGTGTCATGCCGGCGCAATCTTCTCGCTTGCTGCTGCTGTCCAACCAATCGCCATCGACTAACAGCAGCTAATGATTGGTCGAGCAGCTGTATGAACCCACGAAGTCCACGGAGGCGCCGGCTGCCGGATCGTCATCTCCGGGCAAAATCTCATCGTGACGACGATCTCCGGGCAAAGTCCACAGTGGCACACATGCTAGCTCGAGCGTTGCAGTCGCGGGTGGGTGCACGACTGATCCTGCGCGCGACCCACGTAGTAATCTTTGCTTACGTGTCCCTCGAAGATAGCACATGTCCGTCCCGTACAACACGCACGCATAAATGTGGCTCACCGTCCACGGGGCCGGCACTAAATGCACCGGTATTAATTCTGGGCTTGTGGCAGATGTGTCGAGGCTCACGTGCACTTAGATATTTTGTGCATGTTTTCTTTTTAGTTTGCTAACCAAAGTACATGCATATGCTGACATATAAGCACGCGCATTCACTTGCACCGCAGGCCCTAGAGCCCACTGTGTCCAACCACTATAGGGCCGATTTTCACCGCCGGTCACGGATCAGCAAGCACTAACTAGGTTAGACTTCCTAGTGGGTTAGACTTCTCGGATCAGCAAGCACTTAGTGAGAAAAATAAGGTCAATTCCTTCCAAAATGATAATCCTCGTAGGATGGATCTCGTGGGTACTTGAGGAAAATATCGGAATGGAAGCAACAACAGGAGCAGCTAATCCAGAGTGGTGTTACGCTACAAATAGATGGGTGGGATACTTGCTCTATGAGATATCTTCTTGGGAGGGGGCTTCCTACAATTCTGATGGTTCTCTAAAGGTCTGTTTGGCATTGCTCCAACTCTGCCCGGAGCAGCTCCACTCCAAACCTCCAACTAGAGCTAGCTCTGGGTGGAGTTGGAGCTGGCTGGATGGGGTATTTGGTATGGAGGGTGCCCCATCTCCAGAAAAGAGGGTTGTGAGGGTGGATTGTCCTTTTTTTCCCTTGGTTTGATTGACTGTACCAATAATGAGAGAAATTCTCAATAACTACAACGACTTTTACCATACATACAAAATAAAATGTTCATGAAAAAAATAAAAATACAAATTTATTGGTAGGATCCAAACAGTGAGGCAGTCAGGCAGCTGCATATTGCCCCAATCGCAGCGCGGTTCTTGTAGTCCTGTACTCTTGTACGACCGAGAGTGAAAGAGAGAGCGCCATGGCCAAGGCTCACATCCTCGTGCTGCAGCTGCCGGCGCAGGGCCACGTCACCCTGCTCATGGAGCTCTCCCACCGCTTGGTTGACCACGGTTTCGAGGTCACGTTCGTCAACACCGAAGCGCATCACGCGCGGGTCATCGGCGTGCTGCAGGCAGCGGGCGGCACGGCGGCGCTGGTCGGCATCCACCTGGCGTCCATCTCGGATGAGGTGGGAGACGATTTTAGATTAGACGGTGCAAACCCCTTATTAGTTATTCTGGGATCTCTCAATTTACTCGATTTTAGATAGGATCTCTCAATTTGAATTCGGACACGGAATGCATCCCTACCATTACTAATGGCGGCACACTTGCGGCAGGTTGGCCAGAGCGTGATGAGACGTTCCAGCTTGCCCCTGGGGTTCTGCCGCTCCACACGTCGCAGGTGCTGTGGGTCAACGCCCGCTCGGCCAAGGGGCAGCCGGTCATCTTCGAGCTGTTCAGCCAGACCGACAGGCTCACCGCCCTCGCCGAGATGGTGGTGTGCAACTGGGGGAGGCGCCGCCGGATGGGGAGGACAACTGGGGGAGGCGCCGCCAGAGGGAAAGGCGAGGGGGAGGAGGCCCACTCCCGGCGGCGGGGTGGCGCGACCCTGCATGTGATGGCGGAGGGAGGCCTCGGGAGTGAGGTGGAGGGGGTCGGGGGAAAAGAAAAACGAAATGGTACGTGTGTAATCAGTCGTAGAGGTGGGTAATTTCATCCGACCTCCACGTTTAGGTTCATATTTGATGGTTCTGGAGCTGTAGAAGAGGTGCTCCAAAACTCCAAATCTATTTGAACTATAGCTCCCGAGTTTTGGAGCTCCATGGTGTCTTGAAGTTGGGGTGTTTGGCTACAAACTTGTTGGTTCTGGAGCTGCAAAAGAGGTGGTTCAAAATTCCAAGTTTATTTGAACTACAGCTCCAGAGTTTTGGAACTCCATGGAGTTTTGGAGTTAGGGTGTTCGGCTACAAAATTATTTGGAATTGATGGAGTTCAGCTCCAGAGCCATGCCAAATAGGCCCTAAGTTACCGTACTCCTTCAGTCGAGGACCTAGCGTATAGAATTAAGTCAGCCCATGAGGAAGTTGAACAAGGTAATTTTTATTCCAGACAGGGAGAATGACGAGCTGACCCAGGCCTTGCGAAAAAAGAGCACCCGGGTCGTACACGAGGGACCAGATTGGTTCGAGGGACCAGATTGGTTCAGTGGGGTGTTTCTTTTGAAGCTGATAAAGACACATATAGAAGCTGGTCGAGGAAAAAAGCTGAATGAGAGTCATTGTGGCATAACCTCCTTCAGGATATGCGTCAGGAAGTAACTCAAAAGAGCGACATGTTACGAGCGGAGTTTGAGAAAAAATTGAGCGGACTTCCTATTGCATCAGATCAAGTTGTCCATGCATTCATGAGTCCGACGGGGATTCGTAGTAGCCGTGGAAGCACTGTGCTTCCCGAAGAAGAACAAGTTGGCACTTATCCTTGGATGAAATCTTGAACCCAACACCTTGCAAGCTATGTCCAGGATGAGATCTTTAAGAACAAGGTGGCAATAGGTCAAGCTTGGCCTAGGAATGATGTCATAATGCATGGTCGTCCATTACCTTTAGGCTACGCCAAGGTCACCATTGATACAATAGTTAGGAGGAATGGTACCGTCATACCGTTGAGTTGTATATACCAGGACAGGATGGTAAGAAGATACTTGGAGAGAACATCGGCTGCATTGTGGCGTGGCGCAAGCGCTACATATCATTTGATTTAGAGTCTGATTCCGATGATGATGATGATGCAGATGGAAGAGAGGATCCAAATCTGCTGCCTCAATGGGAACCAAGTCTTCAAAGGGACACAAGTCTGCTGCCTCAAAGCGACACAAGCCTGCTGCCTCAAAGGGGACATAAGTCCGCTGCCTCAAAGCAACCAAAGTTCGTCGCCACCACCAAAGACTCAAAAGATTAATTCATCTAAGAGAATTGGATCATCTTAGAAGGAAGCTTCCAAAGTACCTGCAAAGAAAAAATTGGGTGGTAGCAAAGCATCGCACATGAAAGAAAAAGAACAGCCAGTCAACAAAGTTGCAGTAGAGAATTTTCTGAAGATGGCTTTGGTTCCACAGATAGGGAATCCGGAAGGTCTGCCGTTAGATTTTGAATGAACGGCCTCGAAATGGTCTGTGCAACAAGCGGGCAATGTAAAATATCATGCTGATGTTGAATATAGGGCAAGGGCCAATTTTGAGAAGAGAACAACTTAACAGAGAAAGATCTTAAAAAATTGAGGGTCCTGGTATTGTACTGCCACCATTGGTATGGCCTTTTAGGTTGGGGTATAACCTTGTGCATCCAGAAAAAGTGCCACTTTTATCAATGAGGTTATGACAATTACATCAGTGGTACAAAAGTTAGGATAGTGAGATTTTCGAGCAAGATACGAGCAGGAACATTTTCACAAGGGATCATGCATATTGTGGGTCAAATTCGAGTATCTTTATGAGTTCTACCAGCAGTATGCCCTTGATGCACACATCCTTGCCTTGTGGTGTCTGTAAGTGTAGTTAGTGAAATCCAACTTTCGTTTTAATGGTTATGTTTAGCATGTCTAACTTTCTTCTTTTGTAGGATGGAGGCACATCAATGCAAGGAAAAACGAATTAATGATATAGGCTTTTTGATCCTACTTCTATAAATGAAACTATAGTTCCATTCAGGAGCAACGTCGACGCTGTGTGTGATGCCTTACTTGATATGCAAGATAAGAAATTGATTTTTCTGCCCTACAATCATCAGTACATGTATCCCAACTCCTATATATATATTTCCGTTTGACAATCATAAGGATAATCTTCATGTTGGACGCTCTAAATGCTGAAACCATCATATTCTTATTACGATCAACCAAGACAAGAGCAAGATCCACATTTAGTATTCCAAAAGACTGAGTCAAGATTTAATCGAGCTTTGCATCGACATGTTAAACAAGTAAATAAAGACAATCAACATTTCATTATTATAACTTTGCTAGATACACACATCTTATTATATTCATTGTTCTTATTGAATATAGGGCCTTTGCGAAGTACCTAAACAAGAAAAGTATATAGACCTTTCTGGAAGGATTTCATTGTACGTGATGCCAAATATATCCTAAGGCAGCCTTCGGGCAGTGATTACTGTGAGTTCTATGTGATGCATTTTATGCACGTCCACACCGGAGATGATATTCTGCCGGTCAAGATCAGGTTAGTTATGTTTAGTATTTTAATACATTTTTTGATTCTCATTCTTTGTTGCAGCGTTTAGGATAACTTGATTATCTCTAATCTGAAAAGATATTCAGTATATTTATACATTATTTCTGTTCTCAATCTTTGTTGCAGCGTCTAGCACTTCAAACTTCAGAGTTGCTACTAAGTGATCTCATTGCACTTCAAGACGAGCTTGCTAGCTTTATTGTGGACCACGTAGTGAATCCGGGTGCAGAGTTCTGCCTTATTTAGCTTGAAGTATTTTGTTTTAAATTTGTGCATCATATTATGTATGACTCATGGCATGGACTGTTTGATGTAAGAACTTGTGGTTTATAATTGGTGTATGAACATGTGACACTTTGTGAGAGTGAATTAAATTTACTTTGTGTTTACTATGTGAGATTTGATGTATTTATTATGAGAATAATTTGCAGAAATTCTGTACCCATGTGAATTTATGAAGTTATTGAAATACGGTTTAATTTTGATAATGGTGCTGAAATAAGCAGCAGGAAAGGATTATCATTGCCGGCCTGTGTTACGGACCGGCGATGGTAACCCTATTTTCACTGCTGGCCCTGAACACTAGCCGGCAGTGATAACCATATTTTTACCGTTGGCTTGTAACATGAATCGGCGGTGATAACCCTATTTTCACCGCCGACCCCTGTTACAGACCAGCGATGATAACCTATTTTCACTGCCGATTCATAAACCGACAGTGAAAATGGGTATTTCGCCGCCGATATTTCACAACGGGCACCTAAATCGGCGGTGAAAATAGGTTTAGGGTCGGCGGTGAAAATGAATCTGTAGTAGTGCTTGTTCGAAAGACTAAGTCGCACTACTATAGAAAACGTTTTCAACAATTGTAAAACGGCATTTATAGGACAGGGTTGACTGTCTGCCACTATTTTTAGCAGCTAAAACTAACTATTTGCGGAGATGATGGTTCTTCCATCGTCTATGCAAATGCATTTCCACGTGTGGGTCACGCCATTGCCTGGCCCGCCACCGCCGTCCCTTTGCAGCTGCCCTCCACACGCCGCTGCCCACCCGTACGGTTGGCCCTCCAATTGAATCGAAACAGAAATCATCAAGTCATGGACTGAAGGTGTCCACCTTCGCGGGCGGAGATCCCGGCAGTGGATGGTGCATGGACAAGTGACAGTGCACGGGTACGGAGAGCGATGATGCTGGTGCGGGCGAACTACGGTCCGTATAGGGAGGAGGGTGGTTCTAGAAATTTTGGCAGTGTTTTCCCACGCTGGGGGTTTTCAACATTTTATAGAAAAAATTGTAGGAACTAGTGACGTTTTTCGAAAATTTCACCCTCCCCTACAAAAGTTCCTAGGGGCGTGTGAGGAATTTCCCTGCCCATACAAATATTGTCTTATTTTTCTATTATGAACTATAAAATGTTTATTTAAACCATATAAAATAGCAAATAAGATAAAAAGTTAGTGAAACTACTACATGATAACTTTTATGTAGTATATTATGTGTAAAATATGTTTGGTCTATATTAATAGAAATATGGTTCTAGTGTGTGTAAACTTTAAGTGTTTCTTAAGTTATACGAAACAATGTGTGAGACGTAGCTATATTTATGAACAATATATAATCTAATATTGGTGGAATATTTTAAACTTTTCATGATAAGGTTGGACACTTACAAAAGGAATCCATGCCGGTTTATATAATTGTCAGACCATGTTTAGGTATTTTTGCAATAAAGATATAATTTTGAGTTTGAATGAAACATAACAAATAATTGAACCTTTCATTTATTTTTAGCCTACGAGCTCACCGAGACATATGTCCTTAAATATATTTTTCTTATATATTTTTATTTTGATTTGATATACTTGTGGTTCAAATTGGAATTACTTTCTCTAATAACACAAAGACTCATTTACACAATAGAAAATAATAAATTAGTTCAAAAATTATTGAAACATCTATACGACAACATTTATATAGTATATTATGTGTACAAAAATATGTTTGATATATATAAGCAAAAGTATGTGGTATTGTAATAAGAACAATAGAAATTAATAAATCATGTTTTCTAGGGATGGTACATGGTCCGAGCTGCCCCTCAAAATCATAGTATTTCCAAGGGTGGTTGGTTCGCCCATAGAAACCTATTTTTAGAAACGGATCGATTGCCAATGAATATTTGGTGCGGGGAACTTCTCAACCACCTTAAAAAATAAGACACTTCCACGAATCATTTCTATAGTAGTGTCGGGCCATCTCGAGATTCAATAATTCACCACATGCGTGTTGTTGTCACGTATACGCATGCACACTCACTCCTATAAATACACGCTCGCAACTATATCCCTATAAACACCACCGAAAGAATAAGCCATCACATATCGACATTGACGAAGTAACCGCAGGCGGCTTGATGTTAACGGGGATGCGCCTACCACTAAAATAATAAAATAATAATGCCGGTTAAATTCTGAAATGAATCCAAAAGATACGAGCATTCATGTCAAGTCGAGAATGACATCTGACCTACGCTTCGCTGGTGTGATAATGTCATTTCCAATTGTGATGCCCGTCGTGTTTTCTTTTCTTCCCATATTTGACATTTTATTCATTCGGTTTTCACCTTCATTCCCAACACGGCAACAGTTGATCCCTTTCCTCTATCTCCCATAAAATTGGGTTTCTCCAACGAGTTCAGGTTGGAGATTTCATGGAGTTAGTGTTAGGGACCGAGAGATTTTTAGGCTTACAGACTACTGAGGGGGAAGGTGGGGCCGGTGGTGTGGAGCAGATTTGTGGTCGGGGTGGCAAGGCTATCACCGCCCATAATGGTGCAGGATGCCTAATGAAACGGACTAGGTAGGAGCTACTTGCTCTGATGGATTTAGTAAAAAAAAAACGTTTTGCTTTATGAGCAATTGCAGCAGTGGGGAAAAACATCAGATCAAGAAGTGTGGAACCATTAGAGACAGGAGGACTACCCGCAAAAAAAAAGAGAGAGACAGGAGTAGGACAACAAGCCACGGGGGCGATGGAGTTGAGGTAGTTTGCAGTGGCTTTGAGTTCTCAGGACGAGAAATATGACCACAAGATGAAGACAATGGACCACTGTTCGATTGGTATATAATTGCTGAGAATTCGAGTGCTAAGGACAAAATGCCCAACTATGACCGAGACAGCCTTTGTTTTATCATAGGACAAACTTTTTGCGTGTCCATTGGTAAAATTTCCAATAGTAGATTTGCCACCGCTATTACCCAGATTCCTTCAATGCCATTGAGTAAAATTATTATCCCTGCAGTGCCATTTTTAGTGGCAACGAAGGGAGCGACTAACGATTTAACTTAGTGGCATTCGATACATATGATCCCTCTGTTCTACAACATCTGTCCGTATCACACCATGTACGTACAAATTAATGATGTTCTAGTTTCAAGAAAAAAAATCAATACAAAATGATCATCCATGTATAACCCTTTAAATATCATAGAAGAACATTTGCTCTTATATTGGAGTATTTAATTTGGGTAGAATTGAAAATATTGCAATGGCAAATATTAGTGTACAATGTTTTCTCCCAAGACTAGACAAATATCACAACACACAGGGAGATAAACAATTTTGGTCGTGCTTGATCTACCCAAACCGGGCCCCAAATTCCATCATGTCACTGTCAGCTTCTGTTTGTAACTAGTAATAGGAACGCGTCTTATCCAGCAAGACTTTTATTAGGAAATATTTGACGATCAAGTAAAAGCTAGGTAGAGTACAATTGACTAGGACTGGACGGAGAAAGTGCTCGATCCAATGACTTGTACCGCTCTGTATACATGGATCAGCAAAGCCACGGACCGACGGTCGATCGTCCGCCGTTATTCATGCCGACCATTCCTTGTTCCCACGATCAAGAGGAACAACAACTGTGGATTTCAAACCTGAACGTTTGCTACTTATGCACAGTGCTGCGTATGCGATTGTGCGTATCAGTGGCTTCACATCAGTCAGCTGTCGACAAAGGCCGTGAAAGCGACTGGATGGGGTTCAAAGTGGTGGGCCCTACGTTTGTTTCATTTTCTTTCAAGAGTATAAGTGGGTATTGAAATGGATGTGGAACGGCACCAAGTTGGGATTGATTTTGAAGTTTGGCTAAATTTATCCTTATACTAAAATATTTTTTTGATGGGTATACCAAAATATTATTAGAAATATTCTCTTGTCACCAATAAAGTCTATGTTTACAATTAGGGATGCAAGTGGGCTGACACGTGGGGCCTAGTTTACGGTTCGGACCACTTGCATCCCTAACTGTAATTGATAATTATGATGAAGGAAAGGTTATGCGAGTAAGGATTACTAAAATGACAACATTTTATTGGTATTACTAGATTCATTATGAAAATATATTCATAATATATAACTATTTATTTTATAATAATGTATTCTTATAGATATTGCTAAAGTCTCATGTTGTACATCATGTTGATGTCATATTGACTTGTATTTAGGATCGGATGAAGTATTTAATAAGATTATCCTCACACGCTATCGTTAGAGGTAAAACGTCTTGAAATCCCCATAAACTTCCTAGATTGTATAGTGATAGCTTGTTTGGGTGCAGTCCTGCAGTCATGACACTTGTGGGAGCTGGAAAACGAACCATGGATGTGTTTTTAAACACGAGAATTATTCTTGCACTGCTAGACGCAATCATTAGTACCGGGTGATGTTTTGGTCCGGTACTAAAATGGCTCCTGAACCTTTCAAATTTGGATCCTGTACTAAAATATCTTCATGACAACTTTAGTATCGGACCAAAAGTTAACCGGTACTAATGTGAGCAACGAATGCCTATTTTTCTCGCTTTGTTGTGAACCTTAGAAAACTACTCGCTCCATCTCAAAATAAGTGTAGTTTTAGGAGTTGGACACGAGAATTAAGGAGGGGTAAAAAAGTAGAGAGTCCACCTGAAATGAGGAGGGGTAGGGGAGGAGAGAGATAGAGATAGAGTTGTATTGAAAAGCGAGAACTACACTTATTTTGGGATAAATTTTGAATCCTCAGACCACTTATTTTGGAACAGTGGGAGTAAATCCTAAGGAATTGAATCCCATTCCCCTTATCCAAACGTACCAAAGGTACACCATCTATTTGTTAGTGTGCTGGCATTTTCAAAAAGGCCAAAGGGACCCATTATAAAGTGAAATAGATCGATCAGATGGTGGTGTTATGCTGATGTCATGAGTAAAAGTAGTGGCACTGCTCAACACACATGAGAAATGGATGTACTCGATTTGCACGCGCGCAAAAACGTACGTGCTCATATTAATCAATGGACTCACGGACTTATCCATATGCTAATAATTTTTTACTGAAAATAGCACGAACTGGCATGGCCAATCTAAACTATAGTAATAGTATCCATTAAAGTGATCGAGTACGTAAGAAACGTTGGATGCCAGTCGAATGAACGAAAAGCTGCCCTCCACGAAATGACAGTTACTAGATAACAGAACTTTAGACCTACTATTAGCTCCAGTCAAGAAAACTCAGCCAAGGAAAAACAAGCTGTATATAGCTTGTGCCATATTTAAATGTTTTTTTGGACAATGGATCAAGTTCCGGCTTCAACCTCTTCATGTAAAGAGGCATCAGTAAAAATATATTACAAAGATGTAGCCCCAGCTATCTCAACCAACTCCATGTGTGTATCACAAGACAGAATATAAAAGCAACTTCCTAATTATTGACCATAATTAAATGACTGGTAAGAAGACATTTAATAATTCACGGTACAATCGAGCACATACTTATATGTATCTAAGTTAACAAAATGATAAATGCAAATGGATTTGTTCTTAATCAACGTTATACTACATCTAATTAGTTTAAACAATGCGGCAAATGAACGTTTACTCTACTCATTATACAAGAAGAGAAAAATACAAGTATGACTTCTCTTACATGGATGTAAATATCCCTTGACACTCTGTCGACGTCTTCACAATGAAGCAAGCATATTGCATACCCCATGAGCCGCAATGTGCTACTAGAAATTTAGCCTTTTGCAATGGTGAAAAATGATTGAAATAGGGTCTAAATCGTTGCAATATCTACCAATTACCACAATATCACATTCGTTGGCAGGCGTGGCAAGTACTTGTGTGGTTAAAGATTGGGCTACAGTTCTTTATTTCGTTGCAATAGCTATGCTAATTGCCGCGTTGTCAGGCTCGGGGCTACGGGACTGCGCACATGTCTAGAATATTCTAGAATAAGGGATGGGGCATGTCCCATACCTTGTACCTGTTGTACGCTACTCGGCCATGAGTAGAACTAGTCGGAATAGAAGGAAACTACCCGAGTAGTACTCGGGTAGGACTCCTAAGCTCGTATCTGGTTAGGATACGTGTAACCCTGTCCCCGCAGACTATATAAGGGCGGCAGGGACCCATCCAAATCAATCATCTAAGGCAATACAAACCACCACACATGACGTAGGGTATTACGCTCTCGGTGGCCCAAACCTGTCTAAAGTTTCGTATTCCTTACACCTTCGAGTTCTAGATCCCGACGACACCCCACCTACAACCTACCACCTCGGGGTACCCCTAGGTGGGCTTAGCAGTAAAACACCGACAGCTGGCGCGCCAGGTAGGTGGGAATGCCCGATGCACCCAAAGTTCAAGCACACCCTTTTCAAGTGCATCAGCCTCCACAAGTCCTTGAACAAGCCTCTTCCCAACCAAGATGGAAAGAAGAAGGACAAGGAGGACGACGAGGGGGAAAAGTCAGAGGCACAGGGTTATCAACACCCTGCGAACATCGTCAACATCATCTTCAACGGTGACTCCGGCTTCTCCACCAAGTGAGAGCAGAAGCTCACCCTGCGCGAGATCATGGCGTTCGAGCCGGCCATACAGCAACTCCTGAGACGCAGCAAGGTCCCGATCTCTTTCTCTAGAGAGGATTAGTGGACCAGCTTCTCTGAGCTAGGCAAATTCCCGCTCGTGCTGGATCCTCTAGTTGCAGGCTCCCAACTCACACGAGTGCTCATTGACGGCAGGAGTGGCCTCAACCTGCTCTTCGCGAGTACTTTGAAGAAGATGGGGCTGGACATCACCAACATGCTCACCCCTAGCAAGGCGTTGTTCTACGGCATTGTCCCAGGGAACTCAACCACACTAATCGGCTCGGTGACACTACCGATCACCTTTGGGACCAACAAAAACTACCGCACCGAGTACGTCAAGTTCAAGGTGGCGAACTTTGAGTCATTCTATCACGCCATCCTTGGAAGACATGCTCTTGCCAAATTAGGGCCGTGCCCTACTACTTCTACTTGCTCATCAAGATGTCGGGCAAGACAAGGGTACTCCTTTCCGCGGCGACCTGAAGAGGTCGTATGAGTGCGACCAAGAGGCAATCGAGTATGCCTCGACTACCCATGTGCCACATGTTTCCACCGAAGTCTTCGCGGCCGCACAACAGCTCCCTTAGTCTGAGATGGTAATTCCGTCTAAGAAGTCAAGCCAATCCTTGGTGAAACTCATCAGCGACATCGGCATGAAGGCCATCCACCTGTAGGAGGGTGATCCGTCCAAGACAGCCCTGATCGGCACAGGGCTAGGTGACAAATAGGAAGGCACGCTCGTCAGCTTCCTTTGGGCCAATCGAGACATATTCGCGTGGAAACCAGCGCATATGTCAGGGTGCCCAAGGAGTTGATCGAGCACTCCCTAAACGTCGACCCCAAAGCCACCCCGAAGAAGCAGTGACTACGCAGATTCGCTCAAGACAAGAGGTAGGCTATCAAGAAGGAGTTAGCAAAACTACTCGCGGCTGGCTTCATCAAAGAAGTGTACCACCTAGAGTGGCTAGCTAACCTTGTACTTGTTTTGAAAAGGAATAATAATGAATAGAAGATGTGTGTGGATTATACTGATCTCAACAAGCATTGCCCGAACAAGCACTAGTTGATTTCATGGCAGAGTTGCGGGAAAATCAAGTTCCAGCTCCAGCCAGCGTGCCTGAGCATTGGGTCATGTACTTCGATGGATGACTCAAGCTCAAAGGCAGCGGCGGATGAGTCTTATTCATATTACCCAAAGGGAAGAAACTCAAGTATGTGCTTCAAATTCTCTTTGCGGTATCCAACAACGAAGCTGAGTATTAGGCACTATTGCACGTGCTACGCCTAGCAATCTCTCTTGGCATCAAGCAACTACTTGTCTACGGCGACTCCTTGCTGGTTGTCCAACAAGTCAATAAGGAGCGGGACACCAACAAGGACACCATGGATACGTATGTCATGGAGATACATAAACTGGAGAACAAGTTCTCGGGCCTGGAGATCCTTCACGTGATCCGAGACAATAACGTAGGGGCAGATGTACTTTCGAAGCTGGGTTCTGATCGAGCAGACATCCCTCTGGGAGTATTCGTCCACGAGCTACACCACCCATCCATCAAGAAACCAAATCCAATGATCATCGATCAGGCTTCACAAGAAGCTAGTCAAGAGGTCATGATGATCGAAGTTGATTGGCGGGTATCATTCATCGCCTTCATCAAAGATCAGAAACTAACCCCTGGCTTCGATGAAAAGAGCGCTGAAGCTTCACGCGTCATCAGGCAGAGCAAAGGGTACGTCCTGGTCGGCGACAAACTATACAAGCGTTATCAAGAACAGGCGTTTTCCTGAAGTGCGTCCCCACTAAGGAGGGCAAAGTTATACTACAAGAAATTCATGAAGGAACCTGTGGCAACCATGCAGCATCAAGGACACTAGTTGGGAAAGCATTCAGATCAGGGTTCTACTAGCCAACAGCTTTGGCAGACGCCAAAGATCTCGTCCGCCGGTGTACCAACTGCTAGTTCTTCGGCAAGCAAGCTCCCGTCCCGGCGCACCTTATTACCATACCACCTTTCTGGCCATTCGCATGCTGGGGCCTGGACATGATTGGGCCCTTGACAACAGCGCCACGAGGCTTTACTCATGTGTTGGTGGCCATCGACAAGTTCACGAAGTGGATCGAGTACAAGGCAATTACAAAGTTGTCATCAGAGAGAGTAGTCGACTTCATCTGCGACATCATCCATTGGTCCGGCTTCCCCAACACTATCATCACAGATCTGGGATACAACTTCCACTCACATAAGTTTTGGGAATTCTATGAGAGATGCGCCATTGAGGTCAAGTATGTTTCGATGGCTCACCTGCGGGCCAATGGCCAGGTTGAGCGTGCCAACGGCTTGATCCTAGATGGGTTGAAGAAAAGATTCTATGACGTGAACAGCAAAAAGGGTGGCAAGTGGATTTATGAATTACCACTAGTCATCTGGGGGCTGCGCACTCAACCAAGCAAAGCCACAAGACAATCACTTTTGTTTCTCGTCTACGGGTCAGAAGTCATTCTCCCTGCTGATATCATGTGGCAATCTCCAAGATTGGAGATGTACGAAGAAGGCGATGCTCACGAGGCAAGACGACTGGAGCTAGATTCAGCAGAAGAAGTCAGATACTATGCCTTAGTGCAGTCATCTCACTACCTTCAAGGCATTCAACGCTACCACGACCTCAATGCCCAGCAGAGATACTTCAGTATTGATGATATGGTCCTCCATCGCATCCAGGACGAGACTGGCTACACAAGCTCAACTCGCGATGGGAAGGTCCCTTCATCGTCTCGAAGGATACAAGACCAGGGTCGTATCGACTACAAGACTCTAACGGATAGGGGGTTCCAAACCCCTGGAACATCGAGCATCTACGCCGTTTCCACCCCTAGAAAATTTGTACTCAAAGTTGTCAGCTACAGTGCAGAATTTCTTCATTAATAAGGAGTTGATTTGGTTCCCAAATGACTACTTTTATCTACAAGCTTACTGTAGAATTTGGGTGCTCTAGCCATGAGTACTAACAATGTGCTAACTACGCCAAGTCACTGGTAACGCATGGGGGCTACCGCCATGAGCCACTTCCGTACGACCTCTCTCCACAGGCTGCTAAGGCCAAAGCCGCAAAGATTACTTCTACACGTCCTAACTACCTCGAGTACTAGCTTACATGGTTACCAATTGCGCTAAGTCACTACGAGAACGTCGAAGAGGTCCTCACGCCTATACAATTCAAGCAATCCAGAGTATCCCGATGCGAGTAAACCCTGATTCGCTTAAGTCCCTGCGCGGGGCCAACTACCGAACGCCAAGTTACTGCCTACCTCCAGGTCATTGCACTCTAAGTAGCTTAACGCACGCATATCGAGTCTTCTAAAAACTCCTACGATTTGACAAGTACCATAAGAGTACTCTTTACATATCAACAGGCATAACACACAATATATTACAAGATAGGGTCATTGTTTTTGCCACGCAGGCATTCAGAACAAGTCCTTACTAAAGTCTTCCATCAACTGGTGAGCCAAGGGTTCAATTTCTTGACGATACTCATCGAATGGTTCCTCCGTGCAACCAGCAGCAACACTGTCGACAAGCAATCTCATATTCATTGTTGGGATATATGACTTGAAAAGCACCAAGACATGCGCCAGGGCGACTTTGGCTGTCCCAACCGCTTAACCAGTAATACTTTGTGGAGCATCACACAAACGCTCTAGCAAGGTACGCTCGCTCACGGTGGGATCCACCACGTCAACCAAAGCTCGCGCAGTGGTCTCAAGCTTGTCGAGTTTTTTCTACTTGTGCTCCTTGTCCTTGTTCAACGACTTGATCTAATGCATATTGGCCACTAGTTGCTTGTCCACATCTTGAAGCTGCTTGGTCACGGTCTTATACTCTTCAGCGAGATCTGCATAAGTCATTTGAAAGCTTTGAAAGGCTTGTTGAAGGCGCTCCTTTTCGTCTGAAAGGCGATGTATATTACACTTCCAGTCAGTAAGGGCTTTGTCTACTCTACTAAGTTCTTTAGAAAGTAAAAGGGCAAAGTACTCAGCTAGACTACAAAATATGACTATTCTACACAAGGCCACAACTCAGAGATGGGCAGGATTCACTTATTTTTTTCGGGGCAGCCAATTCTTTGGCCTTGTTCAGTGAAGCATCATACTTTTGTTGAATGTCCATGATCAGGTTTCGATGCGAAGATATGACGCCATCGAGTCACTGCTGGAGCTGGGAGTTCTTTTGCTTCTCTTTAGTGAGTTGCTTCTCATGGAGCTCAGCACGATGAAGTCCATCGCCGACGGCCCTCAACATCTGCGGTTTCTCCTTGGAGCGCTAGACAACATCCTACTCAACAGACGACACAATATCAGCATACAACTATCAATAACATCTATACTACAGACAATACGACTACTTACTTTGGTGTACTCAAAGAAGCGACGTCCATTATATAGGACACCTTGTCCAGATGCAGCAGAGTATCTAAAAGCAACTACAAAGTTGGATCAGGAACCTCATTGATCAAAAATTCATCATAACTACCTTCAGAAGTTGAGGCGGCCGCAGCAGGGCTTTCTGATGTGTTCTGTTGTAGCTGCTCGGCCTCCTCCTCATTCTCCAGGTTCTCTGTCGGCCTGGGATTTGTGCCACTTGCCACCGCCTTCCTCTGGACGCCTCTGATTCCCTCTAGTGTTGGTGGCAGTTGGCATCTCAGGTGTTTGCCCAAGTCTTGCATGCAAGTGGGCTCTCGAATCCATGTGTGAAGCCTTTCGGGTCGTTGGATGAAACCGCCTTCAAGTGCATAGCTCAGGATCAAGGTAAGTGTGTTTCCTTGCCCCTGGATCAGTGACGTGGCAATTTGAGGGAGTGCCAGGCTGGCCGGCCTAGGGGAGGCCGGTTGGCCTGGGGTTTTTCCCATTTTGCCTCAATTTTGGTACACTTGTTCCTGCATTCACAACTCATCCAAAACTTGTGGAACATGATTAGCTTAAATAAAATATGTATGGAACATGGTGCAAAGCTCTATTTATTCCTGAGAAGTTGACGGACAAAGTGTGATTTAATGGCCGTCAAAAGCAGGCTCCTCCAGCACCGTAGCATCTATCTGCTCCGTTAGCTTGGTGGCTGGAGTAGTCGAGGTGGGTTGAGTCTGAGGCAGAGGATCTTGACCCCTTGCTCGCAAGCTCAATGCCAGACTTCTTCGAGCTCTCGCCGGTAGAAGATTTTCTACAGAAAGAAGTCAAGATTAGTTAGGACTACATCTACGGGCCTACGAAAATCACTACTTGGATACTTACCTTGCAAATTTCTTCAAGGGAAGCGCCCTTGGAACGAAAAGTTCCTTGGGCGCGGCCACAATCTTGGGTACCTTCCTTGGCTATCAAGGGCGAATCTTGCCCCGGTGCCAGGCTTCCCTCCCTGGTTTCATCTTCAACCTCTTGCCTCGGGGCTCGGGTTTATCAACGGCAACTTTGCAGATTTCACACAAATCAGTACTCGGGGAGAAAAGAAGATTAATAGGAACACTATCAACTCGACAATATTCTTACCCGTGCTGCTGTTCCATGTTGTCATCATCGTAGTTGTCGGAGGCAAAGATGATAGCCTTTCTCTTCTGAGTGGCGGTGCGCTGATGGCGCGGCAGGCTCAAAATCGCCTCATCCCGAGGGGAGCTCGGCATCTCTTGGGCGGCCGGCTTATCATCTTCTTGGAGGGGTGGGTGCGAGACAAACCGCGCTAGATCAACATTGTGCAGAGTACTAGGCATGATGACTAGTCAATATCACTTACTGCATTCGGCGGATCCTTGGCACGGAACAACTTCGGAACATGCAGCTCCGAGTGCACCTTGTCCAGGATGCGCTGTACCCGCCGCATGATTTCGTCCATCGAGGGCGCATCATTGGCCATCTGGGATGGGTCAGCAGTACCACGGTACTCATATCCGTATGTGACCCTCCTCTAGAGCGGCTGGATGCCGCGCTCGAAGAAGTTGGCGACTGACGCCCTACTGACTCCCTTGGCTTTGAGAGCGCGTATCCTCTTGACCAGCTCGGGGATGTCGACGAGGTCGACCACCGGAAGATCCTCAACCCTAAAAGGTTCATACTTCCGCGAGCGGGGGGAGGGGGGGTGTTCACCTTCTCTATCAACCCTGGCTTGCGGTTCCCTATGTAGAACCACATGGCATGCCACCCTGACAACTACCCAGAGTTGAGTACTCTAGATAGTTGTCCGCAAGATTCTGGCGAAGCTGGAACCCAGATCCGCCGATTAGTTTTGGGGACTTGGCATCTGGCTGTGGCTTCAGCCGGAACAAATAGCAGAAAAGATTGAAATGGGGCTGGATGCCCAGAAATGCTTCACAAAGGTTAACGAAAATGGAGATATGAACAAGGGAGTTCGGAGTCAAATGAAAAGCCTTCAACTTATAGAAGTGAAGGAGGCCACAGAAGAAGTTTGAAGGGGGGAGTGCCAATCCCCGTTCGACAAAATGAGCAAAAATCACAGTCTTGCCGGTGAGTTCATAAGGAGACTCATCCTTACCGGCGGGACGCCATTGCACCATCTCCTTCTCCTGAAGAAGTCCCTCTGCAACTAACCGGAGAAGATCCTTCTCCGAGCACTTGGACGGCCTCGAGGTGTCCTCTCCGCCAGCTTCAGATTTCCCCACCTTGGTGGGCGGGGCCTGATCGCCTTTCTCGTCGTGAGCTTTCCTCTTGTTTTGACCCCTCCCGGCAGTGCTGGCCCTCGGCATCTTCGCTCGAAAATTGACGAGGCGCTTCTCTTGCATACGCTCGGGGGATCGCGAAGCTGTGGCTAATGGCTTGCATGGACGCGGATTGCAGAAGAACGACTATGGATTTGCAAAAGATTGGCGGATCTGAGTAACTGGTGGCAGCGCTAGGTTTCTTTCGAAAGCAGATCTAAACTATGAAGGCAAAAGGCTAGCAAGTGAGTGGGTGAAAACCCTAGGTTTACTGCGCGGTTAAATAACCAGCGGGCGTTACTGTGGAAGGCCAACAATCACTGTACAAAAGCCGAAGAGTTTTTCTCGGGATAAGATTGGATTTGAGTGGTAATTTGTGATTTCTTTGAGAAAGTTATTTGTTTAACCATTTTTTTCGAGATGTCATTCCCAAAAAAGGGGTTTTCAAATTTCTGAATCAATTTACCTACATTAACCATCAATTCAAAGTCAGAACTTATTTTACAATGCATGCCACCATCTTTTGGATCCTTTTTCCAAACCTTGGGTTTTGGATTCAAGGCACGGGGGCGGCAGGACACGTGTCATCAATGGATTATTTTTTGAATTTATTTGGAAGATAAAGACCGGAAGATTCAAGTCTAATTGACCCTCAGCCTGATTCTTCGATTCAACTTAAGGCTCGGAGGCTACTCCATATGGAGTGCGATTTTCATCGCACCCCATATAAAAGAAGACTACTCGGGGCATGAGCACCCCACAGGCTCAAGGCAGTCAAAAAAGTATTCGGAAGACACCTTCAATACGAAGTTTGGAAGAACTCGAAGACGCCTTCAGAAGTACTCGGAAGCCTGCAATACTCGACTACAAAGAGCTCGATGGCTTGTCAGGCTCGCGCTACGGGACTGCGCACATGGCAAGAATATTCTAGAATAAGGGATGGGGCATGTCTCGTACCTTATACCTATTGTACGCTACTCGGCCACGAGTAGGACTAGTCAGAACAAAAGGAAACTACCCGAGTAGTACTCGGATAGGACTCCTAAGCTCGTATCTGGCTAAGATATCTGTAACCTTGTCCCCCCAGACTATATAAGGGCGGGCAAGAACCCTCTCCAAATCAATCATCTAAGGCAATACAAACCACCACAAAGGATGTAGGGTATTACGCTCTCGGCAGCCCGAACCTATCTAAAGTTTCTTATTCCTTACATCTTTGAGTTCCAGATCTCGGCGACACCCCACCTACAACCCAGCATCTTGGGGGTACCCCTCAGTGGGCTTGGCGGTAAAACACCGACACACGTAATCAAGCGTTGCATTAGATAGTAGTTGCATTGACCGATATCATGGCAATAGTATGTTCACATTGCAACAAGTGGTAACAATTACAACAACATGATCGTGGCAATAAAATGGTGGCAATAAATTATTCTTGCAATGGTATATTTTTGTGGCAAAAAATAATTAGAAGTAAAAAACTATAAAAGTTTCCAAAGTTTCTACTAGTTGGCTTTGAACCTTGGACCTAAAGGATCACGAACCTTTACAACTACACTAGAGAAACTTTTGTTGTATATTTTGCTAATAGTCTACTCTTATCATCTCTATTCACCATGAGAATGAATAAAAAATATTGCAATAGTTAGAAAACATGAAAATAATATTCATATATTGCAACACTACTTCACCCGTGGCAATAATAACTTTTTTGTTGCAACAATTTTTCAAAATATTACCACACTAGTTTAGCGTGACAAAACAATCACCTTAATGCATCAACATAAGCTAATATTGCAATAGATGCTAACCTATTGCAATCAAATTTGAACATACGGCAATGCAATATAATTCGTTCCAATACAACATATATATTGCCACCAAATTTTAAATTGTGGCAATATCACCTACTTATTGCAACAATGTATATGTTGTTGCAATATTTTTGGTGGCAAAAGCCTATTTTTCTAATAGTCTGCACGACGGCACGGCACTAACTTAAGGTGCATCATCATGAACGTGAAGCCTCAGGTCTCTTTCTCTGCACTGACCCACTTTCTACTACTCTGCCAAACCACAGCCACACTTGAACAGGCTTCCAAATTCCACCTCATCTTTTTCATGCCACCTCTGACGTGGAAGCCATTGGAAACAGAGTCCGTCCAAAACCCTATTCATACCATATGGAAAAAGAAATTTATTTCTGGGCAATCAGTGCTCAAAGATTATCTTTTTCTTGAGTCTTTTTTGGGGTTAGCACAACACTATTCATCAGCTAGACAGGTCATTAAGATCCTCTAAAACATCAAAGGATAATTAATCCGGTCAGTAGATGAATTTCTGTTATAAGATTTACATGTCACAAAAGAAATATCGTCAGAGTCCGGAATCATGGTTTGATCATCCTTCAGGCCATCGTATTCTTGTAAGAAACAGCCTAAGTTTGGATGTCCCGTCCAGCATTGGGTATCTATAACCTGAATTTCTACTAGTTTAACTACAAATGAACTTTAAAGATCAAAAGCTCTAATCCAAACAGAACTAACGAAACCCAGTTGTCTCTTCATAGACTTACAGAATGCCACAACTATCATCTCCACATGGTCTCAAAAACCAATGGTAAGGATTAACAGTATCTCAAGATTGTCACACCCGATTCTAGAAAGAACCAGATGCATCTCATATGTGCGCCAGGATCTCGTTCACACACATATGGTAGACGGAA
Organism: Panicum miliaceum; assembly: GCA_032594955.1. Classification (NCBI taxonomy): domain Eukaryota; kingdom Viridiplantae; phylum Streptophyta; class Magnoliopsida; order Poales; family Poaceae; genus Panicum; species Panicum miliaceum. The sequence goes on from CM064072.1 coordinate 9,874,091, forward strand.
AGTGTAATATATCAAAGACAATGCTCAAAAGTAACTAAATAGAGAAGTTAACACTATTACACTCCGTATAAAAGAGACACAAATGTCTTTAAACGATAAACCGTTATACCCTATACGAAGTCTTCAACAACTCCGTCTTCCACAGGCGATGACTGGTGAACGCAGGACCTAGAGCTCCTCGAAGTCGTCGAAGATCTCCTCTTCACAGTTCTCTTCTGAACAGCAGGGGGGCAAGGGTGAGTACTCTTATGGTTGGTACTCAGCAAGTGGGGTGAAAATGCAAGGCCATCAAGGATAGGCTGAGGTTTGCAGCAGCGGTTGCTTTTAGTTTGTCAATTATTTATTGTCAAGCATCTATTAACTAGGTTTAAATTTATACCAACCCACTTTAATAAAAACATAACAGTACCATCAACCATAACATAAACCACGAACCATAGTTTAATTAATCTTCAAGTTTATTAATCATGTGAGGGTCCAAGCCACTCTTAACCGTGAGTACGGCTGTTATAACAGTTTTACACTCTGCAGAGGTTGTACACTTTACCCACAAATCGTGTTTCCCTGAGTCGCCCGGGTTTGCAAAGCCCTTAAACACTTCCGAGGTGAGTGGCAAGGGTACACTACGAAGCCTTTACAAAGACATGTCGAGAGCTAGGCAGCCCGCTAGAGTTTCAGTAGCGGCGTGGTCCATAAACCTCCCTAATGGTCAGCTCCTTAGCAAAGGCAGCTACCCCAAGAGGACCGGGCTATGACCCCTATCACCGACCCCCTCCTTGCCCTTTCGGTAAGGCCACCAGCAAACTACACATCTAATTAATTGGCTAAGGTCAGAGCCATATGACTTTGTGGTTGCACTGTTTACTTGGGTGGTTCTCCATGTTCCCATTAAACAAAGTTGATCTTGAACTTACGCGATAATACCACAATATGAAACGTGATCAACATTAATCAAAAGAGTAAACCAATACCAATCCCAAAGTTTGCAACTAAGCGTAACTACCCATCAAAAATAGTAAACCCAGGTTTCAAGGTTTGGGGTAAAAGACTAGGTATGTCCTTAGCATAGGTAATCCCATCAAGTTTATGCAAGCGACAATAAAGTAAAGTGAATTTTCATGCAGTTGTTGGGATCAAATAGAATATGCAGAGGGGGAAATCCACTTGCCTTCTTCAAGCAACTGCTGATTCTCTTCCTCGTAAGCTTGCTCTTGATTTGGCTCGAATGTCACGTTGTCTACGCGATCACACAAACAAGCATACACAAGCAAATAAGAAAGAATACAACAAACAATACAAACAGAAAGTGAGAAGATGCTAAAGTTGTAGCTCAGGATGCAAAGATCGTGTGGGCTCAAGAATCGCTGAAATCGGAGTTGGAACGATGAAGATATGGTTAAAACAGTGATCCGGGGACCTAACTGCTAAAGCTTTGAGTTTCCCGAGGCTAGATCTGAAGAATTCATGGGATAAAGCATAATTAAACCTTATACAGAGGGTCGGGGTACAAAACTTTAGGTTCTGGTCGGCGGGTACTAAATCTAGAAAAGTCAGGGGTCGGGACAGAAAAAGAAAGGGCTCAGCTCTAATTATTTTCTACTGATCTGGACTGCGGGTTGATTCCTGGAAAACTTAGGGATCTTCCTGCTAAAGTTCTGGGAACGGCTAGGGTCGGGTGAATCTGGTCCGTTGGATCAGAATCGGCGGCGGATCAGATGATTCGGCGGAGTAAGGGTCGGGCGAATCGGTAGTATGAAGAGTGGGTCGGTAAATCGGCTGAGTAAGGAAAAGGTCGGGTAAATCGGCCGGGTAAAGTGAAGATTGATTCTGGCCGTTAGATCTAGATCGAGCGGCAGAGGAAGGGTCGGCTCGACAGAACGAAAAGGGGTCGGGCGAGGCGGAGTTTTACTGGGCGTCGGCGGCGAGCGATTGCGGCGGCGGACGGCCGGAGCTTCACCAAATCTGATGTTCCGGGGCTCAATTCAAGCTGGATTCATGCCGGGGAGTGAGTGGGCGGTACGGCGAGGGTGAGGGTGGGTACGGGGTGGCTGTGCGGTGGCTGTGAACTGGCGGCCACGGCGGTGGGCGGAAACAGATCTCCGGGGAGGAATCTGGTTTGCGGCGGAGCAAAAGAGGGGATTCTGGTGCAGCTTGATACTCACCAACTTGCGGAGCTCTGGCGAGAGTTGATGATGGCGGGGAAGCTGCAGAACGGCGAGTCGACGGAGAATCGGCGACACGGGTCGGCGGCGTTCCTCCGCGGTGCAACTTCCAGCGGCGTGCAACAATGTTGCGAAGAGGAAAAGATTTGAGTTTGGCGTGGGTTGCAAAGCGGGGCTCTGGCAGGATTTTATAGGGGCGGATCGGCCGAGGTTAGGAAGGCGGTGCTGCGGAATCGATCAGGACTCGGGTAAGAAGAAAGAAAGAAAGAAGAAAGGAAACAGAGCACGAACGACAGCACGGAGTCGTTCTGGACTCTGGGTAAGGAAACAAGAAAGAAGAAGAAGAAGGCGCCGACAGGTGGGTCCCAGCTGTCGGTAAAAACAAGGGTCGGGTGAGGAAATCGGCCACTGGGTCGGCCGCGGGAAAAGAAAAAGAAGAAGAAGAGAAGAAGGATTGGGCTGGCTGTAAGAAAGAAATAGGAGGAGAAAAGAAATAAAGATGCATGCACAATTTTAATTTATGATTTTTATGAAAATACTTTTAGAAATTTTAACTCCTATATTTTTGGGTGTTACAAAACCTACCCCCCTTAAAGAGAATCTCGTCCTCGAGACTAGGAAGGACTAGGGAATAGCTGAGGGAATTCTGCCATCAGTTCATCTTCTCTTTCCCAAGTAGCTTCATCCTCTGAGTGGTGACTCCACTGTACTCTGCACATTTTGATCACCTTGTTCCGGGTAACCCTCTGAGATGTTCCCAAAATTCTAACCGGATGCTCTGCGTAAGTCAAATCTTCTTGTACATCAAGTTCCTCCAATGGTAATCGCTCCTCTGGTACTCTCAAACACTTCTTTAACTGTGACACGTGAAACACATCATGGACATCTGACAATCGTGCCGGTAACTCCAATTGATATGCCACTTCACCTTTCCTTTCTAGGATCTGAAAAGGACCAATATAACGTGGTGACAACTTTCCTTTTACTTTGAATCTATGTAAACCTCTGATGGGTGATACCTTCAAATACTCAAAATCTCCAACTTCAAATGTTAATTCCCTTCTTCGTGTATCAGCATAACTTTTCTGTCGTGACTGGGCAGTCTTGAGATTATCCCGGATTATCTGGACTTGTCTATCCGCTTCTTGAAGAATCTCTGGTCCAAAAACTTGACTTTCTCCTGTCTGATTCCAATACAAGGGTGTCCTGCATTTTCTTCCATATAATGCTTCAAAGGGGGCCATCTTGAGACTTGCCTGATAACTGTTGTTGTAGGAGAATTCTGCATAAGGCAAACTTTTATCCCAACTACCTCCATGTTTGAGGGCACATGCTCTCAACATATCCTCCAGTACTTGATTTGTTCGCTCAGTCTGACCGTCTGTTTGCGGATGATATGCAGAACTGAAATTGAGCTTTGTATCCATGGATTCATATAATTTCTGCCAGAAACGCGACGTAAACTGAGTACCTTGATCAGACACTATCTTCTTTGGAACACCGTGCAGACACACAATTCGTGACATGTACAGTTCTACTAACTTGGCTCCAGTGTAGGTTGTTTTGACTGGGATGAAATGTGCGACTTTTGTCAATCTGTCCACAATAACCCATATCGAGTCGTAACCATCACGAGTACGAGGTAACCCTACAAAGAAATCCATACCAATCTCTTCCCATTTCCATTCCGGTACTTTCAAAGGCTGGAGTAAACCTGCTGGTCTCTGGTGTTCTGCTTTTACTCTCTGGCACACATCACACAAGGCTACGTGAGTTGCCACATCTCTTTTCAATCCATACCACCAATACCTTTCTTTCAAGTCTTGATACATTTTGGTACTTCCAGGATGAATGGAATAAGCGGAATCATGTGCTTCCTTCAAAATAAGGTCACGAAGGTGGTCAATTTCGGGTACACAGATCCTTTTTCTGAACCAAACAGTTCCTTGTTCATCTTCGGTGAAGTCCTTAGTCTTGCCTAAACCAATTTGAATCTTGATCTCTTTGATCTTAGCATCTATTAACTATCCTTTTCTGATCTCTTGCTCCAATGTCGGTTCCATTTCCATGGTTATGGCTTCCGCTTGTGTGACAATTCCCAAGTTCAAACGTGCCATTTCCCAACATAATTCTTGAGGCATCAATCGAGCAATCATCATATTAGCTTGTCCTTTCCGGCTTAGGGCGTCTGCCACAACATTAGCCTTGCCAGGATGATACTAAATATCCAAATCATAGTCCTTGATTAATTCTAGCCATCTGCACTGTCTTAGGTTAAGATCCTGTTGCGTGAAGATGTACTTCAGACTCTTATGATCCGTGAAGATCTGACACTTGTTTCCGATCATGTAGTGCCTCCAAATCTTCAATGTGTGCACAACGACAGCCAATTCCAAGTCATGGGTAGGATAGTTCTGCTCATGCTTTCTCAGCTGTCTTGAAGCATAGGCCACAACTTTGCCTTCTTGCATTAACACACATCCAAGACCCATCCGTGAAGCGTCGCAATACACGTCAAACCCTTTGTGGATATCTGGCATTATTAACACAGGGGCCATGGTCAATCTTGTCTTCAGCTCTTCAAAACACTTCTGGCATGTATCATCCCACTTAAATTCTTTCCCTTTTTCCAACAGAGAAGTCATAGGTTTCACAATCTTTGAGAAGCCCTTAATAAATCTGCGGTAGTAGCCTGCAAGTCCGAGAAAACTTTTGATTTCAGGCACAGTCTTTGGTGGATTCCAATTCAGAACATCTTGAATTTTACTTGGGTCTACTGCAATTCCTCCGTCTGTGATAACATGTCCAAGGAAAGAAACTTCTCTCAACCAAAAATCACATTTACTCAACTTGGCATATAACTGATTCTCTCGGAGTTTCTGTAACACCATCCTCAAGTGCTCTTCATGTTCTTCCTCATTCTGCGAATACACCAAGATGTCATCAATGAACACAACCACAAACTTGTCAAGGTATTCCATGAAAACCTTGTTCATCAGGTACATGAAGTATGCTGGTGCGTTGGTCAATCCAAACGACATCACAGTAAACTCGTACAGACCATATCTGGTTGTGAAGGCTGTCTTGGGTATATCCTCGGGTCGGATCCTTAGCTGATGATATCCTGATCTCAGATCAATCTTGGAGAAAACCTTGGCACCTCTCATCTGATCAAACAAATCTTCAATCCGGGGCAGTGGATACTTATTCTTGATCGTCACGTCGTTCAGCGACCTGTAGTCTACACACATCCTTCTGCTGCCATCCTTCTTATCGACAAAGATCACGGGTGCTCCCCACGGGGATGAGCTAGGACGGATAAATCCCTTAGCTAACATTTCTTCTATTTGTTTCTTTAGTTCACTTAGATCCTTAACATCCATTCTATAGGGTCGTTTAGAGATAGGTGCGGTACCAGGTAAAAGATCAATACTGAACTCAATGTCACGAACAGGTGGCATACCTGGTAACTCTTCTGGGAAAACGTTGGGATACTCACCGATAACTCTGATATCCTCTAGAGGCATTCCCTTCATTTGGTTCACTGTCCCAACTGCACTAGGCAAAGCTGATGCCACAAACTCTATTTTATCTCCTTGAGGACTGGTCAAGAGCACTGATCTCTTGCGACACTGAATAACACCATCACATCCTGATAACCAATCCATTCCGAGGATCACATCGATGCCGTTAGTCTTTAGGACTATTAGATTGGCTAGGAATTCTATCCCCATAATATTCATGCTGACCCTTGGGCATAAGTGGCTAGCTTTCAATTCCTTGCCCGGGGAGCTTACTAGTAATATTTGTTTCATAGGGCTCATTGGTAAATTATGTTTTGCAGCAAATTGCTCAGTAATGAATGAATGTGATGCTCCAGAATCAAATAAAACTGATGCAGGTTCAGAATTGACAAGGGACGTACCGAGCACAACGTCGGGAGCCTCTTCAGCTGTTTCTGCAGCCACATGATTCACCTTTCCGCGCATGCTGTTCTGTTGTCCTTTGTTGCCCAGTGGTGTCTGGTTGCTGTTGCGCGGCTGCTGCTGCTGAGGAGTCTGCCTTTGTCCACTGTTCCTCTGACTCTGAGGAGTTTGCGTATTACGCTTCGGGCAGTTGTTAGCGTAATGACCCAGTTCTCCACATTTGAAACATCCATTAGGTTGGACCGGGGTGACTGGATTGTTGGACCGCACTGGTGCACCTGTGGTGTAGCCTGGATGGTACGGTTGCGGGTTGGAGTTGCGCTGAGTCTGCTGGTTGTAGCGTTGAGGCTGCTGTGGACTTCGTTGATTCTGTTGACTCTGCTGATATCCTCCACCTTGTCCTCCAAAGCGCGGCTGATATCCTTGGGGTGTGTTGTAACGGGGTCGGGTGTTGCTGCTGGATTGTCCTTGGGACTGAAGTTTTCGCTTGTGTTCCCCAAGCTCCTTGCGCTTGCTCTCCAGACCAATGGCTTTGTCTAGAAGAGTCTGGAAGTTTGGGAAAGTGTGACTGTGCAGCTGGTAGTTGAGCGGCCCTATCAGACCTTCCAAGAAGCGCTCCTGTCTCTTTGCGTCACTATCCACCTCATGGGGCGCGTATCGAGACAACTGAGTGAATTTGTCCCGGTACTCACTAACAGCCATGCTGCCTTGCTTCAGGTTCAGGAATTCCTTCTGCTTGAGCTTCATCAGTCCTGCTGGGATATGGTGGCTGCGAAAGTTGGTTCTGAACTCCTCCTAGGTGTTAGTGTTGGCATTGGCGTGGGCAGCAGTGAAAGCATCCCACCAATCAGCGGCTGCTCCTTCCAGACGTCCTGCAGCATACAGGACCCTTTCACGGTCACTGCATTGTGTGATGTCCAGCTTCTTGGTGATGACCTTCAACCAATCATCAGCGTCCAAGGGGTCCACAGAGTGAGAAAAGGTAGGAGGGTGGTGGCTCATGAATTCTCTGTGTTTGTCTCTAGGTGGCGGGTTTTGCTGTGGTGCTTGCTGATTCTGCTGAGCTTGTATGTTCTGGATGGTGGCAGTGAGGTTCTGCAACACCTGCATCTGTGCTGCCAAGAATTGCTCCATTGTTGGATTGGGCGGTGGTGGCAACTGACTCTGTTGGTTGACTACGCGAGCACGCCTAGAGCTAGGGTTATTCTGTCCTCCACCTGTCCTGGTGTTCACCATCTGACCGTTAGGGAATAAACCCAGGATAAGACAGGTGTACTAGATATAGGTAGACAGAAAATATCTTAACAAAATATGGATTTATAAGACTCCAACTGATATTAATGTATATATTATATCAAGCAATTCTTATAGCACTCAAAGCAAACATTTGTTCTCAAGCAATCATTACATCGTCGTCCTCTCAAGTGAAAATGATTCTATTGAGAACTTTAAGAGATACTAGCCTAAGAGCCTAAGTGCCTATTCCTCGGGGCGAGTTATGGAGCCGGGTTCTCCACGACGAAGCTTCTTGCGGGGTGGTGACAATGCGGGGAAGCGGGGTTCATCCATTTGTGGGGGTGGCGGCGCTCTTCCCTCCAGTCGAGCTTCCAGCATGCGGATCTTTTCATGGGCCTCCAGTAGTTTGTCCTGAGTAGTATCCAGTTCAGTGATGACGCTTTCCAGCTCAGTGTTGAGGGTGGCGGTGACTCAAGCAAGAGTGTTGAGGCGGTCTTCATTATCTTCACCCAGAGTAATCATAGTCTCTTCAGTTCCACTGAGGCGGCGAGGAAGGTGGCGATACTCCGTGTTCTGAAGCTCCTGACGGTAGGTGTGGCAGATGGACCATAGAGCTCTCCTGGCGGCACTGCTGACGGCGGCGTCATATGTAGCGTGGGGTGTGGTGGAGTCGTGTGCAGTAAGAGTCCTCAGGCCTCTCGCACTTTCCATCCTGATGTGGACGCGAGAGAGGTAGTAGTCGCCGAGCGCAGGGTCGGTGTAGTGATGCGTGTGGTAGTGAGGTCTCACGTGGTTGCCCAACTCTTGAAGAACACTTTGTAGCACTTGAGACAAGTGGCCGGGTTCTCTATCCGAAGTGCGAACACAGCAAAGTTGCCTCATCCCTGTCGTTTCATCACTCTGATCGTTGTTGTCTTCATTGTTGTTGTTGTCCTCGTCTTCATCTCTTCTAATATCTTCGAAGTTACTCGGGCTTCCTTGAGCAACGTCCGGTGGTGGGGAGGGGGCTGGAGCAGGGACAACTGGGAGTGGTGGCGATCTCTCAATGACTGGTGATGCCGACGGGGTGAACTGATTTCCTTCTTCATCAATTGCCATGATGCGACCATCTTCACCATCCAGGAAATAATAGACCTCCTCGGGTTCTTCCTCCGTGGCTTCCTCCTCTTTAACAGGGGCTGGGACTGGGGTAGGAGAAGTTGGTTCAGCTGGGGCAATGCGAACTTGGCGACCTCCGGTGCGCTTGCGAGCAGTTTGGTAAATTCTGACCATCTGGCAGAGCGGGAGTAAAATTCAGGATGTTTTTCTTTAAGAAGGAAAATGGTAGAAGGTTTATGTAAAAATAGGTTTTTATGTGGAAATATAACGGGAATTTTTGATGCTGATATGACTTTCTAGAAGATAAATCCTTAATTTCGACCATTTCTATCTAGGCTAGCGTCCTACAGTCAACATAGCTCTGATACCACTTCTGTCACACCCGATTCTAGAAAGAACCAGATGCATCTTATATGTGCGCCAGGAACTCGTTCACACACATATGGTAGACGGAAAGTGTAATATATCAAAGACAATGCTCAAAAGTAACTAAATAGAGAAGTTAACACTATTACACTCCGTATAAAAGAGACACAAATGTCTTTAAACGATAAACCGTTATACCCTATACGAAGTCTTCAACAACTCTGTCTTCCACAGGCGATGACTGGTGAACGCAGGACCTAGAACTCCTCGAAGTTGTCGAAGATCTCCTCTTCACAGTTCTCTTCTGAACAGCAGGGGGGCAAGGGTGAGTACTCTTATGGTTGGTACTCAGCAAGTGGGGTGAAAATGCAAGGCCATCAAGGATAGGCTGAGGTTTGCAGCAGCGGTTGCTTTTAGTTTGTCAATTATTTATTATCAAGCATCTATTAACTAGGTTTAAGTTTATACCAAACCACTTTAATAAAAGCATAACAGTACCATCAACCATAACATAAACCACGAACCATAGTTTAATTAATCTTCAAGTTTATTAATCATGTGAGCGTCCAAGCCACTCTTAACCGTGAGTACGGCTGTTATAACAGTTTTACACTCTGCAGAGGTTGTACACTTTACCCACAAATCGTGTTTCCCTGAGTCGCCCGGGTTTGCAAAGCCCTTAAACACTTCCGAGGTGAGTGGCGAGGGTACACTACGAAGCCTTTACAAAGACATGTCGAGAGCTAGGCAGCCCGCTAGAGTTTCAATAGCGGCGTGGTCCATAAACCTCCCTAATGGTTAGCTCCTTAGCAAAGGCAGCTACCCCAAGAGGACCGGGCTATGACCCCTATCACCGACCCCCTCCTTGCCCTTTCGGTAAGGCCACCAGCAAACTACACATCTAATTAATTGGCTAAGGTCAGAGCCATATGACTTTGTGGTTGCACTGTTTACTTGGGTGGTTCTCCATGTTCCCATTAAACAAAGTTGATCTTGAACTTACGCGATAATACCACAATACGAAACGTGATCAACATTAATCAAAAGAGTAAACCAATACCAATCTCAAAGTTTGCAACTAAGCGTAACTACCCATCAAAAATAGTAAACCCAGGTTTCAAGGTTTGGGGTAAAAGACTAGGTATGTCCTTAGCATAGGTAATCCCATCAAGTTTATGCAAGCGACAATAAAATAAAGTGAATTTTCATGCAGTTGTTGGGATCAAATAGAATATGCAGAGGGGGAAATCCACTTGCCTTCTTCAAGCAACTGCTGATTCTCTTCCTCGTAAGCTTGCTCTTGATTTGGCTCGAATGTCACGTTGTCTACGCGATCACACAAACAAGCATACACAAGCAAATAAGAAACAATACAACAAACAATACAAACAGAAAGTGAGAAGATGCTAAAGTTGTAGTTCAGGATGCAAAGATCATGAGGGCTCAAGAATCGCTGAAATCGGAGTTGGAACGATGAAGATATGGTTAAAACAGTGATCCGGGGACCTAACTGCTAAAGCTTTGAATTTCCCGAGGCTAGATCTGAAGAATTCAGGGGCTAAAGCATAATTAAACCTTATACAGAGGGTCGGGGTACAAAACTTTAGGTTCTGGTCGGCGGGTATTAAATCTAGAAAAGTCAGGGGTCGGGACAGAAAAAGAAAGGGCTCAGCTCTAATTATTTTCTACTGATCTGGACTGCGGGCTGATTCCTGGAAAACTTAGGGATCTTCCTAAAGTTCTGGGAACGGCTAGGGTCGGGTGAATCTGGTCCGTTGGATCAGAATCGGTGGCGGATCAGACGATTCGGCGGAGTAAGGGTCGGGCGAATCGGTAGTATGAAGAGTGGGTCGGTAAATCGGCTGAGTAAGGAAAAGGTCGGGTAAATCGGCCAGGTAAAGTGAAGATTGATTCTGGCCGTTAGATCTAGAACGAGCGGCAGAGGAAGGGTCGGCTCGACAGAACGAAAAGGGGTCGGGCGAGGCGGAGTTTTACTAGGCGTCGGCGGCGAGCGATTGCGGCGGCGGACGGCCGGAGCTTCACCAAATCTGGTGTTCCGGGGCTCAATTCAAGCTGGATTCATGCCGGGGAGTGAGTGGGCGGTACGGCGAGGGTGAGGGTGGGTACGGGGTGGCTGTGCGGCGGCTGTGAACTGGCGGCCACGCCGGTGGGCGGAAACAGATCTCCGGCGAGGAATCTGGTTTGCGGCGAAGCAAAAGAGAGAGGGGATTCTGGTGCAGCTTGATACTCACCAACTTGCGGAGCTCTAGCGAGAGTTGATGATGGCGGGGAAGCTGCGGAACGGCGAGTCGACGGAGAATCGGCGACACGGGTTGGCGGCGTTCCTCCACGGTGTAACTTCCAGCGGCGTGCAACAATGTTGCGAAGAGGAAAAGATTTGAGTTTGGCGTGAGTTGCAAAGCGGGGCTCTGGCAGGATTTTATAGGGGCGGATCGGCCGAGGTTAGGAAGGCGGTGCTGCGGAATCGATCAGGACTCGGGTAAGAAGAAAGAAAGAAAGAAGAAAGGAAACAGAGCACGAACGACAGCACGGAGTCGTTCCGGACTCTGGGTAAGGAAACAAGAAAGAAGAAGAAGAAGGCGCCGACAGGTGGATCCCAGCTGTCGGTGAAAACAAGGGTCGGGTGAGGAAATCGGCCACTGGGTCGGCCGCGGGAAAAGAAAAAGAAGAAGAAGAGAAGAAGGATTGGGCTGGCTGTAAGAAAGAAATAGGAGAAGAAAAGAAATAAAGATGCATGCACAATTTTAATTTATGATTTTTATGAAAATACTTTTAGAAATTTTAACTCCTATATTTTTGGGTGTTACAAAGATGGATATGAGTTGCACCAGTTAGGCAAAAGTACATCAAAGGGACAATAGTGCTAGAATCTTCAATATACGCAGTTTTATGCTGAGTTCATCTGAGAATAATTACATTGTAATCCAGGATTCTAGGTTCATAATTCAATGACTTGGAAGAATTAATTATTGTATGAAAATGATTTGCAGAATTCAATGGTTGAGCTTGATATGGCTGACTAAAGAAATTTTGTTAATACCGTAACACCAAAGTCAGAGCATGGAAAATTTATAAGGAAAAACGAAGAAACGAGATGATAGACATAGACTTGATGCTCTGTGGAATGGTTCAACAAGACCATGTATTCTATATTATTTACCGCTACCTATATCCTATTAAATATCACAGTACTAATACAAGTGCATTTTAATCCAGGTGGAACTCTTGAATGAACTGTTGATGCGAATATCTCGCCACATAATTGCAGAAAGCATTTACTTGAAGCTTGAAAATGGTGTTGGAAAATGGAATCGTAATTAAAAAACTCAAATCTTCTTGTTTGTGTCTCGCATGATATGATTACTTGATCAAGCTGTGTACCCATATGTCGAGCATTAATATGTTTCTTTGATGAACTGAGGTCACTTCTAACTGCAATCGTTTACGTAGAGGCCAGAAACTATTTCCTTTTTTTAAAAAAACTTCAATCATTTTCTTTAATATCATTATCTGTAGCTGAAATTAAGGTGAAATCAGCACAAATACTGAAGCTAACTCCAATTAAGATAATGAGGTTGTTAAAAGAGTTTTGGAGTATGCATTATTCATCCAGAAAATCATGTTCAAGCTTTCCTCATGGACGAAACCCCAAGATCTTAGGTAGAAAAAATTGACATCGTATTAATCTCATACATATTTATTCCTTCTTCCTTTCCTATCTATGCAAAACTTCAAGTTGTACTCGAGCCACAGATGATTTTCCTATTGTAACTCTATTCAAAATAGTGAAATCCACTTAACTTTAGGTATGCTAGATTTGCTGCCACTAGCTCTGTGATGTTACAGATCTTATAAATTTGAAGCAAACCTATTGTGTTTAGAGAATATGAATGTCAGAACCTAAAATAACATTGTACATTTGCATTCTTAGTGCTTAAACAATGTGTGGCATCAAAATAGAAGTTAGACATTCTTTTTGTAACAAAATAGTATTTATGACAGAGTGTATATATTAACTAATAATATCAGTATCTCTTGAATCTTCTATTATCTTTCATGTACAATAACCGGTCTTTTGTCTAATTTCCTCTCTTCCCTATCTCAATTTCTGACAAAAAGAATGAATTTACAAGGGTATCTAAGTTTCATATCCCTCAAAAATCATGGGAATGAAAATGAACCCTGTATCAATCTACATCCCCATGGCCTGTACCAACTCACCCACTTGAATTGCAGCCATTCGCCACCTCCAAGTATCAAATTTTTGTTGAAGCACAAACTTCTTGGCCTTGCTTATAAGATCCTCCCCGTCCTTTTTCACCTTTGCAATCTTAGGGCACTTGAGCAACCCTAAGTAGGCCTCCAGGTCATGCACACAAGCAGGATCTCTTGCTTTGAAGAAGTCCAGGGCAAGCTCGACGCCGACATGCGCGTAGCACGCACAGCTCCATGGAAGCTCCAACCTGCCTCCCAAAACCCTAGAGTTCTCGTTCAAGAAAATGCCGGGCAACTTGGTGATAGGATCATTGACGTTCACCACCCTTAGCACCTTCACGCCGAGCTCGTCGCACCGGTTCTTGAACCCCGTGTTGCCGACCCTCGGGCCGGCGAAGGAGTAGACGGTGATCGGCACGGTGTTGCCGTTGCCGACACGGTTGAGGCCGAGCTCGGCGAGGTCGTAGCCGAGCAGGAGGGCGAGGGAGCTGCCCATGCTGTGGCCGGCCAGGGTGATGCTGATCTCCTCGTGCTTGTATTTGTTGATGAGCCTTGTCACCTCCGAGAGGAGCTGGTTCCGGCAGCTCCCGCAGGTGAACCTGCAGGTGGCGTCGTCAGAGGTGTAGACGGAGAGGAACCCCGACTCGACCTTGACGTCCGGGCGGGCGTCCGCCGGGTCAAACCTCGCCGGCTCGAGGGAGCTCATCATGTTGGCCACCCACTCCGACCCGGTGACCGTGCCCCGGAACGACACGATGATGTCGCGGCGTCCGAGCTGCCGCGCCGCGTGGTCGGACGCGACCGCCACGTATCCAATCCACCGGCTCGGGCACGGCCCCGCCGCTCCGGGGAGGGCGATGTCCGGCGCCGCGTAGATGTACCTCGTGACGGCGTAGCCGGCGCCGGCCATGCCGACCGCCTCGAGCATCCGGGCCTTGCCGTACCTGCAGTTGAGGTACCGCTTGGAGCCGGCGTCGAGGTCGAATGCCTTGTATGTGGCCGCCACGAGTTCGCCGTACCGGACGATCTCGGCTCGGAGGAGCGGGTGCAGCGGCTCCACCAGCCCGGCCCAGTCGTGGCCGCCCTGGATCTCCCGCCACATGCCCGCCAAAGTCTCGCCGCTCTTCTTCTTCGCCGCCCTCTCGGGCAAGACGACGACCGGCGCGGCCGGCGCGGTGTGCCTAACGTTCACCGCGATGGACGGCGCGGACAGCCGCGTGGTCTGCGGCGCGAACGTGGAGGGTGGCGCGGCCACCGCCGCCACGGCCGCGGCGGTCGATGCGCTGCCGCGCTGCTGGAGCGGCGGCTTGGCGCAGAGCCCGGGAGAAGGTTGAGACATTGGGAGATGTACCGCCATTTCTGATCAATCAGGCGCTGCGCCGCTGCGATCGCTCGGTTTATTTAGTTGTTGCGAGCTCAGAGAAGAGTGGAAGAGGAGAGGGAGCTCGGAGCTTGGCTGCTTGGCGGTTGGACTTGGAGGTGAGCTAGGTGGGGTTCTCGAGCTTATATATGGGGAGGGTGAGGATGGGGAAACCGACGCGGCTGTGTCTGTTTTCTCGCGAGACGTGTTGGCTAATTGGAACGCGAGAGGGAACGCAGCACAAATTGCACGTTGCGCGCGGGATTTGACTAGCGTGGGGGCAGCGTGGAACTGATGGCTCCTTTCCGTTTCACTCAACCTTTTTCTTCAACTTTTGCATTTGGGTCCATCAACTCTGGCCATTTTAAAGAAATAACATTCACGATTGTTTCCTCACATCTAACATGGCTAAATATATTACATACTTTAAGGAATAAAAACCTAGCAACTGAGATGCACATCTCTTTCCGATTTGCCTTTTTATAGGTTTTTTCCTGATTTGCTAATGGATACGAAGGAGCGCTACGGGATGCGAGCTAACAAGCACCCACCTGCCTCATTTCATACGGGTATGTTATGATTGTTATATATCCAAAATGATAAATTCTCATCCCTGACACGTTGTGCGGAGATAGTACCCAATCATCTTGGGAAGAGATTATTGTTAGGTTGGTTAATCGGGTCGGTAGAAGCGGATGGGCTCGGGTTGGTACTCTAGGTCTGGATCTAGGAAGAACACAGAGACGTGTGTGTGCGGGTGCGTGTGTCGAGATCAAAAGAACAGAGAGAGAGATTAGATCGGTACTTTGATCTGTTGAAGACGATGCCATCATCGTGATTGATGTTGTCTGCACTAGGGCAGCGACGCGTAGCGCAGAGCTCGGAGTAGATCCGCTCTAGGGCGGCGGTGGTCGGAGCAGTGTAGATCGGCCGGTGGTGCTTCCCGCCGCCGCAGCGCCACCCCTCGAGATCGGGTTAGGGTTTTGGTGTTGGTGGGGAGTCGGGGCACGCCGAACCTTGGCGTGTGTGCCCCCCCCGGCCCTCACCTCTGTATTTATGTGGCGCTGGCGATGGGGGCCCACCAACGAGAGTTGGGTTGGGCGCCCCCGATCAGGGCGCGGACCAAGGCTAAGGCCTTTGGGCCTTAGGTTAGAGATCAGTCCAATAATCTCCCCCTTGATCTCACATTATCTTTCTCTTTTACTTTTCTATTTTCCTTATCTCATCATAGATTTATGTATAGGACATATCTCTTCGTCACGGGCAACTGCCGATAGAATCAATAGCCACAATACACGCCTCTCTTCAGAAATAGATTCTGTATTCTATTTGGGCCTCTATTATCCAGAGATCATAGGCTATACCTCATTCCCATGCCGGCTACGTGTTCCATGAACACGCTGGGTGGTAGGCCTTTCGTTAGCGGATCCGCAAGCATATCTTTTGTTCTTATATGCTCGAGACTTATGGTGTGATCCTGGATTCTATCTTTTATCGAATAAAATCTTATCTGTATTGACTTTGTAGCCGTGCTCTTCTTGTTATTGTGAGCATAAAACACTGCTGGCTGGTTATCGCAGTACATCTTTAGTGGTCTTTCTATACTGTCCACCACTCTTAAGCCAGGTATAAACTTCTTTAACTATTCTACCTGCCCGGAGGCCTCGTAGCATGCTATAAACTCAGCATACATCGTCGATGTTGCTGTGACCGATTGTTTAGAGCTTTTCCATGAAATAGCTCCCCCTGCGAGAGTGAAGATGTAACCCGTCGTGGATTTTCTATCATCTTCATCTCCCGCAAAGTCTGAATCTGCGTATCCTTTAATCTCTAAAGAATCGCTTCTTCTGTATGTTAGCATGAGGCCTTTTGTGCCTTTCACATATCGCAAGGCTTTCTTTACTACTTTCCAGTGTTCTAAACCTGGATCTTTCTGAAATCTGCCAAGCACGTTAGTGACAAAAGCTAAGTCAGGGCGTGTGCACACTTGAGCATACTATAAACTTCCGACTGCCGAAGCATACGGAATAGTTCTCATCTGTTCTTTCTCATACTTATTTCTGGGACTCTGAAAGTCTCCATATCTGTCACCCTTAACTATCGGAGCAGGAGTAGGTTTACTCGCATGCATACTGTATTTCTCTAGAATCTTTTGTAGGTATGTCTCTTGTGACAGACCTAGCACCCCATTCCTTCTATCTCGGTGAATCTCAATCCCTAGCACAAAAGAGGCTTCACCAAGATCTTTCATGTTAAAATTCAATGACAAGAATTCTTTTGTTTCTAACAGTAGACTGACATCACTACTCGCTAGTAGAATGTCATCCACATACAGTACCAGGAAAATATATTTCCCTTTCTTGAATTTTGCATAAATGCAATTATCTTCAACATTCTCTGTAAACCCAAACTTCTTTATAGTCTCGTTAAACTTCAAGGACCACTGTCTTGAAGCTTGCTTTAATCCATAAATGGATTTCTTTAAATGACATCCCATATTTTCTTTTCCTTCTACGACAAAACCTTTAGGTGGTGCCATGTAAACTTTTTCTTCGAGATCCCCATTTAGGAATGTCGTCTTTACATCCATTTGGTGCAATTCCATATCGAAATGTGCAACCAAGGCCATAATTATTCTGAAAGAATCTTTACATGAGACCGGGGAAAAGGTCTCATTATAATCTATGCCTTCCTTCTGTGTGAATCCTTTTGCCACAAGACGAGCCTTGTATCTCTCTATATTCCCTTTGGAGTCACATTTAGTCTTGTAGACCCATTTACAGCCTACTGTTTTGGCTCCTTCAGGAATTTCTTCTAAGTCCCAAACTCGGTTGGTCCTCATCGATTTCATTTCATCTTCCATGGCTTCAAACCATTTAGATGAATGTCTGCTTCTCATGGCTTCTTCGAATGAGATGGGATCATCTTCCATTCGAAACTCTTCTGTGTTATACACTTCATAATCAGCTGGAATGGCTGATCTTCTTTCTCTTTGAGATCTCCTAGGAGCCTCTTCTGTTCGAATATTATCTGCTGGAACCTGTGACGGCTCCCCCTAATCTGTGGAAACGTTATTATCTATAGGATCCTGAAGGACAGGTTCCACATTTTCATTCTGTGTCGCCACAGAAGGGTTCAATTCGGGAACTGGCATCGCAGTATCAGTCAGTGAGAAAAACGGTTCCTGAATCATTGGAGTGGGTGCATATACCCGCTTCTCCTCAAGAACAATCTTTCGAACTGTTGCGTTTCCCCGAATCATCTCTTCTTCTAGGAAGGCAGCATGTCTCATTTCTACAAACTTTGTAAATCTGTCTGGACAGTAGAAACGATATCCTTTTGATCTATCTGGATAACCAATAAAATGATAACTCACTGTCTTGGAATCCAATTTCCCAATGTTCGGGTTAAATATCTTTGCCTCAGCAGGACTCCCCCACACCCGTAGGTGATTTAGTGAGGGTATCTTTCCTGTCCACAGTTCATACGGTGTTTTTGGCACCGCTTTACTGGGCACTCTGTTGAGAATATAGACAGCGGTTTTTAACGCCTCCATCCATAAACTCACTGGCAGTGTGGAATAGCCGATCATGCTTCGTACCATGTCCATCAAGGTATGATTCCGTCTTTCAGCCACTCCATTCTGCTGAGGATCGCCCGGCATTGAGTACTGGGCTACTATTCCTTGTTCTGTTAGGAACCTCGCAAAAGGTCCTAGAACCTGTCCGTATGGGGTATGCCGACCGTAGTATTCCCCTCCACGATCGGAACGGACAACTTTTATCTTTAAATTGTGCTGATTTTCAACTTCAGCCTTGAATTCTTTAAATTTATCTAATGCCTCTGATTTCTCTTTTATTGGATAGATATATCCATAACGGGAATAATCGTCTGTGAATGTTATGAAAGAGTCATAACCGTCTATACTTTTAACTGAGAATGGTCCGCAGATATCTGTGTGAATTAATTCTAAAATACCTGCGCTGTGCTCAGCATTTTTCTTTGTAATCTTTACATATTTTTCTTTAATGCAGTCAATGCATTTATCTGAGTTTGGGAACTCAAGAGGAGGTAGAATTTCATTCTTAACCAGCCTTTCTATTCCCCCCCCTCGAAATATGGCCTAAACGACAGTGCCATAATTTCGACGACGTGTCTTGAGTTCTCTTTCGTTTTCTGCATTTATCTGTAGTTTGAGACACAATCGCATTCACATCACATACGGAATTCACACGTTCACGTAGCGATAATAAATAAAGATCGTTTCTTCTAAATGCAATCGAAGCAACTGTATCATCAAATTCGATTACACACATGCCGTCTCCAAAGCGACATGAAAATCCATCGTCATCAAGACGAGATACACTAATCAAGTTTCTCTGAATTACGGGAACATAAAATACATCTTTAAGCAATAAATTAAAGCCTATGTCGTGCTCTAAGAGGAGGTCTCCAACCGCCTCAACATCTGCTTCGACTCCATTTGCGACTTTAATTCTGTTTTCTCCTCTTCCCGTAGTTCTCGTTGAACGGAATCCCTCTAAGGAGTTTGCAACATGAATAGTTGCTCCTGAATCAATCCACCAAGTAGATTTCGAATAATCTTTATACAAGGATTCATTTATAAATGAGATAATGTTCTCACCTCTTTTCTCCATGATCATCTTTAGATAGTCGGGACAGTTTGACTTGTAGTGTCCCTTCTGTTTGCAGTGGAGGCACTGGTCCTTGTCCACTAGTGGTTGCCCAAACTTGGGCCTGTGCTGTGGCTGTGGCTGAGCCAACTGGGGTCCCTTTCCCTTGGATGAAGAGGGAATATCTTTATTATATCTCTTTTTGTTCATATAGTTTATGGATCCACCATGTGCACTCTTTATCCTCTCTTCTTCTTGCACACACATCGCTATGGTCTTTTCAATATCCCATTTTTCAGGGTTCATGTTATAATTGACAACAAAGTTGTCAAACTCTTTTGGCAACGAGGCAAAAACCAAATGAACTATGTGTTCTAATCTGAACTCCATATCCATTGGCTTAAGCTTGTTGTTAATGTTCACCAAGCGATGGATGTGCTCTCTTATCCCACCGCCCAAATACCTCTCTGTCACCAGTTGTTTGATCAACTGGGTAGCATAAGTCTTTGAGGAACCAGTATACTGACTCCTTATCTTGTCGAGGTACTCAACAACAGTGGGTAGATCTGTGATTGCCCCCAGAATGGCGGGCTCTATGGTGTTCTTGACTACTGCCAAACATTTCTTATTGGCAGGTAGCCACCTGGCATGATCAGCGTCATACCTCTGTTTGCTCGCCCTGTAGGCGAGCTCTGTTTGCTTCCAAGAAGCATCTGTAACATCCTCTCCCCTGACCGGTCTCTCAGGTTCAACTGGAACCGGTGCAGTGAGGACACAATCTAGCTCAGCTATGGTAAAGAAGAGATCCAACTTCTTGTACCATTCATTATAATTGTCGCCTTTCAGAATCGAAATATCCTTGATGGAAACCATCATAGGAAAACCAGCTGAAAACAGGTTAGCTCAAGTGAGAACAATATATCAATAATTACAAAAACATAGAAATCATAATGTTGTCATAATCAACTTTGGTCAGAAAATAACAACATTACAATTTAATCTGGAAAAATATTCTGTAAAATTATAATATTGTTATCATCAACTTTGGTCAGAAAATAAAAATACTACAATTTAATCTGAAATTATCTGTGACTCAAAATTTAAATTATCCCTTTGGTTCAAATTTAAATTCAAGTCAAAAACAATTTATCTATGCAGCGGAAACATGAATAAAATAATTCTATTTTGAAGCAATATCTGTAAAATTCTGTATTTCTATTCTCTAAACATTTATCCCTTTGGTTCAAAATGAAAAGAGATCAAATTCTGTGCAAAAAATATTCAAATTTGTGCAAAAATATTCAAATTTGCCTCAAAACAGAAGAAAAATTGTCAAAAGTTACTGTTCATCTGTTTAAACGGGCCGGAAAACTGTTACTGTGCAGCCCGTTACTGTTCAGCCCGTTACTGTGCAGCCCGTTACTGTGCAGCCCAAAACCACGTCCGCGGCCCGGCCCACTTCGCGAAAACCGGCCTGTCACTGTGCGGCCCGCGGCTAACGGGCCGCAACCTGGGCCTGGGCCGCGAAAGCGGCCCATCCGCGCGCGCGCCGGCCGCCGCCCCCCCCCGCGTTGATCTCAGCCGCCCATCCCGATCGGACGGCTGAGCGCGCGTCTTGGGAGGTATAAAAGCCTCGCGGCCGGGCGACAATCACGGAAACCCTAGGTCATTTCCGTCGCTCTCTCTCGCCCGCGGCTCTGGCTCTCTCTCTCTCGCTCTCTCTTCTCCTTCCTCTGCCTCTGGCCGCCGCCTCCGCCGCCGGCTAAACTCCGGCGCGGCGGAAGACATGGCCGCCGGCGTACTACTGGCGGCCAGCTCTACTACAGCTCCTTCCCTTCTCCCTCTATCTCTCTAGTTACCTCTCCCTCTCCCTCTTGTCTCTGTTCCGGTCAGGGGTGCGCCGCCGCGTTCGTCCTCGATGCCGGCGGCCCCCAAAATCTTGTTTTCTCGGCTCTGTATGCGTCCACACGAAGCAGTACTACTGTGCCCTATGGGCCTCCTCGCCGGAGTCGCGTGCGTCTCGCGCGCGGCTCCGTCGAGGGGATTTCTGGGGTACGGGAAAAGAGGGAGAAAACGGAGGGAATAGAAGGAGAAGAGACGAACAGCAAGAAGGAGAAGAGGAACAAGGGCCAGGTACGCCGGGTTTTTCAGATCTAGGGTTAGGGTTGTGGTGTTATCGAGCTCTGTTTGGATTTCTCGTTCGATTTGCATCTATTTGCTCGATCCCTCCCCCTTTTCTTTCCAAAACCAAGCCTAAATACGGCTGATACCATTGTTAGGTTGGTTAATCGGGTCGGTAGAAGCGGATGGGCTCGAGTTGGTACTCTGGGTCTGGATCTAGGAAGAACACAGAGACGTGTGTGCGGGTGCGTGTGTACGAGATCAAAAGAACAGAGAGAGAGATTAGATCGGTACTTTGATCTGTTGAAGACGATGCCATCATCGTGATTGATGTTGTCTGCACTAGGGCAGCGACGCGTAGCGCAGAGCTCGGAGTAGATCCGCTCTAGGGCGGCGGTGGTCGAAGCAGTGTAGATCGGCCGGTGGTGCTTCCCGCCGCCGCAGCGCCACCCCTCGAGATCGGGTTAGGGTTTTGGTGTTGGTGGGGAGTCGGGGCATGGCGAACCTTGGCGTGCGTGCCCCCCGGCCCTCACCTCTGTATTTATGTGGCGCTGGCGACGGGGGCCCACCAACGAGAGTTGGGTTGGGCGCCCCCGATCAGGGCGCGGACCAAGGCTAAGGCCTTTGGGCCTTAGGTTAGAGATCAGTCCAATAATTATGGCTCTTAGCACACCATGCATTCCCCTTATGCATGTTATGTCCAAAGTAGTAGGGTCTATAAAATTTAGACTTGTGCATACGAAAGTACGCATATTGGAACAAATGCAAAAAAAAAATAGATGATTCATATATACTTCCTTTTTTGTGAGTGATATTAGGAATCTATAGCACATGAGTAAGATATAAATGTATTGGGCTGTTGGCCATACCATCCATTCAATGTATCATCCCCATAGAATAAAGTGTCCCATGTCATACTTGTATCACAACTTTTGGTTGCTTTCGAATAGCTTCTATCCAATCTCCATGAAACCGTGTAAGCGATAGTATTTCTTAAGGACCATGCACTGCTAACCCCAACAGCTTACGTCTATCCATTACGCGAAAAATCCTTTCCGAAAGGGAAAAGAAATGATCAGAATGTTCTCCTGACTAGTCACTGCCTCCAGCCACACCAAACCAGCCTGGCGACAAGGTGAGAGCGTACAAGATGCTGGCCTCGCTCCAAAAAAGAAAAGGAAAGAAATCGCAGATACGTCAGGGACCCATGTGCGAAAATTCTCGAGTGGTCGGTAGGGGCCTTTCCGTGGCTCCACGTTGCGGTCGTGCGCGATCCTCGCGGGCCAGGCGGCGGGGGTAGCCGTGGGACCCGCGCGACGGGAGAGTGTGGGCCCGGCGCCTTAACCATATACCCCCCGCTCGTGCTGCAGGCCGCGCCGCTGCTACTCGCGACGCGGCATGGCGACGCGAGAGGAGGCCGCCAGGAGTGCCCGTACGGCCGCCGAAATTGTGCGAGGGCGCAAGAGTGTTCCTATTTCCCAGGCCTTTTCGTGGTCATGAACTGCGTTTGACCGGCCAATATATGGTATCTGTTCCGAGAGAGATGGAATTAGAAGGTGCGCTGCTTATCACCGGACTGCGTTAGGCTAGGAAGTGCATGCAAGAAAGATTGATGATGGCGAACTAAAGGTAGATCTGAAGGAATCTGCTAATCTAGATTTAGGTTTAGGATTTATTTTAGGATTAACCAGCGCTATTTTTATGGTGCTAGGCGACGTGTCTACCTGACGGGTCTGGGACCCGGGGCCCTAGCGGGCTCCCTTCTCGTTGACCAGTCCAAGTCCGCGTCTGGAACAAGCACCAATTTGTATTAGGCGACAACTTCATCTGGGCCGCCTCAGCCCACAACCCCGAGTGACAACTCAGTCGGGATGACCAAGGCCCATATCCCCGACTGTGGGAACGGTCAGAGGCCCGTCCCGTACTAAGGCTCCGACCGGGGACTCCAACTAGGCACCGCCTTACACGCGCCCGCCTCCCGGACCGGCAGACTGGTCGGGAGGCCAGGCCCGGCTTACCAGCAGGCCCTAGGAGTAGGTGCGGAGGATAAGGATTAGCCTCAGGGTCAACTTGTCGTACACGTCCAACCACTCCCTCCACGGGGTTACAATCCCCTCTGCTGTGGCAACAGCGCGCCACTATTCTACCTGCCCGTCCTCGCGAAGGGATGGGGCATAATGTCATCATGATACGGCCTGGACGCCCCCGTCACGACAGAGTGACCAGGCAAGGCACCAGGGACAGGGCGTGACGGCCGTACCGTACCTATCAACGCCCCCACGACCACCGACCGATGGAGCATGACGCTCAGGGACAAGACACGACACTTGCCCCATGATGCAAAACTTGGACGGTGGTTACCAGAAGACTCCGACTGATAAGAAGGGTGGACCCAACTTACGAAGCTGACGACCCCAACCGGCGGGGTCGGGAGTCGTCTCTTTCTATCCTTACACCCTTAGTTCCCCTATAATGGAGACCCCCTTGGACTATAAAAGGGAGAATCATCCTCCTAGGAAATCATCTGGACCATAGACTCTCAAATCTCACAACTTCCACTCGAAAGCTTGTAACTCGACAACTCTCACGAGCACCTGGGCTCAAGCAATACATCCGACTGACCCCGACTGAACGTAGGGCACGATTGCCTGAACTAGTATAAATCTTGAGTCATTGTGTGCTAGGCCACATCTGATCACGATGCGTGATACACACTTCGAGTAGGTTTAGCTGCCGGCCATTTCCGGATCCGATAGTTTGGCGCCCACGCTAGGGCGGACATCGCGCATCCACCATCCCGGCGATCGGATGGCCTCCATCTCTGGCACCTCCGGCCTCGTGAGCCTGGGCGATACAATTCGCTTTGGCTCGTTGGAGTTCCCCATGGCCCCGCGCGCTGGGCTTTGGGGACCTCCCGTCTCCGCGCCCTTCCAGGCCTTCAGCTTTGGAAGCCTGGAATTTGTTGCCGATCGTCTCGGCACGCTTCGCCTCCGCGAGGAGCCCACTCCTCTGACATCGCTCGAGGGAGATACTCCCTCAAAAACGGGCCGCTGGCCGACCTCGACACTAAGGCGCTGGCGCAGTGCATCGAGCTCATGGTCGGTGTCGACCCCTTAGCGAGCGATGTGGACCTGATTCTGTTCTCGCTGCACAACTTCTTCCGCTAACTCTCCGAGGGGAACCCGCTGTCCCCGCCGCGGTCACCGCGCGGTCAGTTCCCATTCGACCTCACGAATGCCGCAGGTGTATGCGCCAGGGAGCCCCCGAGAGCCATGCCGCTACCCTCGCTCGCGGCCAAGCTCGTGGGCATGACGGGGAACGGTCCTGCCTCGTTCCACGATCTCCTCTCCGATGATGACCTCCTTACTTAGGGTTCCAGCGTCGGGGATGTGTCGTCCCCTGGCTGCCTCACGCTACGGGAATGCGCCATGGCGGACATACAAGGGCGACAGCCGGTCCTGGTTGAAACCGAGGACACACACACCCCGCCAGACCCGCACGCGCAGGCCTTGGCTAATGCCTAGGCGCACAGCGAGGACCTACGCCAGCGGCGGCAGCACCAGCCGCCGCCCGCGTCGGTGCACTCCCGACGCAACTCCGAGCCGAATGCTCGTAACATGGCGGGCGGTGGGCGGACGCGAGCCCATTAAGGCCAGCAGGCCATCGTTGCGGATGCCAACGCCTCCCACAGTTTCCTCGGGCTGGGCAGAACATCGCCGCCGCAGCGATGCTCCTACGCAACCTGCCCGAGCCTGCGGACCCCCAACAGCAGGAGCTTCACCGCAACATCCGGACGTTACTGGAGCATGCCACCGTACAGCAGGCGGAAAGCTCTGCGTCATGCCACTGGTACGCGGCCTCCTGTCCAATCGGAGGGGTAGGCTCGCAGCAACCAAACCCCTCATTCCACTAGCGGCAAGGGCTTCCATCCCGGGCGGGTCGCGACGCCGCGGCTACATTGCACCCCGAAGCGGCGCTCGCCGCGCAGCGCCCTCTGGTGCGTGGTCGGCTCAGGCCCAGCTACGATGCACGTAGCGTCATCTACTCGCGGCAACTGGCCCGCCGCGGCGCTGATGTTGACCGGGTCGCCGCGGACGTGGCTGATGCTCACCAGCCCAAGTGGGAGCACGAGGTGGCGTCCCCCAGGCGTGGTGGCGGACCGTGCGACCGGGACGACGATCGAAGCCCCAGTCCGGATTGCCAAGGCCCACAGGCCATCGGACGCCGCATCCAGAAAGCGCCATTCTCGCCACACTTTCGACCACCCTCCTAATGTTCCCCGACTGGGGAGCTACCCTCTCCTTGTTGACCCCATCGTTGGCAACAAGCGCCTGACAAAGGTGCTGATGGACGGGGGTAGCAGCCTCAACATCCTATACGTTGAGTCCCTCGACGCCAAGAGCATCTCGCGGTCCAAGCTCCACACTTCCGTCTTCCTCTTCCTTGGGATCATCCCACGCTTGAGGGCGTACCCTTTGGGGAATATAGAGCTGCCAGTCATGTTCGGCAACCGCGGCAACTTCTGCACTGAGACCCTGATCTTCGAGGTAGTGGATTTTGAGGGATCGTACCACGCCATCCTTGGGCGTCCATGCTATGCCAAATTCATGGCGGTCCCCAACTACACCTACCTCAAGCTGAAGATGTTGGGGCTGAACGGCATCATCACGTCAGCGGCTCCTTCGAGCAGGCGTACGCCTACAGTCGCGAGCACTTCGAGCTCACCATCGCCATCGCCAACTCCACCGAGCTCTAGAAGCCCCCAACTCCAACGAGCCAACTTTGTCCAGCGCGGATCGGCATCGACCCCAACGACCCGACCAAGACCGTGCGGATCGGGGCCCAGCTTCCGGCCAAATAGGAAAGCGCACTTGTCGATTTCCTACGTGCCAATCATGATGCCTTCGCATGGAAGCCCTCTGACATGCCAGGCATTCCGAGAGAGGTCGCCGAGCACGAGCTTCGCATCAAGCCAGGTTCCAAACCCGTGCACAAACGCCTGCGTCTTTTCGATGATGAGAGGCGCAGGGCCAGAGGTGAGGAGATTGCCAAGCTCCAGGCAGCCGGTTTCGTCAAGGAAGTGTACCACTCCGACTGGCTTGCCAATCCCGTACTTGTAAAAAAGAAGAACGGGAAATGGAGAATGTGTGTTGACTATACTGGCCTTAACAAGGCATGTCCCAAGGATCCTTTTCCTTTGCTGCGTATAGACCAAATAGTCGATTCCACATTAGGATGCAAAATCCTCTCTTTTCTGGATGCCTACTCAAGCTATCACCAGATTGCAATGAAAGAGTCTGACTAGCTCACCACCTCTTTCATCACCCCTTTCGGCACATACTACTACTTCACCATGCCGTTCGGCCTGAAAAATGCCGGCGCCACCTACCAGCGTTGCATGCAAAAGTGTTTTGCTGATCAGATTGACCCGCCCCAGTAGCCCGACCGGTTATAGCCACCGAAGCCCACGGTCGCCGTCTATGTGGATGACATTGTGGTGAAAGCACCTCGCGCGGGAGATCTGATTGCCATGCTAGATGCCACG
Source organism: Panicum miliaceum (assembly GCA_032594955.1). Classification (NCBI taxonomy): domain Eukaryota; kingdom Viridiplantae; phylum Streptophyta; class Magnoliopsida; order Poales; family Poaceae; genus Panicum; species Panicum miliaceum. Next base: position 9,900,775 of record CM064072.1, read on the forward strand.
TTCGCTAACCACTGAAGGTTTAGCGTCAAATTGAATCCCAAAAAATGCACTTACGGGGTTCCAAAGGGGAAGCTACTCGGATACATAGTGCCTGAGCACGGCATCGAAGCCAACCCTGAAAAGATCACAACCATCACCCGGATGGGCCCCATCCGCAACGTGAAAGGCGTGCAGCGGCTCACCGGCTGTTTGGCCGCCCTGAGTCGGTTCATCTCCCGACTAGGCAAGCGGGGAATGCCCCTGTACAAACTCCTCAAGAAGTCGGACACATTCGTCTGGACGAAAGAGGCCCAGCAGGCTTTGGACAACCTCAAGACATTACTAACCTCGGCTCCAATCCTTGTCACTCCCGAGCGACGAGAGCTCCTCCTACTTTACCTTGCAGCGACCACCCACGTGGTCATTACCGCTCTTCTGGTCGAAAGGGAGGAGCCAGGCCATGTGCTAAAGGTCCAACAACCGGTGTACTTCTTCAACGAAGTACTCACTGAGACCAAAGCCCGCTACACGCAGGTGCAGAAGCTCTTATACGCTGTGCTCTTGGCTACTAAGAAGCTGCAGCACTATTTCGACAGGTCGGTCATGGAACCCAGTGCGGGGGCCGACATGGTGCTGGTCTCGCCCGAGGGGCACAGACTCCGCTATGCCATCGGCCTCCACTTCCCGACTTCGAACAACGTCGCCAAATACGAGGGTCTCATCAATGTCCTCCTCATTGCTATCGAGCTCGGGGCCTCTTGGCTCTACGCCTATGGCGACTCTAAGCTGGTAGTGGACCAAGTCATGAAGGAGTCCAACTCCAAAAGCTCCTTCATGAATGCGTACTGCCTGGAGGTGCGCAAATTGGAGGACAAGTTCCAAGGAATCGAGTTGCATCATGTCCCGCAGAAGGACAACAATGATGTTGATGCACTCACGAAGATGGCCGCCCAGCGGGATCCCGCCCCCAGTGAGGTCTTCATCAACGACCTCCATGCACCTTTGATCCATGTTAATCCAAACCCACCTCCAGGGCCGTCCGACCCGGTACATGGGGGCCTCGGCCGGGTCGCCCCCGAACAGACGACCCCCGACCAAGCGCTTGGGGGCCCCAACTGCCTTGTGATTGAGGTCGCGACTTCCACGGCCGACGCAGCAATAACCGACCCCGACTGGAGGGCTCCTGTATTGGCCTACCTCCTCAATGAGGTCCTCCCACTTGACCGAACCAAGGCGTGAAGGATCGCCCGGCGCGCCAAGACGTTCGTCGCCATCGACAATGAGCTATACAAGCCAAGCTCGTCACATGTAGGGATGCTCATGAAATGCAACCCGACCCAACAAGGCAAGGAACTGCTCTTGGAGATCCACGCTGGCATCTGTGGGCACCATGCAGCCCCACGATCACTGGTCGGCAAGGCTACGCAACATGGAAGAAGTCATCCACACGTGCAAGGGGTGCAAATTCTCCGCCTAGCAGACCCACCTGCCAGCGTAGGAGCTTCAGACCATCCCGCTCACATGGCCATTCGCGGTCTGGGGTCTGAACATGGTCGGGCCCCTCAAGAAGGCTCCTGGAGGCTTCACTCGCCTGCTCGTCGCGGTGGACAAATTCACCAAATGGATTGAGGCAAAACCGATCATCAAGCCCAGCTCCCTAGAAGCTGTCTAGTTTTTTCTTAACATCGTCTACTGGTTTGGTGTGCCCAATACAATCATCACGGACAATGGGACCAACTTTACGGGCAAGAAGTTCTTGGATTTTGCTGACGAGTATGGGATCAAGATCAACTGGGCGTCGGTCAGGCACCCTCGCACCAATGGGTAGGTAGAAAGGGCGAATGGCATGGTCCTCCAGGGACTCAAGCCTTGCATCTTTGACCAGCTCAACAAGTTTGCTGGCCGGTGGGTCCAGGAGCTCCCAGCTGTCCTCTGGAGCCTGAGGACAACTCCTAATCGGTCCACAGGATTCACCCCGTTCTTCCTAACTTACGGGGTGGAAGCCGTGCTACCCTCCGACTTAGACCATGGCACCCCAAGGGTCAAGGCCTTTGATCCTGACCGAGCCATGGAGGCTCAATAGGATGCGGTCAACTTGTTGGACGAGGCCTGGGAGTCGGCCCTAGTCTGCTCGGCAAGCTACCAGCAGACCCTTCGTAGGTACCACGAGAGGAAGATCCGGGTAAGAACCCTCAAAGTCGGCATCTTGGTGCTGAGGAGACCGCAGTCAACCAAGGACAAGCACAAGCTCACTCCGCCCTGGGAAGGACCGTACACTATCGCGGAGGTGGTCCGCTTAGGAACCTACCGACTGAAGGACAGGGACGGCAACACCCTCACCAACACTTGGAAAATTGAGCAGTTACGTCGCTTCTTCCCCTAAATTCAGTCCATTCATACGCTTTTGTTCAAACGACGACTCTTACAGTGCCCCGGCCCGAGCACTCTCAGCCCGGGTCACTTGGGGGCCCCATCTTCCCTCTAGGACAGTGTCACCTCCAACTCGGCGATACGCTATCCCCTGGACTGAGCTTGCCCTTCAGCAAAAGCTCGGGCCACCCGCTCTGCTCCCAACGATGCCTGCTCCGTGCCCAGAGTTGATCGGGTCGTGGCAAGTTCCTGCTCGGCAGCAGTCGAGCGGCCACGCTCGTGAAGCACCGACGCCCGAGTAGCCTCTAATTCGTGGGTCAGCTCCACGACCCATCGCTGCGCCACCGCCTCCTGCCCAAGCTGAGTGTGCTCCCCCCGGAGGAACCAGGATTTATTCAACGAAATCCTCTCCAAGTTCTTCAAAACAAGAAATCAGAAACGCCAAGTCAGGGTACCCACCAAAAACTAGGAAGGGGCCGTTAAGACTTACCCGAGCAAGACTCAGCAGTTCACCAGACGCGGTCCGCCGAGCGACTTTGACCCTATGAATGGCTTCCTCGAGCCCCATAGGCCGACTGACCGCTTTGCTCGAGAAGATCCCAAAGTTTCACCTCCCGCTCATCGTGTAGGACGAATTGAGCCTCACCCGGTTTGCTAGGGTCGGGCCATACCCACTCTCCGACCGGCCCGCTCATTGAGCTAGATAGACTAGAGACAGGGACCATTGCCCGCTCCTGACTTCCCAGCACTACCTGCTGTCCCGGGAGACCGCTTGCTTGGGCGAGATACTTGTCCGCCTGACCATGAGCCTCCTGGCCCTTGGTCTCAGTGACCACGTTCACGTACGCCGGCATAGCCCCTTCATCCTCCTCCAAATCGGACCACGTGGGCGAACTGTGTGCTCCCCTGCCCAGGGACTCGGGGGCCACGATCTCATCCTTCTTTCCCACGCTTGATGGGGGAGGCACAACCATGGTCACCTCCGCACCGGAATGTAGGGGGATCACCTCCATCGTTGACGGCTTGCTCGTGGAAACTGGTCCCTGACCCCCTTCTCGGGTCAAAGCGAACGGCGTCAGGATAGGTCTCCATGGCACATGCTCGACATCGCTCCCAAGAGTGATGGTCGTCAAGTCGCTGCAAAGAAAGGCAGAATAAACAAAAACATCCAGAAACAAGAGCCAAAACCACAAAAGCGGTGGGGCGGGGCCGCCCCTGGCGCGCGCCCCTAAAAAAACTGCACTGGTACTCCAAATGCCTAGGTAAGCCTCAGTAGGCCCCATCCTCATTCGATACATGCATATAATTGCTCAGTTTTCAAAATACTCAAAAACCCAAAAAGCATGCCATTGGATCCCGACTCGGGAATTCGACTGATCGAGGTTCGAAGGCCGATCCATGGATGACTCGAGGCCACCTCACGTCAAATCGAGCTAGAGAAGAAAACGCAGATGAGCCCCGGCGACCCTCGCCCAGCCTGCTCAGGCAGCGATTCGGGTCATCTCAACCTTCTCGTCTGATCCGGACCTCGAGACATGCCCACAGAATCTCCATCAAGGAGAGGCTAGTGAGCCACCTATGTCGATCGGATGACTCAGGCATCTGCCGGGAGGCGGGTCACGGAGCAGTGGAATGCCACCTGCGGGCTATGCTGACCCCATCACGAATGACGGACCCGGATTCCACTTGGACGCCCAGAATTTTTGCCCGGGCACACCCGCTAGGAGCTCACCGAGCACGCCACTCGAGACATTAAGGCAAGTGACGCCGACTCAACCCCTCCGGTCGTGGAGACCAGGGACGGGGCTACCTCTATGCGTGCACGCTTGTGACATCATCGACCCGACCACCATCCTTCATGACAAGGACTTCTGCGGGTCGAGATACCACATTTTCACTCAGGAGGAATGGAAGAATGCCAGCCCCCAACCAGACTCCTAGTCAGGTGTAGCAGATACAAAACACTCTGGAGTAAACGCATTTTTTTCGTGGCAAATAAGTGTTACAAAGTACAGTCGGCCCATGGCCATTACAAAGTACAGAAACCCGTTACCACCACAAGGATGGTAACGCTGGAGCCTCGAGGAGGGCTGCTACAAGTGCGGGAAGCTTGGCAGGAACATCTTCCTCGCAAGCCTTCTTCTTGCACCCCTTCCTCGAGGACAACCTGGCAGGGGATAACGGCGAGCAGTCCATCCGCCATCGCCATTGGACGAACTCCCTCGCCGTCTCAGATGACAACGAGGAGCTCTATCCCAGCCTCAGCCGCCTAGGAAGAACGAGCCTTCCGATGATGCGAGCAGAAGCTGAGGTACACGGGGGAGCCGAACCCACTCGGGGCCCAGGCAGTTCCCGCGGGCACGCGCCGCACCAGGAAGGGTCGAGATGTTCCTCCCCGTACCCATACCCGGCCAGTGGAAGCACTAACACATCCTTCGCTGGGAGCAAACACCTCCCCCTTGGTCGCCCAAGGCGCGTGGGGAGGCCGCGCCACCTGCCCGATGGAGACTGTGCCCTGCCTGCGCACTCGCTTTGCTCGATCACCCGAGTAAAACGCTTGGACGATCGAGCTTGGGAACGGCCCGAGTGGATGGCATCGCCCGCGTGCTATCCCTTGTTGCTTGCATGCATTCTTCTAGCACCGGATGCTGAAGGAACCACCGGCTCTGTCAGGCGGACGCACACATGCTGAAAGCAACTCCATTATTCGAGGCAAGGCTCGCTCACGACTCAGGTTGGGGATGAGTTCAAAATGAGGCTCTAGAGGCCTCCATTTATAGCCGCTCAGGTACCCTCCTGTCTGGCGAGCCGGTTTCACCGCGTGGTGCACGGCTCCGACTCAAAAGAAGGGAAACCTTCACAAGAGGAGCAGAAGGGAGCACCACTGCAGCGGGCCGACGTGAAGGGTCATGCAGCCCTCGATATTCTGCGCTGAAGACACGCAGCTAGCGCCGCTGCTGTGCACTTATTACACGGACTGCCCGGGGCAACCCCAGTTGACTCGCGGTCACAAGGGGGGATCCCTTGAACGCTGCATCTCTCTATAGATGAGATAGAGCGATGCGATTTCTACCCTCGGGCGAAAGTACAGTGCAGCGAGAAATAGCGCCTTCACGATTAAACAAATCGTGAAGCTGCTCGGGGGCCTCTGACGGGTCAGAGGACCTGGGGCTCCAGCGGGCTCACTTCTCATTGACGAGTCCAAGGCCGCGCCTGGAAAAAGTGCCCATCTGTATGAGGCGACAACTTCATCTGGGCCGCCTCCGCCCACAACCCCGACTGACAACTCGATCGCGATGACCAAGGCCCATAGCCCCGACTGTTGGAACGGTCAGAGGTTGGGCCCGTACCAAGGCTCCGACCGGGGACTCTGACTGGGCTCCGCCTTACTCGTGCCCGCCTCCCCGACCGGCAGGATGGTCGGGAGGCCAGGCCCGGCTTACCAGCGGGCCCTAGGAGTAGGTGCGGAGGATAAGGATGAGCCTCGTGGTCAACTTGTCGTACACGGCCAACCACTACCTCCACGGGGGTTACAGTCCCCTCTGCTATGGTATTATGGCGCCACTATTCTACTTGCCCGTCCTCATGAAGGGATGGGGCATAACATCATCATGATACGGCCTGGACGCCCCCGTCATGACGGAGTGACTGGGCGAGGCGCCAAGGACGGGGCGTGACTGCCGTACCATACCTATCGGCGCCCCCACGACCACCGACCGTCAGAACATGACGCACAGGGACAAGACAAGACACTTGCCCCACGACACAGGACTTGCACGGTGGTCACCGGAAGACTCCGACTGATGGGAAGGGCGGACCCGACTGACGACCCCGACCAGCGGGGTCGGGAGTCCTCTCTTTCTATCCTTACACCCTTAGTTCCCCTATAATGTGGACCCTCTTGGACTATAAAAGGGAGGGTCATCCGCCTAGGAAATCATCTGGACCATAGACTCTCAAATCTTACAACTTCCGCTCAAAAGCTTGTAACTCCCCAACTCTCACGAGCACATGGGCTCAAGCAATACATCTGACTGATCTCCGACTGTACATAGGGCACGATTGCCTGAACCAGTATAAATCTTAAGTCATTGTGTGCTAGGCCACATCTGATCACGACACGCGATACACACTTCGAGTAGGTTTAGCTTCCGGCCATTTCCGAAACCGACACTACCGATAGCGAGACGCTCGTGGTGACTTTGTCAATCTCAAGTATCTGTCGGCTTAGTCCCTCTGAGATGCTTACAGTGGTAGGGTTGCTTGCGTGTATTCATAAGGACTAATGTGCATGCGTCTTTGTGAGCACTTGCGTTTGTCTTGTGTTTCGCACAAAAGTAAGACTAATGATGGTTTGGAAAGAGCCAAGAACAATCGCACATACTTTGGTTGATCACACAAACACATTGTTAAGGGGATTTTTCATAATGAACATGTGAAACCTCATACTCACGGAACTTATGCTCTGATGCAACAATGCATCTAAGTTTTAATGATAAAAGGAGGGAAAATAGATACGTGGAGTTTTCTAAAGAGTATGAGGCCGGTTCGTTTCCCACCCTCACGCTGTATAATCAAGCTTATTATTTTTAATGATATTTCTTGGTCAAAGCTAAATTTTTTTTGATTTAGGAGAAATATAAAACTAGCTATATTTTAGGATAGTGGGAGTAGTAAATTTAATTATTACATCATAAGCCAAAGACTGCTCCCACCATCTACAAGCATTCTTATTTATCCATAAATGTAATCCTTTCTTGCATATAATTAGCTGTTCCCCTCCCTCATAATTAGTTCAATATTAATGATCTGTTAACTGAAAGGCAGATATTAATTAATTGCATCTCTGTAATCTTGGGAATTGATTTAGGGGCATCACAATCATTTTCCTTCCTCTTTAATTTGATCTTAAAATTTTAGAAATGCTCACTTTATGGATGAAGAAACTATAGGATAAATGCCAACACATAGTATTATTAAGGTCCATAAAAATTAGGTTGGGGAAAATTAAGGTCTATAAAATTAGTATAATTTACACTAGAGGTAAAACAAAAAAAAACATAGTACTCCCCTCATTCTGAACTATATGACACCATTGACTTTTTCTCAATGTTTGACCAACAATATTTACTTACTCAATTAGTTCAGTAAAGTAAAATAAGTACCACTAGATTAGTCATCAAATGTACTTTATGTTTGACTTGTAGATTTATGTATTTGTATAAATATTTATAGAAAAGGTGAAAACTCAAATGAACGGAAAAAATCAATGTTATCATATATTTAAGAACTGATGTAGTATTATCTAGAATTCTAGATTCAAGCTTAACTGTATATGGTGCTCGACGAGATCTCTACCAACCAAATAAATCACCCTATTCATCTTTTAACCAAAAGAGAAAACTTAATTGAATCACAACCTTCACCTCCACTTCAATAATGGGTACCAAAGCTTTTTAAAGTATTATAATTTAGAAACTCTTAAAGTATAAGTTGGGGAAAATAGATGTTGATATGTGTAGAATCTAGGCAAAAAATAACATTAGTACATCTAGACTAAATTAGTCATATAGATCTAGAAAAAATTCTCTCCATTCGTGGTATCAGAAAATGCCTCATATGAATGACAAATTATAGTCTAAAAACTTTAAAATGGAGCTAAAATAATAGAAGAATCTTAAGCTCCTACTCAACTAAAGAAAGTTTAGTTATGTTGGGTTCAACTACCATGGTACCCAAAAAAGAAAAGCCTTTAAGGGTCTAAGAAGAAGTCAGCCGGCCCTTGCCATGCAGATCGCCCCGCTAAGATAGGGGTACGACCACCACCAGCCCATCAGGCAAAGTTGCAGCTCGGAGGCCCAATGGGCGATCCCTAGGCACGCGGCGCCTTCCCAACCCGCGACGAGTTCCGCGGGGTTGGGGAGCCAGCGCCAACCTAGCAACTGCGCCCAACCCTCGGGCCCTCGGAGAAGGCGCGGGGAGGCACTAAATGCTCCTCCCGATGTCATGTGCATGCGCACCCCTCGCCCGTCAGCCGGGCCGGGGGCGCCGCTTGCGGACCGAAGGATCAGCGGGGGGATTCCCGGTCAGCCAGGCTATCATGACGCCGCGGATCCGCTAGCACGCCGGCTGCACCACGCCCATCAGATTGACGGGACGGGCTGTACCCGGTCACCCTCCGCCATCGGCGTAGGGTGAGGTGGGCGCGCCGAGTTAGCGGGCCCCACCATGTATGATCGCGACCAGGGATGGGGAGCCCAGCCCCTGACCCCGGGAAGGAGGTCGATCCTGCTAACGAAAGAGAGGCCCGCTCCCGGTGGACCGGGGCGGGTGTGACTCAAGTACGACGACACCATGCCCTGCCACGGATATGATGGACAAGATCGAGGCCACATCAGGCGGCACCGCAGAATAGGCGAACAGGCTTGCCTTTAGGACACGAGGACGCGCAACCAACCGAGGGCCCCGGACGGGACACGTGCAGGGCTCCTGACCTCCTTGCCGGGATGTCAACCCCGGGATGGGGCACCCCTTCTCACGCATTGTGGCCCCACCCACTGGACTATATAAGGCCGAGCTAGACCTTCTTTCTCTACCTCTGAACACTTTCAACCCACACACGCACACTGCTTGCAAGCACCCTGTTATAAGCACCAGCACTCGAACTTAAGCAACACGAAAGGCACCACCCATACTGGACGTAGGGCAGTCGCCCGAACTAGTCTAAACCCTTTTCTTTGACTGTTAGCCATCGAGCTACAGAAAAGCGCAGCGCTAAATTACTAGACGGTGATCGAAACACCGACGAGTTAAATTTTGGACCAAAATAAGGTCCAAATGATCTACCCACGCCATAAGCTAGATATGCTAACCAAATCCTAATTGAGCCTTAATCTATGAAACAACTTTAAAATGTAAAATAGACATAGGATTACCATAGACGTACCTCATATAGCCTCCAAATCTAAGAAAATGAAGAGCAAAACATTCCCCTTCTCCTTTTCCTTTTTAGATTTTCAACAACAATCCTCTTTTTTGGGGGTTGGAATCGAGCTAGTATGCTTGGGGAAGAAGGTAATGTGTTATAGGCGAGGGTACGTTTTTTAGGGGCGGGTGTTGTCCCAAAAAGTTGAATTTAGGGGTGGCTTGTAGGATGCAAAACCTTATTTCAGGGTGGACTAAAACATGGTCTGTCTTTGGGCGTCGTCGCGATTCCCATAGATGGTTGGCCATGCCGACCGCGTCTGGAAACCGATTTTCATGTACCGCCCACATGCTACATATGGCGCTCGGTTCACCCTAGAAGAACATGATGCTTCTATAAAATATTTCTATATAATATTTCTATATAGTGTGAGTAAGCGCTTAGACATACATGTCATCTGTATACAATTACTATTTCCAATTACAACCAAACACGATATGATTAGGCACACTAGTTGAAGCTCAAAAAGCCTCCTAGCTAGTTAGACCTAATATAAACCAACCCACTACAGTAACCATATTAACTGTTCTCCCTACTGTGCAACATGTGGACTAAAAATTCTCGCTTTATGCGTGTCAGTAGCTAAGAGGTGATTAGGTGGCGACAAGAACTAAAGCCGTGGATTAAAATTACTCAGTGTCACTGTCTGTTACCGACATGCTAGCATAAAAAATTTCGCCATACGTCATTAGCTTGGGCGGAAGCTAAAGTGACGCCACTCGAGCTAGCTCGAGACGTCACCATCGGTCCCGATCGAGCGTGGTCAGAGTAATATTTTGCCTGAAAAATGTGGTCCAAGCAGTTTTGGGGGATCTCCCATGTTCGTACACACTTTCGTGTTGACTTGCGAGCTCGACGAGTAATTTAATTGCATCGGATTTAATTAGTAGTAGCCGCAACTCCGACCAGATTAATCAATCAATTTTTGGGTTTCTTCCTCTGTTGGGGGCACAGCTGTGAGATTCAACGCGGGACCGGAGAAACCAATCAACTCAGTATGCGGCTGCAGCTGAGCCACGAGGCGCGTGGACACATTGTCTACTGATGTGAGGTGCTCTGCGTGTGTTGTACAATGGTTGACTGCTGGAACGGCCAAGATGCCTACTGTAGATAGATTGTTGTATGCGCTTCATGGCCAAAAAATGGGATGTGTTGCCACCTGAAGGTTACATCAGTAGCGAACATTCACTCGAATGCATATTCTGGTAGTTATTGCAGTTTCAAAATCGTAATCTTTATTTTTTACGATAGTACCTAAGAACGTTTCTCATGAAGAGAATGAAGAGAGGGAAGAATATTTACAAGAGCATGCTATGCGGAGTTTGCGAGTATGGTTGAAAATAGACGGGAACGGACGGGAAACACCCGCTCCTGTTCATGCTACCACATTTTCTAACCGAAAATAGAAGCGGGAGCAGGAGCGGGATAGCCGGTTATACGATAATGGATAAATACGAAAAAAATGCAATGGAAACAATCGGGAACCGGGAACTTAAGCCGCAGTGGGCAGCAGCTGGCAGCGCAGGCATTCATCCTAGCACGGCAGCACCACAGCCACAGCCTACAGCCTACATCCGCACATGGCACACGATGATATAGCTGCGCAAGCACACGAGTCACTAATACATCAACAGTTCATCATTCAGCACAGTCCAAAAGAGAATTAATTAGACAAACAAGTTCATTGTCCACAATTCCACGTGACCAAACAACAAACAATAGGTCCACAGCTAGTACAGTACAAGAGTAGTCCACAAAGCACAAGTTTTGAAGTAGTTCACCAATCAACATGACATTAATGTAGCATCAAATTTCTTTCACATCTCACCATTTCATTCATTACATCTGGATCACTTTCTGCTTCTGGATCCTACATTTTGAACACATATGTTCATGATTAGTTGCACATATAAGACTATGTTATTGCTCTCAAGATATTGCAAAAATGGTTATGTAGAGTAACCAAATACTTCATTATCCATAGGGTCACTAGAACTAACAGGAATGGTCTCTTGAGGTTTCAGATCAGCCACAATTGAAGGAATATATTTAAAATCTGAAAAAAAAGGAAGATCAATACATATGAATTAGTACATTACATATATTTGGAACATTCTAATTAAACTGAAGATTTTAGTACCTTTTCTTGCAGCCTTTATCCAATCTTTGGTGCAGATCAGTGCTTGCAGCATCTCAGTGTCAAGATAATTACAATAAGGATCAATAACTCGACCAGCACCACTAAATGCAAACTCGGAAGCAACCATATAGATTACCATATGACGGGTATGAGACCCATATAGGTTGCCATAGTAGTACCCCAACCTATGTGATCAGAGATCACGTGAATTTGGACCCAGGTAAAACAAGTTGTTGGTTTAGTGAGGAGAATAACCTTTTTAACCCTCTTTAAGTGAAGATGCAATACTCTCAAATGCTGTAAGGCAGGTTGGCTATATACCTTAATGTGTTTCTATTGGCTTTGATAAGCAAAGATGTTGTCGTGCAGAGTAATCTTGAAAGAACACACCTATATGAGCCCAACAGTTAAACGTCGCAGCTTATGAGACTTGGGTGATCTCTAACAAGCTTATGAAGAGACCAGGGAGTTCGATGTATATGGGTAGGCTAATGGCAGCCATGTACTGGTTGAAACTTGTTCGCAGAAAACTAGCAATTCAAGGCATAGTCCATTGTCAAGTTGTGAATAAGTGTAGGTTGAAGCTCTAGGCGGAAGCTCAACTTAACAGTCTCTGCTAAAATACTAATATATCAAACAGTAGTAAGAAACAGGCAAAATTCTGAATAGGCATTTGAGATCTGGTGGGGGATTGCTGGAATTAATGGGCTTGGCCCATTGGAAATTTCAGAATTCCTATAAATCTCAAAGGCCCATGTGTGCAAGAGAAAATGGTGCAAATCTTAGTCCCACCTTTATAGTGGAGGAGTGGGATGGCCAATATAAATATGGAGGTTGTCTCCACCCCTCCAAGCTATGTGATGGGGGAGAGAACAGAAAACACCACACGGGCGCACACGCCATGCCTCGCCTCGCCGGGCCGGGCAGGGCTCGGGCTCGGGCACGGGCACGGGCACGGGCATGGGCCGGGCGGGGCGAAGGGCGCGAGCGCGCGGCACCTGCATGAATGGTCCGCTGAAATCCGGCCCCTCGCTTGCGGGGGCGCGACTTCCTTTTGCAGTTTTTATTTTTGGTGACTTAGGCAGTGAATCTGCGAGATATGAAAACCTAAACCCTAAACCTAATCGGTTTAGAACGCGACGCGAGGTCAGTTTGATTTCCCTATATATATGACCCATTGGGCCTCCCGTAGAAAATACATCTAAACGAGCTAGGGTTTTGCCTCTTCTCGATGTTGCGTCATCGTCGTAGCCTTCTCCCTCCCGAGCGCCAGCGTGCACCGGCGAACGGGAGAGCAGGTCTTCGGAACCCTTCGCCTTTGGGATCCTGCACTGGGAGAGCGCGAATAAGGTTTTTGGAAAGCGCTTTGCACGACTGCTCAAGGTCTTCACCACAGCGCGTCTTCCACCCAACTCTGTCACCTCACGGGCCAACCTCCTTCATCATCTCCAGCAGCGGCGGTTCGTTGTCGTCAACTCTCTAGCCAAGCCTCAGTACGTAATTTGTGATCTGGTATTGTTGATGCTAGATTTTAACACGTGATGAATCGGCGTCAAGAGAAGAAGATTGGCCGGTGCGGCAGATCCGAAGGCTACAGTAAGGAATCGGCCGATGGAGGTAACAGTTGGAAATCGGCCGATTGGTGATACAGCTTGCGCCAGTGGATTGGAGCCACAACAGAGGGTCCCGATCAAAACTGGCTTGATGTTGGTCAACGGAGCGATGCTGATTCGGTCAAGAAGCAATTGGAAAAGTCCTGATTGGATTAGGAGATGGCGGCGGAAGATTCTGCGGGAGTCCGTTTCCTTTTTAAAAGATATTATAGATATAGTAGTTTTCCTGTTTTAAATAAGGTTGTAACAAGTCGTAATCGACCAGGAGTCCTAGTTTTAGGGTATAAATAGGAGTTGTCAGGGATTTGCATATCATCAATACATCAATCAACAAAACACTTTTACTTTTTCCAGCAATTTACTTTCAAGTCGGCGACTTCGCCAATACTTTTTCTTCTTTCACGAGTTCGTACGGATTGGCAGGGCTGCATCAACTTGATCTCCGGCCAATTGGTAGGTTCCGCTTACCGAGTAACATCCGAGCTTTAACCACGGGCGCATCGCTGTGGTTTCATTTGGATTTATTCACCAGTTATCGATATTTACTAGACTTGCAAGTTTCGCCTGTTGTTCTAGTATTATCACCAGTTATCCAGCTTGAGATTAGAACTATCGGCTCTGTCATCGCTGTTTCTCGCTCATCGTCATAATTGTTTAGATCGCTCCATCAGTTTTCTTTGCAATTATTACGCGATTATCGGCTGATCTATAGCCGATCATCTTCACAGCAAATCGGCCGATTCGCCGACGCGCTCTTCAGGACAGATCGGAACTCCAGCCGATCGGAGCGCCTGGAATTTAATACTTTTATTTTCTTATCAATCAGCAGGTCAGATTGACTGGCACGCCGCGCGAACCGCACCAGGGCGATAACCCGAACAGGAGCTAAGCAGATTCTCCCGGGTTGTGTGTCCGACGCTGAAGACCATCGGCCGATTCCTGTCTAGCCGATTTTAGCGCCAACACACTTTTGGCACGCCTGGTGGGACCACTTCAAGACCTGATATGTCGAAGAACGCAGAAATTTCCGACAGCAACATCATTGAGGTTACAGAAGCGGATCTCAAGGACGACCAGAGGGAAGAATTAGCCAAACATCTAGAAGATTACAAGAAGATGTATCTGCAGTCGTTCAGTCGTACCAGAAGCGAGGAGGCGGTCAAGAAAGCTCCTATTCCAGTTCCCCGCCATATCACCATTGCTGAGGATTCGGGCAAGATGTCCGATATGATCCAACAGTCCGTCTACCAGGCATTCATCGACCAATCCTTGGTGATGACCAACACGGTGTACAACGCCGTCATCAGCTCTCTGGCCAGCGGAGCGGTTCAAGGCTATCAGGGGCCAGCGTATGCCCCGCCGATCACGCTGCCAGCCAGAAGCTTACCAGGCACGTCCCAATCGGCTCCTCAGTCGATATTAACGCAACGCGAGGGGTACAACACTCCGTTGCCTCCAGCGTCTCCAAGATACAGCGGTGCACCATGTTTCCCATCACAGACACCGCTTCAACCCGTCCAGATTGCTTCTGTGCAATCGCTGCCCACAAGCTCAGTACCCTGGGGGACATCAGTGATGACGGCTTTCCCTAATCCATCAACCGGGCATGGAAGCTATCCAATCCAGGCACCGTTCCAATCGGCCGTCCGGCCGACGGTCCCTCAGTATCATCCAGTCTCATCAGAGATCTGTAGAGGGGCAGGCGCTGCAGAGAAACTCAGAAGCACCACGCCGATGATGATGTACGACGGGGGTGGCGGATTCACTGCGCCATCAACTGTCAGTTGCTCAGCAAAATTCGCCGCATGCTTCAATTCATCACCCAGCCGTACCACCACCGGTCCTTCAACATATGCCGGCACCTCGAACGGCCGTTCATCAGCAGCAGGTGGATTGGACGGCAAGAATAGCAGAGGTGATTCAGGACCAGTTTGGGTTGAAGCCGAAAGTACAGATCTACACATACAAGACGCCATACCCATCGGCTTATGACTTGCTGCCGTTTCCACACCGCTACAAGGTCCCCGATTTCACCAAGTTTTCAGGGCTGGACGATACATCCACCATGGAGCATATTAACAGATTCATCATCCAGTGCGGGAAAGCTGCCACGCAAGATGCTCTGAGGGTGCGTCTATTTTCATCATCCCTGTCTGGATCGGCCTTCCAATGGTTCACCACTTTACAGCCAAATTCTATTGTTACTTGGGCCGATCTGGAGAAGCAGTTCCATAAGTACTTCTACGCAGGAGTACATGAGATGAAGCTCTCAGATTTGACCAGCCTCAGGCAGAGGAGCGATGAACCAGTAACTGGATATATACAGAGGTTCAGAGAGGTCAGGAACAAATGCTACAGTCTGGCTCTGACCGATGCACAGTTGTCCGATATAGCTTTCCAGGGCCTCCTGCCACAAATTAAGGAAAGGTATGCTTCGCATGAATTTGAAAGCCTAAGCCAGATCGTTCACCGATTGGCTAGATAGGAAGTCCGTCCGTTTGAGCAGCGGAGGAATTTCCAGAAGAAGGTGGCATACCTAGAAGGGTCTGAATCTGATGGGGAGGAGGAGATCGGCCTGGCAGAGTGGGTGAAAGGTGAAAAGCCAATATCGTGCCCCTTCGGAAAGAAAGAACCAGAGACATTCGGCTTTGACACATTAAAGGCCGATAAGATTTTTGACTTATTACTCCAGGAAGGGCAGATTAAGCTATCTCAGTATCATACCATCCCTTCGACCGATCAGCTCAAGAAGATGAAGTACTGCAAGTGGCACAACGCCATGTCTCATGACACAAATAAATGCAAGATCTTTCGTCGGCAGATACAATCGGCCATCGAGCAGGGGAAGCTCAAATTTGAAACCCCGACTAAATCGGCAAAGCCGATGAAGATAGACCAGCACCCTTTCCCAGCTAACATGGTTGACACGGGGAGAAATTCACTTCAAACCAAGGTGCTGACGTCAGAATCGGCAAGAAGGAGCGGCACCGTTGATCCCAGGAGGCAGGTCACAGCGGATGAGGTCAAAGGGAAAAGGCGGGCTGAAGACAAAAGCAAAGGATCAGAACCATCGCGCAGACCCGTCACATCCTGATTCTTGCTCAGCAAATATCAGCGGCAGCAGGAACGGTCGAGATATCACGATGACATGATGCGCCGGCACGAGGATCACTGGCAATGTCCGTTCTTCATCCACTGCTGGGAGAACGACATCCGATTGCCGTCAGCCGATAACTAACCTGAATGCAACGGGTTAAGTTGCAACGATCACCCATTTAAAAGATCACGCTCTAGGGACAGAGGATCAGAGCTGATCAGCAGAAACCGACGCGAACAAGAGGGACAGCGCATTTCAGTGCATAATCGGCTGGGGGGCAGAGTTGACCAGTATCACCGGTCAAAAGGCAGTATCAACCGACAGGATGGACTGGGGGGCAGAATCAGCGTGCACGATCGGCTGGAAGAGATGGCTGATGACAGGGTGTCAGATGAAAACCTCCTAGGAAAGGAACCAGATTGGGAACACGCCAGATCATCAGCCAAACCAGTAAACCCCAGGTGGTGTCCCGATCGCCTATCCAGATCCCAGAAACGGTGGATCCAACGTCTGCGCCAGTGGGAGCAACAAGAAGAAGAACAGAGGTAGGTGCCGGAGAAAAGAAACGTTAAATCTCGGGTTTGGCGCCCCAAGAAAAACAACAGCTAGGGAGCAGACAATCAAGAATCGGCAGCTGATATCAGCATGGTGTTCATATTGCCGATGGAATTCATGGCGCCTGACGATCGAGACAAAGCGACAAGAATGGAAGAACAAATGGCGCAACTGGTGTTAGAGCCGATGACGGCTAGTTTTGAGAAACCAGAAGAAGAAAAATGGCAACATCTTAAGGCGCTGTTTCTCAAAGGCTACGTTAACGGGCGACCCGTCACCAGACTACTAGTAGATAGAGGCGCCGCAGTCAACATCATGCCGTATGCCATGTTCCGCAAGCTAGGCAAGAGCGATGAAGATCTCACCAAGACGGACATGATGCTAAAGGATTTCGAAGGCAACGTGTCTCCCGCCCGTGGAGCGCTCTGCGTCGACCTCACCATCGACAGTAAGACCCTTCCTACTACCTTTTTCGTTATTAATGGTAAGGGATCCTACAACATGCTGCTCGGTCGCGACTGGATACATGCAAACTGTTGTGTCCCATCTACAATGCATCAATGCCTCGTGCAGTGGATCGGCGACAGTACGGAGATAGTCACCGCCGATTCTGCCTACAGCGTCGCAGCGGCCGACACCCAACAATGGAGCTGCGAGCACGTCAGGTGTATATCTGGCAGGACTTGGGACACTGACTTCTTGAAGGTGTCCGATTTCGGTCTACAGCCGATCCAAGCAGTCGGCTCTGAAGATTCAGAATAGATGGATCAGCTCGTCCGGGAAGACGGGAAGCTTGGGCATGGATTTATGTCGGCCGATTCATTGGAGATGGTAGATTTGGGAGATAGCAGCAAATCAAGGCCGACGTATATTAGTGCTAATTTGGATCCTGAGTATAAGTGTAAGTTGATAAGTTTATTAAAATAATTCAAGGATTGCTTTGCTTGGGAATATCATGAGATGCCAGGTCTAGACCGGTCCATTGTTGAACACCGGTTACCTATAAAATCAGGATATCGGCCATATCAGCAACCTGCACGATGGTGCAACCCCAAGATTCTACCTGATATAAAGGCCGAGATCACAAAATTAATTGAAGTAGGATTTATTCGGCAGTGCCGCTACGCTGAATGGATTTCTAATATTGTGCCCGTGTACAAAAAGAATGGAAAGTTGCGTGTGTGCATCGATTTTAGGAACTTAAATCAGGCCACACCAATGGATGGATATCCGATGCCAACGGCCGATATCTTGATAGATGCTGCTGCAGGACACAAAGTCATCAGTTTCATGGATGGTAATGCCGGGTACAATCAGATATTAATGGCCGAAGAAGATATCTCGAAAACGGCTTTCACGTGTCCAGGTCATCTTGGTTTATTCGAATGGGCTGTAATGACCTTTGGGTTAAAGAACGCCGGTGCTACATATTAGCGGGCCATGAACTATATCTTCCACAATCTTATTGGTACATCGGTGAAAATTTATATAGATGACGTCGTGGTCAAGTCAAAAGGTCACCAAGAACATCTGGCCGATTTACAAGAAGTACTGGAGTGCACAAGGAAGCATGGGTTGAAGATGAACCCAAACAAGTGTGCATTTGGTGTATCGGCCGGGCAATTCTTGGGATTCATGGTTCATGAGCGCGGGATAGAGGTCAATCGGAAGACCATAGACGCCATCAACAAAGTTGTGGCCCACAGAGTAAAACTGAGCTACAGTCCCTCATCGGCAAGGTCCATTTTATCAGAAGATTCATATCCAACCTGTCAGGGCGTATTCGAGCTTTTACTCCTTTGTTGAAATTAAAGCCCGATCAGGAATATGTATGGGGAGAAGAACAACGTAGAGCGTTGGAAGATATTAAGGAATATCTGGTTTCACCTGCGGTGTTAGTCTCGCCACAGCCTGGTAAGCCGTTCAAATTGTATTTATCGGCTGATGAACAAGCTATTGGATCGGCGTTGGTACAGGAGTTCGAAGGTAAAGAACGGGTGGTATATTATGTCAGCAGAAGACTCTTGGATGCCGAAACAAGATATTCCCCGGTGGAGCGGCTGTGCTTGTGTTTATACTTCTCGTGTACCAAGCTCAGGCACTATTTGTTATTGGCAGAATGCATAGTTATATGCAAAGATGACGTGGTGAAATATATGCTATCATTGCCGATTTTGAAAGGGCGGATTGGAAAATGGATCTTGGCTCTGTCAGAACTTGACTTAAGGTACGAATCGGCCAAAGCTGTCAAGGGTCAAGTTATGGCTGATTTCTTAGCTCAGCATTGTGGGCCAGAAATTGCTGTCATCGAGCCGGTTCCATGGACTCTATACTTCGATGGTTCTTCGTGTGGGGCCGGATCAGGAATCGGCATCGTTCTTGTATCGCCTCGGGGGGCAAGTTATGATTTCTCTCTGCCGATAGAAGGATCCGCAACCAATAATCAGGCGGAATATCGAGCTGTTCTAAAAGGGATCCAATTATTAAGGGAAGTCAAAGCTGATGCAGTCGAAATTTTTGGAGATTCCATGCTCATTGTGGATCAGTTAACGGGGCGGTCTGAGTGCAAAGATGATATCTTGAGGGTTTATTATGAAGATTGCCTTCAGCTTTTAAAGAAATTCAAGTCTGCAATAATTGAGCATATCCCCAGAAATTATAATGAAGAGGCCAACAGGTTGGCTCAACATGCGTCCGGATATCGGCCGATTCAGGGAGCTATGATTTTAGAGCTCGTGGCCGATGACTGGCGAAAGGAAATCGCCGATTACTTGAAAGATCCCTCCCGGAAAGTGGATCGGCGAGTACGTTTTCAAGCTACAAAATATGTGTTACTTGAAGATGATTTATTTTTTTGGACGATTGCTGGAGTTCTTCTCAAGTGCCTGGGAACAGAAGAAGCAAGGGTCCTGATGGGAGAAATCCATGAAGGTGTATGTGGAGCCCATCAATCGTCTCACAAAATGAAATGGATGATCAGAAACAATGAGTATTACTGGCCAACGATTCTTGAGGATTGTTTCAAATATTATAAAGGATGCCAAGACTGTCAGAAGTTTGGCAATGTACAGCGTGCACCTGCATCGGCTATGAATCCGGTAATCAAGCCATGGCCGTTCAGAGGTTGGGGAATAGATCTTATCGGACAGATCCACCGTCCATCGAGTAAAGGCATAAGTTCATATTGGTAGCCACAGATTATTTTACTAAGTGGGTGGAGGTAGTTCCTTTAAGGAATGTGACATCGGCCGATATGATTGAGTTCGTTAAGAACCATATTATCTATTGATTTGGTATTCCTCAGACTATCACGACTGACCAGGGAACAATGTTCACTTCTGGAGAATTCGGGGAATTCGTTGCCGATATGGGAATTAAATTATTAAATTCTTCTCCATATTATGCTCAAGCCAATGGCCAGGCAGAGTCGTCCAATAAGGGGATAATCAAGTTGATCAAGAGAAAGATAGAAGAACAACCCAAAAAGTGGCACATGTATTTGGCTGAATCTTTATGGGCCTATAGGATGGCTTGTCACGGAGCCACTAAGATATCTCCTTATCAGCTGGTTTATGGTCATGAGGCAGTTTTGCCTTGGGAATTAAGGACGGGGTCAAGACGTATATCGCTTCAAGATCAGTTGACGGCCGATGACTATTCCTTCCTCATGAAGGACGAGCTCGATGACTCGGCAAGTTTGCGGTTGAGGGCCCTGATTAGTATAGAAGAAAACAAGAAAAGGGTGGCCAGATGGTATGACAAAAAGGTCAAAGTTAAACAATTCTCTCAGGAAGATTTGGTATGGAAGTTGGTGCTGCCGATAGGATCTAAAGATCCCAAATCCGGTAAATGGTCACCCACTTGGGAAGGGCCATACAGAATCGGCCGATGTGCCCCTGGAAATGCATATATTCTGGAAACTATTGAAGGGGAAGAATTCCCAAGAGCTCTGAATGGACGATATCAGAAGAGGTACTACCCAAGCATTTGGGTAGATGCATAACTTGCAGTAAGATATATGAAGACAACATGGCTGATTTCTATCGGCTTTCGTCTCCATAGCCGATGCAGAAATGGCATCGCGTGAAGAAAGAAACATTGTGATTCATTTTGACCAGTTCATTATTGGATAAAAATGACAGAGTACATGGCCGACATGGTACAAGTCGCCCTTAGGATAAAAATACCGATATATCTATTGATTACGCCTGTTCTGGATTTCTCTCTCGACACGACCCAGTTCTTTCAGAAGGTGGGTCCTATTCTCCTTTGGATTCTCTACGGTGGCTCCAGTCTCAGCTTGATCGCAAAGTTCTATCAGGAGGCGGGTCTTCTTCTCCTCCAGACTCTCCATGGCAGCCTCAGTCTGGACTTGATGAGGGAGTGGAGGGCTCTTTTCAGAGGGCGGTCGCTTACGGACCAAGCAGTGAGCATCTATAAGGTCCCAATACTCCTGGACAACAGTGGGAACATGATCTTTGAGTTCCTCAGCATGAGCTCTTATCAGATCTCTGTCTGCCTGCGTTAGTGGTTCGTCTGAATGCATGATTTCGATTGCTCGTTCCAGACCGGGGCCGAGACGTTTTGACTGAACAGGGATGAAAAGATACCCAGCATCAGAGCGATTGAGATGTCTAGGAGAGAAGCAGAGGAGAGTTCATACCTGATTGACAGAGGAAGAAGACGAAGAAGACGAGGAAGACATCTTGCTGTCGGTTTTGGGAGGAAAAAAATCCAGTTGTTGGTGGAAGAAAAGATGGGTAATGCATATACCTCTGGAGATGGTGAAGGATCTACTTATAAAGAAAAGGAAGGTAGATAGATGGTGAGACACGTCCCATGAGAGTAAAAGCAGTCATAAATGCAAAACTGGCAAAAGAGTTGGTCCAAGATCAAATTAGCATAGTAACATTAAAGGAGTAAATCGGCGCAGTAACATTAAAGGAGCATTAAATGTTTATAGCATTCTTTACAGCCCGAGGAAAGCATCTATGGCCGCGATAGCTCGTTGCCTGATCTGATCGGCCGAATCTAGTACTCTTTGATCATCGTCGGCCGATCCTGGGACTTCTGACATATGGCGACGAAGTCTTATCGCTTCACGGGCCAAGTTCTGCCTTTCTTGCTTCAGCCCAGTGATGACGGATGGGAGTTCTTGAAGCTTCGTTTCTTCAGCAGCTATGTCTTTGGTTATTTGCTCCATCTCCTTGGCTAGCTCTGCTCTCCTCCGTTTGAGCCAATCTATCGTGCCGACAACATCCGAGCGACAGCTCTCGAGGAAATTGATCCGTTGATGTACCTCTTGAGCCCGGTGCTTGTACGAGTCGGCCTCTTCCCGGGTTTTTGCCAGCTGGGCGCGATCGGCCATATGGCGTAGGGCCCTAGAAACCGGGGTTTGCATATGTTCTATATATGCAGCACGCTCCAAGCTTTCTGTTGTTTCTTCCGGGATTCGACCCTTGATGTCATTGAAAAGTCGTCGAATCGGTGAAGCATCTTCTACCAATTGGCCGATATCGTCTTGGAGAAGAATCCGCATGCTCTCGAGCTTGGCGCGGACATCATCAGAAGCAGAGCTTGATGGAGTTTGGCGTGAAGCGATTTCCTCATCATCAGGCAAAGAGACAACGAAGGAGAAAATGCTGTTGTTCGGGGTGTCTTGCTCCTGTAGAGGAATAAAGAAAAGGATTAGTAAGCAGTAAAGGGGAATCAGCCGATTCCAATGATAAGTTTGTTACCTCCTTAAAGAGAATCTCTCTTGCTTGCGCCGGTGGAAGCGCCTCCCTCGTCTCAGGGGCTGGTACAATCGGCTCGTCAGAGGAAGAGGACTCAACAACTATTAATGCTCTGCTTGGACCAGCTTCCTGAGAAGGTATGGAAAACAGATTCTGTGAGTATACTATGGGTAATTGAAATAAGATGGTATGAGATATTTGCCATGCCTCTGTTGATCTTCCGGCCGATATTTGTTGTGGGGCTACAGTCAGCATACCCAAATTGGCCTGCATCAGGATCAGTTAAATCCTCTGAATATCGAGAAATTGAGGTAAGAGGTTATCTACCTCGATGGGAAGAGTTGCTGGAGCTTCGGCTTCCACTTGGGATGTGGCTGATTGCTGTGGAGATTGCACTGGAACGGCTTGTGCAGGCTGGTAGGAAGGAAAAGTTAGTGTTAGTGGAGCACTTAGAGATATATGAAATAAGCAAGATTACCTGAACAGCTTCTACTAGCAGTGATGCCGCAGCTGCTCCGACTTCGGCGGTGACTTGAGGATCGGCCATCTCGGTAGTTGGCAAGGGTAGAGGAATTGGAGTTTTGGCCGATACTACCGCCGATTGGACAGTCGATCCGATGTGGGCACGCACTCGACGGCTTGTTGTTTTCAAGGTTGGCCTTTTTGGTGTTCGTTTCGATCGGCCAGTGGCAATATCCTTGATGGTTGGAGCGCGAAAGCCGATGAGTGGATATGGCGTATACGGATGATTGTTCTCTATCGGCCTGCCGCTTCGGCTCCGTACCGGAGGGACTTGGCTTTCAGACTAAGAAGATAAATGTAAGTTAATGGTAAGGTGAAAGTATGGAAAGAGATAGCATTGAAATCGGCTGGGAGAAAGGACATACCGCTGCACTTGGGTTGATGTTTTCTGGGTCCAGAATGTTGCAATATGTTGATGGGGATTTGCAGAAAAGGTATTGCTTCCATTCTGCCCACCATAGTTTAAATTGCTGAACAGCAAAAGAGGCCACTCTCCAATTGTTCAGGTCAATAGTGCTAGAATCTGGCACTATGTTACACAGCCGATTGTAGTCAATACTTGTGGTCAGTTCATCTCTAAATTTTGCTTGACCGGCGAAGTAAACCCGAATCGGCAGTTGACCAAAGCCCAGTTGCCTTGCTGCAGCCGATGGATTATAGAACTCATATGTGGGAGAGTCCTTTCCAGAGAAGAAGTTGGCTGGCAAAATTCTTGGCTTAATCAGGACATCCATAAGTTCCCTATCAAAAGTATGAGTGCAGAAGTCGGAGCTGATGGGAAGTTCAAAAATCGGCTCTACTGCCTGATATGGATGCCAACTGACAGTCTCTTCACTGAGGCCATTGTAGAAGCATCTGAAATATTCAGTCGTACGGGTAGCGGTGAATTGAGAGCCAGGATAAGCTGATGCCGCCTCTCCAAAGGATCTGCAGCGTCGTCGGACTGTTGGGTTTTCCTCTGACTCAATATTGGGGAAAGTTTTGGTCTCTATTCGTTGCTGAGAGATCTTGCTCATATATAGGTTGAGCCAGAGGGTAATGAACCACCAGGGACCGCCAGGGTTCCCAATCGGCTCCCCTTTCGTCAGCCTAGTGCCGATCTGGTGCATCATATGGTAGGCTGATCCCAACAGATGCTTTCCAAGGGGAATGGCCGATCCCAGTGACAAAGCTTCTGCCAGAGCTTGGGTGTTAGAAGAAGGGCCAACTACTCTGCCACAGAAAATGTGCTTCTCCAGCCACATCATCAGGAACGCAGTATGCTCTCTCTCTGAAACTGTCCCAGTCTTCATATTTTTGCTGATGTACCCCTTCCATCCGCCGATTCCTTTGGTTTCTAGCCGATGTGATGGCTTAATCAGATAGTTAAAGGGGATATCGGAGGAAGATATGTAAAGGCTGGTCAACAACAGGACATCGGCCAAAGTTGGAGTCATGGGTCCATGTCCAAAAAGGAACGCATTGAGTGCGTCGGACCAGAAGTAAGAAGCTGCTATGACCAAAGGTTCATTTTTCTCCATCTGGGACAGAGAGAGGTCTATGCATTGGCCGATTTTTAGTTCATCCCACTGAACTCTCCTAGACCTGGCTATTCTTTGGTACCATTCTCTCCAACCGGGGCTCATTCGGCCAGGACCTAAAGGCACCTACCCATTGATCTAGGTCCATTGGTAGGTTCCGCTTACCGAGTAACATCCGAGCTTTAACCACGGGCGCATCACTGTGGTTTCGTTTGGATTTATTCACCAGTTATCGATATTTACTAGAATTGCAAGTTTCGCCTGTTGTTCTAGTATTATCACCAGTTATCCAGCTTGAGATTAGAACTATCGGCTCTGTCATCGCTGTTTCTCGCTCATCGTCATATAGCCGATTAGATCTATTTCAAGTGTTGCATCCATAATAATTGTTTAGATCGCTCCATCAGTTTTCTTTGCAATTATTACACGATTATCGGCTGATCTATAGCCGATCATCTTCACAGCAAATCGGCCGATTCGCCGACGCGCTCTTCAGGACAGATCGGAACTCCAGCCGATCGGAGCGCCTGGAATTTAATACTTTTATTTCCTTATCAATTAACAGGTCAGATTGACTGGCACGCCGCGCGAACCGTACCAGGGCGATAACCCGAATAGGAGCTAAGCAGATTCTCCCGGGTCGTGTGTCCGACGCTGAAGACCATCGGCCGATTCTTGTCTGGCCGATTTTAGCGCCAACAGGTATGTCTCTTAAGCATGTATCCTGAAATCCTGGCTATACTGTTTATGTTGTCTAGTATGTTAATTCTATGCATGCTAGTTCCTGTTCATCATGATTTATTTCACACGTAATTTTATACTACGTTTGCCTGTATTCTCAACAGTTCACCAATCAACATGGCATTACTTTCTGCTTCTGGATCCTACATTTTGAACACATATGTTCATGATTAGTTGCACATATAAGACTATGTTATTGTTCTCAAGTTATTGAAAAACTGGTTATGTACAGTAACCAAATACCTCATTATCCATAGGGTCACTAGGACTGGCAGGAATGGTCTCTTGAGATTTCAGATCAGCCACAATTGAAGGAATATATTTCAAATCTGAAAAAACAAAAGGAAGATCAGTACATATGAATTAGTACATTACATATATTTGGAAAATTCTAATTAAATAGAAGATTTTAGTACCTTTTCTTGCAGCATTTATCCAATCTTTGGTGCAGATTAGTGCTTGCACCATCTCAGTGTCAAGACAATTACAATAAGGATCAATAACTCGACTAGCACCACTATATGTAGACTCGGAAGCAACTGTTGGAACTTGTATGGCCATCATATCACGAGCAATTTGTGACAAAATAGGATACTTGGTTGTTTCATTCTTCCAGTATGCTAAAATATCAAATGGATTTTGCTTCAAAAGTGGCTCTGCCATGTACTTCTCCAACTCATTTGAGCCATTTTCATTACTCCCACAATCATCATATAAGAACTTCTCAAGTTCAGTATCTTGGTTTTCAACTAAAGGATCTTTTAGGCTGACATGTTCATTTGCATTGACATCTTGAAGAAGCAGGTTGAGAGCTAGCATAAAACTGATACAAGTTCCTCAAAATACTAACGAACTCATCAAGCCGGATCTGATAATAGTCACCATAGAATTTTCTCATGTAGTATTCAACAAGTTTCTTCTTATACCTTTGATCAAGGAAGTATGCAACAACAATACTCATACTAGAACAGCTCCAATATTTCTCGAACTTTTCACTCATAGAAATTGCCATTTGCCTAACGACCTGTTTGGATGTAGACATTGAAATTCAGAATTCGGAATTGACATTGAGAGTAACTAATATCAGATGTTTGGGTGGTTTTGGAATTGGTATTGGAAACTTGTTCCAATACCAAACGGCATTCGGGGTACTACCGCAACACCTCCCACAATGCTGAAGCCTCCACCTCCGTATTGGGTGAAATCGCTCTTCCTCCCCGCTCCAGCTCCCTCTTCCTCCCTCCTCCCCGGCTCCCTCCCCGCTTTTCCGCTCCCGCTCCCTCTTCCTCCCCGGCTCCCCTCTCCTTCTACTTCTCCCTCTCATACGCGCATTTTGCTGCAGCTTCCCTTTCCCTCTCCCCGCCTGTAGCCATGGCGGCTCGGTCTCCCTCTCCCTCTCCTCGCTCCCCTCTCCCTCCCTGTCTCTTGCGCATCTTGTTGCGGCTCCCTTCTTGCTGGGGCTCGTGCGGCGGTAGCGGTTGGCATCCCTTTCTTTCTGTTCTTGCTCAGCACCGGCGCCTCCTTTCTCCTCCCCGGCAACGCTCACTTGTGCCGCCGAGCCAGATGCTGCATGTTGTGACCCACCTCTGCAGCGCCGGCTCCCTACGCCGCCACGTCGGCCCCTTGCTCCACCGCACGGCTCCCTGCGGTCCTCCACCCCTCCCTCCACTCCTATCCCGTTGGCCCGGAGCTTCGCAAGGGGGAAAAAGAGGAGATGGCAGCGGGCGATTGTTGCGGGCCGATTCCAATTTCACAGCATGCACATCCAAACGTGAATCAATATTCACCTCTAGTTAAATTCCATCTATCAATTTCATCTACATCCAAACAATAGCTTTGGTATTACTACTCATTTCTAAAGCTAGTCTGATTTGGTATTCAATCCAATTCAATGCCAAATGCTTCAATATCGACATCCAACGGACCCTAATAGTCAAATCTGCACTAGCACACCATTTATCTAGCAGCTCCTTTATCTCACAAAAACCTCTATAGAATAGATTGGCAGTAGGATATGAGGTACCAGAAAGCAACTTAGTAAGATCATAAAATTTCTTCAAGCACTGAAACACTTTGACTGCCATGACCCATTCACTCTCTGAAGGAGAAATCTTACCATACTTACGACAGTTCGATGTCTTGAGCTAAATGAAAGCAGGCTTGTAGTGCAACACATCCCTTAGCAACAAATACGTGGAGTTCCACCTTGTCGAAACATCAAGTCAAATGCCTTTTAATGTATCCAGCTCACACTCAGCAGCACGTTTCATGAGCTCCTCCCATTGCAAAGGAGAGCCCTTCACAGTTAGTGCCAATGCTTTAAGTTTGTCAAGTGCTTTTGAAATAAATGCTAGCCCATCTTGTGCAATCAAGTTAAGTATGTGACATGCACATCTAATCTATACTATAAAAGTTGAAACAATTGAAATTATTTCTCACCAAGATTAGACCCACCGTACTCTTCACGGAGGTCCCACTTGACATGCCAAAAGGTTTGATGAAAGGGGCATAGACCCACGTAATTGATAGAAGAAAAATATTTCTGCCAAAATACTAATACTTTTTACACCAAGCCCTTTCATATACCCACCCCGTGTACCCACCCATGACTTCCCATTTAGTTTTACATCAGGCGTATATTTCTTTCCATAATTTGTGCGTCCATTAATTCCCATGCGTTGGTTGTCTTTCCATCCATGCGCTGATTAACATTTCCAAATTTGCTTCAAAATTTCCAAAGCTTTCCTTGTGGCGCTTTCCTTCTGCATGCCACGGTCTCATCGTCCAAAATTTCAAAACCTTCCTTGTGCGGCTGCTCTTCCCTTCCTTCACGTTGCACCCCCAGCGCCCGCACGTGACGACGACAAGATTTTCGGCCTAGGCCAGCATGAGGAGGTCGTCGAAGAAGAGGGCTAGACCGTCGGCAGGCAGGGCTCAGGCAGGGCGAGCGCGAGGCGGAGGTCAGTGAGCGCGCTGGCAAGGAGGTCCCCCAAGGTGACACGGCTGACGTCGGGGCTGAGCGCTAGCATCCAACGCGGCCAGCAAGGGGAGGTCGTCGAAGAAGAGGGCTAGACCGGCAGCAGCGCGTAGGGACAGCTCAGGCTGCATCCTTGCTTAAGCCGCATGTGATGCCTACCGCCGCCGTTCTTCGTCTGCACGCTGCCAGGTGAGAATTTGTCGCCGTTTCCATATTGATCAATCAGATCGATGCCACAAGTGATGCCTTCTGATGGGAACGCGAGGGTGCCCGATCTTCCGTCAGGAGGATAACTATCGATTCGTCGACAACCCGACACAAGCGATCCGGCTTCCGATCAACAAGACTCGAGCCTGCAATCGAAGCACCACGTCGTCTCTTGGTTATCAACCGTGTGCTGCCCGGTTGACCTTGCCACGAAGGCTAATCCTTGCCTGCAAATCAAAGAACACAAGCAAGAATGAGAAAGAACGCAACAAATGATTCCAGATGAATGATGAAGCTCACAAAGTTTGGGTCTTACAAACTGATGACAGCGAACTGTTCAAGATAGAATTAATCTAAGCAAACCCAAACCCTAACTTGAGGGATGGATAGTGATTATAAAGGTTTACGGGTGTGCAACTCCCTAGACGCACCCCTAACGGGCTCCAACACGATACACAGGCCAACAGCCCAAAAGACGGCGGCGCAGCACCTTGACAGATTCTGGACGTCCACTTGTTTTGACGATTGCTGATGACTCTGACCTGATAATGAAGTGTGACTAATGCCATTAGAAAGATAATCTCCTTAGCTTTCCATACATATGTAGAACGTCGAATTTGGACTCCATATACGATCTGGACGTCGATTTTAATGCATGCTGCTCCTGGACTCCGAGGTAGACTCGAACTCGGGATGTAGAGGGACTCCGACTTGATTTGGACGCCCCGTCTCATCTTTTCCTCCTCCAAGTCTTGCTTCAGTTACTTTCTGGTCCTTACCATTATTCCTAAGTACAATAAAATCATTAGATAGCATGCCATTCTCATAATTACTAAATGTACATAGGAACGAGCTTACCTCTAGGTTTAATCGACGTGCACAAGCTCTAGAGATTGGTCCTTGCAAATCCGTACGAGGAGTTTTGTTTATATCCAAAGATGTGATTTCCTCATCACCTTCCGCTGCCGCCGGCACGTCGACCATCTGTGGTCGCATTCCCTCTCCATTAATGCCTGAAAGATTATGCCGCGTAGGGTCCAGGCGTAGTTCTTCGACGTCGTCGGCAAGGATACAGACGCAAGTGACGGCCGCCTGACCACCGGCACGTCGACCATCTGTCATCGCATTCCCTCTCCATGATTGCCTAAAAGATTATGCCGCGCAGGGTCCAGGCGTAGTTCTTCGATGTCATCGGCAAGGATACAGACGCAAGTGAGGGCCGCCTGACCACCGGCACGTCGACCATCTGTCATCGCATTCCCTCTCCATGATTGCCTAAAAGATTATGGCGCGCAGGGTACAGGCGTAGTTCTTCGACGTCGTCGGCAAGGATACAGACGCAAGGGAGGGCCGCCTAGCTTAATTAATCAGCAGAGCTGCCAGGTGAGACTGATGGTTCATGGCGACAACATTTTGTGTATAGATTGATTTGCCCTGGCCTCCTCACCGATGTATCATTTTTTCGCCGCCGAGCAGCTTGTCCTCATCGATCAGACCAGCCACGCCGCAGGACATGGCGAATGCAACAACAGAAGGACTGAAGCCGTCGACTTATTGAAGGAGATATATTTTTCTCCCTCGATCGCCTTCTTCCTGTTCTTCAGTTGTTTACCTGTATGGTGAATATGTTTCTGCTTACATCGTGACCTAGCTAGGAAGCTCTCTGTTTATTCCAAAGCTTTTATGTACCATTTAGTCATTTTTGTATTGATACGATTTCATTGCATTGTAGAGTCCCGTGCAATGGATGGTTGTCAACCACTTGAAGACATCACAAATACATGCAACCGTCGTAAGCGACCAAATCGTGAAAGATTTAATAACAACGAGAACAATCATGGTACTCTTTTGCCTTGAATTGGATTTATAATAATGGTTCCACTTGCTGTGTAGATAAGCATCGTCCACTTGTGTAGATCCGGATCAGAGGGAACTTAAACGGCACAAGGCAAGGGAGAAATATGCAAACTTGCCAGCTGAAAAAAAAAAGCAGAGCTTAATGCTAAGAGGAGGGAAGCCTACCATTGGAAAAAGGCTGATAGATCAGCTACTAACATCAGTGTAGGACCATCAGGTATATTGGCCTCTCAATAAAATCGTAAATATACCAGATATTAATGATGCTGACAGAAATGCTTGCCTTTACTGTATGTGTGACGTCCTCCCTCGACCGAACAAATGCAGAAAATGAGAACATGAGACAACATGAGATGACTAATATCATTATAAAACCAGCAGGTATATTGGCCTTTCAATGAAATTGTTAATATGTCAGATTTTGAGCTCACACAAATGCCTTCATTGCAGCTGCGACGTCCTTACCCGACCAAACTAATACAGAAAATGACATCATGGGACAGCACGAGGTTGTGAGCAATGGAGCAACAACAGACCATTTTGATGACAGTTGGCTGCATCGCAACGATTGTTTTGAAAGCACATTCATCGATATTGTGAGCATTGAATCAGCAATGGGTATATTTTCAGCGTTAAGAATGTTTGACCAGTTTAATTTCTTGTTCACTCACTAAATTGGTACTGTCTTATCTATCAGGATTGTCGCGGATAGAGCACTAAAAGGAAAACGCAAGAGAAAGATCGAGCAAATGGTACCATATGATGACGGATGAGCAAAAGGCTGAGAGGGATGGTAAGAAACGAGCAAATAGAAGTAGCAATATTGGTGGTACTGATGCAATTGTTGCCTCCAACAAAGGTCTTTACCCCTTAAATGCTATTTAGGTTATCACAAAAATATGTTATTAAATCTTAAATGTTTTACAGCTGAGTATTCCTTTGTTTATGTAGATACAACAGATGGTATTTGTGTCACACCATTTGGTACTGCTGTATCCGAAGTTGATGATGAGATTACTCCGAAAGGGTTGAAAAGAGAGAAGGAGAAAAGAAGATATCTTGAAATGGCAGATACGGCCAGACATGAAAAGATATTGAAAGCTATTGAATGTCGTAAACAAAAAATTTTACCCAACCAAGGTACTGAGAGCCTTTTTACAATAATATAACTTTCTGAAATTTTATATACACGAGTAGATTATCAACTTTGGTTGGCAATTTTTAGGTGAAGAGATAGATACACCTTGTACTGGGACCTTGTAGTCTGCATTAACGCAACTACAGTCTGATTGATGAACTAGGTCGTGCAATGTAAATGTGACTAGAGAAGATTAGTTTGACTCGGGCTTATGGGAACAAGATGATCCAATGCATGGAGTTGAAGGTATGATTATTGCTTTAGCATGTCTGTATTCTGATTTGAGAATTAATCGACAATGAATTGATTTATTGTTTGTATTTAACAGAAAATAATTTAGATCAAATGAATCCGAAGGACTATGTAATCGGTGATATAGAAGACGATGAAGCACGTGTATTTCATCAACGGGGTTAGTTGCTAATGAGATTGAATTGACTAACAATAATAAGTTTTTATAGTATACATAAATAAATAATTAATTCTTTTATTTTACTATACACACAGATTTTTAGTATGACTATGCCGCCTCCAAATATTCGGATCAATATGATGCAGTGTACAAGGATCTTCCAAAGAAACACCATACCCTGAAGAAGGCTAAAAACTGTGAATTCTGCAATGCTAAGAGGTTCCCATGTGAAGGGCCCGCCTTCTGTTGTAGGAAAGCAAAGGTTAATATATATATTCCAGAGTTACTGGCTGAAATACGCTGACTATACTTTTATGACACCGATAAGACAATTGCAAATAGGGTCAAAAGGTCTCCTAAGCTTGATACTACACCGATCCGGTTGATTTTGGAAATTGTACCGGACAATCCATATGTGCTTGTATTCAGGAGCCTCGGTTTGGTTTCTAATATTGCAGAGTACAACATTGAACTTAATATCAGCATATCTATTGATCAAAGGAGATATAACGCGGTAATGACCCTCAGTAGACGTTTTCTCGTAGCATAATAATTTACGGCAGTAAGGATAGACCTCACTAAGTCAGGGCGTACCATGGTTACTACGACCCATTAGCATACCCTTTGTTTTTCCCCGATGGTGAGACTGGATGGCAGGACAAAAGGATCGAATATCAGGTTCCACCTCCGTCTAAGCCGAAAAGAAAGTATACGAAGCGTAAAAAGTAAGGTTTGAATCAAGTTGTATATTATTTTACAATAATTATGTGCTGATGTTTGGACACTATACTGATTCGTATAATATCACATTTACAAGTGATCTTGATGATGGTGACGAATTAGGTGCAGTTCAGGTGCAGCTCTTAATAAGGCAAAAGTGTGGCATCCGGTTTATTACGATTTTAATAGGGAAGACCATGAAATGGATGAGCAAAGTGAGAATGAGGATGATCCTGATGATGAGCTTGACGATATAGGTATGAATGCACTGTCCATTTATTTTAGATTATATATTCTATAAATTATTATATGGTAATATTAAATAGCATTATATGGTTTAAAGATACAACTGTGTCTCTTAATTACAGATGGTGGAGAATCCTGGTGTCACATTAGCACTAGAGAGTACTACTGCTTCAAGCTACAGATTCGGGAAGGTCAATTCAACGTCTTTTTCCATGCCGATCGGCTCCTCCAACATTTGCAGTTGACATGTATGTCAAGCTTGAGTCAATGCGTCTAGATTGGTACGCGAAGCTTGCGCATCAGGCTATAATTGGTGCTGATCTATATAAGGTGAGCTCGATTTAACTAAGAATCATCAAGTTTGTGTTTCACTGTAATCCCAGCAATTAGCATCTAAGAATGTTCAATTTTTTTGTGTTCAGGGTCATCTGGACACGCACGCCGAAGGAGAGGCTGATGCTTCCAAGGCTAGCCTTAGGGTTGTTTTGAGTAAGGATTTTCCCGGTAGTGATCGTGATGTGCAGGCTAGGTTCATGGATGCCATGACACTGGTTTCACAGTATGGGAAGCCAGATTTCTTCGTAACAATGACATGCAATCCATACTGGGATGAGATAGTTGCAGAACTGTTGCCAAGACAGACTCCCCTAGATCATCCTGATATTGTTGCAAGGGTGTATCATGCAAAGTTACTGGATCTGCATGATTTTTCTTATTAAAAAGGGTTATCTTAGCAAGGTTGCTGCATGGGGTAATGTGACAGTTTCATAAGAGGGGCCTACCACACGAGCACTTTCTGCTGGTTATGGAACCTGGGAGTAAGATAAAGACTCCTGATGATTATGATAAATATATTTCAGCAAAGCTTCCAGATAAGAAAAAGTATTCTGAGTTGCATAAGCTTGTTTGCAAATATATGATGCACGGTCCATGCGGAATTCTAAACAATGACTGTCCATGCATGGTGGATGGGGAATGTCGCTTTCGTTATCCTCGCCAGTTCTGTGAAACCACACAGCAGGGAAATGACTCTTATCCAATATAAAGAAGACGAGATGATGGGCAGAAAGTGAAGGTATGAAATGAATGGCTGGATAACTGATGGGTGGTACCTTATAATCCAGTGTTGTTGAGGAGGTATAACTGCCACATAAATATTGAGATCTGTTGTAGTAACAAGTCGGTTAAATATCTCTACAAATATATATATAAAGGGCATGATCGTGCATCTTACTCACTTGAGCCTAAGGAGAATGGGAAGAAGGTAATCAATGAGATAAAACAGTACAGAGATTCGAGGATGATAACTGCTATAGAGGTTGTGTACATACTATATGCATTTAACTTGTATACTATGTCTCTACTAGTACTATAGATGCATGTGTACCTTGAGGGTATGCACATGGTTTCATACAAGTCTACTGACAACCTGAATAATGTTGTGCCGTTTGAAAAATCACAGAGGTCCATGCTTACAGAGTATTTCTTGGTGAACAGAACAGACCCTGCAGCTAACTGTATAGGGAGTTTCCTGAGCACTTCACTTGGTACAAGTCAAAAAAGGTCTGGAAGCCTAGGAAAGCTAAAAGGATTTAGATTGGCAGGTTGGTTTATGCAAATCCTGCTGAAGGTGAGAGGTGCTATCTTTGGATCATGTTGAACCATGTTAGGGGTGCAACCTCGTACGAGAAACTGAGAACATGGCATGGTGTTACATATGAGACATTTAGACAAGCATGTGACGTTATGGGATATGTTGAATCAGACAAGTCACTTGATCACTGCCTTACGGAGTCGGCTACGTTCAGGATGCCTTGTTCGCTGCGGAGACTTTTTGCCACTATAATGGTTTTTGTGAGTGTGCTAATATCCGACGTCTTTGGGATAATCATCTTGACTCAATGTCTAAAGATTTTCGCCATACATGTGACAATAGCTTTAGAATTGAACGGATGGTGCTTAGAGATATATCTTATCATTCGGCATCTATGGGCAAAGATATTAGGCACTACGGTCTTCCGGAGCTAAATGAGACTAGTGCGTAATCTCTAATGCTTTAGTTTTACGTACATTTGCTTTGAGTACCATTTACATTTAATTTGAGCTATTATAACATCTTGCTGTATTTATATGCTTGACAGAGGAAGAGCGATCGAGGGATCCTTATAGAGAGCTTGCGGAGGAACTGAACCTTGGATTTGATGAGGATCATCTGAAAATTGTTGATACGCTTAATGCAGAACAAATGGCTGGTTATGATGAAATACTTGATCACGTGTTGAAGAACAAAGGACATGTGTTCTTTGTAGATGGTCCAGGCGACACTGGCAAAATGTATCTCTACAAGGCTTTGATTGCTAAGGTGCGGTCGATGGATCTCATTGTTGTTGCTACTGCTACATCTGGTATAGCTGCTTCCATTATGCCTGGTGGGCGCATCACACATTCCAGGTCCAAGATTCCAATAAAGTTGAGTGGCAATACTATGTGTAGCTTTACAAAGCAGAGTGGCACAATGGAGTTGCTTAGAAGGGCATCTCTGATAATATGGGATGAGATTGTTTGGCAGAACCACCTGAATTAATCCGGCTCAATCGCGCTAACCATCACCACAAGGGCAATCAGGACTAACTCGCACTTCAAACGGAGTAATCCACTGGTCTGTCGGGTAACCTCCCGATACAACCACGGTTTTGCCGATCGAAACCACACATACAAAGTACTCACACGAAGGTGAGCCCAGAGGATACAACATTCCACAAATTTTACATCACAGAGTTCATCATAAATTATTATTACAACTGAGTTCGAATTCGCAAAACAAGGTACTTCAGAGTTCAAAGTAATTGAGTTCTTCAGAGTTCAATGCAACGGAAAATCAACGATAAACTACTCGACGATACATGATGTCTCGATGAAGCCCGTACGAGACATCACTCGGCATTATCATCATTGGCCGAGGGCGCATCCCATTCCACCGACCAACCAGGAGGAAGAGTACACGGCCAAGTCAAACTAGCGATCATGTCCTCAAAAGTATCACCTGAAAATAAGCCACAAGCAAGGTTGAGTATACTAATACTCAGCAAGGCTTACCCGACTAGTGGAATATACTTAGCCGACTCCTAGACATGCAAAGCTTTTGGCTTGAGGGGTTTGTTTTGCCGATAAGCATATACAATAGGTCCTTACTTTCATATTTTAGCTCCAGGTTCTAGATTTCTTTATCCATTCTAAGTAAGCAACTATCCAATATCATACATGGTGAAACAATTAATTTGCATCCAACAAGATTAATCATCATCATTGTTCCATTTCTTACTCAATATGCTAAAAGGGTCAAGCAGTCTCAATAACCGTGAGAAACGGATGATTCGAATCGAATTTCTTAACCTTGCAAGGGAAACCTAAACACACGTCACGTGGTTACTCCCAGAGTCACACATGCAACCTTTCCCCTTTCTTCTCGAGTTGTGGATCAGGGCCACCATCCGAGACTATAGAGCCCGTCTCTGTACCCACCATATGCGTGCATGGAACCGAAGTTGAGAGGGTGGGATGCTATCCACTTGCCGGTTCAATTAGGTACTTAAGCTTACCGATTACCATATTCTCAGCATGTGGTTAGTACGTTCAAAGACTTAACCACCACTACCACACACTGCGGCCTTAGCATTTTTCACAAAATAGACGGAACATCAATCATCAACTTGAACATCGCACCATAGCCCGGTCCGTCGACCTTATGATTGCAGCATGTAGTAAATATTCAACTCCTATATTCTCGCGAGTGACAGGAAATCACTCGACTTTTACCGAGTCCTATTAGCATAGCATTCTATCGAACCTTACATCTAGTGTTCAGAGCATGGGTACCTAGGATCATGCAACTAAGTTTTCATCCAACTCCTATAAACTTAATGCACAAGTAGAATAGAGTATTAAGTTGCATAATTTAGAAAAATAGGGTTCATGCTCCGGGGCTTGCCTTCTTGGGTAAAGTTAGCATGGGGCTCATCCGAACTTTGGTTCGGGACTTCGAAAACCTCAGTTAGATTCACTTGAGCTTCACGCTGCTCACTCTCGGACGCGGCACCTGCTCGTACGTTCCGTCGGCGAGAGTAGTCGATTCTATATGAATGCACAAGTGTAAGTTGTAGTGATGATACATGATATTTATTTTCTTCACTATAAAGTTGCAGTCCACAAAATATAGATTTGGTTGTAAAGTTACTTAGTTATGATTTCTTGGGCAATCTTTAACAGAAGGGGTGGTGTTGTATTGAAATTTTAATTTTCGTAGTATAAGCATAGATTAAGCACAAACACATATCTAGGTAACTTCTGGTGATGAAATATTTATTCAGTGTACAATATGCAGAGATAAGACTACTATAAAAATTTCAGACATTTTTGTGCAGTAGATTAAACATGAAAAATGTAATACACAGCCATTGCTAGAACCTAGTTATTTCTATACAGGACGAACCATGCAAGTGTTGAAGCCAAAAATTTTACAGGGTGTCAATCTAACTATATGTGTGTTACCGTAAAGTTTTCAGATTTTATTGTGCAGGATACAGAGCATAATAAATAAGAAAAGATACACTTATGTTAATGAAGATTAATTTCTATAGGATGTTCTACAGGGTTTCTGTGTATGAAACTTTTTATACAGCATGAGCTACTCTAAGGCGTCCAACAGTAATACGATGAACATTTTCCAAGTAGAGAAACTAATTATTTTTATTTAGTGCATTTTTCCCATCACAAAATTATATAAATAGGTTACAGAAAGTAAAAAGATTCTAAACTTTTTCTGTGGTATTTAGGCATCACTATAACAGCTCTGGAAAAGTTTTATAACATGAATCACAATATAACAGCAGGTACAAATTAGTTCTATTATTTCATGGCATAAAACAAAGTCTAACAAAATGTTTAGCTAGAAGTGGGTTCTGGTCCTAAACATTTTCCACAGGACTACACATCAAGTAACTAAACTACTGTTCAAGATTCAGGTTCATCCTTTGTCTACAACAGTGGGTACAATTAAACACTATTAAACCTTCCATTTAATTTAGAGCAAGTTTTAGCAAGCAACTGAAGAAAAGTATATAACAAAAGTTGTAGTTTGTCTTCTAAAGATTACAGAACAGTTGAGTTTGTATTTTTCTAATTTTTCTATGATTTTATATGAATTTTATAAATTTGCTGTTTTTGAATTTAAAGTTTAAACACAGGTTTGCAGATATGCCCCTGGAAACTTGCGTGCCGACCCTTCTAAAGATTTCAATCCTTGCAATTGGGTCCCTGGACGGTGCTGTCATGGCGGCCCGCGAAATTCCGGCGAGGGGGCTCGTCGGCGGCGAGGAAAAAACGGTCGGGGAGAACCAGGGAGATGAGAGCTACCTTGTGGTGGCCTTGGTCGGAGTTGGGGGTGGCCGGAAAGGGCTCATTGGCGTGGAGCAGGGGGCGGTGGCGGTGCGGCGTGTCGGCGATGGTGCTTTGGCGGGGTTGGGGCAGCGCTGGCGGGTCGGGAAGCTCCGGTGGGGTGATATAGTCCCGTTCCGAGCCTTGGTTCGGGCGGAGGAGGGCTGGAGGTGGGGTGTCCACGGCAGTCACGGGCGGCGGCGGTGGAGGCAGTGCTTGCAACGGTGCTCCAGCGGTTCTGGGCGACGATGGGTGGGGCAGTGAGCGTCAATGGGATGCTGTGGTGGTGGTTGGGGGCTTAGCTTGGGCGGTGGATGACCGGAGGGGTGAGCTCCACGGTGAGCTGGGCACGATGGCGGCAATGGCGATGGTGGCGGCGTCTTGGTGGCTGGGCGCGCGAGCAGGGCTCGGGGCGGCTTTTATAGGGACAGGAGGGAGGGAGAGGGCCGAGCGAAGCTGGGGCCAGGACGGCACGACGGGGGCTTGCCATTGGGCGCCGGGGCGGCAGCCAGAGGCTCGGCGCGGCGGGCGGCAGCAAGGACGGCTGATTGGGCGTGCTGGATTTGGCGTGGGGGAGCGGAAGATCTCACGGCGCGCGGTTGGGCGAGCAGCTGCAGCAGTTGGCTTGCCGGGCGGCGAGCGCGGCGACTGGCGGGACATGGCGGGGGCTCGGGTACGGCGCGGCCTGGCCATTGGGCGCCGCGGCGGCGAGCAGAGGCGGCGACGGTGTCGCGCGCGTGGCACGCACAGGCTGGACAGGGTCGCTGCGTGGGGAGCAGCGCAGCTGGTCGGGCGGGGCTTGGCCGGCCATTGGCTTGTCGTGGCGTGGGCGGTAGGCATCGCCGGCCAAGTGGCGGCCACGTGCTCCCGGCGGGGCGCGAAACAGGGGAGGAAGAGAGACCGAAAGGGAAAAAGAGAAAAAGGCAGGGACTGAACTATAAAGCTTTGCTTTTCTCCTATTTTTGTGTGGCAACTCAAAATTCTCTAAACATGAAAGTTGTTTAAAATAAAAAGTTCTACAAGTTTTGTTTCAGGCTAAAGTTCATTTGAGCTCTAGTTTGAGAGTTAAATTGAAGACTCAAAAATTTATGATTCGAAGGGCACAACATTTTATGGGCAAAATTTCCTATTCTTTCCGAGGTCTCAACTAGACTTTTGTTTATCGCCACTGATGATGTGCCTATTTGATTTCGTAGCCATAAGTGCTTTGATGTGAAAATTATTCAATTTATTCGATTAAGCACATGTATTTGTGCACATATATATATATATCTATTTTCAATTCAAAGCAAAACCAATTTATAATTCATTTCTTTTAAACTTTTCTTAGTTATTTATGCATTTTGTTAAGCTAATGAGGCTTGTTTCATAATTTAAGCACCTGAGGTGTTACAAATTGCAATGACTAAGAGGCAGGCAGTTGAGGCTCTTGTCAGGTCGTTGCGAGATATAATGGGCTGTGAGAAGCCATTTGGAGGGAAGGTTACGTTGTTTAGTGGCGACTTCAGACAGGTTCTTTCTGTGGTTCCCTGTGGTATGAGAGCCCAGATCACAGATGCAACCTTACTAAGGTCATACATATGGGAAAGTGTTCGACGGATCTGGTTGACCCAGAACATGCAAGCTCAGGCTGATGCGTGGTTTGCAGATTACCTATTAAAGATTGGTAACAGGATGGAGGAAGCATTTGATGGTGACTACGTGTGGCTGCCTGGTGACATTTCGATTCAGAACCCTTCGGAGGATGATTCCATTGGCATTCTTATTGATCGTGTGTTCCTGGATCTTATTGCTAATTGCACTTCTACCACTAATATGCGCGAGCATGCGATACTCTCCACCAGGAATGAACATGTTGATGCGGTGAATGCACTTATGATTGATAGATTTCCAGGAAAGTAGAAGGTTTTCTACAGCTTTGACTCTATCGATGATATCTCGCGTAACAATTATCCTCTTGATTTTCTCAATTCGATTACTCCTAATGGGCTGCCCCCTCATGAGTTGTAAGAAAAATTGTCCTGTTATATTGCTTCGTAATCTCGGTCCTCATAATGGCCTCTGCAATGGCACTCGGCTGGTGGTACGGGGATTTCAGAATAATACAATTGATGCTGAGATTGTTAATGGGCAGCATGCAGGTAAGAGGGTGTTCATTCCGAGAATTCCAATGTCTCCTTCCGAAGATCTCACTCTTCCGTTCAAGTATAAGAGGAAGCAGTTCCCCATCCAGTTGAGTTTTTCTATGACAATTAACAAAGCGCAGGGTTAGACCATACCTAATGTAGGTATTTACCTCCCCGAGCCTGTGTTTTCACACGGACAGCTATATGTGGCACTGTCCAGAGGTGTTTCTCGTGAGAGTACGTGGGTTCTTGCCAAGAGAAACATGAACATTGATCCTACTGGAAAGAGTACGAAGAATATTGTATACAGAGATGTCTTGGAATCCTGAGGTATGTTTGTGCTTCAGCTTTATATAATCGTGATGTGTAATAATATGCATTTATGCACTCCCATAGTCATGTGCTTTCGTGCTCCTTCTAATCAGATATATTGTTCCTACAGGTCAAAGGCTTGAAGATTGTGAGTGTTTATGGCTTATCAGAATGTTTTCAGATGCTAGAATTCATGATGATTCAATAAATGTATGGTGTATACTGTATACATCGAAATATACTTTTGTGTGCCTTGATCTTGATATGCGGCATATCCATTATTGGATTGGTACTATATATTATTTCCTAGAATTTTGTTGGGTATGGATAAGATTACATATATATATGGTGCATTTGTAATTTTTTTACTCAGCTGTATGATGTGAGGTTTCCAACGAATGCTGAAAAAAAACTTTAAAGCGTGCATGTGGCACGTGCATCTCCACTAGTACGAAAAAATATCCCATCACAAACCAAAGAAGCATTGCCATTCTCTCTAAGATCATCAATAATATCATTGACTGCCACTAAGTTACTTGATGTCTAAGGTTAAGGTACATAATTTTTTCTAAACAAAACACTTAACCATCACTTCAGTAAAGGACTCTACCAACTTATGACTAGTATGCCGACCCTCTACATGAAAGAAGCCCACAATCGTCTTCTGAATATTCCACTCATCATCAATCTAATGCAAGGTCACACACATGTATCCTTTATTTTGACGGGATGTCCACATGTCCATGGTGGCACTGAAAGGCTAGGGACTATTTTCAAGTATGCATATAACTTCTCCTTTTCCTCTAAATATATGTCCATTATATCCTTTCTAGCAGTGATCCTAGATTTCAATGGAAAGCTAGGGCGCAAGGACTTGATCAATTCCACAAAGTAGTCATGCTCAATAATATTAAATGGATACCCATGCATTATTATTGCCAAATAGAGTTTTTTGACACTAGCTTCTTGATCATACCTGTACGACTGAATAGTAGTTACATCTTTTCCATGATCCTTTTCTGCCTTGAGTTGCAGCTGCCCTGTCATAATACTATGTGCTGACCTTAGATGGTTCCTAAATCTAGTAGTGCCATAGTTGCGCTCAGCCCTATACCTCTGCTTGCATCTTGGGAATTTACAGTAGCCCCACAATTGCTCATACTTCTTTCCATCCACCTCAACTATCTCTGTTTTCTTGGTAAAGTATTTCCATACAATAGATGTGCACCATTTCCACCTCTTTGTTGTCCCCTGAACTTCCTCTCCCTCCCCCTCTCCCTCATCATCATCATCTTCGAGAGCAATAATATCTACAATAGGTGCAGTAACTTGATCTTTGTGTTCTCTGTGTGTTTGTGTCACTACCGTCAACCCCAGGAACAGATCCTTGTGTTGGTGTCCCATTGCCACTGCCACTGTCAAGACCAACCATTTGATTTGCATCGTAAGACCAACCATTTGATTTGCATCGTCATTCTTGGCTGCTGAAGATGAAGCCCCTTCACAGTCACTTGCTTTCCCCTTGGACCCCATCATTTGTGCAACCAAAACAACTTCTAATAATTAGAATGCTACTGTAAGGATTAAAGAAACATCTACTGCTTATCACTCATAAGGTCATGAGACTGCTACTACAAGGGGGAGACTGGCATGGGAGTACCTAAAGCAGATGCGCAACCGTTGTTGCTGCCTTTGATAGAAGACGGTGATGGGAGACAATCTCCCAAATGACAACCCTAAGCCTAGGTGCTTCTCTAGCGGCATAGAGCCGGCGCGGCGTCCTGCTCCTGCTCCTCCAGCGTGTGACATGGCTTGATGGGGAGCGGCGACGGGTAGGCGTCCGGGGCTCGGGTGCTTGGGGCAGTCAGGGGTAGGGCGAGCAGCGGCCGGCGGCCGGCGGCCAGATGGGGAGGCATAGTCGGGCGGGCGCGATTTTGCAAGGAGCCGTGGACGCTGATGCAGCAGTGCGCGGTGCATCGTGCGTCGCCGTGCCGCAGGCGGTGGGTCTGGGACTCTAGGCGGCTGGGGGAGTGGCTGACGAGGGGGTGTGGACTGGGTTGGTGGCCGGTGGTAGTGTAGTTAGGGTTTGCTTTTGGGCCAAAATGGGCCTTTGCAGACCAGGCTAACGAGCCGGAGAGAGAGTGGGGTTACTGGGTTTAACCGGACTGAAATGCAAACAGGATGAAAATGGGATATCCCGACTGAAAATGGCATACCGAAAATACGGGCGGGATTTTAGTAACTATTTTAGTATTTGGCGTGTGTTTAGTTGAAACTTCTGCTTGATATATATATTTGACATTGAAATCATTATCTTCGTCACTTCCGGTTGCTTCTGGTATCCATACATGTATACTGGTCTACATGGTAACAGACAACATGCAAATATACCTTGAGTTAGTTGTTTATGATTAACGATGACAGACGTGTGTAATATGTAAGCAAAATAACAATGATTACTATGGTATGCCTTTTATAGTGCCAGTGCTGGGTCACATTCGTGGAGATGGAGGATCTTTAGACTATTGCTTTTTATAGTGGTAGATGGGTGCTATTTAGATGTGTAAATTTACGGGTTATTTTATATTATTCTTCATAATAACATAACTTGGTAATTTCTAAGAAGAATTAGGGGGTAACTTTAGATTATTCTTTTTTATAATAGGACATGTTGGTAATTTATATGCAGATTTTGGTTGGTTAGTTTAGACTATTTTTCATATGTTGCAGATGGGCATTTTCCTAGAATACACAATATATCCAATTGCTACTATTATTAAATGATGAATAAATTCTATACAATTGATGGGCGGAAGCTTATGCTTTTATAAGAATTTTTTATGGGATCCATCTTATTCTTAATGTATCTTATAAAGAGCAAGTAGAGGCAGCAAAGAGTCTATTTTTTTTTAAAAAAAAAACTCTCCAGCCACTGTGACCGCTTCACAACCAAGTTTTTGCAGAATTCTCAGCTCACAAGATGAAAAAAAGAAAAGAGGACGCAAATGACTTG
This sequence comes from Panicum miliaceum, assembly GCA_032594955.1. Classification (NCBI taxonomy): domain Eukaryota; kingdom Viridiplantae; phylum Streptophyta; class Magnoliopsida; order Poales; family Poaceae; genus Panicum; species Panicum miliaceum. The sequence continues at coordinate 9,944,473 of CM064072.1, forward strand.
AAGGTATCAAAAATAAAGTCTATTATTGCTTCTCCATCCATTCTTGGCAAAGATATCCAAGCCAAAAACCTCCAATGCCCTGCTTGCCAAACAGTCTCCTTTTATCCTCACGCAATAACAAGAACCAAAATCGTAGCGAGTACGCTCCCCTAAAGACAGCCTACATAAATAATAAACTGTTTTGTTTCAATACCCAAATCCTTACGCCTATACCAAATCGCCCACATAAAAGCTGCAACTACAACAAAATAATCAAACTTCTTTCTTTGTTGCTTATGCCCCTTAACCAATTTCTAGGCTAGGCGTTATTGACTTTAGTGTGGTTAATCCCAGTAGCTACATTAACAACTCTCCAGATGGTCTTGGCATATTGACAATCAAAGAAGAGATGCTGAATTATTTCATTAAGATCATCGAAGCAACAATTTTTACTTGAAACAAAGTTTTCCTTGGTTCAAATAACATATCGTTGAAGGTCCTAGAGAAAAATCTTCAGTTTTAAAGGAATCTTCAACTTCCATAAAAAATTATTAACAAAGGATGTATTCTGATTTATATAAAATATTGATACATAGACCAACCATACAGTAAAATTATCATGTCTATGCAAGTCCCAAGTAAAAATATCCCTCTCATTTGAAACTGGTTAGCGGATATTTTAGCTAAAAGATTATTCTAGGCAGTTAGTTTATCCCAAACTAGCCCTTCTAAAAGTGATATTCAATAGCATTTGGTTCACAAAAAATGCCACTCTAACATAAGGATAATAGACTATATTATATAGGTTAGAAAATTGCTCTTTAAGTGGTTTAGAGCCAACGAACGTAGGTGTCCTCTCAAAATCTGATTTGTGAACCATCTTTTATCTTAGAGGTTCTGAAACCTAGAAAATCTTCCCTAGCCCATAACGGACCTTTCTAGAAGTGCGAATCTCGAGAAGAAAGACACTTTGAACTAAGATACTAAAGTCTGCCATGTGCCACCCTCATTCAACAATTTAAACAACCATTTTCTAAGTAAATATTTGTTTGTAATCCAAAGGTATGCTATTTCCAGACCGCCTTGACCATTAAGACAACACAAGCTATCCCATTTGGCTAGATAATATTTTTGTTTATCATTGTTGCTTTGCCAAAAGAATCTGGAACGATAAAAATCTAGTCTTTTTAGGACACATTTAGGGATTTCAAAGAAGGACATCATGAACATTGGGAGGCTACTTAGGACCAAATTCAATAAAATCACTCGTCCCCCATACGATAAATGTTTAGCCTTCCACGTACTTAGTTTGCATTTGATGATGACATTTTAGTTTGTGTTTGAATCTCTCCTCGATGACACTTTAGTTCGCATTTGAATCTCTCCTTGATGACACCCCAATCCACATTACGTACTTTATTGTGATGCATCAGTATTCCTAGATACCTGAAAAGGTATGACCCTAGCTCACATCCAAATATTTTATTATATTCTCTCCCATATTATTTGGCTTCTACATAAGATGTTACTTTGGTGTGGATTAGCCATTTCAGACACCATTTACCTTAAACTTTTGGATAAAGTTGTGCTATTTTAGTAGGAGAACAAGATTACGTAATCATTTTGACTTGATCTATAGTTTTTAGCATCATTCTTAAGTAAATAACGCTCTAGATCAATGGAGGAGAGAGAAGAAGATTTGTTTTTTTTCTATTTTTCAAAGATGCATGTTAGATTTTTCCCAACATTTAGTGGTAAAATAATATATTGAGTTTTTTATTGTTTTTATTTAGTATAAGCTAAATTGATTTTTTCCCACACCTATGCATATATAGAAGTATATATTTATATCAATTTAGGGCTCCTTTTCTTTTGAGAAAAAGATTTGATTTTTTTCTATATTTACATACATGCATGTTACATTTTTTTCAATTTTTTTATTTAGTATCAGTTAAATTGACTTTTTCCAACACCTATACATATATAGAAGTATATATTTATGTGAATTTTGGACTCTATTTCTTGTGAGAAAATAATTTGATTTAATTTTTTTCTATCTTTTCAGATATGGATAGGATATGGATGTATAATGCAAAAAGGACGGACGCCTATTTCCGTGGAGAGCTTAATAAATTCATTCATGTTGTGGAGAACCACGCAAGAAATAAGAAGACACGATTGATGCATTGCTCATGCAATGCCTGCAAGAATTTTAGAGTATTCAACGACCCAACTACAATCAGATCGCATGTGATGGTCAGTGGTTTTGTTAAGGACTACAAGATCTGGAAGTATCATGGCGAGACGGATACTCCCCCTCTGACGAATAATCCACTAGATGAAATCATACAAGATGAGGAGTTTGACAAAATGTTTCATTCTTATTTTGATGGTGGTTGGGAGATGATGATGGTGATGATAATGATGATGATGGGGTTGTTGATGATGATGGGGTTGGTGGATTCCAAGATGATGATGTTGACGGTCCCATGGATGGTGATAGTACTGGCGATGAACTTGATGATGGCGATTTTCTCAGCCAGTTGTTTCACCACACCAAAGCGGAGGTATTGGTTGCTAGTGCTAGGGGTTTAGAAAACTTCGAGACGGTGAGAAAATCAGCAGAAGAAAATATATATGAGCGATCGAAGGGATGCCTGAAACACTGGACCGTGCTTCATTTCATACTTAAGCTGTTGACTCTGAAGGCTAAGAATGGTTGGTCAGATGGTAGTTTCAATGATCTGCTGCGTATCTTGGCTTGGTTGCTTCCAAAGCCAAATAAAATGCCAGCCCACACATACCGAGCAAGGAAGCTTGTGAGCCCGTTCACGATGGGTGTGGAAAGAATTCATGCATGTCCAAATCATTGTATTTTGTATCATGGGGATACTTTCAAAGACTTGAAGAAATGCCCTGTATGTTCTGCAAGTGGGTACAAAAACAATGCTAGTTACTGTGGTGACGACAATTATGGTCCAACCGATGTGAATAAAAGGAACGTGGCAAAGAATAGTGTTGCCTCTGTTGAGCCAGATGACGCTACTTTAGGCATTCTTGAGAAGCAGAGCAGAATTCCCGCCATGGTTATGTGGTACCTCCCAGTTTCCGATCGTCTGAGGCATTTTTTCTCGATCCCAAAGGATGCTGAACTGATGCTATGGTGGGATTCAGATAAGTTTAAGAAGGGTGACGGAAAGCTCCGACATCTAGCTGATGTTCGGCAGTGGAAGGAATTCGATGAGAAGTACTATCTGGAATTTGGGAATGACCCAAGAAATGTTCGGTTCGCGTTGAGTACGGATGGAATGAATCCGTTTCGTGAAAGAAGTAGCACCCACAGCACATGGCCAGTGATACTGACGATGTACAACCTGCCTACATGGTTGTGCCAGAAGAGGAAGTATCTTTTGCTATCCGTCCTTATACAGGACCCCAAGCATCCTGGCATCGATATAGATGTTTTTCTTGAGCCACTAATGCAAGAGATGGAAACTTTATGGAAGGTGGGTATCAATATCTTTGATGGTTATGCACGACAGCCCTTTAATCTTAGAGCCATTATATTCGTCACCATCCATGATTACCAGGCATTGTTTGTGCTATCAGGATAGATCAAAGGTAGGACGGGATGCACAGTGTGCGTGGATGGCACCGTATCGTCTTTCCTTGAAGGTTCTCGAAAGGTAGTTTACCTTGGGTACAGACGCTTCTTGGTGGAAGGAAATAAGTACCAAAGTAAGAAGTTCTATAATCTTTTTGATGGCAGGCCTGAATTACATTATGCTCCAGTACAACAAGACGGGCACTATGTTTTCAATATGGTTCGGACCATCCAGGTCATTTATGGGAAGAAAAAGGAAGATGGGAAGAAGAGAAAGAGAGATAAGGCACCTATCGATGGCGTACCATTCAAGAAGCAGTCCATCTTCTACAAGTACTATGGTATGCACCTAAAGAAGAATGTGTTTGGTAACACAATTGGGCTCCTCCTAGAGACATCAGCCAAAACAAAGGATACCTTGAAGTCGCGTCAGGACTTGGTAGCCATGAAGATAAGACAAGATCTTCACCCTGCAGATAAAGGGAATGGCCGATATGAACTTCCCCCAGCTAGCTACAACTTGACACGTGATGAGAAGAAGGCAATGTGTGAGAGCTTAAGAGGGATCAGAGTCCCGAGTCATTTCACGTCCAACATAAGGAAACTAGTCTCGATGAAAGATCTGTCACTATGCGGCTATAACTGTCATGATTCTCATGTGTTGTTGACAGTGTTCCTCCCGATTTCAATCAGAGCGATCAAGCCAGTATATGTAAAGATGGTAATCACTCGGTTGTGTTACTTCTTCAATAGGATTTCACAAAAAGTGATCGACGGAGATGAGTTGCAGGATCTCCAAGAATTCAATGGGGAGACTATGGCACAACTCGAGATGTGCTTCCCTCTGCGATTTTTTGATATAACCGAACACCTAATGATTCACATGGTCGATCAGATACGGGCACTTGGTCCACTTTACCTACACAAAATGTGGACGTATGAGCATTTTATGTCCATCCTCAATCGGTACATACTGAATTGTGCTTATCCTGAGGGGTCCATGATAGAGGGATACAGTACTGAGGAAGTCATCGAGTCTTGCCTAGGTCACCTAAAGGATAACGTGTCCCTTGGTTTGCCTATTCCACAATTTTTGGCGAGGTTGGAAGGTGTGGACACAGTTGGGAGGAAAATCTTCATCGACAAAGATTTCAAAGTTGTGCAACAAGCCCATCATAGCATCTTGCACCACCTTACGATAACGACTCCTTTAGTTAATGAACACTTGAGCATCATTCGTGCAGAAAGTAATGGCCGCTCGAATGATTGGATCATGAGAGAGCACAAATGTCGGCTGACTGCATGATTGAAGGACCTGGATCTACCACATGGGGAGACCATGGAGGAGCAAACGATCAAAAGATTGGCAGCTGGTCCATCTAGCTATGTCACATCATGGCAAGGGTATGATATTAATGGACATCTATTCTATACTGCCGCCAAGGACAAGAAGACTGTGTCTAAGAATAGTGGTGTTCGTATTGAGGCCTTAGATGAGAGAACAGGGCAAAGTACAACATATTTCGGTGTCATAGATGATATATGGAAAGTGTACTATGGTTCCAATATACAAATCCCGGTCTTTCGGTGTCGTTGGGTCAAACACCCAAAAGGTGTTTAGGTGGACGGCTATGGGCTCACGATTGTCGACCTCAACAATGTTGGTTATAAAGATGACCCATGGGTACTTGCCTCACAGGTCGCACAGGTACTCTATGTAGCTGATCCTGCAAAGAAGACAAAACACATCGTTGTCCATGGAAAACGAGATATCATAGCAGTTGATGGTATCGACGATGTGGAAGAATATAATCAGTATGATGAGATGAACCTCTTCACAGACGTACCACAAAAGATGAGGATTCTAGAAGCAAGCATAAGAAAAGACGACAAGCCATGGGCACGTAAAGATGGCGAATCGAGAATTGTTATCGCTTGAACATTGGTGTTTCAACGCTTTTATTTACATACACTGCAAGTGGATTTTGATATTTTTATTATGTTCCACATATCAAAATATGCTTTTGGTAAAAATTTTAAGTTTTTTCGATGTGTTTCGCTATAACTTTTGAATTAAATAAATTTGGTGCAATGAGATAGTATGTTGTGGAGGTGCACATTGTGGTCTCGACACTTTAAACTATTATATACAATAAAATAGTTATTTGATATTTTTATTAAGTTGTACATGTCACATAATGCTTATGGTAAAAATTTTAAGTTTTTTCGATATGTTTTGCTATGACTTTTGAATTAAATGAATATTCAGTGGAATTAGGAAAAGGATTTGTAGGGGCGGGTGGGAGCGTCACCCGCCCCTACAAATTGGTTTTTAGGGGCAGGCCAAGGTGCCACCCGCCCCTAAAAATCCCCCCCCCACCCCCCCCCCCCCACCCCCCCCGCGGGCGCCGATTTCCTGTTAGGGTTTACCAAGGGAAAAATCTCTTTTGATTGATATAAAAATAACTGTTATCTGAATTCTAAAAATCGATTTGTAGGGGCGGGTGACTCCCCGACCCGCCCCTACAAATCCATTTCCTATATAGACCGGGACTTTGAAAAAATTTTCAGATCCCGAGCGAGCACGCGAGCAGACGCTGTTAGGCTGCAAAAAATTTCCGTCGCCACTGCCACCTCCCGCGCGCTCGTCTCCTCCACCACCGCGCGCTTTGGCCTCCCCTCCGCGCGGCGCCTCCCCTCCCCGCACCTCCTCCCCGCGAGCGGCGGCGCCATTTGTCCCGTCTTTGCCCAACCCTTCACCAGCGACGGGCATCCACCAGGTATGCCCTTCCCTTCTCTCTCCTCTTCTGGATCTGGCCACCCGCGGCGGCGGCCGGTGACTGGCGGCGACGCACGGCACGGGCCCTGTGGTGCCGAGGCTGGCATGACGGCCAGCTCGTCAAAGGCGGCCTTGCCGGCGAGGGAGCTCGGCCCCATGGCACCCCTGGCGCCCGCCAACCCTGAGGTGCCCTCAGCTCCTCCCCTTCCCAAGAGACAGATGCCGGCGGCAGCAGCCCCAACTCCGGCGAGGGGCGGCAACGGCGACCGGCTGCAGCAAAGCCTCGCCTTGCTGGCCACTGGCTCGGGGAGCACCAGCGCCCTGCCCAGACCCCGCCTGGAATCCCAGCCGAACCCCTGGAGGGCCGGAGCTGCAGGCTCCACGACGACCCCTCCTTCCTGAATTCAGACAATGTTCAGAGTTTCAGCCTTTTATTCAAACTGACCTCTTTGGACCCAAAACTCTCCTGAATTTACTACTAGACCTCAAAATTTGTAAACTTCAAAGTTATAGATGATACTCCCCTTTACATTTTCGTCAATATGAACTTCAACTGATTCAGCCTAAATCATATTCTAAAATGCTCCTAAATCTTAGGGTTTTGACTAAAATTTTAGTCATTTGCATTTGTACAATATTTGGATGGTAGGTTCTATTGCAGTACACTAAGATTCTACGTACTAGTTTGTTTTCAGTGCCACAAGTCAAGGTTAATCGATGCTCTGCCTTTGTTTTTTTATAAGCATAGTAAAACTGTAGTGCAAAGAAGGGTTCAGTCTCAATATATCATTGTATCGTTAGTTTTCACTTGTGAACAAGTAATTTAATATAAAATGGCAAGGCTGAAGACACATTTGTCACCTGTACACTGTTCTAGCTTAAGTTATGCCATCACAGAAATGTGAACTCAAAGGACACAAATAAGGATGGAACTTTAGAGCTCAACAATGCGAAGGCAATGCTAGCTTAAATGTTTAGTTACAGTTTCACACCTTATCCCCTTCCGCTTAATATTTTAGCACCTTATTGAAAATGAACTGAAGAGTGTCAAACTGGGCAGTTAGTAAATGCGAATTCATCTGATTAGTGAGAGGAATAGTAGTCCTCGATTTGATTATAGGAAGAACTCTTCCTTGTCCCCATTCTTTCTCTCTCTCTCTTTCCTAAGAGACAAATACATAGAGTGAGTGAGAGACAAATACATAGAGTGAGAGACAAATACATAGAGAGAGTGAGAGACAAATACATAGAGAGAGTGATAATGTAGACATCGCAGAGTCCTTTTTATAAGAAAGTATGAGGTCTGTCTATTAACTTTCATATTCAGGTGAACACATGAAATCAAAAAATCATAAAATTTTATATTCAAATATGTTTCTATTCAAATATGTTGACATCTAATCAGTGCTGAGCAAATATTGACCTCTAATGATGTATATATTTGCAACATTTCTATTCAAAGTAATTGTAATTTAAATGTGAAATGTTCATGATATTAAAATATTTGTGTCAACATATTTATTAAAATATATGGATTGAAATATTTATTAAAATATATCTTCGATGGCTACGTAGCGTAGAAGTCATAGATGGATCCTCCGTCGTCATCTTCCCCACGAAGGGATGATGCCGCACCACAAGATGAGCTTGAACAAATTGCATCCCAGATGGAGTGGGACAACGAGCATGATGCCGGTGACCAATCTGGGGACAAGGAGTCCGACCATGTCGGTGTCGAATCTGGGGACAAGCAGGGCCCTAGGATTGGACAATGCGCTTGGGTAGGTGACAAGTGGCACGATCCGATTGATCCACACCCTGTTCCGGCAAGAAAAAGACGGTCAGAGGAGGCGTTCGATCCGGATTACGAACCGGAAGCACGTCAGGTAATGAATACACGATTAATTACAACAAAGCAGACTATACGAGTAATGACCTGTATGAGGTGTATTATCTGTGTAGGCAGCCCCGACAGGAAGGAGTAAGCGCCGACGCGGACCCGCTAGCCCCACAGAGGAAGACAATGAAAGCTCGGGTCCCGATCCTGCAAGTACAACCTCTAGCAGCCAAAACAAAAGGAAATGGGGTCAGCGAGGAAGAAACCAATACCCCGAAGGGCAATGGACCATCAATGCAATTAGCGCGGCAAGAGAGCCCATAGATCCTCCGCAGGTTGTAGCAAAGTTTCAGAATGCTATCGAAAGATGGTTTTGGATCCAACGATCCCCAATTGGCCCCTGGTTCCTGAGGGGAGGAAAGAAGCGATGTGGCAATTGTTGAGCAGAACTTTTATTCTGCTCAGAGGAAGTAGAGAACAAGTAAAGCATTATGCTCTGAAGATGCTGGGTGAAACTTTCCGCCGGTGGAAGAGCGAACTGAATACCCGGTATGTCCAGAAGGGTCGAACGCCATTTGGAGATTACGGAGACATTACACCAGCACAATGGGAAGAGTTTGTTTGACAAAAGACCACTGAAGAAGCTCTAGCTCTAAGCCAGAAGCAAAGTGAACTAGCAAAGAGCAACATACATAGAGTCCACCTTGGGCTAGGTAGGAACCAAAGGAAGGTCGAGAAGTGGCAGTGTGAAAGGGAGGCGTCAATAGCTACCGGGCAGCCCGACCCTTATGAAGGCTTGGATGAACGTGGATGGCGGTGGCTTGAAGCAAGGAAGCCAAAGATAGTTGAAGGGAAACCAAAATTTGATCGACCCGAGACCGAAGCGGTGGCAGAAAAAATGTTACAACTTGCCGAGCTTCAAAAAAAAGGTCAGTTCAAACCCCATAGGGAGAAGGATGTGCTCAGTACAACCATTGGGTCCAAAGAGCATGGAGGCCGTGTCAGAGGCCTGTCCTCTAAGTTGAGCATGAAGGATGGGTTCGAGAAGGACCAGGCTAGGTACAGGAGCCATGACCGCTATATAGAAGAAATCGTGGCAGTAGCAGAGAATGCAATGCAAGCAAAGTTCAAGGATTTGTTCATGGCAACACTTGCGGAGCAGCAGCAATCGGGGCTACTTATGTTCAACTCGTCGCAAGAGCTGGGGCAGCAACAGATGGTGGCCTTCCAACCTCTGGTACTTGGCCAAGAGAGTCTAGCATGTGCATAGAGCAGTGCTGCCTCGACCACAGCTCAACAATACCCGGTGGATACCATAACGAGTATTACTCCCTGCTTGTTGCTCTATCCGGTCGGCAGAGCTGGAAAGACAAAGGAAGTTGCCAAGGCCCAGGTGCATCCAGCTAGGGGTTTATTTGAGGGAAAACCGATCCCGGCCCTATATGCATGCGTACAAGTGGAGCAACTCTTGAAATCAAGCTATGAGGATAATGAGATAGACTTCCCCACTGCAGATGGAAAGAGTTGCCTTGGAGAATGTGTCGGCAGCACCATTATATGGCATAAACGAGATATCTTACTAGTTGGTCAGGTACCATTGGCTGCTCCGGACCATATCTCTCCAGCACCACAACAACAAGAGCAGGGGGCAGCACCAGAGCATTCACTACCGGCCCTGCTGTCACCACAACCACGAGATGCATCACCAGTGGCTCCAGTACCATGAGAGTCATCACCTCAGGCTCCGCCATCACCAGCGGCTCCAGTATCACGAGAGCCATCACCAACGGCCTCGCGATCACCGCTAGCTCGAACATCACCACCACCATGAGAGCCATCCCCACAGGCCCAGGTATCAGCACCACCACGAGAGCCATCCCCACAGGCCTCGGTATCACCACTGGCTCCGCCACCGGCCCGATCACTGTTGCCTCGAGTGTTGCGGTCTTACCAAAACGACAAGGAAGGGTCAGAAATTGTGAATAGATGGCACGCCGCAAACAAGATGTCTGATGAAAAGGCTAAGTCAAAGGATAATCCAGCAGATTGTAGTGTCAGCAGACGGTCGGGCTTTTCTACGCCCCGCACTAACGCAGAGCACAAAAAGGACATTGGGGTTGATGACCTTCCAGACTTAGATGATGCTCCTTTAAAGTTTCAGTATGGAAAAGACTTGCTACCAGACTGGGCACTAAGGGATTATCCTTGTTTTATGCGGAGGTTTCATAATTGGTACAAGAGGGCATGTATACTTGGGCTAAAAACAATATATGCTCCGCACTATCTGGATGTATTCGGACTTAAGGGGCAACAAACCTTTGATATCATATTCGATTTTGAAGACATCCAACACATGTTCCGCCTCCAACAACTTGGTATTGAAATGGTTCGACTCTGGTGCATGTAAGTGCCTCATCGATACTAATTTGATTTATATTACGACCTAAAGTACTGTATATGCATAAATATTTAATTGTCATACATTATATTCTACAGGATGCAAACAATGAATGCTATTATTTTAAAGGAAAAGGTCCGGTACCTTAACCTCATAGCGATTTGCGAGGCCAGGCACGCCGGGCCAAAATGGATGAAGGACCACAATGACTACCTAAAGCCATTTGCAACAAATAAGGAAAAATAAAAGGAACAACATCAATTTCCCCGAGAGACTGTGAAGAGGGTTGCGGCCTACATATCGCATATAATGACACGATGGGAAGACATGGATGTCATATTTGCGCCATACCACATCCACTAAGTCTAATATCAACCATTTTGATATAATAAACCACTGGATTGCTTACAAATCGTACATAATATTTTTTTCCAGAAATCACTAGATTGCTTTCCAATTACAGCCAAAGCTTGGAAAAATTCTCGTATTGGACTCCTTGGATTGGTCAACCCAGAGATACGAAGAATTCATAGAAATTCTACAATTGTGAGTGAATTTCTTATCTTTCCTATGCACATCATGCTTATTTCTCTATAGAAGTATACATATATAAATTAACTTTCCATTTCTTTCATCTTAAAACAGGGCTTACCAGTTCTACGTTCATAAAGGATCAATTCATCCTGCCAGTAAACCAGAAAAAATGACTATACGCACAAGGTTCCCGTGTTACAAGCAACCCGCAGGTTCCATGTACTGTGGGTACTACATGTGCAAACATCTAAGGGTGCAAGGGAGATATACTACTGATCCCAAACGGGTAAGGCGTTACTCTTTATTAGGGAAACATGCATATGTGTACATTATTTTTTTACGGTAACTAGCACTTGGTTAATTAATTTTACCATGGATTCAACAATTGCATATTCACCCGGAGCTAAACCGTGACACGCTCGGCGAGAAACAACTTCTACATGTAGTCGACGATTTGTGCCGTTTCATTTTGCATGAAGTGGTCAACGTGAGGGGCAAATTTTTTCATGAAGCACAAGATTTGGCAACGGAAGATAAATACATTGGACTTCATGAGTGGGACAATCAACGGCACTGTGCTGCCTCTTGTAGCGTTCCTAGGGAGGAATAGAGGAAAAATATTTATTCAATGTGCACTTTAATGATGTACTCTAATGATGTTTGATTTTCATATAATTTATTTTTTTATGCATAAGTATTTTTAGTTAGCGAACGTATTCCGCGTCACGATCGCGAACTAGATTGAGACATCAAAATTGGCGGGAATGCAAATCGCAAAAAAATAGCCGAAAACACATTTCTAGGGGCGGTTCACCCCCTCACCCGCCCTGGAAATGCATTTGTAGGGGTGGGTGAGGGGGTGAACTGCCCCTGGAAATGGATTTGCAGGGGCGGGTAATGCACCCGCCCCTGCAAATAGTTATTTTTAGCTGCGAAAACTAGTAACGGATGTGCTACCCGCCCCTAAAAATACGTTTTTACCCACCCCTAAAAATGCTTTTTGTAGTAGTGCATGAATATCATCCATGAATATAATCGTGTTATCTGCATATTGCAAAATCGACAATCTGTCTCCCATCATGTGAGGTATCACTCCTTTAATTTGGCAAAATTCTTAACCCTCTTAATTAAAGTAGAGGGCATATCTGCCACAATATTGAGTAGTCTATTATATATGATAAGCCACAAAGCCACAACATACCACAGGTGTAAAAAAAAGTTTTTTTCCAAAGTCTTATCTTTCAAACCGTCCAAAGACAGCTGATTTCCTTTTATAGAAATGTATGTATATCTTTTGCAAAGAAATTACTAGTATTTAGAGTTACGGGAAAAACAAATACTTCCTCTGGTTCCAAATTATAGGTCTTTTTGACTTTTCAGGATACATAGTTTTACTGTATATTTAGACATTAGACATTGCGTATGTCTAGGTATATAGTAAAACTACGTAACTAAAAAGTCAAAACTACCTATAATTTAGGAGGGAAGGAGTAGCCACCAAATTAACTGACATCTTAGTGGCTGTATGCTCTTTCATATTAGATGCACGCTTGCATTGGTAGTTTCTAGCGCACAGGAGTATGTGTTTTGAGCAGTGGATACTTAAAGTAGAACCCATGGTAACTGAATGTTCGCACGCATGTGGTAAAGCTGACTCATCAGAACTAACTGAAGTAAACCACAGACTCCAAGAGGGACCTACTGAATCATATTCTTTCAAACTGGATGTCAGACCTGAAAGATCATCAGGCGCATCAAACATCTTGGTGATGTGCCCAAGCTTAATTATATTCTGAAAGAAGAGCTGGGACCTTCATTCTACTCTGATCTCCACACAGCCGCCAAGCGCGGTCTGTACCACAGCAATATCCATCTGCCGAACTGACGGCCGCATAACGCTTGATCGGCGGCCAAAAGCGCCGAGGTCGCAGTGGACTTTGGGATCAGATCAGAACGCGTGTGGTGAGGCTTAGCTTTCCGATGACCTGAGACCGATGACTGCAAGGAAAGGAAGTGTCCTGTAGTGTGTCCGATCTCGCGCCGTTTCGCGCAGGATCGCTGCATTTTTGGCCGCGAAAAGGAAGAGATTCAGTTTTAATGTGTGCATGTTCATGCATTTGGGTCCTTGGAAACCACGGCCGGTGGTCGCCGTTAGCTGCCACCGTACTTATTGTGTGTATACGTGGTTGGCACCGGTCGCGACCTACGCTTTGTCCTGCCCAATCCCTCGCTCAGTCTTTATCAACAGAAGAGTTCCAGACTTCCAGTGGCGTGCGTCGTTGAAACACGTGTTTCATGGTGGTGGGGCTAGCTAGCTCTGAACATTCATCAGGTCCAGGCAATCTAGATAGCCATCATAGCAAATCTAATAGTACCAGAAAAAAAAAGAATAGAAAACTAGAGGTACCAAGGGCACATGCATGTGTGGCTGATGATTATTGTTTGTCATTATAGCTGATCGAGTGCGCCCACACGCGACTTGCTCCTGACGTGGCGAGCACATTCTGTCACCAACACAACTCGGGTACATGCACGGCTTTTCTCATGAACTTGCTGCACACTCACGTCAAGATCAATAAAAGATTTTGACCCTTCTTATGCTTTGAAGAACACTTGTTGGAAACTGAACGACAGTACGTTGAACGCAGCTGTGGCTGACAAAATCTGTCACAGTAGTCCGGTCAACATGAACGGTGCGAGAGGCTTACTTCTTTCGGCCTGATGGCAGCGCTGCCTCGACCGGCTTTCTGCGTCAAGCATCCACACCGGACGACGCGAAGGAAGTACTACGCACTACGCAGCACGATTGCGCGCCGTTTTTTGCATTGGTCCTGCCGTTGGCGCATCGCGCGTTCGACGCTGGGATTCGGTTTGGCTGGTCGTTTTAATTTAAATCCGGCCGCGCACGAGAGAGCACCACCGGTCGTATCGCGCCGCCGGGCAAAAGCCGACGATCCTCCACCTTGGGCCACACATAGATTTCAGCAACGGAAAGGAAAAACTATACGAGAGATATACGGTTTATTGCAGCTATAAGCTATGCACGCTACTAGACAACGGCCAATCGATCCACCGCTTTAACCCTCCAATGTTCCTGAGCAGCATGCAGAGGTCGCGTTAGCGTAACGGTTGAAACGGTTGCATGCCGATGGGGATCCAAGTAAGAGTTGACCGACCCTATAGCTATCCTGGCCAGCAGACCTCGCTCCCAGTCCAATCCCAATCCATAGTGTCTATGGATATTGTCTATATTGCCATATCATCAAGGTCTATGCTGTCATATCATCAAGATACCACCTTTAAAAACTACACTCTACAACTTATGATGTTTTGGTGTTGATTCCTATTAAACTTATTCTCTTTTATCCACCTATCATATTTATTCTCCATTTATTACGAAGACACCTCCTTCACTTCCAATGCACAACCTGTAGTGTCTAGTGTATTAGTTTACGTGTTCACATTGGATCTTGCATGAGATCCAATTTCTTCCTCTCTCCACTTTCTCGCTCATGTATTATGGTGCTATGTAAGCTAAAAGTCCTATGTGACGGTATAATTAATGTTTTGGATCAGAAACCATCCTACATGGAGCGTTGGGATGCCCTCATCCGTTGATGTTCCAAGCCATGGTCATGCATGCTCTGGATGACAGTTTGGTGTGGTTTTGTTCGGTAATGCAGCTGATTAGTGGACCCATAGATATGATCCAAGTGACATTCACCCGGACCCTTGGATCTAACCAACTTCAATCCCATGATATAGGTTCGTTCTGGATGTGTTTGCTTGCACGTGATCAAGGTTGCGCCTGCGGAGAGCTGGGTTAGGGTTGGCCGAAACAGCCTTACACCAGACCTTGTAAAACTTTATTAGTTTAAATAAAATATTTAGATAATTTAGCTTATACTCCAACTGGGTTCTGATACCGGGATAGCAACTTCCAAACACACGTGTACCACATGTACCCTCACCGGCCGACCGAGGATTCTGACCATGTTTGGAGCTAGCTAATTGATAATAGTTTTCTAATAACTAACTAAAGATTAGTTAGCTAAACATTATCGGCGTGTTTGAATTTATCAGCTGATTGCTAATTTTTAACATAAATGGACTATGCTACCTCTATGTTTTTTTTGACGCCGAATTCAGGGGAGAGAGAGGAGTGGATCAGGGGTAAAAAGGACTTTAAACATTATTAGCTAGGGTTAGCTAGGTTCAACCAGCTAATAAAATATTATAGTAAAAATTGGCTGAGGGATAATTAACGATTTCATTACCGGACCTATTTGATCCCTAATACACTAGTACAAAACCCACATCCATCTCTTTCATTTGTCTCGGTACAGATTAGATCCGGGACTAATGCTCCATCCAAATTTTACGGATGTCAAAGGACTTTTAGTCCCTGTTGGTAACACCAACCGGGACTAAAAGTCACCCTTTAGTTTAGTCTCGTTGGTGTTACCAACTGGGAAACACCAACTGGAACTAATATTTTTTGGACATTAGTTCCTATCGATAACACCAACCCGAACTAAAGGAAGATTCTTTAGTCCCGGTTGGAGTTACCAATCAGAACTAAAGGTTCTTTGCGGGTTAGTTTAAATGGAAAGCATCCCATGTAGAGTCATATGTGCTGTGTAGGTGAGATGTTAAGAAAACTACACTTAAGGCAAGAGGTCTTGAATTCGAGTTGTGCGGAACGCAGTTGTGCTCGCCAATTATTTCTTTAGGCCTGGCAGGCCTTAAGCCCTAGCATTTAGTCCCGAATTGGTTGTTCCGGTTGGAAAATCGGTACTAAAGTGACAATATGCAGTTTCTGTACTAGTGATAGTGATAGCTAATTTAAGCTAGCTAATCATTACCTGGATCTAAACAGGGCCTAAGTCCCTGCCCAACTACACATAGTCGGATGAGGAATCGTGGACTCCATCCTGATGACCGATCAATTCGGCGCGGGATGTTCATGTTTTCCTAAATTTATATTCAATAATTAATGATATTATTGTTTTAGTGGAAAAAACGTACTCATAGACTGCATGACGCGATGACTTCGTCATTTAAGATCTACGGACCAATATCTCGTATGTATCTATAGAAGCTGGGTTGCGTGGACGAGTGTATGTACGTATATGTTTCTGTATTATATTGTGTTAAAATAAATTTTGTGTAGCTTATACTGATGGGTCGTCCGCTTCTGGCTGGCGGCGCGACAACGACCGATAGTGCTCCACCGCCCTCCCGGGAGGAAGCATGCGCTCGTTCCACGGACACAACCGGGCTTGGGCCGCATTTAAAACGACCGGCCAAACTAATTCGCAGCGTCGGAAGCCGCGACGTGTCAACAGCAGGACCGAAACCGGCGAACAATCGTGCTGCCTACTTAAGTCGCGTCCGGTGTGGAAGCTGGACGGAGAAAGTCCATCGAGGCAGCGATGCGACGTCGACATTAGTACAGATAGATTTTCACCGCCGGACCTAAACCAATTTTCACCGCAGGCTTAGGCACTGGCGGGCGGCTGCTGGAGCTTGAGGCGGCTGCAGGTGGTGGCTAACCGGGAGCAGCGGCGGCGGGAGAGAGCCGGCTGCGGGTGGGAGCAGCGGCAGCCTGAGGTGAGGATGGAGCCGGCCGAATGGATAAGGAGGACAAAGAGTGGGAAGGAAAGAAAAGAAAAGAAAAAATTAAAAATATAATGGTAATATGGACATTTCATCACTATAAATAACTGGATAAATATTTTGACAGCCAGAAAATTTAGAAAAAAAATCGCTCCACCAGAGGAGTCACAGTTGTACCCTGCCCGGCAGCTAACCCTAAGGTTCCGTGGCTAGTAGCTCCACCTGCAGGAGGCACGTGCTTTAGCAATAAACGAAACTCCGGTATTTCTGTTGATAAAGACCTCAAAGGGATTCGGAAGAACAAAGTGTTGTTGGTTATCGATGCCAACCATGTATACGCACAATACGTGCCCATATGCTGATATGCACATATTGAAACTGAATTGATCTCCTCCTCTTCGCCACCACAGATCCAACGGCGCAAGATCGGACACACTGTACGACAGTTCCTTGCCTTGCAGTCGCCGGAAACCTAAGCCTCACCACACGCGTTCTCTGATCCGATCCACAAGTCCATTGCGACCTTAGGCGCTTTTGGCCACCGATCGAGCTTCCGATCTAAAGCCATCACGTTATCGTTGTTGCATTCTGCTATGTTCGGCAGACCACGGCACGCTTGAGGTACGACATTCTTGAGGTCAGAGAAGGTACCGGCCATTGCTTTTCTCGCAGAATATGATCTTGTGTGCACATCACCAAGATGTGTGGATGCTCCTGATCTCCGGGTATATGTCAACTAATCTCAAGAAACAACTGCCAGTGGGCCCCACTTCAGCACATGTTCTTTTTCTTCTGGTGAGTCAACTTTGCCACCACAGTGCGTGGAAAACTTCATTTTCTAAAATTTTGGTTGTAGCCTAACACCTCATCGATATAAACTAGAGCATGAATAAATGCACTATCTCTCACTTCACAATGGCGATCAAGTGCTTTTCCATAGATGGAAACTTGACATGATCTTGCCACTTGCCATCTATAGTGTGTTCAAACCCTGCACTGTGCCAACGACATCCTAACATCTTAATGGGTTGAGATATGAGGACCAATGGTGGTCACCCTTGGATGATGAGTGATTGACAACCGTGGCGTATGATGCATCTCTTGGCTTATGATGCATCTCTTGGCTTGTGAAGTGCAGGTGTTGGGTGCGACATAACGGCCGACGGTGCGAGGTGAAGGTCAAGTGAAAGGTTCGGGGTGAACGCGAGTAGACTTGGACCGAGGAACCCGAAGAGACCGCGCGGAGTCATGGGCGATTCACATGGTGCATGGAAGAGCAAGAATGCATGGAGAAGGAGGATGGAGATGGCGTCGGCCAAGTCGAGCGGGAAGGCGATGGCAAGTCAAGTAGGCGGCCCGTGCGGCGGGAGCGCGAAAGATTTCAAGGCATCAAGGCTCCGCGGAAGGTCGGACACGCGTCGACATTGAGGAGGTCGCGTAGTGGCCACGCGGAGATGGATGGTTTGGGTGGTTTGGACCTCAAAACCACCATGGAGGCTGGTTTCCCGGTTTGGGCCTCAAAACTGGGGGCGGACTCGGTGCAGCCGAGCGCCCGGGACAGAGGGCACGTGGCATCATCACGGAGCTTACTTCGAGGCGAAGGGAAGTCGTGAAGATGGCTTGTCCGTCTGATGCTCCGAGAAAAATCTGGACCGTTTTGCCCCTGCGTGGGCGGTTATCTTAGAAATATCTTAGGGGTAGTTTAGTCTTTGGTTTAGACCTTTATATATAGCTAGATGGTTGGTTGTGGAGGTTATCATTTTTAATCCCCTTTGTTTAGTTCTAAGACAAATAGCTAGGATTTGCTTAATGGTGAGGAACTATGCTTAGGGAGTGATTACACTTAGATTAGTGACTCTAATCTTAAGTGGGAATGGAGACCCTAACCTCTTTTTGTCCTCCGGGCGTCAAGATCTGAGTGATCCTTGTGTTCATCCTCTCGTTCTTCACATTTTTCTTTTTCTGCAATTTTCGGAGGTATTTTTGTGGGATTTTTGATTCTTCATTTTGGCTGCGAATTGGGTCATTTTTCTTGGTGGGATTTGGTGCTGGGACATGTGCAACAACATCTAGGGTGATTTCCTATCAAATTCTTGCACGAACACCTCGAATCATGAGTTTCCCAAAACCCTTCATCTCTAGCGTTCTTGACCGAATTTGTGAAATTCGTGGTGAAGTTTTGATTCTTTGTTAAGAGATCTTTTGGGCAAAGACTCACCATGTACTAGCAAAGCTCTGGTAAAAATTTCGGAAGGTTTGGAGTTGATTTTATTGGATTTTGAGTTTTCTCACATCTTTCTGTGCAGGCAACTCCGGATAGTCCGAGCTTGCATCCGGAGACTCCGGGCTCTGGAATCCGGATAGTCCGGGATTGCATGCGGATACTCCAGGCTCTGGAATCCGGACTATCCGCCTATTTACCCAAACAATCTGGACTTCAGCTGAGTTTTTGTTTCTCTTTGTGCTCTAAGTGATAGAGAGTCTTTCCTCTGTGCTTCCTAGTAGTTTTTCAGGGTTGGTAGCTTTCTCATAGCTACGTGATCTTGAAGGTACTAGAAGAGAGGTTCTAAGGTTCGTGTTGGGACATAGGCCAAAATTTTCGTTCGGGAAATTTTTTATTGGCTCCCATTCACACCCCCTCTAGTCGCCGTTTCGGTCCCACAATTGGTATCGGAGACGGTTAGGATCACATCCTTGCCTTAACCGGTTTTGTGATCAATTATGGCGACTTCTGAGCGATTTAGCTAGTCCGGTCCTCCGTTCTTCGATGGCTCAAATTACTAGTATTGGAAAACCCGCATGAGAGCCTACTTGAAGAGTCGGGAGCACGGAATCTAGGAAATCACTTAGGATGAAACTTATCGCCTTCCTCAGAACCCCATGTCTAATGAGGATAGGGAGAAATTTATTGCGAATGACAAGGCTATCAATTTCTTGCTGCAAAGTTTGTGTGAAACTGAATTCAATCGTGTGCAAGATTTTGAGGACTTGGCTCACAAGATCTGGTCGACCCTGAGAAATGCTCATGAGGGGAACAACCAGGTCAAGGCTCGCTTGTTCAAGACCTATCGACGTGAGTACGAGAACTTTGTTCATTTGCCTGGTGAATCTGTTGAGGTGCTGTTTCGGCGTTTTACCGTAATCGTGAACTTGATGAAGGCAAACATCACCGTGTTGCCCTATTCCGACCATGACAGAGCTTTGAAGCTCCTGCATGCATTGGATCGGTCAGTGTGGGGAACCAAGGTGGATGGCATCATAGAGTCCACGGGTTACGAGACTCTTGGAGCCGATGAACTCTTCTCCAAGTTGAAATCAACTAAGGTTGATATTCAGCTCCGAGCCAAGCATGAGGGTCATGTGAAGGATCCTAACTCCTTGGCCCTTATGACTGGTTCTGGACAGGCTTCTAATGCTAATCCAAGGTTGAGTGCCTTTGCTTTGTCTGCTTTGCTTTCTGTGGCAGAGGAGCAGCTGGAGGAGATTGGAGATGATGAGCTCGCGAAGAAGATCAAGCGGTTCAGCAACAACCGCAAGGAGAGGTGGAGGAGCATGAACTCTTGCTTCGAGTGTGGCCGGCCAGGTCACTTTGCTGCTGATTGCCCAAGCAAGGAAAGGGGCAAGTATGACTCCTACAAGAACAAGTCCAAGCCGTTCAACAAGAAGAAGAACCACAAGAAGGGAGACTTCAAGAAGAAGAAGAAGTATACGGAGGAGTACCGCAAGCAACGTGCCTTCGCCGCCACTTTGAGTGACCACAACGACTCCACCACCTTCGATGACACCTCCAGCGACTCGAGCTCAAGTGGTGAAGGAATCATCATCAAGTAGAAGAAGAAGGTCATCAAGAGCATCACGGGCCTCTGCTACTTCGCCACCAACAAGATCCCCGACGGCTACTGCTTGATGGCCAAGAGCTCCAAGGATGAGAAGACCAACGACAGCAACGGCTCTAAGAATGAGTCCGAGGTGAGAACCTACAATGATCTTGTACTTGAGGTTGAGACTCTCAATTTTGCTCTAGATAATCGCAACAAGCTCATTAAGGACACCAAGATTAGGCATGCTCAATTTAAAATTGATCTAGAAAATGCCGCTAAGGAAATTGAGCTGCTTAAGGCTGCTAAGTCTTAACTAGATGAACTAAGATCTGCCCAATCTGGAAAAGCTAAGTCTGAAGCTGATGAATGTTCTGAATGTACTACTCACATGCTAGACTTGGTTGTTATGCAAACTAAGTGTGTCACTTTGGTAGAAGAAAGAGAGTTGCTAAGGCTGCCTTGGATGAGCTTAAGGCTAAGAAAGTCTTGCTTTCAGCTTGTGACACTTGTTCCACTCTCTAGAGTAAGCTTGATGAGGCTTGTGCTAAGATTAAGGAACTTGAGAAATCAAGTGTCCTGGTTTGTGATATATGTCTGGCACGAGTGGATGAGCTGAATGAGTTGCGGACTATCCAAGCCCTAACTGAGGAGGAAAATGAATACCTTAGGACGGTCTTGAGCTGGGTGTCTAGCAGGGAACCACAACTAGGCATGCTTTTTAGTGAGTTCAAAAGGCACGATGGTTTTGGGGTTGGGAAAATCATTGAACATCTGAATCATCATTGGGTTTATGGGCTTGACGTGGAGAGTGCTAAGAAGAGTGACGTTCATGCTTCCACTTCCAAGCCTATCCCCATCAAAGATGGAGTGTATACCGAACCATCCCCAAAAGTCCCAAAGAAAACTGTCTGGGTAGAGAGGCCAAACCACTTGAAGAACAAGCTTGATCCATACCAGACATTGCCCATGAACACCCAAAGCCACAAAGAATGCATAGACCCACTGTGTGGATCCTGAGTGGCACTACCTCAGATCTCAAGAATAGCCCTTGTTTCAAGCCAAAGCCCTAGCCAATTGAAAAATCTGGAGCTTTCACCTTCCCTAACCCACAAACCAAGAAGCCTGAACCTAAAGTGAACCCACATCCTAAGAGATAGAGGTTTCACTGTGAGCACTGTGGAAGAGATGGTCACCTGGTTGATTTCTGCTACCGGCGTAAGAGAGTTGAGAGACGTGAGCGCCAGTGGAGGAACCAGGACATGTACCACCCTGGTCATGGTGTACATGGGTCTGAGTCGTTTCCCCCTCCTCGTGGTGCTCATAGAGAGCAACAAGGATACGCTAGAGGTAAGAGAGAGCATACTAGGTGTGGTCCGAATCATGGTCAATATGGTTTTGGGGATCACGGCCGTAGCTTTGGGCGTTAGAGGTTCGATGGACTACGCTTTCCTCCACGTGGTGGCCATCAGCCTCAGAAGAAAAATGAATTGGTGGATGTGTCTAACCCCACTTTTGAGCATATGGCTCGACACTGGTACAACACTTGTTTTACTAACCCAGTGTCGGTGCCTTTGCTCACTCTTCGTCTCGCTACTGATGCAGGTCGGAGGGTTGGAGGACATGTGGCTGATCGACTCCGGATGTTCTCGCCATATGACCGGAAATCCTAAATGGTTCTCCAGCCTCACCCCCATGAGTACCAAGGAATACATCACTTTTGGGGATAACAACAAAGGTAAGGTGGTCTCTGAAGGTGCGATCAAGGTGAGCGACACCATGACTCTCAAATGTGTTGCACTTGTTCGACCTCTTGGTTACAATTTGCTTTCGGTGTCGCTATTACTTGATGAGGGCTTTGAGGTGCCTTTTAAGAATGGGTCTTCACGGATTCTTGATTTCCAGAGTGAGCTTGTGTGCATGATCATCCCTAAGGGTCAGATTTTCCGTGCTGTTTTTTCTACTTCCTTTGGACCTTCACGGTGCTTGGTAGCCAGCTCTTCTTCTAAGCTTTGGAAATGGCATAGGAGACTAGGACACTTGAGTTTTGATTTGCTTTCACGCCTGAGTTCTTTGGGTCTTGTTCAAGGTCTTCCTAAACTGAAGTTTGAGAAGGATTTGGTTTGTGCTCCGTGTCATCACGGGAAGATGGTTGCTGCCTCTCACCCACCTATAAACCAGATGATGACTGACCATCCAGCTGAGCTTCTACATATGGACATTGTTGGTCCTGCTCGGGTGCGTTCAGTTGGTGGGAAATGGTAAGTTCTAGTGATCGTAGACGATTTTTCTCGCTATTCTTGGGTCTATTTTCTTAAGACAAAGGATGAAGTCTTTGGTTTGGTTCGAGATATGATTTTGAGGCTAAAGAACGAGCGACCATATGGCCCCATTAGAGCTATTCGCAGCGACAATGGGACAAAGTTCAAGAATGCTCATTTTGAGGCTTTCTGTCGTGATCATGGTCTCTAACATCAGTTTTCCTCTCCTCATGTGCCCCCTCAGAATGGAGTTGTTGAGCGCAAGAACCGGAGTTGAGCCTAGTTGAGCCTCCACCAAACTGCCACCCCATAGGAACCAAGTGGGTGTTCAAAAACAAACAGATAGAGAACGGGATGGTAGTTCGAAATAAAGCTAGGCTCGTAGCTTAGGGCTTTTGTCAAAAGGAGGGAATAGATTATGAAGAAACCTTTGCTCCTGTAGCTTGCCTTGAAGCCATTAGGATCTTTCTCGCCTATGCAGCCTCAAAATGTTTTAAGCTTTTTCAAATGGACGTGAAGAGTGCGTTTTCGAACGGTTTTATCGAGGAAGAAGTTTATGTGAGGCAACCCCCTGGTTTTGAGAGTTCCAAATTTCCAAACCGCATTTTCAAACTACAAAAAGCTTTGTATGGTTTTGTTGGCGCTAAAAATCGGCCAGGAATCGGCCGATGACCTTCAGTGTCGGACACACGACCCAGGAGAATCTGCTTAGCTCCTGTTCGGGTTATTGCCCTGGTGCGGTTCGCGTGGCGTGCCAGTCGATCTGACCTGTTGATTGACTAGGAAATAAGAGTATTGAATTCCGGGCATTCCGATCGGCTGAGGTTCCGATCTGTCCCGAAGAGCGTATCGGCGAATCGGCCGATTTGCTATGAAGATGACCGGCTATGGATCAGCCGATAATCACGTAATAATTGCAAAGAAAACAGCTGGAGCAACTTAAACAATTATTACAGATGCAACATTTGAAATAGATCTAATTGGCTGTATGACCATGAATGAGGAAGAGCGATGATAAAGCCGATAATTTCGATCTCAAGCTGGATAACTGGTGATAATACTAGAACAACAGGTAAACCTATAATTCTAGTAAATATCGATAACTCGTGAATAAATCCAAATGAAACCACGGCGACGCGCCCGAAGTTAAAGCTCAGATGTTATTCGATAAGCGGAACCTACCAATTGGTCGGAGATCGAGTCGATGCAGCCCTGCGAATCCGTACGAACTCGTGAAAGAAGAAAAAGTATTGGCGAAGTCGCCGACTTGAAAGTAAAGTGCGATGAAAAAGTAGATTGTATTGTTGATTGATTGATTGTTTTTTTATTTAACAAAGCCCTGACGACTCCTATTTATACCCTAGGACCAGGACTCCTGATCGATTACGACTTGTTACAAACTTGATTTAAACAGAAAACTACTATATCTATAATATTTTTATAAAGGAAACGGACTCCCGCAGAAACTTCTGCCGCCATCTCCTAATCCAATCAGGATTCTTTCCATTGCTTCTCGACTGAGTCGGCATCGTTCCGTTGACCAACATCAGGCCACTTTTGACCGGGATCCTCTGTTGTGGTTCCAATGGTTACACCCTCCCTATATGTTGGCGCAAGTTGCATTGCCAATCGGCCGATTCCCAACTGTAGCCTCAATCGGCCGATTCCTCACTGTAGCCTTTAGATCTGCCGCATCGGCCAATCTCTTCCTCTCCTGACGCCGATTCAACACGTGTCAAAATCTGGCATCAACAGGTTTAAAACAGGCGCCTAGGGCTTGGTATGCTAGGCTGAAAACCTTTTTGCTTGAAAATGGGTTTGAGATGAGGTCGGTTGATGAAACTCTTTTTCTCCTCAAGCATGGGCAGGACACCTTGATTGTGCAGATATACGTGGATGATATTATCTTTGGTGGTTCTTCTCATAAACTTGTTGCTAAGTTTGCAGATACCATGAACAGGGGGTTTGAAATGTCTATGATGGGTGAGTTGACTTTCTTCTTGGGCCTTCAAATCAAGCAAAGCAAGGAAGGCAACTTCGTGCACCGGGGCAAGTACATGAAGGATGTGCTGAAGAAGTTTGACATGGCTGATGCCAAGCGATTGTCAACCCCATGTCGACGACGACGGCTCTGGATGCGGATGAAAACGGAGAAGCGGAGGACTAGAAGGAGTACCGGAGCATGATCGGCTCCCTCTTGTACCTGACGGCGACGAGGCCAGACATACATTTCGCCGTGTGTTTGTGTGCTCGTTTTCAAGCTTTGCCGAGGACTTCTTACCGTCAAGCGTTGAAGCGGATCATGAGGTACTTGCGATTCACACCCGAGCTTGGACTTTGGTATTCTGCATCTTCAGTTTTGTCTCTTCGAGGGTATTCTGATGCAGATTTTGCGGGTTGTCATCTTGATCATAAGTCTACTTCGGGTACATGTCAGTTTCTGGATTCTTCGCTTGCATTGTGGTCTTCTCGCAAACAGTCTAGTGTTGCTCAATCCACTACATTAGCCGAGTACGTTGCCGCTGCAAGCTGCTGCTCCTAGCTTTTGTGGATGTTATCCACTTTGAGAGACTTTGGTCTTAGTTTTGAGAGAGTCCCCTTGCTATGTGATAGCACTAGTGCCATCAGTGTTGCCAAAAACCCAGTCCTCCACTCAAAAACCAAGCACATTGATGTTCGCTACCATTTCGTAAGAGATCATGCAGAAAAGGGAGACATAGAACTTATCCATGTTGAAACCCAAAACCAGCTAGCCGATATCCTCACCAAGCCCTTGGACCAAGCAACATTTGCTCGTTTGCGTGGGGAGCTTGGTTTGTGTTCTCCATTTTGAGCTGGGTTTCATTGTTACCTTTATGATATGTGTGATATTTGACCTTGATCTTGTTTTTGTACCATACATTTTCATGCATTTGTTAGCACATGTATCATAATGCATTTGTATCATACCTTGCACTAGATGAGCTTCTCTTATATACCCTGAGTATTTGCTTATACTCCTAAGAACTACTGCATAGGTTTGTGGTGATTTTGCAATGTGCTGCTTATGCTTTTGATGTTTCTTATTATATTAAAACTTGTGAGCTAAGTTTTTAAAATTAACCTGAAATGTCTATCACCCATGAGTAACTTTTGGCTATGTGTTGCTCTTCCCTGGGTAGCTAGATTTATGATAACTTGTTCTCGGATTTCATGTTCTTTGCATATGGCTTATCATTCTGCCCGCACCGCATACCTTGGGGAAGCATTGATGTTGTGCTTCACTTGTGCCAAGGGGCACTTCATTAACCTTCGTTGCTTAGAAGTAAAATTAAAAAAAAAAGGGGGGGATGAAAGAAAAAGCAAAAGAAGTGCAAAGATGTCTTTTTATTTCTGTTGCTAAATTAAACCACTCACCAGGTTGCTCTGATGTTACATGTGCTTGCCATAGAAGTAGGCACATGGTCTCAGTGAGTATGGACATGAAAAGGGTGTTTTGCGGGTGTTAGCAATGATCTTATGTTGAGAATATGTCATCCTTGTATGAGCTGTTGTGATCTAATTTAGCTCTTGCTTGAGTGGTTCATAGCTAGTGGCATGATCATGTAGTGATATGATTTATAAATTGCTAAACCTGAAATCTTGTTTTTGCCTCTTGATTATATCATAATATCCTCATGATGGCTATTTGCACTTGCTTAAGACCTACTTCTCTTTGCATTAGATCACTTGTAGCGTTTGTAAATGCTTGTGGTATATCTGGGAAGCTTTGTAGGTTTATCCTGTCATAACATGCTTTCATGCTCTCTTTTGCTATCTCTTGATGGATGTATTGTCAACAAGGGGGAGAGATTGCATTGGAAGGGAAGCATTTAGCTAGGGGGAGTTTTGTACATACATGTGAATAGCATGTTTCCAGGGGGAGTTTGAGCTTTTGTGTTGCTCTTGTATATTTCTTGCTTTCGATCTTCACATAATTGTTGTTGAGCCCATTTCTACTTCTTGTCGAAGGATCATGTGATTTTGTCTCAGTTGTGTCAAGCCATTGCCCTTGTCTTAGGGGACTGAGACTTTCTCTCCTCAAATGGTCTTTGTTTGCCTTTTCACTTGGCTTTTGATCATTTGAGTGAGATTTCCATCTGTTTTCTGTTTTATCCTTTCAAAAGATGAATTTAGGAGGTGTGTTGTCAATGCACTCATCAAGGGGGAGATTGAGGACCAATGGTGGTCACCCTTGGATGATGAGTGATTGACAACCGTGGTGTATGATGCATCTCTTGGCTTGTGAAGTGCAAGTGTTGGGTGCGACATGACGGTCGATGGTGCGAGGTGAAGGTCAAGTAAAAGGTTCAGGGTGAACGTGAGTAGACTTGGACCAAGGAACCCAAAGAGACCGCACGGAGTCATGGGCGATTCACATGGTGTATGGAAGAGCAAGAATGCATGGAGGAGGATGGAGATGGCGTTGGCCAAGTCGAGCGGGAAGGCGATGGCAAGTCAAGTAGGCGGCCCGTGCGGCGGGAGCGCGAAGGTCGGAAACGTGTGGACATCGAGGAGGTCGCGTAGTGGCCACGCGGAGATGGATGGTTTGGGTGGTTTGGGCCTCAAAACCACCATGGAGGCTGGTTTCCCGGTTTGGTAGGGGTCGGCCGATTGAAAGGCTAGAGCGTTTGGGCCAATGTGGGCTTGCGCCAACAGATAGGGGATGAAGCCAATGGAATCCCAACAGAGGATCCCGGTCAAAAATGACCTGACGTTAGTCAAAGAACGACGCCGACTCGGTTGAAGAGCAATGGAAGGAGTCCGGATTGGACTAGGAGATGGAAGATTCTGCGGGAGCCCGTTTCCTTTAGGAAAGTTTTATAGATATAATACTTTTTATTTAAATCAAGTTTGTAACGGATCGTAATAGATCAGGATTCTTAGTCCTAGGGTATAAATAGAAGTAGTCAGGGTTTTGTAGAGGAGACACATCAATCAATACAAACAATCTACTTTTTCATCGTACTTTACTTTCAAGTCGGCGACTTCGCCAATACTTCTTTTTCTTTCACGAGTTCGTACGGATTGGCAGGGCTGCATCGACACGATCTCCGGCCAATTGGTAGGTTCCGTTTATCGAATAACATCTAAGCTTTAACTTCGGGCGCATCGCTGTTGTTTCGTTTAGATTTATTCACTAGTTATCGATATTTACTAGAATTATAGGTTTTATCTATTGTTCTAGTTTTATGACCAGTTATCCAGCTTGAGATCGAACTGTCAGCTTTATTATTATTTTTCCTCATTTATTATCATGTAGCCGATTAGATCTATTTCGAGTGTTGCACCTGTAGCGATTGTTTGAGTTACTCCAGTAGTTTCTCTGCAATCGCCATGTGATTATCGGCTAATCTATAGCCGGTCATCTTCATAGCAAATCGGTCGATTCGCTGATACGCTTTTCGGGACAGATCGGAACTTTAGCCGATCGGGACCCCGGAATTTAATATGTTTCTTTCCTTGTCAATCAACAGGTCAGCTTGACTGGCACGCCGTGCGAACCGCACCAGGGCAATCACCTGAACAGGAGTTAAGCAGATTCTCCCGGCTCGTGTGTCCGACGCTGAAGGACATCGGCTGATTCCCGACCGATTTTTGGCGCCAACAATTAGTGACTCTAATCTTAAGTGGGAATGGAGGCCCTAACCTCGTTTTGTCCTCCGGGCGTCAAGATTTGAGTGATCCTTGTGTTCATCCTCTCGTTCTTCACGTTTTTCTTTTTCTGCAATTTTCGGAGGTATTTTTGTGGGATTTTTGATTCTTCACTGTGGGTGCGAATTGGGTCGTGTATCTTGGTGGGATTTGGTCCTGGAACATGCGCAACAACATCTAGGGCGATTTCCTATCAAATTCTTGCACGAACACCTCGAATCATGAGTTTTCCCAAAACCCTTCATCTCTAACGTTCTTGACCGAATTTGTGAAATTCATGGTGAAGTTTTGATTCTTTGTTAAGAGATCTTTTGGGCAAAGACTCACCATGTACTAGCAAAGCTCTGGTAAAAATTTCGGAAGGTTTGGAGTTGATTTGATTGGATTTTGAGTTTTCTCACCTCTTTCTCTGCAAACAACTCCGGATAGTCTGGATACTCTGGGCTCTGGAATCCGGATAGTCTGGGATTACATCCGGATACTCCGGGCTCTGGAATCTGGATTATCCGCCCAATTACCCGGACAATCCGGACTTTGGCTAAGTTTTTGATTCTCTTTCTGCTGTAAGTGATAGAGAGTCTTTCCGCTGTGCTTCCTAGTAGTTTTTCAGGATCGGTAGCTTTCTCATAGCTACGTGATCTTGAAGTTACTAGAAGAGAGGTTCTCGGGTTCGTGTTGGGACATAAGCCAAAATTTTCGTTTGGGAAATTTTTTATTTGCTCCCATTCACCCCCCATTCTGGTCGCCATTTCGGTCCCACAAGATAGAATAGCAGTAAAGCTCAATGCTGCAACGGGTATCTTAATATTCTACAAGAGATAAAAATAATGTGATTAATCCATAAAAGTTGTAGCTCATTGCAAATTCTATGAGATGGAAATAACATGATCAATTAATAAAATATTTCATACCATATCATTGTTGTTCTCCTGTGCAAGCTTCTGACTAATCACATTCACATTTTGTTCACCCTCCTCAAGCGCCTTTACCCGCTAATATGAGATGTCTGGTACAAAATACCCATACTCCATAAGTTATCTTAGGCATGCTTGCATGGTGGAACTTTCACAAGTGTACCTTATAGGTGATTATTGACCGCTTCCGACAATTTTAATCATCCATGATCGATCTACTGCTCGACATATCTCATAAGAGATAGTTAATTTTAAATAGTTGAGTGTACCAGATACCGTTGTGCGCACCACGGGTGTATGTCACACCCTAAAGTATTTAATTTTAGTATGTAAATGTCTTTTAGAATGTGTTCATCCATCTTTAGGATTTTTTCGAGAATTTCCAGATTTTTCTAGCAATTATTCTCTTTTTCCGTAGAGCTAAATCCATTTATTGGAAAGTTCTAAAATCTTTTTTCTCAAATTCTAAATATTTTATTTGGATTCCTCGTGTCCCAAATTATCTCTAGAATTTTCCTTGGAATTTTTGGGATTCTTCTGGATATATTTTTCGTGGTTTAAAATGTTTATCTGAACTTTTCTAGATTTATCTTAAGCGTGAAAATATGTTTTCAAAAATGAATTCTTTTTCTTTTCATCTCGAGCTGGACTTAATTCATTTTTGGTCCAATTCGCCCCAAGACCGTAGAATCGTGCTGTTGAGCTCGGCCACCGCCGTAATCTCGTCACTTGTCGCGTTTTGACGGTAAAAAGTAAATCAAAAGCTTCTCTTTGATGTACCAAAGCACCCTTGTTCTCGGCTTTTGCCCTTCTTTCCGAAGCTTAAATAGCTCGTCTAAGCTAGTCGACCGCCACTTATCACTTATCGCCTTCCTTCACCACGTTGGTGTCGTCGAGAAGCTTTCCGGTTAGGTGAAGAAGCTCCTAGGCCTGTTTTCCCTCTCTTTGTCTCATTCTTTTAATCTAAATTTCTTGTCATAGTCGGACCAAGCCGTTTCATCACCATCCTCCTTTTTTACTACGTCATATCCGACACCCTAAAATGCCCCATCGAGTTTCTCGTTCTCTAATCTCTCTCCCCGATCAAATCACGCTCGAAGCAGAATCGTATCTCAATTTCAGTGTTTCTCGACAATACTTCGTAGTCGTCAACGTCAACTTTGGTGACCAACACCATCGCTCTAAAATCTTAGACTCAACCCAATCTCTCTCAGGAGCCCAACCTTTTTGCCTCTCTCTTTACCCTTCTCTCCAAGATCGAAATTCTATCCATCAGCCTGAATCAATGTCGGTCCTGCCGAGCGCTGCTCTCCGGCTCTCTACAATGACATGATCCCGCTTGTCATTCCTCGTCCTCTTCCTTTTGTTTTCACCATGACAGCCATACCATGCTGTGCTCAGTTTACCCATGCGTGCGCGTTAGGACTCGTTGACTGAGTTCGGTTAGGCCACGCATGCCAGACCTCCCGTACGCCCGTACCCAACCTGTAGGCTAAGATAGCTTTTCACCCCGTGCCGTTTTGGATTTCATCCGAGACCGTACGGATCATTCTGCTATCCTCAGTGTGTGCACCACGCAAGCCCGGCCATCCGTACTTTGCAGCCCACCGTTCGACCCCTCATTCTCTTTCCGGTCCATTCTCCTAATCGGCCTGTTCACTTAGATAGCTCGTTCGTTTCCAACTGAAACCGATCGTTCACTCTCAGCTAACCCAGTCCGCCCTCTTTGTTTTACCCTACTAGCAAGCCTTTATGCCAAACGGGCGGAGCACCCAAGCCGGGTCCAACCTGACTAGACCCATGCTGCAGCCCAGGCCGAGTCTGGGCAGGCTGCAGAACGCCACCGTTAGCCTGTTGGCATGGGCGCTTTGCCTGACACAACAGCCTTGCCCCTATAAATCCTACGCGTAACCCTAGGCTCGCATCCCGTCTGCTCGTGCTCCCGGCTCTGCCGCACATCGACGCACGTCCTCCATCCGCGAGCTTCGCGTCCCCTACAGCCGCGCACGCCTCCTGAACCACGCAGCACCCTACCACTGTTAGAACTTTTGGGTGGTCAAAAAGGCCCAAATGAAATAAGCCCATTACGCGCCTTGATCGGAGGCCCAAGCCCAACTCGTGGTTGTGGCCCCAGGTCGTTCAGCGCCATAATAAATAGTTGGACCCAGCGTTTTTGTGATTAACCTAATCAGACTCAGAAACCCTAGCCGCCCACTACAGCCGTCCCGATCCATGGCGGCACTGGATCCACCTGAAGGCCACCGCCTCCGCCTGTCGTCCAACACCGGACAGTGCCGGTATAGGCCGGAAGGACGACGGTACCCGGCGAGATCGACTACTACGTCTACGTCGGGAACATCTACGGGAACGACTACGGCAGAGCTGTTTTCGTCCCCAACAAAACCCACCGCCGAGATGTCATCCTCAGCGGCCCCTACAATGACTGGCGGTCAAGATCTAAAACCTTTTCTTCATTATTCAGTTTTGTTCTATAGGTTGTGCTCATGTTTTAGGTGTTAGATCTTGTTGAGTTAAGTTTTAAGAAATGTTTGTTCTAACATTTGGTATCTTTCGCCTAAGCACCTAACTGTGAGCCTTAAGAACCTATAGATCTAGTCAGTTTTAGATCTTGGTTGGATGTTTCACGTTTAGTTCTCGGTTTTATTCATGTTTAGTTTAGATCTGTTAGTTCTGAGTTTTTTTTTCGCATGAATAAAATCAGATCCGAGAGACAGAAAGCATAAGAAAGTATAAGAAAGCATTAGATCGAAAGAAATCCCACCCGAAAACCCTCCAAACCCACGGAATAAGCATAGAAACCCCACAGCGGTGCCCGATTTTCCGCTAGATTTCAACGTACTTCTCGGGCACTCGCATGGCGATCTAAGATTTTGCGGGGCATGTAGCACCCATGGCAAGAGAAAAAAAATTAAGGCGCGGCCATGGCGGACCGTGGAAGCGGGCCGCCGTGAAGGCGCCGGAGACGGCACGCCGTCGCGGCCCGCTAAGACGGCGCTCCGCCATAAGCGAGGCGGCGGCCCCAAGCGCCGGCTTTTGGCAGGCGGCCCACCCGAGGCGGCGGCCCGGGGCGGCGGCGCCCTTGGCTGCCAGCCCCCCGGCGGTGGCGGCGCCATGAGGAAGCGCAGAGGCGGCGGCCCGGGATGGCGGCGCCCTTGGCCGGCGCCCGCCCCCCCCCCCCCCCCCCCCCCCCGAGGCGGCGGCCCGGAGCGGCGGCACCCCAAGGCGGCCACACCGCGTGCGCCCAAGACGGCGACCCCGAGGCGGCGGCCCGGGGCGGCGGCGCCCGACGCCGGCGCCCACGAGCGGCGGTGGGCCCGAGGCGCGCCAGAGAGCGCCGGCCGCCGGTGGGTTGAAGAAAAGAGGAGCAGGAAATGAATTAGGGTTAGGGTTTGAGGGAGTGACCGGCCTCTTATACCCCCAAAAATCACTGCCGACCATCGGATCTAGGGTAATTCAGACGGACGGCCAAGATTGAGGTGCGGGAGGTGAAGGCCGGCATCGGTTTTTGGGCCGGTTCAAGCGGCCCATAAGCAGCTACTGGGCCGCGGGCCCAGGCCGGGGGAGGCCAACCGTGCACGCGGCTGGGCCGCCTCCGCGGCCCACCCGTCCGCTGTTGGGCCGCAGGCCCACGCGGGTGGGGGGTAGCGTCGCGCACGGTTGGGCCGAAATGGCGGCCCAGCCGTCGGTTTTTGGATTTTTTGGCCCAATAAGTTTAAGGCCCCTTTTAAATTCAGTTTTGGTTTTATTTATTTTCTGAGTTTATTTTCAGCATATTTCCCTATTAAGCATTAAGAAATTTTAAATTGAGGATTATTACGCTGAAAATTACAAGAAAATTATGAGTTGCTATTCTGAGTAAATGAAACCAACGTGAATTTTATTCAGAATTGCTTAGTTTATTTTGAGCATTTAATTAATTTCTGACCAACGTTGATTTAATTATTTACTTTTAAGATGCTTAGTTTAATTTAATATTATTTTGCTTCTGCCCAACGGTGATGCAAAATTAAGTTTTCCACTGCGTTGATTACGCTAAGTCATTAAGCAATTTTGTTTCTGCCCAACGGTGATGCAAAATTAATTAATAAGATACTAAGTTTATTTGCTTCTGCCCAACAGTGATGCAAATTGTTTATTCAATATTTTAATCTGGCCAACGCTGATTACATTTATTAATTTGTTGTCGTTACTGATTAAACTTTATTTTTATGAACAAAAGCAACCCCCTCCAGCATCATGACATATATCAATGGTGTTTCTCAGTTGGGAGGGGATAACTTCGTCAAGTGGAAGACTGAGATTGGTTTCATTCTGCTGACGATGGATAAGGATCATTCCCTGAGGCTGCCCGCTCCTGTTGCACCAGTGTCACAAGGGACTGAGGATACTACCCTTGCTGCACGCACTGCTGCTTATGAGAAAGAAAAAGAGCGCTGGGAGCATTCTGACAGAGTGGCCTTAAGTCTTATGAACATGACCATTAACCCTTCTATCAGGGGAGCTCTTGACAAAGAGCCTAAGAATGCTAAGGACTTCATGGATAAGATTGAGAGCTACTTTAAGGGGTCTGACAAGGCCAATGCTAGCACTCTCTTATCTCAGCTCGTGAAGGCTAAGTATAATGGGTAAGGCAGTGTAAGAGAGCACATTATGGGCATGGTCAACATGAGGGATAAGCTTCGAGACCTCGACTGTCCCCTTAATGATGCAGCACTGCTTCACCACGTCATGATGTTACTTCCATCAGTCTTTGAGCCATTTAAGATAAATTATAATGCAAGCGATCAGAAGTGGGACATCACCACGCTTGTGTCTAAATGTGCTCAAGAGGAAGAACGGCTACGCTCTCAGAACCTCGACTTTGCCAACGTCATAAGACATGAGGGACATAGGGGAGGAAATAAGAGGGCATCCCGCCCCAATAAGCCAAAAAAGGGTAAGAAACCTTATGAAGCTCCTCAGCAGAATGATCCATCTGCTCCTAAGAAGCTTATTTGCTACCACTGCGACAATGAAGGCCATGAGAGGAAAGACTGCCCCAAGTTTAAGGCGTGGTGTGACATAAATGGTAATAACGACATCATTTCTATAGTCGATGAGTCCTTTTATGCATATTTCCCATTAAGTACTTGGTGGATTGACTCTGGTGCCACCATTCATGTCACAAATTCCTCACAGGGATTGTCTGGCGTGCGGACTATAAGAAAGGGGACTCGAAGGTTAAGAGTCGCAAATGGCGTTGAAGCCGACGTGGAGGCCATTGGAGCTCTCCAATTAGAACTTAGTGGCGGCTTTATTCTTCACTTAGCTGATGTCCTTTATGTTCCGTCTATTGAGAGAAACTTGATTTCTGTTTCTAACTTAGATCTAGATGGTTATTCATGCACTTTTGGTGACAGCAAATGTGTAATAAGTTTGAATGGTGACATTATTTATCGAGCACCTTTACACAATGATCTTTACTTACTGTCCCATAATAATGTCTCTGTGATGAATGTAAGCGAAGTTAGTCACAAACGCAAGAGAGGACATGAGACTTCGTCGAAATTGTGGCATTCTTGTTTAGGTCACATTTCGAAGGGGAGAATGGAGCGTCTCATTAGAGAAGAGATACTTCCAAGACTAGACTTCTCTAACTTAGACCAATGCGTTGATTGTATTAAGGGGAAATTTGCAAAACAAATTAAGAAGGATGGAGCTAAGCACAGTTCAGGAATATTAGAATTAATTCACACTGACATCTGCGGTCCATTTAATGTTAAGTCGGTGGATGGTTTTCGTTACTTTATAACATTCACTGATGATTACTCTCGTTATGGATATATTTACCCCATAAGAGAAAAATCCGAGGCACTTGATAAGTTCAAAATCTTTAAAACTAAAGTAGAAAATCAGCATCAGTCAAGGATTAAAGTGGTACGGTCAGATAGAGGTGGTGAATATTATGGGAGACATGCCACATATGGACAAATCCCAGGCCCTTTTGCTGGATTCCTTCAAGAAAATGGAATAGTAGCTCAGTACTCAACTCCTGGTGAACCTCAGCAAAATGGTGTAGCAGAAAGAAGAAATCACACTCTAATGAATATGGTGCGCAGTATGCTAAGCAACTCCACACTGCCAGTGAGTTTATGGATGGAAGCGCTGAAAACTGCCGCGCATATAAATAATCGCGTTCCTAGTTAGTCGGTCCCTAAGACGCCTTATGAGCTTTGGACTGGTAGGAAACCTAGCATTAATTATTTTCATATCTGGGGTTGTGCAGCTGAGGCGAAGTTATTTAATCCATCCCTTGGAAAGTTAGATCCTAAGACAGAAAGCTGCTATTTCATTTGATATCCATACAGATCAAAGGGATATCGGTTTTACTGTCCTAAGGGTACTACTAAGTTTGTTGAGACGAGACATGCAATATTCTTAGAGGAAAATGGATGCATTGAGACTAGGCAAATCGGTCTTGAGGAAATGCGGACTTATGATTCTACACCGCTGACTCGTGATTATTATGTACCTATTTTGCCTAATTTTCAGAATACAGCACCAGCTCAGACAGTTGATTCCCTAGAAGTGAATGTGGAACAAGCGCCTGTTATAAGTGAGCATGAGAATGTGTCTGATGAGCATCAAAGTGAAATTGTGGAAGAACCTGTTGAGGAAGTACAGGATCAGACCGCAGCTGGGGCGCCAAAAGCACAGCAAGAAGTTGCCGCTGAGCCTGTTCCAGTGGAGGAGCCACAACCTCTGAGAAGATCAACACGAGAGAGGAAAACTACTATCTCCAATGATTATGTGTACATGAGTGGAGAAGGACACGATATGGGGAAGGTTGATGATACAAACTCGTTCAAGGAAGCTATGAGTAGTGAGCACTCCCACAAGTGGATTGAGGCTATGGAAGAAGAGCTGAAATCTATGAGTATAAATAAGGTATGGGATTTAGTAGAGATTCCTGATGGAGCTAAGAAGGTGGGTTGTAAATGGGTCTACAAAACTAAGTATGACTCCAAAGGGAAGATTGAACGTTTCAAAGCAAGGCTTGTGGCTAAGGGCTTCACACAGCGAGAGGGAATTGATTATACTGAGACCTTCTCGCCCGTCTCGAAGAAAGACTCATTCAGAATCGTTATGGCTCTAGTAGCTCATTTGACCTCGAGCTGCATCGGATGGACGTTAAGACTGCGTTCTTAAATGGTGATTTGCATGAGAATGTATACATGGCGCAACCAGAAGGTTTCGTTATGGAAGGCAAAGAACAGTTGGGATGCAGACTAAAGAAATCCATTTATGGGTTGAAACAGGCGTCCAGACAATGGTACCTAAAGTTTGATGAAGTAATTAAGAAATTGGGCTTCGTTGAAAATATAGTGGATAATTGTATATATATTAAGATCAAGGGGAGCTCTTTCATCATCCTAGTTTTATACGTGGATGACATCCTATTAGCAAGCAGCGATAAGAACTTGCTGCATGAGACAAAAGGTTTTCTCTCATCGAATTTTGATATGAAGGATCTCGGTGATGCCTCTTATGTACTGGGCATTGACATACATCGAGACAGATCCAAGGGTGCATTAGGACTCTCTCAAAAGGCTGATATAGAGAAGGTTCTTAAAAGATATAATATGCATCAATGTTCAGGCACAGCTGCTCCAGTTGTTAAGGGCGATAAGTTTGGGCAGTTTCAAAGTCGCAGGAATCAGTTAGAAATTGATCAAATGAGTTCGATTCCATATGCTTCAGCTGTTGGAAGCATTATGTACGCACAAGTATGTACACGTCCTGACTTAGCTTTTATTACCGGGATGCTTGGTAGATATCAGTCTAATCCAGGAATGGATCACTGGAAAGCGGTCAAGAAGGTCTTGCGTTATTTGCAGGGCACTAAGCATCACATGCTCACATATAAGAAAACTGAGAGAAGTAGTTGGCTATTCAGACGTTGACTTCGTAGGATGTGTTGACACTAAAAGGTCGACATCAGGTTATGTCTTCACACTTGCGAATGGAGCAATATCATGGAAAAGCTCCAAACAATCACTTACTGCAGCATCAACCATGCAGGCTGAGTTTGTGGCATGTTATGAGGCCGTAGGGCAAGTTGTGTGGCTCAAAGGATTTATACCCGGATTAAGAGTGGTAGACAGCATAAGCAAACCACTAAAGTTATACTACGATAATAAAGCCGCAGTTTTCTATGCTAGTAACAACAAGTCAAGTGGTGGTGCCAAGCACATTGACATTAAGTTTTATATTGTGAAAGATAGAGTCCAAGATCGTACTGTTGAATTAGAGCATATAAGTACTAAGGAAATGCTCGCGGATCCATTAACGAAAGGCTTACCTCCCAATCAATTTCGTGAGCTAATTGCCGGCATGGGACTATTAGATAGCCTGTGATCTTGGACTAAAAAGGGTCATAAGACAACCGCCTCCCATTATGATAAGTGGTTTAATGCATTGTGGATAATTGTATCACAATAGGATTATACACTGTTGTGATACATTATTTCTTTACATAACTCCACTCTAAGATTGGCGTCAGTTTTTAGGCCTTTAGACCAAAGGGGAGAATGTTGGAACTTTTGGGTTGTCAAAAAGGCCCAAATGAAATAAGCCCGTTACGCGCCTTGATCGGAGGCCCAAGCCCAACTCGTGGTTGTGGGCCCAGGTCGTTCAGCGCCATAATAAATAGTGGGACCCGGCATTTTTGTGATTAACTTAATCAGACTCAGAAACTCTAGCCGCCCACTACAGCCGTCCCGATCCACGGCGGCGCTGGAGCCACCTGAAGGCCACCGCCTCCGCCTGCCGTCCAACACCGGACAGTGCCGGTATAGGCCGGAAGGATGACGGTACCCGGCGAGATCGACTACTACGTCTACGTTGGGAACATCTACGGGAACGACTACGGCAGAGCTGTTTTCATCCCCAACAAAACCCACCGCCGAGATGTCGTCCTCAGCGGCCCCTACAATGACTGGCGGTCGAGATCTTAAACCTTTTCTTCATTATTCAGTTTTGTTCTATAGGTTGTGCTCATGTTTTAGGTGTTAGATCTTGTTGAGTTAAGTTTTAAGAAATGTTTGTTCTAACAACCACATCTTGTCTCGCGCCCTCCTTGCACAGCCAGCGCCGCCGTCGCCCTCCATCACAACCCCCTGCTCCCCGCGTCCCATGCCTCTCGCGCAGCGACGCCACCAGGAGCCGAGCAGAGGGCGCCGTTGCCCCGTTTTGCCTCACGTTTTCCTCCTGCGCGTCCTCCCCCCATCGCCCCCTGCAGCGCAGCCGCGCCCTGCCTCTCCACCGGGCACCCAGGCCTCCCCGTCCCCCTGCCGCTCGCGACGCCATCTGCTCGCACTGCCCCTGTGCCGCGCGTCACACTGCTGCTGCACCCGCACCTCAACCAGCGCCGCCGCCCAGTTCAGCTCGTGAAGGAAACAGATAGTCGCCGCAACTTCACCAGCAAAATCCCGTCGCCACGGTGCATCCCCGCCTCTAGTAAGCACAAAACGGAACGCCCTCGATGTCCTCTTTCTTCAAAGATTTTTGCAGATTAGCCTCTGCCGAAATCTGTAATTATCGTGTGTTTTTCTGTTTCTTGCAAATATTGCAGAAAACCCCCTAGATCTATTGCATCTTTTCAACCTAGCCCCACTTGTGGTCTTTTACAGATCTAACCCTAAACTTTGATCTATTTGCGAGCACTATTTCTATGTGTTGCCAATCTTCCCTGCTAGCCCCTGAAATGTATAGTTAATCGCGTATAGGTCCTTGCAACCTTGTTTCGTGTGTAATTTGCTCGTTTTGACCCGTTCTTTTTTTGTTAGTCTTCTAAAACCCTAAGCTATCGTTTTGTTGCGTTGTTGTATCGTAGTTCCGGTTTTTAAAATTAAATATAGATTTAATTTGATTAATGTCCTCTCATCTAGTTTTTACATTTAAAATCCAATGAAGTCTATACTCCGGTTTTCATAACTAATGTAACTTGATTAATATCAACTTAAATGTGTTTGTAATTTAATTTTTTTAGTTCAACACGAATTATAAAGTTCGACGTTTAGATGCTCTCCAGTTATTTTCTAATTATTTGTTTAATTAGTGTAATTTATACATAGACAATTATATATAAATTTTGACTAAGTTGTACCTTGTCTTTATAAACGCAAATATGATATGAGTTAATTATAATCAGGGATATTCTTTTTTGAATATCTTTTACATTAGTTTTATAAATTAAAATAAATGAAGCTTATAGTTTCTTTGTTCTCTTTTATAACCTAAATCTTCCGATAGCTGTTTCTTTTCGACCGTAGCTCCGTTTTCCATGTTTCTTGCGCTCTCATGACTGTAGCAACGAGCCCTCTCCTTTAGTATGCTCTTTTTAAGCTTTGTTTTTATTTGGTGTATTTGTTCTTAGTTGTTCTTGTTTGTTTGTTTTCTTGTATGCTTGGGCTCGATGCTTGTGTGACGTTAGAAGGAGCGCGATCCAAGAGCTTCGAAGATTAAGAGTTTCAAGAACAAGAGTTAAAGACTCTGAGCAGTTATTCTCTAAAACAAAGGCAAGTGTTCCTTGATCATGCTTTTGTCCTAATAATCGCAATAAATATAACTTTTTTTTATGCATGCATGTGTCTTAACCTGATGGATCCTAATTAAGGATATGCCTAGTCTTTATGATCATTCCTTGTCAACCTGGGTTTTATCTTTCTTGTTGGGTAGCTACTGCTTAGTTGCTATAACTGGTTCTGGTTTGGGAATAATATATAACCATGATGACAACAATGATGATGCTACACCTGTTTTATCCATGTTCATGCTCTTTGTTGTTAATCACAAGATCATATGCTTTAATCGAAATATGGAGAACCACCCAGGAAAACAGTGCAACCACAATACTATATCGCTCTGGTCTTGGCTAATTAATTAGATGATCTTACCAAAAGGGCAAGAGGGGAGTGCGTTGATGGGGTATAGCCCGATCCTCTTGGAGGCTTTGTTTATGGTCCTTGGCTAAGGTACCACCTCATTAGGGAGGGTTATGACCACTGCGAACTGAAACCTTAGCGGATCATTGCAAGTTAGGGAATCTTTGTAAAGGCCTCGTAGTGAATCCCTTGCCACTCACCTTGGAAGTGTTTAAGAGGCTAGCTACCTCGGGCAAATCGGGAGACACGAATTGTGGGTAAAGTGTACAACCTCTGCAGAGTGAAAACTGATATATCAGCTGTGCTCACGGTTAAGAGCGGTATGATTAACGAACTTGAAGATGAATTAAATCGTGAACCATGTTTATGGTTTTGGATATGCTTCTATGTATCTGTTTCTTTAATGTGGGTTTTGGTATAAACTTATACCTTAGTAATCAGGTGCTAAGAAAACTTGACCAACTAAAATTGCTTATCGCAGTAAGCCAGTCAGCCTTTCCTTGCTTTTGACCTTCATGTCATATAATTCCCAACACCCAACACTTGCTGAGTACCAACCATAAGTGTACTCACGCTTGTTGTAATTGCTGCTCAGAAGAGAAAGTTGATGTGAAGTCTTTCAAAGATGATGCTGAGTTCTAGGCCTACGCACCCCTCGGTCGATTGCCTGTGAAGTTTGGAGTTTTCATTTCCAGGATAAGTTGTATAACTCTGATAATGTTTATAGTCTTTTATTCCCTTTTAGTGATATTGTTACTGATTATTCACTTATGAAGTCACTATATGTATGAAACTTGATCCTGGCATACATATAGTTATACATTCGGTTTTATCCTAAAAACCGGGTATGACAGTGTACTACCACCTAATTCTTCTAATACTTGAGTAAGCAATCTAATAAGGTTGATAGCCTACATTAGATGTAGATTAAATTTAGTTATCTATCATCAAACTAATAATTATAATAAGATAAGTGTCTTACTATTCGGGGCACTGATCCGCTGAATTGGGAGGCCGCAAGTGGGGAAAACCATCTGAAAAGTTAGCAAGTGAAGGTTGAGCCGTAATAGGAGACAAGGGGATGCAGTCACGGCCGCCACATCCATCATAGCTGCCACGGCCATCACAGCTCACTTTGATTAGACCTGAAATTTGTACACATCAATTGCTAGAAAAAATTCTAATAAACACTACACACCATTAATCACAAATTTCTAGTAAAAAAACTACTCACCACTAACCACAACTTTCTAGACTAATGTACTACTCACCACTAATCACAACTTTCTAGTCCAATGCACTAATCATCACTACTCACCCCTAATCAAGAATTTCTAGGAAAAACTCTAATGAACACTACACACCACTAATCAAGAATTTCTAGAAAAAATTCTACCAACACTACTCACCACTAATCACAAATTTTTAGGAAAAAAGACTAACCTTGATGGCGCGGAGGTGTATGTTGGTATTTCTTATGTCTAAAAGAATTGATATTCCGCAAGCGCATAGAATTGCCGTTGTAGCATTTCACCTTGGAGTATTCCAGGATATCATAAAGTTCCTCGGATAATCACTATGGTTAAAGAGTATCGAAAAAGCGAATGGTAAACTTGTTATATCAAGCAACTAATTTAGCAAGGGTAAACGGGATATGAAGGATAAGGTCTGGAAATAACCATGACACAGGAGACTCTAACCTTAGAGCCGTAGATAGCTGGGAGGACAACGAGTGATAAAGACTCCTAAAATACTTTTAAACTATTCGAACAAGCCTCACTAGACTAGAACTTGCTTCTTACTGCATATCGGGAAACTAGAGCTTACTTGTGGGGCCTCAGGCAGGGACTCAGACAGGGATGAGAAGGGAGTCCCCAACTGTCAAAAACTACTCTTATGAAAACACTCGAACGTGGTGGACTACAAAGGACGGATAGGTTGTCACCACCTATTGCCTACCACACAGTTCGGTGCGGTAGAAGACACTTCAAGCTAGCACTAAGCCTAGACACCACGTCTATTCTTGATGCTAGGATTTCTCCTGAGGCCTTCAAGAGAAATCCCCCTCAACCTAGGGAACTAACTTGAGCTACCTAGTCCGGGCGAGAATACCGTAAGGTAAATTATGATAAACAAGATATAAACTAAGCCTAAGCTAAAGGTAAAACACTTCGCGGCTCAAACCAAGATAACTTGGGAAGATAAATAAATGCTGAAAGTAAAACTGACTCGAAAGGTAAAGAATATAACTTATATTGATAAATGTCAAAGGGAAAGATACAAGAGATACACCACTTCTGATGGTGACTCTACAATCCCGAGACAAGCTCGACTCGACTCTAACTACTAGACTACAACTACATTGGATGCACGACTCCGGGGCAAGGTAAGTGAGTTTTCTCACCACCGTGGCGAACGGAAAAGGTGCGAGGCCTACCGGCCTAGCGGAGGCCGTTCAGCCTAGGATTTTGCTCATTTTTTCCTGAAATTTCTATCACGTGTTCTTGCAATTACAACTTTACCAAAATTTGTTGAATTTTATTAGCATAAGAAAAATATATACGGGACATAGTGTAAACCTCTATTTTATTCCTGAGAAGTTGACGGTCAAGGCGTGATTCAATGTCCGTCAATAGTGGCCTGCTACAGCCCAGTGGCGCCGCGTCGGTGGAGAGAGCATTGGAGGACGCACGCAGGAGGAGGAGAATGCATGGGGGAGAAGGCAGCGGTGCATGGGAGAGGGCGGCACGGGGGCCGCTTCGTGATAGAGCAGTGGCGTAGGGGAGAGGGCCGCGGCGCAAGGGAGGAGTAGTCAGCGTAGGGAAGAGGGTGGCGCGGGGGAGGAGGCGGTAGCGCGAGGGAGAGAGCGCAACATGGGGGAGAGGGCAGTGCCCCGGAGGAGGCGATGCCAGTGCAGGGGAGCGGGTGATGGCACGGGGGACTGGGTGGCACAAGGGTTGTGGCAGCAACAAGGGGAATGGGATGGCACGGGGGAGGAGGCGGCAGCGCGGGAGAGAGGTTAGCGAGGGGGAGACAACGGCGCATAGGAGGGGCGGTCGACGCTAGAGGGGGTAGCGTTCCCTTAGTTGCACGTGAGAGTTTTCAAGTTTTTATGTAGAAGGATTTCGGGGCTGACGACATTTCCACCTACCCTAGAAATCCATTTCGAGGTAGGTGATATTTCCACCTGCCACTAAAAATATTTGTCTTATTTTGTATTTAAACTATGAAAAATTTATTTAAATTATAAAAATAGCAGATCAATACATAAAATTATTGAAACTTCTACACAACAACTTTTACGTACCACAAGATATTAAAACTTATGTTTGGTATATATAAGAAGAAATATAGCTCGACCCTAATGTTATATGAAATAT
Source organism: Panicum miliaceum (assembly GCA_032594955.1). Classification (NCBI taxonomy): domain Eukaryota; kingdom Viridiplantae; phylum Streptophyta; class Magnoliopsida; order Poales; family Poaceae; genus Panicum; species Panicum miliaceum. The sequence goes on from CM064072.1 coordinate 9,988,215, forward strand.
TGTGAGAGATGTACCCATTTATGAATATTATATAATTTAATCATTGTAAAATGACTTTAATTTAATTTTAATTTTTATTACAAGCTTATGCAACTATAAAAGGACTCCAAGCCAATTTATAGAATTTTCAAATAATGTTTATGTATTATTAGTATTATTTGCAATAAAGACATGACAAACAATAAGACCTTTCATCTATTTTCAGGATATGAGCTAAACTGAGACATATATCCTTAAATATATTTTTTTTATATATTTTTTAATATGATTTAATATGCCCATAGTTCAAATTGGAATTACTTTCACTAAGAGCACAATTTTTTTGTGTAAATAATATAAAATAGGTAATTAGTTCAACAAATATTGTAACATGCGCACGACAACTTTTATGTAGTATATACATGTAAAAAATATGTTTGGAATATATGAGCCAAAATATGTAGTATTTCCAATAAGAACTATAGAAAAGAAATAAATCTTGTGATCCATTGGCCACTCGATTTCCAAGGACGGTCCATAGTCCAAGCTATCCCTAGAAATCATTGTACTAGGGGTGGTCCATATTTTGGTCTGCCCTAAAAATCATAGAAAGCAATTTCCATGTTCGGCTCAGGTGCTACAATGCCGCCCCTACAAAAGAAATAGGATGTTCATACAAATCATTTATGTAGTAGTGATGATGGCATCGAGATTATCCTAATAATCGGGATGAGGCTAAGATACTAAGGCGAAGGACGCCAGCACAGCGATGGTGGGGCATGGAGGAAGAGGGAACCCTATCTTCAGTTAGTGGACGAGGAGGAGGTGCCCTTTCGTGGTTTGGAGACAATGGCATGAGAAGCCAGAGAAGGCGGCACTGACAGTATGGGGTTGACTTGGAGGAGGTGTTTGCAGTAGGGAGTTGAGGAGTGCTAGTGGCAAAGCAGTGGTGGCGGTGTGGAGGAGGAGGTGCGAGTGTGGCGGCGCGCTAGGAGTCCAATAACACAGTACCGGCACGGTATGGCACTAGGAGAGGAGGAATGAGAGAATAAGGTGAGTGGATACAGAAAAGAGCATGATTTATGAAAGAAAGAAATAAGTAACGTGAGAACAAGAAATGCTACTTATGTTAATAAACAGTGTTACAGTGATGGGTGGTGTTTCGGTCCATCCCTGTTGATTAGGCTAGGAAAACCCGTCCGTTACTTCCTAAGAAAACGAAATTTTTTTCGGTTTTTCATGCAACAATTCTTACTACAATTCATACCACTGGCATTTGAAAAAAGCTCTCAAAATGCAAGACCAAACGAAGAGGTACTTAAGCACTAAGCCTTCTGAAGCTTGGCGAAGATTGTCATAGGCATGGTCTTGAGCATTCGGTCGAAGGCCAAGTACGAGATGGTAATCTAGGATGAGGAGGTGTGGTGCTCAGTGAAATCCAATCGACGCAATTGTAAACTAGGATTACGCGAATAGAAGAACAAGCTGATTCCCGACAAATAGGAAAGGTTGGCGTCGGCATCAACTCGCAGCTTATAAGAGGACGACCCAAATATACATATACATATACATATACATATACATACAAAGTGCAATAAAAAAATTTTATGTAACATATATGCCATATTTACTACTTCTATCAAGATTGTGTCCATCATAGTGGAATTCACCATCTTCGTTTAACGATTTGCTCATAAATAAATCCTGGCAGGGATACTTGAATCGCCAAAACTTTTTCCCATGGAAGGAGCTGATCCCGCATCCTAGCGATCTATAAAAAAGTGAAAAATACTAATTATAACAATTTTCAAAATTAGTTGAAACATCACGAGATGTTGTTTATTACTTATTTCCGCTTTCCAAGAAGTATATGTTTTGTAAGGATCTACAAAATTATGAATGTTCTCGCAAATATAGTATGCGCATAAATTATTGCCCTATGCCTGCCTCAAACACTTTAAGACAAAAGAAGTCATCAGGTGTCTATATAAGTATATAATAAAACAAATAAAATATGCAAAACAGCATCCAGTATGTACCAGAAAATTTGTCTTGAATCTAAGCTCACCTATGAAATTACCTGATTCTTTTTCACTTAACTTTTCCAAACCCTGCGCATGACCGAGAATGAATAAATATATTCATGGATAAGCTCATGTTAGAAATTATCACAATTAGTAATTTTTCAACAAGTCGGTCATGCTTTTGTAATATTTTGAATCTTTCTTTAATGATTCCATAACAATCGCTAAGCGCATGTCAGGATTTATCACAATTTAGTATCCAGTGATTTCTGCAAGATTATATAGAGCCACTTTTTATTAGGGTTAAAAATTCAATTATACAAACACACTGAAAGTTGAAAGGAAACAATACATTCTGCTTATAATGCTGAATGGATAAGAACTTGTATAAGTTATCAAATATTTCTTGAGGGTTGTCCTTTAGAGTAACGCAATTCACAACCACTGGGTCGATGAAGCCCAAGTGAAAGTAGTCGTTCTTCCCGCAAGTTTGAATCTCCATTCTACGTGATACAAAAGAAACAAGAAATTGATTGAGGGCATGTAATAAGATTCACTAATTATATAAATGAAAATTAAAGAACACGACAAGCCAGGTGCTGATGAAAGAGATGTCGAGGATGTCTTGATGGTATAGTTGGTATAATTCTTCGAAATTCAACCATATCACATACTCGCCACGAAAGTAATCTTCGTCTTTAATCCGTACACCCAGCATGATGTCGCCACGGCTAGACGCAAGTATGTAGTAATCATGTAGCCTGCGCATTTGCGTTGGAAGCTCAGGCACGACTTCACGGGAAACAAGGCTCTTGCCAAACTCATATGTCCATCTAGCAACTCCGTAGTGTATTGTAATTTCTTTACGCCCTGCAACCTGAGCCGCCGAGAGGCCCGAGGTGGCTAGAAAAGCAATTAGCCCTTGTTGTTCTATTGGTAGCACGATGAGCGGTTCAATTGATCGCTTCTTTTGGGCTCCGAGCCGTGGAACATTAGACGGCCCAACAGATTTCTTCTTCTTCTCGTATGACTTGTTAATCGAGCGGTCGTAGTCTAATGGTGGAATGAATTTCTTCCGATTTGCATTGGTCATTTTTAAGAAAAAGGCTGAATCGGCTGAATTTATGGGTACCTTCTTCTCTGGCTTCTTCGGTTTGAAGTGGTTTCCCTGATCAGTAGGCTTGAGGATGATGTTGCGCTTCTACCACAGGATATAACCATGAAAGGCCTCTGCTAGTGTCTTCTCCCCGTCATCTCCAGGAATGTCCAGCTCGAGCGTTTCATAACCCTCGCACACCTCCTCCACGCCCACTCTAGCGTAATCGGCTGTCCATGGTAGACCTCGCCTGTTTGGGTTGGCATAGCGGTAGCAAAGGCAACCTTTTTGATTAAGCCCTTATAATTAATTTACGGCTCACAAGGTGTTCGGTAAGTGATATCCTCTACAGGTACAAATTTGTTGCATTGACATTAGGCTCTAGAGTCGGTTCTGGTTGCTGCTGCTGGCTCATTGCTATGTCAACTTGTCATTTTATTTCCTCCGCCATTCTAGCATCTTGAGATAACAAGTGTTCTTCAAGGCTTCTCAATTGCGCTTGCTCCTCGTTCTTCCTTCTTTGTAAGAGTCGATGCACTCACTGAACCCATATTTCCACGGAATCACGCCTTTGCCTCATGTTCGGCCCGGATGTTCTGGATTGTGAAGGGCGTAAGTCAACTCATCCTTTTCTCTATCAGGCTCGAATGTTCCCTTGGCAACTGCTTCTATTGCCTCTTGTAGCCTATTGGCTGCCTCATGAATGTTTTGGCCATAGATGCACTCGCATTCTCTGGATTCAAGCTTCTGCCATGACCATAAAACCAGTTCCTTGAACATTCAGGCCAGTTCATGGTCGCAGGTATGATATCTCTAGCAAGCAAATCTTGCTCCATCTTCTCCCATTTAGGGGTTGCGCGCTTGTAGTCACCTTGCCCTAGCTTGTGGTGATATACTTTCTTCGATGCATTTTCTTTGTTCCTTTGCACCCACTGAATACCAAGATCTGAACACTTATATTTCACAAAGTCATCCCAATGGTCCTTCTCCAATAAATTTTGGCTTTGCTTGATATAAAAATTGGTCAAATTTTTCTTGAAGGTCTAGAATTGTTCGGCCATCTTCTTAAGAATCCACTGCTTAACTAATTCTTCAGATCCTGCTGGAAGTGTGAGTTGCTGCTTTAATTAATGCCAAAGCATTTCCTTTTTCTCTTTGAGGCACCACACTTCGCTCGTTTAGATTGTTGGATTTCCATAACATACAGCTGATCGGGATATGGTCCCTCACAAGATGTCCACATTGTCTTACGTATTTCCGTGCAGCATTGGAGTGAGTAATTGGCTTGCCATCATGTGCCACTTTTGTGATAATGTATCACCCTTGCAATCTTTTGGTCGGGCCTCGTTTACTTCTTTTCGCCGATGCCAAGGGCTAAAAATAAAAGATATATTACTCTGCTCAATAATAATCATTGTCTACATTGCTTGATATATATACATATATATACATATATATATAGAACTATTTATCTGTGGCCGGACCAATCCCCACGTCCAACCAATTGGAGGCTGGCCACTCCCCACCCAATCGTGCGCGAGCCGGACCTGCCCACCCACACTCCGCTCGGCTCTCCCGGAACGCTTGGCTCACCAGTAAATAGCCTTTCGGCTCGGCTTCTGATGATGCAAAGTTGGTGGCGATAATTCCTAGGGATGAAAGCGGATCGGATCGGAGCGGATAATACCTATTCCATATCCTCATCCATATTTTTTTGTCGGATACGGAGCGGAGCGGATATTACATGGATACGGTTACGAATACGGAGTTATGAGGATATCGGATGCGGTGCGGAGTCGGGTCGGTGTCGCACCGAATGAGGATTAATATGGTCAGATAATATATGTTTATGTGTAGTTTTTACGTTGATTAATAATTCGTAAACCAAACCTATAAAGCAGCAGAATATCATAAAATAAAATACTCACCTTTATATTTCACGATTCAAAGTTGATGGTGACACTTCAAACTTGACGTCCAACAAAAATTATTACAAGTTCTCAGTTTAGACTTAAGTGTAAAGAGCAAACATGTAAAACAAAATAAAAACTGTATATTGAGCAAATTCTTCTTTAGTCCTTTATCCTTCTTTATCTTCTAGTTCTCTTCACTTCAGTTATGGAGAAACATTCTATCGGCCTGCAATTTAAAGTATCAAATAGCATATGATTAGTACTAAAACCATCTGCTTGCATGCATGTATATATAATAGATTTGCATTCTGACAGTAAAAAGTTTACCTCAAGCCATACTATTATTGCCAGCAATAGGATTTCAGTAATTCTTATTCCTCACCCTCATCGTCACTAGACAATTGTTTTTCCTACAATTTTGGCAATTAGCAAATATTTGTGATAGTTAGCCGGCAAACATACTTCCACATTCCTCTCAATATATGTGAGACTCCCATACCTGTTCCTCAAAATCCTCAAGCGTCAAATTAACTAGAAGGGTGTGGGCAATCTCTAGATCATAAAGGAAGGATCCAACCCTTTTATTAGAATCTGTAAAGAAAAGTATATTATTGAATATTAAAAAATCTTTATGATATTACTAAAGAATGAAAAACAACAAAAATGATCACCTTTTCTAGATGCAGTCACCCAGGCTTTTGCACAGATCAATGCTTCCACCATCTCTGGTTCTAGACGACTGTGGAATGGATCAATAACCCAGCCTCTAGCACTAAAAGCTGATTCTGAAGCAACAGTGGATGCTTGGATGGCTAAAACATCACGAGCAAGTAGAAATAAAATTGGATACACCTCTTGATGAATCTTCCACCATAATAAGACCTCAAATTTATCAAAACCAGCTTTAGGAACCCTTAGAGGTGCTTCTCCCAAGTATTTATCCAAGTCACTTGCATCACTTTCATCAGATGCCCCATGTGTGTCATATAAGTAGCTTTGGAATTCATCATCCTCTTCCATAAAATCACTCTTTGGTTCAGCATTGACTCTAGAGTTCGGTCCAGTAGCACTTTGTGGAAAACAAGCATATGCCTGATACATTTGCCTGACAATAACAATGAACTCTTCTACTTTACCATGATACAACAGTGGACCATAAATCTTTCTCACGTAATACTCTATTGCCTTTCTCTTGTACCTAGGGTCAAGAAAGAAAGCCACAGCAAGGCCAACATTTGACTTGTTCCAGTACTTCTCAAACTTAATGTTCATCGAATTGGCCATTTCTCTAATATTGTCATTTGTACTACTACACCATTCTGAAATTAACGCCTTAATCTCACAAAAGCTTTGGTAAAAAAGGTTTGCTGTTGGATATAAAGTACCTAACAATAACTCAGTGATATCATTGAACCTCTTCAAGCATTTGCAAAGTGTTTGTGCCTGAACCCAATCTTCATCAGATGGGTTTAGCCCTGCATACCTTTTTTTGTCAGTTTCATACAGCCTATCAAAAGCCTCTCTATAATATATGGCATCCTTCAACATATGGTAAGTTGAATTCCATCTCGTTTGAAAATCTAGTGAGAGACCCCAAGTTGTGATCGGTCCACACTCTGATGCACATTTAATGAAATCCTCCCATTGTGGGGGAGAGCACTTCACAGCCAATACAAATGACCGAATACCCCAAATTGCATCTCCAATATGCTTCAAACCATCTCTAGCAACTAAATTCAGAATATGATTTGCGCATCACACATGAAAGAACAAACCATCACAAACTAGGGGGGATTTCTTTTTCAGTACTTTAATCACCTCCTTTACAGCAACATCATTTGCACCTGCATTATCCAATGTAAGAGAGAACATTTTCTTTTCAATAAACCACTTGTGAATGCTTTCAGTGAATGATTGAGACAAGTTAGAACCAGTATGCCGCCCTTCTACATGCATGAACTTGATAATCCTTTTCTGAATATTCCAATTATCATCTATCCAGTGCACAGTGACACACATATACCCTTTATTTTGGTTGGATGTCCACATGTCCATTGTTGCACTAAATCGGCAACTAACAGTTTTAAAATACTCATAAAGCCTTGTCCTTTCTTCCACAAATATACCCATTAATTCCTTTCTAATAGTGACACGACTCTTGATAGGAAAGCTTGGGCGCAATGATTTGATGAATGCAACAAAATATTCATGCTCAACCATATTGAAAGGGTACTCATGCATGATTATGGCCAAATAAAATTTTCTCAGTGAGGCATCCTGATCATACCTATAAGGTTCCACAGAAGTGTTACAAAAACCATCCTTCTCCAGTTTAAGCAGCTGTTGGCCTGCCACCGTGGAATGTTGTGACTTACTATGTGACAAATAGACTGATGTACCCTTCCTGCTATTATGCTTAGATTCATATGAGCAGTACTTGCACTTAACCCACTCTTCGCTGACCATCTCGCCACCCACCTTAACAAACTTAAAATACCTAGTGAAGTGATTCCATGCGTATGATGTGGTCTTCTTTTGTCTGTTTGCATCAACATCTGCTGTGTCATCATCCTCTCTAACTCTTGAATTGTTAGACTCAAGATCGATAACATCAGGAATAATGTTAGCTTGATTGTTGTTGCTCACAGATGGTGTCGCTTGAATTATACTTTGTTGGCTTCCCGTTACTGCACTTTCAATTCCTTCCTTGAAGGCCATTTAGGCCTAGAAAAGTAAATAATAAAAGATTCAATAGCTAACACGTAAACAAAGCTATTGTACTAAGACTACTAGCGCACTTGTAAGTTGTAACTGCACTAGATCATTCACCAATAAAAAATAATTTCTGCACATGTACAATGATGAGTACAGCTAGCAGATCACAACCAATAAAATAATTAGGGTATGAAATCAGAGATACAATACCTAAACGGATTGGAAGGATAGCGAGCGCAGTACTGCAGGGAAGGTGCACCGTCGAAGGCGACGCGGAAGGGCAGGCGTCCGGCGGCCGGTGCACAAAAGATTGTCGACTGTCGATCAGCCCTTAGGGTTTACCGATGCATGTGCACATAATATAAATACCTGTTAGTTAATGGGCTATAAAAATATTTTGTGTGTATTTAGGCTAGGCTTAATTTGTACAAAGTGCTGGCCTGCTGAGTTCGTGAAAGTAGTCGAATATCCTATTATAAACCTCGGATTATCCTCGTTCAATTATCGGATAATCCATATCCTCCGAATTTTGCTAATAACATATCCTACTCAGCATCCGCATACAATCGGATTAGGATTATCCATATCCGCGTGGATATCAAAAAATCTTCTCCACATCCACAAAGTTCGGATTCGAATCGGATCGGTTGCGGAAATTATCCGCTCCACTTTCATCCCTACTAATTCCTAATTCCTACCCCGGCAGGAGCGCGCCCCCATTCCCCAATCCCCATCGACAGCTTGTGCAGCCGCCGCCGCATATGCCGCATTGAGGTCCCCCGGAATGGCTGGCCTCGACGCCACAAACTATCCCAACCCAGCCTCCGCCGCTCCAACCGTCTGGAGGTCATGGCCGCTCGATGCTACTGTACCAGGAAGGTAGCGTTGCGTGCAGGGAAAATGGTATTCAGGTGAGCCGCCGCATCGCTGTCTGCCGCAGTTGCGACCGTCAGAACTTGCGCATCTACGCCGTGATCGATTCCTGCACCATCACCAATGCGGCAATGGCCGGATACAAGTCTTCTTTTCTACTCGTGCGCGCTCAGTTTCGTCAGCCTATTTCATTCGCTCGAAATTGTTCCACCGCCGGCCAGAGATTCGGCCGCCTGGGCAGCAGACGAGCCTGCAACATCATACTAATTCAATATCAACCTGGTTCCCCTTGGATTAGCAGCCGTTTCTCTTTGGATTAGATTCTTCCTTACTGTACATATATTTATTTTAGTGATTTTCCATTGGTTTGATTTCCCGCAAGGAATTGGTCCTTTTCTTGTTGTATCCATGTCGTATAAATTTGACTGCACTGTATAGCTCTAATTGTTTGATTCTATCGATTTATCACATTCTTTTCGTTACGCCAAAGAAAATTTTTAGATGATATTGCTTTTAATGTAGGTTCTTATATGCAAAGAACACAATTCTCCTAATTTTTTCCGTGGATTGTATTCTACAAATGATGATACATATTTTTAGCGAGATTCCATGGTCTCCAGGTACTATGCATTATTGTAAATATATCATACCATTTACTAATTATTTTCATATAATCTCATAATTTAGTTGTACGTAATTCTTGTAATTTTACTAGACTTTCATTAACCCTTCGCATTGGTAAATCTACCATATAATTTACTACGACATTTTAATTATGGTGATTTCACCATTTAGAGTTGTGGTTGCCTTATCTGATCTGGGTGTTAAGTCGCATGAAACTAAAATTTTGAATTATGTTGAAACTAGGTCGACATAGTAGTAAATTGATGGATTCATGTTTCTTACTTATCATGAGTTATGTCTCTCATAATTACATAATTGGAATATTCAGCAACAGGGCCACTGGTGGACACAATATCTGTCAACGCCACGGGAACGACGCCACTGGAACAGGGTCCCTGTCGGTGTTTTACCGCCACGTCCACCGAGGGATACCCCGGAGGTGGTGAGTTTGGTTGGTTGGGTATCGTCGAGATCAGGAACTCGAAGGTGCAAAGGAACACAGGGTTTTAGACAGGTTCGGGCCGCCGGGAGCGTAATACCCTACGTCATGTGTAGATTGTATTACCTTTCATAGTGATTGGGTGATCTCCTGGGTGATTCCCTGGAAGATCTGGTCGTGTCTCCTGGAGGGGGTCCTGTCCGCCCTTATATAGTCTGGGGGGACAGGTTTACATAGAAGTCCTGGTCAGATACATGCCCTAGAGTCCTACCCCGAGTGGTTTTCTGGTAGTTCCCTACTATATCCGACTAGTTTAACTACTGTAGTAGCAGTTCTGCCAGGCTACGAGTAGTTTACACAGATGTAGGGTGTGGGCCATGCCCCATCCCGTATCTTAGGAAAAGTATGCCACGTGTACAACCCCGTGTACCCGGTTCTGACAGTCCCCTAGTCCTGGACAAATCAAGGATAAATGGGCTAAAAGACCCTCGGCCCATTAGCAGTAATGGGCCAAACCGAGCCGCGTCCTAGAGGACCTGAAACCGTGGGAGGCCAAGCGCCTCCTCGGGATGAGGCGGTTCCTTCGTGGAGAAGGAATCGTCTGACGATGTATTTAATGCGCCCGTTCTGCTACAACCGGGAGAGGCCCGTGGGCGGCGCGCCTTCCCTGTAAAACAACATGATTACAGGGGTGGCGTGCTCTCAGACGGCGTGGCCACCGGGACAAAGGGAGCCTCCCCTCCCGGGTTACATCGCGTCATCATGCGATGGGCGGCGGGGTGGCCCCGCCACTCACACCTCCCTCCACATCGGATAGACATGGAGAGGAGCGCCTGCGGCCCCGGGCAACGCACAGAAAAGACCTCGGATGATGCACAGTCCCAGACTCCCTCGAGGAGGACCCCGGGTGACGACAGTCCTGGCCCATGGCGCAGGACCCTGCCTGGCGGGCGGGCACCACTTGTAGGCCGGCGCCCCTCATCTGACGCCGTATTCAAACTTAAGGCGGCAAGCCTCTATCCGGAGCCCACGGGGAAGGCTATAAATATAATAGACGGGCAATGTGTAGAGGGATCGAATCCAATCGACCCGAACTCAGATTCAGCTGAATAGTACCACCAGCTCCACACAGGACGTAGGGTATTACGCTCATAGCGACCCGAACCTGTCTAAACCACGTTGCCTCCCGATCGTCACACGGTCGGAATCCTACTGCGTGTTACACCCTTGGCCAAATCTTTAAACGGGGGTTCCACAAATCCCTGCTTGCGGTACTCACCCACCGACAATATCATTTGTAATTCAAATTCCAGTTTCAATTTTCCAGATTTATCTGCCAATAGATTTACTGATTTTTATATCTCGATCTGATTGAGATGAGGATTTGATTCCGATCTGATGCCTTTTTTAGGCGGACAACAACATTCGATGTTCATGTAGTGCAAAAGATGTGTATAATGTTTGAAAATAAATTATTTGTTACTAAATTACTATACACTTTGCGCAAAGGGTTCCAATATTTTTTCACTTGCTCGCAGAAAATAAATTGTGGTAATAACTCCACGTCCAAATTATCTTCCCGAGCCATTTGAATTCTTGTAACTATTTCGTGTTCAATTTGACTCGTCGCTATAGTAGCTGGTTACATGGAACGGATTGACACAAAATTATGGTAACCGCGCATATAGTATTTGGTTTCTTAGAACAATTTAATATCAAATTATGGTAACTCTATTCTAATTATCACCTCGAACTTGATGTCAAATTGTGGTAACTCTCTGTTATAATTATATATTAAGCCATTTGAATTCTTGTAACTATTTTATTGTAAATTTGACTTCTCTACAGTAAGTTATTCCTCAGAAAAGCTTGCACAATTCTATTAGCTCTGAAGCATCTTGTTGTATACACAGCAATTAGCATGGACATTCTTAGTCGTGCAACAAAAGCCCATGGTGATGGTACTGTGCTACACACTATATATTAGTAACTATGGCATTTTTTAACTCAATTAGCAAACGCACTTAATCGAAACCGATCCATGCACTACCATATATGGTATGTCACTACCGTAGATTGCAGGAATAAGTTCTACATGTGTACGCGCTCTCGTTTTAATATTCTCGTAACATGTATGCAGGCATGCACGTGCATACTAAACAATGTCTATGTGTTCTCGTAACCTATATATCTAGGCCGTAACGTGAACTCGAATTCCCTAAATAACCCAACAGTAGTTAATTACGCCATCCATGGAAACAGGTATCCGGTTGAATATTAGGCCAATCAGAATGGATGGTTTCATTTCGTTGTTTCCAAGAGTGCCACATTAACACAACACAAATGAAACTATAGATGAAACTCACTCCACAATGCATTGTTTCACTTTTGCTATTTCATAGGCTGTCATCGCATTTAATTCTAAGACTCATCAAAAGTTGGTAATCATGCACACATAATTTCATCTAGATGGAACTTATTCCAGCTGTCTTCTTATTAATCCATTGCCACGTCATTTAAAATAGTGACATGGCAACCTATTTAGTGCATTAAACTCCTATAAAACCTCCACTGGAGCCTTATTGATTGGGCGCTGACTCACGATCGCTAATTCCGGTCCTGAATAAGTGCATTGATTAGCGCTGCTTGTGCTCAGCAAGGCTCCGGCTCCAACGATAGGCTCCTTCAATTGTCATCTCGGCTCTACGAGCCCGCAGGGACGGACGCAGCATCGCGTAAAAGCACCCGCGACTCGTGAGTTTAATGGTTGGGCCAGCTGGGTGGTGCAGCCGGTTGGCCCGGCCACAGAATAACCTATTCTATAGCCGGTCATAGAGTATAATCTTTGTATATATGTGTATATATATACCATCATAGATGTTCTAGTATGATCACATACTTTACGTACATGCTATTCGCCGTTGGGTCAGATACATCCTACGGTCAGATACGTCCTACGTCATGAGATACACGTATGGGAGTAGCTACAAGTGCGTATAGAATGAATTTTCCCTAATATATATATATATATATAAAGCAAAATTAAAATGTTAGATATATAGATTATCGTCTTGGTCAGCATTACGGGTTTGTTGATCAACATCATCTTTGGATTGCTCAATTTCGTCACCAGACATATTGAGATATATGTCGGTATTGGTGGCATCACCCGCGGTTTCTTCTTCGATATGATGATGAGCATCACCATCAGCAATCATGTCCATCAGGAACTGATGATTATCATCACGTCTCGGGTCCATCTTAACTAATAATAATAGAACACAAACAATTAATAAATTATGTTTCGGGTCCATCTTAATTGATTAATAAGTTACTTTGTATCTGACATTAATATAAGTAATTGGCGGGAGTAATTGATTTTCTGAAAACCACGAACTACACACAAATCTATAGAAAAAACACTAAGTCATTGTGTGTGTGAGTGTGTGTGTGTGTATGAGTGGGCAATTGATTATCTATGAAATAATCAATAAATCCACAAAATGACGCATATGTAACACTTGTAAATGATATAGCACTTTAAAATTAAGAATTAAGTAATATATATTATATACATCATCTTTGTAAAATCAATAGAATAATATATGTACACTAATACTAGACCAAACACTACAAATGAACCAAATACTAATACATGTACGCTAAGGATCAGCTCTATACAATTTCTAAGGACTTATAAATGAAAGTTCCAGAAATATACACTAAAATAAATATACATGAAATTTTCAAGAATTTAATCTAGTCACTAAAGTCACTTGCAATTTTGTACAAATTAATCTAGTCACATAGCCACTATACAAAATTTCTAGAAATTTTTCTATTCATTAATGTAATTATACAAATTTTCTAGAAATTTTTCTAGTCACTAAAGTAAATATACAAATTTCTAGAATTTTTTGTAGTCACTAAAGTCACTATGCAATATACATGAAATTTCGTCTAGAATTTTTCTAGTCACTAAAGTCACAATGCAATTTTTTACAAATTAATCAAGACAAAATAGTCACTATACAAATTGCTACTAATTTTCTTGGATGTACAACTTTGTAGACGTCGGCGTGCAAGGCCGAGGACGGGGGAGGACGGAGAGTGAAGGTGGCAGTGCTGGCGACAATCGACGTCAGCGCGCGAGGCCGAGGATGGGGGCAAAGGCCGTGGTGCCGGCGAGGATCGAACGTCGGCGCGCGAGAGATTACATAAATAAATATTTACTAATCAGTTAAATTATCGTACACATACACACATCATACAAACTTATACACATACACAAACGCACATGCATATACCGCAGATATATGCATACATACACCATACACACGTGCACATACACACACCTCAATTAAAAAAACACACACACACACACCTCACATTGCACACACGGGCCTACTACTCACACACACTACACACGGGCCCACTCACACACACGGCCCACACAGGCCCACCACGGCCACGCACACACGCACACAGTACACAACACAAGCGCCGCGCCGGCCGTCGGCGACGACAGCCAGCGCTTGCATGCGGCACAGTGGCGTGGTACCTACGGCGGTGGCGGCAGTGGAGGCGCGAGACGAGGAGTTGGCTAGCGCGACGGGGATGGTGACGCAGCCGGCGCGCGAGGTCGCGGCGCGATAGGGGACGGCGGCGGCCGGTGCGCGCGACGATGGGGCCGGGCGGCGCACGGGGACGGCGGCGGCACGGCGCACAGGGACGCGGCACACGGGGCCGACGCGTGAGGTCGAGGCGCGACAGGGACGGCGGCGGCCGGCGCACGCGAGGTCGTCCAGGCGCGCGACAACGGGGCCGGGCGGCGCACAGGGACGGCGGCGGCGCGGCGCACAGGGCCAGCGGCGCACGGGGCCGGCGGCGCAGAGGACGGCGCTGGTAGGCGCGCTGCGGGAACGACCATGGTGGAGAGCGACGGCGGGATCAAGAAATGGTAACGGCGGGATATATAACACCGGACTTTATGCTAGGTAAAGCCACCATCCGGGATTAAATGGCTTGTTTTTATTTATCTATCTGTTTTATTTTATTTTTTTTATAAATAACTGATTGTTGTTAATTGCGTAAAAAATAAATTATGAGTCAAAAAAATGCGGAACAATGTTTTTAGCTTGGTTTAGATTTGATATATACAAAAAATCTTTAATTTATATTCATATGTTTTGATCCATGAAATACATAATTTGTTACACATTATATTTTTTATTTTGACCATGCAAATATGTATTAGCTAAATGAAATGTTTGAAATCGTTGCTTTTCGACAGGAAATGAGTTTTCTCACTATATTAACGTTTAGAATGAGTCTTGCCATAATATTATTACTAATAATAAGCTTTTTAATGGAATCCATGAATTTTTGCCTTGTTTTAGTCACTATAATAAATAATAAATGTGTGTGAGTGTGAGTGTGAGTGAGTGTTAGTGAGTGTGTGTTTGTGTGTGTGTGTGTGTTAGAGTGTGAGTGTGAGTGTGATGTGTGTGCGTGTGTGCGTGTGTGTGTGAGTAGTGTTAGTGAGTGTGTGTTAGTATAAGTTTGATGAAATAAATCTAGATAATTTAGTATTAATCTAAATAATTATCTAAAAATTATATTTCAACATGAAAATTAAGTAGCAAACTAAAAAATATTATGAAACACAACGAACAATGATGAATGACATATAATCTACAAATTATTCATCACATATTTATAAAATAATATATAATAATTTTAATACATTAAAGATCAACATCTACTGGTACGAGTAATAGACTTCCTCTACATATTAAAATTTATTGCTTTTCGACCATGCAAATATGTATTAGCTAAATGAAATATTTGCTTTTCGATAGGAAATGAGTTTTCTCATCACATTAACGTAAAAAATAAGTTTTTTCATAATATTCTTGCCAATAATAAATTTTTATGGAACTAATTAGTGTGTGTGTGTGAGAGTGTATGTGTATGTGTGTGTGTGAGTGTGTGAGTGTTGAATCTAAAAAAATTGTTAAAAGATTATCTCAACAAAATTAAGTAGCAAACTAAGAAATTATATAAAACACAAAGAACAAATATGAAGCACATATAATCGAATTATACAACTAGTTCATCATATATTTATAAAATAATACATAATGATTCTAATACATTAAAGATCAGTATCTACTATTGGAATGGGAATAGACTTCCTCTTCACATATGTCCCTTGATTATGATCGCGGCGCAAGTATGGAACGTCCTCATTGGCTAACAGGATGCATTGTTCAGCATTCACCGCGAAAGGCGGAATCTCAACAAACTTATTATAACCCTCTGACACGTCTGTCTTGTTCTCGACTCTAACGATGTTTCTTTTTCCTGAAAGAACTATGTGCCGCTTTGGATGATCCGTTTGCTTCTTTATCCTCTTCTTTGGCTTGCTGGACATGTCCTTCATATAGAAAACCTGAGCAACATCCTAGGCTAGCACGAATGGATGGTCTCTATACCCAAGATTGTTGTGGTCCACTATGTCATTTCGTACTGATCTTTTGTTACCCTTCCTCCAGTCCGATTCACCCATTGGCACCAAAACAGAGGTATCTTCAAAATGGGTCCATAATCCAGTTACCATATCTCCTCTATGTAACCATAATATGTCTCATTTTTACCGTTGTTGTCTATGGCATCCATACAGACACCGCTATTTTGGTTGGTGCTCTTTTTATCTCGTACCCTTGAAATGTTAGGATATTCTAAGATGGTCCCATAGAAAACCATGAGAGCTGTTTTGGTATATCCATGTTATGCATTAGATGCTTCCACAACCAACTGGAGAAAGAATCAATGTGTCGACATGTAATCCTGGCCTCAGACTTTTCTGGGAATTCGGAGCACAAAATCTCCTTATCTTCATCGATGTATGGATCCACCAAGGAGGATTGTTGAAGAACCGCGTAATGTGCCTTTTTCAACGAGTCATCTGTACATACATATGCTTTCTTTTCTAGTGTGCTCTTTCCACGTAGTCTCCCCTCATACCGCGATTCAGGAACCCTGATCGGTTTAAGGTCATCAATAAAGTCAACACAAAATTCGATGACCTCCTCTGTTCCATATCCACTGGTGATGCTTCCTTCAAGAAAAGCACGATTACGAACATATTTCTTTAGTACCGCCATGAACCTCTCGAAAGGGAACATATTGTGTAGGAATACAGGTCCAAGAATATCAATCTCTTTGACAAGGTGAAGTAGAAGATGATCATAATGTTGAAGAATGATGGTGGAAATATCAACTCAAAGCCAACTAGACATTGTACCACATCGTTCTGCAGCTTTATGAGATTGTCTAGATCAATTACCTTCTAAGAAATTGCGTTGAGGAAAGCACATAGCTTTACGATGGTTAATCGAACATTCTCAAGCAGAATCCCCCGCAACGCAACCGGAAGAAGTTGAGTCAAAAGCACGTGACAGTCATGAGACTTTAGGTTTGTGAATTTCTTCTCTGGCATATTTAGGATTCCTTTTATGTTCGAGGAGTATCCAGATGGGACCTTGGTACTGCCCAAGCATTCAAACATGCTTTCCTTCTCTTCTTTGCTAAGAGTATAGCTACCAGGACTTAAGTAGTGCCGTCTATTTTCTCTCATTTCTGGATGTAGGCCATCTTGATCTTCCATACGTTGCAATTCCTGTCGTGCTTCTAGTGTATCTTTTGTCTTCCCGTACACTTCCAGGAATCCTATCAGATTGATGCAAAGATTCTTCGTGATGTGCATCACATCAATTGCATTGCAAACATCTAAGACTTCCCAATATGGTAGCTCCCAAAAAATAGACTTCTTCTTCCACATGGGCGCCTTTCCATTTTCGCTCGGAACAGGTTGGCTACCAGGTCCCTTGCCAAATACTACTTCTATATCCTTTACCATATCAAAGACTTCCCTACCACTACGATGCATCAGCTTTTTTCGGCCTGCTTGCCCTTTGAAATGCTTGCCTTTCTTTCGTACCTGATGTTTGATGGGGAGAAACCGACGATGACCCATGTATACAACCTTTCTGCAATGAGTCAAGTACATACTATCTGTTTCATCTAAGCAGTATGTGCAGGCTCTATATCCCTTGTTCGTTTGTCCTGACAAATTACTAAGACCAGGCCAATCATTGATGGTTACGAACAACAATGCTCGCATGTCGGTATTCATCCCATATCCATACACCTTCTTGGTGCTACACCAATAACAATTCTTTTACCAGTGGCCTTAGGTACACATCAATATCATTCCCAAGTTGCTTTCGGCCCGGGATAAGCACTGGCATCATGATGAATTTCCGTTTCATGCAGAGCCATGGTGGGAGATTGTACATACATAGAGTCACAGGCTAAGTGCTGTGGCTACTGCTCATTTCACCGAAAGGATTCATGCCATCCATACTCAAAGCGAACCTTATGTTCCTCACATCTAGTGCAAAGTCTTCGTAAGTGTTGGCGCTAAAATCGGCCGGATAGGAATCGGCCGATGGTCTTCAGCGTCGGACACACGACCCGGAAGAATCTGCTTAGCTCCTGTTCGGGTTATCGCCCTGGTGCGGTTCGCGCGGCGTGCCAGTCAATCTGACCTGTTGATTGACAAGGAAATAAAGTATTAAATTCCAGGCGCTTCGATCGGCTGGAGTTCCGATCTGTCCTGAGGAGCTCGTCGGTGGCGAATCGGCCGATTTGCTGTAGAGATCATCGGCTATGGATCAGCCGATAATCGTGTAGTAATTGTAAAGAAAACTGCGGGAGTGATCTAAACGATTACTACAGAGACAACACTTGAAATAGATCTAATCGGCTGTAAGATGATAAATCGAAGAAGAATAACGACGAAGCCGATTACTCTGATCTCAAGCTGGATAACTGGTGATAATACTAGAATAATAGGTAAAACTTGTAATTCTAGTAAATATCGATAACTGGTGAATAAATCCAAACGAAACCACAGCGATGCGCCCGTAGTTAAAGCTCGGATATTACTCGATAAGCGGAACCTACCAATTGGCCGGAGATCAGGTTGATGCAGCCCTGCCAATCCGTACGAACTCGTGAAAGAAGAAAAATATTGGCGAAGTCACCGGCTTGAAAGTAAATTGCTGGAAAAGTAGAAGTATTGTTGTTGATTGATGTGTTGATCCCTTTTGCAAGACCCTGACGACTCCTATTTATACCCTAAAACTAGGACCCCTGGTCGATCACGACTTTTTACAACCTTATTTAAAAACAGGAAAACTACTATATCTATAAGAACTTTTAAAGGAAACGGACTCCCGCAGAATCTTCCGCCGCCGTTCCCTAATCCAATCAGGATTCCCTTCAATTGCTCCTTGACCGACTTAGCGTGCCCTGTTGACCAACTTTTGACCAGGACCCTCCGAAATAGTCCCATCCTGTTGGCGCAAGCTGTATCACCAATCGGCCGATTTTCAACTGTTACCTCAATCGGCCGATTCCTTACTGTAGCCTTCAGATCTGCCGCATCGGCCAATCTTCTCCTCCTGACGCCGATTCAACACGTGTCAAAATCCGGCGTCAACACATGCCCCCCAGTTTCGGAGTAAAACATAACTTTTTCTTCGAAACTCTTTCTTTAATCCCTTCCTCCGAAACGAGCGCAGTGAAATCTCCTTCCGTTCCGCGGCACAATGATTGCAATTTCCTCGGACCGAGCGCGTGAAACGACTGCTCCTCTGGAATTCGTGTAGACGGCGCGGTAAAAATACCATCTTTGCCCTCGCTTCCCTGATTTTTCTTAAGTACTGGCCTTCTCCACCTATCCTTCCCCACGAATCTAGCATTCTCTTCCAACGAACCACTGTTCGTCTTCCTCCAAGCTCTCTCGATCTCCAAGCGCTTCCCCCTTTCCGGCGATTTCATCCGCGGCCTGCTCCTACCTTCCAATGGCGTCACCATCGGTGACCGCCCCATCCACGGAGGCTCCATCGGCAACTCCTTCGGCGGCGGCAGCCCAATCGGCGGCTTCCCCAGCGGTCTCATCAGCGACGATGATCTCCATCCCAGAGGTAAATGCTCGAAATTTTCTCCTTTTTGCCTTTCTACTGCTTCAGTATTTTCTGGACCCTCTCTCAGTTTCTTCCCCTTTTCCCTTTTTTAGGCACTTAGGCACCGAATTACCATTCCACTCTCAGAATCCCCTGACCTCATCTGTTTGGGCCCTATGGGGAACCCTGATCCAACGGACCTGATCAGCTTAGAAACCCATAGAATCCCTTTTAAGCAATCATCGATGGATTTAGATCACTGGGTAGGCACTTTCAGATCCTGGCCAAATGAAACACCCGGGTGGAGAGAATGGTACCAGAGGGTAGCAGGATCTTGGAAGGTTCAGTGGGAAGAACAAAAAATCGGCCAGTGCATAGACTTATCTTTGTCTCAGATGGAAAGAAACGAACCTCTGGTCATGGCAGCCTCTTTTTTTTGTTTTGATGCACTTAATGCATTCCTTTTCGGACATGGACCTATGACCCCGACCTTGGCCGATGTTCTGCTGTTGACCAGCCTTGATGTCTCCTCTGCCGATACCCCTTTCAATTATCTGTTCAAGCCATCACATCGGCTGGAGACCAAAGGAATCAGCGGGTAGAAAGGATATATTAGAAAAAACATAAAGACCGGGACAGTCTCACAGAGGGAGCATACTGCCTTTTTGATGATGTGGCTGGAAAAGCATTTCTTCTGTGGTAGAGCAGTTGGCCCCTCTTCAAACACTCAAGCTTTGGCAGAGGCTTTATCACAAGGATCGGCCATCCCCCTTGGAAAATATTTGCTGGGATCGGCCTATTACCTGATGCACCAAATCGGCACCAAGCTGTCGAAGGGGGAGCCGATCGGGAACCCTGGTGGTCCCTGGTGGTTCATCACCCTCTAGCTCAATTTACATATGAGCAAGGTCTCTCAGCATAGAGACCAAAACCTTCCCCAATATTGAGTCAGAGGAGAATCCATCAGTCCGACGCCGCTGCAGATCTTTTGGATAAGCGGTATCGGCCTTCCCCGGTTGCCGGTTTACTGCTACCCACACAGCTGAGTATTTCAGATGTTTCTACAATGGCCTTAGTGAAGAAACTATCAGCTGGTGTGACAACCCTGATAATTTACATTTCTAAATCAATGTCATTAGCCTAACCCTATGCTTAACCAACTAATAAAAGGGTGAAAAGAATTAGAACAAGTTAAGTTGAAATTCAAATTGAATTTGGGCACATTTGGATACTTTTGAATTTTTAAATTAACTTTCAAACCATAAGCCAAATGAGATGTTGCCTGAAACCAAACTTGTAGAACTTTTTATTCTGAACAACTTTCAAGTTCAAAAGTTTTTGAAATTCAAATTAGAAAGAGGAGGAAACACCCTGTTTGCACCCAGCCCCCTGAAACTTTTCAAATTCTTGCAAAAAGGTCCCTCGCTCTCTCTCTCTCCCCTCCCCGCCCGACAGCGCCGCCAGGTGGCCGGCGACGCCTGACCGGCGCGAGCCGCCAGGCCAGTGGCCGCCGGGCCTCGCCCCCACGCACGGCTTTGCCCCCCCCCCCCCCCCCCCCCCGCCGCGTTGCCCAGTCCGTGCCCGCGCGTGCGCACGCCGTGCCGTGCCACGGCTCGCCGCCCGCCGCGCCCAACCGCCGCGTCGCGCCGTGCCGTCCCGAGCCCCGCGCCCCGCCCGTCGCTGCGCCTGCCTCCCGCCTGAGCTGCTGCTGCAGCTGCTTCCCCAATCCACGCGCCGTGCTATCTCCTCGCGCCACGCCAAATCCCCGGCCGCCAGTCGCTCGCGCCCGCCCGCCGCACGCCGCGCCGGCGTCCTGCTGCCGCCCGCCGTGGCCAGTGGCACGCCCTCGCCGTGTCTCCACCCCGCGCGTCGCCCAGGCACCCCCACCCCCCTCCTGCCCCTATAAAAGTCGCGCCCCCGGCCGCCCGCGCGAGCCACAGCAGCCAGAGCACCTCGCCGCCGCCATTACCACCGTCGAGCTCCGCCCGCTTGTGGACAGCCCTCCACAGCCGCCCCCTGCCCAAATTGGAGTGCCAGCCACCACTACATCATCCCACTGAAGCTCGCCGACCCGCCCAACACCGCCTAGGACCGCCAGAGCGCCGCCGCCCGCGCTGTCACCGCCGCCGCCGCCCCTGCTCACCGCGGACAGCTCGACCCCGACCTCCTCCGCCCAAGCCAAGCACCCGAGAAGCTTCCCCACGCGCCACTGAAGCTCGCCGACCAGACCAGACTGCCCCAAGCCCGCCGGAGCACCGCCGTCAACGCGTGCCGCCACCGCCGCCGCCTCTGCCCCAACGCCGGCGAGCTATTCCCGGCCGTCCCCCACCCGAACAAGACCCCACGAGGTAGCCCTCGCACCCCTGAACCTTCCCCGACCCTCACCCCTCGCCGCCGGCGAGCCCCTCGCCGGAATTTCGGCCGGCCGCCGTACCCGAGCCGCCCGAGGACCCAATTGCAAGAATTTAAATCTTTAGAAGGGTCTGCGCGTAAGATTCAAGGACCCAGTTGTAAAAGAAAGTTTCAAATCTAGATTCAAATTTGGTGAACTTGTAAAATTCGTATAAAATCGTAGAGAAATCAGAAAAATGCAAACTCAACTGTTCTGGAATCCTTAGAAGAAACTCTACAACTTTTGTTACGAAAAGTTTCTCAGATTCTCAACATATTTTTCTCTACATTAAATGGAAGCTTTAATGAAAAGTTTCTAGAATGGCTAATGAAACTAGAATCTTGAGCTAAAAGTTGAAAGTAAGGACCCACTTGTAGATGCTTTTCGGCAAAACAAACCCCTGAGCCAAAAAGCCTTGCATATCTAGAGTCGGTGGAGTAGATTCCACTACTCGGGTAAGTCTTGCTGAGTATTAGTATACTCAGCCTTGCTTGTGGCTCGTTTTCATGTGAGACCTTTGAAGATATGGTTGCTAGCTTGACTTGGCCCTGCACTCTTCCCCCTGGTTGGTCGGTGGAATGGGATACGCCCCCGTCCAATGGAGATAATGCCGAGTGATGTCTCGTACGGGCTTCATCGAGACATCCTTATCGTCGAAGTAGCTTTCGTTGTTTTATTTTCCGCTGCAACTTAAACTCTGAAGAACTTATGAGTTATGATCACTGAAGTACTTGGTTTCTAAACTCAAACTTGGTCTGTAATGTTCACTTATGACAATGTTGTAATTTTTGCTGGAATGTGGTATTCTCTGGGCTCATCGTCGCGTGAGCATTTGTATGTATGGCACTCGATCCGCTTTACCGTGGTTGTATCGGGAGGATATACCCGACAGACCAGTGGATTACTCCGTTTGAAGTGTAAGGTTAACCGAGATTACCCTAATGGTGATGGTTAATACACTTGAGCCGGATTAATTCAGGTGGTTCTGCCACAGCTGGTATCAGAGCCGTAGCTGGTGCCACAGCTGGCAACAGCTGGCGCCAGAGCCGAAATGCATACGCCAGAGAATGCGACAAGCCTTAAAAACTCGTTTTACTAAAACTTGACTAGAAGGATGTGTTGCGAAATACGTTGGTACGTTAAGGATGGTGCCTAGTTCGTAAAGCCCTAAAGGATTATTGGGAAAGTTACTAGGTGGCTATCTAACTTTTATATATTATCAACTGACTTCCAGCACATTACTTTCTGTCAAAACTTACTTTTGTGCACAACCGACCTTAAATTCCGTAACGGCGCACTCATCGCTAAGGTAAGAAGGTAAGGATCCTCAGCCAACTGAGAGAGCTTGGCCTTCCTGCCGGTGATGCGAACCGAACGCTGCCCTCAAGCAGTGGCTTACTTGAGGTGCTGCCAATATGCCAACTGTTAGTTGAATATATTGGGAGTAGAAGGTTTGGCGCAGGGTATGGCGATCGCTGTTCATACCCCCGTCTCATGACGGTACCCCCGTGAATACGCTATCTCGATAGCGTATGTTAACGTCGTCTGTACGGCGGAAATTGTACAGATATCGTTTCTATAAGTAAACGGTAATGAATACGGACGCTTTCATGAGTGCTGGCATGAAAGGTTCATGAAATATATATATGCTCTATCTTCTGCAGGTACACTAACCGCGATTACGATAAGTTAAAGAACGGCTAGAAAGACTCGACTAGCTATTATAGTGAGAGCCGTATTGTGTATGCCACCGAAACTATCTTCGTAAGACCAAAAGTATTTGGCAGTTATTTTATTTTGTGAGGACGAATAGGACGTGCATGCATCATGACCATATATATCTGAAATTGAAAATGCGTTGTATGAGGGTGGTAAGGTTCTTGCGTATCTAAGCGTGGTTTGTATAAGGACTATCTAGCGAATCTGTCACAAATCTGCCATGACCGAAAAGAGAGATGTATTGATCAGAGAAAATGACCTTTTTTGGTAAAGTTCATGTTGAAAGAATTGTTCCAAATTTTGTGTTCTATCTCCTGTCTAAATATGAAAAATTTTGGACATATGGGTAATAGGAAACAACAAAAACCTTGGAATGTCGGATTTCTGTCCAGAATAAGCACTTCTGCCCCTTAAATTTTTAGGCCCCTTCCTGCGGTTTTCTGCAAAAGAGTACAACACAAAACTTGTTCCAAATTTACCCAGGTAACTGCTGTTAAAATTTGGTAAATTTTGGCTGGGTAGATTTTCCCTGGTGCACGAAACTCTAGCTCTCGGTTCACTGAAAATTCTGGGTAGACAGAGAGGTAAAACCTGAAAAGAAAGACTATCTTAGAGACCTATCTAGCTCTGGAGTTGACTAGCAAAGTTGTCCACAAATACCTTAGAAGTGATCTGGTGAAATTTGAGAATTTTTGGATGAGAACCGTGGAAGTTATGATTATTTTTGCACACTATACAGAATCTGTCCCTGTGCTGTTCACAGTTTTTCACTATCTCACTCCATTTGATCTTTTGTTCAGATGGCCGAGCCTGTTGCTATGATGGTGGATGAGGATGGACGCGTACACTCGCAGTGTCTCCACTGGGAGGGCTTTCCCTCTATTTTGTGGGATGTTCTGCGCACCGCGGGCTATCTAATTCCCCCACGTTACGCCGGACTGGAGTTTGCAGAAAATGGAGTTACCCAGTGCCGTGTCAACGTGACTATCTTTCCGCACCCGCTACACCCGGAGTGGCCCGCCTTGGAGATTGAGGCTGTTGGTCGCCGTTTGGCCGATACTTGGGAGCTTGCAGCCATGAGGGCGCTCACCACTTTTTGTGCGCAGCGTCCCGAGGTTGTCACACTCGCTCCCATCGGTTTGTTTCCTGCTGCCCAGGACAACGACCCCTTTCGTCTCAACAGGGTGCAGCACGCACAGTACTTGGTAGACTTTCACGCCCAGGAAACTATCCATACCTCCGTGCGGTGCATGAGTGCACTCTACCGACTTCAGACTCTCCAGAGTCAGGCGCTTGAGCAGCTCACTGATCTTGCTCAGGCCTACCACATGATGGCAGATACCAGGGATGAGCAGATTAAGGAGCTCAGTAAGGATCTTGAGGACAGAGATGCTCAGGTTGGCCAACTTGAGGGCCAAATTCAGGAGCAGGACACTCTCATGGGTGAGAGAGATGCCACGATAGCACAGTTGGAGGAGCAGCTCCATGATCTGAGCCTTGAGTTGGAGGATGCTAATGAGCACATTCAGTGGCACCATGATCAGAATGACCATCCCCATGAGGAGGACATGGAGGAAGATGAGGAGGAGGCACAGGAGATTGATGGTACTTCAGGAATGGACTTCGAGGGTGAGGTACCACAGGCACCTCAGATGGGAGCTCACTCTCCTACTCACAGCGAGTCGTCCGTCAACGACTTGGATGACTTCTAGATGACGACCTAGAAGGACTTTTGCACATACTCCTCGATAGGGTAGCCTAACTTTTGGCAAGTGTTGTAATAGGCTAACTAGGATTTGAGTAACTCTTTTGTGATGGGTACACCTGAACCATGTGGATACCCCCAGCATGTAAGGAACGGCGATAAACTCGGGTGATTTCGTTGTAAGTTGGTAAACGATGAAATCCACAATCGCTGAAACTTGTCGGAAATTTTATCCATGTCTCCTTACATTTCTGAGTTGTGAGTTGAATACCAAACCTGTCAGGAATTCTGTGATCTAGGTTCTCACAAAATTTCAACCCTATTGGATCTTGCTAGTTAGAGTTATAGGCCAGATACTATAACTCGTTCTGCTGAAAAACAGCCAACCAGCGAAGCAAAGAGTGAATCGTTTGACCATCTTATCCATCGATTTAGCATCTTGGCTGAATATCAAAGTTGTACATCCCTAAATTCCCTATCCACTGCCAAAATATGAGGAACTTTGGATAAACCTACCAGGAGTTATAAGATTCTTATGGCAGACAGTTTTTATGCCCATGATTCCATCCATGACCTTTTGGAAGTCTACTATTCCGCGTTAGATCTTTTGAGTCATGGAAGCAATATGGATCACGTTGCTAATGAAGAACATTCGCCTTTTGCAGATGGTTGGATCAACACGTGGCAACCCCGAGGGTTTTGGTGCCGGTGGCAGCAGATCGCGACAATCGCCACCACCCCCGCCCAGTTTGGTGGAAGTGATGGCCGCTCAAACCGAGCTGCTGCGTCAGCTGGTGCAAGGACAGCAACACCACCAGCGGGGTGGGCAAAATGTCCACCACCCCCAAGCTGCAGGATATATGGATTTTCTGGGGACCCAGCCGCCCTTGTTCCATAAGACGGAGGAACCTTTGGACGCAGACGCCTGGATTCGCACCATCAAATCCAAGTTCACACTACTTGTGGCCCCATGCTCAGAAGCCAACAAAGCTCGTTTTGCCACGCAACAGCTTCGCAGTACCGCTCGTCTGTGGTGGGACCACTATTTTGCGATGCTCCCGGCTGATCATGTGGTCGACTGGGAAGAATTCAAGACCGCTTTCCGAGCACATCATATCCCCGAGGGTCTCATGGAGAGGAAGTTGAACGAGTTCCTGGCACTCACCCAGGGCACCCGCACCGTGCTGCAGTACGCCCAGGCGTTCAACAACCTATGCCAGTATGCGGGCTATCACGCTGATACGGATGCCAAAAAGCGTGATCGTTTCCGCCGAGGTCTGAATACCAAGCTCAAGGAACGTCTGAACCTAGCCAGGGCTGACACCTACAACGAATTGGTCAATATGGCCATTACCCAGGAAGACTGTATCATGGCACACCGGGCAGAGAAGAAGAGAAAGGCACCCGCTGGACCTTCAAGTGCTCAGCCACCAAGGTATCGCATCGTGCAAAATGCCGCACCCACAGCTCCACCAAGGGCCCCTCAGCCAGGGAGATGGATTGCCAGACCCCCACAGCAGCCAGGCATGGTACGACCCCCGATGCCTCCACAGAATGGTCCGAGGCCCATTCTTCAATAGTCTCTTCGACCCAGCCCCGCGAATCGCTGTTTCAAATGCGGGAGTTCTAACCACTTCGCACGAGAATGCCCTCAGTCTGGGCCGCCCAACCAAGGTCAGGGATCCAACCCGAACACCAAGAACAGGGGCAAGAGACAGACCCTGCAAGTCAAGCAAGGACGGATTAACTTCACCACGCTTGCAGAGCTTCCTGAAGGAGCCCCAGTGATGTCGGGTACATTCTCTATCCATAACAAGCCTGCAGTTATATTATTTGATTCTGGTGCATCGCATAGTTTCATAAGTGCAAAATTCGGTGCAAAAGCAGGCTTGGATGTTTGTCACACAAAAGGGTCATATATGATATCAACACCGGGTGGTAAAATTGCTTCAAACCAAATGGTCAGACAAGTACCAGTCAAGTTGGGTAGTAAAACCATCGACACAGACCTTGTCCTTTTACCCCTTGACGGCATGGATATTATTTTGGGAATGAACTGGATGACTATGCATGGAGTCATGCTGGACCTTTCTTCCCGAGCCGTTGAAATAAATTCACCTAGTCACGGAGCCACTTCCCTTTACCTACCATTCCTAGATTGCACGAATTCCTGTGCTTACAAGATGGAAGGACTTAAGCTAGAAGATATTCCTGTGGTAAACGAGTATGCCGACGTTTTTCCGGATGACTTACCGGGAATGCCACCGGATAGGGATATTGAGTTCATCATTGAACTACAACCAGGCACTGCACCTATATCCAAGAGACCATATAGGATGCCCCCTAAAGAATTGGCAGAGCTAAAAATTCAACTCCAAGAACTACTGGACAAAGGTTTCATTCGCCCTAGCGCGTCACCTTGGGGATGTCCAGCCCTATTCGTAAAGAAGAAGGATGACAGTTTGAGGTTATGCGTTGACTACCGACCTCTCAATGCGGTAACTATTAAAAATAAATACCCACTTCCTCGTATCGATGTACTCTTCGATCAATTAGCTGGAGCCAGAGTCTTCTCAAAGATTGATCTTCGTTCGGGATATCATCAAATCAAGATTCGCCCGTGCGATATTCCTAAGACTGCCTTCTCCACACGATATGGACTATATGAATTCTTGGTCATGTCCTTTGGACTCACCAATGCCCCCGCCTACTTCATGTATCTCATGAATTCGGTATTCATGCCCGAACTTGACAAATTCGTCGTAGTGTTCATCGACGACATCCTTATCTATTCCAAGGATGAGGAAGAGCATGCTAAGCACCTGCACATTGTTCTTCAGCGTCTAAGAGACCATCAGCTCTATGCTAAGTTTTCTAAGTGTGAATTCTGGTTGGATACTGTAAAGTTCTTGGGTCACACGATCTCCAGCGAAGGCATAGCTATTGACCCTAGCAAGGTACAAGAGGTGATGGATTGGAAACCCCCTACCTCTGTTCATCAGATTCGTAGTTTTCTCGGCTTAGCCGGTTACTACCGTCGCTTCATCCCGGATTTCTCTCGAATTGCTAAGCCCATGACGGAACTGTTAAAGAAGTAAAGTTTGCATGGAATGAGAAATGTGAAGAAGCTTTCCACACTCTCAGAGAGCATCTGACCACTGCACCTGTGTTAGCTCAACCCGATAATACCAAGTCGTTCGATGTGTATTGTGACGCATCGGGTACTGGTCTAGGATGTGAGCTTATGCAAGAGAGTCGAGTGATTGCATATGCCTCACGAGCCCTTCGGCCCCACGAGCAGAATTATCCCACTCATGATCTTGAGCTTGCAGCTGTCATTCACGCTCTGAAAATATGGAGGCACTATCTCATGGGTACACAGTGCAATATCTACACGGATCATAAGAGTCTCAAGTATATCTTCACACAAGCCGATCTGAATATGAGACAATGAAGATGGCTAGAATTAATCAAGGATTATGACCTTGAAGTACACTATCACCCCGGCAAGGCTAATGTAGTCGCGGATGCACTAAGCTGCAAGTCCCATTGCCATTGCTTATCCATGGAATCCTACAATGAGACATTGTGTGCAGAAATGAGGAGGCTTAACATGGAAATGGTTTCCCAAGGCACTCTAAATCACATCTCAGTTGAGCCCACTCTTCACGACCAAATCGTCATGGCACAACTACATGATGAAGGAATTAAGATCCTCAAACAAAAACTCTCTCTAGGTGAGGAGAAGTATAAATGTTTCCGCCAGGACCATAAGGGAGTTCTATGGTTCGAAAGTCGTATAGTCGTTCCGAAGAATCGTGAACTCCGCAAGCAAATTCTCGATGAGGCACACCTTTCCAAATTCTCTATCCACCCCGGTAGTAGCAAAATGTATCAAGACCTAAGGCAAAACTTCTGGTGGACTAGAATGAAAAGAGAAATTGCTACGTATGTCTCAGAATGTGACACGTGCCAGAGAGTAAAAGCTAGCCACTTGAAGGTAGCCGGTACACTTCAACCGTTACCTATACCATCCTGGAAATGGGAAGACATAAGTATGGACTTCATCGTTGGACTACCAAACACTTCCCAGAAACATGATTCCATATGGGTTATCGTTGATAGACTCACAAAGACGGCACATTTTCTTCCGGTACACACCACCTATTCTACCAAGAAATATGCCGAGATTTACCTCGATCGTATTGTTTGCTTACATGGAATACCTAAGACAATTATTTCTGATCGTGGTCCTCAGTTTGTAGCACGCTTTTGGGAACAACTGCCAACGTCTCTTGGTACCAAACTGATTCGCAGCTCAGCATACCATCCTCAGACTGACGGACAAACAGAAAGAGTAAACCAAATTCTTGAAGACATGCTGAGAGCTTGCGTCATTCACTATGACAAGAATTGGGACAAATGACTACCCCTAGCAGAGTTCTCGTACAACAACAGCTATCAAACGAGTTTGAAAATGGCACCATTTGAGGCCCTGTACGGACGAAGGTGTCGAACTCCTCTGAGCTGGTCACAAACCGGAGAACGTAAAATAATTGGACCCGACCTGGTAATCGAGGCAGAGGAGAAAGTAAAAGTAATACAAGCAAATCTTAAAGCCGCACAAGCCCGACAAAAGAGCTATTCTGATAAAAGGAGAAAGCCCCTAAAATTCGAAGTTGGCGATCATGTCTATCTTCGAGTTTCACCAACCAAGGGAGTGCAAAGATTCGGAATCAAAGGCAAACTAGCTCCCCGTTACGTTGGTCCTTACGAAATCATTGAGAGTTGCGGACCCGTAGCCTACAAATTACGACTGCCCCCTCAGCTCACTGCCACCCATGATGTCTTCCACGTATCTCAACTCAAGAAGTGTATTCGAGTCCCTACCGAGATTGTGGAACAACGAGAAATATTGTTAGAACCCGACGTCTCGTATGTCGAACACCCAGTTAAAATTTTGGATCAAAAAGAAAGAGAGACCAGGAGAAAAGTGATTAAAATGTATAAAGTTCAATGGAATCATCACACTGAAGAAGAAGCCACCTGGGAAATCGAGAGCTACCTAAACCAAAATTTCCCTGGTTTTCTTATCTCAACCACTGGTATGTGCACCCATGTCCACACTAAGATTTACCGAATCTCGGGGCGAGATTCTTGTTAAGGGGGGAAGGCTGTGACAACCCTGATAATTTACATTTCTAAATCAATGTCATTAGCCTAACCCTATGCTTAACCAACTAATAAAAGGGTGAAAAGAATTAGAACAAGTTAAGTTGAAATTCAAATTGAATTTGGGCACATTTGGATACTTTTGAATTTTTAAATTAACTTTCAAACCATCAGCCAAATGAGATGTTGCCTGAAACCAAACTTGTAGAACTTTTTATTCTGAACAACTTTCATGTTCAAAAGTTTTTGAAATTCAAATTAGAAAGAGGAGGAAACACCCTGTTTGCACCTAGCCCCCTGAAACTTTTCAAATTCTCGCAAAAAGGTCCCTCGCTCTCTCTCTCTCCCCTCCCCGCCCGACAGCGCCGCCAGGTGGCCGGCGACGCCTGACCGGCGCGAGCCGCCAGGCTAGTGGCCGCCGCGCCTCGCCCCCACGCACGGCTTTGCCCCCCCCCCCCCCCCCACCGCCGCGCTGCCCAGTCCGCGCCCGCGCGTGCGCACGCCGTGCCGTGCCCCGGCTCGCCGCCCGCCGCGCCCAACCGCCGCGTCGCGCCGTGCCGTCCCGACCCCCGCGCCCCGCCTGTCGCTGCGCCTGCCTCCCGCCTGAGCCGCTGCTGCAGCTGCTTCCCCAATCCACGCGCCGCGCTATCTCCTCGCGCCACGCCAAATGCCCGGCAGCCAGTCGCTCGCGCCCGCCCGCCGCACGCCGCGCCGGCGTCCTGCTGCCGCCCGCCGTGGCCAGTGGCACGCCCTCGCCGTGTCTCCACCCCGCGCGTCGCCCAGGCACCCCCACCCCCTCCTGCCCCTATAAAAGCCGCGCCCCCGGCCGCCCGCGCGAGCCACAGCAGCCAGAGCACCTCGCCGCCGCCATTACCGCCGCCGAGCTCCGCCCGCTCGTGGACAACCCTCCACAGCCACCCCCTACCCAAATTGGAGTGCCAGCCACCACTACATCATCCCATTGAAGCTCGCCGACCCGCCCAACACCGCCCAGGACCACCGGAGCGCCGCCGCCCGCGCTGTCACCGCCGCCGCCGCCCCTGCTCACCGCGGACAGCTCGACCCCGACCTCCTACGCCCAAGCCAAGCACCCGAGCAGCTTCCCCACGCGCCACTGAAGCTCGCCGACCAGACCAGACCGCCCCAAGCCCGCCGGAGCACCGCCGTCGACGCGTGCTGCCGCCGCCGCCGCCTCTTCTCCAACGCCGGCGAGCTATTCCCGGCCGTCCCCCACCCGAACAAGACCCCCACGAGGTAGCCCTGGCACCCCTGAACCTTCCCCGACCCTCACCCCTCGCCGCCGGCGACCCCTCGCCGGAATTTCGGCCGGCCGCCGTACCCGAGCCACCCGAGGACCCAATTGCAAGAATTTAAATCTTTAGAAGGGTCTGCGCGTAAGATTCAAGGACCCAGTTGTAAAAGAAAGTTTCAAATCTAGATTCAAATTTAGTGAACTTGTAAAATTCGTATAAAATCGTAGAAAAGTCAGAAAAATGCAAACTCAACTGTTCTGGAATCCTTAGAAGAAACTCTACAACTTTTGTTACGAAAAGTTTCTCAGATTCTCAACATATTTTGCTCTACATTAAATGGAATCTTTAATGCACTTCTTTTGTACTTACTGCTGTAGATCAATACTGACCCTAAATTTTGGGCAGTGAGCTAGTTGCTTGATGTTTAGGACTGTGTAAAAAGATCAGGCCCAAATTCCATCTCTATCTGCACTGTTTATTAAACTTAGTTTCATACCATAAGTGGCTAAATATTTTTATCCCTGCAGTTAGGTTATGCATCACCTAATGAAACTTTTTCTATGCTGGTGTAATAGCACCTAGATGCAAGAGGAAAATTTAGAGACTTTTTATCTCATAGGAACCTATTTATTTGATTTATGTGCTAATAAATTCATTAAATCAAGAAAATAGTATCTTAGCTTGGAAAATTCTCAAATGTTTACTAGGAGATACACAGTGATAGGGGCTTCTGTGTAAAAAGTTTCATGGACAAAAACCCTGTGTAGGGTCCTGTAAAAATAAATCCTTGACTAACCTAGGTGTGTAATGTCACATTTACTATGCTCTGAAAACTGCATAATAAATCCTATAAAAATTACAGTAGCTCCTGCACGGTTATATGAAAGCCCTGTAAAAATCTTAGACTCAGTTTTTGCACCAATTGTTCTGTACAAAAAGAACAAGGATCTAATAGCAACTATGTAATATATTTTTCATAATTAATCTGCTACATGAAATTGTCTGAAAATTTTACAGTAAGCACATCTTTGCCTGATGTGCCTAAATCCAAAGTTTCATGACCAGAAACTATCCACTATAGTAATTACACTTAAATCGTGTCGTTTACCATCACCACTACTTAAACTTGTGCATTCATGTAGAATCGACGACTCTCGCCGACGGAACTTACGAGCTGGTGCCCGCGTCCGAGAGTGAGCAGCGTGAAGCTCAAGTAAATCTAACTGAAGCTCTTGAAGACCCGAGCCCAAGTTCGGAAGAGCCCCAAACTAACTGCGAAGGCAAGCCCCGGAGCATAACCCATTTCTTTCCTAAATTATGCAACTCATTACTCTTTGCTTGTGCATTAAGTTTATAGGAGTTGAATGAAAACTTAGTTGCATGATATTAGGAACCCTTGCTTGAAAACTAGACGTAAGGATCGATAGAATGCTGTGCTAATAGGACTTCGGTAAAAGCCGAGTGATTTCCTGTCACTCGCGAGAAAATAGGAGTTGAATGTTTACTACACGCTGCAATCATAAGGACACGGACGGGCTATGGAACGATGGTTACGATTGAGGCCCGTCTGTCTAGTGAAAAATGCTAAGGCCGAACCGTGGCGTGGGGCTCTTGTACTCTCGGAGGGTAGCCCCGATCCACGACCCGGAAAGAAAGGGGAAAAGTTGCACGTGTGACTCTGGGAGTAACCACGTGACGTGTGTTTGGGTTTCCCTTGCAAGGTTAAGAAATTCGATTCGAATCGTCCGTTTCTCACGGCTATTGAGACTGCTTAACCCCCTTTACCCACAGAGTAAGAAGAGGAACAATGATGAGGAATAAATTTGTTGGATGAAATGTAATGCTTCACCATGAATGCTATTGGATAGCTGCTTATCTAGAATGGCTAATGAAACTAGAATCTTGAGCTAAAAGTCGAAAGTAAGGACCCACTTGTAGATGCTTTTCAGCAAAACAAACCCCTGAGCCAAAAAGCCTTGCATATCTAGAGTCGGTGGAGTAGATTCCACTACTCAGGTAAGTCTTGCTGAGTATTAGTATACTCAGCCTTGCTTGTGGCTCGTTTTCAGGTGAGACCTTCGAAGATATGGTTGCTAGCTTGACTTGGCCCTGCACTCTTCCCCCTGGTTGGTCGGTGGAATGGGATACACCCCCGTCCAACGGAGATAATGCTGAGTGATGTCTCGTACGGGCTTCATCGAGACATCCTTATCGTCGAAGTAGCTTTCGTTGTTTTATTTTCCGCTGCAACTTAAACTCTGAAGAACTTATGTGTTATGATCACTGAAGTACTTGGTTTCTAAACTCAAACTTGGTCTGTAATGTTCACTTATGACAATGTTGTAATTTTTGCTGGAATGTGGTATTCTCTGGGCTCATCGTCGCGTGAGCATTTGTATGTATGGCACTCGATCTGCTTTACCGTGGTTGTATCGGGAGGATATACCCGACAGACCAGTGGATTACTCCGTTTGAAGTGTAAGGTTAACCGAGATTGCCCTAATGGTGATGGTTAATACACTTGAGCCGGATTAATTCAGGTGGTTCTGCCACAGCTGGCACCCATATCAAGCAGTGGAGCCTATTTTTGAATTACTCATAAGCTATGATTTCTCCACCCACACTTTTGACAGAGAGCTTATGGATGTCTTGATCAAGCCGGGGATTCTGCCGGCCAATTTCTTCTAAGGAAAGGATTCTCCCACTTATGAGTTCTACAATCCATCGGCTGCGGCGAGGCAACTGGGTTTTGGCCAACTGCCGATTCGGGTCTACTTCGCCGGTCAGGCAAAACTCAGAGATGGTCTGACCTCAAGTCTTGATTACAGTCGGCTGTGCGATCTAGTACCCGATTCCAGTACTATTGACCTGAATAATTGGTCAGTTGCCTCTTTCGCCACCCAGCAATTCAAATTATGGTGGGCAGAATGGAAGCAACACCTTTTCTGTAAATCTCCATCGTTTTACTGCAACATTCTGGACCCAGAGAACATTGATCCAAATGCAGCGGTATGTCCTTTTTCCTCAGCCGATTCCAATGTTATTTCTTTCCACATTATCATCTTGTTGTTAACTCACGTTCATCTCTTCAGTCTGAAAGCCATGTTCCTCCAATGCGGAGCCGAAGCGGCCGGCCGATAGATAGTCACCACCAATACACGCCGTATCCACTTATCGGCTTCCATGCTCCAACGATCAAGGATATCTCTACTGGCCGATCGAAGCGAGCACCGAAAAGGCCAACATCGAAGATAACCAGCCGTCGAGTGCGAGCTCGCATTGGATCGGCCGATCAGACGGCAATAGCATCGGCCGAGATTCCTCGTATCGGATCGGCCGACCAGACGGCAGTGGCATCAGCCGAGACTCCCCGCATTGGATCGGCCGATCAGATGGCGGTGACATCGGTCGAGACTTCGATCCCTTTATCTGTGCCGGTTGTCGAGATGGCCGATCCCCAAGTCACCGCCGAAGTCGGGGCAACTGCAGCATCATTATTAGTAGAAGCTGTTCAGGTAATCTTACTTACCTCATATATTCTCCAAATCTTCCACTGACATTAATTCTATTCCTCTGCCAGGCTGCACAAGCTATCCCACCGCAATCTCCGCAACAATCGGTCACATCCCAAGTGGGAACTGAGACTCCAGCGGCTCCTATCATCGAGGTAAACGATCTCTTACCTTAAATTCTTAACTCTCAGAAAACTTAACCGATCTTGATGCAGGCCGATTTGGGTATGCCAACTACAACCCCACAACAGGCATCGGCCGGGAGATCCACAGAGGCATGCCAAATTTCTGTCACCATCTTACTTCAATTTCCCATAGCATATTCACAGGATCTTCTTTTATGCCTTTTTCAGGAAGCTGGTCCAAGCGGAGCGCTAATAACCATTGAATCTTCTTCTTCCGACGAGCCAAATGCACCAGTCCCTGAGACAAGAGAGACACTTCCACCGGCGCAGGCAAGAGAAATTCGCTTTAAGGAGGTAACAAACTTACCATTAGAATCGGCCGATTTCCTTTCACTGCTTGCCTACCCTTTACTTTATTTCCTCATAGGAGCAAGATACCCCCAACAACAGCATCTTCTTGTTGACGCCAGATTTTGACACGTGTTGAATCGGCGTCAGGAGGAGAAGATTGGCTGATGCGGCAGATCTGAAGGCTACAGAAAGGAATCGGCCGATTGAGGTAACAGTTGGAAATCGGCCGATTGGTGATACAGCCTACGCCAGCAGGATGGGACTATTTCAGAGGGTCCTGGTCAAAAGTTGGTCAAAGGGGGCATGCTGAGTCGGTCGGGGAGCAACTGAAGGAAATCCTGATTGGATTAGGGAACGGCGGCGGAAGATTCTGCGGGAGTCCGTTTCCTTTTAAAGTTCTTATAGATATAGTAGTTTAAATAAAGTTGTAACAAGTCGTGATCGACCAGGAGTCCGAGCTTTAGGGTATAAATAGGAGTCGTCAGGGTCTTGAAAAGGATATGAACACATCAATCAACAACAATACTTCTACTTTTTGAGCAATTTACTTTCAAGTCGGCGACTTCGCCCATATTTTCTTCTTCCACGAGTTCGTACGGATTGGCAGGGCTGCATCAACTTGATCTCCGGCCAATTGGTAGGTTCCGCTTACCGAGTAACATCCAAGCTTTAACTACGGGTGCATCACTGTGGTTTCGTTTGGATTTATTCACCAGTTATCGATATTTACTAGAATTGCAAGTTTTACTTGTTGTTCTAGTATTATCACCAGTTATCCAGCTTGAGATCAGAGTAATCGGCTTCGTCATTATTTTTCTTCGATTTATCATCATACAGCCGATTAGATCTATTTCAAGTGTTGCCCCTGTAGTAATCATTTAGATCGCTCCAGCAGTTTTCTTTACGATTACCACACGATTATCGGCTGATCCATAGCCGATCATCTCTACAGCAAATCGGCCGATTCACCGCCGACGCGCTCCTCAGGACGGATCAGAACTCCAGCCGATCGACGCGCCTGGAATTTAATACTTTATTT
The DNA here is from genome assembly GCA_032594955.1 of Panicum miliaceum. Taxonomy (NCBI): domain Eukaryota; kingdom Viridiplantae; phylum Streptophyta; class Magnoliopsida; order Poales; family Poaceae; genus Panicum; species Panicum miliaceum. The sequence continues at coordinate 10,025,183 of CM064072.1, forward strand.
CCTTGTGAATCAATAGGTCAGATTGACTGGCACGCCGCGCGAACCACACCAGGGCGATAACCCGAACAGGAGCTAAGCAGATTCTCCCGGGTCGTGTGTCCGACGCTGAAGACCATCGGCCGATTCCTATCCGGCCGATTTTAGCGCCAACACACTTTTGGCACGCCCGGTGGGACCATCCAAGATCTAATATGTCGAAGAACGCAGAAATCTCCGACAGCAACATCATTGAGGTCACAGAAGCGGATCTTAAGGACGACCAGAGGGAAGAATTGGCCAAACTTCTAGAAGATTACAAGAAGATGTACCTCCAGTCGTTCAGTCGTACCAGAAGCGGGGAGGCGGTCAAGAAAGCTCCTATTCTAGCTCCCCGCCACATCACCATTGCTGAGGACTCGGGCAAGATGTCAGAGATGATTCAACAGTCCATGTATCAGGCATTCATCGACCAATCCTCAGTGATGACCAACACGGTGTATAACACTGTCGTCAGCTCTCTGGCCAGCTGAGCAGTCCAAGGCTATCAGGGACCGGCATATGCCCCGCCAACCACTCTGCCAGCCACAAGCTTACCATACACGTCCCAATCGGCTCCTCAGCCGATATTGACGCAACGCGAGGGGTACAACTCTCCGTTGCCCCCGGCGTCTCCAAGATACAGCGGTGCACCATGTCTCCCATCACAGACACCGCTTCAACCCGTTTAGATTGCTTCTGTGCAGTCACTGCCTACAAGCTCAGCACCTTGGGGAACATCAGCGACAACGTATTTTCCCGAGCCAGCGAACGGGTATGGAAGTTATTCAATCCAGGTGCCATACCAATCGGCCGCCCGGCCGACGGTTCCCCAGTATCAGCCGATCTCATAAGAAATCGGCAGGAGGGCAAGCACTGTGGAAGCATTCAGAGGCGCGGCGCCAACGACGACATACGATGGGGGTGCGGACTCGCTTCGCCATCAACTATCGGCCGCTCAGCAAAGTTCGCCGATCCATCACCCAGTCGTGGCAGCTCTTCAGCACATGCCTGCACTGCGAACAGCTGTTCATCAGCAGCAGGTGGACTGGACTGCGAGAATAGCAGAAGTGATCCAGGATCAGTTTGGATTGAAGCCAAAAGTTCAAACTTACACCTACAAGACGCCATATCCATCGGCCTATGACTTGCTGCCGTTCCCACACCGCTACAAAGTTCCTGATTTCACCAAGTTCTCAGGGACGGACGATACATCCACCGTGGAGCATATCAACCGATTCATCATCCAGTGCGGAGAAGCTGCCACGCAAGATGCTCTGAGGGTGCGTTTATTTTCATCGTCTCTGTCCGGATCGGCCTTCCAGTGGTTCACCACCTTACCGCCAAATTCTATCGTTACTTGGGCCGATCTGGAGAAACAATTCCACAAGTACTTCTACGCAGGAGTACACGAGATGAAGCTCTCGGATTTGACCAGCCTCAGGCAGAGGAGCGATGAACCAGTAATGGGATATATACAGAGGTTCAGAGAAATCAGGAACAAATGCTACAGTCTGGCTCTGACCGACGCACAGTTGGCCGATATCGCCTTCCAAGGCCTCCTACCACAAATCAAAGAAAGATATGCTGCCCAAGAGTTTGAAAGCCTGAGCCAAATCGTCCACCGATTGTCAGGACAAGAGGTCCGACCATTTGAACAGCGGAGGAACTTCCAAAAGAAGGTGGCATACTTGGAAGGATCTGAATCAGATGCGGAAGAGGAAATCGGCCTGGCAGAATGGGTCAAAGGGAAAAAACCGATATCATGCCCTTTTGGCAAGAAGGAGCCAGAGACATTCGGCTTTGACACGTCAAAGGCCGATAAAATTTTTGATCTATTGCTTCAGGAAGGACAGATTAAGCTATCCCAGCATCACACCATCCCTACGGCCGATCAACTTAAGAAGATGAAATACTGCAAGTGGCACAACGCTACTTCTCATGATACAAATGAATGTAAAGTTTTTCGTCAGCAGATACAATCGGCCATCGAGCAGGGGCGGCTTAAATTTGAAACTCCAGCTAAATCGGCAAAACCGATGAAGATAGATCAGCATCCCTTCCCGGCCAACATGGTTAACGCTGGAGGAGACTTAAGTCAAACCAAGGTGCTGACGTCAGAATCGGTGAGAAGAGGCGGCGCCGTCGATCCCAGGAGGCAGATCACGACGGAAGAAATCAGAAGGAACAGGCGGGGGCCAGAACGACCACGCAAGCCGGTCACCTCCCATTTCTTACTCAGCAAGTATCGGCAGCAGCAAGAACAAGCAAGATACCAAGAAGAGATAACACGCCGGCATGAAGATCACAGGCAATGTCCGTTCTTTATCCACTGCTGGGAAAACGACATTAGATTGGCGTCTGCCGATAACTGTCCAGAGTGTAATGGATTAAGCCGCAACGATCGCCCGAGGCCACACTCTAGGGACAGAGGATCAGAGCTGATCAGCAGAAATCGGCGCGAGGAACAGCGCGTTTCGGTGCATGATCGGCTGGGGGCAGAGTTGACCAGTACTGCCGGTCAAAAAGCAAGATCGGCCAGCAGGATGGACTGGGGGGCAGGATCAGCGCGCACGATCGGCTGGAAGAGATGGCCGATGACAGGGTATCAGACGAGGATCCCCTAGGAAGGGAACCAGATTGGGAACACGCAAGATCATCGGCCAAACTAGCAAATCCCAGGTGGTGTCCCGATGGCCTATCCAGATCCCAGAAGCGAAGGATCCAACGCCTACGCCAGTGGGAGCATCAAGAAGAAGAACAGAGATAGGTGCCAGAAAGAAGGAATGTTAAGTCTCGAGTGTGGCGCCCAAAGAAACACGATCGAGAAGCAAACAACCAAGAATCGGCAGCCGAAATGGATATGGTGTTCATACTGCCGATGGAGTTCATGGCGCCCAACGATCGGGATAAAATAACAAGAACAGAAGAGGAACATATGGCACAACTAGTATTGGAGCCGATGACGGCTACGTTTGAGAAACCAGAAGAGGAAAAACGACAGCATCTTAAAGCGCTGTTTCTCAAAGGCTATGTCACCAGATTACTGGTAGATGGAGGCGCTGCAGTTAACACCATGCCATATGCCATGTTCCGCAAGCTGGGCAAGGGTGATGAAGACCTCACCAAGACGGACATGATGCTGAAGGATTTCGAAGGCAACGTGTCACCCGCCCGCGGAGCGCTCTGCGTCGACCTCACCATCGGCAGTAAGACCCTCCCTACCACCTTTTTCGTTATTAATGGCAAGGGGTCCTACAAAATGCTGCTTGGTCGCGACTGGATACACGCAAACTGCTGTGTCCCATCTACAATGCATCAATGCCTTGTGCAATGGGTCGGCGACAGCACAGAGATAGTCGCTGCCGATTCCGTCTACAGCGTTGCAGCGGCCGACACGCAACAGTGGAGCTGCGAACACGTCAAGTGTATATCTGGCAGGACTTGGGACACTGACTTCCTGAAAGTGTCCGATTTTGGTCTACAGCCGATCCAAGCAGTCGGCTCTGAAGATTCGGAATAAATGGATCAGCTCGTCCGAGAAGATGGGAAGCTTGGGCACGGGTTTACGTCGGCCGATGTATTAGAGATGGTATATTTGGGAGATAGCAGCAAATCAAGGCCGACGTACATTAGTGCCAATTTGGATCCTGAGTACAAATGTAAATTGATAAGTTTATTAAAAGAGTTCAAGGATTGCTTTGCTTGGGAATATCATGAGATGCCAGGACTAGACCGGTCTATTGTTGAACACCGGTTACCTATAAAATCAGGATATCGGCCATATCAGCGACCTGCACGACGGTGTAACCCCAAGATTCTACCTGATATAAAGGCCGAGATTACAAAGTTGATTGAAGCAGGATTTATTCGGCAGTGCCGCTACGCTGAATGGATTTCTAACATTGTGCCTGTATACAAAAAGAATGGAAAATTACGTGTGTGCATCGATTTCAGGAACTTAAATCAGGCTACGCCGATGGATGGATATCCAATGCCGACGACCGATATCTTGGTGGATGCTGCCGCAGGCCACAAAGTCATAAGTTTCATGGATGGGAATGCTGGGTACAATCAGATATTAATGGCCGAGGAAGATATTTCGAAAACGGCTTTCAGGTGCCCAGGTCATCTTGGTTTGTTTGAATGGGTGGTTATGACTTTCGGGTTGAAGAACGCCGGCGCTACATATCAACGGGCCATGAACTACATCTTCCACAAGCTCATTGGTTCGTCGGTGGAAATTTATATAGATGACGTCGTGGTCAAGTCAAAAGGTCACCAAGATCATCTGGCCGATTTACAGGAAGTACTGGAGTGCACAAGGAAACATGGGTTGAAGATGAACCCAAACAAGTGTGCATTTGGTGTATCGGCCGGGCAATTCTTAGGATTTATGGTCCATGAGCGCGGGATAGAAGTCAACCGCAAGACCATAGATGCCATCAACAAAGTGGTGGCCCCACAAAATAAAACTGAACTACAGTCCCTCATCGGCAAGGTCAATTTCATCAGAAGATTCATATCCAACCTGTCAGGGCGTATTCAGGCTATTACCCCTCTGTTGAAATTAAAGCCTGACCAGGAATTCATATGGGGAGAAGGACAACGCAAGGCACTGGAGAATATCAAGCAGTATCTGGTTTCACCTCCGGTATTAGTTCCACCACAGACTGGTAAGCCGTTCAAGTTATATTTATCGGCTGATGAACAGGCTATTGGATCGGCGTTGGTACAGGAGTTTGAGGGGAAAGAACGAGTAGTATACTACGTCAGCAGAAGACTTTTGGACGCCGAAACAAGATATTCCTCGGTGGAGCGACTATGCTTGTGCTTGTACTTTTCATGTACCAAGCTCAGGCACTATTTGCTATCGGCAGAATGCATAGTCGTGTGCAAGGATGACGTGGTGAAATATATGCTATCATTGCCGATTTTGAAAGGGCGGATTGGAAAATGGATCCTGGCTTTGTCAGAATTCGATTTAAGGTACGAATCGGCCAAAGCCGTCAAAGGTCAAGTGATGGCCGATTTCGTAGTTCAGCGTTGTGGACCAGAAATCGCCACCGTTGAACCAGTTCCATGGACTCTATATTTTGATGGTTCTTCGTGTGGGGTCGGATCAGGAATCGGCATTGTTCTTGTGTTGCCTCGGGGGGCAAGTTATGATTTCTCTCTGCCGATAGAAGCCTCTGCAACTAATAACCAAGCGAAATATCGAGCTATTCTGAAAGGCATCCAATTATTAAGGGAAGTCAGAGCTGATGCAGTCGAAATATTTGGGGATTCCATGCTCATTGTGGATCAGTTGACGGGGCGATCTGAGTGCAAGGATGATATCTTGAGGATTTATTATGAGGATTGTCTTCAGCTTTTAAAAGAGTTCAAAGTCTGCAATAATTGAGCATATCCCCAGGAATTATAATGAAGAAGCCAACAGACTGGCCCAACATGCTTCTGGATATCGGCCGATTCAGGGAGCGATGATGCTAGAGCTTGCGGCCGATGACTGGCGAAAGGAGATCGCCGATTACTTGAGAAATCCATCCCAAAAGATGGATCGGCGAACACGTTTTCAGGCTACAAAATATGTGTTGCTTGAGGATGATTTATTTTATCGGACGATTGATGGAGTTCTTCTCAAATGCCTGGGGACAGAAGAGGCAAAGGTTCTGATGGGAGAAATCCATGAAGGCGTATGTGGAGCTCATCAATCGGCTCACAAAATGAAATGGATGATCCGGAACAATGGATATTACTGGCCGACCATCCTTGAGGATTGTTTCAAGTACTACAAAGGATGCCAAAACTGTCAGAGGTTTGGTAATGTGCAGCGCGCGCCACTATCGGCTATGAATCCAATAATTAAGCCGTGGCCGTTCAGAGGTTGGGGAATAGATCTCATCGGACAGATTCATCCTAAATCAAGCAAAGGGCATAAGTTCATATTGGTGGCTACAGATTATTTTACTAAGTGGGTGGAGGTAGTTCCTTTGAGGAACGTGACATCGGCCGATATGATTGAATTTGTTAAAAGCCATATTATATATCAATTTGGTATTCCTCAAACTATCACAACTGATCAAGGGACAATGTTCACTTCTGAAGAATTCAGAGAATTCGCCGCCGATATGGGGATTAAATTATTGAACTCTTTTCTCCATACTATGCTCAAGCCAATGGCCAAGCAGAGTCGTCTAACAAAGGATAATCAAGCTAATCAAGAGGAAGATAGAAGAGCAACCCAAGAAGTGGCATATGTCTTTGGCTGAATCTTTATGGGCATACAGGATGGCTTGTCATGGAGCCACTAAAATATCCCCTTATCAGTTGGTTTATGGTCATGAGGCGGTCTTGCCATGGGAGATAAGGACAGGGTCAAGACGTATATCGTTACAAGATCAGTTAACGGCCGATGACTATTCCTTTCTTATGAAAGATGAACTTGACGATTCGGCGGGTTTACGGTTAAGAGCCCTGATTAGTATAGAAGAAAACAAGAAAAGGGTGGCCAGATGGTATGACAAAAAAGTCAAAGTTAAACAGTTCTCTCAAGGAGATTTGGTATGGAAGCTGGTGCTGCCGATAGGATCTAAAGATCCCAAATTCGGTAAATGGTCACCCACTTGGGAAGGGCCGTATAGAATCGGCCGATGTGCCCCTGGGAATGCATATATTCTGGAGACAGTCGAAGGGGAGGAATTCCCAAGAGCTTTAAACAGGCGATATCTGAAGAGGTACTATCCAAGCATTTGGGTAGATACATAACTTGCAGCAAAATATGTCAAGATAACATGGCCGATTTCTCATCGGTTTCTGTCTACACATCTGGTGAAGGAAACATTGGAATTCATTATTGAATGGAAATTACAGATTACATGGCCGACATGGTACAAGTCTCCCTTAGAATAAAAATACTGGTGTGTCTACTGATTACGCCTACGCTGGATTTCTCTCTCGATGCGACCCAGTTTTATCATAAGGGTGAGCCTTTTCTCTTTCGGGTCCTCTGCAGTGGCTCCAGTTTCAGCTTGGTCGCAGAGTTCTTTCAGCAGGCGGGTCTTCTCCTCTTCCAGATCTTCCATGGCGACTTCAGTTTTGGCTTTACAAGGAAGTGAAGAATTTTTTCGGAAGATGGTCGCTTGCGGACTAAAAAATGAGCATCTATGAGGTCCGAGTATTCCTGGACAGCGACAGGGACATGATCTCTAAGTTCCTCAGCATGAGCTTTTATCAGATTTCTGTCTGCCTGTGATAGTGGCTCTTCTGAATGCATGATTTCTATCGCTCGTTCTAGACCGGGGCTGAGACGTTTCGGCTAAACAGAGATAAAAGGAGTTACCCAGTATCGGAGAGATTGAGATGCTTAAGAGAAAGGCAGAGGGGGAGTTCATACCTGGTTGACAGAGGAAGAAGATGAGGAGGACGAAGAAGACATCTTGCCGTTCAATTTGGGACAGTAAAAGAAGGAGAGGAGATAAGTAATGCGTGTGCCTCTGGAGATGGTGAACGGTCTGCTTGTAAATAAAGAGAAGGTAGATGGATGGTGAGACACGTCCTATCGGAGTAAATACATACATAAATGCAAAGCAGACTGAAGGAGCAGTTCAGAACCAAATCGGCGCAGTGACATTGAAGGAGCAATAATGTTTAACATATTCTTTACAACCCAAGGAAAGCGTCTATGGCTACAATAGCTCGTCGTCTAATTTGATCGGCCGAGTCTAGTATTCTCTGATCATCATTGGCCGATCCTGGTACTTCTGACACACGGCGATGGAGCCTTATTGTTTCACAGGCCTGATGCTGCCTTTCCTGCTTCAGCTCACTGATGATGGATGGGAGTTCTTGGAGCTTCTTCTCTTCAGCGGCTATCTCTTTGGTTATCTGTTCCATCTCCTTGGCCAGTTCTGCCCTCCTCCGTTTCAGCCGATCTATTGCACCGACGATGTCCGGACGGCAATTTTCAAGGAAGTTGATCCTGTGGTGCACTTCCTGAGTCCGGTGCTTGTATGAGTCGACCTCCTTCTGAGTTTTGGCCATCTGAGCACGATCGGCCATACGTCGCAGCGCCCTGGAAACCGGAATCTGCATGCCCTCTATATAGGCAGCATACCCTAAATTTTCTGATACTTCATCCGGGATTCGATCTTTGATCTCGTTGAAAAGTCGTCGAATTGACGATGCATCTTCTACTAATCGGCCGATGTCATCTTGAAGGAGAGTACGAATGCTTTCGAGCTTGGAGCGGACATCGTCGGAGGTGGAGCTCGATGGAATTGGGTGTGAAGCGATTTCTTCGTCATCGGCCAAGGAGACAGCAAAAAGAAGATGCTATTGTTGGGGGTATCTTGCTCCTGTAAGGAAATAAAATAAAGGGTAAGCAAGCGGTGAAAGGAAATCGGCCGATTCTAATGGTAAGACTGTTACCTCTTTGAAGCGAATCTCTCTTGCCTGCGCCGGTGGAAGTGTTTCCCTTGTCTCAGGGACTGGTGCATTTGGTTCATCGGAAGAAGAAGATTCGATGGTTATTAGCGCTCCGCTTGGACCAGCTTCCTGAAAAGGACATAAAAGAAGATTCCCGTGAAAATGCTATGGGAAATTGAAATAAGATAGTAACAGAAATTTGCCATGCCTCTGTGGGTCTCCCGGCCGATGCCTGTTGTGGAGTTATAATCGGCATACCCAAATCGGCCTGCATCAAAATTGGTTAAGTTTTCTGAGTATTAAGGATTCAAGGTAAGAGATCGTTTACCTCGGCGGCAGGAGCTGCTGGAGTCTCGGTTCCCACTTGAGACTTGGCCGATTGTTGCGGAGACTGCGGTGGGATAACTTGTGCAGCCTGGCAGAGGAATAGAATTGATGTCAGTAGAAGATTTGAAGAATATATGAGATAAGTAAGATTACCTGAACAACTTCTACTAATAGTGATGCTGCAGCAGCCCCGACTTCAGCAGTGACTTGGGGATCGGCCATCTCGACAACCGGCAGAGGTAAAGGACCTGGAGTCTCGGCTGGTGTCACCACTACTTGGTCGGCCGATCCGATGCGGGAAGTCTCGGCCGATACCACTGCCATCTGGCTGGCCGATCCGATGCGGGAGACCTCAGTCGATGCTATTGCCGTCTGATCGGTCGATCCAATGCAAGCTCGCACCCGACGGCTGGTTATCTTTGATGTTGGCCTTTTTGGTGCTCGCTTTGATCGGCCGGTGAAGATATCTCTGACAGTTGGAGCATGGAAGCCGATAAGCGGATACAGCGTGTATTGGTGATGGCTATCAATCGGCCGGCCGCTTCGGCTCCGCATCGGGGGAACATGGCTTTCAGACTGAAGAGATGAACCTGAGTTAACAACAAGATGATAATGTGGAAAGAAATAACATTGGAATCGGCTGAGGAAAAAGAACATACCGTTGCATTTGGATCAATGTTTTCTGGGTCTAGAATGTTGCAGTAAGACGATGGGGATTTAAAGAAAAGGTGCTGCTTCCATTCTGCCCACCATAATTTGAACTGTTGGGTGGCGAAAGAGGCAATTGACCAACTGTTCAGGTCAATGGTACTGGAATTGGGTATCAGATTGCACAGCCGGCTGTAATCAAGGCTTGAGATCAGTCCATCTCTGAATTTTGCCTGACTGGCGAAGTAAACCCGAATCGGCAGTTGGCCAAAACCCAGTTGCCTTGCCGCAGCCGATGGATTATAGAACTCGTGGGTGGGTGAATCTTTTCCTAAGAAGAAATTAGCCGGCAGGATCCCCGGCTTGATCAAGACGTCCATTAACTCTCTCTCAAAGGTGTGAGTGGAGAAATCATAGCATACGGGCAATTCGAAAATCAGCTCTACTGCCTGATATGGGTGCCAGCTGATCATCTCTTCACTAAGGCCATTGTAGAAGCACCTGAAGTATTCAGCTGTACGGGTGGCAGTGAATTGGCAGCCGGGAAAGGCTGATACCGCTTCTCCAAAAGATCTGCAGCGGCGACGGACCGATGGATTCTCCTCTGACTCGATATTGGGAAAGGTCTTTGTCTCTATCCGCTGCTGAGAGACCTTGCTCATGTGTAAATTGAGCCAGAGGGTGATAAACCACCAAGGGCCACCTGGATTCCCTATTGGCTCCCCCTTCAACAGCTTGATGCCGATTTGGTGCATCAGATGGTACGCCGATCCCAGCAAATGTTTTCCAAGGGGGATGGCTGATCCTTGTGAAAGAGCCTCTGCCAAAGCTTGAGTTTTTGAAGATGGGCCGACTGCTCTGCCACAGAAGAAATGCTTCTCCAGCCACATCATCAAGAAGGCAGTGTGCTCCCTCTGCGAGACTGTCCCGATCTTCATGTTTTTACTAATGTATCCTTTCCACCCGCCGATTCCTTTGGTCTCCAGCCGATGAGATGGCTTGAACAGGTAATTGAAAGGGGTATCGGCGGAGGAAACATCGAGGCCTGTCAGCAGCAGAACATCGGCCAAGGTCGGGGTCATGGGTCCGTGTCCGAAAAGGAACGCGTTAAGTGCATCGGACCAAAAATAAGAGGCTGCCATGACCAGAGGTTCGTTCCTTTCCATCTGAGACAAGGATAAGTCTATGCACTGGCCGATTTTCAGTTCTTCCCACTGAACTTTCCAAGATCCGGCTACCCTCTGGTACCATTCTCTCCACCCGGGTGTTTCATTTGGCCAGGATCTGAAAGTGCCTACCCAGTGATCTAAATCCATAGAGGACTGCTTAAAAGGGATCCTATGGGTTTCTAAACTGATCAGGTCCGTTGGATCAGGACTCCCCATAGGGCCCAAACAGATGAGGTCAGGGGATTCTGAGAGAGGAATAGTGATTCGGTGCCTAAGTGCCTAAAAAAGGGGAAAAAAGAAGAAACTGAGAAAGGATCCGGAAAGTACTGAAGCAGTAAAAAGGCGAAAAAGAAAAAAATTTCGAGCATTTACCTCTGGGATGGAGGCCATCGTCGCCGATGACACCGCTGGGGAAGCCGCCGATTGGGCCGCCGCCACCAAAGGAGTAGCTGATGGAGCCTCTGTAGATGGAATGGTCGCCGATGGAGACGCCATTGGGGGTTGGAGCAGGCCGCGGATGAAATCGCCGGAAAGGGGGGAGCGCTTAGAGATCGAGAGAGCTTGGAGGAAGACGAACAGTGGTGCGATGGAAAAGAATGCTAGATTCGTGGGGAAGGATAGGCGGAGAAAGCCAGTACTTAAGAAAAATCAAGAAAGCGAGGGCAAAGATGGTATTTTTACCGCACCGTCTACACGAGTTCCAGAGGAGCGGTCGTTTCGCGCGCTCGGTTCGAGGAAATTGCAATCATTGTGCCGCGGAACGGAAGGAGATTTTACTGCGCCCGTTTCGGAGGAAGGGATTAAAGAAAGAGTTTCAAAGAAAAAGTTATATTTTACTCCGAAACTGGGGGGCATGTGTTGATGCCAGATTTTGACACGTGTTGAATCAGCGTCAGGAGGAGAAGATTGGCCGATGCGGCAGATCTGAAGGCTACAGAAAAGAATCGGCCAATTGAGGTAACAGTTGGAAATCGGCCGATTGGTGATACAGCCTACGCCAGCAGGATGGGACTATTTCAGAGGGTCCTGGTCAAAAGTTGGTCAAAGGGGGCATGCTGAGTTGGTCGGGGAGCAACTGAAGGAAATCCTGATTGGATTAGGGAACGGCGGCGGAAGATTCTGCGGGAGTCCGTTTCCTTTTAAAGTTCTTATAGATATAGTAGTTTAAATAAAGTTGTAACAAGTTGTGATCGACCAGGAGTCCTAGCTTTAGGGTATAAATAGGAGTCGTCAGGGTCTTGAAAAGGATATGAACACATCAATCAAACACAATACTTCTACTTTTCCAGCAATTTACTTTCAAGTCGGCGACTTCGCCAATATTTTCTTCTTCCACGAGTTCGTACGGATTGGCAGGGCTGTATCAACTTGATCTCCGGCCAATTGGTAGGTTCCGCTTACCGAGTAACATCCGAGCTTTAACTACGGGCGCATCGCTGTGGTTTCGTTTGGATTTATTCACCAGTTATCGATATTTACTAGAATTGCAAGCTTTACCTGTTGTTCTAGTATTATCACCAGTTATCCATCTTGAGATTAGAGTAATCGGCTTCGTCATTGTTTTTCTTCGATTTATCATCATACAGCCGATTAGATCTATTTCAAGTGTTACCCCTGTAGTAATCGTTTAGATCGCTCCAGCAGTTTTCTTTACGATTACCACACGATTATCGGCTGATCCATAGCCGATCATCTCTACAGCAAATCGGCCGATTCACCGCCGACGCGCTCCTCAGGACGGATCGGAACTCCAGCCGATCGACGCGCCTGGAATTTAATACTTTATTTCCTTGTCAATCAACAAGTCAGATTCGTACCTTAAGTCGAATTCTGACAAAGCCAGGATCCATTTTTCAATCCGTCCTTTCAAAATCGGCAACGATAGCATATACTTCACCACATCATCCTTGCACACGACTATGCATTCTGCCGATAACAAATAGTGCCTGAGCTTGGTGCATGAGAAGTACAAGCACAAGCATAGTCGCTCCACCGAGGAATATCTTGTTTCGGCGTCCAAGAGTCTTCTGCTAACGTAGTATACCACTCGTTCTTTCCCCTCAAACTCCTGTACCAACGCCGACCCAATAGCTTGTTCATCAGCCGATAAATATTACTTGAACGGCTTACCGGAGGTGAAACCAATACCGGACGTGAAACCAGATACTGCTTGATATTCTCCAGTGCCTTGCGCTGTCCTTCTCCCCATATGAATTCCTGGTCGGGCTTTAATTTCAACAGAGGGGTAAAAGCCTGAATACGTCCTGACAGGTTGGATATGAATCTTCTGATAAAATTGACCTTGCCGATGAGGGACTGTAGCTCAGTTTTATTTTGTGGGGCCACCACTTTGTTGATGGCGTCTATGGTCTTGCGGTTGACTTCTATTCCGCGCTCATGGACCATGAATCCTAAGAATTGCCCAGCCGATACACCAAATGCACACTTGTTTGGGTTCATCTTCAACCCATGTTTTCTTGTGCATTCCAGTACTTCTTGTAAATCGGCCAGATGATCTTGGTGACCTTTTGACTTGACCACGACGTCATCTATATAAATTTCCACCGATGAACCGATGAGCTTGTGGAAAATGTAATTCATGGCCCGTTGATACGTAGCACCGGCGTTCTTCAACCTGAAAGTCATAACAACCCATTCAAATAAACCAAGATGACCTGGGCACCTAAAAGCCGTTTTCGAGGTATCTTCTTGGGCCATTAATATCTTATTGTACCCTGCATTCCCATCCATGAAACTTATGACTTTGTGTCCTGCGGCAGCATCTACCAAGATATCGGCCGTTGGCATCGGATATCCATCCATTGGCGCAGCCTGATTTAAGTTCCTGAAATCGATGCACACACGTAACTTTCCATTCTTTTTGTATACGGGCACAATATTAGAAATCCATTCGGCGTAGCGGCACTGCCGAATAAATCCTGCTTCAATCAACTTTGTAATTTCGGCCTTTATATCAGGTAGAATCTTGGGGTTACACCATCGTGCAGGTTGCTGATATGGCCGATATCCTGATTTTATAGGTAACCGGTGTTCAACAATAGACCAGTCTAGTCCTGGCATCTCATGATATTCCCAAGCAAAGCAATCCTTGAACTCTTTTAATAAACTTATCAATTTACATTTGTACTCAGGATCCAAATTAGCACTAATGTACGTCGGCCTTGATTTGATGCTATCTCCCAAATCTACCATCTCCAATAAATCGGCCGACGTAAACCCATGCCCAAGCTTTCCATCTTCTCGGACGAGCTGATCCATTTATTCTGAATCTTCAGAGCCGACTGCTTGGATGGGCTGTAGACCGAAATCGGACACTTTCAGGAAGTCAGTGTCCCAAGTCCTGCCAGATATACACTTGACGTGCTCACAGCTCCACTGTTGCGTGTCGGCCGCTGCAATGCTGTAGACGGGATCAGCAGTGACTACCTCTGTGCTGTCGCCGACCCATTGCACAAGGCATTGATGCATTGTAGATGGGAGACAACAGTTTGCGTGTATCCAGTCACGACCAAGCAGCATGTTGTAGGACCCCTTGCCATTAATAATGAAAAAAGTGGTAGGGAGGGTCTTACTGCCGATGGTGAGGTCGACGCAGAGCGCTCCGCGGGTGGGAGACACGTTGCCTTCGAAATCCTTCAGCATCATGTCCATCTTGGTGAGGTCTTCATCGCCCTTGCCTAGCTTGCGGAACATGGCGTACGGCATGATGTTAACTGCAGCGCCTCCATCTACTAGCAATCTGGTGACGGGTCTTCCATTGACGTAGCCTTTGAGAAACAGCGCTTTAAGATGCTATCATTTTTCCTCTTCTGGTTTCTCAAACGTAGCCGTCATCGGCTCCAACACTATTTGTGCCATTTATTCTTCCTCCGTTCTTGTTACTTTATCCCGATCGTTGGGCGCCATGAACTCCATCGGCAGTATGAACACCATATCGATTTCGGCTGCCGATTCTTGGTTGTTTGCTTCTTGATCGTTTTTCTTTGGGCGCCACACCCGAGACTTAACATTTCTTTTCTCTGGCACCTGCCTCTGTTCTTCTTCCTGATGCTCCCACTGGCGTAGGCGTTGGATCCTTTGCTTCTGGGATCTGGATAGGCCATTGGGACACCACCTGGGATTTGCTGGTTTAGCCGATGATCTGGCGTGTTCCCAATCTGGTTCTCTTCCTAGGGGACTTTCATCCGACACCCTGTCATCGGCCATCTCTTCCAGCCGATCGTGCGCGCTGATCCTGCCCCCCAGTCCATCCTGCTGGCCGATCTTGCTTTTTGACCGGTGATACTGGTCAATTCTGCCCCCCAGCCGATCATGCACCGAAACGCGCTGTTCCTCTCGTTCACGCCGATTTCTGCTGATCGGCTCTGCTCCTCTGTCCCTAGAGTGTGGCTTCGGGCGATCGTTGCAGCTCACTCCGTTACACTCCGGATAGTTATCGGCAGACGGCAATCTGATGTCGTTCTCCCAGCAATGGATGAAGAACGGACATTGCCAGTGATCTTCATGCCGGCGTATCATCTCTTCCTGGTATCTTGCTTGTTCTTGCTGCTGCCGATACTTACTGAGTAAGAACTGGGAGGTGACGGGCTTGCGCGGTCGTTCTGGCCCCCGCCTGTTCCTTTTGATTTCTTCCGTCGTGATCTGCCTCCTGGGGTCGACGGCGCCGCCTCTTCTCGTCGATTCTGACGTCAGCACCTTGGTTTGACTTGAATTTCCTCCAGTGTTAACCATGTTGGCCGGGAAGGGATGCTGATCTATCTTCATCGGTTTTGCCGATTTAGCTGGAGTCTCAAATTTAAGCCGCCCCTGCTCGATGGCCGATTGTATCTGCTGACGGAAGACTTTGCATTCATTTGTATCATGAGAAGTGGCGTTGTGCCACTTACAGTACTTCATCTTCTTAAGTTGATCGGCCGAAGGGATGGTGTGATGTGGAGATAGCTTAATCTATCCTTCCTGAAGCAATAAATCAAAAATTTTATCGGCCTTTGACGTGTCAAAGCCGAATGTCTCTGGCTCCTTTTTCCCAAAAGGACATGATATCGGTTTTTTCCCTTTGACCCATTCTGCTAGGCCGATTTCCTCTTCCCCATCGAATTCAGATCCTTCCAAGTATGCCACCTTCTTTTGGAAGTTCCTCCGCTGTTCAAACGGTCGGACCTCTTGTCCTGACAATCGGTGGACGATTTGACTCAGGCTTTCAAACTCTTGGGCAGCATATCTTTCTTTGATTTGTGGCAAGAGGCCATGGAAAGCGATATCGGCCAACTGTGCATCGGTTAGAGCTAGACTGTAGCATTTGTTCCTGACTTCTCTGAACCTCTGTATATATCCCATCACTGGTTTATTGTTCCTCTGCCTGAGGCTGGTCAAATCCGAGAGCTTCATCTCGTGTACTCCAGCATAGAAGTACTTGTGGAACTGTTTCTCCAGATCGGCCCAGGTAACAATAGAATTTGGCGGCAAGGTGGTGAACCACTGGAAGGCCGATCCGGACAGAGATGACGAAAACAGACGCACCCTCAGAGCATCTTGCGTGGCAGCCTCCCCGCACTGGATGATGAATCGGTTGATATGCTCCACAGTGGATGTATCGTCCGTCCCTGAAAACTTGGTGAAATCAGGAACTTTGTAGCGGTGTGGGAACGGCAGCAAGTCATAGGCCGATGGATATGGCATCTTGTAGGTGTAAGTTTGCACTTTTGGCTTCAGTCCAAACTGATCCTGGATTACTTCTGCTATTCTTGCTGTCCAGTCCACCTGCTGCTGGTGAACAACTGTTCGTGGTGCGGGCATGTTCTGAAGAGCTGGCACGGCTGGGTGATGAATCGGTGAATTTTGCTGAGCAGCCGATAGTTGATGGCGAAGTGAATCCACCCCCCCATCGTATGTCATCGCTGGCGCCGCGCCTCTGAATGCTTCTATAGCGCTTGCCCCCCTGCCGATTTCTGATGAGATCGGCTGATACTGGGGAACCGTCGGCCGGGCGGCCAATTGGTGTGGCACCTGGATTGAATAACTTCCATACCCGTTCGCTGGCTCGGGAAAATACGTCGTCGCCGATGTTCCCCAAGGTGCTGAGCTTGTGGGCAGCGATTGCACAGAAGCAATCTGGACGGGTTGAAGCGGTGTTTCTGATGGGAGACATGGTGCACCGCTGTATCTTGGAGACGCTGGGGGCAATGGAGAGTTGTACCCCTCGCGTTGCGTCAATATCGGCTGAGGAGCCGATTGGGATGTGTATGGTAAGCTTCTGGCTGGCAGAGTGGTTGGCGGGGCATATGCTGGTCCCTGATAGCCTAGGACTGCTCCGCTGGCCAGAGAGCTGACGATGGCGTTATACACCGTGTTGGTCATCACTGAGGATTGGTCGATGAATGCGTGATAAACGGATTGTTGGATCATCTCTGACATCTTGCCCGAGTCCTCAGCAATGGTGATGTGGCGGGGAACTAGAATAGGAGCCTTCTTGACCGCCTCCCCGCTTCTGGTACGACTGAATGACTGGAGGTACATCTTCTTGTAATCTTCTAGATGCTTGGCCAATTCTTCCCTCTGGTCGTCCTTGAGATCCGCCTCTGTGACCTCAATGATGTTGCTATCGGAGATTTCTGCGTTCTTCGACATATCAGATCTTGGATTTGTCCCACTGGGCGTGCCAAAAGTGTGTTGGCGCTAAAATCGGCCGGATAGGAATCGGCCGATGGTCTTCAGCGTCGGACAGACGACCCGGGAGAATCTGCTTAGCTTCTATTCGGGTTATCGCCCTGGTGCGGTTCGCGCGGCGTGCCAGTCAATCTGACCTGTTGATTGACAAGGAAATAAAGTATTAAATTCCAGGCGCTTCGATCGGCTGGAGTTCCGATCTGTCCTGAGGAGCGCGTCGGCGGTGAATCGGCCGATTTGCTGTAGAGATGATCGGCTATGGATCAGCCGATAATAGTGTAGTAATTGTAAAGAAAACTGCAGGAGTGATCTAAATGATTACTACAGAGACAACACTTGAAATAGATCTAATCGGCTGTAAGATGATAAATCGAAGAAGAATAATGACGAAGCCGATTACTCTGATCTCAAGCTGGATAACTGGTGATAATACTAGAATAACAGGTAAAACTTGCAATTCTAGTAAATATCGATAACTGGTGAATAAATCCAAACGAAACCACAGCGATGTGCCCGTAGTTAAAGCTCGGATATTACTCGATAAGCGGAACCTACCAATTGGCCGGAGATCAGGTTGATGCAGCCCTGCCAATCCGTACGAACTCGTGAAGGAAGAAAAATATTGGCGAAGTCGCCGGCTTGAAAGTAAATTGCTGGAAAAGTAGAAGTATTGTTGTTGGTTGATGTGTTGATCCCTTTTGCAAGACCCTGACGACTCCTATTTATACCCTAAAACTAGGACCCCTTGTCGATCACGACTTGTTACAACCTTATTTAAAAACAGGAAAACTACTATATCTATAAGAACTTTTAAAGGAAACGGACTCCCGCAGAATCTTCCGCCGCCGTTCCCTAATCCAATCAGGATTCCCTTCAATTGCTCTTTGACCAACTTAGCGTGCCCTGTTGACCAACGTTTGACCAGGACCCTCCGAAATAGTCCCATCCTGTTGGCGCAAGCTGTATCACCAATCGGCCGATTTTCAACTGTTACCTCAATCGGCCGATTCCTTACTGTAGCCTTCAGATCTGCCGCATCGGCCAATCTTCTCCTCCTGACGCCGATTCAACACGTGTCAAAATCCGGCATCAACAGTAAGTTCTATCTATTTTTCTCCCCTGGGAGCCATCAGCTAGGTGTCTCAACATTGTGTCCTTCTTGCGTTCTTCTTTGTGCCATCGCATCAACTTAGCATGCTATTTGTTTCTAAATAGACGCTTCAAACGTGGAATTGTAGGAGAGTACCACATGACCTTGGCAAGAACTCTCTTCCTGGGATGACGCTCCCCTTCGACTTCCCCAGGGTCCTCTCTCCTGATCTTATACCGCAATGCACCGCATACCGGGTATGCATCTAAATTCTCGTACTCATCACCGCGGTAGAAGATGCAGTCATTGGGACAAGCATGTATCTTTAGTACCTCCAATCCTAGAGGGAAAACAAGTTATTTTGCTTCGTATGTTGTGGTAGGCAACTCATTATCCTTAGGAAGCATATTTTTTAAATGTTTCAGTAATTCACCAAATCCCTTATCGGATACACCATGTGTTACCTTCCATTGTAGCAACTTCAGAGTGCTGCCAAGCTTCTTCAATCCATCTTTGTATCCTAGGTACAACAATTTTTGGTGGTCCTCTAACATCAGCTGGAACTTCATCCTCTCCTTCTCACTTTCACAATCTTCACACGCATCGCGCAACGCCTGCATAAGATCGTCGGTGGGATCATCATCTGCCGCCTCTCCTTCAGGCGCCTCTTCCATTGCAGTATCATCATCAAAGGCACCGAATCCAGCGTGGATTGGAAAGTTGTCTTCACACTCTTCTTCTTCATTTTCCTCCATTATAACCCCTTTTTTTCCGTGACTTGTCCAACAAATGTAATTGGGCATGAAACCATAGACAAAAATATGGCTGTTAATGGTCCTTGAAGAGGAGTGATCCTTCTTATTCTTGCAATATCTGCACGGGCAGCACATAAAACCATTCCGCTTGTTTGTCACGGCCATATCCAAAAAATGATGAAGGCTATCAATGAACTCCTTGGAATGTCGGTCAGCATTGTACATCCATTGCCGGTCCATTGTCACACCCGGTTTTTAAACAAAACCATGTACTACATGCCTGGATCAAGTTTCATACATATAGTGACATCATTAGTGAATAACAACAACAATATCACATAAAGAAATATAAATGAAGACTTACAAGTCTTTCAGAGATATACGCTTAATCCTGGAAACGGAGGCTCCAAACTTCATTGGCAAATGACTGGGGGCTGCGTACGCCTAGAACTCAGCATCATCTTCAGCAGACTTCACACGTTCTTCTTCTGAGCAGCGGCAAGCAAGGGTGAGTACACTTATGGTTGGCACTCAGCAAGCCACAAGAAATAACCAGAATAACGACTTAAATCCATCTTTAAGCTTATTAATCATGGGAGGGTCCAGGCCGCTCTTGATTGTGAGCACGGTTGATATATTAGTTTTAGACACTCTGCTGAGGTTGTACACTTTCACCACAAGTCGTGTAAAAGTTCAGAAGAACTTTGGACCCAACCATGCTGTGCTAGCTAGGCACAATACCACACTTCCGAGGTGTGATTGCATAGGGACGCTACGAGGCCTTTACAAAGATTCCCTAATAAGAAGTAGCCCGCTAAGTTTTCCGGAGCAGTAGCAGAGCATAAACATCCCTAAAGGCCATAGTGCCTTAGCAAAGCCCACTTCCCAAGAGGACCGGATTATAACCCATCTACCGCCGCCTCTTTTGCCCTTTCGGTAAGATTGCTCCAAACTAGAGTCTCTTATTAATTAGCTAAGACCAGAGCCATATGGTTCTCGTGGTTGTACTGTTTTTCTTGGTGGTTCTCCATGTTCCAATTAATACAAGGTATTCTTGTAAATAAGCATAGATAGAAGGATGGTTAGGGTCACTTGCCTTTCTCCAACTAAAGTTACTCTCACTGCTCTTCAGCTCTTGCTCTCTTAAAACTCTTGATCTTCAAGCTTTCGAACAGCACTCCTTCTCGAAGCAATCATGGAGCACAACCATACAAGAAAAAAAAACAAGTGCACTTAAGAACAATACAACAATCACATAAAGGCTTTAAAACTGTGTACTAAAGGAAATGGCTCGATTCTATGGATCACGCGAATGCAAGAAACGCTGAAAATGGAACTAAGGTTGAAAAGCCACAGATATCGAAAGATTTGAATTATAAAAGAAAAAAAGAACTATAAGCTTCATTTATTTTAATTAGAAACCACATGTAAAGGATATTTAGAAGAAACTATCCCTTGTTGCAATTAACTTATATATTTGCATTTATAAAAAGATGAGGTAAAACTTAGTCAAATTTTATATATGGTTGTCTATGTACAAATTATATTGGTTAAACAATTAATTTGAAAAGAACATGTGACAGCATCTAAACGCATAACTTTATAACTCGTGTTCAACTAAACAAATTATATTTAGAACACATTTAAGTTGGTATTAATCAAATTAACATTAACTATGAAAACCGGAGGTAAAGACGTAAGTAGATTTTAATTAGAAAAAGTAGATGAGAGAACTTTAATCAAATTAAATCTATATTTAATTCAAAACAGAAACTATGATATGAAAACGCTACTAAACCATAGCTTAGGGCTTTAGAAGACTAATGCAAAAAGAACAGGCAAAAACACCTCTAAAATGTGGAAATCTACTAAACAAACAAGGCTGCAGGGACCTATACGTGATTAACTGTAAACTTTAGGGGCTAGCTGAAAAGATTTGCAAGACACAGTAAACTTTGCTTGCAAATTGATCAAAGGATAGGGTTAAAAAAAGGTTCCAGGGACTTAGACTGAAAGAAACCAAGGGCTAGAACCTAATTAAACCTAAAACATAGGGGTTAGACTTGTAAAAAGAGAGGGCTGGACGGCGGGTTCAAAAAAGTAGAAAAGCTCTGGGGCTAAAACAGAAATATAAGGATCTTTTTGTAAATAACTTAAACTAGAAAGGACCGCGGATCAATTTTTGAGAAATAGAGGGGCTCTTTTGCAAAAAGGTCAAAGTTGACCGGTATGGGTCAAAGTTGACACCAGGTGGCTAGGGCGAGCGGCTCGGCGGCTCTGACGGGCGGCTCAGCGGCGGCACAGGCGAACGACTGCGGGTCGCCGGCGGTGACTCGCCGGAGATGTTCGAAAACGAGCATTCAACGTTGGTTCGATTCGGGGTTTGCCATGGGAGAGAGAGGAGGGCACAGGGAAGGCGATGGGGCGGTCGAGAGGACGGTGCGGTGACCGGAAGGTAGCGGGCCATGGCGCGCGGCGCATGGGCCGCTCCGGCGAGTGATTCCGCGGCGGGGAAGGACGGGAAGGAGCAATAGGGGGTCGGGAAGGTTCCTTACCCCTAGGCAGAGCTTCCGCGGCGCACGAGCGTCATGACAAAGCTGCGGCGAAGGAGATCGACGGTGGTGACGCTGCGGACTTGGTGGCGGCGGCGCTGCAGTGGAGGATGAGGGGTGCGAGGTGTGGGAGCTTGGAAGGAGGCGGAGCAGGGGGCAAAGCAGGCTCGAGTGCTCTTATATAGGCTGAGGGAGGGAGAGGGAAGGCCTGGAGGACCGGAGAGGGCGGAGCTCGGCGGCCAGCTATAATGGCCATGATGGCCATGAAGGCGGTCGTTTCCAGCAGAAGAAGGGGAGGCGAAGAGGTGGAGTGGGGCTCATCATGAGCCATGAAGGAGGAGTAAAGGAGGAGAGGGAGCGTGGTGCGGAAAGTGACGGCCGGCGGGCATGCAGCACGGTGGGGAAGGTGGGAGGCCGGAGGTAGGGGAAGACTCTGACGGGTGGGGCCCACCTGTCAGCGGGTGAGAGAGAGGAGAGAGGCGGGGCAGGCCGGGTCGGTAGATGGGCCGCGGGGTGGGCGCTGCTGCTGGGCCGAATGGGGGAAAAGAGAGAGGGAGAGGGGCGGGTGGTGAAGTGGGTCGAGTTGGCGAGCTGGGGCGGGATTCAGGCCGCGCGGGAGAAAAGGAAAAAGAGAGGGGAGGAAGGGAGCTGGGCCGGGCTGGAAGGGAAAGAAAAGAGAAAGAGAGAGATTGTTGGGCCGGGCCAAAAAAGATAGGGAAGAGAAAGAAAAGGGTTTTGGGATGAATGCAAGACAAACAAAATAGCCTCATTTAATTTATAAAACAACCAATTGTTTTTTCTATATTAAAATTCCTGTCAAGAAAATAAATGTTGAATAAATTTAAAATTATGAGAAAATCATTGCTTTATTTTTCTTTCTAATCACATCCTGAAATCCAACAATTTCAGGGTGTGACAATGCTACCCCCCGTAAAAGGAATCTCATCCCGAGATTCGCAAAGTGATGGGTCTAGGGACCCGATGTCCCCAGCGGGCCCACCTCTCGTTGGCCAGTCTAAATTCGTGCCTGGAACAAGCACCCGTCCGTATAGGGCAACATCTTCATCTGGGTCGTCACGGCCCACAACCCCGACTGACAACTCGGTCGGGATGACTAGGGCCCATATCCTCGACTGTGGGAACGGTCGGAGGCTGGGTCCGTACCAAGGCGCCGACCGGGGGCTCCGACTGGGCTCCGCCTTACATGTGCCCTCGTCCCCGACCGATAGGCTGGTCGGGAGGCCAGGCCCGGCTTACAAGTGGGACCCGGGAGTATGTACGCATAAGGATGAGCCTTGGGGTCAACCTGTCGTACGCGGCTAACCACTCCCTCCACGGGGGTTAAAGTCCCCTCTGCTGTGGCAGCAGGGTGCCACTATTCTACCTGCCCATCCTCGCGAAAGGATGGGGCGAAACGTCATCATGATACGGCCGGAATGCCCCCTTCACGACGGAGTGACCAGGCGAGGAGCCAGGGATGAGGCGTGATAGCCGTACCGTACCTATCGGCGCCCCCACGACCACAGACTGACGGAGCATGATGCACACGGACAAGACAAGATGCTTGCCCCACGATGATGGACTTGGACGGTGGTCACCGGAAGACTCCGACTGACGGGATGGGGAGACACGACTGACGAAGCTGACGACCCCGACCGACGGGGTCGAGAGTCCTCACTTTCTATCCTTAAACCCTTAGCTCCCCTGTAATGGAGCCCCCCTTGGACTATAAAAGGGAGGGTCATCCACCTAGGAAAGACATCCTATCTCTCGATAGATCCGAACCAAGGATAACTCATCACATCCTGCTCTCGAAAGCTTGTAACTCCCCAAACTCTCTCAAGCTCCTGGGCTCAAGCAATACAACTGACTGACCCCCGACTTGACGTAGGGCTTCTTGCTTGAACCAGTATAAATCTTGAGTCATTGTGTGCTAGGCCATATCCAATCACAATGTGCGATACACACTTTGAGTAGGTTTAGTTGCCGGCCATTTCCGGAAACCACAGTTTGGCACCGTCCGTGGGGAGGAAATTGTGCGTCCACTGTCCCAGGGATTGGATGGCCTCCATCTCCGGCACCTCCGACCTCACGAGCCTGGGAGGTACGATCCGCTTTGGCTCGCTACAGTTTCCCACGGCCCCACACATTGGGCTGTGGGAACCTCCCATCTTCGCGCCCTTTGAGGCCTTCCGCTTCGGAAGCTTGGATTTCGTTGCCGATATCTCGGCACGCTTCATCTCCGCGAGGAGCCCACTCCTCCGATATCGCTCGAGGGAGACACTCCCTTGAACATGCCACTAGCCGACCTCGACACTGAGGTGCTGGTGCGGCGCATCGAGCTCAAGCTCGGCGCCGACCCCTCAGTGATCGACGTGGACCTGATCCTTTTCTCGCTGCACAACTTCTTCTACCAACTTTTCGGGGGGACCCCTCTATCCCCGCAGTGCTCACCGCGTGGCCAGTTCTCGTTTGGCCTCATGAATGCTGCAGGCGTACACTCCAGGGAGCTCCCGAGAACCATGCCGTTACCTTTGCTCGCAACCAAGCTCGTGGGCATGACGGGGTATGGCCCCACCTCGTTCCACGATCTCCTCTCCGACGATGACCTCATTACTGAGAGCTCCAGCGTCGGGGATGTGTCATCCCTCGGCTATCCTGCGCTACGGGAATGCGCCATGGCAGATGTGCAGGTGCCACAGCTGGTCCCGGTGGAAACCGGGGACATGCACACCCCATCAAACCCGTGCGCGCAGGCCTTGGCTGACGCCCATGCGCATGGTGAGAACCTACTATAGGGGCGGGACCACCAGCCGCCGCCCGCGTCGATGCACCCCCGACGCGACTCCGAGCCTAATGTTCCTAACGTGGCAGGTGGCGCACGTGCGCGCACCCGTCAAATCCAGCAGGCCATTGTCGAGGACGCCAACGGCCCCCCGCAGTTTACGCGGGCCGGGCATAACATCACCGCCGCAGCGATGCTCCTACGCAACTTGCCCGAGCCTGCAGACCCTCAACAACAGGAGCTCCACCGCAACATCCGAACGTTGGTGGAGTGTGCCGCTGTACAGTAGGCGAAAAGCTCCACGTCACACCACCAGCACGCGGCCTCCTGCCCAGTCGGAGGGGTAGGCTCGCAGCAGCAGAGCCCCTCGGTCCACCAACGGCAAGTGCTTCCACCCCGGGCAGGTCGCGACACCGCGACTGCACCGCGCCACGAAGTGGCGCCTGCCGCACAGCGCCCCCAGGTGCACGGCCGGCTCGGGCCCAACTACAACGCACGCAACATCATCCACTCATGGCAACTGGCCCGCCGCGATGCTGATATTGACCGGGCCACCGTGGACGTGGTCGAGGCTTACCGGCCCGAGGGGGAGCACGAGGAGGCTCCTCCTATGCGAGGTGGCCGACCACGCGACCGGGACGGCGATCGGAGCCCCGGTCCGGACGGCCCGGGCCCCCGGGCCTTCAAACACCGCATCCAGAAAGCACCATTCCCGCCGCGCTTCTGACCACCCACCAACATCACCAAGTACACCAGGGAAATGAACCCCACTATATGGCTTTAAGATTTCTGACTCGCCTGCCGAGCCGGAGGGGTGAATGATTTCTACTTCATCATCTAGTACCTCCCCATCGTAGTTGGGTGGAGCTCAAATAGGTCTTCGTTGGGAACTTCCAGGGGACGTACATGTGCCCCGGAAACTCCTGGGACTTCAAGAGCTACAAGCAGGAGCCTGGCGAGTTCCAGCGGGACTACATCCGCAGGTTCTCCAGGCAGTGCAATTCTCTGCATGACATCGTCGACGCAGACATCATCGATGCGTTCCTCACTGGAACAACCTACAAGTCCCTCATTCACAAGCTCGGCTGTCGAAAGCGTACACCACCCACGAGCTCCTAGACATCGTCACGAACCACACCTCCGGCGAGGAGGCGTTCGGGGCGGTCTTCACCGATGGCCAGACCATGGGAAAGGGCAAACGGGCGGAGCAGGGTGAGGGTTCCTCCACAACACAGGAGAAGAAACGAGGAGGGACCGATGTCATCCCAACCAAAATATGGTCGCAGCGGCCGACCGAGCGGGCAAGCGACAAGGCAACCATGACCATTTCGAGCAGCTCCTGGAGAAGCAGTGCACCAACCACGGCTACCCCGTCAAGCACAAGGTCAAGGATTGCAAGCTCCTTAAGCGGATACTGGGTCAGCCCAGTAGGCGCAAGGGCGGGGACCGCGACAAGGAGGCGCCCAAGGAGCAGGGTGCGCCGCCCAAGGACGGAAACACCTTCCCCGACCCGGACAACTGCCTCATGATCCTTGGAGGTCCTGAGGATGACTGCACCAAGTGCCAACACAAGGTCCGCCTTCGGGAGGTATGCACCACAAAGAGCTCTATTCCCAAGTTCCACCGCTGGTCGAGCACTCCGATCACCTTCAACCGGGTGACCACCCTCCCAACGTTCCCCGACTAGGGAGCTACCCTCTCCTTGTCGACCCCATCGTCGGCAACAAGCGCCTGACCAAGGTGCTGATGGACGGGGGTAGCAGCCTCAACATCCCATATGTTTAGACCATCGAGGCCATGGGCGTCTCGCGGTCCAAGCTCTGCACTTCCATCTTCCCCTTCCTGGGGATCATCCCAGGCATGAGGGCGTATCCCTTGGGGAACATAGAGCTGCCGATCACGGTCGGCGACCGCAGCAACTTCCGCACCGAGACCCTGATATTTGAGGTAGTAGATTTCAATGGATCATACCATGCCATCCTTGGGTGTCTGTGCTATGCCAAATTCATGGCGGTCCCCAACTACACCTACCTCAAGCTGAAGATGCCGGGGCCGAACGGCGTCATCGCGGTCAAGCTTCACCGAGCGGTGGCGGAGTGCGCCCCCGACTCCTAGGAGCTGACTTCGTCCAGCGCCTTCCGCCCGACCGAGGACACCAAGGCGATCGGCGTTGACCCCAATGACCCGACCAAGACTATGCGGATCAAGGCCGAGCTACCGGCAAAATAGGGAAGCAAGCTCATCGATTTCCTACGTGCCAATCATGATGCCTTCGCATGGAAACCCTCTGACATGTCAGGCATTATGAGGGAGGTCGCCGAGCACGAGCTTCGCATCAAGCCGTGTTCCAAACCCGTGCACCAACACCTGTGCCACTTCGATGATGAGAGGCGCCGGGCCATAGGCGAGGAGAACGCCACGCTCCTGGTAGCCGGTTTCATCAAGGAAGTGTACCACTCCGACTGGCTTGCCAATCCCGTCCTTGTAAAAAAGAAGAATGGGAAATGGAGAATGTGTGTTGACTATACTGGCCATAACAAGGCATGTCCCAACGATCCTTTTCCTTTGCCGCGTATAGACCAAATAGTTGATTCCACATCGGGATGAGAAATCCTCTCTTTTCTGGATGCCTACTCGGGCTATCACCAGATTGCGACGAAATAGTCCGACCAGCTCACGACCTCTTTCATCACCCCATTTGGCATGTACTGCTACCTCACTATGCCTTTCAACCTGAAAAACGCCGGTGCCGCCTACCAACATTGCATGCAGAAGTGTTTTGCCGATCAGATCGGCCCGCCCCGGCAGCCCGACCAGCTCAAGCCACCGAAGCCCACGGTCGCTGTCTACGTGGACGACATAGTGGTGAAAGCACCTTGCGTGGGAGATCTGATCATCACCCTAGGCGCCACCTTCACTAACCTCCGGAGGTTCAGCGTCAAATTGAATCCCAAAAAATGCACTTTCAGGGTTCCAAAGGGGAAGCTACTCGGGTACATAGTGTCCGAGCATGGCATCGAGGCCAACCCCGAAAAGATCACAGCCATTACCCGGATGGGACCCATCCGCAATGTGCGTGCAGCAGCTCACCGGCTGTTTGGCCGCCCTGAGTTGGTTCATCTCCCGACTGGGCGAGCGGGGAATGCCCCTGTACAAACTCCTCAAGAAGTCGGACATGTTCATCTGGACGGAAGAGGCCCAGTAGGCATTGGACAACCTCAAGACCTTACTAACCTTGGCTCCAGTCCTCGTCGCTCCTAAGGATGAGAGCCCCTCCTACTCTACCTTGCAGCGACCACCCACGTGGTCAGCGCCACTCTTGTGGTTGAAAGGGAGGAGCCGGGCCATGTGCTAAAGGTCCAACAACTGGTGTACTTCATCAGCGAAGTGCTCACCGAGACCAAAGCCCACTACACGCAGGTGCAGAAGCTCTTATACGCCGTGCTCATGGCAACTAAGAAGCTGCAGCTCCATTTCACCGATCATGAGGTCACCGTTGTCACCTCATTCCCTCTCGGTGAGGTCGTCCATAGCCGTGATGCTGCAGGACGCATCTCCAAATGGGCGCTCGAGCTCATGGGCTATGATATCAAGTACGCCCTCGCACCGCCATCAAGTCGCAAGCCCTGGCCGACTTCATCTCCGAGTGGACCGAAGTCCAAACCCCGACTCCGGACATCACCCACGAGTACTGGACCCTGTACTTCGATGGGTCAGTCATGGGACCTGGTGCGGGGGCTGCCGTGGTGCTGATCATGCCCGAGGGGAAATGGCTCCGCTATGCCATCCGCCTCCACTTCCCAGCTTCAAACAACATCGTTGAACACAAGGGCCTAGTCAATGGCCTCTGCATTACTATCGAGCTCGGGGCCACTCGGCTCTACATCTACGGTGACTCTAAGCTGGTATTGGACAGGGTCATGAAGGAGTCCAACTACGAAAGCTCCCTCATGAACGCATACTGTACGGAGGTGCGCAAACTGGAGGACAAGTTCCGAGGAATCGAGTTGCAACATGTCCCGTGGAAGGACAATAATTATGCTGATGCATTCGCTAAGATGGCAGCCCAGCGGGATCCTGCCCGCAGCAGGTTCTTCATCAACAACCTCCATGCACCTTCGATCTGCATTAAGCCAGACCCGCGTCCAAGGCCGTCCGATCCGGTACCTGAAGGCCCCAGCCGAGTCTCCCCCGAACAGACGACCCCCGACCAAGCACTCTGGGCCCCCAACTGCCTTGCTATGGAGGTCACGACTTCCGCAACTGACGCAGCGGTAACCGACCATGACTGGAGGGTGCCTCTTCTGGCCTACCTCCTCGACGAGGTCCTCCCACCCGACAGAACCGAGGCACGAAGGATCGCCCGATGCGCCAAGATGTTTGTCGCCATCGACGACGAGCTATACAAGAGGAGCCCGTCGCCTGTAGGGATGCTCATGAAAGTCATCCCGACACAACAAGGCAAGGAACTCCTCTTGGAGATCCACCCTGGCATCTGTGGGCACCATGCAGCCCCGCGGTCGCTGGTCGACAAGGTCTTTTGCCAGGGTTTTGACTGGCCCACTGCACTGCGCGACGCGGAAGAACTTGTCCGCACGTGCAAGGGGTGCCAATTCTACGCCCGGCAAACCCACGTGCCAACGCAAGCGCTTCAGACCATCCCCCTCACATGGCCGTTTGCGGTCTGAGGTCTCAACATGGTCGGGCCTCTTATGAAGGCTCCTGGCGGCTTCACCCGCCTGCTCATCGCGGTGGACAAGTTCACCAAATGGATTGAGGCAAAACCGATCGTCAAGCCCAGCTCCCAACAAGCTGTCAAGTTTTTAGTTGACGTCATCTACCGGTTTGGTGTGCCCAACACCATAATCACGGACAACAGGACCAACTTCACGGGCAAGAAGTTCTTGGATTTCGCTGACGGGTATGGGATCAAGATCGACTGGGCATCAGTTGGACGCACTAATGGGTAGGTTGAAAGGGCGAATGGCATGGTCCTCCAGGGACTCAAGCCTCGCATCTTCGACCAGCTCAACAGGTTCGCTAGCTGGTGGGTTCAGGAGCTCCCAGCCGTCCTCTGGAGCCTGACGACAACCCCCAATCGGTCCACAGGATTCACCCTATTCTTCCTAACTTACGGGGCGGAAGCCGTGCTATCCTTTGACTCAGACCATGGCGTCCCAAGGGTCAAGGCCTTTGACCCCGACCAAGCCGTGGAGGATCAGCAGGATGCGGTCGACTTGTTGGACGAGGCTCAGGAGACGGCCCTGGTTCGCTCGGCAAGCTACCAATAGACCCTTCGTAGGTACCACGAGAGGAAGATCTAGGGAAGAACCCTCGAAGTCAGCAACTTAATGCTGAGGAGAGCGCAGTCTACCAAGGACAAGCACAAGCTCACTTCGCCTTGGGAAGGACTGTATACGATCATGGAGGTGGTCCGGCCTGGAACCTACCAACTGATGGACAGCGACGGCAACATCCTCACCAACACTTGGAACATTGAGCAGTTACATCACTTCTTCCCTTAAATTCAGTCCTTTCATACGCTTTTGTTCGAACGATGACTCCTACAGCACCCCGGCCCGAGCACTCTCGGCCCGAGTCGCTCGGGGGCCCCACGGGGGTACACCGCCACGCGCACCGTTACGCCCTCTTTCCTCACGTATAGAAAAGCAACCTCTTTTCGCCCAAGCGAAAGGGGACCCGTTCCTCCAATGCTACCTAAGTGATTTCTGTTGGGCAACCTAAACTACTGAGCTCTCATCACAACCTATAGCGAACTAGCAGCTGACGCCACTCGGGCCAGCTCCAGGCTACACGCAACAGCCTATGGTTAGCGAGAAGGTTCGAAAGGGAAAGTGTGAATGCAAAAAATCATTCTAGGAAACAAAGGGGACACGCTTCCCAAACATCATCAGAACAAACATCAGTTGAAGTAACTTCAAACACTTAAGGATGTTCACTCGGAGGCTCCTTTAAGCCTCCCACACCAAGTTTCTAAAATAAAGAAAAGAAGCTAATCATAAAACTTTCTATTGCGGTGCCTCGTCCGCGTTGGCCGATGAAGCGGATGAGAGGAGCCACGTTGCAGGGTCGACTGGAGGATTTCCCGGATCAAGAGCCAGCTCAGCTGGGACAGCGCCCGACCCGGCTTCTAAAGATTGGACGCCGCCTCTACCCCGAGTCGCTTCCCTCTCCACGTGTTGAGCCTCCTTCACCCATTTCGCGGTGGTTGTCTCCGCTATCGCCATCGCGACTGGCTCCATGTTCTGTCCGAGTTCAAAGAGCTGGTCAGTGGACCACCCAACAGCGTAGCCCCTCCCGACTGCGCTAAAGTCCAAGGTCGGGTAGTGCGATGCCACCTACTTCAACACCCCCGAGGCGCCGTGGAAGACTCCGTTGGTGATAAGCCCCGCCACCTCACCCATGATCTGCGAGAGGTGGGCGCGCTCGACCCTGGACGAGGTCCGCACCTCCGTGACCACCGATCACGCTACGCCTTGTAGCTGGCCGAGGTCTTCTTTGAGGGCCCTGCTCCTCCCCAAAGAATTTTCTTGCAACTGCGCATTCCGTGCCATCGATTCTCTGGTGTTGGCTAGCTCAGATTCAGAGGCACGACAAGCATCTTCCGACCTCTGCAACACACTCTTCAAAAGACTGTTCCTCGTTCCCAGCTCTGAACATGAATAAAGCAGATGTCAGCGGCCACAGAACGCAAAACAGAACCGAAGGGATGTGGAGAACCACTCACCGATCGCGGCCGCCTCAAAGATCTTGAGCCCCTCTTCCCACTGGGATAGCGCCACCTCTAACTCGGTGATACGCTATCCCCTGGACTGAGCCTGCCCTACAGCAAAGGCTTGGGCCGCCCTCTCCGCTCCTAGTGCCGCCTGCTCCGCGACT
The DNA here is from genome assembly GCA_032594955.1 of Panicum miliaceum. NCBI lineage: Eukaryota > Viridiplantae > Streptophyta > Magnoliopsida > Poales > Poaceae > Panicum > Panicum miliaceum. The sequence continues at coordinate 10,056,538 of CM064072.1, forward strand.
AGAGCTGACCGGGACATGGCAAGTTCATGATCGGCAACAGTCGCGCGGCCACGCTCGTGAAGCACTGACGCCCGAGCAGCCTCTAACGTGGGTCAGCTGCACGACCCGTTGCTGCGCCGCTGCCTTCCGCCCAAGCTAAGTGTGGTCCTCCAAGAGGAACCGAGATTTGTTCAACAAAATCCTCTCCAAGTTCTTCAAAACAAGAAGTTAGAAATGCCAAGTCAGGCTACCCACCAAAAACTAGGAAGGGGCAGTTAACACTTACTCGAGCAATACTTAGCAGTTCACCAGACGTGGTCCGCTGAGCGGCCTTGACCCTACGAAGGGCTTCCTCGAGTCCCGACTCTGCGGTGGTGAGCTCACCACAGGTTGACTGCCCGCTTCGCTCGAGAAGATCCCAAAGCATCACCTCCAGCTCATCGCGTAGGACGAATCAAGCCTCGACCGGGTTGCTAGGGCCGGTCCACACCCACTCTCCGACCGGGCCGCTCGTTGGACCGGGCGGACTAGAGACAGGGACCACTGCCCACTCCTGACTTCCCCATGCGCTGCCTGTTGTGCTGGGGGACAGCTTGCCTGGGCAAGACACTTGTTCGCCTGAGCCTGAGCCTCCTCGCCCCCGGCCTCGGCAACCACGTTCGCGGATGCCTGCGTAGCCCCTTCGTCCTCCTCCAACTCGGACCACGCGGGCGAACCGTGCACTCCTCCGCCCGGGGACTCGGGGGCCGCGATCTCATCCTCCTTTCCCTTGCTTGACGGGGGAGGCACAGCCACGATCACCTCCGCATCGGATGCAGGGGGATTGCCTCCATCGCCGGCGGCCTGCCTATAGGAACTAGTCCCAGACCCCCTCCTTGGGCCGGAGCGAACCGCGCCAGGCTGGGTCTCAACGGCACATGCTCGACATCGGCCCCAAGGGTGATCGTCACCAAGTCACTGCAAAGAAAAGTGGGATAAATAAAAAACATTCTGAAGCAAGAGCCGAAACCATAAAAGCGGTCCTCTTACCTCGATGCCCATCCAATTGGAGGAAGTCCAAACCTCCCAAACTGCCGGACGCTTGACAGGGACCGCAAACCATCCCCCATTGCGTGACCCAAGCCCAGGGCCGATCCTTCCAACTCCCGAGGAGCGGCGTCCTGCAGGTCGCGGGGCGGGTCGGTCACGTCCGGCGTCGTCAGGCACGCTTCAAACCGGTGCGCTGCCTCGACTCGTCCTCACGCTGCTGTAAGGGAGATGGCATCTGCGGCATCCCCGAGTGCATTTCCACTTGGGCCCACCTCCCCTCCTCCGTCAGTGCCGCGTCGTCCTCCGCGACGCGCTTCCTCGCCACCGGAGCGCTGGCGGACATCCTGGACCCCTCTGGGATCTGCGACCCCGCGGTGCCACGAGGCTCCACCATGAACGAGTTGGCTTCCCCTGACTCTAACTCTTCCTCCTTAGAGCAGTCACCGTCTTTGGAGTCGGTCAAGGGCTCCGACTCGTATCCTTCTTGGACAGCGTCGCGATCCTCTCCCATCCGGACCCAACGCACAATCTCCATCTCCTTCACCTGCCTCCTCTTGGTCTTCTCGGCCGTCTTCTTTTTCCTAGCTATGAAAGCCTCCAGCTAAGTGGCCCACTACACCCTTAAGACGGGATTGAAGTCACCAAGTCCCTGGAAAATCGAGAAGAAAGTTGGGAGCCAATCGGGCGCAAGAGAACTGACAAGAAGAAGGGAAGGGGAAAAACTCGCCAAATTTGGCGGGTGCCCCTTGTCGAAGGCGTTCGGACCGCCAATGGTCTGCTGATTCCCCACCTTGAGGACCAACTCCACCCAAGACCACACCTCGTCATCGGGCGCCTCCTCCGGCGACACTCGGTCGGGATCCGCCGGTCCGGTGTACTCCCACATCTTGGTCATCCTCACTGCCAAAGGAAGGACACAGCGGGCACGGATGGTTCTGTCAGACCCGAGCACACGAGACTGTGCACGTGGCGTACATTCCCTAGGATACGGGATGGGACATGGCCCACGCCCTACATCTGTTGTAACTACTCGTAGCCTAGTAGAACTTCTAATACAGTAGTAAAACTAGCCGGATACAATAGGGAACTACTAGAAAAGTACTCGGGTAGGACTCTAAGGCATGTATCCGACTAGGACTTCCATGTAAACCTGTCCCCCCAAACTATATAAGGGTGGACAGGGACCCCCTCCAAAGGGGAATCACCCAGGAGATCACCCAATCACCATCAACGGCAATACAAACCACACAGGACATAGGGTATTACGCTCTCGGTGGCCCGAACCTGTCTAAACCTTGTGTTCCTTGCACCTTAGAGTTCCTGATCTTGGCGACACCCTACCTACAAACTCACCACCTCGGGGGTATCCCTCGGTGGGCGTGGCGGTAAAACACCGACAGTTGGCGTGCCAGGTAGGGGTGTTCATCGAGCATCCACTAGAGAACTCGATGGCATCTCTTAGCTTCACCAGCAATGTGCTCGATGAGAGCACAACCTTCATCTTTGGCTTCTGGATCTGCGTCGCCAACGGCTTGGGTGGCTTCTTTAGCCACCTAGTCGATCTTGGAAGCCGGAGGCCTTTGAAGCAACTCGACGCTGCAACCTCGACTCCTTCATCGACGATCTCGACAAGTTGCTGCTCCCCGATCTAACCAGGCAGATCGAAAACACGTCTGTTTTCGACGTGACTTCAACTCGTGCCGCACCAGGACTCGGATCGTATTCAAACCAATCTGAGGAAGCTTCGCGATCCAAGTCCCTCCCCGACTCGGAGGAGGACATCGATCGCCTCTTCAAGATTCGAGATGAGGAAGCCACCACGCGTCAGGGGCTCCCCAATCTCGACTACGATTCTGACTCAAACAAAGAGTACCCGTCAATTACAATTCCGGGCTGAGGAGGACTTGAGGACGGGGGAGCCACCGCTTGTCGGGAGGCCCCAGTTCTCGTTATCCACTCGCAACCCGATGATTACTCCGAGTCATTTTCGGGTAATCATTCGGGTTTAACTATAACATCCACGCCACAAGGCTGTTTCCTGTACTTGAAGGGCCTAGAGCCCTCTGAGGTAATCAAATTCGACTCCTGCCTTTTGGCACAATCCACCCTTCGGCGTATCGACCCTAGGAAGCCGAAAGGTTTCGTCTACTCCGCTCAACTTCACCCCGCATCACAACATCGACGTGCTGCAGCGACGACCTCGACTACTCGACTCGCACCGCAGTCACGACTGCTTTGACAAATCGGCAGCGCCAACAACAACTTTGACAACTCGTCTCGACTAGAAACTAGTCGGGACCATGCTGCAAACTACTCGGCGACTAGCTCTGCTCGGTCAACAACTAGTCGGAATCAACTCCGACTAGTTGGCTCCATCAACAAATCGCTCATGGATCAAGATCGGGTTGACACGGTTCAACCTAGGACCCTCTCCACTTTGGAAGAGGATTTTGATCATCTACCACCACTCGAAGAAGGAAAAGCCACCACTTGTCGGGGGCTATGGTTTCCGACAACTACTCGGATCCATCTATTCATGTGACCCATGGTCTGGTTAGGGGATCAAATTGGTTGGGTAGGTTTGGGCATCGGAAGGGCATGAAACCCTCCAGGTCTATCAAATTAAGTCCACCACGATTCATTGCCACATCCGAGGAACTCCCCTTTCAAGAAGGCAGACCCCTCCTCCCTTCCGACGACAAAGACGAGGGCCAAGTGGTGCGGCGTGCCAAACGCTTCAATCAAGAAGTACTCATGATTCATGCCGATGAGGATTGTGAAGGCCTAGAACAGGGTCCAGCTAGACGACTACGACCACTACCTCCTTGATCCACTCGACGAAGACGTGAACATAACAAAGGATCATGAATCCTCATCCAACATCAAGGTGGAAGATGCAGATAACATCAAGAAGAAATGCCGCAGGCTCATCAATGCGAAGCATGCCCAACGCAGGCACCTCACCGTTAAGACAAACCAGCAGGGAAGCCGTAACCTCCACGACTTCTCCACGGGTGATCTTCGAGCCATCATTAACACTGGCCGGGACACCCGCAATGTCATCACTGCCAGGCAGCAGGAGCGCAAAGAAGTGGAAGCCCACAGCCCCACCCGCTATCAGCTCCCTCTCGACTACCTTGAGATGACTCAAAAGTGCAAGCCAGAAGCCGGGGAACAATCCACTCACAGAAAGAAGATTCCCAGATCAAAGAAATGACTCGAGGAAGCCCTCCACGAGCAATGCCTATGCCACCCGAAGAGCAAGCATTCTACATTTGAATGTCAAGCCCTTCGGAGGGCCCTTGGAACTCTGCCAAGTCTATAAAGAAAGGCGACGGGACTACCCGACTAATGATTTACTCTTAAATTAAGTACCTGGCTCAAGGAGGTTTTCTGAGGGTCTTTTATGTGCTGCGTTTGTTTAATCCATTGTTTTGGGATTATATCTCGAAACATGGGGTTCCGTATGCCTAAAAGCACCCCTTTTTCTGACCACTTAGCCAGGGTCGCTATTTATGTTCATTATTCGGGTCAATCACGACTCCCTCGCTAAACTCAGGGAACCCTATCACAGCCGAACAATGCGACCGCCAAAAGTGGTTGCCTCATTTGGCATTGATTAGTGGAACCCGTCAACTAGTCAAATACAGCACCTACATGATTGTCTATCAAATATTTCCAGTAACGCACAGATTACTAGTTCCCGACTAGTTTTCTATGTTACTGAAAGGGGCCTTGCTCCCAAACTTCCAATAACACTCCGTTTACTAGTTTCCGACTAGTATTATGCGTAGTTTACTAAAGGGGCCTTGCTCCCGCACAACCTTTCCATAGGTCTCGCCGGAAATCAATTTTTTCCGACTAGAAGAGGCCTGAAGCACTCGTACCACCCGCATGGACGTCAAACATGCAATCGAGGACTCGATTGACAACTCGGAACCCCTTGAACCGAATCCCCCTCGGTCGGAGGTCCTCTACCATAAGTCGGAGGAGGATTTGGATCATCTATGACAAGTCGGAGGAGAATTTGGATCGTCTACGACAAGTCGGAGGAGGATTTGGATCATCTACTACAAGTCAGAGAAGGACTAGCCAACATCCATCAATGGGCTCCCGTCCCCACCGACTACTCGGACTTCTTCAACGACGCCACACCTTTACCAAACGGCCACCGCGGCCTGATGGCGCCTCTATCTTGGTCGGGCGGGCCAGGGCATTGGAAGGGCACGAGTCCTCCAAGCTACCCGGCTCAGCCCACCCTTTTATGCCTCTATCTTGGTCGGGCAGGCCAAGGCATCGGAAGGGCACGAGTCCTCCAAGCTACCCGGCTCAGCCCACCCTTTTGCACCTCAATCTTGGTAGGGCGAGCCAGGGCATTGGAAGGGCACGAGTCCTCCAAGCTACCTGGCTCAGCCCACCTTTCTGCGCCTCAATCTTGGTAGGGCGGGCTAGGGCATTGGAAGGGCACGAGTCCTCCAAGCTACCCGGCTCAGCCCACCTTTTTGCGCCTTAATCTTGGTAGGGCGGGTCAGGGCATAGGAAGGGCACGAATCCTCCAAGCCACCAGGCTCAGCCCACCTTTCTGCGCCTACAACTTGGTTGGGCAACGGTGGCGGGCGGAGCCAGAGCTTCGGCGAGGAATTGCTGAGGAAGAGAGCGAGAGGGAGGGGGAAAATGGGAGTGGCGTGGTGCTTACTTCCTCGCGAGAGTCTTGCGGGGGTTGAAGACAGCGGAGTCGAGGCGAAACGGCGGGTCGATGACGAGGTGCGGCACGGGTGGAGATGTTCGCTCTGGCAAGGAAATGCCGGCGTGGAGCGATGGCACGAAGGGGAAGGAGTGGACGACGGCGTTGGGTCCAAGGCGGGGCTCCGGCGATGGTCGCAGTCGACAGAGGGGTGGGAAGGGCATGAGTCCTCCAATCTACCCGGCTCAGCCCACCTTTCTGTGTTTACAACCTGGTCAGGCATGCTTGGGTATCGGAAGGCCACAGAGTCCTCCAAGCTACCTGGCTGAGCCCACCTTTTTGTGCCATCAACCCCGATAACCTGTCGGGCCTAGCACCGTTCAAACAAGGCAGGATCCTCGACTCCTCGATGACTACTTCACCATCACCAGGGCACTCGGTGACCCGCCAACGACTATTTTGACTACACAACTAGTCGGGAGCGGGACTCACACCACCAGTGACTAGTTGGAATTGATTCCGACTAGTCGGGATCATCAACAAACCGGCGCAGCTTCGTCAACAAGTGACACAACTTCATCGGCAATCACCAACGAATCAAGATCGCAAATCACCTACGAGAAGACTGAGACCCGATTCAAGGAGGTTTTATGAAGATCTTTAGGGAATTTGTTTAACCATCGTCTCGAGTTTTTTCTCGACACAAGGGGTATTTTCTCAAAGAATTCGCTCAACCACTCGATCAGGGGATCAAGGAGTTTACCCAAAATAGGGCATACTTCAGCGCCGTACGAACTGTCTTGGCCTGCCCAAGGTACTCCTTCAAGCTAACCGAGACATCTTCGCATGGCAACATACGACATGTCTTGGCCTGCCCAAGGAGTTCCTTTGGGCTAGCCGAGTCATCCTTGCTCAACGACTACTTCTGTAACAATGCACGTACAGGATTGCATTGTCCCTTCCTTTGCGCCAACCGAGACATATTTGCATGGCATTGAAGACTTGTCTTGGTCTGTCCAAGGAACTGATCACCCCACATGAAGGACCTTGTCATCAACCCTTCGGGCCAACTGTGATCTTTTCGCAAGTCAACATGTGAATTCTCATGGTCCGCCCAAGGATATGACTGAAGCTACTAGCAAGATTTATTTCTCCTTCGCTAATTGACTTCTAGTCACCTTCAAATACTTCCAGTAATACTCCGTTTTACTAGTTCTCGACTAGTACTACGCGTAGTTTACTGAAGGGGCCTCGCTCCCGTACTTCCAGTAATACTCTATTTTACTAGTTCTCGACTAGTACTACGCGTAGTTTACTGAAGGGGCCTCGCTCCCATATTTTTAGTATACTCCGTTTACTAGTTCCTGACTAGTACAACGTGTAGTTTACTGAAGGGACCTCGCTCCCAGACTTCCAGTAATACTCCGTTTTACTAGTTCTCGACTAGTACTATGCGTAGTTTATTGAAGGGGCTTTGCTCCCGTACATCTAGTAATACTCCGTTTTACTAGTTCTCCACTAGTACTACGCGTAGTTTACTGAAGGGGCCTCGCCCCCATAATTCCAGTATACTCCATTTACTAGTTCCCGACTAGTACTACGTGTAGTTTACTGAAGGGGCTTCGCTCCCAGACTTCCAGTAACACTCCGTTTACTAGTTCCCGACTAGTACTACGCGTAGTTTACTGAAGGGGCTTCGCTCCCAAACTTCTAGTAAGACTCTGTTTTACTAGTTCTCGACTAGTACTACGCGTAGTTTAATGAAGGGCCTCGCTCCCATATTTCCAGTATACTCCATTTACTAGTTCCCGACTAGTACTTCACGTAGTTTACTGAAGGGGCCTCACTCCTAGACTTCTAGTAATACTTTGTTTTACTAGTTCCCGACTAGTACTATGCATAGTTTACTGAAGGGGCTTCGCACCCAGACTTCCAGCAAGACTCCGTTTTACTAGTTCTCGACTAGTACTACGCATAGTTTACTAAAGGGGCCTCGCTACATATTTCCAGTATACTCCGTTGACTAGTTTTCGACTAGTACTACACGTAGTTTACTGAAGGGGCCTCGCTCCCATATTTCCAGTATACTCCGTTTACTAGTACCTGACTAGTACTACGCGTAGTTTACAGAAGGGGCCTCGCTCCCGGACTTCTAGTAATACTCTGTTTTACTAGTTCTCGACTAGTACTACGCATAGTTTACCGAAGGGGCTTCGCTCCCAAACTTCCAGTAATACTACGTTTTACTAGTTCTCGACTAGTACTACGCGTAGTTTACTGAAGGAGCTTCGCTCCCAGACTTCCAGTAAGACTCCATTTTACTAGTTCTCGACTAGAACTACGCGTAGTTTACTGAAGGGGCCTCGCTCCCATACTTCCAGTAACGCTCTGGATACTAGTCACCGACTAGTATCTTATGTTACTGAAGGGGTTTTAATCTCATATTTCCAGTAATGTTTAGAATACTAAGTCTCCGACTAGTACTCTATGTTACCGAAGCGGCCTCGCTCCCATACTTTCAGTATTTCTCCGTGTACTAGTTTTTGACTAGTTATGCATGGAGTTTACTGCAAGGGCATTGCTCCCACCACGGTTTCATGTCTATCAGTTACAACATACTTTTATGTTTACCTTGCAGGGGACCTGATCTGGACCGAGCTGCTGGGCGAGTCGGATTCAACTCCGATCAGTTGGCTTCATCAACAATCGCCAACGACTACTCCGATTTCGCAAGAACACTCGCGTACATTGACTACAACAACTACTCGTCGGATTCAACTCCGACAGTTGGGTTCATCAACAACCGTCGGCGCCTACTGGTCTTCGTGTAGATCACACGACGACATGCTGGCGACTACTTCGACTACTCGTTTCGCCTACAAGTTAGTCGGAATTGACTCGGCTCGGCGTTACATTGGCGACTACTTCGACTACTCGTCTCGCCTACAAATCTAGTCGGAATCGACTCCAACTACTCTGCTTCATCGACAGTTCAAGATCCAGAAGCAATTGGCCAATACCTAGGCTCGGGGGCTGGCGCCACCGACTAGAAGGCGTACATTATGCGACTAATCTAGCTCCCAGGATCGGGGTCTGGAGGTGACAGGGCACTCGGCGTGTTTTCAGCGACAGCTCTCATGCTTTAAGGCTGGACGCTGTAAAACTACTCGGAAGATCCCGATTCAAGAGGCTTTTTGAAGATTTATCTCGGGAAGATAATTGTTAACCATTATTTCTGGGATTTTATTCCGAAATAATGGATTTTTAGATTATTACCCAGAGGTCTTATCTAGCCATTGACTTAGGGAACAAGATCTGATTTGAGTGGTAATTTAGGGCGTTTTCTGATGAAGTTATTTTTTTAACCATTTTTTCAGGGAATGATTTCCGAAAAAGAGGTTTTCGAATTTACTGAACCGATTTGCCCATGTTCACCATCAAATCGTTACGGTCATATATTGCATGCCACGATTCTTTGGATCCTTTATTCCAAAACATGGGGATTTGGATTCAAGGCTCGGGGGCTGCGATACATGTGTCATCAGCGACTTATTTTTCAAATCTGCTGGAAGATAAGTACAGAAGACTGGACAACTACTCGGGGCTTGAGCACGTCGCAACCTCAATGCAGCCAAGGAAGTACTCGGAGGACACCTTCAAGATGAAGTCCGGGAGAACTCGAAGACACCTTCAGAAGTACCTGGAGGCCTGCAGTACTCGACTACGAAGAGCTCGGGGGCATGTCAGACCTGGGCACACGGGACTGTGCACATGGCGTAATTTTCCTAGGATACGGGATGGGACATGGCCCACGCCCTACATCTGTTGTAACTACTCGTAGCCTTGTAGAACTGCTCCTACATTAGTAAAACTAGTCGGATACAGTAGGGAACTACCAAAAAAGTACTCGGGTAGGACTCTAAGGTATGTATCCGACTAGGACTTCCATGTAAACCTGTCCCTCCAGACTATATAAGGGTGCACAGGGACCCCCTCCAAAGGGGAATCACCCAGGAGAACATCCGATCACCATCAAAGGCAATACAAACCACACAGGACATAGAGAATTACGCTCTCGGCGGTCCGAACCTATCTAAACCTTGTGTTCCTTGCACCTTGGAGTTCCTGATCTCGGCGACACCCTACCTACAAACTCACCACCTCGGGGGTATCCCTCGGTTGCCGTGGCGGTAAAACACCAACAGGTGCTGAAGAGCCGCACCTTGTCGAGCCCCTCCTCCGTGACGCACTTCCGCAGCGCCCTCTCGAGAAACGCCACACACGCCTTCTCTGAGGCCGGGGGCCCCCATGTCCAGTTGTTCTGCTTCACTGGACGCGCCCCCGTGAACGCCAGGAACGGCGCCTCCACCGGGTCCTGATGTAGAACCATTCTTCATGCCACCCCCGGTTCGAATCCACGAGGGTTTACGCCAGGTAGTCCCCCAATGAATGAGGCCTCTTTGCAGGCCGAAGCCCCCAACAGGCGCGGGTAGAGGGTCCCCCTTTACTGTCAGACCTCACCCGTGGAAGAAGACTCGGAATAGATTCGCATGCGCATCTATCCCGAGGAAGCCCTCGCAGAGGGTGACGAAGCCTATGATGTGCAGCACCCCATTCGGATTGAGGTGATGCAGCTCCACCCCCCACCTGTTCAGAAAGTCGAGCAGGAATGGGTGCGCCGGGTGCCTGAGGCCGCGCTCGTGGAACATGAGAAAGCTCACGATCTCGCCGGGATCGGGATGCGGCTCCTCGTGTTCCATCGGGGTAGCCCTACAATGTGCCACTGCCTTCGACAGCTGCAACCCTTTCGCCACAAGATCCACCAGTTGTGACTCCGGCACGATCGACGACCTCCAATACAACATCGCGATTGGGGAAGAGGAGGCAGAACGGTCTCCCTCTCTCTCTCTCCCTCTCTCTCTCTCTCTTCCTCCTCAGGCACGACGGGGGCGGAGAAAGGGAGGGGCAATGTTGATTGGAAAGCGAGGGAGAAGAAGGTTGGCGGCGGCGATTGGAATGAGACAAGCAGAAGGATAAGGAGGACGATGACTCCTGATCCTCCCTCTTTAAAGGGATGCACCTTACGGAAGCCCAACAAACAGGCCACAGCGCGTGGTTTGGGGGCCCACCACGACCAGGGCGTGGGCGCAAAAAGCGGGGCGATGCTCTGACTTCCCAAGTGAGTATCCTTGGGGCCACGCACCCAATCGACATTTAACTGCAGGCGGGATGAGCCCCTTAAACATCATTAAGCTAAAAAATGATTAAATTTAGTTATCCACTCGGGGGTAAGTCCTGCGCACACTTTGTTTCAAGCAAATACAAAAAAAGACACTAGGACGATGCAACCGCCGCTACTTCAACCACAAGAGCCGCCTAGGTACCGTCCTGGCTCGGGTCAGCGCCCCTCATGAGGATGTCATCGACGTCGTCCTCCGCGGCGATGACAGCGGCAGCTCCGGTGAACATGTTCACAAGCGCCCTCCGCTCCTGAGGGCCGGTCGCCGCAAGGAACCCGGGCTCTAGCCGGGCCAGATCCTAGCCGGAACGAACCCGCACCGAGGCCAGCGCGCTAGTGGCCCCCCGGTGAACGCCTTGTGCTACTGTGTCCCTAACCTAATGCGGCAGGGACCGCAGACGGTCGGGCAATAGGTGCCCCTCCGGCCTCACCACAATCACCGCGTCGAGGGCCGCGTGGGTCAGGGCCTCATGGCGATCCTCCAGGTCGTTCATGTGGCAGCGCAGCTCGTCCGCCTCAAGGAGAGAGGTGGTTGCCTCCTCCTCTAAACCTGAGACACGGGGGGTTCAGCACGCTACAACCGCCTCCGAAACAGAAATGAAAGAAAAACAAATGGAAGATCTCGCTATAAGGAACGCACCTGCCGCCCGGGCTTGGGCGTCCGCGGTCCCGGCCAGGGCTAAAGCCATCTCCTCCTCCGAAGCACATAGGGCGGCCTCCAGCCTGTCCACCTACCGCGTCGCATCCGAATACCAGCCCCTAGCCTCGGACGCCTCACAAACGAGGTCCCATATCGCCCTGCGCCGGCTCGCGTCGGACTCGGATGAGGAGGACGACCTCGACGATGCGATGTATCCCTGAGGACTTGGGGAGATAGACCTGCACGAACACGGAGCCAAAACATCACCAATGCTTACCCCTGACGGCGTAGAGCCTCCCGGAGGGACAGCAGCCCCCGAGGTGGAGCGCTGTAACCCTCATCCGTCGGGTGCTTCTCTCCCACCATCTCGCTAAAGGACAAGGAGGACGGGAGGACCTTTCCTTTTCTTCTGAACGGGAAAACAAGCGCGTGCTGGTGAGAATGTTTGGCCGGGATCGTAGAGTTTTTATAATGAGGCCATGGCACCACGCGGCGCATGACCCGTCGGACTCCGCAGGAAGAGGAAAAGGTACGAATCGTGTCCCCTCCTGCTCGAATTAAATTGTGACAGGAAAAGCCGGTAGGTGCGGTTACACTCTACTGATCTCGAAAATCATGGTGGAGCGGGCACCCCGTTATCTTCCGTGACGTGGTAGGGTCACTCCCGACGCGCACCCCCGAAAAAACTGCACCGGCACTCCAACTCCCCGGGTAAGCCTGTGGCAGAACCGCCTGAATTAACCCGGCTCAAGTGCACTAACCATCACCCTTGTAGATGAACTGGCCACCATGCACTCAATATTTCGATCGACAGTCTGTCAGGTAGATCCCAATGCAACCACTCAATATTTTGATCGAAACCAAGGATACACATAATTCGCACGAAGGCAAGTCCAGAGAAATACAACATTCCACCTATTTTATCTTAGCCAGTCGGAAACAATTATTACAAGATGAAAGTACCAATTGAGTACTTTTAAAGTTCAACACAAAACTTTATTAAGAGTTTTTCTGTAGCGGAAAGACAAACACGATCAACTACTCTTCGGCAGGGTCATTACTAGTCGGGGAAGGCTCCCATTCCACTGTCCAATCAGTCGGCAAGGCACTCGGCCAGGCCAAACCAGCTACCATATCTTCAATAGGCATACCTGAAAACATTGCCACCAGCAAGGCTGAGTATACTAATACTCAGCAAGGCTTACCCGACTGGTTCTATGTACAAACCGACTACTAAGCATGCATGGCTCTAAGGTTCTAGGATTTTCTTTTTGCTGAAAAGCAACAAAGAGTAGGTCCTTAATTTCATATTTTAGCTTTCCATATTCTAGTTCATTTAACCAGTCTAGATGAGCATCTATCTCTAAGCAAACATGGTGAAAAACATTTAATCATCCAACAATTTTCATCATATCCATAGTTCCTCTTGTTACTCTATGTGGCAGAACTATTAAGCAGTCTCAATCACTGTGAGAAACGGACGATTCGAATCGAATTTCTTAATCTTGCAAGGGAAACCTAAACACACGTCACGTGGTTACTCCAAAAGTCACACGTGCAACTTTTCCCTTTTATTCCCGGTTTATGGATCAGAGCCACCGGCCTCAAGTACAAAAGGTCCATGAACCACGGACGATGCTGGAACATGACCCCTCTTGCACTCACCATTGGCCTATGGGACAGCGTCAAGACGGTGTAGCCTGTCCACGCACCGGTTCAATCGAATACTTAAGCTTACCGATTACCATATTCTCGGCATGTGGTTAGTACTTTCAAAAGCTTAACCACCACTACCACATACTGCGACCTTAGCATTTTTCACTACTCAGACGGGGACTCAACCATGAGTGCTTTACCACAGCCCCGCCTGCCAACCTTATAGTTGCAGTATGCGATAAATCAATCAACTCCTATAGTTCTCGTGAGTAGCAGAAAACTACTCGACTTTTACCGTACCTATTAGCATAGCATCTACTCAATCTTCCTATTCTAGTAGTCGTCACAAGGTACCTAGGATCATGCAGCTAGGGTTCCAATCAACTCCTATGAACTTTAAATGCACAAAGGAAACAATAGTTGCACAATTTGAAAACTGGGATCATGCACTAGGGCTTGCCTTCTTGTGAAAAACTAGCCGGGGGCTCCTCCGAACATTGATCCGGGTCTTCAGCGGCTGCTGCTGGATTACCTTGAGCTTCTTGCGGCTCACTCTCGGACTCAGGCACTAGATTGTAGATCCCGTCAGCGAGAGTAGTCAAGTCTATATGAATGCACAAGTATGAGTAGTTTAACTGGTACAAGATTGCTTTATAAAGTAGTCAAAACTTAAGTTAAGTAGTCGAGTACTTCATTTTCTTTACCCTGGGCAGTCATTTATCGAGTACTCATTTGTATTAACTAACTCAATTAAGTGAGCGGGTGGTTGTGCATGTTGTACAGCCATTTTTAACAGAGAGCATTGGTTGACCCAACTACTCGCAGGGGTAGTTTCTGGGTGCAGAACTACTCATACAGGTAGTTTCTGAGTTGCAGAACTACTCGTACAGGTAGCTTCTGAGTTGCAGAACTACTCGTACAGGTAGCCCCTGAGTTGAGATTCTTATGTAGAGCTTGTTACTTAAATACAACCTTACTTTAACAGGTTTAGCCATCTTCATTCACCAGGTTACTCATGGAAAGCTTATTAAACAGTTATTTTTATGATTAAAATCTACTTGCACAAAACAACCATGCAAGAAACTGGTCTTCAACTCCTTACTAATCAAACCTACTCAAATGAGTAGTTTACGTCACATTTTTGTAGACTTTTCTTGTGCAAGAAACAAAGGTTAGCATTTAGTTTTAAAATGGATCTAGCTTATAACAAAAGCACTCGAAACCCTGGTTGTGCTTGGATTTAGAGCATAAAATTTTTTTTATGAGAGACTTCACTCCTAGTTCAGAAACTACCATCCAAGTTTCATGAGCAGTTCTTTCTTGAATCTCTTGGAACAATTATAAGTCATTTAAACTTGATTTAAATCCACATCTAAAATCATGTGGAAACAGATCCAAAGTCCTGTTACAAAGTTGTAGATCTACTCTTAAGGATTCCAGAACATCTTAGCTTCTACTTTTAGGATTTTTCTGTGAGTTGTTATGCATCTTCAAAGTTAACAGATTAGTTTTTGAGTTCTTGTTCTAGGTTTACACATGAGTCCTTGAGCTTTATAGAAAACTTCTTAGAAGATTTAAATCGACACAGATAGGTCCTTGGTACAGGGGAACGGCTACTGCCGGCCAAATTCCGGCGAGCAAACCAGTCGACGGTGAGGAGGAAGGTTGGGGAAACAAAGAGGGAACCGGGGCGCACCGATTTGTGGCGTTGGTGGGGCTCGGGGACGGCCGGAGTAGGGTCCTCCACGGTGGACAGTAGGCGGCGGTAGATGGTGGCGGCACTGGCATTGTTCCATCGGGTTAGGGGTGGCATGGCCGGGCTTGGAAGCTCCAGTGGGAGGTGGGAAAGCTCACTAGAGGATCATTTTGGGCGGAGGGAGGTCGGGGGTGGGAGCTCCATGATGGACTCGAGCTTGCCAGCGGCAATGGCGGCTGTTTCAGGTGTGCGTGCAGGAAACGGGGCTCGGCTGCCCCTTTTATAGGCAGGGCGAGGGAAGGGAAACGAACTGGGCAGCTGGCGCGGCCTTAAGGGCGAAGGGAAGGGCCAAGCGGGCGGAGTGGTGACTCGACGGTGTTGGGGGTTGGGGCGTCGAGCTTAGGGGCCTCTGGTGGGGCTTTTATAGGCGCGAGGGGAGGGATGGTGGCTTGGGCTCGAGCCGCTGGGGAAGGCGAAACCAGGGGCAAAACCGGGCGCGCAGCTGGGACAAGGTCGCGGCAAGGGCGCGGCTTCGCTGGCGCGTCGTGGCTTGACCGTCGGGAATCGTCAGCCGCATGGCGCGCGCGAGTAGGCCGGGGCGGGATACGGGGAGGGGCAAATCGCCTGTAGCGGGCTCGGCCGGTGGTTGGTCGGCCCCGTTTGGGTTTCGCGTCTCAGCACGGCTCGCCGGGCAGGGATGCCCTGCCGCGTGGCGGCGCCTCACTGCCGGCTAGGGCAAAACAGGGGAGGGAAGAGAAAGGGACGAGATTCAAATTGAATTTTTCTAAAATTTCAAATGGAACTTGAAAAACTTTAAACAAGAAAGTTGTAGGGAACTTGAAATTCTACAACTTTTGTTTTAGCCCAAAGTTCATTTAAGCTACGGTTTAAAAGTTATTTTGAATTTCCGAAAACAAGCATTTAAAAGACATGTCATTTCATGTGAATTTTTGCACTGTTAGCCTTTGAGTTCAACTAGACTTTTATTGTTCTTGTTATGACAAAGGTGCCATTAAAATTACAGGTTCAAATGTGATCAATTTTGAAAGTTACAAGAGTTTGCTTGCACGGGTTCAATTGTTTGTGCATAAACACATTCATTTGCCTGCAAGGTATATTTGACCAGTTGCTTCAAAAACTTTAATGCTCTTTTGTGTCTGATTTCACGGTTTGGATTTTTATTTAATCTTGTAGACACCTAGGGTGTCACAAAGCCTCAGTAGGCCACACCCTTATTCGATATATGCGTTTGATTGCTTAGTTTTCAAAATACTGAAAAACCCAAAAGCACGACGTCGGGTCTCGACTCTGGAATCCGACTGACTGAGGTTTGAAGGCTGGTCCGCGGAGGACTCGAGGCCGCCTCGCATCGAACAGAGCCAGGGGAGAAAACGTAGATGAGCCCCAGCGGCCCTTGCCCGGTCTGCTCAGGCAGCGATCCGGGTCATCTCAACCTTCTCGTCCGATCCGGTCCTCGAGCCACGCCCACAAAATCTCCATCAAGGAGAGGCCAGCGGGCCACCTAAGTCGGTCGGACGGCTCGAGCATCTGTTGGGAGGTGGGTCATGGAGCAGTGGAATGCCACAATTGGGCTATGCCGATCCTGTCACGAATGACGAAGCCGGATTCCACTCGAATGCTCGGAATTTTTACCCGGCCACACCCGTTAGGAGCTCACTGAGCACGTCATTCGGGCCATCGAGGCAAGTGACGCCAACTCAACCCCTCCAATCGCGGAGACCGCGGATGGGGCCACCACTACGCGTACAGATCAGCCACTTCCGGTTCCAGGCCTTTTAGTTTGGTCGCTGATCGATTGCTACCCAACCTCCATGAACACGAGCATGATTTTGGCGAACTGCAACTGTGGCAGAGCTTAGGGATGCTGACGGCCTCATCCGCGCTGCAAACATCGCAACCTCACCCGGCGCCGCCGCCGCCTCCTGCTCGGCTGGCCTTCTTCTACGCCGCGCTGTACCTGCTGGCGCTGGCGCAAGGCTTCCACCGACCCTGCGCGGAGGCCCTCGGCGCGGACCAGTTCGCGCCGGGCGAGCTCGCGTCCCGGAGCTCCTACTTCAACTGGTTCCACTTCTTCGCCTCGTGGGGCTACGCCATCGCGGCGGCCGGCATCAGCTACGTCGAGGACAACGTCGGCTGGACCGTCGGGTTCGGCGCGTGCTGGGCCGCCATGGTGCTCTGCCTCGCCGTCTTCCTGCTCGGCACGCGAACGTACCGTGCCGAGGAACCCGCCGACGGCAGGGCGCTCGCGGACGCCGCACGGGTATGGGCGGCGAGCATGTTCCGTCGCAAGGACACCATTGGCACAGAACGGTGAGCAGAGCTGAGCACGCCCCCAGACCAAACGTGCTTTCCCTTGCACGAACGTGACAGACAAGTGTCCGCGACCTCGCAGGCTCCTAGCTTGAGACGTCGAGGAAGGCGCAGGGCTCACCGGCGTCAAGCTGCTCCCGATCTGGCTGGCGAGCGCCGTCTTCGCGCTCGTCATCTCGCAAGTCACTACCCTGTTCACCAAGCAGGGGAGCACGATGGACCGGCGCATCGGCACCACCGGCCTCGCCGTGCCGCCCGCCGCGCTCATCTCGTTCATCAGCGCCTCCTTCGTAGTCCTGGTCCCGGTCTACGACCGCGCCGTCGTGCCGCTCGCCAGGCGCCTGACGGGGCACCACGCGGGTGTCACGACCCTGCAGCGCATCGGCTCCGGCATCGCCGCGTCCTGCCTCGCCATGGCCGTCGCGGCGGCCGTGGAGGCCCGGCGGCTCCGCGTGGCAAGAGACGCCGGCCTGGCGGACCTGCCGCATGCCGCCGTGCCGATGAGCCTGTGGTGGATCGTGCCGCAGTACCTCCTGGTGGGGCTCGCGAGGGTGCTCGGCACCATCGGGCTCGAGGAGTTCTTCTACGACCAGGTGCCCGCCGCGCTCCGCAGCGTCGGGGTCGCGCTGTCCCTCAGCGCCCTCGGCGTCGGGAGCTACGCCAGCGGCGCCGTCGTGTCCGCGATCGACTGGGCGACGACAAGAGGCGGCGGCGAGAGCTGGTTCGCGGACAACCTCAACCGCGCGCACCTCGACTACTTCTACTGGCTCCTGGCGGGGGTCGCTGCACTGGACGTGGCTGTCTTCTTTTATTTTGCGAATCGATACGTCTACAGAAACAAAGGCTACATAGCTGTACGTGGTTCAGTTCATAGCATTTCTGGCATGTAAGCTGCTGTATTTGTTAGTTCTTTTGTCACACCGCGTCATGGAAATGCTGTTCATGGGCAGTTTTTTCTGAAAATTATTATGTTCATGGCCAGTTTACATTTTTTGAACTTTGGTTAATTTCTTGTTCTCCTAGGCCTGGCTAGACAATCGCAAATCCAATTCCGCAGTCGATCGTTTGTTTCAAAACAAGCGAGCGGTCGGACCCGCAGCTTCTTTCTCGATTTGGCTGGATGCGCGCAGAGCGCCCTACATTTCCTTTTTTTTTTGCCGCGTTCCCCGCGCGCCTCACGCAATTTCCCTTTCAACTTGCGATTAGCATGAATCCTTCATTGTCACGTGGGTGGTCAGAATCATCGGCACATAGGTAGTTAGAATCATTACCGTGGATCTAAATCTGAATGTTTCTTCCTTTTCTTTTTGTTTACCCTTTCCCATATTTAACTGTACCTACCTATTTCGTTTTTGTGCTATAATCAATTTCATATGTCTGAGAACTTGTTCAGAAATACTTATACATAAAAGTTATCCTAAGTAAGTTGTGTCTACAAGTTTTTGATTATGTTGAACAGAGAAACTGTACATGTATAATATTAAAAAAGTTATGCTAGAAAAATTATGTCAAAGAAGTTGTAATGATACATTTGTTATGTGCAAAAGTTATATTTTGAAAAGGTTATACCAAAATTATGTGCCTGGAGTTCTTGCCTTCTTGCTAGGTCCGGGCTGGCAACGATGAGATCCCTAGACTAGAGCTTGTCCCGGCGACGATGAGGTCCGAATTGCACAAGTCGCCATGTCCGCGCAACAGTTCTGGTACTTATTCTGCACCGTGATGATGGCCTGATTTTGCGGGCCATGGTTCCTCGCAACGATTGGATCTTCCCGGCATGGTTGCTGATTAACTAGTTGCCAATGACTCTCAACAAGTCTGTCGCCTGATTCAGAGACTATGGATAAGTTCTTTGGTACTTAGTTTCAGTTAAATATTGATTTTCTACCACAATCACAACGGCACTTTTTTTGCCTGTAACATGGATCGGCTGCTCCATAGCTTGAGGAAACTGATTGATGTTTGCCTTCCTGGATCAGTACTCTAGTATGGCTAGCTGATTGTTGTTAGATTAGTCTTTTTAATCTTTTTAATTAAAGAGTAACACAAATCTAGCAAACAGTTCTGCAGGCATTTGAATAGTTGTGCCTGATTCGATAGATCCATGTGCATTACTGATCCATTAAGCTGTGCGATTGTGATTAAAACTTCAGTTAGTCTTGTCTATCTCCTTACCTGCCTGCTGCCTGCTGGAGCCTTTCATGCCTTCCTTTTCTAATGAAGTATGATCCTAGTTGTCACTGAGTGTTGTCAGAGTTTCTTCGAGTAGCATTCTTGCCTCAAACCTCACTATGTGTTATCTTCTATAAGGTGCTACGTCAATTAAACCTGTTCTCGGAAGAAAATCTCTCATTCAGTGACGAAAAAGGAGAAATTGTGAAGGCGAAAACTCCTTGGGATTTTCTACCAGCAGGGCACAAAATAGGGAGGCCTACACCTCTGTTCGAGGAATTGGTGCGTCTTGCATTTAGAATATTTTTATCTGTTGGCCATAACGTTACACCTCATAACTTGCAATGGCTGCAGAAAGATGAAAACGTGAGTGAGCATAGGAAAAAATATGCAGGAAGTCAAGCTGAGAGGAGCTCACAAGAAGTTGTTGATGCTGAAGCCATGAAAATTTCTAACCAGCTCAAAAGCACCACATTATCTGGTAATTGTTTGGACACTCTAATTTATTCTGCTTCAGCCCAGATATAAGGCAGATTTGCCTTTTCTGTTGCACATCTAGGAGCAAAGAGAAAAATTCATGTTGGTCAATTTATTGGCGAATTGCGCACTTTATATGTCTCCTTACAGAAAAATATTATCTAGGGATCATGCGCTTTCTCAGTTAGCAGGTGTGCTGTCAGGCACCCTGCCCACCTGGGCTCAAACCCAGATGGCCCCCTGTTTGTAAATGTGAGTCAGAGCTCCTAGCATAATTTTGGAAAACAAACACCAGAACTATGATGCAAATGTCAGTTTCATCGTTCAGTTTGAAACACTTTGACTCTTCTTTGAATTATTCTGCCAAGCTATTTCAGATTCCAGGAAGTAATTGTCTATTTCTCCACATATTTTTTTCATCCAGAGGAGGCTCCAAGAACAGTGGTTAGCAGCCTTGTCAAATACATTCCTCTTGAAGAAATGCAGGTTGGTTTTACTAATCATCATTTGTGTTTCCTAGATTTTTGTTTTCTCAAGATGCTCTGACCTGGGTCACTTATTCTGTAATCTTTTTATTACTGGGCAGAACCGGAAAGTGTGCGTTCTCTGCAATTTGAAACTGAGGGTATGCAAATACTCCATCTTTCCTTGTTCCATATTGAGGTGTTCGATAACATTTGAAAGAATTTGGGGCTGGACATCGAAGACCACAGAATCTAAAGGAGCTCTTCAACCATATCGAGGTGTTCGATATATCAGCTGGGAATTGCCGGAAGCTACTGAGCTAGTATATTATAATGTCTGAGATGGCCGTGATTAGTGTCTAGTATTGCATGTTGTGTGCTGAAATTGTGTGATGTAAAAATGACATGTTTTGATTCCTAATGTTCATAGTCTAGCCTCATGCATGCACTAGCAGCAGCTGGCTGGAATGGATGAGGACCATCCGAACTCACGTTGCCGTTGGCCAAGCTTCGGGGATACTCGCATCTTTCCCTACCCATACCCATAAGTTAATTATCCAATCATTACCCTCTCTATACCCTGCCCGCTTTAATTTGCCCATACCCAATTGGGTAACGGGTAAATATGATGGATATGGGCAATGGTATATAAATACACAGTATATGGGTAAACAAACAAGAGCATGGTCAGCTACGTATCGATCAATGTAGCTAACAAGATCCTGGATGAAGAAGAAGAATCGTTTGCCGTGCTGACAGAAATTGAATCGTGAGAATTAGAATCGAATCAAAATTAAGCGTTTGAAGAAAAGAAAAGCAGTGGGGATTGGAAAAACGAAAGCAGTGGAGCAAGCATTGCGATGAGCACTTGTTACAGCCCGGAGCAATGGATGCAGTTGCAACTTGACGAAGCTAGCTAAGATTAGTGAGCCGCCCGGGGATCTGTGAAGTGAAGACGATGGAGGGAGGAATCGCATCTGGCCATGGACTGATGGAGCGGCGTGCGGCGGTGGCAGGCAGCTGATGCACTGCACCTGCATCTGCACGAACTGCGGAGTTCGGGGACCGAAGCTGGACGGGCGGCGGCACTTGTGGGTGCTGCCACTGGGAGACGACGGCGGCCCCGCCGTCGAACAAGTCGAGGCCTGGCGCACGAACTGGAATGGTGAAATTGAACCTGAGAAGAAGAGTTGGACCAGAATTTGATGGAGAAAGGAAACGGAAGCAAACAAAGCAAGGGGAAGAAGATGAGAAGTCCATACCGGTGGCGATTGGGATCGGACGCCGGTGTTGGCTTCACAGGTCTCCTAAGCAGTAGCCTCACGGCCTCGCCCTCGGCAGCAGTGGGAGAAGCCTCGCGACTGGCGAGGTCGCCCACAGCGGCGGCGACGGCGGCCGGGTATGGAATTCTTCGTAGCCTGGAGTTTGTCCACCAAACAGGTAACTACAGTAATACCCTACCCATACCCTCATCGATATATCCATCCCCTACCCATTTGAGATGGGTAGGTCCATACCCTACCCGTTTGTCATGGGTGTGGATATGGGTAACGGGTACAGTTACCCAGCGGCAATGTGAATCCGAACATCATTTTTTATGTTGCTGGAATGGATCCTGTCAAGAAACTGGAATGCAACAGGACCAGGAATGACTGGATGAACTGGTTTCACTGGATCCTGTCCAGGAACCGTTCAGGGGCAGGAACGGAACCTGAACAACCAAACGAGGCCTGAATGACGGAAAGGGTAAGAGAGGTTTAGCCGACAGCAATAACCTTGTCCGAAATCGATTGTTGTGAGGCTTGCTGGCGAGCGATCGCTAATTATCAGGATGGTCCAAAAAATGCTGTTCCTGTTCCCCTGTCCTTGTCGGGAGCATCTTTTGGAGTGGTGGAGCAGGTGTACGGATCTCTAGTTCAAAGTTCTACTTTTTATTTGAATTTAACAGACGTTAAAATGGTTGATGTCCATTTAAGAAATGCAACATCTGATGCGGTAGGCTTCTTGTTCTGATGTGGCCTCACTAGCATCCATTTTGGGATGACCATCCAAGATGGCAGACTTTATTTTTTCGGGTAGACTTTTTTTTGCCTTTCATTTCTTGGCTCCTTGGCTAATCTTTTGAAAACCATGCTGTACATCATGGGAAAACGTAATGCTGTACATCGAGGGAAAACGGTTAAGGGTTCTGTAGTACTTGGCCCTAAAATGTTAATAAAGGCCATCAAAGGAAAATAGTACCCGGCCCCAAAACATTCATGTTTAATAACGATAGATACATGTCGTAAAGATATTAGTAATAAGATTATCTAAGATATGGTCTTGTAAGAATTGATCAAACATCTTCTAGTAAACTGTTATGTAGCAATTTTTTTCTTTTTTTAAAATATAGTACGGAGACGCTCACTAACATGCACCCACACTTAACTCTATGTACACACGCATGCAACCCTACCCCTATGAGCACCTCCGAGAGACTGAAGACTCGTTTGGTTCTGGAGGGCTAAAGTTTAACCCTGTCACATCAAAAATAATTTTATCATTTGAAAGTATTAAATAAAATATATTTACAAAACATTTTCCACAGATGGGTGCTAATTCGTGTGACGAATTTAATCAGCCTAATTAATCTATGATTTGCTACAGTGATGCTACAGTAACCATCCGCGAATTATGAATTAATACACCTCATTAGATTCGTCTCGCGAACTAGTCTAGGAGTTCTGCGATTAGTTTTGAATTTAGACTTTATTTAATATTTCTAAATGATAAAATTCTGATATGACGGGACTAAAGTTTAGCCCTCGGGAACCAAACACCCCCTAAGGTGGCAGATCCTCGAGATTGATGAAGTCACCATAGACGCCTCGCTATTGACGGACACGTCCTCTACCAGTGAAAAAATAGCGCCACTGAAAGAATAGCGCTAGTTAAATTCTAGAATAAATTTAGAAAAAAATAAGCATCGTGTTGAAGTCTCGAATATGGGTGGGCAAGAAACTTTACCAGCTCAGCTAAGCTACGCTAAGTTCGTTCGTTCTAAAAGCATGAATTTTGCTAAATATTTACAGATGTTTAATTCACACACACCTACGCACACTCTGCTTTTCGAAAAATTCAGAAAAACCCAACACCCATTATCAAGCTGCCTCGAATAATGAACCCATTAACGAGACTACTGGCCGATATTTTTTCTGTATTTAGGTATTTTCAATTCGGTAAGGAAAAAAAATCGTCACCCGCACCACCTGTCCACCTGTCGTTTCCACTCGTCAGCCTGAACACGGCAGCGGATACTTTCCCCTGCTTCCTCCGGCCCCCGTCTCCTTCTTTCGGCTGCATTCATGGTCTCCCTGCTCCCTCGCGCGCCCTACCTCGCCTCCCTCCCCAAGTCCGCCTCCTCCTCGCTGCGGCCGCCCCCGCCCGCCATGTCGTCCTCCTCCTCTGCCGCCCGTGCGGAGGCGGCGGCCCGGC
This sequence comes from Panicum miliaceum, assembly GCA_032594955.1. Lineage (NCBI taxonomy): Eukaryota > Viridiplantae > Streptophyta > Magnoliopsida > Poales > Poaceae > Panicum > Panicum miliaceum. The sequence continues at coordinate 10,080,379 of CM064072.1, forward strand.
CGAGGAAGCTGCCGGTGCTGCTGTTCGATGTCATGGACACCCTCGTCAGGGACCCGTTCTACCACCAAATCCCCGCCTTCTTCAAGTTCCGTACACCCCCCCCCCCCCCCGCCCCCGCCCCCGGGCCCCAATCCTCGTTTATTTAGTTTGGGATGTGTATATGTGGAGGTGGCGTTCGGGTGTTCGACGAAATGATTGTTAGGTTGCAGATTGTAAGGTGTTGAAGTTAAAGTCATTACTTCTGTATATAGGAATCCGAGTTAGGTTCTGTTGTGCTGGATGTTTTTCTTAATGACCCGTTAGTGAAGTTTAGCTGTGATAGCTGAATGACTTCATTAGGTGTAAGATTGCAGAATTTAGGAGTGATGCTTGGGAGGGATTAGTACGATATTCTCAGAAGAAATAGCTTAGTTAAATTGTTATTAAGTGTTCCCAACTATTTATTTAATTTTTGCTTGTGCCTCCTTGTGCTTTATTGCTCTGATAAACTGCGGTTGAGTCACTAGCCGCCCATTGGCTTGCATGTCTTTGTGCTGGTGTTTATTATCACATTCTCAGACTTCCCTTTTTGCAGAATGTCCATGAAGGAACTACTAGAAAGCAAACATCCAACGGCATGGTCAGAATTCGAGAAGGGACTGATTGATGAGGTACACATTCTAGAAGCTTGACTTATTGCTCGGGCACGTGATGTGTAGTATTTGTATTGATGGTACATTTGCTACTGGTTTATGCTTGATGTACAGTAGATATTACATTGTGTGGTTTAAATTTGTCATGCATGTGGTCGATTCTTCTTTCTTTGTACATAGGCACTAAACGTTGGACTCTGCTCAAATGTCTTCTATTTTAACAATTGCTGTTCTAACTCCTTACATATGGTCGCATTTACAGATTTGAATGGCTCTCATTATGATAAGGAAAGACTATGCATATTAGGGAACCCAATTGAAATGACTTTTGTTTCTGCATGAGACAAATTTGCTTTTGGAATCAAACTTATTAAAGAAGGATATATTATATGTTTTTGCTTTTTTATGGCCAGCAGAATCGATTGTTCAAGCTGCCACATTATTCAGATTCCAAACAGAAGTAGCATTTTTTTTCAGGGAGCTGTGATATTCGTTGGTTCTGTTAGAGAGAAATAAACACTTTTTCATTGAAGTAGTGAAACTTCTTAGCCTGTTTTCTTCTAGTCACCTTCTTTAGTACACCTGCAGAGTCACAATAGTTGAAAAGATAATGTAAACACTGGAATATCTTATAGTTTTCATACTTCTTTGCTCAATGTGTAGCTGAAATTGTGACCAAAGGATATGCAAAAAGGTTGCACATAATCTATATTTTATGGCAAAAGTCTATATAACCCCCCAATGTATCAATGGTAGATCACATCACCCCCTGAACAACAAAACCAGATTTCTAACCCCCTCACCTTTGCAAAACCATATAAATAACCACCTAAAGTGGTTTTGCAAGGTGGTTTGCTAGGATGGCAGCCATGTAGGCGGTTTTTGCCACGGTGGACGCTGAGGTGGCCACCAATGTTTTGTCCTGGTGATCCCGACGAGTGGATCCCACCTACCATTGACACCGGGTCTTCTTCTTCCTCCAAACAAAGCACTTGTTGCCAGCCGCTCCCCTCCTTCCCGCGCCACCGGCCGTCACTCCTTCCCTCCCCGCGCTGCCGTCCATGCCGCTCCCTCCCTCCCGTGCCGGGCCGCCGGCCCCTCGAGCCCCCGCGTGCCTCGCTGCCAGGCGCCAGGAGGCAGGCGCATCCCCCCCCCCCCCCCCCCCCCCCCCCCCCCCCCGCATGCCTCGCCGACAGGAGGCGGCCCTCGGCCCCGAGCTCCCATGGCCGACGGCAAATCGGTGACACAGCGGGACGGAGGAGGTCCATAGCAACTCGGCGAAACTCGTGGCGGCGAGGAATTGCTCTGGCGGCGAAGGCCAACGGTGCCGAATTTTGTGGTTTTGACCGGCGATTCCCTCGCCGACGGTGAAGTTCCGGGGAGGGGGAGAACCATCAGGACACTCAGAGAGACAAGCCGCACCCAACCCCTAGCTACACACGTGAGGTGGTGACCGAAGCCGGCCGGCAGCGAGCGACGGCGCAGTCCGTAACGAGGGCCAAGAACAACCGTGGAAAGTCGGTGAACGCGATGAAATGAAGGAAGCATGAGCTTTAGGGGATCACCGAGGTTCGATTTGAGCCGTCGTTCGGGGAAAACGGTGGCCAGAAGGTGTAGTTCGACGTTGAGGTCCATGGTGGCGCATATGGCAGCTCGGGCAGATGGGGAATCCTCGATTCCCGAGCCGGCCGGGGATGGGGCTGGTGTTGGAGCGGCTGGGGAGGAAGCTTGGAGGGTTAAGGAGCTGTTACCACGAGGAATTTGGAAATGGTGAAGGGAGGGGCTCGGATTTTGGCCGGTGGCGCAAGCAGTCTGAGCGGCCGAGCTTCGTCTGGAGGAAGAAGAAACAGGGGAAGGGAAAAAAGAGGAAGAGAGGGGACTTACAAGCGGGGTCCGCACGTCAGCCGATCCACGTCATCATCTCTGTCCACCTCAGCGCATTAGTACGGCAAAACCACTATGTAAAACCACCTAGGGGGTTATTTAACCGGTTTTGCAAAGGTGAGGGGGTTAAATACCTGGTTTTGTAGTTGAGGGGGTTATGTAGCTGACCATATTTTCCATATTTTATTGACATGACGTGCTGTTGAAATTATACACCAATTTCTCCTCACCATAGAACGCGGATATCACAGTTTTGTCACTATGTTTTATGCTTTCAGAATGAGCTGGCCAAAAAGTTCTTCAATGATGGCAGATCTTTTGATTTGGAAGGTGAGAAGGTCAAAGTAGAAGTAACACTGTGGGTACACATTGTTCTCCTTATAACCTGCTTCCAATAGTAAAATTATGAACTAACAATAACACATCTTGATTTTGTACTTGCCAACACCTGCTATGTATTAGATTTTCCTCAAATCATGGTTAATCGATCTTGTTTTTCTCTCACTTTAAATTAGTCCTTTTAATTCCTTGCAGGTCTCAAAGAGTGCATGGTGAGAGCATACGAGTACATTGATGGTGTCGAAGATATTCTTTGCTGTTTGAAGAAAAATAACTATGAGATGCATGCTTTTACCAATTATCCAGTATGGTGAGTTTTATCTTATTTTGGCACATTTGTTCATGGTACATGATCCTGAGATGTGTTTTGTAGGTACCAGTTAATCGAGGATAAGTTAAAGCTCTCAAAGTATTTGTCCTGGACATTTTGCTCTTGTCGAACTGGTAATGCTCTGGTCTAATTTTTTACTTGAGTGAAATTAACTAGTGGTCTTTAAACTTACCCCACATTCTTATCTAGCTCCACAGACTCATAAACTGCATGTCTATGTCCCTAAACTTGTAATTGTACAACTAATGGTTCAAAACACCCGTGTGTGAATGGTCTCGTCTTTCTTTCCCTCTTTTAGGAGAATAGTCTTATGTGTTTGTACTGGGCGGGTTACAGGCCCTTATCTGTATCACTTGGGGCTCTTTTCCCCACCTTTTCTTCTTAATATATAGATGCGCAGTCCTCCTGCGTGTTCAAGAAAAAAAATGGTTCAAAACACCCTAGCAATGCTTACTCGCTTATCTTCCATTAGTTTTAAGCATGTTCTTTCCATAGTAATACTAGAATTGGCATCCAACAGTTTCTGTTTCTACATCTCAATGCAAGTCCTAAAAATTATTTAAGGTATGCCCAATTGCTTACCCTGAAAACTTTAGTAATGAAAGCGTAACAACTCAGATTTCTGTCGTATCCTCATGTAGAAGCACAATACCCAAGCTATACAAAATAAGTCCATAACCAAATATCACATAGTTTATCTTTGTTTATAGATAAAATATCTTTCTCCATATCCACATTGAAGAACCTTAAATGGCTAAATTCCCAATGAAGTGGTTCTCCAGAATCTTATGTAGGACTAAACTTGTTGTAGATGCAATAAGTTCATTCATGAGCCCTTATGATGGAGAATTCGAAGAGCACAATCAACCGTTTTCCACCTATTGTGGGAATTGATCCTTTCCATTCACATGATTGGATTCACACTCAACAATTTCAGCAAAAACACAATGGATGAGTGGGTTGTATGAACTAGCCTTTATCGCCTTGAATATACATGCACTCATAAAGATTGGGCCTTTATGGCCATATATGTATATGGGGTGCATGTTTCAGCCTTTGATGAAATTCCCTCCATGGCACTGAATAAAAATCCGATTCCTCATATGTCAAGGGCGTCGGGCCCTAGGGTAGCTGGACCTCGGCTACGGAGTTCGTAGCCGCCGGCCGTCTTCTCCGGCGAGGGTGAGTCCCCTGCCGCAGGCTTGTCCCTTTTCTGAGTTCACGTACATGTATAAATAGCCTTGGATGCAAACCGACTAGAAGCTAAATTCCCTAATCCAACTTGGACTCTTCCTATTTTTAGCCAAAACCGACTCAATCTTTCTATTCTTAGCCACGCGTCGTCCTTTGCGGACTCCCCTGCTCAACCAGAGGCCGCAGCCTGGGCACCGACGTCGCCCGTCCAGACTCTCGCGCGCGCAGCGCGCTCTGCCGCACGACGGACGTCGCGGGCCCTATGGCGCCTCACGTACTGGCGCCCGTACATGACATCTCTCCCCCCCTCGAGAGGCAGCTCGTCCTCGAGCTGGAATGTTGGAAACTGGGCGAGGAACGCATCAACATCTTCCCATGTCGCGGAGGCAGCTGTCTCGCCTTTCCACTGGATCAAGACTTGGCGTACACCACGGGCCAAGCGGGTCCGGACAGCACGCGCAGGCTCTGGAGTCACGGCGCCATGGTGGAGGACTGGCAGTGGTGGAGGAGCCGTTGGTGGAGGCCCGTGGAACTTCTTAAGGACACCGACATGGAACACATCGTGAATGCGAGCTCCGGCCGGCAAGTCGAGGCGAACAGCGACGTTGTTGATGAGCTCAGTGATGCGATACGGCCCGTAGTATCTGGGCTTCAACTTGCCGGTGCTAGAGACGGGCAGAGAAGCGACCGGGCAGTGTCAGAGGCGAAGAAGGACCCAATCGCCCACCGCGTAGGAGACGTCGCGGTGCGTCCGGTCGTAATGGTGCTTCTGGACCTGCTGCGCCTGTTCGAGGCGATGACGTACATCCGCCAAAAACTCGTCGCGGTCGGCGATGGTGCGGGCAACAGCCGCCACCCTGGTGTCCCCCGGCTCATAGGACCGGATCGACGGAGGGTCACGCCCGTAGACAACCCGGAACGGGGTGTCCTGGAGAGAGCTTTGGTAGGCGGTGTTGAAGACGTACTCCGCCCACGGAAGCCACTGAAGCCATTGGCGCGGCCGGTCGCCAGTGAGGCAGCGCAGGTACATGGTGATGACGCGGTTGGCCGCCTCGGACTGCCCGTCGGACTGTGGGTGGAATGCCGATGTCATGTGCAGCTTGGTGCCCATCAACCGCATCAGCTCGCGCCAGAACTTGGAGGTGAAGACTGGGTCGCGGTCGGACACCATGGACTGCGGCACCCCATGGAGATGGACGATGTCGGCGAAGAAGGCCTGTGCCACAGACTCAGCCGAGTAGGGGTGGGACAGCGCGATGAAGTGGCCGTATTTCCTGAATCGATCCACCACGGTCAGGATGACCGACTTGCCGCGAACGCGAGGAAGTGCTTCAATGAAATCAAGCGCCACATCCGTCCAGACCCCCTGTGGTGGCACAGGTAGAGGAAGTAGCAGCCCCGCCGGGTGTAAATGCTCGGACTTATAGCGCTGACAAGTGGCGCACCCCCTGACAGAATCCTGCACAACTTGTTTCATATTAGGAAAATGGAAGTCCCGGCGTAGTCGATGCAGCGTGCGCTGAACTCCCTCATGGCCTTCAGCATGGACGGCCTCCAAGATCTCATGTAGCAACGGGGAGGCCGGCGGGATGTACAAGCGGCCCGCGTACTGCAGCATGCCGTCAACGATAGCCCAAGGGTCTGTGCGTATGCCCGCTATCACGTCATCGCGGATGGCGATGATGGCCGGTTCCGCGAGTTGGGCGTGGCGAAGACGGTCGACGAAGTCGAACCGGGGTGCTGAGAGAGCTAGAATGGCGCCCTCCTCCGGAGTGTCGCGGCGGGAGAGAGCGTCCGCCACCACGTTCGTCGTCCCGGGCTTATATTCGACGGTAAAGTCGAAGCCCAAGAGCTTGCCCACCCAATGGTGCTGCGGAATCGTCGCCAACCGCTGATCAAGCAGATACTTGAGGCTGTAGTGGTCCATCTTGACGAGGAAGGAGCGCCCCCACAGGTACGGTCGCTAGTGCCGGACCGCATGGACAAGGCCGATGAGCTCACGCTCGTAAGCGGCCAGTGCACGGTGGCGAGGAGCGATGGCCCGATTGAAGAATGCGATTGGGTGACTGGCCTGGACCAGCACCGCCCCAAAGCCATGGGACGAGGCGTCGCACTCGACTATGAACAGCTTGGAGAAGTCCGGCATGGCGAGGACGGGGGCCGAAGTGACCGCAGCTTTGAGAGCTTCGAATGCCGCGGTAGCTGCCTCGGTCCAAGCGAAACCGTCCTTTTTGAGGAGGGCGGTGAGCGGAGCGGCCACCGTGCCGTAGTTGTGGACGAACTTGCGGTAATAACCCGCCAAGCCGAGGAACCCACGCACCGCACGCACCGAGCGCGGAGTGGGCCAGTCGCGGATGGCCCGCACCTTGGCCGGATCCATGGCGACACCGTCCTTGGAGATGGTGTGGCCGAGGTAGGAGACCGACGCCGCGCCGAACGCACACTTTGTGCGGTTGAGGAAGAGCTGGTGGTGACGAAGCTCAGAGAGAACGGCGCGGAGGTGCCGAAGGTGGTCTGCCCATGTCGCACTGTAGATCAAAATATCGTCAAAAAACACAAGGACGAAACGGCGAAGAAACGGCCGCAGGACGTCATTCATCAATGCCTGAAATGTCGCCGGGGCGTTGCAAAGCCCAAATGGCATCACCAGGAACTCGTATAACCCATCATGGGTGCGGAACGCCGTCATATGCACGTCGTCGGGACGCATCCGCACCTGATGGTACCCCGACCGCAAGTCGAGCTTGGAGAAGAAGTGGGCGCCGTGTAGCTCGTCGAGGAGCTCGTCGACGACGGGAATCGGAAACGCATCCTTGATGGTGAGCGCGTTCAAGGCACGGTAGTCGACGCAGAAACGCCACGATCCGTTCGGCTTCTTGACGAGGAGGACCGGTGAGGAGAACGCCGAATCGCTGCGGCGGACGATGCCTTGCTCCAGCATCGACGCACATTGACGCTCCAACTCGTCTTTGTGCGCCGCAGGGTACCGATACGGTCGGACCGCCACCGGCGTCGCGCCCGGCTTGAGGGTGATGCGGTGGTCGTGGGCGCGCCTCGGAGGGAGGCCCTGGGGCTCGGTGAAGACGACCCCAAAAACCCCCAGCAGCGCGTCCAGCAGGGGCTCCCCAGCGGCCGAGGCGTCGTTGGCGATCGTGGGACTCGCCGTTGTGGCGCCTAAGGACGGAGGCGCGGGCGCCGGAACGCCAGACCAGCAGACGGAACGCCCCTGGTGCTGGAACTGCAGGGTGCGTGCCGCGACATCCCAAATGATGGGACCCAAGGTGGTGAGCCACTGTGTCCCGAGGACGAGGTCGAAGCCCGCCAACGGCATGACGTAAAGGTCGACGTGGAACGTCACGCCGTCGATGGTGATGGAGGCGTCGCGGAGGACCCCTGGGTAGTCGATCCGCTCGCCGTTAGCCACCCGAGCCGTAAGCCGGGGCTGGGATCGAACGGACAGCCCGGAGCGGCGTGCTGCATCTTCGCCGATGAAGTTGTGGGTGGAACCTGTGTCGAGCAGCGCGACGAGGGTAGTGGCGCCGACCGCGGTATGGACTTGCATCGTGTCGCAGCCCGGTAAGCCTGCCACCGCATGCAGGGAGAAAACCGGGGCTTCCAGTGCCGGATCGGCGTCCTCCTTGTCGGCGTCGGAGAGCTCGACTCCCCCGATGAAGAAGAGGCGCCGGCAGACGCGGTTGTGACCCCGGAAATACTTCTCGTCGCAATTAAAACACAGCCCAAGGCGGCGTCGTTCGTCCTGTTCCGTCACCGTGAGGCGTTTCACTGGGGCCCCTTCTGCGCGGCCCTGTGGTTGCGCAGTCTTGTCAGCAGGGGCGGGCAGGGCTGGCCGTGGAGCTGGTGCTGTCAGTAGGCCGCGCGGAGCAGCCCGGGCAGGGGCCGGTGTCGGCCTGTCGAGCTCCATCAACTCCACTTGACGTGCCAGGCTCATGGCGGCCGCGAGCGACTGCAGGTTATGAATCCGCACCGCGTGCCTTAGCGGCGGAAGGAGTCCTCCAGTGAAGAGTTGTACACGCTGGGCTTCATCCAGTGGACCGGCGCGGGGAAGAAGGGCCTGGAAGCGATTCTGGTACTCTTCAACGGAGCCCATGCGCCTGCACTCAGAGAGCTCGAACAGCGGCGCTGAGCGTAGGGGCGGTCCAAAGCGCAGGTGGAGGAGTTCCTTGAAGCGGCTCCACCGGGGAGTGCCCTCGTCCGCCTGGAGTTGGATGTACCACAATTGGGCGACGTCCTCTAGATTATACGAAGCCATCCAGACTTTCTCCTCCTCCATGATGCGTTGCTGATGGAAGTACGACTCGCATCGGTTGACGAAGATCAGCGGATCAGTCTTGCCATCGTAACGTGGAAAATCCAGCTTTTGAAATCGCGGCGGCCGGTCGTTGTGGTGCTGTCCATCACTGTCCGGTCCCGGACCCGACGGCGAGGACGACTTCTCGTTGTCCTTCTTCAGCGTCGCGACGTCAGCCTGCAGGGAGGTGATCGTGCTGGCGAGGCCCGCGATTAGCTTGGCGAGGTCGGCGTTGGATGGGTCCCGCCATGAGGGTTGGCGGCGCAGCGGCTGGAGAGGAGGATCGTGACCGTGATACCAGGTTGTCAAGGGCGTCGGGCCCTAGGGTAGCTGGACCTCGGCTACGGAGTTCGTAGCCGCCGGCCGTCTTCTCCGGCGAGGGTGAGTCCCCTGCCGCAGGCTTGAGAGGTTTTGAGAGAGATGTATTCAGAAACTCTGATATTGCTTGCCCCTTTTCTGAGTTCACGTACATGTATAAATAGCCTTGGATGCAAACCGACTAGAAGCTAAATTCCCTAATCCAACTTGGACTCTTCCTATTTTTAGCCAAAACCGACTCAATCTTTCTATTCTTAGCCACGCGTTGTCCTTTGCGGACTCCCCTGCTCAACCAGAGGCCGCAGCCTGGGCACCGACGTCGCCCGTCCGGACTCTCGCGCGCGCAGCGCGCTCTGCCGCACGACGGACGTCGCGGGCCCTATGGCGCCTCACGTACTGGCGCCCGTACATGACATCATATGACACTATAAAATTTTGTCTCCCTTATTTGACACTGAGACTTAACTTTCATTCCTTTCTTGACACTTCAGTTAGATCCATTAGGAACTTCTATCAAATTCACTTTCAATATGTCAGATATTTGATACGTGGACCAAAATACCCCTGATATATGGCCTTTTCCTCCCAATCTGATTGGTTCTCATACGCATACATGATAGCTCAGAAAAAATTATTCGTTTTCGAGAATGCATGTTCATGGTCAGTTCTGGAATGGGAGGATCATTAATCTCTTTTTTTTCACTAAATAATTATCTAGCTAAATTTGTCGGAATTGGCAAACACAATGTGCAGCTTTATATTGTCCTATGGATAATTCACGACAATTAATAATTTCATTGTTGCGTGTTCTATATATTTCACCATATATAACAAGAATTTCTGGACTAGATGTAGCTGCATGAAACTCACCATATATCAGTACATAAGATGAGGGGTAAAAATGTCTTTTAGGTGGGATGTACCAGCCAAACTAACAGAAGTGTCAAGAAAGGAACGAAAAATATATCCCGGTGTCAAATAAGGAACATAAGTGTCAACAAAGGAATGAAAAATAAATCCCGATGTCAAATAAGGGACACAAAATTTTCTAGTGCTATATAGGGAACCAGATTTTTATCTAATGTCATATAGGGAAATTTCTCTTTGAGGTGGACAAGTGAGTTATATTACCTTGAACACACAAGCCTACTCATAACATACAGATAGCTATATATATCAGTGTCCTGCAGTTATCCATTTCACGTCAATTTAATGATAGGAAATAGCTAACCATTATGTAGATTCGTTACTTCCAAGACTATAATTTTCCTCACTGCAAAGCTGAAGTGGAAGCTTTGTTGATGTTCCTTTCTATGGCATCTTGCTGGTCAAGAGAAACAAACTCTCTTTGTACATCTGTATGTGCTTGTATCTGATTTGTTTGAACTGAATGTAGAAGTTTTAATTAAGTATATATCAGGAGGTGGAATGCAGATGGTTCATGCATAAACTAGTTCTTCACTTCTAGTGACTAGTGTTAACTACAGTTAAACAATGGGTCCATGGCTGCTTTATATAAATGCTTGACCATTATAATCTTGTGTCATGGCTGCTTTATATAAATGTATCAAATGAAAATGCTTCCTTTATTCATGCGGCATTACTATACCCATTCAGGAAAACGCAAGCCTTCGCCTGAATTTTATCTTCAAGCTATAGATCATCTCAATGTTGATCCAGCAAGCTGCATTTTTATTGATGACAGGTTAGTATATGCTGATGTGCTTCTACCTTCTAGTAACAATTATCAGTGATGTGGATTCCTTAACATGTTTGCGTATTTATTACCGCAGAATGGTAAACATTGAAGCAGCTCTTAGCGTAGGAATGGTTGGGTTGCAGTTTAAAACTGCTGAGGCTCTGAGGAAAGACTTGTGTGCTCTGGGAGTTGAATTACCTCCTCTTGTTTGCGAAGGTGAAGCACAAGTACAATAAGTCTGCATCCTTCCTTGTCTCACGCTTAACAAAAGCACAAGTTAAATGTACATATATATTAATATATAATCCGTTTGCTTCATGAGCTATGTCAACAAATTGATGTGCTCTGCTTGTCTGATTTATAATGTCACTGATATCCAATATCTTAACAGTACATTCTCTCAGCGATAAATAACCTTTCTGCCGCCAGTGATTAGAGGTGAAACAAACTCATCACAAAGTTATGGCATCAAACCTCAATTAATAAACATCAACTAACACTACAATTAAGTTAAAAACACATCAGGTTCTTGCTGACTTTATTATGAATGCTAGTTAGATGTCTATCTTGACAGCCAAGCAAGAGACACTCGACCTTGACTTAGAAATGGGAATGTATTTCTAAACTTTATAAATTTGAAACGTATATAAGATTTGGAAATCAGGGCAGGGGCTGATTTTCAAGAAACATGGGCCTACAAGAATATGCTCAAGTCCTGAATTATGTGAAATGTGCATATTCCAGTTTTTCTTTTATATTTATGATGATTCAAATCCAGCTAAATGTATTGCTATTATAAGCTAGGTTAAGCATAGTCTTGACTCTTAGCGATATTAATAAAGTGAAGATAGTTTGGAGGCTCAAAGACAGCTGTATAAATGTACTCAAGTTAGCTGGAAGATTTTTTATTAGCTCGAGATCTACCGTAGCTTGCTTTATACAAGTGACCCTTTTCTAATCATAGTGTGACCCAATGTTTTAAAGTTGATTCTGAATAGTTGACAATCTATTTATTTCCTTTGTTTCCTTAAGTGGGTTTTCAAAAACTTTACTTTCCATTCCATTGGAGTTGTTGCAGTGCTGATGACTACATTTAGTTTCTAGCTGATAATTTATATGTTCTACAGAGGTTTCTTTCCTTGGTAAACAATGTTCCATCAGTTTTGCACTTTTTGTATTTTTGTCACTAGGCTACAGGAGTTGGTACCATAACGCAAGCATTTCCAACATCATAGCAGTCTACACCCTTTAAGGTTATTTCAAAGTTGTAAACTTAAAATTCTCCAAAACTTACCTAGTTCATAGTCGAGTTGATAAGTAGTAGCATCGGGATTGCTTCCTTGGTGTGTTTTTTTTCTTGGTATCTGAGGGTTGCTGCTTGAGGGAAAATGGCCTCACAAGGGGGTAGGTGTATGCTGTGGCCTCGTAAGAAACTGTATGCTCTCTTGAAATGGGTACAAGAACTTGTGGAGGTTAGTGGGAGACTCGTTTCTAGAGTCTTATCTCTCCCATAAAAAAAACAGAGTCTTACCTCTGTTTTTCAGTTACGAGTTTATAGATACCCTCATCCTTCACAGTTGTGATTCCCCTGATTTTCCGGAATCACTTGTTCACCCTCCTCCCTCTGCACCCTTTTTCCATTCTGCTTACATGGGTTACCTGTATTGGGAGCTCAGGTTTAGAGTGTGTTTACTCAACTAGTTTGTTCCTAGTTCCCTACCCATATATGTGTCATGTGTCCACGAAACGTGACAGGTCGATAAAATTGTCGGTAACATTTTGTTGTTAAGTGTAGACATGTTGGTGCTGCTCACTTTTACATGGTTTGCCGCATTAATTCAAATTTGATCTGTATCAAAATGGTGAAGCCTGTGATGCAAATATCAACTGAGATGCCAATCATTTAATAGCTTGCATGATAATCTGCCGTCGATCTTGAACCACTGTTAAGCAAGGACCCATTCAATACATGATGTTGAAGGTGGTGATATATTATGGGGAAAAACATGTACGCATCACAATTCACCTTGTGCAGATGTATCTTTTCCATTGCTCCTTCCTCTCCATCAACTTTTACAGGTAATTCAACTGATGCGCCACTTGCGTAGCTTTTTTTGTTTTATGCTGGGTGTTTACACTTGTGTTGCTGTCGTTTTACTCTTTACGGTGGTTGGAATGATGCATGTGCCTATTCTCATAATCAGATGATAATAGTTGGGAGTCCTAGGTAGCTATCTAACGGTGCATGAGTAGCCAGGTCGATCTTGTGAGCGATATTGGTCGATGAAAGCAACCGCACTCACAATGATGGCTTTGACAGATATGTATGTAAAGGAACTTCGAAAGCTGTCAGGAGTTGAAAGAAATCGGCAAAGAAACGTCAGGAACAAATTTCTAAAAATAAAAGTGGTGAAAGAAACTTGTCGTGTCAGTTCGGACCTAGATGACACATCTTATAATAAGTTTATGCACCTAAATATGCATTTTCAAAGTTTATAGACCTAGATAACACTAGATGATAAGTTTGAGAACCATGAATGCATTTTACTTGTTCTCTGCACTCGCATTTTTACACTTGGTGAAGTGAATGTTCATGGGGTTGTTGGTGGCCACACCCCCAGCCTAGTGCGAACACGACGATAAGCGAGCGCGAATTATCAAGACGACAAATTCATGAGCCGCCGCGCTTAGCTTGATCATCGATGAGCGAGACTGGAGTGCTGCATGCGCTGCAAATAAACACAACACGGCGAGACGCGACGGTGGAGCCTGCAGCATTGAAGCGTGTCGCGACGAATGTTGGGGGCGGGTCGTTGGCGCCGGCGAAATGCTCTGTCCTGCTGCTTGCTTCTCCCTCGTTTTCCCCCTAGTGGAATCCAAATGAAAAAAAAAAGGTTCTGAAGAAACTATGTAGAAAAAACTAATATGAAAGATTCTTTTGGAAACTATAGTTCGAAGACGTTTCCTTTCCGTCAGGTTGTTCCCGAAAACTTATTTCCAAGTTCTGCAGACAGAAGTCGTCGTGAAAAAACTCACACGCGACAAAGTCTTTTTTCACAAACTGTTTAAAACAAATATAGAAAGTTATTAGAAAATATTAATAACTTATTTCCCTAGGTATGCGCGATCGGTCCTGGCCGCAGCTGCCTGCTGCCCTGTGCGATCAGATATTCTGATTCGACTCGGTGACTGGAACTGATCCGGCGATCAGCAGTAGGCGCGGCAAGCAGGCACCAAACAAGGCACTCGAGCAGAAGGCGCAGGAATTTCTTTCCAAGCCCGTCAGCCTCCTTCCCCGCGCCGCAACCGCAACCGCAACACGGCCCCTCATCATCATCATCATCAGCCCACCACCCCTCGGGCGCGCGCACGCAGCAGGGGCATGGAGCGCGCACAGCTCACCTCAGCCTTTGCGTCCCTTGTACTCCCCTCCTCGCGCGTGCAACCCCCTGCGCGCGCAACCACCACACCCGCCCGCCAATCCCATTCGTAACCCCCCCCCCCCCCCCTTTGCAGGCGCTCCCGCAAACACCATCACCACTGGCTTGGCTTGGCCACCCACCAACCCCCGTCAGTCTCTGACCAGGGCCTGTGGGGCCCACCTGCCATGGGCCGCGGCCCGCGAGGAAAAGGAAACAGAGACAATCATGCACGCTTGCACAGTGATGCTAGCCGAACGCATGCGCCGATCCACGCACGGAACAGCGGGCAAAGCGATCTGTTCAGTCCTAGCTTGCTTACCTAATGGATGCCCAGTCACTCCACATGATTGTCAATGCCACGCCAACCCTTAAATACCAAGCTTCTTCCCCAAATCCCACTCCCTCACTACTTACACCATAGTGACACGTACGATTATCATTGCACCACACAAACACTCGAGCCAGGGCCGAGCACAGAACCAATCGCCGAGGCGAACGCGAGCGAGGGCACTAAGCTATAGACAGATGAGGAGTCCGCTGCACTCGCTGGGGATCCTGCTCCTCCCGCTGCTTCTCGCGCTCCGGCCGCCGGCAGCGGACGCGCTGTCGCCGGACGGGCTGGCGCTGCTGGCCTTCAAGTCGGCGGTGACGGACGACCCGTCCTCCGCGCTCTCCTCCTGGTCCGACGCCGACGCCGACCCCTGCCGCTGGGTGGGCGTCACCTGCGCCAACACCTCCTCGGGCGGCCCGCGCGTCGTCGGGCTGGCCGTCGCGGGGAAGAACCTCTCCGGCCACGTGGCCGCCGAGCTCGGCTCCCTACCGCTCCTCCGCCGTCTCAACCTCCACGGGAACCGCCTCACGGGCGCCGTCCCGCCCGCGATCGCCAACGCCACCTCCCTCCGCTCCCTCTTCCTCTACGACAACCGCCTCGCGGGCCCGCTGCCCGCCGCCGCGCTGTGCGCGCTCCCCAGGCTGCAGAACCTCGACCTGTCCCGGAACGCGCTCGGCGGCGCTCTGCCGGCGGAGCTCGCCCGGTGCGGCCAGCTGGAGCGGCTGCTGCTCGCCGAGAACGCGCTGTCGGGCGCGATGCCGGCAGGGGTGTGGCGCGGGATGCCGCGGCTGCAGATGCTGGACCTGTCGTCCAACAACCTCTCCGGCGCCGTCCCGCCGGAGCTCGGCGGGCTCCCCGCGCTCGCCGGCACGCTGAACCTCTCACGCAACCACCTCTCCGGCGAGGTGCCGCCCGAGCTGGGACGGCTGCCGGCCACCGTCACGCTCGACCTCCGCTTCAACAACCTCTCCGGCGAGATCCCGCAGTCGGGGTCCCTCGCCAGCCAGGGCCCCACCGCGTTCCTCAACAACCCGGCGCTCTGCGGCTTCCCTCTGCAGGTCCCCTGCCGCGCCGCGGCCCCGTCGTCGTCGTCCCCGCCGCCCCCGCCGTCCTCCGCCGCGTCCAGCGGCGGGGCCGGGGGAGGCCCCCGGCAGCCGGTCAGGACCAGCCTCATCGTGCTCATCTCGGTCGCCGACGCGGCGGGCGTCGCGCTCATCGGCGTCGTCGCGGTCTACGTGTACTGGAAGGTCCGCGACCGGCGCCGGGCCGCCGGCAACGACGGCAAGGACAAGGGCGATGACGAGGAGGAAGGGCGCGGCCTGTTCCCGTGCCCGTGCCCGTGCATGCGCGCCGACGCGTGCGCGGACTCCTCCTCGGAGTGCTCCGACGACGATGGCGGCGGCAAGTGCAACGGCGGTGGAGGGGGAGCAGGGGAGGCCGGCGGGGAGCTGGTGGCGATCGACAAGGGGTTCAAGATGGAGCTGGACGAGCTGCTCCGCTCTTCGGCGTACGTGCTGGGGAAGGGCGGGAAGGGGATCGTGTACAAGGTGGTGGTGGGCAACGGGACGACGCCCGTGGCCGTGCGCCGGCTGGGCGGCGGCGCCGCGGCGCCCGAGCGGTACCGGGAGTTCGCGGCGGAGGCCGCCGCCGTCGGGCGGGTGCGCCACCGCAACGTCGTGCGCCTGCGCGCCTACTACTGGTCCGCCGACGAGAAGCTCGTCGTCACCGACTTCGTCAACAACGGCAACCTCGCCACGGCGCTGCGCGGTGAGTGCCCATCCCATCCCCTGCCTTCGCCTTCGCGGGTGCTCTGCTTTGAAACACCCTCTGTTCTCCTTGTGCTCATCGTGTCGGTGGGCCCACATGTCGGTGAAACGGATGGGTGCCCCACGTCCACTTGGGATGTACCCTTGATACTACACGTAGCTCGTGGCAGACGTGAACAAATGGAAGCGTGGCTGTATATGTTCTCTTGGATTGTGGCTTCTCCATTGCGATCGATGGAGACAAATCCATGGCCGTGGACGGGAGAGGACGTGGTCACCTCCGGTTAGGAACCGAACGATTTCACTGGAAGCTAGCGAACGAAGGACACCCAACTTCCAATGGTGTCAACAAATTGGACGAACATGTGAGTGCCATCACATTGGTCCCGCATCCTACCTTAGCCACCTTGGGATTTTTTTTTTATGGTAAAGCCAAGAGAAAACTAGATCCACGGCTTAACCCGCTAGACGATGTCAGTGCCAGAACCAACCAAGGTCGTTAAAATCGTAGATTTTCAATCGAATCGGTCACCTTTAAGTAAGACCTGAATCATAAGATCCTGAACACGTGAATTGTAGAAACATACATTCGTATGAGTAGAATCATAGAACCAAGTCTCTTAACCAAATATCGGAAATACGTAGAATGGGAGCATAAAACCAAAACAAGATCGACATTGCAACACGTGAAGTGTCTAGTAATTCTATCACCCTCGACGCGGAGAACGTAGGATTTGAGCCATAAAACCTCCATACGACCTTTTTGTTCCTATACAATACCCGTCCAAAATAAGGGATGCACGTCCTCTGACTGACCTAGAAACAGGGGAAGCCACCAAATAAAAGGGAGCCGCACTCGGTCTTTTTGGCCAGAAATCATGCAGCAGATGTAGCCTGGTCCACCATCTTGCAGTGTTGCAGGCCTGGTCTGTAGACGTAGAGCCTCTTGGAAAAGTAACGGTTGATTGGGGTCCTCCAACTTAGCTTTGGTTGAAGCTCCAAGCCAGAGTAGATGTTACGGCCATTTATCTTTAGGATGAATGAAATTGTATTTGACTGGTTAGAAATATGCCGCACACGCTGAGGATCCATTGTTTGAGAAACGAGAGAAAGCACGGGGCGGAAGAAATGAGAGATGTCTCGATTAGAAGAAAAAAAACCGAGAGACGTGGCGAAGCTGCCAAATATCGCGTTGGTGCCAAGCAAATCGGGAACGGAATGCGAGACGAGACCGCCCACCTACCACGCTACCAGCAGCACAGATGATCGGTGTGATCCCCGCCGAGACGAGGCCTTGGATTCACCCTGCTGGTACCAGCCGCGAGACTGCTGAAAGCTTCCAAACCGGCCCAGCCGGGAGAAGGCGTGCAGCGGACCACGGCGAGCCCGCCCGCCCTTTCCCTTCCCCTTCCCCTTCCCCTGCAAATGTTTGGGCGCTGTCGCCTCCAGCGCGCTGCATGCCGGATGGATGGTCCACTCCCTGGCCACTACTGCTCGGTCCTCTCTGCCCTGGCCGGCGGTCAGTCCCTGTCGCCTTCCTGTTCCTGTTGGTTCGTCGAACGGATTTGGAAGCTGTGGAGAATGCCGGAATGACCATCTAGAAAGCTGCGGTTAGCTGCAGTTGACAGGCATTGGGAGGAACAAAACACCCAGAATTAAGGGCTCCAGGACCAAACGAAACAGGGGTTAAAAGGTGGTCTTGTCCGCCCGGCCCGACGTACTGGCTGACCCAAGAACAGGGGAAGCCGAAAGGCAGCTGTGTGCCTGTGCCTGTGCCCAGTCCTTTTGGTCTCGCTACCGTGTAGGTTGTAGGGCCATGGCCTGGCAGCAATCATCCTGCAGGGCAGGGTCTGGAGGCTCAAAAAAGTGGTGACGGGAGCAGGCAAAAGGTGCCCGCAAGGAAACCAAGTGCCTGAGTGGTGAACAATGCCACTTGTTCTTCATTTGTTGGATTATGAGCAGATCAAATCACGTACCCTAAGCCAAGAAATTAAGGAATGCCGCTTCTTTTCCTACGGTGCTAAGCCGATTACACTCAATATGTGTCGACCTTTTGACAAAAAGACGTGCATGTCTCTAAAGGCTAAAGCCTAGGTACGTTAGACCCTCCAGCTGTACTTGCTTGTAAAAAGTGATCATGCATGTCCGTGCAGTAGAAGCTTTACCTATGCCTGTAAAAAACACGGCAGTCCTAGCGTAGCAGCCCATACCCAGAGCAATGATCTGCGCGGCAGGGGGCGCTTCCTGCCTTTCCGGGCAGACAGACAGTGCAGCCTCTGCATCGAGGAACAACAGCTTTCTGCCCGGCACGGCATGTGGTACAATACAACACGGCAGATTCCCTACTGATCAACTGACCGTACATGGTTTTACTGGGTCCAAGGGATTGCCACACTGCATGATAACAAGCTCAAGATGCATTGCTGCATGCTATACTGTTGCTGTAGGTAGCGAGTGAATGTGGCCATGGCCGGCTTCGTATTCATGGCCGTAGTCATGGAGTACCTACTCCTGCTTCCACCCCAATCATCTCCAGCGACCTAGCTCTGCCTCAGACCGATCCATTTCAGTAGTTGTTGTGTTCATCAGTGCGAGCATGTGACCCGGGTTTTGGGGAAGAAAAGGGTTTCCACACCCAAGGCTATAACTGTGTCGAGCCATACGGTCACTGGACTCTGTGTGCAGGGCAGGCACATTTTTCCATTGCTTTATTTCACAATGCCCCTACCAAGTTTCCAAGTCTGATGCGTCGAAACGGTTGTGTTCTCGCCGGAACACGGGGAAATCCCAGTGCTTATTCTGCTTGGGCCGGCAAGGGGCGGCTGAGATGATGTTGGTGCTCATCGTACTTGGGCCATCAGAGAGCGAGAGATGTGCTTGTTACCTTATTCGTATTGAAGAAACAAAGTCTGAACTATAAATTTTGTTCTCATCACTTAACTCCTTATTAAGCATGCCAAGAGCTAGGAAAGTAGATGCTTATAGAGACCAGAACCAGAAAAAAGAACTAAAAAAATTTGAACACTTTAGATGTGAGTCACTCCTTTCATACTTCATGCTATTATCCTTTGCAGTACGGTTGAGGGATTATCATGCAACCAATGGTGTTTTACAATTTTTATTTGGGTTCTAAGGCACTTAAATACTTCTCATTTGGATATTAAGTTACACAAATATTGTCTTTAATTCTTTTTAGGCAAAATAGCTGAATTCATCCCTGAACTATCGTGTTTGGCTCAATTTCATCCGTCAACTAGGAAAAACGTCCAATTCAGTCTTTGAACTATCCAAATCGGTCCGATTTCATCCATTTCATGGCGTGGCACGCCAAGTTGTCTCGTCTCATCACCTGCCCAATCAGCTTAGGATGTAAAATACCCTTTTTATCTTTCATAGAGTAGCTCACCCCAAGCAGCTTCCGTCAATTAGGCCCCGTCCTCTATCCACTTCCAGTGTGGGAGCGGGGTCGGTGGCCGAGCCGGAGCCGCCGCAGCTGTTTGCGTGCCACTACTGCCTGCGCCAGTTCTGCAGCTCGTAGGCGCTCGGTGGGCACCAGAACGCGCACAAGCGCGAGCGCCCGCTGGCCAGGCACCGCGCCGACGCGGACTAGCTCGTGCTCGCCCACCACGCGCGCGCGTCGTTCGCCGTCCACGGCGCCTTCATGCAGCTGCAGGCTGCAAGAGCGCCGACGCTGGAGTGGATGCGCGCGCCGAGCGGCGGTTGACTGGCGGGTACGTTGACAGCCCAGGGGCCGGACAGGAAGAGCTGCCTAAGCTTGATTTGACACTGAAGCTGTGAGCCTGCCTGCCTGCCCTGATGGTGCTGGTATATGCATATAGAATTTTTCTTGCTAGCTCTGCCATTTCATCTTCTTTTCACCGTCGCTTTTGTACATAACTTGGAATATGAAACGTTTTGATCAGCGTAACTTGGCCTATTTCTTGGTGTGCCAATTTGCGATTCACTGCAGGGATAGCTAGACAGCCGTTGAGGAAGTTCTAAGAGGAAGTGTAGCAAATCGAGCTTCGAATTTTTTTATTTTATCTCAGAAGAAACTATACAAGCTTATCTCTATGTT
Organism: Panicum miliaceum; assembly: GCA_032594955.1. Lineage (NCBI taxonomy): Eukaryota > Viridiplantae > Streptophyta > Magnoliopsida > Poales > Poaceae > Panicum > Panicum miliaceum. The sequence goes on from CM064072.1 coordinate 10,100,682, forward strand.
TTCTATGTTTTCTCTTGATTCATGCCTCCGGCAGCTTGCTCGCCGCCCCACGCTGGAGGTGGACAGAGGATGGGGATGGGCTAATTGAAAGCTGCTTGGGGTGAGCTGCTCTACGGAGGGTAAAAAAGTGTATTTTACATCATATACTGACTAGGTAGGTGACGAGACGAGCCAATGTCGCGTGCCACGTCGACGAATGAACGAAATTGGACCGATTTGGATAGTTTATGGACTGAATTGGACGTTTTTGTAGTTGAGAAATAAAATTGAGTCAAGCACGACGCGATAGTTCACGAAGAAATTTGGCTATTTTGCCTTGTTTTTATGGAATTTGAAGGAAAACAACATGGTCATGGACTCGTGATCATCAAGTGTCACCTAATATCTTTTTTAATTATCAGAATGATCTATTTTATCCCATATACACTTCACTAATCACTACTGTAATTTTTACATCAACAGTAAAGACTGAAAACAGAAAAAACTCAAATCAGCTAACCAGCGTCACGCTTGGTCGTCTGTGCAGGCCGGTCCGGGCAGCCGAGCCTGTCGTGGTCGCTGCGGCTGCGGATCGCCAAGGGCGCGGCGCGCGGGCTGGCGCACCTCCACGAGTGCAGCCCGCGCCGGTTCGTCCACGGCGAGGTCAAGCCCTCCAACATCCTCCTCGACGCCGACTACAACGCGCTCCTCGCCGACTTCGGCCTGGCGCGCCTCCTCACCATCGCCGGCTGCACCGACGTCTACTCCGTCGCGGGCTCCGGCGGCATCATGGGCGGCGCGCTACCCTATGCCAGGCCCGCCGCCCTGGCGGACAGGTCCGGCGCGTACCGCGCCCCCGAGGCCCGCGCGCCGGTGGGGGCCGGCGCGCGGCCGCCGAGCCAGAAGGCCGACGTGTACTCGTTCGGCGTCGTGCTGCTCGAGCTGCTCACCGGGAAGGCGCCCGAGCACGGCTCGCCGTCCTCGTCGGCGTCCTTCCTGCCGGAGCAGCAGCAGGAGGCGCCGGAGCTCGTGAGGTGGGTGCGGCGGGGGTTCGAGGACGCGCGGCCGCTGTCGGAGCTGGCCGACGACGCCGTGCTACGGGACGCCGGCGCACGGAAGGAGGTGATCGCGGCGTTCCACGTCGCGCTCGGGTGCGTCGAGGCGGACCCGGAGCACCGGCCGCGGATGAAGGCCGTGTCCGACAGCCTCGACAAGATCGGGGCGTGACCTGTCCACTGCTGGGTCAAAAATGGTTCTAGAGTAATTCTGTATTTTCCCCCGTAATGATACCTATCATTATTGATCTTCCCTTTGTTTATTTTTTTCGTTTTCTCCCATTGGATGCAATGATTGTAGAGATATACTGCACGGGAGCGGATTTGCCTTGATGTCCTCAGTCTTGAGCAGTTGCATTTCTTAGTTGGCTACATGGGTTGTGAGCTTGTTGGTCATGCCCATGGTTCCACAGACAAGTCCAATTCACCCTACTGAACTTACCATTAAACTCGAATACCTGAAATCATTTACCAAATTATGGCATCTATAGCCATTTGCCGCGCAAATCAAGAGGAGAAAGGGGAGGTGAATGATGAGGGAGAGGGGTAGGTCTCAGGTGTGGGTCCGAGGCATGCAGGAGTGAGTTCGATTTGAGCTCCCTGTCGCCGGGAATGGCAAGGGAGCACAAGGGGAGAGCAAAGATGTTGATGGGTGGGGCCAATGTGGCTATGAGAGTAGGAGGCGGAGAGAGTTGTGCTTTCAGCATCGTGTGCGACAGATGGTCCACTAACGAGACAGAGAAGGTGGGATGTGCCGCAGATGGGTTGGGCTCTAGTCCAACTTGAAAGTTTTTGGGCCAGTGGAAGAAAACGAAAGAGAGAAAAAAAGAGAAAGGATTTTGGGCCAAGATTTGGACTTGAGCCGACATAGAATTCGTAATTCATTTATACTGTGTTTGGATGTAGATATTTAGCTCCAGAATTTAGAGTTGGCATGTGGTAGCTCCAAACATTGGTTGTTTGGATAATCCAGAATTCGGAATTGGAAATCAACCTTAATACCAACGGTATTCATCGCACTCTCACCCCTTGGCCGTCCTTGAAAAAAAAGAAACCCACGACTCCGCGCGAGTACCACCACATCACCATCAATCTTCACAACGGCCACCCCACCGGGCCCTCCTCCTCCCCTCTCTCTACTATCTCCGACCACCCTTCGTGCTACTCCTCTCGTTCTCCTGTCTCTCAGCGCGGTATGGCGGACTCTTGATTCAGTGCGGTGGAGGTTGATTTGGCATTGAGAAACCTCAATCCAGTGGCGGCGGAGCTCGATTCAGTGCCGACAAACCCAAATCCATCAGCGGCAGGGCTCGATTATGTGACGACAAGCCTCGATCCGGTGATGGTTTGGGCCACCGCCGACTTCTTTCTCAACTCCGGCCACGGCTCCATGGATGGTGCTGTTGTGAAGCACAAGGCGTGCCTCATGGCGAAGGGGTATGTCCAACACCGATGGATCGACTTTGAAGAAGCCTTTGCTCCTACGGTGCGCCTGGAGTCCGTCCGCTTGCGGCTGGTTATCGAGGCGAGCAAAGGATGGGAAGTCCACCACATGGACGTCAAGAACGCGTTCTTGAACAAGAATTTGCAGGAGAAGGTGTATGTCTCGCAACCTACGGGGTTCATCGTCGATGGTGCTGAGCACAAGGTGTTGCGGCTAGGGGTGGTAATAAAGGGCCTCAACATTTAGCGTAGATAATTTAAGAGCCGGGCTCTTATCTTATATAATTTTAAGTTTAAAATATATAAGGATCAAGTTGAATTGTGAAGAAACTACTAGGGCCGTGATCCGTTACCACCCCTAGTTGCGGCTCAGCAAACCTCTCTACGGCCTTCGTCAAGCGCCCTGGGCCTGGAATGCCAAGCTCGACGACAGCCTCCTATCGCTTGGTTTCCAGAAGAGTACAGCAGAACACAGGGTGTACATGCGGAGAATAGGGGAGGTAGGCTCATTGTTGGCGTCTACATGGACGATCTGATCATCACATGGCGCAAAGGCATCGACAAGTTCAAGATTGAGATGATGAAGCTGTTTAGGATGAGTGATCTTGGATTGCTATCCTATTACCTCGGTCTTGAGGTGCGTCAGTCGAGCAGGGGCGTCAGTATCGGGCAAGCAGCATACGCCGCGAAGCTGGTGGAGCGCGGTGGCATGGCAGGCTGCAACGCCTGCGCCGTACCCATGGAGCCTCGACTGAAGCTGAGCAAGATGAGCGGAAGCCCCCTGGCGGATGTGACGGAGTACCAGAGCATTGTTGGTGGACTCAGGTATCTTGTGAACACTCGTCCAGATATTGCATACGCAGTGGGTTTTGTGAGTCGGTTTCTGGAGCAGCCGCGGGAGGATCATGGAGCGGCTGTGAAGCATCTCCTCCGACCTCTGGTACGTAGCTGGCACCCTGGATCATGGTGTTGTCTACAGGAAAGAGGAGAAGAAGGAGCATCGGCTGATCGCCTTCAGTGACAGTGATCATGACGGTGACATTGATACCGTAGGAGCACTAATGGCGTGCTGTTCAACTTGGGACTCAGCCCGATCACCTGGCAGTCAAGCAAGCAGAAGGTGGTGGCACTCTCGTCATGTGGGGCCGAGTACATTGCAGCAGCAGCTGGTGCGTGTCAAGGTGTCTGGTTGGCTTGGCTCCTGAAGGATCTCATCGGTTCAGAGCCTGGAGCACCAGTCCTGAAGGTGGACAGCAAGTCTGCCATCAATCTCAGGAAGAACCCCGTTCACCATGATAGAAGCAAGCACATAGATACTAAATATCACTACATTAGAGAATGTGTGGACGGTGGGAGGATCATCCTCGAGCAGATTCCAACGGTGGATCAGCTCGCGGACATTCTGATGAAGTCACTTGGTCGCATGAAGTTCCAGGAACTGTGTGATCGGATCGGCGTCGTCAACGTCAAGCTTCAGCATTAGGATTAGGAGAAGAATGTTGTTTGGAATCCTGTGCTTGTATCGGTCTTAACTTTGTTTCAGTAATAAGCCGGCCCAGTAGCTAGAGGCTGTGCGAGTCTGTAGAGCTCAACGGCATGGCTGTTCATGAGGAGCGCGGCCTAGTCTTCAGGAGTGCGCGGAGTGTTGCTTGGCCGTGGGATGGCGCGGCCGGACCGGGCGGCATGCCGTGCATGTAGGGCAGATAGCTGTCACGATCAGTTTCTTTGTTTCCTTTATATTCAAGTGATTAATGCAGAAAACGCTGCCAGTTCTAGCAGCACAAAATTCCTCTTGCGTTCCTGTGTTCGTGCGTGCCTGCAGGTGATCGCCGGCGCGGGAGCTCACCGGGATTCCCAACACTCTCTATCTACCGGGCTGTGTGTATTACATACCAGTGGGCGCTCATGAGGCGTCAGGGGAGCGATCTGAGGAGACCTTGGTTGGGGCGATCGAAGAGCAACTGAGAGAAGCGGCTGGAGTAGAAGAGGAAGAAAGGCAGGCCCCAGATGGAGTAGCACGGCAGCATCCATTGTGGAGTCCTCACCAGCATGGTGCGCGCCTTGCCTGCCTCACCAGTCACCTGCACGCATGAAATGGCGAACCATATGGTCATATGGATCAAACGGGTTCTTGATTTCCAGTTATATATGGAATCCTGAATCGAGCAACTGGCCAAACCATGTGGAAAAAGCTACTACTAATTTCCGATGATTACTAGTTTGTCATTAGCTCCATGTCTGCAAAAAATTACGCCAATGAAACAAGTTTTTGGTACACAAATTTTGTAACAAGACTAAAAAACTGATCCAAGGGGTTGCAGAATACTTTTTTCTTTATTACAAAACATCTAAAACAAGAAAAATATTTTTCCAGGTTTTTCGTATCTGTGATCCCTTCTTTTTTAGTAAGAATGTAACTACAAGTATGTATTATTCTAACTAGATCATCAAATGATTGGGTACTTCAACAGCAAATAACCTTTTCGGGTTAGTTGCGTGAACATGTATATATTTCCTTTTCCTTTACCACTCCGTAAAAACTTGTACTCACTCTATTCACAACTATCATGACTTCTATGTTTATAGTAAGTCAGACTATCTTAAGCTAGATCAATTTTATAGGGAGAAATATTAATCTACTACATCAAAGAAATAAAATGTGAAAATATATTTCATAATGGACCTAAAGATGTACATTTGATATTATAAATATTATTGATTGTTTCTACAACCATGGTCGCACATAGAACAATTTAATTTAGGACAAACTCATAAGTCCTTGTATTTATGGACAAAGAGAGTAATAATATATGTGCCTGATTGCTTGCATACACTAACTAGTCGCAAAAGTCAGGTCCTTGCTGTATCCATTTGAGAAACATGTTCCGCTGTACTGTTTTCACAGCTAGAGAAGTGAGCATTCATCCCTGGCGTTAGTATCAGCTGCATTTTGAACCGCTACTAAGGTATGCATTTAGTACTGGACGTAAGAACAGTTCCCGGGGGAGCCTTTTAGTACCGATTGTAACCTCCAGCCGGCACTAAAGTGCCCCACACACGCCGGGGGAGGGGGGGGGGGGGGGAGGCAACGGCTAGATACCCCTCGGTGGCAATACGAGGGGCAATTTAGTACCGGCTGGTGGTTCCAGCCGGTATAAAATGGAGCCGAGGTCATTTAGTACCGGCTGGTGGCTCCAGCCGGTACTAAGTGGAGAGATATAGACCGGCTGGAGCCACCAGCCGGTACTCCTTCTATATCTCAGCACCTTCTTCCTCTCCGAGCCCGAGCCAACCATTTGACCGAGCTCGGGCTTCTTCTTCTCCATGGCGTTTAGAGAGGAAGTGCTGCCCATTTTTCTCAAGATTTGTGGGGATTTCACTCATCCAAGTGCTCAAAAGATTAGCAACTTCATCCTCTCTTCTTTGATGGTCTTTATGCTTCGTTTCATACTCTATAGTTAGAGAAATTTATGATTATTAGAAAGAGTGAGAATGAGCACAATTTTTTGATTTATACATTCATTTGAGATATATAGAAGGGATGATTTGAACTTGAGAGAAGGTTTTTTGGATAGCTTGCATGTGGCAAATGTAGAGTAATTTTTTTCAATTATTTTGAAGCGACATGTTTATACTTTTTTTGGATAGTTTAGTCCCTAGAAATGGCTTTGCAACATGATGCATTGGAGCGTCGTGCGTCCGCTCGGGCGTCGGTACGCAATCATTTGAAGCGTACCGGACATTTCCTTGAGTTCCGCCCTGAAAAGCATCTTGGACTTGTTAGCGGTCGTATTCGTCATTGGATTAAGAAAGCATTTGATTGCCTCGCGCTATGTAATGCAAGGCGCAAAGTTGAGCATGAATTAGATGTCGAGCTGCATGGTACGGATGATGATCATGAGTTGATGGCTCGACGTAATACAAGGCGCGAAGCGTCGGGGATGGCAAAATTGACCGTTTAGTGTCGAGAGTTCACGAGGCGGTTCACGAGGCATCGGTCAATAGATCTCATGAGTGAGTAGTTTGTATTAGCATGTAGCTTATTCGGTATTTTGGACCTTTTAATTAATCATGTTGTGTAATGGTTAATGTAGACCTTTTAATTACTAATGGTGTGTGATGGATATTTGCACCTTTTAATTTTGTTATCAAATTTCATCCTGAAATTTGAAAAGTAATATATAATATGATGATAGAAATGAAATTTAGTCCTTCATAATACTAATAATGTTTCATCGTATTTTAAAAAATACAAGTGTTTTCCAATCAACATGGCTGATGCTGCTGGAGGGAGTGGGGCCGGTGGGGGTGATCGTGGTTCATCTCGAAGGAAGGGCAAAACTCTAGTAGGCCCTTATGAGAAGTCGAAGAAACCGGGAGCTTGGATGAGAGCACAACTCCGTTATTTGGAAATAGAATATGAACAATATGTTGCAAGGGGCAAGGAACCTCCTTTTGATATTGAGGACTTATTGAGGCGTTATGCTCCATCACCACCAAACCCGAAGGTTCTAGCTCCGCCATCTTCTTCTGCGCTAGCAAAAAGTCCGTCCGAGCATTCTGTTTTCCCACCAAAGGATGGTTGAAGACCTTTGTGCTATTGCATGAATGTTTAGGTTGCATGTTGGAACTTTGTGTTATTTGGACCTTTTAATACCGGTCCTCTTAATTTATTATTCATGTTGTGTGATGGAGATTTCAGACCTTTTAATTATTCATGTTATTGTAATAGTTAAAAATGTGCATCTTTGATTATAGTTCCTTATTAAAATTAGTGTGACCGGTGCACCATGGGGTGGATAATATGATTGTAGATGGACCGACAATGGATGTATGGCGACCGGTGCACTATGGCGTGGATTAGTGGCCTAACGTCTTTTCTCGATGCGGCTGAGACCCACAGGTCACCGAAAGGTTTCATGTGTTGTCCATGCCGCATTTGCAGAAATAACAAGGAATTCTCTATAAGAAGCACTCTACACGTCCACCTTATTGAAAGGGGTTTCATGAATAACTATACTCTTTGGACCAAGTACGGTGAACCTGGAGTCCTGATGGAAGACGATGAAGATGCTGCTGATGATAACAACATTGCAGACTTGGCTCACTTGTATGAAGCGGGTGCCTTTGATGATGAACCAATGGACAAGGCTGAAGAAAATATCGTAGAAGAGCAACCACATGACGAACTAGGTCAGGTGTTGCTAGATGCACAGAAAGACAATGACACTGTGAAGGAGTCAAAGAAGTTTGAGAAGAAGTTGGAGGATCACAAAAAGTTGTTGTATCCAGATTGCAAACAAGGTCACACAAAGTTGGGTATCACACTGGAATTGCTGTAGTGGAAGGCAGCAAATGGTATTACCGATAAGAGATTTGAGGAGCTACTAGGAATCATAAAGAACATACTTCCCGAGGGTAACAAACTGCCCTCAATAACATACGAAGCAAAAAAGGTTGTTTGCCCTCTTGGATTGGATATACAGAAGATTCACGCTTGTCCTAATGACCGTATCCTCTATAGTGGTGACGAATATGAGAAACTGGATGTTTGTCCTGTTTGTGGCGCAAAGCGATATAAGATCAGGCAAAATGATACTGATGATGTCGACGAGGAGCCTACCAAGGAAAAAATACCCACTAAGGTTATGTGGTATTTCCCTATAATACCACACTTGAAGCGCTTGTTCAGGAACAGGGCACACGCAAAGTTGATGCGGTGGCACAAAGAAGAGCGTAAGCAGGATTAGATGCTGAGACACCCCGCAGATGGGTCGCAGTGGAGAAACGTGGACAGAGAATTTCCAGATTTTGATAACGACGCAAGGAACATAAGGTTTGGTTTAAGTACGGACGGAATGAATCCATTCGACGAGTGAGGCAGCAGTCACAGTACATGGCCTGTGACTCTATGTATGTTCAACCTTCCTTCCTGGCTATGCATGAAGCGGAAGTACATCATGATGCCAGTGCTTATCCAAGGCACAAAACAACCTGGCAACGATATTGACATGTGTCAGACCCGGGCACACGGGACTGTGCACGTGGCGTACTTCTCCTAGGATACGGGATGGGACATGGCCCACGCCGTACATTTATTGTAACTACTCGTAGTGTAGTAGGACTACTCGTACAGTAGTGAAACTAGTCGGACACGGTAGGAAACTACCCGAGAAATACTCAGGTAGGACTCCTGCGCTTGTACCCGACTAGGACTTCCATGTAAACCTGTTCCCCCAGACTATATAAGGGCGGATAAGGACCCCCTAAGGGACGACCACCATCAAAGGCAATACAAACTACACAGGACGTAGGGTATTACGCTCTCGGCGGTCCGAACCTGTCTAAACCTTGTGTTCCCTGCACCTTCCAGTTCCTGATCTCAGCGATACCCTTCCTACAAACTCACCACCTTGGGGGTATCCCCTCGGTGGGCGTGGCGGTAAAACATCGACAGCTGGCGCGCTAGGTAGGGGTGTTCATCAAGCATCCACCGGAGAATTTGATTGCATCCTTCAACTTCACCAGCGCTATGCTCGACGAGGGCACAACTTTCATCTTCGGCAATTGGATCTACGTCGCCAACGGTTCGGGTGGCTTCAACAGCCACCTAGCTAACTCCAGGGAGCTGGAGGCCTCTTCACCGACTCGAAGAAGGGATCTCGACGAGTTCATCGTCAACCTCGACGAGATGTTGCTTCCTGATCTGGCCCTGCAGATCAAAAAGATGTCCATTTTCAACGCGACTCCCACTCATGATGCACTGGAACTAGTCGGATCGGACTCAAACCGATCTAAGGGGACCACACAATCTAAGTCCCCCTCTGACTTGAAGGAGGATTTAGATCTGCTGCTCAAGCTCAAGGACGTGGGAGCCACCGCTTGCCGGGGGGGCCCTGTTTTTGACAACTACTTGGATTCCAATGAAGAGTACTCATTGTTCAGTAGTACACCTTCAAGCCAGTCCCGAGGAGGACTCGGAGATGAGGGAGCCACCGCCCGTCGGGCGGCCCCCCTCTTGAAAACCACTCGCAACCCAATGGCCACAACGAATTATTTTTTGGCAGCCATCTGGGTTTAACCATAACATCAACGCTGCAAGGCCGTTTCATGTACTGGAAAGGCTTTGAGCCCTCCGAACTACTCGATTACGAGTCCCGCCTTGTGGCCTTCACGCAGGAACTGCCCTTCCAGGAGGACAAACCTCTCTCTCCCGTCGCGGAAGAGGGAGAAAGTAGCACATAGCTACTTGAGTACAGCCTTACGGCTAGCCTCCCTTCGCAACGCGGAGGATGATGAGCTAGACCCTGAGTACGACAATGAGCATCTCGCGGACGTCTCAGGCGACGAGCGCACAGCTGACGCTCCCCAGGATGAAGACGAGGAGCACCGAAGGATCCGGTGGGTGAAGAACGCCAAGCGCGCCCAGCGCAGGCGCAATGCGGAGAATCGCGCTAGCGACCCAATGTACTAAAGGGATCTAAACAACGCTTTTGCAGCAGTCGCAGATCGGGACTACCGTACGCTGATTGGCGCCATCGCAGAAGCAGCCCTATTAGCCCAACAACTCCCACCGAACCCATAGATACAAAGGCTGCAGTATCTGACCCAGCACGCGCTCGTGCAACTCGATGGGCAACATCCAGTGTCTTCCACTCGGAATCCGCCCTCGAGGTCTGAGCGACATGGCGAAACCGCGCTTATCAGCCGTAGCCCTGGAGGAGGCCCCGATAGTCGGAGGAACGACAACCGCCAGCGCAACGCGGGCCACCCGTCCGTGCGCGGCAACAATGAACAAGAAGTACAACAATCCACTCGCAACCAGCGTGGTGCAAGGCATCAAAGCCAAGATCCACTTGAGGCCAGCCTTCACGACGCTCCCACGATCGACCTCAGGCAGAAGATAAATGAAGGCTGCGACGTGCGGCGTGTTATTGAAGCAAGGAGAAGGGACCGTAGCGGCAGGTGCCACGACGACGACGACAGCGACCGCTTCCCCGCCTTCACCTCCAACATCACCGACAAGTCCTATCCAAAGAAGTTCAAACCAGTCGGAATCCCCAAGTACGATGGTAAGCAGGACCCGTGCCAGTGGATTCGATGCTAATCCGTTGCTATTGAAGTTTCAGGGGGATCCAACTCCACCAAAGCTCTCTACTTCCCGGTGGCTCTAGAGTCCGCACACCTCACGTGGATTGAAAGCCTCAAGCCCAACTCCATCAACTCATGGGAGGATCTCAAGCGGGCCTTCATCGACAACTTCCAAGGATCCATGATCAGAGTGGGCACTCGCCACGATCTATCCCAAGCGAAGCAAGAGATGAATGAGACCCTGAGGTCCGACACCCGACATTTCTTCGAGACGCGTGCCACCATCACCAACATCACCGACGAGGACGTCATCCGTTGCTTCCAGAACGAGCTCTTCTTGAAGCACACGTACCACGACTTTGGACGCAATCGCCCGACTACTACCGTGGAGCTGCGTGACATGATGGCACGGTGGGCTGACCAGGAGGACGAGGAGAACGACCCCTTCTCCAAGCGCTACCACGACAAGCAAAGCAATGGCAACAGCCACTTCGACAAGAGCCAGCGAAACCACTCGGGGAACACCCGAAAGTGCAAGCCGGACCAAGAAGTCGCGGCTATCGAGCGCAATCCGCGTGGCAAGAAGTCGGGGAACAACGACACACAATTCGAGAAAGTCATGCACAAACAATGCCCGATACACCTGAAGTCGCACACACGCTCTTCGAGTGCGTCACCATCTGCAAGTCACTCAATGCACCACCCCTTCCTCAAGCAGGAAAGTGAAAGGACTAGGAGGACAATGAGGAGCGTGACAAGTCGGGAGCTCAAGACTTCCAGGATCTGAAGAACGTCGTTAACGTCATCTTCGGCGGAGACGGCGGATTCCCCTCCAAGCGCGTGCAGAAGTTGACCCTGCGCGAAATACTCTCTGTGGAGTCGGCCATGTCAAGGCCTCTGAGATATAGCGAGGTCCCGATCTTCTTCTCCAGGGACGATCAATGGAGCAGCTTCTCCGAGCCGGGAAAATTCCCGCTCGTTCTAGACCCTGTCGTCGCGGGCTCGCAGCTAACCCGAGTACTCATCGACGGCGCGAGCGGCCTCAACCTGCTTTTCACGAGTACTCTGAAGAAGATGGGCCTGGACATCTCCAAGACAGCAGAGCTCCTTTCTACGGCATTGTCCCGGGTAATGCGGCTACACCACTCGGGTGAGTGGTCCTGCCAGTCACCTTTGGGACAAAAGACAACTACCGCACCAAGTACATCAAGTTCGAGGTGGCGGATTTCGACTCGTCATATCATGCCATCCTTGGCAGACTGGCACTAGCCAAATTCATGGTCGTGCCCCACTACCTCTACCTGCTACTCAAGATGCCAGGCAAGACAAGCATACTCACACTCCGTGGCGACCTGAAGAAGTCGTACGACTGCAACCAGGACGCGATCAAGTACGCCACGACATCACGCGTGCCAGAGCCGTCTGCAGAAATACTCACGGCCGCGCAGAAGCTGACCAACTCAGAGATGGAGATCTCCAACCAGCAGCCAAGCCAGTCGAGGGTTAAACCCAACCCCAGCGACGTCGGCATCAAGGCCATCCAGCTGTAAGAAGGTGACCCGTCCAAGACTGCTTTGATCTGGGGCGGCTTAGGTGACAAATAGGAAAGAGCGCTCGTCAGCTTCCTTAGGGTTAACCGGGACATATTCGCGTGGAAACCAGCGGGATATGCCAGGAGTGCCCAAGGAGTTGATTGAGCATTGCCTAAAAGTTGACCCTAAAGCCACTCCGAAGAAGCAACGACTACGACACTTCGCCCCCGACAAGAGGGAGGCCATCAAGAAAGAGCTAGCAAAACTACTCGCGGCTGGTTTTATTAAAGAAGTGTACCACCCCAAGTGGTTAGCTAACCCTGTACTAGTCTTGAAAAAGAATAACAATGAGTGGAGGATGTGTGTGGATTATACTGATCTCAATAAACACTGCCCGAAGGACCCCTTCGCGCTCCCACGCATCGACCAATTCATCGACTCTACGGCTGGCTATGTCTTGCTCTCCTTCCTCGACTGATACTTGGGCTACCACCAGATAGCTCTCAAGGAAGAAGATTAGATCAAAATGGCATTCATCACCCCCTTTGGAGCATACGCATACACTACAATGTCATTCGGGTTGAAGAACGCAGGAGCCACCTATCAACGGGCCATCAACCTATGCCTTGCGGACCAGTTACACCGCAATGTTGAAGCTTACGTGGATGATGTGGTCATCAAGACCAGATCCCATGACGAGTTCATCACTGATCTTGAGGAGACATTCAACAGCTTGCCGAAGTTTTGATGGAAGCTTAACCCGACGAAATGCGTCTTTGGCGTGCCATAAGGAAAACTACTCGGGTTCATTGTTAGTCACCAAGGAATTGAAGCAAACCCGGAGAAGATCAACGCCATCACAGCCATGGACGCTCTAAGGACGATCAAGGACGTTCAGAAGCTCACATGCTGCATGGCAGCTTTGAATCGATTCATCTCCCGACTTGGAGAAAGGGGACTACCCTTCTTCAAATTGCTCAAGCGCCACGACAAGTTCTAGTGGACCGAGGAGGCAAACCATGTGCTGCAAGATCTCATGCACCATTTGCAGTCGCCACCCATCCTGACGGCTCCCCAACCAGGCGAGAATCTGCTACACTACATCGCCGCGACTACTCACGTCGTCAGTACAGCAATCATGGTGGAAGGACAGGAGGAAGGCCACGCCTTTGGAGTGCAGCGACCAGTCTACTTCATCAGCGAAGTCCTCTCTGAATCCAAGGTTCATTACCCGACAATTCAGAAACTACTTTACGGTATACTCATCACCTCCAGGAAGCTTCGCCATTATTTCAACGCATACAATATCCTGGTGGTCTCCGACTTCCCATTGGCAGATATCCTCCACAATCGGGACACTACCGGGCGCATCTCCAAGTGGGCCATGGAGCTAGGAGCCCTCACACTCAACTTCAAGCCCCGGGCAGCCATCAAGTCGCAGGCACTAGTCGATTTCATGGTGGAGTGGCGAGAAAACCAAGTGAAAGCCCCAACCAACCAGCCAGAGCATTGGGTCATGTACTTTAACGGCTCACTCAAGCTCGGTGGCGGTGGCGTGGGAGTACTTTTCATCAGCCCGAGAGAAAAACAGCTCAAGTACGTGTTCCAAATACTATTCGAGGTCTCCAACAACGAAGCCGAGTATGAAGCATTATTGCACGGGCTACACCTGGCAGTCTCTCTAGGCATCAAGCGACTACTCGTCTATGGTGACTCTTTACTGGTGGTTCAATAAGTCAACAAGGAGTGAGACATCAGCGAGAACACCATGGACGCGTACGTTACCGAAATACACAAGCTCGAGAACAAGTTCTCAGGATTGGAAATCCACCATGTGATTCGCGACAACAATGTGGGCGCGGATGTGCTCTCCAAACTGGGTTCTGATCGAGCTAACATCCCACCGGGAGTTTTCGTTCACGAGTTGCATCACCCTTCCATCAAGGCACCAGACTCAAGTTCCATCGCTTAGGGTCCAAAGGAACCCGACCGAGAGGTCTTGATGATCGAGGTCGACTGGAGGGTGGCCTTTATCGACTACATCCAGGAGAACAAACTACCCCCCGGCGTCGACCCAAAAAGCGTTGAAGCTACTCGCATCCTAAGGGGCAGTAAAGGGTATGTTCTGGTCGGGGGTAACCTGTACAAGCGTGGATCAGCATCAGGCATACTCATGAAGTGTGTCAGCACGGAGGAGGGCAAAGAGATACTCCAAGAGATTCACAAAGGCGTGTGCGGGAACCACGCGGCTTCTTGCACACTAGTCGGCAAGGCGATTCGATCTAGGTTTACTGGCCGACTGCTTTGGCAGATGCCGAAGCACTCGTTCGCCGGTGTACCAACTGCTAGTTCTTTGGCAAACAGTCTCATGTTCCGGCTCATAACCTCATCCCTATACCACCCACATGGCCGTTTGCATGCTGGGGCCTGGACATGATAGGGCCCTTAACAATTGTGCCAGGAGGTTTCGCACACGTGTTGGTGGCCATCGACAAGTGTACCAAGTGGATGGAGTACAAGCCAATTGCAACGCTCTCTGTGGATCGAGTGGTTACTTTCATCTGCGACATCTTACATCGTTTTGGCTTCCCCAACACTATCATTACAGATTTGGGATTCAATTTCCACTCGCATCAGTTCTGGGATTTCTGTGAACGCAGTTCCATTGAAGTGAAATATGTTTCAGTGGCTCACCCGCGGGCCAACGGCCAGGTTGAGCGCGCCAATGACTTGATTCTTGATGGATTGAAGAAAAGACTCTATGACAAGAACAGCAAAAAGGGCGGCAAGTGGATCGATGAGATCTCATCAATAATCTGGGGGCTTCGCATACAACCAAGCAAAGCCACAGGACAGTCACCTTTCTTTCTTGTATACGGGTCTGAAGCTATATTACCAGCTGATGTGATGTGGAAATCTTCACGACTGGAGATATTTGAAGAAGGCAAGGCTGACACTGCAAGACATCTCGAGCTCGATTCAGCTGAAGAAATCATATGCAACGCCTTGTTCCAGTCGGTCCGCTACTTACAAGGAGTCCGTTGTTACCACGACCGGAACGTTCAACGACACTCTTTCAATGTTGGAGATATGGTTCTTCGACGAATCCAGGATGACACCAGGTTACACAAGCTTAACTCGCGATGGAAGGGCATTTCATTGTGCACAAGGTTACAGGCCCTGGATCTTATCGCTTACAGTACCCTGATGGCCAAGAGGTTCCTAATTCTTGGAATATTGAGCATCTACGCCGTTTTCACCCTTGATCAACTGGTACATCTTCTATTGGTGCCTGGAGATTTATACTTCCAGTACAACTCCGTTTTGCTGGTTTACGATTGGTATTACACGCAAGTTTGCTGAAGGGGCCTCGCTCCCATACTTCTAGTAACATATTACTAGTTTTCAACTTGTACATTATGTTATTGAAGGGGTCTCGCTCCCATGACAAGGGGTTTTCTAGTTTACGACCAGTTCTACACCTCTTCGACTACTTCGACTACTCACCTCGCCTATAATTCTAGTCGGGATCGATTCCGACTAGATGGCTTCACCAACTGTTCAAGATCCAGCGGCTACTTGGCCGATGCCTGGGCTCGGGGGCTGGCACCACCGATTGCTATGTATACTCTATGCTACTCATCTGGATCCTTGGCTTCGGGGCTCGATGGGAGAAGGCACTTAGCGTGCTTCAAGGGATAGATCACATGCTTAAACCCTGGACGCTGTAAAACTACTCGATAGTACCCAACCCAAGAGGCTTTTTAAGATTTATCTTGGGTAGATGTTTGTTAACCATTATTTCAGGGACCTTATTCCGAAATAAGGGGTTTTTCAGATTATTACCCAGAGGTCTTATTTAGTCATTGACTCAGGGAACAAAGATTGATTTGAGAGGTAATTTCGGACGTTTCTTGGACAAGTTATTTGTTAAACCATTTTTTCAGGGAATTCATCCAGAAAAAAGAGGTTTTCAAATTTAATAAACCGATTTGCCCATCTTCACCATCAAATCTTTACTGTCATATATTGCATGCCATGATTCTTTGGATCCTTTATTCCAAACCTTGGGGATTTGGATTCAAGGCTCGGGGGCTTGTCAGACCCGGGCACACGGGACTGTGCACGTGGTGTACTTCTCCTAGGATACGGGATGGGACATGGCCCACGCCCTACATCTGTTGTAACTACTCGTAGTGCAGTAGGACTACTCGTACAGTAGTGAAACTAGTCGGACACGGTAGGAAACTACCCGAGAAGTACTCAAGTAGGACTCCTGGGCTTGTACCCGACTAGGACTTCCATGTAAACCTGTCCCCCCAGACTATGTAAGGGTGGACAGGGACCCCCTAAGGGACGACCACCATCAAAGGCAATACAAATCACACAGGATGTAGGGTATTACGCTCTCGGCAGCCCGAACCTGTCTAAACCTTGTGTTCCCTGCACCTTCGAGTTCCTGATCTCGGCGACACCCTACCTACAAACTCACCACCTCGGGGGTATCCCTCAGCGGGCGTGGTGTTAAAACACCGACAACGTGTACCTAAGACCGTTGGTTGATGAACTTTTACTGTTGTGGAAGGAAGAAGGTGTACGCGTGTGGGATGAGTACAAACAGGAGACTTTCAACCTCCGAACATTGCTTTTCGTAACCATCAATGATTGGCTTGCACTTGGTAACCTGTCGGGACAGTCGAACAAGGGATACCAGGCCTGCACCCCACTATCTAGAAGAAACCAAAAGCTTTTATTTGAAAAATTGTCGGAAGGTCGTGCATATGGGCCATCGTCGATTTCTTCCCCTCAATCACCCCTTAAGAGGGGAAGGGAAACATTTTAAAGGGGTACCAGAAACTCGTGCTAAGCCTATGTTCCGTGACGGAAAGCGTGTTTTCTCGATGATAAAGGATGTGCATGTAGTGTTTGGAAAGGGCCGTGGCAGCCAACAAGTTCCAAATGACAAAAACGGACATGCACCAATGTGGAAGAAGAAGTCTATATTGTGGGAGCTACCTTATTGAGAAGTATTAGAGGTCTGCAACACAATTGACGTGATGCACCTGATGAAGAATCTTTGTGTGAACCTGCTCGGTTTCCTAGGTACGTATGGGAGGGCAAAAGATACAATCGTAGCAAGGCGTGACCTGAAAGAAATGAAACAACGATAAGACCTACGTCCTAAAAAGAGAGACAATGGACAACACTACTTGCGTCCTACTAGCTACACTCTCAGTAAAGAGGAGAAGGAAAGCATGTTTGATTGCTTGAACAGTATGAAGGTACCGTTCGGATAGTCCTCGAATATACAAGGAAGAATAAATATGAAAGAGAAGAAGTTCACAAACTTAAAGTCTCATGACTATCACGTCTTGATAAATATGAAAGAGAATGTAAGATTGGCGATCGTGAAGTTATGTGCTTTCCTCAATGAAATTTCGCAGAAGGCAATCGATCCAAATAAGATCATAAAGCTACAGAATGATGTGGTCCAATATCTTGTTAGCTTTGAGATGGTGTTTCCACCTTCGTTCTTTAATATTATGAAAAATCTCCTCATTCACATTGTGAAAGAGATAAACATTCTAGGCCCTATATTTCCACACAATATGTTCCCTTTCGAAAGGTACATGGCGGTCCTAAAGAAGTACGTTCGCAATCATTCTCGTCCAGAAGGATGTATCGCCAAGGGCTACGGAACAGAGGAGGTCATTGAGTTTTGTGTTGACTTTATTGATGATCTCAGTCCGATCGGGGTCCCCATGTCACGCCATGAAGGGAGACTAAATGGAAAGGGCACAGTAGGGCAATGAAATCCGCAAAGAAAACTTCACGGTTCAACAAAATTCATCCCTAGTGGCTCCATATATGGAGGAGCACATGAATACTGTACGGTCTGAAAACCCCGGGAAGTCCGAGACCTGGATCACACGTAATCACATAGATACCTTTGCTGTTTGGCTAACAAAAATTTATGGGTGACGGCACGATTGATGAACAACTTCAATGGTTGGCTAGGGGACCATCAATCATAATCATGCAATACCAAGGGTACGAGATAAATGGGTATACATTTTACACTAGAGCCGAAGATGAAAAGAGCACAAACCAAAATAGTGGTGTGCGTATAGATGCAATAGGCAATGATGGAAAAATGGACAGCTACTATGGTGTCATAGAGGAGATATGGGAACTAGATTATGGACCTTTGAAGATTCCTTTGTTTCGCTACTAATGGGTGAATCGAGCTAGAGGAGGCGTGACGACAAACCGGTATGGGATGACAATAGTGGACTTCAAAAAGATTGGATATAAAGACGAACCATTCATCCTAACCAAGGATGTGACACAGGTGTTCTATGTGAAGGACATATCAAGCAAACCTAAGAAGGACATGTCAAGCAAATCCAAGAACAATGAGCCAAACCGCCACATAGTTCTTCCAGAAAAAAAGAAAAATCATTGGAGTTGAGGACATTTCGGACAAGTCAGAAGATTTTGATCAGTTTGATGACCTTCCTCCATTCTCAGTCAATATTGACCCTAGCATCCTATTATCCAAAGAGGATGCTCCTTACTTACGCCAGGATCACAACCAAGGGACCTTCGTCAAACGGAAGATTATCAATGTTCCATTAAATAATGATGAGTAGTTTTGTGTAACTGTTATGTTCTATTGGGTGAGTTATGTAATGTATGTTATCGTATCTTTCGAATAACGATACTGTGGTCAAAATATTATATATTTGTATTTTTTGCACCTATATTTAATTTATTGCACACAAAAAATATTTCAAACACTTATTAAAGGAAATTTAGAATCAATATATTGAATTAAGTGCATAGAACTATATGTCATATGACGAGTGATGTAAACTATACAATACTATAATTTTGCATGCTCAAAATATTATATATTTATATTTTTTATGAGTATATTAAATTTATTAAACATAAAAAATATTTAAAACACCTATAATACATGATATAAAAGAAATTGGAATTTGCCTCTTTAGTACCAGGCTGAGAAATTGTCGGGTACTAAACTGCCTCCAGTGGGCCACTGGAGGCAGTTTAGTACAGGGCCGAGGTATTGCCCGGTACTAAACTGCGAAGTTTAGTATCGGGCCTTGGTTGTGCCTGGTATTAAACGGCGACTGTGCCAATTTAGTACAGGGCACACCCACAGCCGATACTATACAGGCTGCCCTATATATAGCGCACGGGATTTGGCATCGATCTCAATCGATGCCAAGTCCCAGCACCTCTTGTCTCCGTCGTGGCTCGACCTCCCCGCCGCGCACCACCCTGCCCCGCGCTCGACCTCCGCGCCGCCATGCCGTGGCCCCTCACCCAGCCGCCTGCCACCCCCACGCGCGCCGTCGAGTCCCTGCGCCCCCCTGACGTAAGCCCCACGCTGACGTTAGCACTACAATATCCTGACGTCAGCCTATTTTTTATTTTTTAAAAAAAAAATTGTAAGTGTGGTAGAAAGTTGTAGAAAATTATAGAAATTTGTAGAAAATGATAGAAAATTGTAGAAATTTTATAATATTGTAGAATAGTGTAGAATATTTTAGAAAATTGTAGAAATTTGTAGAAAATGGCAAAAAATGGTAGAAAATTGTAGAATATTGTAGAAAAATGTATTTTTTGTAGAATATGGTAGAATAGTTTAGAATATTTAGAAGAAGGTGAAAAATTGTAGGGAATAGTAGAGATTGTAGGAAATTATATAAATTTTTAGAATATTATAGAAAATTGTAGGAAATTGTAGAAAATTGTAGAATAGTGTAGAATATTGCAGAAGAAGGTGAAAATTGTAGGGAATAGTGTATAATATTATTGACGTTGCATATTTTGTTCGTACAGGAATCAAAATGAGTCCTATTGATGACGACGAAGAGTTCCTGCATAGTGTAATTCGTGAAGGTACCAGTCACCCACCGTCCCTCGAAGATGATGCACCCGAGGATGACGACAGCCAATATCTCAACGATACTGGCGATGGTGATGATGAGCAGATGTAAATTGCTCAGGAAGATGTTCAAGCCGAGGTATATGAAATTCATGCATATATAAAATGCTATCTAAACTAACATGATATATATATATGATTTCTCTACGTATGAAATGCGTGTATTAATAGATATAATAGATATTTTTCCAGGCATCTGGATCGAGGAAGCCAAAACAGAAATGAGGCTCAAAGAAAAAGATAGCGGGGCGTACCAACATCACCTTATTGAAAGAGGATGGTGAACCAATGGCTCCCAAGGGTGTTGACAGGCCAGATATTTTGTCCGGGAAAACATCTCCATTAGCTACAAACTATGGAAGAAAAATAAAGTCACTGATAACGATGCAGACATCGTCCCCGACATGGAGAAGGAAATGTTATAGAGAGAAGTGAAACTGCACTTCAATTTTCCAGAGGACAAAGAGGAAGTCTTGAAGGATTGGGTCATGAAGAAGATGGCTATTGCTTTCCAGATGTTCAAGAAAAACTTGAACAAAGACTACATCAAAAAAGACCTCATGCCAGACTTTGAGAATAACTACAAGAAGCAACATCCTTTTTGGGATGAATTCGTGCAGTACAAGTTGTCCGAGGAAAGCGAGGAGCGAGCAAGACGGAACAAAGACAATGCGAGCAAGAAGAAGCACTTCCATCATCTTGACCAAGGAGGTTATTCTTCGGCGATTCCTAAATGGCAGAAGATGGAAGAAGACCTAATGGCAAGAGGAATCATACCGGCAACTTTCAATTGGCCATTGCGAGCAAAGTATTTCTTCTATGCTCATGGAGGCACACTAAACATAGAAGATGGATTGTTCGTGACTAACAATCGAATAAGAGAAGCGGCTGACAGGCTCGATACGGCACTAAAGGCTGTTGTCAAAGGCAATTAGAAGCCTGACAGAGAGAAATACGAGCTGACATACGCTCTTGGGACACCAAAACACACAGGACGTGTCCAAGGCATGGGCGTACTTCCATGGAAGCATGGCTCCAGTGCAGATATCGACACTTATTGAAGCTAATGCAGAAGGAAGGCTGAACAGGAAGAGAAGATGCATGCCCTAGAAGAACGAGTAGCTTCGATTGAAGGTGCAATGGAAGCTAGCCAACAACTACAAGAAGCTCCTTCAGCTCCTAACATGGAGAGCAGCCCCAACTCTCAACGCCATAGAAGCATCGCTTCCACGGAGCTTCCGGCCGGTGGAGATCGAACTGAAATGGTTGCGGACAACCAACCACGTTACCCCATGGACAACATCACCGTGAGGACCCCCTGCGAGCTTCTTTATCAGCAGAGGAAAAATGTCAAATTAGTGGCTCATGGTATTGCCGAAGTACCTGTCCAAGGCGGGACAATTCATGGCGTGTCGATTCCTGAAGGATATGCTAGAGTCATGGTTGACCGGGTCGAGAAAGGATGGGAAGACCTTGACCTCGAGATCCCTAGAGGCGATGGAGAAGAGGAACTGCAACATGCGCTCCACACTTGGATCTGTTGGAACAAGCGCTACATAAGATTTCCGCAAGGAGCCACAGATCCCGCAGCATCGGCTCAGAGCCTAGGGCCAAGATCGCCAACGCCAAAACCCAGCATGGGTCCACCGTCACCACTCGCACAAAAGGACGCCAACATGGGTCCGCCGTCACCACCCGCACAAAGGGACCCCAGCATGGATCCGCAGTCACCACCCGCTCCAAGGGACCCCAGCATGAGTCCGCCGCCACCTCCTAAGGCGAAAAAGAAAACAAAGGCTTAGGTCCCGCCACCACCACCTCCTAAGGCGAAGAATAACCCAACTAAGAAGAAAGAGAAGCCTCCACCTTCGAAGTTAGCATACGAAATGACTCAAGAGGAATTGAATGAGCATGTGAGAAAGGAGGTTCGAGAGTAATTCGCGCCAAGGAAGCCTGAGCCGAAGCAACTAGTGAATCCAGCTGGACAGAAGTTCTTCGTAACCATGTGCTAACCAAGGGAGAAAGAAACACTGTCGGACTACAACCGCTCAATCACAAAGTCTTATCAAAAGAAGAGTAATCATCAGGGCAAAAACATTCCCCAACTCCAAAAGAGGATGAAGCTACGGCCGAGTTTGTGGCGGAAACGAAACTCACAAAAGCTCAACTCCTAGGGGATGTTCCAATCCCGATTCACCTAGGGGCAGGAAGAAAACCATTTGTAATGGGGAACCTCTTATGTAGCCTGAGTTGCTGAACATGCTACCAACGAGAATGCGTGAGTTGCATGAATGGTACATGAGGGCCACTGCAGATGAAGACGTAATGTTCGCAGCTCAGGCTAAAGATAGCAATTTACATCGGGGGCTAGCTGACGTATGGATCGAGTTTGAGAGTCTTTGGTTTCTATACCATCAAGACGCCCTGGACAAGTCCCTCGTCAGTGTATTTCTTATGTAAGTGTTTCCTCTCATTTCTATATTATAGCTCAACAACTTATGTGCTTTCTCATCCTCTCTTTTTTTGTATCGTGTAGGATGAAGGTGAAAGAATGCTGAAGAAAGGGGTACTATCACATCGGCTTCATGGACCTGGATGTTATAAACGATAATAGTGTAAACAAATGACCAAATTGAACGGAGAACAATGTATCCAGGGCCTTGGATAGGCAGCATACTTGTATATTCATTCTGTTGCCGTACAACTTCAAGTGAGTACTTCGACTCTGTTTTCATCCCTTCAACTTGACAATAAGTATATCCAACATTTAATCTGTATATGTGTATCAACAACTTTCACTGGATCTTGCTCAGTATCGAGATTGATCGAGCCCGAGTTGTGGTGTTTGACGGAAAGAGGACTCCAATAACACAATATCAAAACTTTATAGACATCCTCCAGAAGGCATGGGCTCGCTTCATCAAAAAGCACATAGGAGTCGTAGACACGCCGTGTGATCTTTATATCAAGACAGACTTTCCGGTATGAATACCATTCGCACACCTAGTGTCATTTCTTTAAACACCATGAATATTTCATAACCCATCTATATATAGTGTATGAGATATGAGGAAGGAAATAACTTATGTGGCAATTACGTATGTGAGTGGATCCATGACTTTACCGGCCCAAAGAAAATAATGCAAAAAGATTTCGATGTATGTATCAAATTAATAACAATTTCTTGCATTTAATTACGTACATGTATGAATTTAAAATAATGATGTTTGTATGTGATAGCTTTGGAAAATGAAAGAAGACCTCATTGAACCGAAAAGGGTCAAGGCAATTCAAGAATCACTCTGTGGATTCCTGATGGATAAGGTGATAAATCCCACTGGTGAATTTTATACCGATCATACGATAAGCGTGGGTCAATTGGATGAAAACAAGGAAGACGATGAACATGAGTAATATTTAAAGTAATTGTAATGAAACAACTTATATGGCTACTTGTAATATTTGATCCTAAGTGTAATATTTGAAGTATATATAAACTGTATATATATATATATAATTAATATATATGTAGTCTTTGCTATGCAAGATATGAATACGAATATCAATGCTAGCTATACGCAGACGGATACGGATAGAATACAAATATGAATTAAAACTAAAAAGGAAAAGGAAAGAAAAAATAAGCAAGTAATAAAAAACGAACTTAGTACTGGCTGGTAACACCAGCCGGTACTAAACTGCCGCTCCAATCATCCTGTGTGACGAGTAGTTCAGTACCGGCTGGTGAACTGCCGGTTGGTGTTACCAGCCGGTACTAAACTGCCGCCCCAACCACCCTGTGTCACAGGCAGTTTAGTATCAGCTGGTGTTACCAGCCGATACTAAATGCATACCACTTTAGTACCGCCCAAACTGTACCGGACGGGGAACCGGTACTAATTGGGGTTCCCGCCCGGTACTAAGACTCGGATATGTAGCTGTGTTTGTTCCGTTTGGGGGAGGTCCAAGAATGTATGCCCTGGAAATGAATTTGCAAGGGCAGAAACAATGGTAGCTATGCAGTACCTGGTGAGGCAGTTCAGGTGGAAGCTGTTTTGCAAAGAAGAAACCTACGAAAAGGATCCGAAGCCAATGCCTACCCTTGGGCTTCCCGTCGAAATCAAGTTGAGGAGTCCGCATGCAAATGCTGAAGCTTGAAAAGTTGAAATGCTTCATATGTTATTTCAAGTGGATAAGGGAGCCTTGATACATTATATACGCTGTGTTGTTAATGTTTAGTTGTGAAGATTTACGGATGCACATTGTTAACCAATGTGATTGTGTGAGTGAAACCTTTACGGCGGTGTTTGTTCCACAAATGGTAATGTAAACGTAGGAATGGATGAAGAGCTGTAACGCGAATAGAACGGACGATTACTCGCTTTGTTTGGATGAGCAGCCTCGATGCAGGTCGGCGTTGCTTACCGCCCCAATCGGGTGTAATCAACTCGCTGCAGGTCTGGTATCCGTTTCCCTGGTAACTGATTATGTTAAATGTGAAACAAACGGAAAGTAACGCAGTCAATTAACAGTGTTATCAGACCACGCCGCAAAATCCAAACCAAACAGCATCCAAGACTTACTTGTTAACTGTGTGCTCTCAGTGTAGAAATAGCAGAAATAGCATGCAAACCACTAACGGTTTCTCATAGCAAGCCTTTACTTCTTCATGCTGTTTGATAGCTCATCCTCAACCTTGACTACAATTCTTACAATATAAACCTCTTGTTATGTAATGTTGAGTGACAGTGCACCCTGTTTAGAAGATGATTGTTCTAGGCCATGTTTCTTCGAATTGAACAAAAAAGGAGGAATTGTGTCACATTCCACACTATCCAGACATTTAGGAGACTTGAGCTTTATGCTAAGAGCAACTAGAACTTTATCCTAAGAGGAAGAAATTCCAACTACACAAATAACCTTTCAGGACCTTTTGGTAATGGATCTGGGCAACACAGAAGAAAAAATTGAATTTATCTTAGTATTCTAGTCCCAATACTTGTGTGTGGGCATGTTCAGATCAAACTTTCTGAGACTTTCATGATTAATAACTTCGAACTATTTGGTTTGGAAACAGAAGTCATGTGCATATTTATCAAGAAAACTGCTTTTATAATCTATAAATTTGTTGGACTTGATAAATATAATCAAGTGTATAATGATGATCAAATGTTTATACCAGAGATACAAAACGAAGACCATTAACTAGACTATATGCAGGATGGTGGGACACAGTTACATAGCTAGAGCATCCAACCGTGACCTGACGCCTGAACACACTTGTTAAAGAAAGGTTCCTAACATCGTTAAGTAAAAAGGCAGTAATATGAAATTAAAAGACTCAGGAGAATGCTAAAGAAGCCTCAATGTCCAAAATGGAGGCTTGTGCAGAAGCAAAAAGTAACCATATAGAGATTACTCTGACCAGCGTACTAAACATTCATAAGGTCTATCTCATGGACTTGTTTTGCCAGACAAAAGAGCAAAACAGTTACAACTACAGTATTTACACAAACGGAAGATAAAACATTCATGCATATTTTAGCTCTACTGGGCTATGATTGCGCACCTAGTTAACTTTAGTTCGAAAGTTTCATCCTTCAAAGTTGCGAGGACAAGCAGCATATTTACACTTCAGGGATATAGCTTCAGGCTTCAAGCTCGTCATTTACCTCTTCATCTGTGGCTGCGGCAATCTCCTCTGATGCATTCTTATCCAGGTTAACACCCTCCTCGTGCCTATCTAGTTGGGATTCATTTTGCATTATCTTTTCTCTTAGCATCGTCATCAGATCTTCCTGGACATCTCCGTTCTCAGCAAGGTAACGTTTGATGACATCTTTGCCTTGGAAAGTTTGCCCATTCATATGATAGAACACTCCTGATTTTGTTATGAACTTGTGTTTGCAACCTAACTCGATGAGCTCTGATTCACGGTTTAAGCCCTTTCCAAACTCAAGCTCAAGCTGTACAGTCTTAAATGGAGGAGCATGTTTGTTCTTCACAATCTTGACTTGAATTTGCGCACCAATAGCCTGTTACGTGGGACTGAATTGGGTTAGGGGACAACTTATAGCCTTATACTGTTCTCAAATAAGGTAAAGACCAACAACGCCATAACAACATGACTGGATCAATCTAGTGACAATATGCTTCCAAAGTACTCCCAATTCCTGTTTTTCCACCATTCTAAAATTAATTTAGTTGGCCAGAACTATGGTGGGTAATTTCAACGTAAAAGAATATTACTAGATGCCCTATTAGCAAGTCCAAAAGCATTTCCTAAATTCGAAATTCAGCACTATGTTGGATCTGTACCAAAAGAACACAACACACTGACCAAGGTTCAAATAGAACCATGATGCTTTACCTCTTCAAACTTTTTTATAAGACCTATCCTTTTGGTGTTCATGCGAACAGAAGCATAAAATTTCAAGGCATTTCCTCCACAAGTTACTTCTGCTGGTACTCCAAACCCACTAAATGTGCTCAGCTTTGATCTTACCTGTACACATGCCCAGGAATAAATTGTTATCATAGACAAATATGGGAAACGAAGGCCACAATATTAAACAAATGAGCATATTTGAGAGGACTGGAGGAATGTTGAACAGAAGGTATTTTGGTAAAACTATTAAGGAACTACACATTTAAGAATCCAAAAACGTCACTTATTTGTAACTGGAGGGAATAGTTCCTGGCTATTTAGCAATATGGTTGCCTAATAGTTATCTTTTTTATTTGTTGCTGTTCATTACACTTTTAGTGGCCTATTGGCTGTTAGAACGGAAAATTAGAGTACATGCTCTAGATAGCGGTATGCCCTAGAACACTAGTTTGTGTTTAAAACATAAACATTAGTATGGCTTAAAAGTTCTGGACTGAAAAAAATAGAGTAGCATCCAAATGGTGCAATTGACACTATTCAACATTGAGCAAGGATTGTATCCATCCAAGATTCTAAAGCAACTTTATTTGGTATAAACAGAGGCATGTACTTAAGTTATGAAAGCAACTCATCAGTAACATGTTGCTCATCAAGAAGCTTGTTTCACTAATACTAGCTCAGAGTAAGCAAATAGCAAACCTGATTAATAAATAACAGGATTGTCCTGGAGCGAGAGAGTGAATGGCTCAACTTGCGAAGCGCTTGACTCATGAGCCTTGCTTGAAGTGCAACGTGTGCATCTCCCATCTCACCGTCCAGCTCAGTTTTGGGGACAAGTGCTGCTACCTGTACATATAGTTATGCTGTGAGTTTCAGCAGTAAACAACAGCACTAAGTTATTTTGGTAGGTAGTACACAATTCTAGAGGTTATCAAAAGTATGACAACAAATAGCATTGAAGTTATATGACAACAAAGAGCATTGAAGTTATATGACAACAAAGAGCATTGAAGTTGCATGACAACAAAGAGCATTGAAGTTATCAACTACAAAAGTCAGCAGGAAGATATGTTTTTCAATTATTATTACTTAAGATAAAAATTGTGTACTTCAGATCCTATCAGTATCTCCCAAGAACTGGAACGCCACGCAGTAGGCAAAGGCAAAGCATTGAGAGCTGAAGGTACTAACATTCTACGTACACTGTCCACAACCACAACATCAATAGAGCCACTTCGAATTAGGATGTCAGCAAGGCCAAGAGCCTGTTCACCACAGTCAGGTTGAGATAGTAGCATGTGTTCTGCCTTCACACCTATAGATTCTGCTAAGGCTGGATCCAGAGCATGCTCAGCATCAATAAAAGCACAGTTTCCTGAAAGAACATAAAACAATGTCCTGAAATCCAATTATGATATAGAAAACATATCCCTATGGTGCATGCAGGAAATTTTAAGTGTTGATGCAGCACCCCTCTTTTGGGGAAAAAACTAGTTGTCACTGAAATATATGGTGCCGTCTCTCCATCAAAGCTTAGAGAAAACTCAAGAAACAACTCTGTCTATGTATCTCTATGTAACCACATAAGTTATTAATTCTTGTATGGGCAGAAAATTCTGGTGATTAAATCCAGTTTTTCACTGTTTAGATTATATGCTATTGGAATGGAACAATATGCACAATACTTTTTTTAAATACAGGTACATGACAGAAGTAATTAATTATGTTGAGATATATTTGCAAGCATATCTGTAACGAATTTGCATAGCGCGCATGTGCGAATAGCTTATTATTTAACTACAAGAAGAAAAAAGTATACATGAAATCCCTGTTGATTTGGTTATGTGTCAGTAGAGCACAAATAGTGGAATTTCTTATTATCTGTATAGTGAAGCAAATTATAAGAATATTATTAAGTTATCATGGTATAACAATAGATATTGCCAGAATCTCATTCACTGGAGTGGTAAAAATTTTACCTACATCTTCAGCAATCACATTTGAAAAATGATGCAATTTTACATAATCTTTCTCAAAAGTGGTCTGTTTCCACATGCATGCTAGATAATATATGGTGTTAATACATGAATGAAGTACTTCAAATGCCCATACAACATCATTCCTAGATGTGCAATGACCGTCAAGAATGCCACACTTGTCCTTTCATAATTAATAGCAATTATCTCTAATAAAAGAGACCATATGATATAGAACAATGGAGCAATCGCCTGTAGTAAATTACTTATTCACAAGGCTTTCTACACCAAATCATAAACACATATGAACCCCTTATTGTTTGCCCGACTTTGTTTCTATAGTTTTGAAGTCAAAGAGATCTTCATGGTGCAAGATTGTTAGTAACAGATGCTAACACAGATGACCCAGCCATTAGCCCCAAATACTGTTTGTATTACATTTCTTACCATTCATAATAACTTAAGAAGTATGCCTCAGCTAAAAGAAACAAACTCTAGTAAAGGGCAATAATTTGTTTCAGGGTAAGCACTTCACACAAGATCATATGTCAGGAAAGCTAACTTACCTCCACTCTTTTGTGCTTCAGCTATGACATGAAGTGCTAAAGTTGTTTTTCCTGAAGCCTCTGGACCATAAATTTCAACAACCCTTCCCTGCTCATAGATGTACAAGATAAATGTAAAAGTTATGAATGTAAAGAAAAGAGCATAAGTATAATGCAAAATAAATCCTATTTGTGATAAAGGGCAAAACTTCAGAATTTTATCACTTAACCAACAGCAGAAGCAATGATGTGAATGTCCTTTGCTAACTGATCATTACCCTTAATTTAACATTCTTCTCTATGTATGATTTGACTTACATATTAACTTAGTGATATCTAGCTTGTGGTGCAATCACCATGAGCATCAGACAAATCACATGATCAACAATAGGTCAGTGGAATGGCAAATGTAAATCATCCAATAATTATATCCTGTATTCCAGGTCCTACTCCTAAGTCCTAACCAGTAACCACCTATAACTAAACCTTATTCTCTGTGTGCTTGAACTTACATCTCAATTTAGCAAGGTTGCGGGTTGCTGTGAAATTACAACTTATTGGTATAACACAAGCTTATTAACATGATGAATTAGGCCAGTACACTAGCAAGTCATCATCTAATAATATGGCCTCTCTCCGAAAGTTCTGAATGGCAAACAATTATGCAGATAAAATAATTAGCATCAACACCTGACCTTTGGAAGTCCACCAATTCCTAAAGCTGTGTCCAAGGCAAAGGATCCCGTGGATATGACAGGAACTTCTTTACGACCGTAAGCATGATTTAACCACATTATTGAATCCTCACCAAATGCAGATGTAATTTGGTCAAGAGCTTGCTGTAGTGCAAAGTCATTTTGCTTAATATTTTTGTCGCCATAATCATGTTCTTCTGCTTTTGATTGTTCCCTACCTAACAAGTAGATAATAAAACATTGTATCAGTGGAAAATTCCTGACTGAAATAATCAGTAAATCCGATGAAAACTTGACACGAGATCATTTTTGTTATCTTAAATAGAGGTTCGGGTTATCCAGAATCCACAGGCAAACACAAGCATCATAGAAAATTTGACAGGATATAGAAGGTTGGGAACCAATAAATACCAGTCCACCACCAGCATTGCAAAGTATAAACAGAGATGTACATTCAAGAGAATTGCACAGCAAATTTTGTTAGCCCAAAGAATTTTAGTAACAAAAATTGCAATCAACATTTACAGATTTACCAACTTTGCCCAATTTTTATGCATGATTCTGAATAGCATTTATGTATCATCCTTACAAGACATGTTACAAAATTAATTTCAGGTCACCTAAAACCTACAAGCAGTGTCCTTATATGACCACAAGATAATTTTGTTCATTCTCAAACATACCAAAACATTTTACTCAAAGAATGGTGCAAAAGTGTCGCTGAAAAAATGTCATGTAATTCACATCTTGCTTACATCAGTTAACATAATAATATGATACAAAAATATTACAGGTGGAAGAGAGTAGATTCAGAAATGTATCAAACTGAAAGTCACATCACTATTTTAGTAAGGAAAAAAGTAACATATATACACCTTCTGCAGACAAGCTCCGCAGCTGAACTGTATATGACACATTTTGATTGCAGCATTCCTGAAAAACAATAAGAAGATGACGAAATAGGTACAAATCGAACATGAATTTTATTAACCAATAGTTCTGCTTGTTCAAAATTTGGCTGACAGTGTAGGATTGCATAGCCAGTTTTTCACAAATTAGCAAATACATAGGATTACATTTGCCCCACTTTTGCAGATAAGAAGCAGGGATGATCACACTTACAAAAGAGTAATTACTTAAATCCTGTGATAGTGGTGATATAAACAGAATATAGTAAAATCAAGAACTATAGGATTAATCATGGATCAAACAGAAATGATTAATACAGGACTATTGCTTGAGCAGCGGAAGGTGATTTCTGGACCACAAAGTTGAAGGTAACACAACCAAAACATGACAAACAGCATGAATGGAATAGCCTGATACTGTACCCAATATAAATATAGAGAGTGTACACTGAGTTTGAAATCTACTACATACGACAATGCTCGCCGCTGTCATTGCTGTCCTACTTTCGACATGTGAATACAGGGTTCACAGTCCATAACCACATGGTACCAAGGCCAATTTAACACATGATGCACACAACCGTGTCTGGGACCCATCCAACTGAGGAGCTTCCAATTTCAAAGAAACGCCACCAGCACAGAATTCCATCCATCAACCCACTTTGCCTCAACCGAAGCAACCAAATACGCAAACCTGACGATGCCTGTGAATCCCCATCCCAACTCCCCATGAATGCACCAGACACGGTCCGCATCTTGTCCCCAATCCAGAAGGGAAAGGGGCGCCCAATTCGACCACACCGACGAGAAATTGGACCCAGCCCCCATATTTACTTGATTCGAATCCAAAATCGAATGATCTGGGTTCGATACCCATGGTTAGGGATTGAAACTCAAAGAAAAGGGAAGGGAAGGGTTGTGGGTTTAGGAGCTGAAGGCGGAGGGAACGAACCAGCGCGGAGGATGCGGACGAAGGGGAACGGGCGGAGAGGAGTCGGCGGAGGAGGGCCTGGCCGCGCCGGAGAACCCTCGCCATGGCTCCTGCAGCTTGGCGCCAGGAACTCCACTAACAAGTCGCCTACCAGACAGACTCTTGCTGTCTTGCTCTCGATGGACAAGCACAAGCAGCAAGTCTCGAGCCAGGCCGGATAGATACGGGCCGGGTCAGGGCCGGACTTATGACAGCTTAGTTCGTTTCTGCAAGATACCCTGCCCAGGCCCAGGATGACTGATTCACGTGATCACGCTATCGACATCGAGCATTATGTGATAAAAACAAATTTCTCAAAAAGGCTAGTGCTAATCAAGCTCAGGAGTCGTTTCGTGAGAAAAACTAAGGTATAATACTCCGTATTGTCATGTAGAATTTATTTAAACTATTAATACAGATTTTGGAATTCAGATTAGCAGAAGTGATACATTATGTCGGAGCACTCTCTCTTTTCTCTCCACCATTTTAACATTATTTGAACCTCTTATCGCCTCTCTCATCTATCCCTCTCTCTCTTCTCACAAACCTGCGGGGTATGGCAGATCTAAGCCTTGCCAGCAACAAAATCCACTAGCGTCGGGCCCGGATCTGTAGCATCAAAGACCAGGTCCAATAGCACTCGGCCTAATTTAGCAGAGGCAAGCGTGGGGCATGGGTGGTTCGACTTCCCGACACAATGGTTCATATGGCATGCCATCTTGGTTGCCTAGGGTTGCAGTGCGAAGGACAACGGCCTAGAGATCACGCACGATGGCACGAAGGCCAGCATGGTGACTTGAGTGGCTCGACAGCATAGAGACTAGCACGCGACGCTGGTGGTTGGATTTCCCGACGCGACGTCATGAAGGCTAGTGCGATACGAACGGCTCGACATCCATATGGGAGCAAGGAGGACTATAGCCCCCCTACCCTATGCAGTCTATGGAGCCACCTAAAGCCTCTGACATTTTTCAGCTATAGATGGAAAAGAGGAAAAAGAAAAAGAGAAGAGAAATAAAGGAAGAAGTTGAAAATGAGACTTCAAAGATTCATGTCCTAGATTGGCCCCCGACGGTAGGGATCCTAGCCCTGTAGCAGCTCGACGCTGTCCCGGTGACCCGAGAGAGCCGGTCTCGCTCCATCACATCCCTCTCCAGCCCAACCTCTAATTCTACCATGCTACTGCAGCTAGCACCAGCAGTCCTCCGACTACTCTTGTTTTGGAACCTGGTCCCCGTGCTAGCTTGCCACACAGCTCTGGATTTGGAGACGGGAGATGCCGAGGCTGCCGCTACTGGAACGGGAAGGAGGACCTTCGCCCTATCTATGAGGTACGTGACAACAGCCGTGGCGAGAAAAAGCGTGGAGGCAGATACGATGGCCCAGAACAATGCAGAGGAGCCGACCACCATGTGTATTGTCGTCGCTTGCTCGAAGACGCTCGATGAAGGCTGCGAGCATACACATTTGCCTATTGATAGTGAGACCCTTTATTATATTTTTTACCAACAAACCCTCCGATGATAAATAGAAATAACAACTAATTGTTGCACGTAGAAACTCGAATCACCGACTGATGGTGTGACGTGCGTTTTTCCCTATTGATAGTCTATCAGCAATAACTAACTGACCCATGTGTGACACTAATTTGGTGTTGTAGTATAGTGCATTAAAATTCTTTTTACCAAAACTTTGACAATTCAAGAATAACACTTAAGGCCCCTTTGGATCCCGCCGAATTCTAAGAATCCGAAATTCAAAATCTGCTGCAATTCCAAATGGGCCTCACTTTGCTGAGGATTCTAGAATACAGATTGTGAGATTTTCAGAATCCCGGAAGCAGGAGAGGAGCTGCTTCCAGCAGCAGTAGAAATTACCTTTTATCTCCTCGGATTTTCGGAGAAATTACAAGGATCTGCTACGCTCGGCGGGGCCACGCTGTCGTTGCCAGCCGCGGGGTAGGGCGGCGCCCGTCCCCGCCCTGGCAGGTGGCAGCGGCCGTCCCCTCCCCTCCCCGAAGGCTGTCGCCACTCATCCCCGCCAGACTTCACCGCGCCTCTCCGCCTTTTCCCGCCCAGAACGCTGGCGCTCATCCCCGCCCAGGTGCTCAGCAGGGCGCCGGCCATCCCCGCCCTAGCGCTCGGCGGGCCGTCATCGTCCCCACTCCTCCTCGCACAGGCCGCTGCCGCCCCTCCCCGCTTGTGGTCGCTTCTCCGCCCCGGAGCCACGCGCACCGTTGCCGAGCTTCCCCAATTGCGGCCGCTCCACGCCTCCCTGGCTGCGGCCGCCTCGCTACCTGCCCCTGCCCCGAAGCCGCGCGCGGCCATCGCAGAGCTTCCTGGACCTTGGGCATCCATGGCCGCCTCGGCACTCGCGACTGACATGCGTGCGCGGCTGCCTCGGCACTCGCGGCCGACCAGGCCAATGCGGCTGCCTGCCCCGGCCCTCGCGGCCGCCCAGACGTCGCCCTTCCCCGCTCGCGGGCGGCCGTTATCGCCCAAGTGCCTGTCCCCATCACGGCCCAGTTCAGCAGTTCCTTAGTTGTGCCTTGTAAAAAATTATTAGCAAGGGTATAAAAAGAATACACGCACCAAACGTCTATAAAATCTGATACTGGAATCTAAAGATCCAAACAGCACCATCCAAATTTTATACCTAATTAAGATTTTGGGATTCATCCAGCAACTCATCAAACAGGATCTTAGTAAGTGGGCTACTTTTTTTTCCAACCAAATGAGTGTTAAAATTTATAGGCTTGCTTACATGTTAATTTGGCAGATTTTGGTAACCAATGATGCTGTTCATTTGCATGCTACTGTACAGACCGCGTTGACTTCTAAATAAAGATGAAATCGAATCGAATACGTATGGAAACAGATTCGAATATCTCGAATATCTGTCTTTATATTTTCTTCCAATTTTCATTTCCTATGACGAAAGGGGACCGCGTGGAAATGGATTTAGATATATATTTTTATATTTTTTTCCATCTCCATCCATCGCTACTCCGAATTAGCATTCTGGCACATACCCTGATCCACGGTGGTCTTGGGCGCTGTCGTTCCCAGTGGCCAGTCAGTGTCACAGTGTGCCGTGGAGAAGCCTCGTGGGAAGTGAGGATTTACTGGTCCCGGTCAAACGGTGGCTGCCAGGCGAGTAGCGTACGCCTACGCCGCTCGTGGCATCGCCGTCCTCCTCCCACGTACGTACGCTCCTGTCAGGTGTCAGCCCCGTCGCATCAGTCTCACTGTATCCACCCACCACTCACTCCCCTCTCCCACTCTCCTCGCATCGCAGGACGAGCCCGCGATCAGCGTCCCGCGCTCCGCCGCGTGCCCCCCGGCCTCCATTCTGGCCGTCCGATTCCCACCGCTAGCCTCGGGAATCGAGCCCCTCCCACCACCAAAACCCAGCAGCCCCTGCATCGTTGTTGCCTCCGCCTAGACCACACTTGCTCCCGAACCCCACGCCCCTCCCTCCCACCGCCGGCCGGAGCACCCGAGAAGCGAGAAGCGCCCCACGAGTTCCAGACCGCCGGAGGCTCGCCATGGTGCGCGGCCGCCCGCGGAGGCATGGCCGTCCCCGCGCGGAGCTCGGGGGCGAGGCGGCGCGGGCGGACGGGGAGGAGGAGCCGGTCCTGTTCCCGCTCGGCGCCCCGGTGGAGGTGTGCAGCGACGACTCCGGCTTCGCCGGCTCCTTCTACGAGGCCACGGTCGTCGGCTACCAGCCCGGCGGGGCCGGCTACGTCGTGGCCTACTCCACGCTCAGCCGGAGCGGGGCCGGGGGCTCGCCGCTGCGGGAGAGGGTCGCGGCGGCGGACGTGCGCTCCCGGCCGCCCCCCGCGCCGCCGCGGGGGTTCGCGGTGCACGAGATGGTCGAGGCGTTCCACAACGACGGCTGGTGGGCCGGCGTCGTCTGCGCCGTCCCGCCGGCGGCGCCGGAGGATGAGACCGCAGAGCGGCCCCGGCGGCGGGTGTACACGGTATGCTTCCCGACGTCGCGGGAGCTGCTGGAGTTCGAGGAGGCGGCGCTGCGGCCGAACCGCGTGTTCCAGGGCGAGCGCTGGGTTCCGGCTGCAGAGGCGGTAAGAGGAATCTGGCTCCTTACTTGGGAGATCAAATTGTTACTGGTATTTCGAGCTTGTATGGAATTCTAATTGCATTCTTTTTACTGATTTCTTATTCTAAACTTATATAATGGGTCATGTTTTCTCTAAACATTCTATCCATCTGCATTGTACGCCACTGGATTTCATTATCAATGTCTCAGAGTAATTACTTACTTCAATAGCTCAATGTTGAAACCGATCTTTCCAAAAATTTTTGTCCAAACTGTTACTCGTGTCGTGTGACAGAAGGACTTAATTCTGACACTTAACTTTTATGTTTCTAGTTTAGACCGGTGATCCCATGCCTTGACGCAATGTGCAAATTACCATAGCATAAATTTGGTTTCATTCCTTACGAAAAAAAAAATGATTGTGGTTTCACAAGCTCCTCCCACACACACATTTTTAGTCAAACCTGCCTTGTCCTTTATAAGATGTAAAATGTTTATTATACGTTAGGAGATGTTAAATTAAGAGATGTGTTACAGAATGACGCATTTGTCCACCTAGCATCCCACTATCACCACCGAACCAATCACCATGTGCAGATTTCACCTATGTGGGCCCAGTCAAGAATCAGCCTCTCCAGGACACGTAGTCTTTCTCTAAAATTAAATGTCATATAGTTGAACTGTGCACATGGAGTTCGTTAAGTAAAAAGTATTTGAATTAAAATTTCGGATATTGGTAGCGGACAAATATTTTTCAGCATTATGATAATGGGTTGAGAGTAACTGTACATAATAAAGGGTCTTGGCTATAGTGTAACTTTTTTTTTTCATTTTCCAATTTGGTGACACCTATACAAAGTTACAAAATTGTGAATTCACAATCTATTATGTTTGTAACTGCTAATAGCTGCGAATTTGGTAATAATGCACTCTGGACAAAAATAAAGGTGCCAGCTCTATACAATTGATAACTGAAGCATTTGATTAATCCATGATTTTTTTTCCTTTGATAATGGAGAGGTAATAAGCCCTTGGTAAGAACAATCTTTTAGTTCTGTACAATGTGCATGTTCTGAAGAATTGTTAATTGAAAGCTTGAGATGGTATGTGGCAAAGAGATTAATTCCAGATAAAGAAGTGTGTGTTGTAATCATAGAAATGAAGCTGAAGTATGTACATTCTAATGCTTTTATTCTCTACAGGAAAATGGAATACCTCTATTCAGAGATGGAAGCCAAGTTGAAGTGAGTCGGTCTGCAAAAACCTTTGGCAAATACTGGAGTCCAGCTATTATTATGAAAGTAATTGGTGCTACAAGTTTCTTAGTACAATATAAAGATGTAAGAGAGGATGGAGGACAGGTTACTGAGATTCTAGATTCTCAATATATTCGGCCATCACGAAAGATCATTCATATGGACTCTAAGTATAGGTTTCCTCCATCTTCGCATGTGGAGGTCTTTCATGAAGGTAGCTGGTGGACTGGTGCTATTTTAGAGGTTTTGGACAATGAATCTCCCAAAAAGTATGTTGTTAAAATCAAGAGCGAAGATGCAGAGATGGATGATGTGGAATGTGTAGATTTGTTGACTGTTGACCATACACAGCTAAGACCAAAATACAACTGGTATCGTGGAAAGTGGGTGCGCTTCTTGACAGAGGTACACATAATTTATATGCTTTGTTTTCATTGCATGTGTTTATGTGCTCTGCTTTGTCTTCTTTTAAACATGTATGGTGTTCTTTTACTTATTGAATGGTTGAATGTGGCTAAGTTTTGCAAGAGTCTATACTATTACTATATGACAATCTCAATAT
Organism: Panicum miliaceum; assembly: GCA_032594955.1. Lineage (NCBI taxonomy): Eukaryota > Viridiplantae > Streptophyta > Magnoliopsida > Poales > Poaceae > Panicum > Panicum miliaceum. The sequence continues at coordinate 10,138,119 of CM064072.1, forward strand.
TAACTTCCTTAGAGCATTGTCCATTTGCTCAAAACGTATCTTTGTTCATTGTTTGTGTTATGATCAGTGACACCGTCCATCTATTGTTTGATCTTATTAATTGGTTCAATTCAGCTTGGGCTTGATTTTAAGTTTTCATTATTACAAAAACCAATTATCTAAATACAAAATGGGAACAGTTAATACTTCTTTGACAAGGTTAGAATATTATCTTCTTTAAATCACGTTAAAATTACTTTATTCCTTCATTCATTTCAATTATAATGACCTCATAAATTAGTTCCTAGCTGTAACCAAAGCAAATTATGGGCTTCCAGATTCCTGAGCTATGGTGTTTTGATGAGTTATTTTTTCACTATATTAGTTTTCTGATCTAGAATATCTCAATGATGGTGTGATGTCTGTTATGTTTCAGAAACCTGCTAATAGAGGGCCACAATTAACACCTCGGAAAAGGCCAATTTCTGCTGCGTTGGCCGCATGTGGTGACAGTGTTGAACTTACTCTATCGGGACCATGTAGCGACAGTGAAGAGATCAGAGATGAACTTGGCTCTTATCTTAAGGAGAAGGTCAACAATGAAGATGTAGTATTGAAAAAGGTTTGTCCTGACCTGTTGGTGTGTAATGAAAATGATCAAATCAAGCATATGCTAAGCTCTTTTCCTGAAGAAGTGGTGAAGCAACAAAACACAGTATTACCATTCGAGTCCCACTTGACAGTTCCTTCACAGTCATCATTGATAGGATTTCGCAGTTTGAAATATGATCCTAAGCTTTGTCTAAGTGGTCAACTTGAATTATCCTCTTCTCGGATGATTACCATGCCTTCTGTGCCACAGACTGGACAGTTGCAAGCTTCATTGTTTGGAGCATTTGGACAACTAAGGCCTCTCCCGCAGGGCCCAATTTTCAGAATGCAATCACATACCATAGATTTTGGCAGCATTGTAGGATCAGCAAAGTCATTTACTGATCAGGGAAAGCAAGCAAATGATAAATGTGGTTATCTGATGACTGGTTCTAAGCAGAACACCAATTCTGGATCATTTTCTGGAACTGGTCTGTCCAGGAAAAGACTATTTACTGGTCAGGGAAAGCAAACAAATGATAAAGATCGTTATCTGATAACTGGTTCTAAATGGAACATCAATTATGGATCATCTTCTGGAACTGATCTGTCCACGAAAAGACTGATGGAGAATGTTTCTCCTCAAACACCACAGCTAATACGAGGGAGACCTAAAATTGTGAGTTTTAAGTTTCTGGTACCATCTCTTGATTCTTTCAACCATAGCACTGAGGATGGTTACAACAATAACATAGCCTTAACATAGCCTTTTTTGTCCCAAGCAAGTTGGGTAGGCTAAAGATGAAATCCATAAAAAAACACGGATCTTTAGGTATGTGGATGGCTAGTCTCCAAGCGCTCCTATTCAAAGCTACCTCTTTGGAGATATTCCACTCCTTAAGGTCTTTCTTCACCGACTCGTCCCAAGTCAGTTTAGGTCTACCTCTACCTCTCTTTACATTTTCGGCCTGCTTTAGAACCCCACTACGCACCGGACGTCTTAGGGGATCTCCGTTGGACATGTTCAAACCATCTCAATCGATGTTGGGTATCTCAATCGATGTTGGGTTGGGTAAGTTTCTCCTCAATTGGTGCCACCCCGACTCTATCTCGAATAACTTCGTTCCGGACTCTATCCCCTTCGTGTGTGCCGCAAAACCACCGCAACATCCGCATCTCTACTACACTCAGTTGTTGGACATGTCGTCTTTTTGTAGGCCAACATTCAGTACCGTATAACATCGCCGGATGAATCGCTGTCCTACGTATCTTATAGAACTTACCTTTTATGGCACCCTTCTGTCACATAGGACGCTAGAACTTGACGCCGCTTGACGCTGCTTCAACCAGGCAGCTAAGATTCTATATCTAACATCTTCATCAATGTCGCCATCCTTTTGAAGCATTGATCCTAAATACCGAAAAGTATCCTTCTGGGCCACCACTTGCCCCTTCTGAGCCACCACTTGCCCATCGAGGCTAACATCTAACATCTCCATCCTCATGCCTAGTCGCGCTGAAATCGCACATTATGTACTCGGTCTTGGTCCTAGACTCTAACGTGCGTCTCCACAGCTCTAACTTCCTATTAACTCCTTCTCTACTCTCGTCCACCAGCACCACATCATCAGAAAAGAGCATACACCAAGGGATATCATCTTGTATGTGCCTTGTGACCTAATCTATCACCAAGGCAAATAAACTAATCCATCACCAAGGCAAATAAATAAGGACTCAATGCTGACGCTTGATGTAGGCTTATGTTAATAGGAAAGTTAGTGGTGTCACCATCACATGTCCGGACAAACGTCATCGCATCCTTATACATATCCTTGATGAGGGTAATGTATTTAGTTGGGACTTTATGCTTCTCCAAGGCCCACCACATGACATTTCTCGGTATTTTATCATACGCCTTCTCAAAGTCAATAAAGACCATATGCAAGTCTGCTCTATTAAGAAAATCGCCTCCATGGTCGATCTTCCATGCATGAACCCAAACTGGTTTTGGGTCACACTTGTCACTCTTATTAGACAGTGCTCGATAACCCTCTCCCAAAGCTTCATCGTATGACTCATCAGCTTAATCCCACGGTAGTTAGTACAACTTTGAACATCTCCTTTGTTCAAATTGGTACTAATATACTTCTCCTCCATTCTTCAGGTATCTTGCTGGACTGAAAAATAATGTTAAAAGGCTTAGTTAATCATACTATTGCTTTGGCACCTAGGCATCTCCACACTTCAATGGGGATACCATCAGGGCCCATCGCTTTACCCCCCTTCATCCTCTTCAACGCCTCCCCGATCTCGGCCTCCTGAATTCTCCTCACAAAGCGTCTGTTCGTGTCATCAAAAGAGTCATCTAACTCAAGGGTAGGGCCCTCATTCTCCCCATTAAACAACTTATCAAAATACTCTCGCCATCTGTCCTTGATCTCCTCATCCTTCACTAGAAGTCGATCTGTCCCATCCTTGATGCATTTGATTTGGTTGATATCTCTTGTCTTCCGCTCGCGGATCCTAGCCATCCTATAGATGTCCTTCTCCCCTTCCTTCGTGGCTAGCCGCTGATACAGGTCATCATACGCTTTACCCTTTGCTACGCTCACAGCTCGCTTTGCAACCCTCTTCGCTAAATTATAGCTCTCGATGTTGGCTGCACCCTTATCAAGGTGGAGGCGCTTGAAACACTCCTTCTCCTCCTTAATAGCCCTTTGCACCTCGTCATTCCACCACTAGGTGTCTTTCCCTTCCTGTTTGCCTCCCCTACTCACGCCAAACACCTCTTCGCTAAATTATAGCACTGAGGATGATTCAGTTTTTTTATTATTCCGTCATTGCTTCTAACATTTGTAGATGCAAAAAAGGAAAAGGATGGCTGATAAAAAAGTTAAGGAAGCCAGCAAACTTGCAGCTATCTCTGAAGAGCGTAAGTTGTACTACCTGTTTTCTTGCTGCATAAATCTCTTCAATTACCTAACTACAAAAATTTCCAGCCACTGAACCGAACAGTGATGATGGCAAAGATCTGCCTAAGAATTTAGATCCAGGTTCTGTATTACTTTTGGATGTAAATACAGTGACTCACCCTGACTCAAGGCCACTAAATGATGATAAAGGTATATGTACTACTGTTACTGAGAAATCAATAACATCTTCATTTACTAGAAAATTCTTAGATCACGTGCATTCCATTATTTCAGGTTCACAGGGAGTTAGTGTTTTTCTGAGGGAGAGTAGTGTTGCAGATGTGATTATACCAAGTGGAGTACCAATTGGACTCAATAAATTTCACCAAGAGGATTGTATTGGAGCAGCACAACATGGTGCAACTGAAGTTAGTGTTCTGAGTGAGAAGTCAGTGCTATCTATCACTTCAGCATTGGACAATCCTGTTGAGGCACATGTGTTGACTTCATATTCTTCAACTCAATGTGGAAACAAGGCAGCCAATGCTAACAAGTCTGCAATAAAAATGGAGCAAGGCACTAGTGAAGAATTTTGTCAGCAGTCTTCTGTTATGGATGTTGATGCTAATGTTCATTTGCTGCCTTCAGCAGATAGTTGTGAAGATACTGGGCACGAAGATAACATGGAGGCCATGGTGGAGTATGTCGGAAGCTGTGTTGTTCCAACTGAAAATGTCTCTAGTATGGGCAGTGTGGCTCCGAATCGGTTACTGTCCAGTGAGAATCCTGAGGATGTGGATCATCAAGAAAACACCTGTAATATCCCTGAAACTAAGCATGCAGGTGCTGATGGTCTGTCCTCAGTTATATCCTTCCCTGAATTCAAGAAATTTGCAGCTCATGAGCAACATGGAATATCACAACAGGATTATAGTTCAGCCATGATAGAGTTTGCAGCTGAAGGTATCCAATCGATCGAGAATTCAGAAATAACACAGTTGTCTTCTATCAGTATGAGCAGCTCTACTGAAGCAGAACAAGGTGATACATTGATTGATCCAAAAGATTCTGAGCATACGCCAATGTCCAAGTTTGTTCCAAGCAAAACACAAGGTTCTTGCCTGTCCTTGTTGCAGAGATCTCTTGATGTCCATGAAAGCATCATGGCTGATCGAACTACAGAATCATTGGCTATAGAGAGTCTTCCATTCATGAAGACCTCTCCGATGTGGGAACAGATTGAGGCAATGGAAGTTTTCCGTAATGTGCCGCAATGACCGAATTTTCATAAAGTTCCAGCAGCATGTTCCGGAGCTCCGTGAAGGAATGGCTTTGGGTTTGATGCTCTCTTTTGCCAATTTGGCAGAAAGCATAAGGAGGCTGAGTATTCATGATGAGGTTGCGCTTTTCGAAGAGAAGATGAAGGGCCTTTCTTTGTTGGAGGCAGATGGTTTCGACGGTCACGGTTGGAAACACTGCTGCACATAAGGAGTGGCTGTTCCGAACTGCAGGCCGCTATTAAAGAATTGAAGAATAAGAGTTGTCACAAAGAAACTGATGATAGACACCTGAGTGCACAGATTGATGATAGACACCTGAGTGCACAGATTGGTTTGCTAAATATGACTGTCCGTCATCTTGAACTGCAGGCTTATCTCTTCCATTGCATAACACAGTCTGCTATTTCACAGAAGATGAACAATGCTTCAGAGGCCGTAAGGCTCAAAACAGAAGCCGGCACGCTTGAGCAGTCATATCTGTCTGCCGAGCAGCGGTTCAGCAGTGCTGCCGCAGCGCCATGGTATATCCTCATCCCAGGCTCCAACGAACCATCTTATGTATGATGCAAATACTTAAGTACTAGCAAGTAGAGAACTCCCAGGCCTTTTGTGTGAATATCTACCTTTCTGTGAATATTTGGTAGGGCTGCCCTGCTACTGTTTAAACTGATGAACCTATGCCTGTTATGTTGCTGGGATGTCGCTGCACATGAGCGTTTATTGAAATATCCTACCGTCTAGGCTCGGTATGTTTTCCATATTTTGAGCGGTTCTGTCCAGGTTGTGACGCAGTGAGACTGAACAATCTAGACAGGTTGCCCATCATGTGCAAGTGTGCTTATTTTGATAGCATGAACTGAGCACCTGTGGTAAAACGGAGTTCTCTTACATCCTCTCTTGCGAACCGTTTGGACTAATCTCCCTAGCACTTGGGAATGGATTGTCGAAGCTCTATTTATTTAAACAAGTTCTGTCTTCAATTATGTCTGCTCAAAGAGGCCTGGGCAGCTGAATTTATGTGTTAGTCTGAACTTTCTTGTAAGCTGAACAATCTTTCGGTCCTGGTGCAATGCAAAAGGTGGCGGGGGCTTATGTCCCTGGAACTGCTTAAAAAAAGAGAAGAATTGAACGGTTTCAATCGAGACTACCAGAACCAAAATTTGTCAGCAAAAAGGAACCATTTTGACTCGAAGCTCTGTTACAATCCTCGGACAATTCTTGGCGACTTGCCATTTTGCGTTTTGCCAAGCGGATGAAGCACGACTTTGCATTGAGGACAAATGAGGAAGAAGCCGATCGAGAATATCAGAATTTGATGGCTTCCCGTCACAACAACTTGGAGGTTGTTGACTCATTGTCGCATTTAACTTGCTTAAGCTCATTTTAATGACCATCAGCCCAATTCAGCTCAAGCTCACGTTAATGACCATTAGCCCCATTGAAACAAACAAGGCTGACCACTAGTAGTAGATTCTACGGGGCCCAACGAATGAGCACACACCAATTTGCTGAAGCTTTTGGTGAATACAGAAAATCAGATTCAGCCTACTTGGCTCAATGGGCTGACATAAATCTCATTTTCATGTATCGTTTGGTTAGGTCGCATTTGCTTTGCTTGGAGTTATTAGTTCCGGCTAATTAGCTTAGAGCATCCCTAATGGTTCCCTAATGAATATTTCTTTGTAACTGTTGGCGCTAAAATCGGCCAAGGAATCGGTCGATGGTCTTCAGCGTCGGACACACGAGCCAGGAGAATCTGCTTAGCTCCTGTTCGGGTTATTTGCCCTGGTGCGGTTCGCGCGGCGTGCCAGTCAATCTGACCTGTTGATTGATAAGGAAATAAAAGTATTAAATTCCAGGCGCTCCGATCGGCTGGAGTTCCGATCTGTCCTGAAGAGCGCGTCGGCGAATCGGTCGATTTGCTATGAAGATGATCGGCTATGGATCAGCCGATAATCACATAGTAATTGCAAAGAAGACTGCTGGAGCGATCTAAACAATTATTACAGATACAACACTTGAAATAGATCTAATCGGCTGTATGACGATAAATCAAGGAAAAGCGATGATAAAGCCGATAACTCCAATTTCAAGCTGGATAACTGGTGATAATACTAGAACAACAGGTAAAACCTATAATTCTAGTAAATATCGATAACTGGTGAATAAATCCAAACGAAACCACAGCGATGCGCCCGTAGTTAAAGCTCGGATGTTACTCGATAAGCGGAACCTACCAATTGGCCGGAGATCAAGTTGATGCAGCCCTGCCAATCCGTACGAACTTGTGAAAGAAGAAAAAGTATTGGCGAAGTCGCCGACTTGAAAGTGAAGTGCTGGGAAAAAGTAGAAGTATTTTTGTTGATTGATGTGTTGATCTTTTGCAAAGCCCTAGCGACTCCTATTTATACCCTAAAACTAGGACTCCTGGTCGATTACGACTTGTTACAACCTTATTTAAAACAGGAAAACTACTATATCTATAATATCTTTAAAAAGAAAACGGACTCCCGCTGAATCCTCCGCCGCCGTCTCCTAATCCAATCAGAACTTTTCCAATTGCTTCTTGACCGAATTAGCGTCGCTCTGTTGACCAACATCAGGCCACTTTTGACCGGGATCCTCTGTTGTGGCCCCAATCTATTGGCGCAAGTTGTATCACCAATCGGCCGATTTTCAACTGTTACCTCAATCGGCCAATTCTTTACTGTAGCCTTTAGATCTGCCGTATCGGCCAACCTCTCCTCCTGACGCTGATTCAATACGTGTCAAAATCTGGCGTCAACACATGCCCCCCAGTTTCGGAGTAAAACATAATTTTTACTTCAAAACTCTTTTCTTTAATCTTTTTCTCCGAAACGGGAGCAGTAAAAATCTCCTTCCATCTCGCGGTCTTCTGCATAATGATTGCAATTTCCTCGGACCGAGCGCGCGAAACGACTGCTCCCCTGGAATTCGTGTAGACGGCGCGGCAAAAATCCCGCCTTTACCCTTTCTCTCTTGGATTATCGTTAAGTACTGGCATTCTCCACCTACTTTTCCCCACGAGCCTAGCATTTTCTTCCAGCGAACCACTGTTCATCTTCCTCCCGAACCCTCTCGATCTCCAACCGCTCCCTCCGGCAATCTCGCTTGCGACCTGCTTCAACTTCCCAATGGCGTCACCATCAGCAACCTCTCCAACCACGGAGACTCTGTTGGCAACCCCCTCAGCGGCGGCGGCCCAATCGGCGGCTCAACTGGCAGCCCCATCAGCGACGATGATCTTCATCCCGGAGGTAATCACTTGAAATTTTCCCCTTTTGCTTTTCTACTGCTCCAGCATTTTCTGGATCCATTCTCAGTTTTTCCCCTTTTCCTCCTTTTTAGGCGTTTAGGCACCAGATTACCATTCCTCTTTCAGAATCCCCCGATCTTATCTGCTTAGGCCCCATGGGGAATCCCGATCCAACTGACCTGATCAACCTAGAGACTCACAGAGTCCCGTTCAAGCAATCACCCATGGACTTAGATCAGTGGGCAGGTGCCTTTAGGTCCTGGCCGAATGAGACCCCTGGCTGGAGAGAATGGTACCATAGAGTAGCCAGGTCTAAGAAAGTTCAGTGGGAAGAACTGAAAATCGGCTAGTGCATAGACCTCTCTCTGTCCCAGATGGAGAAAAATGAGCCTTTGGTCATAGCAGCTTCTTACTTCTAGTCCGACGCACTCAATGCATTTCTTTTTTGACATGGACCCATGACTCCAACTTTGGCCGATGTCCTGTTGTTGACCGGCCTTGACATCTCCTCCTTTGATACCCCCTTTCACTATCTGATTAAACCATCACATCGGCTAGAAACCAAAGGAATCGGCGGATGGAAGGGGTACATCAACAGAAATATGAAGACTGGGACAGTTTCAGAGAGAGAGCATACTGTGTTCTTGATGATGTGGCTGGAAAAACATTTTTTCTGTGGCAGAGCAGTTGGCCGGAGATCAAGTTGATGCAGCCCTGCCAATTCGTACGAACTCGTGAAAGAAGAAAAAGTATTGGCGAAGTCGCCGACTTGAAAGTGAAGTGCTGGGAAAAAGTAGAAGTATTTTTGTTGATTGATGTGTTGATCTTTTGCAAAGCCCTAGCGACTCCTATTTATACCCTAAAACTAGGACTCCTGGTCGATTACGACTTGTTACAACCTTATTTAAAACAGGAAAACTACTATATCTATAATATCTTTAAAAAGGAAACGGACTCCCGTAGAATCCTCCGCTGCCGTCTCCTAATCCAATCAGAACTTTTCCAATTGCTTCTTGACCGAATTAGCGTCGCTCTGTTGACCAACATCAGGCCACTTTTGACCGGGATCCTCTGTTGTGGCCCCAATCTATTTGCGCAAGCTGTATCACCAATCGGCCAATTTCCAACTGTTACCTCAATCGGCCGATTCTTTACTGTAGCCTTTAGATCTGCCGTATCGGCCAACTTCTCCTCCTAACGCCGATTCAACACGTGTCAAAATCTAGAGTCAACAGTAACGGATTTTTACGGCGCACAATACGATCATATACTACTGTCTAAAAAGGACTTGTATGTAAGCATCGGACGGTCAAGATTCATATACTAACTCGTGCGTAAGCATCGGACGGTCAAGATTTTTCTATACCACTAAAATATTGATTAGTAGTATGAGGTAGTATATCTAGGTATTATAGGTAGTTGTCGTTGTCAAGATTGGTGATCAAGACTTAGACTAGTAAATTTCTTTTATGCGCGTACGGCTCCGGATGGTTTCGCGGGTGACACGGGGTTTAGACTGGTTTGGGCAAGAAGAAGCCCTACATCCAGTATGGGGAGCTGCTCGTGTTGCCCACGCGGGTTCTGTAGTAGGGGTTACAGAGGAGCGAGAGAGGGAACCGGTCCCAAGTCTGAAAGGTGTGCACTGAAGCTCTAATGGTGGGGGCGCGTTCTTCTTCGCGGGGAAGAAGAAGCCCGTGTGAGAAAGTGTGAGCGTGAGTATATGGGAGTCTAAAATTATTCTCCCCGTCTCTTGGGCCCTGACCTTCCCTTTATAGTTCCAGAGGGGCGACCAAGTTACATGCGAGACGTGCGGAGGGAGAGAGAGAGAGAGAGAGAGAGAGAGAGAGAGAGAGAGAGAGAGAGAGAGAGAGAGAGAGAAAGAGGGGCGCAGAGTCCAAGGGGAAGATTCGAGCTCCTCGGAGGCCATGGTCGGCTTCAGCTTTCGGCTCCGTCAGACGGCTCCCTCCGATCTTGTCGCTGTCCTCCTCGGGGGTCGGTGCCGGCGGGCGTGCGTGATGATGGCCGTGGCTTCCGTCCCGTCGGGGCAGACGGCTGCCACGACTGCCCCTGTTATACTGCAAACGGACTGCGCGGTGCGGGCGTCCCATCCCTGTCGCCGGATTTGCAGGGCGCGAGGACGGCTAGGTGAGAGCGAGGATGGTCAGGCGTGCTCCTGTGCCAGGCGACGCAGATCATGATTGCGTGACAGCAAATCAGAGAAGACCGCGCTGCTGTGCCGTGCGCGGTGCGGTCGTGGGCGGGTAGGTGTGACGGGTCACGTCAGGGGCGCGAGCGCCTTTCTGCGCGCCCGAGCTGTGGAGCATTTATGGCAAGGCTGGCGGCGGGCCCACGTGATCAGCGCTTGCGTCTGCGCCCGAGGCTGACTCCCGCCTGGCGGGCCCAGGTGAGCCTGACCCTTTACACCCCGGGTCGGGCGAGGCAGACCCCTGTGGCGAGGGGTCGGGCGAGGCGGACCCTTGTGGCGAGGGGTCGGGCGAGGCGGAGCCCGTCCGCCGGGGGGTCGGGAGCATCCGACCCCGAAGGACTCGGTCGGGCGAAGCGGAGCGTTTCCCTCCCGTGTTGGGCTGACGACGGTCGCTGTCGCCGCAAGTGGGTCCGGGCCTCCACGATCGTTGCCGTGATAGTCATCAGGCGATCGTTCACTTTTCCCCCTGACAGTAGCCCCCGAGCCTGTGGTGGAGCGGGGACGCTCCTCCAGTGGCTGTCATCGTCGTTCCTTGGAAACTTTTGCTCATCGTGCGGGCTGCAGTTGACCAAGGATGGGAAGCACGGTGATTGTCTTGACATGAGGGGATCCTTGCCGTTCCGGGGAACGCCCTCCATCTGGAGGCCTCATGTTGTGACCATCCGTGTGGTCACTAGTTGCGAAGCTAGCCCCCGAGCCCCCGCGCGTTGCAGGAGGCCGATCGGGAGGCCAGATCGACTTTTGAACGTTACCCCTCAAGCGTCCGTTCGCTGGGACGGATGGGGTGAGCCGTGCCACGTTATCCTCGTTGGACGAACCGTGGTGCTCGTTGAGCTGCAAACGGGTCAATTCGAGTGGGGTCCCGGTCCCCGTTCGGGGGGGTCCGGCTTGGGCCAAGCTGGTGGCGTACCCCAGATTCCGGTCGGCCAGTTCATATCGTTCCCGAGCCCATTCGATTGGACCCGGTGGCTCGTTGCCTTTTGTCGGAGAAAAACCATGAACTTTGATGCCGGCCGGACTCGAATGTGAGGTCGGGACGCCCTGGGCAGTCGGGTGCGCGGGTGACGGCCGCTAGCGGACCCGTCCCTTCTCACCCCTTGCTCAGGGTCATCCTAGGGCGGCTGTCGAACCCACTGTGGGCCAGCCTTCGAACCCCTGGATCGTAACGGGCCGTAGGGACGTTTTTAGCCCCGTATCCCTTCTTACCTTTCCGTTGAGCCTCGGGCCGGGTGCGGAGGAGAACGTGCGCGCGTACTTCTCGGAAGACGGAGTGGCGGTAGGTGCCGACCTGCGAAATGAGGGGGGAGTGGATGTTTCCTGCAGGGTCGTGTGCACGTCTTCCGAAAAAGGAGGGGAACGGGCATGACGAGGCGTACCTGGCGCCGCATTAACTGCGACGGGCGCGTCCGTTCCGCTTCCCACGCGTCGTCCTATAAGATGGGGGGCCGCCTCACTGGTTCCGCCCTCACCCTACTCCGAGTCTTTTCGCCTCTCCTTTTGCCTCTTGGTTTCCTGTGCGAGCCGTTCGCCTTCTTCTTCCCCAACGCTCCAGCCTTTTTCGCCTTCCGCCGTCAAGCTTCCCTTCCTCGCGCAATGGCCACCTGGGAGTTCTCCAGCTTCGGGACCTCGTGCGCTGACGGCCTCATGAAGAAGGGTCTCCTCTGCGATAGGACCGAGAGGGGCGAGTGGCGGTTCCCCGGATCGGAAGAGGCACCGAGTCCGCCCACCGGCTACATCGTCTCGTTCGCCCACTTCCACGAGAGTGGGTTCGTGACACCGCCGAGCCTCTTTTTTCGCGGGTTGCTGCACCACTATGGACTCGAGCTGCAACACCTCAACCCCAACAGGATCCAACACATCGCGGCATTCGTCGCGCTGTGCGAAGGATTCCTAGGCATCGAGCCCAACTTCTCGCTGTGGAAGTATTTCTTCGCGGTGAGCCTGTACCAAAAGGTCGAGAAGCGAGGCGGCCAGCAGCGGACGACCCCGGTGGCGATTGGGTGCACCGGAATCCACCTTCACCAGTCCTGTGCCAAGGAGTACATGGCGATGAAGACAGCGGCGTCCCACAAGGGGTGGCATCAGCAGTGGTTCTATGTAAAGAACTACTCTGAATTCCCCTTGCCGGAGTTCACCAGCCGCGTCTTCGAGGCGGCGCTGGAGGTGTGGGCGTACGGCCTAGTGGAGAAGGAGAAGAAGCGGATCTCCAGCCTTCTCCGCGCCATCGAGTACCTGAAGGCGAAGGGGCTCACCGGGGCCGGGGTTATCGGGGCGTACCACTCTTGGAGGGTGGCGCCGCTGATGCTTCGGATCCGCTCGCTCGCCGAGATGGTTCCTGGCGCACCAACCGAGGGCACCGTCCTTGCGACGGGCGCGCTCCCCGCCTCTGAGGTCCGGCAGCGCATCCGGGAGGCGCTGGAAGACAAGGACGTCGTCTTCCCGGTGCCCGGCCACCCTTCGATGCGGCCGGACAGGGATTTCGTCGATCTGGTAAGGATCTCGTGCGCCCGTTACCTCTCCTTGCGCCTCTCGACTTGCCATTTTAACGTGGAGCCTTTGTGCCTGCAGGGCCAGTTGACGAATGTCGTCGGTGCGCGTCCGCCCGTTCTTGAGGATGCCGAGCAGCGGCTGCAGAACCGCCTCTTCGCCAAGAAAAAGAAGAAGCGCAAGGATGAGAAGGAGGCGAAGAAGCAGAAAAAGCTCGCCAAGGAGTTCCAACGGCGGCAAAGAGGTCCGGTCATATCGGACGTTGACGACGAGGATGATGACGACGATGACGATGATGATGATGAGGAGGAGGAAGAGGAGGAGGAGGAGGAAGAGGAGGAGGAGCCCGTCCCGGCCGCTCAGCCGGGCGCGCTCGTTATCCGGGAGCAGCGCTCCCAAGCGGCCGCGGGGGATTGACCGAGCGGCTCGTCCGCCCGGGGCCCGACCCCTCAGGGTTCCGGGGCCGCGCCCCAAGGGCCAGCTCGGGGCGCGCCCTAGGAGTCGATGGGGCCGACCCCCGTCCCTTTGCCCCTGACCCAGGAGCAGAGGAGCAGTGGCAAGCGGCCACTGCCGGATGCCCCGGGGTCGGCCTCGGACTAAGAGGCAAAGCGCGCCCGTTGTCCTAGCGCCCATGCAGTGTAAGTGGAAAAATCCTCGCCCGTCTCTTTCCTTTCCCATCATCAAGTTTCGTTTGTTTATGTCGTTTGTCGTCTTGCAGCGCCGCTCCTCGAAGCCGTGCCCCGCTGGTGGCACCGAGGAAGGTGCTGTGGGCATCGTCCACCTCCGCGGGGTGGACCGCGGCCCTGCCGACGACAAGAGGTGGCGCTGCTGGGGAAACCGCGGAGCCTGCCGCCGGGGTGGCTCCTACGACGGCGGACCCCGTGGGATGGGGGATTGCCCCCGGGGGCCCTCGGATCGAGGAGGTGATAAACCTCGATGACGAGGCAGAGGAGGAGCATGCTGCTCCGGTGGTGGCAACGGGGATGGAGGGGTCCGCCCCCGCGGATACGACAGGCACGGCGGCGGCGGAGGAGGCGAGGACGCTCGCCCCGACGGCCACAGCGGAGGCGGCGGCGACGGCACTGTGAGCATCCGCCCAGGACGCCGTGGCGATGGCGTCAGAGGAGGAGGTGCCTGCTCCGGCGGCCGCAGCGGGGGAGGGGATGCTTGCCCCGGCGATTGCGGCGGAGACCGTGGCGGCGACGGGCGAGTCGGGACACGCGTCAGCACCGACGGCGGCTGTGGCGACCTCGGCAGGAATGGTGGCGCATGTGGCGGAGCCGTCGTCGGGGCCAGCCGCACCCGTGGTGGCCGTGCCTGCTCCTGCGGCGCCATCGAGGACAGAGGAGCCGGGGCCCCTGCTTACGCTGGATGACGCCGAGGAGTGGGGGAAGTGACGGACAATGCAGGGCATGCTTGACAGCGCCCGTGCTGCCCTTTCTTACTTGGTGGGAGAGTTGGACGGCGTCGTCGCTCCCGTTGGTCAGGTATGCCGTTCTTCCTGGTGATCACTTTCCTCTCCGCCGCTCTATTGCTGAATGTGGGTTGCTTTGCAGGCCCTCCAGGAGTGCAGCCGGGGGAAGTCTGATCTCCTTCGGCTCGGGCAGGAGCGCCTCTCCGCGGAGTGGCAGCGGACCAAGGAGCTAGCCGCGCAGGTTGCCGCCGCCCAGCAGGTCATCGATGACCTGCGAAGGCGCGAGCAGGCGGCGCAGGATGAGCTCCAGGCCGCCGTCGAGCAGGCCCGCCATGACCGCGTGGACTTCCAGACCGTTGTCGAGAAGGCCCATCTTGATGCCGCGGAGCTCGTTCGGGTGAAGAAGGAGCATCAGGCCCTTCAGAAGACCGTCGAGCGCATCCGCCACGAGCGACAGCAGGCCTGGCAGGACCGGGACCTCGAGGTGGCCTGACGGGTCGAGGCCGAGAAGATGGTGGCCGACCTCAGGACGGAGGTTGGTCAGCTTCAGACCGCCGTGACCGCGCTGAAGGCTCAGTCCGAGGGTAAGGCTCCTCTTGTCCTTCTGCCTTTGTGGTGTTTGGGCGGTTTCTGATTCGGCGGGTTTTTTCAGACAGGTCTTGCGGATGAAGTTGACCAGCTGAAGGGGGCCCTCGATGCGGAGCGCGTCGAGCATGACAGCCTGCGGGACGCGGTCCGTGTCGTCTGCGACGGCCTCGGCGTGGTCCAGGGGGAAGGGACGAGCTCGCTAGCGGCTTGTGCCCTCGGGGTGTACCAGCGGGCCCGCGAGATCGCCCGGGAGGCGCTTCATGTCGGCGTGAAGCGGGCTTTCGGCATCTTTGGGTCCCATTATATCGGCCTCAATTTTTTCCATGATGAGCGAAGCGTATGCCCCCGGGTACTCCGAGGCTGAGCTGGACGAGATCGATGCGTCGGTGCTCGACCCAGCAGAGGCCTTGGCGAAGCGGCTGGAGGATGAGGCCGTCCCGCCGGAGAACCCCTGAACGGGCTAGCTGGGTCGGGCTCAGATGCCCCGTCATGTAAATATGTTAGTTAATTTTGAACTTGCTTTTGCAATGGCCGTAGGGGCTATTTCTGTAATTTATTTAAAGTTCATTTTTGGTCCCCTTCCTTGTCTTTTTGGGTCTGGAAAGTTTAGAGTACGTGTCGGACGCGTCAGTAAGTGCTGATGGGCGATAGTACCGTAGCCGCTGGGGCGTAGGTTTTCTCGCAGTCCGATCAGTCTTGCTTGGGCGTCGTTTGCGCACTCTCCCTTTTTCACGCCCAAACGTTTAGGAAGGGGGGTCGGCTCGGAGAAAAGCTGTTTTGAGAAGACCTTAGGTGACTTGGGTCGGAGCCTCTGATAGCCCCCTAGGGATATGCGACCCTGAGGTAGGGTCAGGGTCGGATATCCCTGAGCTCGTGACGAGACTCAAAAAAGGTCAACTCAAAATTGCTTTTCTCCGTGGACTAGAAAATTATAGAAATGCGTGTGTTTAAACTTGGAAACAGAATTTAAGGGTAGAAGCGTCTTAGCTGTTCTATGTTCCAAGCGTTGCTGAAGATCTGCCCATCGTGGGTCGCCAGCTTGTACGTGCCTGGCCGCAGCACTTGGGCGATGACGAAAGGACCTTCCCACGGAGGGGTCAGCTTGTGCCGACCCCTGTTGTCCTGGACGAGGCAGAGCACCAGGTCGCCGACGTTAAAGGCTCGACCTTGCACCTTGTGACTGTGGTGTCATCGTAAGGTCTACTGGTATTTGGCCGAGTGTAGCAGGGCCACATCGCGCGCTTCATCGAGTTGGTCTTGTGCGTCCTCGAGCGACGCCTGGTTCCCTTGTTCGTCATACGCCTTGACCCTCGGCGATCCGTACTCTAGGTCGGTGGGGAGGATTGCCTCGGACCCGTAGACCATGAAGAACGGGGTGAAGCCAGTTGCCCTGCTGGGGGTCGTCCTTAGACTCCATAGGACCGTGGGGAGCTCCGCGACCCACCGGCCGCCGAACTTTTTGAGGCGGTCGAAGATCCGTGGCTTGAGACCCTGGAGTATCATGCCGTTGGCTCGTTCAACCTGGCCATTCGTGCGGGGGTGCGCCACAGCCGACAAGTCCACTCGGATGTGGTGGTCGTCGCAGAACCGGAGGAACTTCGCATGGGCTACTTCGCCTAGGCCGGCACCCGGGCCCGGGATAGGTGGCGCGTCGCCGACCTTTCCCGGTTCCTGACAGCGGAGTGAGGGCTCGAACTGATCGCTGATGAAGACGCCGTCGGGAAAGGGCTTTCGGCCGGATGCCGCTTTTGCCAGTTTTTCGGCTGCCTCATTAAAACGTCTTGCGATGTGGTTGAGCTCTAGCCCGTCGAACTTGTCCTCGAGTTTGCGGACCTCGTTGCAGTAAGCTGCCATCTTCGGGTCGTGGCAGCTCTATTCCTTCATGACTTGCTCAACGACTAGCTGGGAGTCGCCTCGGACGTCCAGGCGTCGGATGCCCAGCTCGATGGCGATGCGAAGTCTGTTGAGGAGAGCCTCATACTCGGCGACATTATTAGATGCAGGAAAATGGAGGTGGATCATGTACCTCATGCGGATGCCGAGAGGGGAGATGAAGACTAGGCCGGCTCCGGCGCGAGCCTTCATCAGCGACCCGTCGAAGTGCATCGTCCAGTACTCCTGCTTCTCCGGCGCCGGTGGCGTCTGGATTTCTGTCCACTCCGCTATGAAATCGGTGAGTACCTGGGATTTGATGGCGGTGCGGGGGGCATAGGTGATGCCCTGGTCCATGAGCTCGAGTGCCCACTTCGCGATCCATCCCGTGGCGTCCTGGTTCTGGACCACCTCGCCGAGGGGGCAAGACGAAACGACTGTCACCGGGTGGGAGGTGAAGTAATGGCGCAGCTTCCTCTTTGTGATGAGGACGGCGTAGATGAGCTTCTGGATCTGCGGATATCGCGCCTTGGACTCGGACAAGACCTCACTGACGAAGTAGACTGGGTGCTGTACCTTGAGGGTGTGTCCCTCCTCCTCTCGCTCTGCCACCAGAGCCGCTCTGACCACCTGGGTGGTCGCCGCGATGTAAAGCAGGAGGGGTTCCCCGTCGGTAGGTGGGACTAGGACCGGGGCTTTCGTCAGGAGGTCCTTGAGCCGGTCAAGTGCCTCCTGGGCCTCGGTGGTCCAGTCGAAACGGTCGGTCTTCTTCAGGAGCCGGTAAAGGGGGAGCCCCCGTTCGCCGAGGCGCGAGATGAAGCGACTCAGGGCCGCCAGGCATCCCATGACACGCTGGACTGCCTTTATGTTTTGAATCGGCCCCATGTCGTTGATAGACGCTATCCTCTCCGGATTGGCTTCGATGCCGCGCACGGAGACGATGAAACCCAGCAGCATACCCCTTGGGACCCCAAAGATGCACTTCTCAGGGTTGAGCTTGATGCGCTTGTCTCTCAGCCTCTCGAAGGCAAGTTCGAGGTCGGGGATGAGCCGGTCAGCATTCTTGGACTTGACTACGATGTCATCGACATAAGCCTCAACGGTCCGCCCGATGAGGTCCCCAAAACAGTTGAGCATACACCGCTGGAATGTAGCCCCCACGTTTTTGAGGCCGAATGGCATCTTGACGTAGCAATAGGGGCCAAATGGGGTGATGAAGGAGGTCGCGAGCTGGTCGAACTCTTTCATCGCGATTTGATGATAGCCGGAATACGCATCGAGGAAGCTGAGGGTCTCGCACCCAGCGGTCGAGTCGACTATCTGGTCAATGCGCGGCAAAGGAAACAGATCCTTTGGGCACGCCTTGTTGAGACCGGTGTAGTCAACACACATTCGCCATTTCCCATTCTTTTTTCGTACAAGAACAGGATTAGCTAGCCACTCAGGGTGGTATACTTCCTTGATGAATCCGGCCGCCAAAAGCTTCTGGAGCTCCTCGCCTATGGCCTTGCGCCTCTCCTCGTTGAAGCGGCTCAGACCTTGCTTCACTGGCTTGGAGCCGGCCTTGATGTTCAAGGAATGCTCGGCGATTTCCCTCGGAATGCCGGGCATATCCGAGGGTTTCCACGCGAAGACATCGATGTTCGCGCGGAGGAAGTCGACGAGCGCGCTTTCCTATTTGGGGGATAGGCTAGCGCTGATTCAGACGGTCTGGCCATCGGAACCGCTCGGGTTGAGGGGGACCTCCTTGACGCCCTCGGCGGCCTCGAAGGAGGTAGGCGACTGCTTGGAGTCGGGCCGACCCTCGGCGCTCTCCGCGAGCTGGACCGCCGGCTCCTCCGTGACGGTGATGGCCGCAGCGTACTCGCAGCATTCTACATCACACTCGTACGCCTTCTGGAAGGACGTGCCGACGGTGATGACCCCGTTGGGCCCCGGCAGCTTGAGCTTGAGGTAGGTGTAGTTGGGGATGGCCATGAACTTGGCGTAGCTTGGCCGCCCCAAGATGGCATGGTAGGTTCCACGGAAGCCTACCACCTCGAAGGTGAGGATCGCCTTCCTGTAGTTGGACGAAGTCCCGAAAGTGACGGGCAGATCGATCTGCCCGAGAGGCATTGCCTGCTTCCCTGGCACGATGCCGTGAAATGGCGCCTTGCTGGGGCGGAGGCAGGAGCGGTCGATCCCCATGGCGTCGAGGGTCTCGGCGTAGAGGATGTTGAGGCTGCTGCCTCCGTCCATGAGCACCTTGGTGAGGCGCGTCGTGCCGATGATGGGGTCGACAACGAGGGGTAGCACCCTGGCTGCAGGACACGTCCCGGGTGGTCGGACCGGTCGAAAGTGATGGCGGATCCCGACCAGTCGAGGAAGGTCGGCGTCGCAGGCTCCGCCGCGTAGACCTCGCGGCGTTCCAGCTTCCGGCGGCGTCTGGAATCATAGGCCGCTGGCCCGCCGAAGATCACGAAGCAGCCATCCACCTTGGGGAAGCCGTCTTCTTTCCCTTCGTCATCCTTCCTTTCCTCGTCGGGTTTCCGCCTATGGTCGCCCTTCACCGGGTTGCCTGCAAAGTACCTCTTCATGAGGTTGCAGTCCTTGTAGGCGTGCTTCGCGGGGAACTCATGGTTCGGGCACGGTCCCTCGAGCAGCTTGTCGAAAAAGCCGGGGGTGCCCTCCGGTGGCGGCTGACCCCGCTTGCGCTCAGCAGCCACCATGAGGGGTGCCTCGCGCCGCTGCTTGTTTTTCTTCTTCTGCGGATGGTTGGAGGTGCCCTTGTCGGCGTCCTCCTTCCGCTTTCACCTCGCCCTTGGAGCGGTCGAAGATTGCTCCCACGGCCTCCTCGCCCGAGGCGAAGCTGGTAGCGATGTTGAGGAGGTCCTCTGTGGTCCGCGGGCCTCAGCGCCCTAGCTCGTGGACGAGGGGTCGGCAGGAAGTTCCTGCCAGTAATGCCCCTATGACGTCGGCGTCCGTGATGTTGGAGAGCTCGGTGCGCTTCCTGGAGAAGCGTCGGATGTAGTCCCGGAGGGATTCACCCGACTCCTGGCGGCAGGTCCGGAGATCCCAGGAATTGCCAGGGCGCATGTACGTGCCCTGGAAGTTTCCCACGAATATCTCCCTCAGGTCGTTCCAACTGTGGATCCGTCCTAAGGGGATATGTTCTAGCCAGGCTCACGCTGAGTCGGCTAGAAAAAGTGGGAGGTTGCGGATGATGAACAGGTCATCGTCCGCCCCACCGGCCTGACATGCAAGCCGGTAGTCGCGGAGCCATAGCCTGGGGTTCGTTTCCCCGGAGTATTTGGCCACGTTGGTTGGCTGCCTGAAGCGAGGCGGGAATGGCGCGCTCAGGATGCGCGTGGAGAAGGCCCGGGGCCCCGCCGGGTCGGGGCTGGGGCTACGGTCTTCCTCGCTGTCGTAGCGGCCGCCACGGTGGACGTGGTAGCCGTGGTCCACCCCCTCCTCCCTGTCCACGCGGGAGCGCCTCCACGTGTCCAGGGTGTCACGGGCGTCGTGGATGGGACCGACGCGCCGGTGGATGGATGGGGCCCTGCCTCCTGCGGGTGGCGACGTCCGTCGAGCGGGCGCGGCCTGGTTCGCCCGGGGAGGAGGCTGGTGGACAGACTCCCCCCGCCTTTCGGAGGGAGTGGTGGGGGCCGCCCCGCTGGTGTTTTGCCCGCGTCGCCGGGACGCGGAGCTCTCCGCCTGCTGAACAACGGCGCACTCGAGCAGGTCGCGCACCTCTCGATGCGCCTGGCGTTCTTCGGGCGTCTCCGGCTCGGGGAGTCATCGAAGCAGGGCCGCCGCTGCGGCGACGTTTTGGCTGGCGCGGGCGAAGAGCTGGGGGCGATCCTCATCAGCGCAGATGCGCTGCTGGACGTCGCGCGCTCGTAGTCGTGCCCCGCCCTCGTTGCGGGGGCGCTCAACCTCCTGGTGGGGCGCCACGCGCGCCTCTGGCTGTCGGGGTCGCGGCGGGGCCCGGGCAAGGGCTCCTGTCGTGGCCGCGGCGCGCGGTGGGGGGGTTCGCTGCCTCCTCCCGGCGCCGTCGCCGTTGGATCCTTCGGAGTGCACGTCGGCCATGAAGCACTCACGCGAGCAGTGGTGGCTCCTGCTGCTGGAGCTGGCGTCGGAGATCGCCCCTGTCGCGCCCGCGAGCTCGTTGCTTGTAGGCGGCACGGTCATGGACCGCGCCATGGAACGACCGTAGGCTGTCGCGGCGCTGCGCAGCCCGAAGAGCCGTCCCGCCAAAGGAGGCCCTCCGGCGCGCGTCCGGCCACTCGCCACCACCCTGGCGGCGGAGCCAGAGGTGATGAGGCGAGTGGGTGAGGCGAGGAGAGGGATTAGGTCAATCCCCTCCCCGGTGGCGAGGACGTCCATGCTCCCGAAGCAGACCAGGGAGCCCGGGGCAAAGCTAACGTCGTGGCTGGCCATCTGAAGCCGGTGATGTACGCGCAAAGGTCCCCTACCTGGCGCGCCAACTGTCGTTGTCAAGATTGGTGATCAAGACTTAGACTAGTAAATTTCTTTTATGCGCGTACGGCTCCGGATGGTTGCACGGGTGACACGGGGTTTAGACTGGTTCGGGCAAGAAGAAGCCCTACGTATAGTATGGGGAGCTGCTCATGTTGCCCACACGGGTTCTGTAGTAGGGGTTATAGAGGAGCGAGAGAGGGAACCGGTCCCAAGTCTCAAAGGTGTGCACTGAAGCTCTAATGGTGGGGGCGCATTCTTCTTCGCAGGGAAGAAGAAGCCCGTGTGAGAAAGTGTGAGCGTGAGTATATGGGAGTCTAAAATTCTTCTCCCCGTTTCTTGGGCCCTGGCCTTCCCTTTATAGTTCCAGAGGGGTGACCAGGTTACATGCGAGACGTGCGGAGGGATAGAGAGAGAGAGAGAGAGAGAGAGCGCAGAGTCCAAGGGGAAGATTCGAGCTCCTCGGAGGCCATGGTCGGCTTCAGCTTTTGGCTCCATGAGACGGCTCCCTCCGATCTTATCGCTGTCCTCCTCAAGGGCCGGTGCCGACGGGCGTGCATGATGATGGCCGTGGCTTCCGTCCTGTCGGGGCAGACGGCTGCCACGACTGCCCCTGTTATACTGCAGACGGCCTGCGCGGCGCAGGCGTCCCGTCCCTGTCGCTGGATTTGCAGGGCGCGAGGACGGGTAGGTGAGAGCGAGGACGGTCAGGCGTGCTCCTGTGCCAGGCGACGCAGATCATGATTGCGTGACAGCGAATCAGAGAAGACCGCGCTGCTGTGCCGTGTGCGGCACGGTCGTGGGCGGGTAGGTGTGACGGGTCATGTCACGGGCGCGGGCGCCTTTCTGCGCGCCCGAGCTGTGGAGCATTTATGGCAGGGCTGGCGGCGGGCCCACGTGATCAACGCTTGCGTCTGCGCTCGAGGCTGACTCCCGCCTGGCGGGCCCAGGTGAGCCTGACCCTTTACGCCCCGGGTCGGGCGAGGCAGACCCCTGTGGCGAGGGGTCGGGCGAGGCGGACCCCTGTGGTGAGGGGTCGGGCGAGGCGGAGCCCGTCCGCCGGGGGGTCAGGAGCATCCGACCCCAAAGGACTCGGTCGGGCGAAGCGGAGCGTTTCCCCCCCGTGTTGGGCTGACGACGGTCGCTGTCGCCGCAAGTGGGTCCGGGCCTCCACGATCGTTGCCGTGATAGTCATCAGGCGATCGTTCACTTTTCCCCCTAACAGTAGTATAAGGGTAATATGGAAAAAATCATTTCACTACAAGGTTTCACCCCTGATTACAAGGTTTCACCCCTGATGCAACGGCCTAAAAATGTTGCAATATGCCAAAAATGGTTGCAATAGACAAAATGCAAAAAATTATAAATGTTATCCTTAATTTATATTAAGTCACTAACGATAATCTTACCCCTTCTAATAAACGGTTGGATCTTTTCTATACTACATACTACCAAATGGTAGTATTGTGCGCCGTAAAAGAGGCCTCTTTGTAACCACCTAATGAGATGTTCTAATATTTCTTTCGTGGTTATTTAGAGTCTGCCTTTGCAATTCTTCAATAATTTTTTAACAATCCGACTATTGTATTGAGAGAGAGTTTCACCCCCCTTTATTTAGGGAGGGTTGTGGTGATTATTGGTTTGTATTGAGAAAAGGGAAATGTGAAAGAGAAATTTGCACAAACTCCTTTAATATAGTAATTGTATTGGAGAATAGGGATTTGCTGAACGTGCTCTTAGATAGCTCTAGTTGGGTGGATCGAACCATAAATTTGGATTTGACTGCACCTAGAGTCCTAGATCCATATTCTAGGGATGGATTTCGGGCTTGCGGTCTAAACACTACTAGAAAACGGGCCTTCAATACCGGGTAGAAACGGCGGCACCGGTTTTTGAATCGGTACTGCCCGGTACCTTTTTCTAGCCATACCACCTGGTACTAGGTCCCTGGACCTTTTGAACCAGCTCAAAAGTACCGGCATGAAGATGATCCGGTACGAATGGTAGAATTAGTACCGGGTCATCTTCATACTGGTATTTTTGGGGTGGATCTTTACCGTGTTTTCTAGTAGTGAAACAAATAAAAGATAGTGATTATTTTTTTTAAGGATGTTGTGACTCAATGGTATTCTAATTGTTGCACCATCAAAACACAGGAACTCCAGAGACATCCAAAGAATTATTTAGTTTATATTGTCTAAGTTGCATAACATTTTTGCTAAGGATGGGAGTTTTCTTCTCACTGTAGCATGCAAAGTAAAAAAAAGATATTTGCATCTCCATATCTTTATTTTCATTGCCTTTGAATTTTGCAATTTTAATATATATGTTTGTTACTCTAGAAAAACCCAACATCTGCAAAATCATATGATTAATCATGTGAAAAGAAAAACATATGGTTTACCATTTGAAATTTCAGGTCTCCCATTTCCAGCGAGCTTCAAATAACTTGACCTTGTAAGGGCAGATCGACGTGCACGGGATGAACAAAATGCGTGCTTTATTATTGACAGACTACTTGAATTTCCTTTGGGAGTAAGATCCACCTGAATATAGCCTTCTAGAAGAACTTTTTATTCCAAATAATATCAATGATGCCGGATCCAAGGAAAATGGGTTCCTATTGTTTTATAGCATCTACTCAAAAAAGTTTCATGATTTTTGAAAACTATCTTATGGGTCCAAATTTAGCTTTCTAGAAAGAATTTTTATTTAAATTCTACAACAGCTGTGATGCCAGGTCCAATAAAAATGGATTGCTACTAAGCTCACACTTGACAACTCTAGTAAAGTTTTTAGGAAGAATTTTATTTCTATATACAATAGCTATGAAACTAGATCCATATAGAAATTTTCGTTATTGATTAAAGCATCTTCCTAAAATATTTAAGATTTTAGAAGTCTCTATATACTTTATTTCGTTTTGACCAGATGGGTTGAGATTAAAATTTGATGATGCGAACTAAGCTTAACTCAGCTGGTCAGGTTTCTTATGGTGGAATCTGCTCACGTGAGTTTGAGTCCTCGACTTGACACGGGTGCTCACATTTTTCTAAATTTATTTTAGAATTTAACCGGTGAAATTCTTTCAGTGGTAGATGATATGCCCATCGACAGCAAGACGCCAGTGGTGACTTCATCAATGTCGAGGATCTGCCGCCTCAGTCTCTCGAAGATACTTATAGGATCATAGGAGTAGGATTGCATGCATGTATTCATAGGTGTAAATGTGCATGCGTGTATATGAGAGTTTGTATCTGTATTCATAACCTAATGGGGTGACGGACGATTCGGACAACTTGTCCTTACAAGCTTTTTAGGAGTAGACATAGAAATAGAGATAAGCTAATAATCTACAAAATCCAACAACCTGAAATTTATCTACTAAATATATGACAATGTACTAGTTTGCCTCATGGGTTCTCATATACAATTTTTTTTGCTAAACACAATGCAGACACAAAAACTCATATACATGCACTCATACCTACTCCTACGAATACATGCACTTAACCCTACCCCTATGAGTACAGCTGAGAGACCGAGCCAACAAATCCTTAAGATTGATAAAGTCACCACAGATGCCTCGCTGTCGACTGGCACATCACCATCACCTATCACTTAAAGAATAGCGTCGGTTAAATACTAGAATACATCCAGAAAAATACGAGCACCCATGCCGAGTCGAGGACTCGAACCCGGGTGGCCAGGTTTCACCACTCTTAGGAAGAAGAAAAAAATTATTTTTTGTAATACTAGAATAATTGTTACATTCACAGTTTTGACTTACAATGTTCCCACGATATTTTGAGTGTTTATCCGGATTTGGTTTTGACCAAAGAATGTCCGAAAACCGAAATCCCAATTTTTAGGACCATGGGGTCGTCCAGCATCTTCCATTCCCATTTCGCTCATTGTCGCTTCGTTTTCCACCCCGCCACCGCACGCATCTAATCCCGGCGACGTGACTGCCTAGACCGGCGAGAAAGGCAGTGGTGGAGGCCAGTGGCAGTGACGCATCGAGCGAGGCGGAGAAGCTAGGAGTAGCCTCGAGGACCCGCGGTCGCCATGCGTGGCACTCAGAGTTCGCCATGATGGATCCGGCGGATGGCGGTGCCTTTACCAGGCCAAATCAAACGGCGGATGCGATTCAGGTGAAGCTGAAGAAGGTGCCGAGGGTCCCAGATGAGTTCATCATGTCCCAGCATCTCTATTCCTACGTTTCACCTTGATGCACTTCTTTTGTTAGGGTTTTATTTGATTGGGGGTTTCATCCTGCACACATTCTTATTAGAAATGTTGCAAGTTGTGTGAAATGTTGCACATGTATTTTGATAGTTTTTGCTAGGATTACCCATGAAACTATTAATCCTCTATTGGCGCTAAAATCGGCCAGATAGGAATCGGCCGATGGTCTTCAGCGTCGGACACACGACCCGGGAGAATCTGCTTAGCTCCTGTTCGGGTTATCGCCCTGGTGCGGTTCGCGCGGCGTGCCAGTCAATCTGACCTGTTGATTGACAAGGAAATAAAAGTATTAAATTCCAGGCGCTCCGATCGGCTGGAGTTCCGATCTGTCCTGGAGAGCGTGTCGGCGAATCGGCCGATTTGCTGTGGAGATGATCGGCTATGGACCAGCCGATAATCGTGTAATAATTGCAAAGAAAACTACTGGAGCGATCTAAACAATTATTACAGATGCAACGCTTGAAATAGGTCTAATCGGCTATATGACGATGACAAGAAAAAGCGATGATAGAGCCGATAGTTCTAATCTCAAACTGGATAACTGGTGATAATACTAGAACGACAGGTAAAACTTGCAATTCTAGTAAATATCGATAACTGGTGAATAAATCCAAACGAAACCACAGCGATGCGCCCGTGGTTAAAGCTCGGATGTTACTCGGTAAGCGGAACCTACCAATTGGCCGGAGATCAAGTTGATGCAGCCCTACCAATCCGTACGAACTCGTGAAAGAAGAAAAAGTATTGGCGAAGTCGCCGACTTGAAAGTAAAGTACTAGTAAAAAGTAGAAGTGTTTTGTTGATTGATGTGTTGATATTTTGCAAAGCCCTGACGACTCCTATTTATACCCTAAAACAAGGACTCCTGGTCGATTACGACTTGTTACAACCTTATTTAAAACAGGAAAACTACTATATCTATAATATCTTTAAAAGGGAAACGGACTTCCGCAGAATCTTCCGCCGCCATCTCCTAGTCCAATCAGGACTTTTCCAATTGCTTCTTGACCGAATTAGCGTCGTTCTGTTGATCAACGTTTGACCGGGATCCTCTGCTGTGGCCCCAACCTGTTGGCGCAAGCTGTATCACCAATCGGCCGATTTCCAACTGTTACCTCAATCGGCCAATTTCCAACTGTTACCTCAATCGGCCGATTCCTTACTATAGCCTTCAGATCTGCCGCATCGGCCAATCTTCTTCTCCTGACGCCGATTCAATACGTGTCAAAATCTGGCGTCAACACATGCCCCCCAGTTTCGGAGTAAAACATATCTTTTTCTTCGAAACTCTTTCTTTAATCCTTTTCTCCGAAACGGGCGCAGTAAAAATCTCCTTCCGTTCCACGGTCTTCCGCATAATGATTGCAATTTCCTCGGACCGAGCGCGCGAAACGAATGCTCCCCTGGAAGTCGTGTAGACGGCGCGGCAAAAATACCACCTTTACCCTCGCTCTCCCGGATTATCCTTAAGTATTGGCATTCTCCGTCTACTTTTCCCCACGAACCTAGCATCTTCTTCCAGCGAACCACTGTTCATCTTCCTCCCGAGCCCTCTCGATTTCCAACCGCTCCCTCCGGCAATCTCGCTTGCGATCTGCTTCAACTTCCCAATGGCGTCACCATCGGCGACCTCTCCAACCACGGAGGCTCTGTCGGCGATCCCCTCAGCGGCGGCGGCCCAATCGGCGGCTCCACTGGCAGCTCCATCGGCAACGATGATCTTCATCCCGGAGGTAATCACTTGAAATTTTACCCTTTTGCTTTTCTACTGCTCCAGCATTTTTTGGATCCCTTCTTAGTTTTTTCCCCTTTTCCTCCTTTTTTAGGCACTTAGGCACCAGATCACCATCCCTCTTTCAGAATCTCCCGATCTTATCTGCTTAGGCCCCATGGGGAACCCCGATCCTGCTGACCTGATCAATCTAGGGACTCACAGAGTCCCATTCAAGCAATCACCCATGGATCTAGATCAGTGGGTAGGTGCCTTTAGGTCCTGGCCGAATGAGACCCCCGGCTGGAGAGAATGGTACCAAAGAATAGCCAGGTCTAGGAGAGTTCAGTGGAATAAACTAAAAATCGGCCAATGCATAGACCTCTCTCTGTCCCAGATGGAGAAAAATGAACCTTTGGTTATAGCAGCTTCTTACTTCTGGTCCGACGCACTCAATGCGTTTCTTTTTGGACATGGACCCATGACTCCAACTTTGGCCGATGTCCTGTTGTTGACCGGCCTTGACATCTCTTCCGCCGATATCCCCTTTAATTATCTGATTAAGCCATCACATCGGCTAGAAACCAAAGGAATCGGCGGATGGAAGGGGTACATCAGCAAAAATATGAAGACTGGGACAGTTTCAGAGAGAGAGCATACTGCGTTTCTGATGATGTGGCTGGAGAAGCACTTTTTCTGTGGCAGAGCAGTTGGACCTTCTTCTAACACCCAAGCCTTAGCAGAAGATCTATCACTAGGATCGGCCGTTCCCCTTGGAAAGCATCTGTTGGGATCGGCCTACCATATGATGCACCAAATCGGCACTAAGCTATCAAAAGGGGAGCCGATTGGGAACCTTGGCGGTCCTTGGTGGTTCATTACCCTCTGGCTCAATTTATATATGAGCAAGGTCTCTCAGCAACGAATAGAGACCAAAACTTTCCCCAATATTGAGTCAGAGGAGAATCCAACCATCCGACGACCCTGCAGATCTTTTGGAGAGGCAGCATCGGCCTTCCCTGGCTGTCAGTTCACTGCTGCCCGCACAGCTGAATACTTCAGATGCTTCTACCATGGCTTCAGTGAAGATACTGTCAGTTCGCATCCCTATCAAGCAGTAGAGCCGATCTTCGAACTTCCCATCAGCTACGACTTTTCTACTCATACTTTTGATAGTGAACTTATGGATGCCCTGATTAAGCCAGGGATTTTGCCGGCTAATTTCTTCTCTGGAAAGGACTCTCCCACATATGAGTTCCGTAATCCATCGGCTACAACAAGGCAACTGGGCTTTGGTCAACTGCCGATTCGGGTTTACTTCGCCGGTCAAGCAAAATTCAGAGCTGGACTGACCACAAGTCTTGACTACAATCGGCTGTGCGACTTAGTGCCAGATTCTAGCACCATTGACCTGAACAATTGGTCAGTGACCCCTTTTGCCACTCAGCAATTCAAATTATGGTGGGCAGAATGGAAGCAACACCTCTTCTGCACATCTCCATCAACATATTGCAACATTCTGGACCCAGAGAACATTGACCCAAATGCAGCGGTATGTCCTTTCTCCCAGCCGATTTTAATGATGTCTCTTTCCATACTATCATCTTACCGTTAACTTACATTCATCTTCTTAGTCTGAAAGCCAAGTCCCTCCAGTACGGAGCCGAAGCGGCAAGCCGATAGAGAACAATCATCCGTATACGCCGTATCCACTCATCGGCTTTCACGCTCCAACCATCAAGGACATTGCCACTGGCCGATCGAAACGAACACCAAAAAGGCCAACTTTGAAGATGACAAGCCGTCGAGTGCGTGCCCGCATCGGATTGACTGACCAAACGGCGGTAGCATCGGCCGAGACTCCGATTCCTTTATCTTTGCCAGCTACCGAGATGGCCGATCCTCAAGTCACCGCCGAAGTCGGAGCAGCTGCGGCATCACTGCTAGTAGAAGCTGTTCAGGTAATCTTGCTTATTTCATATATCTTTTAAGTGCTCCATTAACACTAACTTTCTCTTTCTGTCAGCCTGCACAAGCTATCCCAACGTAGTCTCCACAGCAATCGGCCACATCCCCAGCGGAAGCCGAAGTTCCAGCAGCTCCTCCCGTCGAGGTAGATAATCTGTTACCTCAATTTCTTGATATTCAGAGGACTTAACTGATCCTGATGCAGGCCGATTTGGGTATGCTGACTGTAACCCCACAACAAACATCGGCCGGAAGATCAACAGAGGCATGGCAAATATCTCATATCATCTTATTTCAACTACCCATAGTATACTCACCGGATCTGTTTTCCATACCTTTTCAGGGAGCTGGTCCAAGCAGAGTATTAATAGTTGTTGAATCCTCTTCCTCTGACGAGCCGATTATACCAGCCCCTGAGACGAGGGAGGTGCTTCCACCGGCGCAAGCAAGAGAGATTCTCTTCAAGGAGGTAACAAACTTATCATTGGAACCGGCCGATTCCCCTTTACTGCTTGCTAACCCTTTTCTTCTGTTCCCCCACAGGAGCAAGACACCCCGAACAACAACATTTTCTCCTTCGCTATCTCTTTGCCTGATGATGAGGAAATCACTTCACGCCCAACTCCATCAAGCTCTGTCTCTGATGATGTCCGCACCAAGCTCGAGAGCATGCGGATTCTTATCCAAGACGATATTGGCCGATTAGTAGAAGATGCTTCGCCGATTCGATGACTTTTCAATGACATCAAGGGTCGAATCCCGGAAGAAACAATAGAAAGCTTGGAGTGTGCTGCATATATAGAACATATGCAAACCCCGGTATCCAGGGCCCTACGCCATATGGCCGATCGCGCCCAGCTGGCAAAAACCCGAGAAGAGGCCGACTCGTACAAGCACCGGGCTCAAGAGGTACACCAACGGATCAGTTTCCTCGAGAGCTGTCGCCCGGATGTCGTCGGCACGATAGATCGGCTTAAACGGAGGAGAGCAGAGCTAGCCAAGGAGATGGAGCAAATAACCAAAGACATAGCTGCTGAAGAATTCAAGAACTCCCATCCGTCATCACTGGGCTGAAGCAAGAAAGGCAGCACTTGGCCCGTGAAGCGATACGACTTCGTCGCCAGATGTCAGAAGTTCCAGGATCGGCCGATGATGATCAAAGAGAACTAGATTCGGCTGATCAGATTAGGCAACGAGCTATCGCGGCCATAGATGCTTTCCTCGGGTTGTAAAGAATGCTATAAACCTTTAATGCTCCTTTAATGTTACTGCGCCGATTTGATCTTGGACCAACTCTTTGCCAGCTTTGTATTTATGACTGCTTTTACTCCGATAGGACGTGTCTCACCATCTATCTACCTTCCTTTTTCTTTATAAGTAGATCCTTCACCGTCCTCAGAGGCATACACATTACCCATCTTCTCTCTCTCCAACGCTAGATTTTTATCCTCCCAAACCGAACAGCAAGATGTCTTCTTCGTCCATTAATATCTGATTGTACCCTGCATTACCATCCATGAAACTGATGACTTTGTGTCCTGCGGCAGCATCTATCATGATATCGGCCGTTGGCATTGGATATCCATCCATTTGTGTGGCCTGATTTATGTTCCTGAAATCGATGCACACACGCAACTTTCCATTCTTTTTATACACGGGCACAACATTGGAAATCCATTCGGCGTAGCGGCACTGCCGAATAAATCCTGCTTCAATTAACTTTGTGATCTCGGCCTTTATATCAGGTAGAATCTTGGGGTTGCACCGTCGTGCAGGTTGCTGATATGGCCGATATCCTGATTTTATAGGTAACCGGTGTTCAACAATGGACCGGTCTAGACCTGGCATCTCATGATATTCCCAAGCAAAGCAATTCTTGAATTCTTTTAATAAACTTATCAGTTTACACTTATACTCAGGATCCAAATTAGCACTAATATACGTCGGCCTTGATTTGCTGCTATCTCCCAAATCTACCATCTCCAATGAATCGGCCGACGTAAACCCATGCCCAAGCTTCCCGTCTTCTCGGACGAACTGGTCCATCTATTCTGAATCTTCAGAGCCGACTGCTTGGAATGGCTGTAGACCGAAATCGGACACTTTTAGGAAGTCAGTGTCCCAAGTCCTGCCAGATATACACCTGACGTGCTCGCAGCTCCATTGTTGCATGTCGGCCGCTGCGACGCTGTAGGCAGAATCAGCGGCGACTATCTCTGTACTGTCGCCGACCCATTGCACGAGGCATTGATGCATTGTAGATGGAGCACAGCAGTTTGCATGTATCCAGTCGCGACCGAGCAGCATGTTGTAGGACCCCTTATCGTTAATAATGAAAAAGGTAGTAGGAAGGGTCTTACTGCCGATGGTGAGGTCGACGCAGAGCGCTCCACGGGCGGGAGACACGTTGCCTTCGAAATCCTTTAGCATCATGTCCGTCTTGGTGAGATCTTCATCGCTCTTGCCTAGCTTGTGGAACATGGCATACGGCATGATGTTGACTGCGCCTCCATCTACTAGTAATCTAGTGACGGGTCGTCAGTTAACGTAGCCTTTGAGAAACAGCGCCTTAAGATGTTGCCGTTTTTCTTCTTCTGGTATCTCAAAAGTAGCCGTCATCGGCTCTAACACCAGTTGCGCCATTTGTTCTTCCATTCTTGTCGCTTTGTCTCGATCGTCAGGCGCCATGAATTCCATCGGCAATATGAACACCATGTTGATGTCAGCTGCCGATTCTTGATTGTCTGCTCCCTGGCTGTTGTTTTTCTTGGGGCGCCAAACTCGAGACTTAACGTTTCTTTTCTCCGGCACCTGCCTCTGTTCTTCTTCTTGTTGCTCCCACTGGCGCAGGCGTTGGATCCTCCGTTTCTGGGATCTGGATAGGCCATCGGGACACCACCTGGGGTTTACTGGTTTGGCCGATGATCTAGCGTGTTCCCAATCTGGTTCCCTTCCTAGGGGGTCTTCGTCCGACACCCTGTCATCAGCCATCTCTTCCAGCCGATCGTGCACACAGATTCTGCCCCACAGTCCATCCTGTTGGTTGATCCTGCTTTTTGACCGGTGATGCTGGTCAACTCTGCCCCCCAGCCGATCATGCACTGAAATGCGCTGTTCCTCTTGTTCGCGCCGATTTCTGCTGATCAGCTCTGATCCTCTATCCCTAGAGCGTGATCTTTTAAACGGGCGATCGTTGCAACTTAATCCGTTGCACTCAGGACAATTATCAGCTGAAGGCAATCGGATGTCGTTCTCCCAGCAATGGATGAAAAACGGACATTGCCAGTGATCCTTGTGCCGACGTATCATCTCGTCGTGGTACTTTGATTGTTCCTGCTGCCGCTGATATTTTCTGAGCAAGAACTGGGAGGTGATTGGTCTGTGCGGTCGTTCTGGTCCTTTGCTCTTGTCTTCGGTCCGCCTTTTCCCTTTGACCTCGTCCGCTGTAATCTACCTCCTGGGATCAACGGCGCCGCCCCTTCTTGCCAATTTTGACGTCAGCACCTTGGTTTGAAGTGGATTTTTCCCCGTGTCCACCATGTTAGCCGGGAAAGGATGCTGGTCTATCTTCATCGGCTTTGCCGATTTAGCTGGGGTTTCAAATTTGAGCCTCCCCTGCTCGATGGCCGATTGTATCTGCTGACGAAAGATCTTGCATTCATTTGTGTCATGAGATATAGCATTGTGCCACTTACAGTACTTCATCTTCTTGAGCTGATCGGCCGAAGGGATGGTATGATACTGAGATAGCTTAATCTGCCCTTCCTAGAGTAATAAATCAAAGATCTTATCGGCTTTTGATGTGTCAAAGCCGAATGTCTCCGGCTCTTTCTTTCCGAAAGGGCATGATATTGGTTTTTTGCCTTTCACCCACTCTGCCAGGCTGATTTCCTCCTCCCCATCAGATTCATTCCCATCTAGGTATGCTACCTTCCTCTGGAAATTCCTCCGCTGCTCAAACGGACGGACTTCCTGTCCTGCCAATCGGTGAACGATCTGGCTTAGGCTTTCGAACTCTTGCGAAGCATACCTTTCCTTGATTTGTGGGAGGAGGCCTTGGAAAGCGATATCGGCCAACTGTGCATCGGTCAGAGCCAGACTATAGCATTTGTTCCTGACTTCTCTGAACCTCTGTATATATCCAGTTACTGGTTCATCGCTCCTCTGCCTAAGGCTGGTCAAATCTGAGAGCTTCATCTCATGTACTCCTGCGTAGAAGTACCTGTGGAACTGCTTCTCCAGATCGGCCCAAGTAACAATAGAATTTGGCGGCAAAGTGGTGAACCATTGGAAGGCCGATCCAGACAGGGATGATGAAAACAGACGCAAGCTCAGAGCATCTTGCGTGGCGGCCTCTCCGCACTGGATGATGAATCTGTTGATGTGCTCAACGGTGGATGTGTCGTCCAGCCCCGAAAACTTGGTGAAATCGGGTACCTTGTAGCGGTGTGGGAACGACAGCAAGTCATAGGCCGATGGGTATGGAGTCTTGTATGTGTAAGTCTGCACTTTCGGCTTCAACCCAAATTGGTCCTGGATCACCTCTGCTATTCTTGCCGTCCAGTCCACCTGCTGCTGATGAACGACCGTTCGCGATGCTGGCATATGTTGAAGGGCTAGTGGTGGTACAGCTGAGTGATGAACCGAAGCATGCGGCGAATTTTGCTGAGCAGCTGACAGTTGATGGCAAAGTGAATCCGCCGCTCCGTCGTATGTCATCATCGGCGCCGTGCTTCTGAGTGCTTCTACAGCGCCTGCCCCCCTGCCGATTTCTGATGAGATTGGCTGATACTGAAGGACCGTCGGCCGGACGGCCGATTGGTGCGGCGCCTGGATTGGATAGCTCCCATATCCGGTTGTTGGCTCAGGAAAAACCATTGTCGCCGATGTCCCCCAGGGTACTGAGCTTATGGGCAGCGATTGCACAGAAGCAATCTGGACGGGTTGAAGCGGTGTCTGTGATGGGAAACATGGTGCACCACTGTATCTTGGAGACGCTGGAGGCAACGGAGTGTTGTACCCCTCGCGTTGCGTCAATATCGGCTGAGGAGCCGATTGGGACGTGCCTGGTAAGCTTCTGGCTGGCAGCGCAATTGGTGGGGCATACGCTGGCCCCTGATAGCCTTGAACTGCTCCGCTGGCCAGAGAGCTGATGACGGCATTGTACACCGTGTTGGTCATCACCAAGGACTGGTCGACGAACGCTTGGTAGATGGACTGTTGGATCATATCGGACATCTTGCCCGAGTCCTCAGCAATGGTAATGTGGCGGGGAACTGGAATAGGAGCTTTCTTGACAGCCTCCCCGCTTCTTGTACGACTGAACGACTGCGGATACATCTTCTTGTAATCTTCTAGACGTTTAGCTAATTCTTCCCACTGGTCGTCCTTGAGATCCGCTTCTGTGACCTCAATGATGTTGCTGTCGGAAATTTCTGCGTTCTTCGACATATCAGATCTTGAAGTGTGTCCCACCGGGCGTGCCAAAAGTGTGTTGGCGCTAAAATCGGCCAGATAGGAATCGGCCGATAGTCTTCAGCGTCGGACACACGACCCGGGAGAATCTGCTTAGCTCCTGTTCGGGTTATCGCCCTAGTGCGGTTCGCGCGGCGTGTCAGTCAATCTAACCTGTTGATTGACGAGGAAATAAAAGTATTAAATTTCAAGTGCTCCGATCGGCTGGAGTTCCAATCTGTCCTGGAGAGCGTGTCGGCGAATCGGTCGATTTGCTATGGAGACGATCGGCTATGGATCAGCCGATAATCGTGTAATAATTGCAAAGAAAACTGCTGGAGCGATCTAAACAATTATTACAGATGCAACACTTGAAATAGATCTAATCGGCTATATGATGATGACGAGAAAAAGCGATGATAGAGCCGATAGTTCTAATCTCAAGCCGGATAACTGGTGATAATACAAGAACAACAGGTAAAACATGCAATCTAGTAAATATCAATAACTGGTGAATAAATCCAAACGAAACCACCGCGATGCACCCGTGGTTAAAGCTCGGATGTTACTCGGTAAGCGGAACCTACCAATTGGCCGGAGATCAAGTTGATGCAGTCCTGCCAATCCGTACGAACTCGTGAAAGAAGAAAAAGTATTGGCGAAGTCGCCGACTTGAAAGTAAAGTACTAGTAAAAAGTAGAAGTGTTTTATTGATTGATGTGTTGATATTTTGCAAAGCCCTGACGACTCCTATTTATACCCTAAAACTAGGACTCCTGGTCGATTACGACTTGTTACAACCTTATTTAAAACAGGAAAACTACTATATCTATAATATCTTTAAAAAGGAAACGGACTTCCGCAGAATCTTCCGCCGCCATCTCCTAGTCCAATCAGGACTTTTCCAATTGCTTCTTGACCGAATTAGTGTCGTTCTGTTGACCAACTTTTGATCGGGATCCTCTGCTGTGGCCCCAACCTGTTGGCGCAAGCTGTATCACCAATCGGCCGATTTCCAACTGTTACCTCAATCGGCCGATTCCTTACTGTAGCCTTCAGATCTGCCGCATCGGCCAATCTTCTTCTCCTGACGCCGATTCAACACGTGTCAAAATCTGGCGTCAACATCCTCCATGTCACTGTATGTATGATTCTTGCTAGGTTTTGGATTGTGATCCTAGTTCTCCCCATTAATCATGCGATCTTATGAATTGCTATATTTAGTTTATATGTGCGGGATTATGGATTATCACTGGCATTTTTGTTTCAATTTAGGGAAAAATATGCAGTAGTGGGATAACTGTGCAGTAGCCTCCACCTTTCAAAATTTCCCATGGATTAATTCCTTGTTGCAATGGTTGTGTTTTTGTACAGTTTTCATGTGCATCCTGTTCAAACAATTGCAATTGTAGATCCACATGCTTCTTGAATCATCTTGGCCTCCTCATATATACGTAGGATTTAATCTCTGAAATTGGTATGACTTTCAGCCAGCCATCCTTCAGGAAGCATAAAGCTCGTTACCAACGAGGAAGTTTTTGTTGTAAGCTGTCTCCTTGGATGATTGGTTGCACCACTGGAATAGAGTAGACGATGTTTACAACAAGTAAAGGAGTTGCTAATGTTGCACATTCATTTCAAGGTTGGGGCAGCATGTAATTTAGAATGTTGCAATACTATTTTCATATTAATTATATTGCATTATTTTTTTTAATAATGTGGTAGCATGCATATTCTAATGTTGCACTGCACATTTCCCATTGTTGCAGTATCAATCTGAGTTAGAGTCGAGTCGACCTTGTCTCGGAATTCCAGATTCGTCATCGAAAGTCTGAGCTCTTGTATCTTTCCCTTTAATATTTTATCAATATAAGTAATCTTTTTTGTCTTTCAAGTTAGCTTTACTTTATGCCTTTATTTATCTTTTCAAGTTATCTTTACTTGAGTGCGGAAGTGTTTACCTGTCCATATCAAGGTGATTGTGCTGCTGCACCATATCCATTTGTTGAGCTGGTTACATCATGGTTTTGGTCGTATCCTTGCTATTATGCGCCTTTGGATTATGGTAGAATGCATATGCAATCGTATTTCATTCAATATCCTACTACATATTCAAATGGTGGTTCATCACAAAGACCTATTATCACTAATAATATCTGGTCAGAAGTGCACTTATTAATGATAAAGGAGGGGAGAAAAACAAGAAGCAAGAAAACAAGTGTTTGCAGCCGAGGTGGTGTCCCTCAAGCTTATCTTACACTCAATTATCTTACACTCAAAAGAGAAGGCTACAAGAATCAATGGAGCAACAGATGGAGGTAATACCATCAAGGTTAGCAATTACCAAGCAGGTATGGCAGCCGAAGCGAGTTGTTTCATCATCAAGTCATGGCCGATAACATCTATCGCTCTAAGAAGCAACATGTGGCCGATGTATTGTTCAAACATCGTCCTCAAGAAATTTTGGTCCAGAGGCTTATTTTTTTGGTATGCAAGCGTTGCCAAAAATAAGGGGGCATATGTTAGAGATAAAAATTGATATGGCTGGCCGTAACGGTCTGACCCGTGTGAACAAACCGGTCAGACCGATCTAGGTGAATTTATCAAAATACAAATTTAACTTTACCATCGTGTAGCTCTCGTCGAGGCGATCAAAATGCATATATAGAACGTCCGATTTAGAGTTCGATGACAGAGTTATGATTTCGGAAAGACTTGACTAGGTCGAACCGATCAGGCTGGTCTGGTAGACCGGTCAGATCGATCCTACCTGTACAGTCCGAGTAGGAGTTGTATTTTGATACAGAATTTGTATAAGTTTCGACTCCTAATGGGGTAAGATGTCGCCTCCTTATAAATATAAAAAACCACGGCCGATTGAGGGTATCCTATTGATAAAAAACAAATCAATCTACTACTTTTTACCTTTTACCTTTTCCAAACTCTAGCTTTTCCAACCCCAATCTGCTGTTCTTCCTGTATCTCTACGGCGTTTGATGACGCTCTTGGTGGCCTGCCAACTCTAGAGCAACCCAAGGCGCGCCTGCCTCGACGGGATGCTTCCCGGGCGAGCGTTCGTTGGATCCTCGTCGGGCCGCCCCAACGAGACCGGTCTGATCGGTCCACCATACTAACCTGGCCCGTTCGCGCAGAGGCGGCATCACTACTAGAAAACACCCTATCGGTCCACCTTAAAAATACCGGTAGCAAGAAGATCCGGTACTAATGCCAGTGTATTTTTTGGGGTGGATGGAAGTCTACAATAACCTGTGGTAGCGGGTGGTGTTACCACCCGGTCCCGGTACTAGAGGGTCCTCTACGGGTTACTTCGAAAGGAAAGCATCTTTCTCCCAATCATAACTGCTATGTAGGTGAGATGGTAAGGGAGGTACATGCAAGGCAAGAGGTCTCGAGTTTGAATCCCATCCCGCTGCACACGCGTGTATTTTGCGTAACAAAATCGCGTGACTTGTGACTTGGTACCGGGTTTAATATATTTTTTTGACCAAAAATTCTTTGGTACCGGGTGAAACTTTCACCCGGTATTAGAGAGGGACTTCGGTACCGGATGTTTTACCTGGTGATGAAGACCGAGACTTTTAGTCTCGGCTTCGCAGTACCGGTTGGGAAACCGGGACTAAAGCCAGTTTCCAACCGGTACTGATTGACCTTTTTCGAGTAGTGCGTGAGGTGCACTGCTGCAGTGCTCTGTATTTGGCGCAGGAAACGCGTCAATACAAGGTAAGACGATTCTATTACACCGGACAACTTGGACATATAGGATGAAACCACAATGCTAATGGGCCGTGCTATTATAGTGAATCCACAAATTGACGAGTAGTATATACCGATTTCCTGGAATGTTGAGGATCAAAACCTTCTATAAACCTTAAAAGACAATCATTCAGATTGCTACAAAAATAGATAAGAATATAAAGGTATGCAATACTTAATGGGAAAGAAGTTTGTTTACTGCAACAAAACTGGGAATAGGTTCAGATCATTTTAAAACTATGCTACTTACGGACTTATTACGTACAATACAATCACAACATAGTTAGCAAGCAAGTTCAGGAATTGAAGTGATTGTTAGGAATCGACACAACCTCTTCTCTTGGCATAACTCCTTAGGGCTTGATTCCATCGGACTTCCTTCTGGATGTGTTTCAGGTACACAGCACGCAATACCTATCCACTACACCACAACCCCGTAGCATCGATGGATGGTCAGTCGGTATAAGGCACTCTGATTGACCAGGTTTGGCCGCAGCCGAACAAGCTGTTATATATTAAACTGAATGGACATAGCATTCGAAGCATCAGCAGTTGAAGGGGGTCTTCTCAACTCCAATTCCACTGGAAGTCCAAAAACAGGCGTTGGCTTTGGATCCTTTATGTAAGTTTCATCTCTGTAGCACAACTTCCACCTGAACTGTGTCACAAGATAGTGCATGACCACCATTATTTCCACTCTTAAAAACTCAGTTCCCGGGCACATTCTTGGACCTCCACCGAATGGTAAGAAGCTATAGGGTGGGATCGATGATTGCTTCTCAAACCAAGATGGAACAAACTTGGTGGGCTCATTGAAGAACCTGGAATCCAAATGTGTAATGCTTTGTGCTGCTAAGACCTATCAGGTTATGAGACAAAAACATGTTAATGGATTTTGACTAAAGAAAGATTGAGTTGATGAAACATTTGCACTTAAAAAAACATACTTTCCAGCCTCTAGGGATGTCATATCGCTGATATTTGATATCCTTGGTAGCTGTCCGGAAACTCCCGAAGACTGGAGGAACTATTCGGAGGGTCTCCATTGCTGCCTTCCACGTGTATTTCATCCTCGAAACATGTTCCCATGTTACAGCATCCTCTGTTCCTTTATTATCTGCTATCTCATCTTGCTCTGCACCACATATATGATGTTGGTATGGATGTTATGTTCTGTTGTCGTTGAAAGTGCTAGACAGAGTAGATTAAAAACTGGAGGCACTGAGCAGCTCAACACTAACACTCACCTTCAGTGATTTGGGCGAGGACATCTTGCTCATTTGCGAGGTAGCGGATCATGAAAGTGAGTGCGCGAGGAGAGCGCGCAGGGCACGCGTTTGCGTTAGGGCGAGGCTCTCGTTAGTGAAGATGAAATGGCTGGCCGCCGGACCCGCAAGCAACACCGTCGGTGAGCCCAGCACTGACATCTTGGACACTGGACCATATTTCTTTACTCTAGCTCCGAACCATTGGTCATCAGTGTTGCTGCGTAGAGAGCGGAGGAGGGAGAAGGTTTGGCCAACGACCGGGATGCCAAAGTCACCGGGAGGGAGGTTGTAGGTTGAGTAAGACCTGTGGTTTTTGGTGAGCAGGTGAAGGAACAAGAAGGCCAGTAGTGCAGCAGCGAGCATGAGGAAAGCCATTATGGATATGAATGTGGGTTTAAATGATACGTTACGGTTGAAGGGTGCAAGCTAAGCTAGTATATATATAGTAACGTGAATTGTGTGTGTGCGTGGGGGTGGGTTGGGTGGTGGGTGGTGGTGCGGGGGAGGGGGGGGGGGGGGGGGGGGGAGCTGGTGACAAAACCCATTGCTCATTGTTTCTCCTCATGTACCGCGTTTCTTTGCATCACTGAACCACTGTTTAACTCGAACACGTGAAAAACGTGTGATTTTGACTCGGCGGAGACTAATTCTCATTGATCCAATAGTTGCAGTCACAATTGGGACCGCACAAGAATCTGTGTCAGGCAGCATACAAGCAACAGCCGGATTCCGGAGTGCCGTCACCATCTTAAAAAGCAGGTGAAGACGTGCCATTAACTTGTGTCCATAGATAATAGTTGACGACGAGGTATCATATAGCATTATCACACAGAAGGGTATAGAGATTTGTGAAGATCATCTTCCCGGTATACATGTGTTGCTCTCCATATTTTTCATGTGTCTACAATACCTTCCCTGTTCGTTGAATAGAGCTTGTCCATAGAGTAGAATGGATTCTCATCCACGAAATATATAACTGGAATAAAAGGACCGGTAGTATTTAAGAATTAGGCGCTAATTAAAGAGGATGGATTTGTGAAGATCATCTTCCCGGTATGCATGTGTTGCTCTCCATGTTTTTCATGTGTGTACATTACCTTCTTTGTTAGTTGAAAAGAGTTTGTCCATAGAGTAGAATGGATTCTCATCCACGAAATATATAACTGGAATAAAAGGATCGGTAGCATTTAAGAATTAGGCGCTAATTAAATAGGATCTATCTAGAAGCGTTGGGAGTGCCACAAATTAAGTCAAGATCAGGTTTTCAACAACAGAATTTACATTCAAGAAGAAAAAGAGTAAATTGCACGGAAGATACGGAAACTTGTGTGGCTGCATCACTTTCATCTGTACGTTGTATATACGGATGTGCAGACTTTGTCAAATGTCCGCATATAGGGTCACATGTACACCACTGACCGTGGAATGGAACCGGTGCTCGTACAGTCTAAGAGTGGGAGCGGTGAATTAGGCAACCTTAAAACCCTTAGCCTATAATTTTCACTATTTTACACAAAACATAAGCTAGATCAAGCACCGGAGCGAAACATGTATTATTAACATACACTCGACATGTAGGATGTAGCTCTCTTCAACTCTGTCTAACTAGGACATGTGAAAAACAGGTGATTTCGACTTGGAGGAAACAATTTAAATTTTAATTTGTCAGTAGTTTTACTAGAACTTCAGCGTGAGCTGCTGACCAATTCTTTTCAAAGTTTTTGGAGTTTTCAGTCATCCAAGGGGTTTAAAAGGTTAGCAAATTCATCCTCACACTTTTTATGATTAGGATGGTTTACTTTTTTGCTTTAGATATTGAGAAATTGGGGTTTTTCTGAAATGGAGAGAATGGAGGGATTTTTTTTATTTATACATCCATTTGGTTCCTAATTGTTTTTGCTAGTTTGCATGTATAGATATTTCTTAGTTTTAATGGTAGAGATGATGCTCAAAATTAGACTTTCATGGTGGATGGGGCTCAAATATAGACCGAGCACCCAAAAGAGACCACCACTAGTACATGGGAATATGAGCTGGGCAAATCTATTGTAAGTCCTGAGTCATTGAAGGATTTAGGTACTCAAATGTAGCGGTTCTATCAATGGTATATGAAAGTGGCGAAAGAGGGTCGGACAATGTTCATTCTTAAGTTTGAAGATCCTCATTACTTCCGTTGGGAAGACGTGTTGTGGTTTGAATTCAGACATGTGTATGAGATATACCATCAAGGCTCCC
Source organism: Panicum miliaceum (assembly GCA_032594955.1). Taxonomy (NCBI): domain Eukaryota; kingdom Viridiplantae; phylum Streptophyta; class Magnoliopsida; order Poales; family Poaceae; genus Panicum; species Panicum miliaceum. The sequence goes on from CM064072.1 coordinate 10,179,841, forward strand.
TAGATGTCTCTCTGCTCAGGTCCTGTGTTTTGTAAGTGTTTTGTCTCCATAGTTGACGTATTATATTTATCATTGCTCTATTCATTGTGCTGTTTCATTTCTTTTGTATCATGTGGAATGGAGATTCAAAGATGCTGAAGAGAGGGTACTATAATGTGGGCTTCGTCGACCCCACTGCTATAAACCAAAAGATTCTAAGAGATCATCTAGATAAGAAAAAAATGACAAAAGAAAATGCCCAACCTTTTTTTTTACATTACGAAATATATGCAAGTTTTTGGAGAAACAACATTAGAAAACATTCATACTTTTGTTTTACAACTTTGAGTAAGTGTTTGCTGCCTTGTACCCATTTCCTCTTCCAGACAAAATGTTAAGTTTAATTAGCTATGCTTGTATATATATGTAGAACTTCCACTGGATACTGTTTATAATCATTATTGAAGAAAGTAGAATTTATGTCTTCGACTCATTGAGGGAGCCAAATAATGATATCCAGCACATCCTAGACACGATTAACATGATTGGTCATTCCATGTACTAAACACCTATCATTTTTTAATCAGGCACCAAATACCTTTGATATCTATACTCAGCGCATGGTCACAATTTCGTCAAAATGTCCGCGGTGAATTCAGTGCATTACTTGATGTTTGGATACACACACACGTGCGCGCGCATATATATGGAGTTTGCACAGCTTGTTTGTTTACAGTACCGGTTGCATGGACTGGTACTATATGAGTTGTTCTATGGTGGGTGCAATTTTCATAAGAAACCATGAAGCACAATTAAGAGATTAAATCAACTGTACTAAAAATGCACAAGTGCGGTACTGTCCGGAAGAATTCATACCAAATTATTCGAACAGAATGTTGAATGTAATAGCTGGTAAATCCTGCTAACCGTTGGTATACTTTCACCTTATTAATGTCCCATATTGGGATGCCATTGGAGCTTCCACAGCATCTACCACCGTGCATTCAATATACAATATTTCACCACAACTGAATGAGATTTACTACGGTCCATAACAGGTGGTTATCTCTATCTCTATCTCTACCAATTTCTGAAGGGACGGACCGTTTTCTTGGTGAGTCATTGACTTTTGTCCATTAAACTTCTCATTGAATGTGGAGTTTAAGTGGGTGAAGCTCACATCGGGATTGAAGTCTCCTCCGACTCGGAATAAAGGTCGCCTTACTTTCATGTAAATAGCAGACGAGCTAGAGGGAGGCTCAGCATGTGGGAACAGAAAGGGCGTGGGTAGGCATAGATTACATTGAGGAGTAAGTAGAATGCGCCACCGACATGAAGGTGGCATTCGCAAGGTAAGCACATGAGGAAGCTGGTGACAACATCAGTGAGCGGATGGTCCACCATTGTGAGCAGCAAGAGAAGGGCTTGGCTCGCAAGTTAGGCCACAACATTAGGACGGGCACACACACTAACAAGGTGAGTGTTGTTGTTGTTGTTCAGGTTAAGGTCACGGTGGCCAGCACCGCGAAGGACGGTGGGGAGATTTTTTTGGGGGGAGAGGGACAAGTATGTAAAGTGTCAAGAAGTGCTAGAGGCCAAAACTTTATTTTAAAGGATTTTGAACGAGATATTGTCATGTGGAATTCAATGATACCCTGATGATATTTAGGTAGATGAGGTGTGCTTCACCGTATCACCTGTAGCAACACACTATTATATTTGCTATTTGATAAAAACAAGGGGATAAAGTTGAAATGGAGAAAAAATGGTATTAATAAGAACTTATCACAAAAGTTCTAAAGAACATTATAGTGGTACTATTACCCTTCCTTCATACGTGACTAGGGGTCTGTTTGGATCCACCCAACTAATCCGTTAGCTAGTTAATAGCTTTAGTTTTTTTATCCGGCTAACAGTAGCTACCTAACCATTAGCAGGGTTTGCTTGGATTCTTCAGCTAATTGCTAGTTGGTTTGAGGTTGACTATCCTACCCTCATTTAATTGCACAACTTTTTTGGTACTAAACACTAGTGGGTGATAGTTGATAATTTGATTTAATATCAGGGGCATATGTGTCTTTGGACTGTATTAGTTGGGATTAGCTAAGTTGAACCAGCTAGCTTGACATATAGGCTCTTTCCATCTAGCTAGAAGGGAATGAACTCATCCCAGCTAAAATTAGCTAGCTGGCAATTAGCTAGTTGATCCAAACAGATTCTAATAATGAACCTTGAACTGATCAGGCCTCTGATATTCAGAGTCATGCATGGCCCACCCATCTATACCCCTCTCTCTCCATCTCATTTCTCGCCTTCACCCTTCAAACCAATCTGACGCCATCCACGTTGTGGCTGCAAGAGCAATCACGAATGCCTGTGACACGGTGGGCGCTAGCAGGACGCAAGGATGCGGTGCCGTTAGGATTGAAGAGGAGTCACATGCGGGATCCTACGGCGCAGTATCGGCTAGATTCATTCATATCCTTCGGTTCATATAATTTGCAGAGAGGATCCGATCATAAACACCATGGATCCGGAAGTCATTGCTTGCGACCCCTACCACTCTGCCTATGCAGTGGCAAGATGCTGTTAGCACTTATTAAGCCTAGCACATAAATTTTTAAGTGTACCAATACCGATGTAGCTTTCATCCGGGAGTATTTAAAAAATAATCAATTTTCCACAGGAAATGCAAAGTGATAATATCTTCCCAAGTGATTGAGTGAATCAGAATTCACTTTTGCTGTCTACTTCGGGCACCTCGACTAAATGAACTCTAAACAGTAATGAGAAGGGAAGATGCCCCACCTCTCCTAAATTCTACAGTACCAACCGCTCTAACGTGGTAGAATATGTAGGCTAAAAATGCTATTATCACTTGCCGGCTACCCCTAATATCCGTGGGGTTGGGTGCAAACCAAGATAATCTAAAGTCTAGACACCACGTCTACACTAGTTGATCACTACTTCACTCCATGTTAGAGCAAAGCACCCAAAGCTAGTAAGATAAGCCTACTAACCAACAAACATGGAACTCATAGATGAACGAAAGTAATTACTAATGCTCAATTAATTAAAAAAACTAGAGTTACTGGACAAGATAGACAAGGATGTTACTCGAAGCTGAGCTGCATCCGCCGAGGTACAGGGAGGAAGAGGCACCAACACTCCGGCCTCCCCCCTGCCCCCCCCCCCCCCCACTCTTGCCTCGCCTCTCTCCCTATTTTCTATTAGTTGGAGCTTCTCTTCACTTGTGTGTTAGTAGTGAGAGAGCCTATTTATAGTGTGGAGTTGCCTTGAGAGAGTGGAGATGATCTCCTTGATGCTAGGGATGATTAGTCTTCCTCCACGATCTCTCCTCGTGCTATCTAGCACATGGTGGACATCGGTTGGCGCCAAACTCCCACACCAAGGCATCCTCCCAATGCCTTCTTACATATGGTGAAAGGGGACCAGGAAACGCCGTCAGCCTATTCGTCGAACCAAAGTGGACTGTTCGAACTCCTTCCCTTAGGCTCTAGGATGTCCAAAGAGGCTTTCTGCAAAAGTCCATGGTCATTTGGCCTTGTTTGGGTTTGGCCGTACTCCTCAGGTTCGGCCGAACTCCTCAGGTTCAGCTGAACACATCCCACTCATCACCCCGCATTTGCAATCTTCCGAGAGACATAATTTTTGGGTCCAGACTTTGAATTGAGTTAACCGAAAGTCCATTTCAATCATTTCGAGGATTTCATCACAATGGTATGCTCCAATTTGGTATTTTAAGATTGTTTGTGATGATGATATGTTTGGGTTCCATCTCATGTCCATTTGCACCGTGATTGTTTATGCTCCACTTAATGTCATTCTAGCATATTCTTACAAAGTACTTCAACTTAAACCAACAGGAATTCTTAGATGAAAGCCCATAATGCATAGAACTATATTTATATCCCATTTATTCCCCGAGAAATTAGCGGATGAAGTTCTGAAATAATGGTCGTCAACGGAGGCATCAACATGGATGGTCTAAAACTGCCGGCGCTCTTGGACGAACCACCAGTAGTTGCTCCTCTTTTTACTGCTTACTGCCCATTACATGCAATTTTGCATGTTCTAGATAAAAGGATGGACACAAATGGATAACAAATTGCACTCAACACTTATCCAAGATAGCTTGAATCTAAGAATGATCTACGCCTCTACACCTTTCGGAACATAGGTCTGGACAGCCACAGCACTTTTCACAGATTTAAATTTGTTATTGACTAAGGTAATTATATAGTACAACATAAGAGGTAAACTTCACTTAGGGCATGAACAGTTTAACTATTGTCTTCAGTCTTTACGAAGGGAAATCCATTCTGATCTTAGCGTATGTTCTAGTAAAAAAAATGGAACCTAACTGTAAAAGGATATGACATAAAAATTATAGTAGAAATTGAAACAAAGAAATACAAAACTTTGTTTGGATGAACTGAATTAGCTAACACAAGTACACAAGTTTTGAGCTCATCCATCATCATTTTGAACTGTCACAACCACAGCGTCAACATAAACGGTAGTCCACAAATTAAAACTTTGCATTTCTTGTAGAGTGAAGGTGGATATAAATTGTGCAACACTGAATTGGAGCGAACCAATCAGCTGCAAGGGAACATAAAAATTTCTTAGTAAGCGAACTGTCACGTATATCCATTCAAAGCTAGTTTGGGAACTGTCAGACAACAGGAATGACTTTATTTGTTTTCTATCGAAACTCACAAGGAAGAAAGAATGCACGAGGCCATGCAAACCTAGTACAGGTACACGTCGATCTCCACGATGCCGCCCTTGGCCAAGTCATAATCATAGCTTCGGCTGAGCGCGTAGCCCCGCGCGAACCGGAACCGGCCGGTGCCGCCGACGATCACGGACTCGCGCATGGCCAAGTCGGTGTCGACCCTGCTGTTCACCACCAGCGAGCTTCCGACGAACTCGCCATCCTCCATCACCAAGTGCATGCTCAGGGCGTTCACGGAGCCGCACTCCGACACGCGCACGGTGAACCCCTGCGCTGCCCACGCGTTGGCTGCCGCGCTGAGGCCCCTCCGTGAGCGCGTTGTTCATCACCGCGATGTCCCCAAACCGGCGCGAGGTGCCCACGGTGTCGGGAAGCGGCGCCCTGCCGGGCACGATGAGCGCGGCTGTTGGGTTTGGGCCGGTGTACTCATCGTGCATGTAGAAATGTAGGTGCGTTCTGGCGATGGCGCTGCCGTTTGTGCTGCCAGCGCGACGGCGGAAGTAGATGCTGGATGCAGCGAGGAGGTCGGCGGAGACAAGAAGTGCCGAAATCGTGCGAGCCATGGTGTACTGTCTGCGCTGCTGTAAGCACTAGTGATGGCTAGGGAGAAAGATTGTTGATCTCTGAAAAATGAATGGAATCTAGTCCATATAGATGGCATAACAGCTAGCTAGCCTCATAGTTTGTTGCTCTGAATTACGATTATATGTGCTAACAGGGCCGTGTATGGGCGGCTAAAATCTGAAGACAGGCGAAATAATTGGACGACCACCCTCATGAAACAGAAGTGATACTCATAACCTCGTGTTTGGCGTGGAATAGTGAGCTACGGGACTGAGACAAGGCAACTGTGGGTCATTGTTGATAAGCTTCGTGTGGACTAAATTGATCTGTCGTGAGTAGGCGGCTGAAATCTAGCAGAGCTGCGGTTGATTTGGACATCAGATAGATTGGTACCGAGACGATGCATCATTCGAGAAATTGGTTTTGCGGTCGACCGCTGCAAGCGCTCCACGTGGTCGACGCGCTGCGTGGACCACATGGCAGGACCTACAACAACTGTCCGCTTCACCCTATAATCTGGCTATATTTTCTCCTTTTGTTTTCCCCCTCCCTTTTTCATTTTCTTTTCCTTACCTAGTTCCTGCCGGTGACTAAGTTTGCTTCCAAAAGTTTTCTTCCAAACTACGTAGTTACTAAGTTGTGCTTCCAAAATTTTTGCTTCTGAACTTTTGTTCTCCAAAATTTATTTTTAAAATTTTTGTCTGTCACACCCTAAAATATTTAATTTTAGGATGTGAGTATCTTTTAGAATGCGCTCATCCATCATTTTTTTATATTTGCTCATCCATCGTTAGGGTTTTCTGATAATTTTTAAGATTTTTCTGGCAATTATTCTCATTTCTCTAGAGCTAAATTCATTTACTGAAAAGCTCTAAAATCTTTATCACGAGCTCCAAGTATTTTATTTGGACCCATCGTGCCCCAAACTATCTCCAGGATTTTTTCCTGAATTTTGGGATCCTCATAACATATTTTTTTTAGTTTAAAATATTTATCTAGACTTTTCTAGATTTATTTTAAGCCTAAAAATATATTATGAAAAAATGAATCCTTTTTCTTTTTTACTAGATTCAACTCGTCTTCGGCCCAATCCATCCTAAACCCTAGAATCGTGCCGCGCGCAAGCTTGAGTTCATCCACCGCCACTATCTCATCATTTGCTATTTTTCCGTCGACAAAATAGACTAGAAGCTTTCCCGTTTTCCCTTTATTTCTTTCATTCTCTCCATAGTTTCCTATTTCTGGTCGTAGTCGGATCGAACCGTTTCATCGCTGTCCGCTCCTTTTCCTCTGTCTTATCCGAGACCATAAGATGCCCCATCGAGCTCCCCATTCTCTAATCTTTCTCCCTGATCAAATCATGCTCGAAACGGTGCCTCGTGGCTTGTTTTCAGTGTTTTTACGATGATGTTCCATCACTGTTAGCTCCGGCGACTAGCACCGTCGTTCTAAAACCTTAGAGTCAACTCAATCTCCCTTAGCGGACCAGCCCTTTTCACTCTCTCTTTACCCTTCTCTCTGCAACCCGTTTTCTGTCCATCAGCATAAATGGATCTCAGCCCAGCCGGACGTCCCTATTCCCCTCTCTTCCTCGGCACAGTGGCCAGCCTATCTCTCCGCTCCAATGTTGTTTCTCTCTATGACATCATGGTCCCACCTGTCATCCACCTCCTCTCCTTTCCTTCCCCGCAACAGCCCTACTGTGCTATGCTAGGTTTTTTTTGTGCATGTGCGTGCTAAGACTCGTTGACCGAGTCTGGTTCAACCACACATGATCGACGTCACCGTACCCCATCTGCGGGTCGAGCTACCTGTTCCCCGTGCCCATGTTTTGGATTTCATTGGAGACCAGATGGCTCACGTTGCTATCTTTGGCGTGTGCATCATGCAAGCCTTATGTTCACACCCTATTGAAAGATTGTGTCTATCTGATCCGTCTCTCGTTCTCCTTGTGTTTAGTTCATGCTCTCAAATAGACTATTCGTTTATGGCCAGCACGTTTTCTTTTCAGCCCACACCGAACACCTTCGGCCCAGCCTAGTTCCACCTGCGAGCTGCTCAGTCCAGCAGCAGCCGGCCTCGACCAAGTTCGGGTGCTGCACGTCGCTGCCTTCTCCTTGACGTGCGTGCCACGCATGCACGGCCAGGCCTGGTGCCCCTATAAAACCCATCCGAAGCCCCTTCATGAACCCCTCGGGCGCACGGCCCCCCTTGCTGCTCGCGCTCCCCCTCCCTGCGCCGAACCTAGCGACGCCGCCGGCCCTACCCATCTCGACCTGCGCCTCCTCCTGCTTGCGAAGCACGACGAGTGTCGCCGCCCCCCTCGCCCTCTGCGTGCTCTTCCCACCTGCCGCGCCTCCCCCCTATGCACCTCCACCCACGCCCGAGCCCCTGCAGCCGCCCCCTCGCCTCGCGTCGCGCAGCAGAGCGCTGCCGCCATGGAACAGCCCGCCGCCGCACCTTCCGGCGTCGATTCCAGTCGCCACGCTGTGTCGCCACCGCCGTTAAGAGGTAAAACGGAACGCTCTTGTCCTCCTCTTTCTATTTCCCATCTTCCCGTGCTCTCCCATGCCCTAGAACACCGGGATTTCGTGCCACAGCACCCGCCGGTGGCTGTTCCGAGTTTTTTGCAGATTAGCCCCCAGCAAATCTTGTAATTCCTGCAGATTTTCTTATGTCGCAGAAAGCCCCCTAGTGGATTAGATCTTTTCAACCGAGTCCTAGTCCCACACTTTTTCACATCTAATCCTAGCTTTTGGCTGTTTCGCGAGTACTTTTTGCTGTGTCTTGCGAAAATCAGCAGCTAGCCCTTGAAGTCTATAGTTAATCGTGACCACCCTGAATCACCGTTTAGCTCATAGACTCGTTGTTTTAGATCCGTTTGAATCTGTTCCTTTTGCATTAGTCTTCTAAAACCCTAAGCTATCGCTTAATAGTATTGTTGTACCGTAGTCCCTGTTTTAAAATTAAATATATATTTAATTTGATTAATATTCTCTCATCTAGTTTTTTCAATTAAAATTCAATTAGATCTATACTCCGGTTTTTATAATTATTGTTAACTTGATTAATACCAATTTAAATATATTTTCAATTATAATTTGTTAGTTAAACATGAATCATAAAGTTATACGTTAGATGCTCTCACAAGTTTTATTTCTAACTAATTGTTTAATTAGGATAATTTATACATAGATAATTATAAATAAAATTTGATTAAGTTTTATTTCATTTTTATAAATGCAAATATAATATGAGTTAATTGTAATCTAGGATACTTCTTTCAAATATCCTTCACCTTTGTTTTTCTAATTGAAATAACGAAGCTTATAGTTGCTTTATTTTCTTTTATAATACAAATCTTCCGATAGTTGTTTCTTTTCAACTCTAGCTCCATTTTTTATGTTTCTTGCGCTCTCGTGACCGTAGCAGCGAGCCCTATCATTTAGTACGCTCTTTTAATCTTTCTTTTTGTTTGGTGTATCTGTTCTTAGTTTATTCTTATCTGCTTGTTTTGTTGTTGTGCTTGGGCCCGATGCTTGTGTGATGTTAGAAGGAGCGCAGTCTAACGACTTTGAAGATTAAGAGTTTCAAAAAGAAGATTTGAAGATTCTGAGCGGCTATTCTTTGGAAGAAAGGCAAGTGTTACTTGATCATGCTTTTGTGCTAATAATCGCAATAAATATAACTTTTCTTTATGCATGCATGTGTCCTAATATGATGGATCCTAATAGGATATGCCTAGTCTTTATGATCATTCCTTGTTAACATAGGTTTTACCTTTATGTTGTGTAGCTATTGCTTAGTTGCTATAACTGGTTCCGGTATGGGAATAATTTATAATCATGATGACAACAATGACGATGGTACACCTGTTTTATTCATGATCATGCTTATGTTTCGTTAATTCAAGATCATATATTTAATCAGAACATGAAGAATCACGCGGGAAAATAGGGCAACCACAATACTATATGGCTTTGGTATTGGCTAATTAGTTAGAAACTCTCGCTTGTAATGATCTTATCGAAAGGGCAAGAGGGGTTGCATCGTCGGGGTATAGCTCGGTCCTCTTGAAACTTTGATATATGGTCCTGGTTAAGGCACTTCCTCACTAGGGAGAGTTATGACCGCTTTGACGTGAAACCTTAGCATAGTGTCACAAGTTAGGAAATCTTTGTAAATGCCTCATAGTGAATCCCTTGCCACTCACTTCGGAAGTGTTTAAGAGGCTAGCTACCTCGGGCAAATCGGGAGACATGAATTGTGGGTAAAGTGTACATCCTCCGCAGAGTGAAAACTGATATATCAGACATGCTCACGGTTACGAGCAGTTTGGACCCTCACATGATTAATAAACTTGAAGATTATATTTTTGTTATATTCGTTCTGTTCTCTTTCTTTTAATTTGGGTCTTGGTATATACTTATACCTTAGTAATCAGGTGCTAATAAAATTTAACCAACTAAAATTGCTTATCGCAGTAAGCCAGTCAACATTTCCTTGATTTTAGCCTTCATGTCATATAATTCCCAACTTGCTGAGTATCAACCATAAGTATACTCGCACTTGCTACATCTGCTGCTCAGAAGAGAAAGTTGATGTGAAGCCTTTTGAAGATGATGCTGAGTTCTAGGCTTACGCATCCCCCGGTCAATTGCCTGTGTAGGCTTACGCATCCCCCGGTCGATTGCCTGTGAAGTTTGAACCCTTCGTTTTCAGGATAAGTTGTATAACTCTGATAGTCTTTATAGTCGTTTAAGTATCTTTTTCGTGATATTGTTACTGATTATTCACTGATGAAGTCACTATATGTATGAAACTTGATCCTGGCATACATATAGTTATGCATTCGGTTTTGTCCTAATCACAATTTTTGTGTATGTAGTTTCTTATCAAATCAGATAATGTGCATATTTTAGTACATGTTAGACCCGGACCCACGGGACTGTGCACATAGCGTACATTTCCTAGGATAAGGGATGGGACATGGACCATGCCCTACATATGTTGTAACTATTTGTAGCGTAGTAGGACTACTCATACAGTAGTAAAACTAGTCGAAGACGATAGAAAACTACTCGAAAAGTACTCGGGTAGGACTTCTGGGCTTGTATTCGACTAGGACTTCCATGTAACCTTGTCCCCCCAAACTATATAAGGGCGGACAGGGACCCCCCTCCAAACAGGAGATCACCCGATCACCACCTAAGGCAATACAAACCACACAGGACGTAGGGTATTACGCTCTCAGCGGCCCGATCCTGTCTAAACTTTGTGTTCCTTGCACTTCGAATTCCTGATCTCGGCGATACCCTACCTACAAACTCACCACCTTGGGGGTATCCCTTAGTGGGCGTGGTGGTAAAACACCGACAGCAGGCGCGCCAGGTAGGGGTGTTCATCGAGCATCCACCGGAGAACTCGATGGCGTTTCTCAGCTTCACTAGCACCATGCTCGACGAGGGCACTACTTTCATCTTCGGCTCCTGGATTTGCGTCACCAACGGCTTGGGTGGCTTCAATAGCCACCTAGTCGACTCCAGGAAGCCGGAGGCCTCTACACCAACTCGACACAGTGACCTCGACAAGTTCATCGACAACCTCAACGAGTTGCTGCTCCTCGATCTAGTCCTGCAGATCAAAAAGATGTCCGTTTTTGACGCGACTTCCACTCGTGCTGCACCAGAACTAGTCGGATTGGAATCAAACCGACCTGAGGGGACCACACAATCCAACTTCCTCTCCAACTTGGAGGAGGATTTAGATCTTTTGCGCAAGCTCAAGGACGTGGGAGCCACCACCTGTTGCCCCCCCCCCCCCCCCCCCCCCCCCCGTTTTCGACAACAACTCGGACTCCAATGAAGAGTACTTGCCGTTTAGTACTACACCTTCAAGCCAGAGCCGAGGAGGACTCAGAGACAAGGGAGCAACCGCTTGTCGGGGGGCCCTGCTCTTGACAACCACTCGCAACCTGGTGACTACCTCGCATCATTTTCGGGCAATCATCTGGGTCTAACCATAACATCTATGCCACAAGGCTGTTTCGTGTACTGGAAGGGCTTAGAGCCCTCTGAACTACTCGACTATGACTCTCGCCTTGTGGCCTTCACGCAGGAACTGCCCTTACATGAGGGCAAACCTCTCTTCCCATCTCGGAAGAGGGGGACGGTAGCACAGAGCTACTCGAGTACACCCATACAACTGTCAACTCGCCGGATCATCAAGTCTACATGGCTTCCATTCGCAATGCGGATGACGACGAGCCGGGTCCCAAGTACGATGATGAATTACTCGCAGACGTGTCTGCCGACGAGCGTACGGTGGACGCATCTGCCGACTAGCGTACGGCGGACGCCCCCTAGGATGAGAACAAGGAGCACAGAAGGATCCGGTGGTTGAAGAACGCCAAACGCACCCAGCGCAGGCGGAACGCGGAAAACCGCGCTCGGAATCCAATGTACCAAAGGACCTCAGCAACGCTTTTGCAGCAGCCGCGGATCGGGAGTATCGTACACCGATTGGCGCCATTGCAGAAGCAGCGCTCTTAGCTCAACAACTACCACCCAACCCACAGATACAAAGGTTGTAGTATCTAACCCAGCGCGTGCTCGTGCAACTCGATGGGCAACATCCAGTGTCTTCCACTCGGAACATGCCTTCGAGGTCTTAGCGCCATGGTGGCACTGCGCAGATCAGCCGCACCCCCGGAGAAGGCCCCGGGAACCGGAGGAACGACAATCGCCAGCGCAACGAGGGCCACCAGTCCGCGTGTGGCAACGTCTAACAAGAAGTACAACAATCCACTCGCCAACCTCACAACCAGCATGACGCAAGGCCTCAAGGCCAAGCTCCACCCGAGGCCACCCTTCACGACACTCCCACGATTGATCTCAGGCAGAAGATCAGTGATGGTCGCGATGCCTAGTGCATCATTGAGGCAAGGAGAAGGGACCGTCCCGACAGGTACCACGACGACGACGACAAGGACTGCTCCCTGTCTTCACCTTCAACATCACTAAAAAATCCTAGCCCAAGGATTTTAAACTAGTCGGGATCCCCAAGTATGACCGCAAGCAAGATCCGCGCCAATGGATTCAATGTTACTCTGTTGCAATCGAGGTCTCCGGGGGATCCAACTCTACCAAGGCACTCTACTTCCCGGTGGTCTTGGAATCCACACCCCTCATTTGGCTCGAAAGCCTAAAACCAAACTTCATCGACTCCTGGGAGGACCTCAAGTGGGCCTTCATCGACAACTTCCAGGAATCTATGATCAGAGCAGGCACTCACCACGATCTGTCCTGGGTCAAAGAGGAGATGAACGAGACCCTGAGGTCCTACACCCAGCGTTTCTTCGAGATGCGCGCCACCATCCCCAACATCACCGACGAGGATGTCATCCGCTGCTTCCAGAACGGACTCTTCTCAAAGCACACGTACCATGACTTCGGACGCAATCAACCGACTACTGCCATGGAGCTACGTGAGATGATGGCACGGTGGGCTGACCAGGAGGACGAGGAGAACGACCGCTTCCCCAAGCACAATAGCGACAAGCAGGGCAACGGCAACAACCACTTCAACAAGGGCAAGCGGAACCACTCGGGTAACCCCCGAAAGCGGAAGCCATACCAAGAAGTCGCGGCTGTTGAGCGCAATCCACGTGGCAAGAAATCGGGGAGCAATGAAGCACAGTTTGAGAAAGTCCTGCACAAACAATGCCCGATGCACCTGAAGTCTCGACATACACTCTTCGAGTGCGTCAGCCTCCGCAAGTCACTCAACGCTCCACCGCTTTCCCAAGCTGGAAAGTGAAAGGATCAGGAGGACGACGACGAGGGTGACAAGTCGGGGGCTCAAGATTTCCAGGACCCGAAGAATGTTATCAACGTCATCTTCGGTGGAGATGGCAGCTTCCCCTCCAAGCGCGCGCAGATGTTGACCATGCGCAAAATCCTTTCTGTAGAGCCTACCACGCAAAAGCCTCTGAGATACAGCGAGGTCCCGATCTCCTTCTCCAGGGATGATCAATGGACCAGCTTCTCCGAGCTGGGAAAATTCCCGCTCGTCCTAGATCCTATCGTGGCGGGCTCACAACTGACCCAAGTACTCATCGACGGCGGGAGCGGCCTCAACCTGCTCTTCGCGAGTACTCTAATAAAGATGGAGTTGGACATCTCCAAGATGCTCACCCCTAGCAGAGCTCCGTTCTACGGCATCATCCCGGGAAACGCGGCTACACCACTCGGCTTAGTGGTCCTGCCTGTTACCTTTGGGACGAAGGACAACTACCGCACGGAGTACATCAAGTTCGAGGTAGCTGACTTCAAGTCGTCGTACCATGCCATCCTCGGCAGACCAGCACTGGCCAAGTTCATGGCCGTGCCCCACTATGTCTACCTTCTACTCAAGATGCTAGGCAAGACAGGCGTACTCACGTTCCGCAGCGACTTAAAGAAGTCGTACGACTGCGACCAGGAGGCGATCGAATACGCCGCGACATCACGCGTGCTAGAGCCCTCTGCCGAAGTACTCGCAGCCATGCAAAAGCTCACCGACTCAGAGATGGAGAACTCCAGCTAGAGGCCTAGCCAATCGAGGGTTAAACCCAACCCCAGCGACGTCGGCATCAAGGCCATCCAGCTACAAGAAGGCGACTCGTCCAAGATTGCTTTGATCGGAGGAGGCTTGAGCGACAAATAGGAAAGCGCGCTCGTCAGCTTCCTTAGGGCTAACCGAGACATATTCGCGTGGAAACCATCGGATATGCTAGGGGTGCCCAAGGAGTTGATCGAGCATTGCCTAAAAGTTGACCCCAAAGCCACCCCGAAGAAGCAATGACTACGATGCTTCGCTCCCGACAAGACGAAGGCCATCAAGATGGAGATAGCAAAACTACTCGCGGCTGGTTTTATTAAAGAAGTATAACACCCCGAGTGGTTAGCCAACCCTGTACTAGTTTTGAAAAAGAATAATAACGAATGGAGAATGTGTGTGGACACTGATCTCAACAAACACTGCCCAAAGGACCCCTTTCGCGCTCCCACACATCGACCAGACCATCGACTCTACGCCTGGCTGCATCCTGCTCTCCTTCCTTGGCTGCTACTCGGGTTATCACCAGATCACTCTTAAGGAAGAAGATCATATCAAAATAGTGTTCATGACCCCCTTTGGAGCATACGCATACACAACCATGTCCTTCGGGTTGAAGACTGCAGGAGCCACCTATCAGCGGGCCATCCAACTATGCCTTGTTGATCGGCTACATCGCAATGTTGAAGCCTACGTGGACGACGTGGTCATCAAGACCAGATCCCATGACAAGTTCATCACTGATCTCGAGGAAACCTTCAACAGCTTACGCAAGTTTTAATGGAAGCTTAACCCAACCAAGTGCGTCTTTGGCGTACCACAAGGAAAACTACTTGGTTTCATCGTTGGTCACCGAGGAATTGAAGCAAACCCGAAAAAGATCACTGCCATCACAGCCATGGACGCTCCACGGATGATCAAGGATGTCCAGAAGCTCACAGGTTGTATGGCGGCCCTGAACAGATTTATTTCCCGACTTGGAGAATGGGGATTACCTTTCTTCAAATTGCTCAAGCGTCACGACAAGTTCCAGTGGACCGAGGAGGCAAAGCAAGCGCTGCAAGATCTCAAGCATCATTTGCACTCACCCCCCCATCCTAACGGCTCCACAACCAGGTGAGAACTTGCTACTATACATCGCTGCGACTACTCACGTCGTCAGCACGACAATCGTGGTGGAGCGCCAAGAGGAAGGCCATGCCTTTGGTGTGCAGCGGCCAGTCTATTTCATCAGCGAAGTCCTTTCTGAATCGAAGGTTCATTACCCGACAATTCAGAAACTACTCTACGGTATACTCATCACTTCCAGGAAGCTTCACCATTATTTTGATGCTTACAACATCTCGGTGGTCACTGATTTCCCATTGGCGGGTATCCTCCACAATCGGGACGCCATCGGGCGCATCTCCAAGTGGGCAGTGGAACTGGGGGCTCTCACCCTCGACTTCGAGACCCGGACGGCCTTCAAGTCGCATGGACTAGTCGATTTCATGGCGGAGTGGCGAGAAAACCAAGTGGAAGCCCCGGCCAACCAGTCAGAGCATTAGGCCATGTACTTTGACAGTTCACTCAAGCTCGGAGGCGGTGGCGCGGGAGTACTCTTCATCAGTCCGAAAGGAGAACAATTCAAGTATGTGTTCCAAATACTATTTGAGGTCTCCAACAAAGAAGAGGCATTATTTCACGGGCTACGCCTGGTAGTCTCTCTGGGCATCAAGCGACTGATTGTGTACGACGACTCCTTGTTGGTGGTCCAACAAGTCAACAAAGATTTAGATGTCAATAAGGACACCATGGATGCGTACGTCGTGGGAATACGCAAGCTCGATAACAAGTTCTCAGGGCTAGAAATCCATCATGTGATTCGTGATAACAATGTGGGAGCGGATGTGTTCTCAAAACTGGGTTCTGATCGAGCTAGCGTCCCACCGGGAGTCTTCATTCATGAGTTGCATCACCCATCCATCAAGATACCAGATTCAAGTACCATCGCTCAGGGTCCAAAGGAACCTGGTCAAGAGGTCTTGATGATAGAGGTCGACTGGCGGGTGACCTTCATCGACTACATCCAAGAGCACAAACTACCCCCCGACATCGACTTAAAAAGCGTTGAGGCTACACGCATTTTAAGGCGCAGCAAAGGGTACGTTCTAGTGGTGGATAAATTGTACAAGCGTGGATCAGCATCAGGCATACTCATGAAGTGTGTCCGCATGGAGGAGGGCAGAGAAATACTCCAGGAGATTCACGAAGGCGTGTGCGGGAACCATGCTGCTTCTCGCACACAAGTTCGCAAGGCTTTTACATCTGGTTTCTACTGGCCGACTGCTTTGGCAGACGCTGAAGCACTCGTTCGCCGGTGCACAAACTGCCAGTTCTTTAGCAAACAGCCCCATGTCCCGGCTCACAACCTTATCACCATACCACCTTCATGGCCATTTGCATGCTGGGGCCTGGACATGATAGGGCCTTTGACAATTGCGCCAGGTGGTTTTAGTCACATGTTGGTGGCCATTGACAAGTTTACCAAGTGGATCAAGTACAAGCCAATCACAACGCTCTCTGCAGATTGAGTGGTTAGCTTCATCTGCAGCATCTTGCATCGTTTTGGCTTCCCCAACACCATCATCACGGACCTGGGATCCAATTTCCACTCGCATCAGTTCTGGGATTTCTGTGAATGCAGTTCCATTGGGGTCAAGTTCGTGTCAGTGGCTTACCCGCGGGCCAACGGCCAGGTTGAGTGCGCCAACGGCTTGATTCTTGATGGCTTGAAGAAAAGACACTACAACGAGAACATCAAAAAGGGCGGCAAGTGGATCGACAAGATCTTGTCAGTAATCTGGGGGCTTCGCACACAA
The DNA here is from genome assembly GCA_032594955.1 of Panicum miliaceum. Lineage (NCBI taxonomy): Eukaryota > Viridiplantae > Streptophyta > Magnoliopsida > Poales > Poaceae > Panicum > Panicum miliaceum. The sequence continues at coordinate 10,196,605 of CM064072.1, forward strand.
CCAAGCAAAGCCATAGGATAGTCACCTTTCTTCCTCATATACGGGTCTGAAGCTATATTACCGACTTATGAAATGTGGAAGTCTCCTCGACTGGAGATGTATGAAGAAGGCGAGGCTGATAGCATAAGACATCTCGAACTTGACTCAGCTGAGGAAATCAGATGCAACGTCTTGCTCCAATCGGCCCGCTATTTACAAGGAGTCCGTCATTACCACGACCGGAACGTTCAACGACGCTCTTACAACATTGGAGATATGGTTCTTCGACTTATCCAGGATGAAACCGGGTTGCACAAGCTTAGTTCGCGATGGCAGGGGCCTTTCATCGTGCACAAGGTTACAGGACCAGGGTCGTATCACTTACAATACCGTGATGGCCAGGAGGTTCCAAACTCCTGGAATATCGAGCATCTACGCCGTTTTCATCCTTAGCCAACCAAGACATCTTCCGTCAACGCCTGGAGATCAAAACTTCCAGTACAAATTTATTTTTCTGGTTTACGACTGGTATTACGTGCAAGTTTGCTGAAGGGGCCTTGCTCCCATACTTCCAGTAACAGACTACTAGTTTCTGACAAGTATCCTATGTTACTAAAGGGCCTCACTCCCATACTTCCAGTACAACTCTGTTTTACTGGTTTACGACTGGTATTACGCGCAAGTTTGTAGAAGAGGCCTCGCTCGCATACTTCCAGTAACAGATTACTAGTTTTCGACTAGTATCCTATGTTACTGAAGGGGCCTCGCTCCCATACTTCCAGTACAACTCTGTCTTACTGGCTTACGACTGGTATTACGCGCAAGTTTGCTGAAGGGGCCTCGCTCCTATGTTTTCAGTAACAGATTACTAGTTTTCGACTAGTAGGCTATGTTACTGAAGGGGTTTCATTCCCAGAACAAGGCGTTTACTAGTTCCCGACTAGTTTTACACGTGTTCGACCACTTCCACTACTCATCTCGCCTACAACACTAGTCGGAATTGACTCCGACTAGTCAGCTTCATTGGCAGTTCAAGATTCAGCAGCAACTTGGCCGATGCCTGGGCTCGGGGGCTGGAGCCACCTGCTACTAAGGCATATACTACACGACTCATCTAGCTCACAGGCTCGGGGGCTGGATACGACACGGCTCTTAGCGACCAAGGATTGATTTGAGCGGTAATTTTGAGCGCTTTTTGGTGAAGTTATTTCTTCAACCATTTTTGCAGCAAATTCATCCTGAAAAGAGCGGTTTTCGAATTTCTGAACCAATTTGCCCATCTTAACCATCAAATTTTTACTGTCTGTTGACGCCAGATTTTGACACGTGTTGAATCGGCGTCAGGAGGAGAGGTTGGCCGATACGACAGATCTAAAGGCTACAGTAAAGAATCGGCCGATTGAGGTAACAGTCGGAAATCGGCCGATTGGTGATACAGCTTGCGCCAATAGATTGGGGCCACAACAGAGGATCCCGGTCAAAAGTGGCCTGATGTTGGTCAACAGAGCGACGCTGATTCGGTCAAGAAGCAATTGGAAAAGTCCTGATTGGATTAGGAGACGGCGGCGGAAGATTCTGCGGGAGTCCGTTTCCTTTTTAAAGATATTATAGATATAGTAGTTTTCCTGTTTTAAATAAGGTTGTAACAGGTCGTAATCGACCAGGAGTCCTAGTTTTAGGGTATAAATAGGAGTCGCTAGGGCTTTGCAAAAGAACAACACATCAATCAACAAAAATACTTCTACTTTTTCCCAGCACTTTACTTTCAAGTTGGCGACTTCGCCAATACTTTTTCTTCTTTCACGAGTTCGTACGGATTGGCAGGGCTGCATCAACTTGATCTCCGGCCAATTGGTAGGTTCCGCTTATCGAGTAACATCCAAGCTTTAACTACGGGCGCATCGCTGTGGTTCGTTTGGATTTATTCACCAGTTATCGATATGTACTATAATTATAGGTTTTACCTGTTGTTCTAGTATTATCACCAGTTATCCAGCTTGAAATTGGAGTTATCGGCTTTATCATCGCTTTTCCTCGATTTATCGTCATACAGCCGATTAGATCTATTTCAAGTGTTGCTTCTGTAATAATTGTTTAGATCGCTCCAGCAGTCTTCTTTGCAATTACTACGTGATTATCGGCTGATCCATAGCCGATCATCTTCATAGCAAATTGGCCGATTTGCCGACGCGCTCTTCACGACAGATCGAAACTCCAGCCAATCGAAGCGCCTGGAATTTAATACTTTTATTTCCTTGTGAATCAACAGGTCAGATTGACTGGCACGCCCGCGAACCGCACCAGGGCAAATAACCCGAACAGGAGCTAAGCAGATTCTCCCGGGTCGTGTGTCGGACGCTGAAGACCATCGGCCGATTCCTTAGCCGATTTTAGCGCCAACACACTTTTGGCACGCCCGATGGGACCACTTCAAGATCCGACATGTCGAAGAATGCAGAGGTTTCCGAGAACAACATCATTGAGATCACAGAAGCGGATCTCAAGGACGACCAAAAGGAAGAATTGGCTAAACATCTAGAAGATTACAAGAAGATGTATCTGCAGTCGTTCAGTCACACCAGGAGCGGGGAGACAGTCAAGAAAGCTCCTATTCCAGTTCCCCGCCATATCACCATTGCTGAGGATTCGGGCAAGATGTCCGATATGATCCAACAGTCCATCTACCAGGCGTTCATCGACCAATCCTCGGTGATGACCAACACGGTGTACAATGCCGTCATCAGCTCTCTGGCCAGCGGAGCAGTTCAAGGCTATCAGGGGCCGGCGTATGCCCCGCCGATTGCACTTCCAGCCAGAAGCTTACCAGGCACGTCCCAATCGGCTCCTCAGCCGATATTGACGCAACGCGAGGGATACAACACTCCGTTGCCTCTAGCGTCTCCAAGATATAGCGGTGCACCATGTTTTCCATCACAGGCACCGCTTCAACACGTCCAGATTGCTTCTGTGCAATCGCTGCCCACAAGCTCAGTACCCTGGGGGGCATCGGTAACAACGACTTTCTCCGATCCATCAACCGGGCATGGGAGCTATCCAATCCAGGCACCGTTCCAATCGGTCGTCCGGCCGACGGTTCCTCAGTTTCAACCAGTCTCATCAGAAATCGGCAGGGGGGCAGGCGCTGTAGAGGCACTCAGAAGCACGGCGCCGATGATGATTTACGACGGAGCGGCGGATTCATTTCGCCATCAACTGTCAACTGCTCAGGCGGCCATGACGCAACAGAGTTCACCGCATGCTTCGATCCATCACCCGGCCGTGCCACCACCAGTCCTTTAACATATGCCGGCACCTCAAACGGTCGTTCATCAGCAGCAGGTGGACTGGATAGCAAGAATTGCAGAAGTAATACAAGATCAATTCGGCTTGAAGCCGAAAGTACAGACCTACACATACAAGACGCCATACCGATCGGCCTATGACTCGCTGCCGTTTCCACACCGCTACAAGGTGCCCGATTTCACCAAGTTTTCGGGGCTGGACGACACATCCACCGTGGAGCACATTAACAGATTCATCATCCAGTGCGGAGAAGCCGCCACGCAAGATGCTCTGAGGGTGCGTCTGTTTTCATCATCTCTGTCTGGATCGGCCTTCCAGTGGTTCACTACTTTGCCACCGAATTCTATTGTTACTTGGGCCGATTTGGAGAAGCAGTTCCACAAGTACTTCTACGCAGGAGTACATGAGATGAAGCTCTCAGATTTGACCAGCCTCAGGCAGAGGAGCGATGAACCAGTAACTAGATATATACAGAGGTTTAGAGAAGTCAGGAACAAATGCTACAATCTGGCTCTGACCGATGCCCAGTTGGCCGATATTGCTTTCCAAGGCCTCCTGCCACAAATCAAGGAAAGGTATGCTTCGCAAGAATTTGAAAGCCTAAGCCAAATCGTTCACCGATTGGCAGGACAAGAAGTCCGTCCGTTTGAGCAGCGGAGAAATTTTCAGAAGAAGGTGGCATACCTAGAAGGGTCTGAATCTGGTGGGGAGGAGGAAATCGGCCTAGTAGAGTGGGTGAAAGGCAAAAAGCCAATATCATGCCCTTTCGGAAAGAAAGAGCCAGAGACATTCGGCTTTGACACATCAAAAGCCGATAAGATTTTCGACTTATTACTACAGGAAGGGCAGATCAAGCTATCTCAGTACCATACCATCCCTTCGGCCGATCAGCTCAAGAAGATGAAGTACTGCAAGTGGCACAACACCACGTCTCATGATACAAATGAATGCAAAATCTTTCATCAGCAGATACAATCGGCCATCGAGCAGGGAAGGCTTAAGTTTGAAACCCCGACCAAACCGGCAAAGCCGATGAAGATAGACCAGCATCCTTTCCCGGCTAACATGGTTGACACGGAAAAAAATTCACTTCAAACCAAGGTGCGGACATCAGAATCGGCAAGAAGGAGCGGCGCCGTAGATCCCAGGAAGCAAGTCACATCGGCTGAAGTCAATGGGAAAAGGCGGGTTGAAGAAAAGAGCGAAGGATCAGAACCATCACGCAGACCCATCACATCCTGTTTCTTGCTCAGCAAATATCGGCGGCAGCAGGAACGGTCAAGATATCACGACGAAATGATACGCCGGCGCGAGGATCACTGGCAATGTCCGTTCTTCATCTATTGCTGGGAGAACGACATCCGATTGCCGTCAGCCGATAACTGTCCTGAGTGCAACGGATTAAACAGCAACGATCGCCCGTTTAAAAGATCGCGCTCCAGAGACAGAGGATCAGAGCCGATCAGCACGAATCGGCGCGTACAAGAAGGACAGCGCCTTTCAGTGCATGATCGGCTGGGGGGTAGAGTTGACCGGTATCATCGGTCGAAAGGCAGAATCAGCCAACAAGATCGACTGGGGGGCAGAATTAGCGTACACGATCGGCTGGAAGAAATGGCTGATGATAGGGTGTCAGATGAAAACCCCCTAGGAAGGGAATCAGATTGGGAACACGCCAAAACATCGGCCAAACAGTAAACCCCAGGTGGTGCCCTGATGGTCTATCCAAATCCCAGAAATGGAGGATCCAACGCCTGCGCCAGTGGGAGCAACAAGAAGAAGAACACAGGCAGGCGGTGGAAAAAAGAAACGTCAAGTCTCGGGTTTGGCGCCCAAAGAAAAACAACAGCCAGGAAGCAGACAATCAAGAATCGGCAGCCGACGTCAACATGGTGTTCATATTGCCGATGGAATTCATGGCGCCTGCCGATCGAGATAAAGCAACAAGGGTAGAAGAGCAGATGGCGCAGCTGGCATTAGAGCCAATGACAGCTACCTTTGAAAAGCCAGAAGACGAAAAGCGGCAACATCTCAAGGCATTATTTCTCAAAGGGCACGTTAACGGACGACCCGTTACCAGGCTGCTAGTAGATGGAGGCGCTGCAGTCAACATCATGCCGTATGCCATGTTTCGCAAATTGGGCAAAGGCGATGAAGACCTGACCAAGACGGACATGATGCTCAAGGACTTCGAGGGTAATGTGTCTCCCGCCTGTGGAGCGCTCTGCGTCGACCTCACCATCGGCAGTAAGACACTTCCTACTACCTTTTTCATTATTAATGGTAAGGGGTCCTACAACATGCTGCTCGGTCGCGACTGGATACATGCAAACTACTGTGTCCCATCTACAATGCATCAATGTGTAACACCCAAAATATAGGAGCTAAAATTTCTAAAAAAAGTATTTTCATAAAAAGCATAAATTAAAATTGTGCATGCATCTTTATTTCATTCTTCTCCTATTTCTTTCTTTCAGCCCGGCCCAATTCTTTTCTTCTCCTTCTTTTCTTTTTCCACGGCCGACCCAGTGGCCGATTTCCCTCAGCCGACCCTTGCTTCCACCGACAGCTAGGACCCACCTGTCGGCGTCTTCTTCTTCTTCTCTCTTCTTTCCCGACCCAGAGTCCAGAACGGCTCCGAGCTGTTGTTCGTATTCCGTTCTCTTTCTTTCTTCTTATCCCGAGTCCTGATCGATTTCCGCAGCACCGCCTTCCTAATCTCGGCCGATCTGCCCCTATAAAATCCTGCCAAAGCCCCGCCTTGCAACCCACGCCAAACTCAAATCCTTTCCTCAACACAACATCGTCGTATGACCGCTGGAAGTTGCGCCTCGGAGGAACGCCGCCGACCCGTGTCGCCGATTCTCCGTCGACTCGCCGACCTGCAGCTGCTCCGCCGTCTTCAACTCTCGCCAGAGCTCCGCAAGTTGGTGAGCATTAAGCTAACCAGATTCCCCTCTCTCTTTCTTGCTCCGCCGCCCACCAGATTGCTCGCCGGACCCCTGTTTCTGCCCACCGTCGTGGTTGCCAGTTCACAGCCGCCGCACAGCCAACCCGTACCGCCCACTCACTCTCCGTCATAAACCCAGCCTGAATTGAGCCCCGGAACACCAGATTTGGTGAAGCTCCGGTCGTCCACCGCCGCAATCGCTCGCCGCCGATGCCCAGTAAAACTCCGCCTCGCCCGACCCCTTTTTGTTCTGTCAAGCCGATCCTTCCTCTGCCGCTCGATCTAGATCTAACGGCCAGAATCAATCTTCACTTTACCCGGCCGATTTACCCGACCTTTTCCTTACTCAGCCGATTCGCCCGACCCTTACTCCGCCGATTCGTTCGATCCGCTACCGATTCTGATCCAACGGATTAGATTTATCCGACCCTAGCCGATCCCGAAACTTTTGCAGGAAGATCCCTAAGTTTTCCAGGAATCAACCCGCAGTCCAGATCAGTAGAAAATAATTTGAGCTGAGCCCTTTCTTTTTCTATCCCGACCCCTGACTTTTCTAGAATTAGAACCCGCCGTCCAGAACCTATAGTTTTGCACCCCGACCCTCTGTTTAAGGTATAATTATGCTTTAGCCCCTGAATTCTTCAGATCTAGCCTCGGGAGACTTAAAACTCTAGCAGTTAGGTCCCCAGATCACTGTTTTAACCATATCTTCATCGTTTGAATTCCGATTTCCGCGATTCTTGAGCCCACACGATCCTTGCATCATGAACTACAACTTTAGCATCTTTCCACCCTTCCGTTTGTACTGTTTGTTGTATTTTTTCTTATTTGGTTGTGTATGCTTGTTTGTGTGATCGCGTAGACAACGTGACGTTCGAGCCAAATCAAGAGCAAGTTTACGAGGAAGAGAACCAGCCGCTATTTGACGATGGCAAGTGGATTTCCCCCTCTGCATATTCTATTTGATCCCAACAACTGCATGAAAATACACTTTACTTTATTGTTGCTTGCATAAACTTGATGGGATTACCTATGCTAAGGACATACCTAGTCTTTTACCCCAAACCTTGAAACACCTGGGTTTACTACTTTGTTGGGTAGTTACGCTTAGTTGCAAACTTTGGGATTGGTATTGGTTTACTCTTTTGTTAATGTTGAACACGTTTCATATTGTGGTTTTATCGCGTAATATCAAGATCGACTTTGTTTAATGGGAACATGGAGAACCACCCAAGTGAACAGTGCAACCACAAAGTCACATGGCTCTGACCTTAGCCAATTAATTAGATGTGTAGTTTGCTGGTGGCCTTACTGAAAGGGCAAGGAGGGGGTCGGTGATAGGGGTCATAGCCCGGTCCTCTTGGGGTAGCTGCCTTTGCTAAGGAGCTGACCATTAGGGAGGTTTATGGACCACGCCGCTACTGAAACTCTAGCGGGCTGCCTAGCTTTCGACATGTCTTTGTAAAGGCTTCGTAGTGTACCCTCGCCACTCACCTCGAAAGTGTTTAAGGGCTTTGCAAACCCGGGCGACTCAGGGAAACACGATTTGTGGGTAAAGTGTACAACCTCTGCAGAGTGTAAAACTGTTATAACAGCCGTACTCACGGTTATGAGTGGCTTGGACCCTCACATGATAATGAAACTTGAAGATTAATTAAATCGTGGTTCGTGGTTTTATGTTATGGTTGATGGTATCTTTATGTTTTTGCTAAAGTGGGATTGGTATAAACTTAAATCTAGTTAATAGGTGCTTGTTCATAAATACTTGACCAACTAAAAGCAACCGCTGCTGCAAACCCTAGCCTATCCTTGATAGCCTTGCATTTTCACCCCACTTGCTGAGTACCAACCATAAGAGTACTCACCCTTGCCCCTGTTGTTCAAAAGTTAACTTTGAAGAGGAGATCTTCGACGACTACGAGGAGTTCTAGGTCCTGCGTTCACCAGTCATCGCCTGTGGAAGACGGAGTTGTTGAAGACTTCGTATAGGGTATAACGGTTTATCGTTAAAGACATTTGTGTCTCTTTTATACGGAGTGTAATATTGTTAAGTACTTTATTTTAGTTACTTTTGAGCATTGTCTTTGATATATTACACTTTCCGTCTACCATATGTGTGTGAACGAGATCCTGGCGCACATATGAGATGCATCTGGTTCTTTCAAGAATCGGGTGTGACAGAAGTGGTATCAGAGCATTGTTGACTGTAGGACGCTAGCCTAGATAGAAATGGTCGAAATTAAGGATTTATCTTCTAGAAAGCCATATCAGCATCAAAAAAAAATTCCTTTTATATTTCCACATAAAAACCTATGTTTTCATAAACCTTCTACCATTATCTTTTCTTCAAAAATAAAAATATTCTAAATTTTTCTCCCGCCCTTACCAGATGGTCAGAATTTACCAAACTGCTCGCAAGCGCACCGGAGGTCGCCAAGTTCGCATTGCCCCAGCTGAACCAACTTCTCCTACTCCAGTCCCAGACCCTGATGAAGAGGAGGAAGCTACGGAGGAAGAACCCGAGGAAGTCTATTATTTCGTGGATGGTGAAGATGGCCGTATCATGGCAGTTGATAAAGAAGGAAATCAATTCACCCCGCCGGCATCACCAGTTATTGAGAGATCGCCACCACCCTTAGTTGTCCCTGCTCCAGCCCCCTCCCCAGCACCGGTTGACACTGAAGGAAGCCCGAGTAACTTCGCAGATATTAAAAGAGACGATGACGAGGACAACAACAACGACGAAAACAACGATGATCAGAGTGATGAAACTCCAAGGATGAGGCAACTTTGTTGTGTTCGCACTTCGGAAAGAGAACCCGGCCACTTATCTTTGGTGCTACAAGGTGTTCTTCAAGAGTTGGGCAACCACGTGAGACCTCACTACCACACGCACCACTACACCGACCCCGCGCTCGGCGACTACTACCTCTCCCGCGTTCACATCAGGATGGAAAGTGCCAGAGGCCTGAGGACTCTCACCGCACACGACTCCACCACACCCCACGCTACATATGACGCCGCCGTCAGCAGTGCCGCCAGGAGAGCACTATGGTCCATCTGCCACACCTACCGTCAGGAGCTTCAGAACACGGAGTATCGCCACCTTCCTCGCCGGCTCAGTGGAACTGAAGAGACTATGATTACTCTGGGTGAAGATGATGAAGACCACCTCAACACTCTTGCTCGAGTCACCGCTGCTCTCAACACCGAGCTGGAAAGCGTCATCACTGAGCTGGACGATACTCAGGACAAGCTACTGGAGGCCCATGAAAAGATCCGCACGCTGGAAGCTCGACTAGAGGGAAGAGCGCCGCCACCCCCACAGATGGATGAACCCTATTTCCCCGCATTGTCACCACCCCGCAAGAAGCTTCGTCGTGGCGAACCCGGCTCCATAACTCGCCCCGAGGAATAGGCACTTAGGCTCTTAGGCTAGAATCTCTTAAAGTTCTCGTTAGAATCATTTTCACTTGAGAGGACGACGATGTAATGATTGCTTGAGAACAAATGTTTGCTTTGAGTGCTATAAGAATTGCTTGATAGGATATATACAGTAATATCAGTTGGAGTCTTATAAATCCATATTTTGTTAAGATATTATTTTCTGTCAACCTATATTTAGTACACCTGTCTTATCCTGGGTTTATTCCCTAACGGTCAGATGGTGAACACCAGGACAGGTGGAGGACAGAATAACCCTAGCTCTAGGCGTGCTCGCGTAGTCAACCGACAGAGTCAGTTGCCACCACCGCCCAGTCCAACAATGGAGCAATTCTTGGCAGCACAGATGCAGGTGTTGCAGAACCTCACTGCCACCATCCAGAACATACAAGCTCAGCAGAATCAGCAAGCACCGCAGCAAAACCCGCCACCTAGAGACAAACACAAAGAATTCATGAGCCACCACCCTCCTACCTTTTCTCATTCTGTGGACCCCTTGGACGCTGATGATTGGTTGAAGGTCATCACCAAGAAGCTGGACATCACACAATGCAGTGACCGTGAAAGGGTCCTGTATGCTGCAGGACGTCTGGAAGGTGCAGCCGCTGATTGGTGGGATGCTTTCACTGCTGCCCACGCCAATGCCAACGCTATCACCTGGGAGGAGTTTAGAACCAACTTTCGCAGCCACCATATCCCAGCAGGACTAATGAAGCTCAAGCAGAAGGAATTCCTGAACCTGAAGCAAGGTAGCATGACTGTCAGTGAGTACCGGGACAAATTCACTCAGTTGTCTCGTTACACGCCCCATGAGGTGGATAGTGATGCAAAGAGGCAGGAGCGCTTCTTGGAAGGTCTGATAGGGCCGCTTAACTATCAGCTACACAGTCACACTTTCCCAAACTTCCAAACTCTGCTAGACAAAGCCATTGGTCTGGAGAGCAAGCGCAAGGAGCTCGGAGAACACAAGCGAAAACTTCAGTCCCAAGGACAATCCAGCAGCAACACCCGACCCCGCTACAACACACCCCAAGGATATCAGCCGCGCTTTGTAGGACAAGGTGGAGGATTTCAGCAGAGTCAACAGAATCAAAGAACTCCACAGCAGTCTCAACGCTATAACCAGCAGACTCAGCGCAACTCCAACCCGCAACCGTACCATCCAGGCTATGCCACAAGTGCACCAGTGCGGACCAACAATCCAGTCACCCCGGTCCAACCTAACGGATGTTTCAAATGTGGAGAACTGGGTCATTACGCTAACAACTGCCCAAAGCGTAATGTGCAAACTCCTCAGAATCAGAGGAACAGTGGACAAAGGCAGACTCCTCAGCAGCAGCAGCCGCGCAACAGCAACCAGACACCACTGGGCAGCAAAGGACAACAGAACTGCGTGCGCGGAAAGGTGAATCATGTGGCTGCAGAAACAGCTGAAGAGGCTCCCGACGTTGTGCTCGGTACGTTCCTTGTCAATTCTGAACCTGCATCAGTTTTATTTGATTCTGGAGCATCACATTCATTCATTACTGAGCAATTTGCTGCAAAACATAATTTACCAATGAGCCCTATGAAGCAAATATTACTAGTAAGCTCCCCGGGCAAGGAATTGAAAGCCAGTCACTTATGCCCAAGGGTCAGCATGAATATTATGGGGATAGAATTCCTAGCCAATCTAATAGTCCTAAAGACTAACGGCATCGATGTGATCCTCGGAATGGATTGGTTATCAGGATGCGACGGTGTTATTCAGTGTCGCAAGAGATCAATGCTCTTGACCAGTCCTCAAGGAGATAAAATAGAGTTTGTGGCATCAGCTTTGCCCAGTGCAGTTGGGACAGTGAACCAAATGAAGGGAGTGCCCCTGGAAGATATCAGAGTTATCAGTGAGTACCCCGACATTTTCCCGGAAGATTTACCAGGTATGCCACCTATTCGTGACATTGAGTTCAGTATTGATCTTTTACCTGGTACTGCACCTATCTCTAAAAGACCCTATAGAATGGACGTTAAGGATCTAAGTGAACTAAAGAAACAAATAGAAGAGATGTTAGCTAAAGGATTTATCCGCCCTAGCTCATCCCCGTGGGGAGCACCCGTGATCTTTGTTGATAAGAAAGATGGCAGCAGAAGGATGTGCGTAGACTACAGGTCACTGAACGATGTGACGATCAAGAATAAGTATCCACTGCCCAGGATTGAAGATTTGTTTGATCAGATGAGAGGTGCCAAAGTTTTCTCCAAGATTGATCTGAGATCAGGATACCATCAGCTAAGGATCCGACCGGAGGATATACCCAAGACAGCCTTCACTACCAGATATGGTCTGTACGAGTTTACTGTGATGTCATTTGGATTGACCAACGCACCAGCATACTTCATGTACCTGATGAACAAGGTTTTCATGGAATACCTTGACAAGTTCGTGGTTGTGTTCATTGATGACATATTGGTGTATTCGCAGAACGAGGAAGAACACGAAGAGCACTTGAGGATGGTGCTACAGAAACTCCGAGAGAATCAGTTATATGCCAAGCTGAGTAAATGTGATTTTTGGTTGAGGGAAGTTTCTTTCCTTGGACATGTTATCACCAATGGAGGAATTGCAGTAGACCCAAGTAAAGTTCAAGATGTTCTGAATTGGAATCCACCGAAGACTGTGCCTGAAATCAGAAGTTTTCTCAGACTTGCGGGCTACTACCGCAGATTTATTAAAGGCTTCTCAAAGATTGTGAAACCTATGACTTCTCTGTTGGAAAAGGGGAAAGAATTTAAGTGGGATGATACATGCCAGAAGTGTTTTGAAGAGCTGAAGACAAGATTGACCACTGGCCCTGTGTTGATAATGCCAGATATCCACAAAGGGTTTGACGTGTATTGCGACGCTTCACGGATGGGTCTTGGATGTGTGTTAATGCAAGAAGGCAAAGTTGTGGCCTATGCCTCAAGACAGCTGAGAAAGCATGAGCAGAACTATCCTACCCATGACTTGGAATTGGCTGCCGTTGTGCACGCATTGAAGATTTGGAGGCACTACATGATCGGAAACAAGTGTCAGATCTTCACGGACCATAAGAGTCTGAAGTACATCTTTACGCAACAGGATCTTAACCTAAGACAGCGCAGATGGCTGGAATTAATCAAGGACTATGATTTGGATATTCAGTATCATCCTGGCAAGGCTAATGTCATGGCAAACGCCCTAAGCCGGAAAGGACAAGCCAATACGATGATTGCTCGATTGATGCCTCAAGAATTATGTTGGGAGATGGCACGTTTAAATTTGGGAATTGTCACTCAAGCAGAAGCCATGATTATGGAGATAGAACCGACATTAGAACAGGAGATCAGGAAAGGATAGTTGACAGATGCTAAGATCAAAGAGATCAAGATTCAAATTGGTTTAGGCAAAACTAAGGATTTCACCGAAGATGGACAAGGAACTGTTTGGTTCAGAAAAAGGATCTGTGTGCCTGAAATTGATCACCTTCGCGAACTTATTTTGAAGGAAGCACATGATTCCGCTTATTCCATTCACCCTGGAAGTACCAAAATGTATCAAGACTTGAAAGAAAGGTACTGGTGGTATGGATTGAAAAGAGACGTAGCAACTCATGTAGCTTTGTGTCATGTATGCCAGAGAGTGAAAGCAGAACACCAGAGACCAGCAGGTTTACTCCAGCCTTTGAAAGTACCTGAATGGAAATGGGAAGAGATTGGTATGGATTTCATTGTAGGGTTACCTCGTACTCGTGATGGTTACGACTCAATATGGGTTATTGTGGACAGATTGACAAAAGTCGCACATTTCATCCCAGTCAAAGCAACCTACACTGGAGCCAAGTTAGCGGAACTGTACATGTCACGAATTGTGTGTCTGCACGGTGTTCCAAAGAAGATAGTATCTGATCGAGGTACTCAGTTCATGTCGCGTTTCTGGCAGAAATTACATGAATCCATGGATACAAAGCTCAATTTCAGTTCTACATATCATCCGCAAACAGATGGTCAGACTGAGCGAACAAATCAAGTGTTAGAGGATATGTTGAGAGCATGCGCCCTCAAGCATGGAGGTAGTTGGGATAAAAGCTTGCCATATGCAGAATTCTCCTACAATAACAGTTATCAGGCAAGTCCCAAGATGGCCCCATTTGAAGCATTATATGGAAGAAAATGCAGGACACCATTGTATTGGAATTAGACTGGAGAAAGTCAAGTTTTTGGACCAGAGATTCTTCAAGAAGCAGATAGACAAGTCCAGATAATCCGAGATAATCTCAAGGCTGCCCAGTCATGATAGAAAAGTTATGCCGATACACGAAGAAGGGAATTGACATTTGAAGTGGGAGATTTCGTGTATTTGAAGGTATCACCCATCAGAGGTTTACGTAGATTCAAAGTAAAAGGAAAGTTGTCACCACGTTACATTGGTCCTTTTCAGATCCTGGAAAGGAAAGGTGAAGTGGCATATCAATTGGAGTTACCAGCAAGATTGTCAGATGTCCATGATGTGTTCCATGTATCACAGTTAAAGAAATATTTGAGAGTGCCAGAGGAGCAATTACCGTTGGAGGAACTTGATGTGCAAGAAGATTTAACTTATGCAGAGCATCCGATTAGAATCTTGGAAACATCTCAGAGGGTTACACGGAACAAGGTAATCAAAATGTGCAGAGTACAGTGGAGTCACCATTCAGAGGATGAAGCTACTTGGGAAAGAGAAGATGAGCTGATTGCAGAATTCCCTCAGCTGTTCCCTAATCCTTCCTAATCTCGAGGACGAGATTCTCTTTAAGGGGGGTAGGTTTTGTAACACCCAAAATATAGGAGCTAAAATTTCTAAAAAAAGTATTTTCATAAAAAGCATAAATTAAAATTGTGCATGCATCTTTATTTCATTCTTCTCCTATTTCTTTCTTTCAGCCCGGCCCAATTCTTTTCTTCTCCTTCTTTTCTTTTTCCACGGCCGACCCAGTGGCCGATTTCCCTCAGCCGACCCTTGCTTCCACCGACAGCTAGGACCCACCTGTCGGCGTCTTCTTCTTCTTCTCTCTTCTTTCCCGACCCAGAGTCCAGAACGGCTCCGAGCTGTTGTTCGTATTCCGTTCTCTTTCTTTCTTCTTATCCCGAGTCCTGATCGATTTCCGCAGCACCGCCTTCCTAATCTCGGCCGATCTGCCCCTATAAAATCCTGCCAAAGCCCCGCCTTGCAACCCACGCCAAACTCAAATCCTTTCCTCAACACAACATCGTCGTACGACCGCTGGAAGTTGCGCCTCGGAGGAACGCCGCCGACCCGTGTCGCCGATTCTCCGTCGACTCGCCGACCTGCAGCTGCTCCGCCGTCTTCAACTCTCGCCAGAGCTTCGCAAGTTGGTGAGCATTAAGCTAACCAGATTCCCCTCTCTCTTTCTTGCTCCGCCGCCCACCAGATTGCTCGCCGGACCCCTGTTTCCGCCCACCGCCGTGGTTGCCAGTTCACAGCCGCCGCACAGCCAACCCGTACCGCCCACTCACTCTCCGTCATAAACCCAGCTTGAATTGAGCCCCGGAACACCAGATTTGGTGAAGCTCCGGTCGTCCACCGCCGCAATCGCTCGCCGCCGATGCCCAGTAAAACTCCGCCTCGCCCGACCCCTTTTTGTTCTGTCAAGCCGATCCTTCCTCTGCCGCTCGATCTAGATCTAACGGCCAGAATCAATCTTCACTTTACCCGGCCGATTTACCCGACCTTTTCCTTACTCAGCCGATTCGCCCGACCCTTACTCCGCCGATTCGTTCGATCCACTGCTGATTCTGATCCAACGGATTAGATTTATCCGACCCTAGCCGATCCCGAAACTTTTGCAGGAAGATCCCTAAGTTTTCCAGGAATCAACCCGCAGTCCAGATCAGTAGAAAATAATTTGAGCTGAGCCCTTTCTTTTTCTATCCCGACCCCTGACTTTTCTAGAATTAGAACCCGCCGTCCAGAACCTATAGTTTTGCACCCCGACCCTCTGTTTAAGGTATAATTATGCTTTAGCCCCTGAATTCTTCAGATCTAGCCTCGGGAGACTTAGAACTCTAGCAGTTAGGTCCCCAGATCACTATTTTAACCATATCTTCATCGTTTCAATTCCGATTTCCGCGATTCTCGAGCCCACACGATCCTTGCATCATGAACTACAACTTTAGCATCTTTCCACCCTTCCGTTTGTACTGTTTGTTGTATTTTTTCTTATTTGGTTGTGTATGCTTGTTTGTGTGATCGCGTAGACAACGTGACGTTCGAGCCAAATCAAGAGCAAGTTTACGAGGAAGAGAACCAGCCGCTATTTGACGATGGCAAGTGGATTTCCCCCTCTGCATATTCTATTTGATCCCAACAACTGCATGAAAATACACTTTACTTTATTGTTGCTTGCATAAACTTGATGGGATTACCTATGCTAAGGACATACCTAGTCTTTTACCCCAAACCTTGAAACACCTGGGTTTACTACTTTGTTGGGTAGTTACGCTTAGTTGCAAACTTTGGGATTGGTATTGGTTTACTCTTTTGTTAATGTTGAACACGTTTCATATTGTGGTTTTATCGCGTAATATCAAGATCGACTTTGTTTAATGGGAACATGGAGAACCACCCAAGTGAACAGTGCAACCACAAAGTCACATGGCTCTGACCTTAGCCAATTAATTAGATGTGTAGTTTGCTGGTGGCCTTACTGAAAGGGCAAGGAGGGGGTCGGTGATAGGGGTCATAGCCCGGTCCTCTTGGGGTAGCTGCCTTTGCTAAGGAGCTGACCATTAGGGAGGTTTATGGACCACGCCGCTACTGAAACTCTAGCGGGCTGCCTAGCTTTCGACATGTCTTTGTAAAGGCTTCGTAGTGTACCCTCGCCACTCACCTCGAAAGTGTTTAAGGGCTTTGCAAACCCGGGCGACTCAGGGAAACACGATTTGTGGGTAAAGTGTACAACCTCTGCAGAGTGTAAAACTGTTATAACAGCCGTACTCACGGTTATGAGTGGCTTGGACCCTCACATGATAATGAAACTTGCAGATTAATTAAATCGTGGTTCGTGGTTTTATGTTATGGTTGATGGTATCTTTATGTTTTTGCTAAAGTGGGATTGGTATAAACTTAAATCTAGTTAATAGGTGCTTGTTCATAAATACTTGACCAACTAAAAGCAACCGCTGCTGCAAACCCTAGCCTATCCTTGATAGCCTTGCATTTTCACCCCACTTGCTGAGTACCAACCATAAGAGTACTCACCCTTGCCCCTGCTGTTCAGAAGTTAACTTTGAAGAGGAGATCTTCGACGACTACGAGGAGTTCTAGGTCCTGCGTTCACCAGTCATCGCTTGTGGAAGACGGAGTTGTTGAAGACTTCGTATAGGGTATAACGGTTTATCGTTAAAGACATTTGTGTCTCTTTTATACGGAGTGTAATATTGTTAAATACTTTATTTTAAATACTTTTGAGCATTGTCTTTGATATATTACACTTTCCGTCTACCATATGTGTGTGAACGAGATCCTGGCGCACATATGAGATGCATCTGGTTCTTTCAAGAATCGGGTGTGACACAATGCCTCGTGCAATGGGTCGGCGACAGTACAGAGATAGTCACCGCCGATTCCGCCTACAGCGTCGCAGCGGCCAATACGCAACAGTGGAGTTGTGAGCACGTCAGGTGTATATCTGGCAGGACTTGGGCCACTGATTTCCTGAGGGTGTCCGATTTCGGTCTACAGCCGATCCAAGCAGTCGGCTCGAAAGATTCAGAATAGATGGATCAGCTCGTCCGAGAAGACGGGAAGCTTGGGCATGGGTTTACGTCGGCCGATTCATTGGAGATGGTGGATTTGGGAGATAGTAGCAAATCAAGGCCGACGTATATTAGTGCTAACTTGGATCCTGGGTATAAATGTAAGTTGATAAGTTTATTAAAAGAATTCAAGGATTGCTTTGCTTGGGAATACCATAAGATGCCAAGTCTAGACCGGTCCATTGTTGAACACCGGCTACCTATAAAATCAGGATATCGGCCATATCAGCAACCTGCACGACGGTGCAACCCCAAGATTCTACCTGATATAAAGGCCAAGATCACAAAGTTAATTAAAGCAGGATTTATTCGGCAGTGCCACTACGCCGAATGGATTTGTAATATTGTGCCCGTGTATAAAAAGAATGGAAAGTTGCGCGTGTGCATCGATTTCAGGAACTTAAATCAGGCCACACCAATGGATGGATATCCGATGCCAACGGCCGATGTCTTGATAGATGCTGCCGCAGGACACAAAGTCATCAGTTTCATGGATGGCAATGCGGGGTACAGTCAAATATTAATGGCCGAAGAGGATATTTCCAAAACGGCTTTCAGGTGTCTAGGTCACCTTGGTTTATTCGAATGGGTTGTAATGACCTTTGGGTTAAAGAACGCCGGTGCTACATATTAGCGGGCCATGAACTATATCTTTCATAAGCTTATCGGTACATCGGTGGAAATTTATATAGATGAT
Organism: Panicum miliaceum; assembly: GCA_032594955.1. Taxonomy (NCBI): domain Eukaryota; kingdom Viridiplantae; phylum Streptophyta; class Magnoliopsida; order Poales; family Poaceae; genus Panicum; species Panicum miliaceum. The sequence continues at coordinate 10,214,793 of CM064072.1, forward strand.
GTCGTCGTCAAGTCAAAAGGTCATCAAGAACATCTGGCCGATTTACAAGAAGTACTGGAGTGCACAAGGAAGCATGGGTTGAAAATGAACCCGAACAAGTGTGCATTTGGCGTATCGGCCGGACAATTCTTAGGATTCATGGTCCATGAGCGCGGGATAGAGGTCAACCGGAAGACCATAGACGCCATCAACAAAGTTGTGGCCCCACAGAATAAAACTGAGCTGCAGTCTCTCATCGGCAAGGTCAATTTTATCAGAAGATTCATATCCAACCTGTCAGGGCGTATTCGAGCTTTTACCCCTTTGTTGAAATTGAAGCCCGATCAGGAATTTGTATGGGGAGAAGAACAACGCAGAGCATTGGAAGACATCAAGCAATATCTGATTTCACCTCCGGTGTTAGTCCCACCACAGCCCGGTAAGCCGTTCAAATTATATTTATCGGCTGATGAACAGGCTATTGGATCGGCGTTGGTACAGGAGTTCGAAGGGAAAGAACGGGTGGTATATTATGTCAGCAGAAGACTCCTGGACGCCGAAACAAGATATTCCCCGGTGGAGCGGCTGTGCTTGTGTTTATACTTCTCGTGTACCAAGCTCATGCACTATTTGTTATCGGCAGAATGCATAGTTATATGCAAAGATGATGTGGTGAAATATATGCTATCATTGCCGATTTTGAAAGGGCGGATTGGAAAATGGATCCTGGCTCTGTCAGAATTCGACTTAAGGTACGAATCGGCCAAAGCTGTCAAGGGTCAAGCCATGGCCGATTTCGTAGCTCAGCATTGTGGACCAGAAATTGCTGTCGTCGAACCGGTTCCATGGACTCTATACTTCGATGGTTCTTCGTGTGGGGCCGGATCAGGAATCGACATTGTTCTTGTATCGCCCCGGGGGGCAAGTTATGATTTCTCTCTGCCGATAGAAGCATCCGCAACCAATAATCAGGCGGAATATCAAGCCGTTCTAAAAGGTATCCAATTATTAAGGGAAATCAAGGCTGATACAGTCTAAATTTTTGGAGATTCCATGCTCATCGTAGATCAGTTAACGGGGCGATCTGAGTGCAAGTATGATATCTTGAGGATTTATTATGAGGATTGCCTTCAGCTTTTAAAGGAATTCAAGTCTGCAATAATTGAGCTTATCCCCAGAAATTATAATGAAGAAGCCAACAGGCTGGCCCAACATGCGTCCGGATATCGGCCGATTCAGGGGGCTATGATTTTAGAGCTCGCGGCCGATGACTGGCGAAGGGAAATAGCCGATTACTTGAAGGACCCCTCCCGGAAAGTGGATCGGCGAGTACGTTTTCAAGCCACAAAATATGTGTTACTTGAAGATGATTTATTTTACCGGACGATTGATGGAGTTCTTCTCAAGTGGCTGGGAACAGAAGAAGCAAAGGTCTTGATGGGAGAAATCCATGAAGGCGTATGTGGAGCCCATCAATCAGCTCACAAAATGAAATGGATGATCAGAAATAATGGGTATTACTGGCCGACGATTCTTGAGGATTGTTTCAAATATTATAAAGGATGCCAAGACTGTCAGAAGTTTGGCAATGTACAGCACGCGCCAGCATCGGCTATGAATCCAGTAATCAAGTCGTGGCCGTTCAGAGGTTGGGGAATAGATCTCATCGGACAGATTCACCCTCCATCGAGTAATGGGCATAAGTTCATATTAGTGGCCACCGATTATTTTACTAAGTGGGTGGAGGCAGTTCCTCTAAGGAATGTGACATCGGCCGATATGATTGAGTTCATTAAGAACCATATTGTCTATCGATTCGGTATTCCTCAGACTATCACAACTGAACAGGGAACAATGTTCACCTCTGGAGAATTCTTAGAATTCGCAGCCGATATGGGGATTAATTATTAAATTCTTCTCCATACTATGCTCAAGCCAATGGCCAAGCGGAATCGTCCAATAAGGGGATAATCAAGTTGATCAAGAGGAAGATAGAAGAACAGCCCAAAAAGTGGTACATGTCTTTGGCTGAATCTTTATGGGCTTATAGGATGGCTTGTCACGGAGCCACTAAGATATCTCCTTATCAGCTGGTTTATGGTCATGAGGCAGTCCTGCCTTGGGAATTAAGGACGGGGTCAAGACGTATATCGCTTCAAGATCAGTTGGCGGCCGATGACTATTCCTTCCTCATGAAAGATGAGGTCGACGACTCGGCAGGTCAGCGGTTGAGGGCCCTAATTAGCATAGAAGAAAACAAGAAAAGGGTGGCCAGATGGTATGACAAAAAGGTCAAAGTTAAACAATTCTCCCAAGGAGATTTGGTATGGAAGTTGGTGCTGCCGATAGGGTCTAAGGATCCCAAATTCGGTAAATGGTCACCCACTTGGGAAAGGCCGTACAGAATCGGCCGATGTGCCCCTGGAAATGCATATATTCTGGAAACTATTGAAGGAGAAGAATTCCCAAGAGTTTTGAATGGACGATATCTGAAGAGGTACTATCCAAGCATTTGGGTAGATGCATAACTTGCAGTAAGATATATCAAGACAACATGGCCTACTTCTATCGGCTTTCGTCTACATAGCCGAAGCGAAAATGACATCACCTGAAGAAAGAAACATTGTGATTCGATTTCACCAGTTCATTATTCGATGAAAACAACAGAGTACACGGCCGACATGGTACAAATCACCCTTAGAATAAAAATACCGATATATCTATTGATTACGCTTGCTCTGGATTTCTCTCTCGATCCAACCCAGTTCTATCAGAAGGCGGGTCCTATTCTCCTTTGGATTCTCCATGGTGGCTCCAGTCTCAGCTTGATGGCATAGTTCTATCAGGAGGCGGGTCTTCTTGTCCTCCAGGTTCTCCATGGTGGCTTCAGACTCGACTTGATGAGGGAGTATAGGACTCTTTTCAGATGGTAGTCGCTTACGGACCAGGCAGTGGGCGTCTATAAGGTCCCAATACTTCTGGACAATAGCAGGAACATGATCTCTAAGTTCTTCAAAATGAGCTCTTATCAGATCTCTGTCCGCCTGCGACAGTGGTTCGTCTGAATGCATAATTTCGATCGCTCATTCCAGACTGAGGCTGAGACGTTTTGACTAAACGAAAATGAAAAGCTACCCAACATCAGAGCGATTGAGATGTCTAGGGGAGAAGCAGAGGAGAGTTCATACCTGATTGACAGAGGAAGAAGACGAAGAAGACGAAGAAGTAATCTTGTTGTTCGGTTTGGGAGAATAAAGATCCAGTTGTTGAGGGAGAGAAGATGGGTAATGCATATACTTCTGGAGACGGTGTGGGATATCGTACTTATAAAGAGAAGGGAGCAAGAAGATAGTGGGACACGTCCTATCGGAGTAAAAGCATTTATAAATGCAAATCTGCCAAAGGGGGTGGTCCAGGATCAAATCGGCGCAGTAACATTAAAGGAGCATTAAATGTTTATAGCATTCTTTACAACCCGAGGAAAGCATCTATGGCCGCGATAGCTCGTTGCCATCTGATCGGCTGAATCTAGTACTCTTTGGTCGTCGTCAGCCGATCCAGGAACTTCTAATATATGGCGACGAAGCCTTATCGCTTCACAGGCCAAGTTCTGTCTTTTTTGCTTCAGCCCAGTGATGATGGATGGGAGCTCTTGAAGCTTCTTTTCTTCAGCAGCTATGTCTTTGGTTATTTGCTCCATCTCCTTGGCTAGCTCTGCTCGCTTCCGTTTGAGCCGATCTATCATGCCGATGATATCCGGGCGACAGCTCTCGAGGAAATTGATCCGTTGATCTACCTCTTGGGCCCGGTGCTTGTACGAGTTAGCCTCTTCCCGGGTCTTTGCTAGCTGGGCGCGATCGGCCATGTGGCGCAGGGCCCTGGAAACTGAAGTTTGCATGTATTCTATATATGCAACAGCTTCCAAGCTTTCTTTTGTTTCTTCTGGGATTCGACCCTTGATGTCACTGAAAAGTCGCCGAATCGGCGAAGCATCTTCTACTAATCGGCCGATATCATTTTGGAGGAGAATCTGCATGCTCTCGAGCTTGGCGCGGACATCATTAGAAATAGAGCCCAGCGGGATTTGGCGTGAAGCCATTTCTTCATCATCAGGCAAAGAGACGGCAAAGGAGAAAATGCTGTTATTCGGGGTGTCTTGTTCCTACGGGAGAATAAAGAAAAGGATTAGTGAGCAGTAAAAGGGAATCGACCGATTCCGGTGATAAGTTTATTACCTCCTTGAAGCGGATCTCTCTTGCTTGCGCCGATGGGAGTGCCTCCCTCGTCTCAGGGACCGGTACAATCGGCTCGTCAGAGGAAGAGGACTCGACAACTATTAATGCTCTGCTTGGACTAGCTTCCTGAAAAGGTATGAAAAAACAGATCCTATGAGTATACTATGGGTAATTGAAATAAGATGATATGAGATATTTGCCATGCCTCTGTTGGTCTTCCGGCCGATGTTTGTTGTGGGGCTACAGTTGACGTATCCAAATCGGCCTACATCAGGATCAGTTAAGTCCTCTGAATGTCGAGAAATTGAGGTAAGAGATTATCTACCTTGATGGGAAGAGTTGCTGGAGCTTCGGCTTCCGCCTGAGACGTGGCCGATTGCTGTGGGGACTGCACTGGAGCGGCTTGTGCAGCCTGACAGAAAGAAAAAGTTAGTGTTAGTGGAGCACTTAAAGATATATGAAATAAGCAAGACTATCTGAACAGCTTCCACTAGCAGTGATGCCGCAGCTGCTCCGACTTCTGCGGTGACTTGAGGATCGGCCATCTCGGTAGACGGCAAGGATAGAGGAATCGGAGTTTCGGCCGATACTACCGCCGATTGGTCAGTCGATCCGATGCGGGCACGCACTCGACGGCTTGTTGTCTTCAAGGTTGGCCTTTTCGGTGTTTGTTTCAATCGGCCAGTGGCAATGTCCTTGATGGTTGGGGCGTGAAAGCCGATGAGTGGATATGGCGTATACGGATGATTGTTCTCTATCGGTCTGCTGCTTCGGCTCCGCATCGGAGGGACTTGGCTTTCAGACTAAGAAAATAAATATAAGTTAACGGTAAGATGATAGTATGGAAAGAGACAGCATTGAAATCGGCTGGTAGAAAGGACATACCGCTGCACTTGGGTCAATGTTCTCTGGGTCCAGAATATTGCAATATGTTGATGGGGATTTGCAGAAGAGGTCTTGCTTCCATTCTGCCCACCATAGTTTAAATTGCTGAACGGCAAAAGGGGCCACTGTCCAATTGTTCAGGTCAATGGTGCTAGAATCTGGCACTAAGTTGCGCAGCCGATTGTAGTCAAGACTCTTGGTCAGTTCATCTCTGAATTTTGCTTGACCGGCGAAGTAAACCCGAATCAGCAGTTGACCAAAGCCCAGTTGCCTTGCTGCAGCCGATGGATTATAGAACTCATATGTGGGAGAGTCCTTTCCAGAGAAGAAGTTGGCCGGCAAAATCCCTGGCTTAATCAGGGTATCCATAAGTTCCCTATCAAAAGTATGAGTGGAGAAGTCGTAGCAGATGGGAAGTTCGAAAATCGGCTCTACTGCCCGATAGGGATGCCAACTGACAGTCTCTTCACTGAAGCCATTGTAGAAGCATCTGAAGTATTCAGCCGTGCGGGTAGCAGAGAATTGACAGCCAGGGAAGGCCGATGCCGCCTCTCCAAAGGATCTGCAGCGTCGTCGGACGGTTGGGTTTTCCTCTGACTCAATGTTGGGAAAAGTTTTGGTCTCTATTCGTTGCTGAGAGACCTTGCTCATATGTAGGTTGAGCCAGAGAGTGATGAACCACCAAGGACCGCCAGGGTTCCCAATCGGCTCCCCTTTTGAAAGCTTAGTGCCGATTTGGTGCATCATGTGGTAGGCCGATCCCAACAGATGCTTTCCAAGGGGAACGGCCGATCCTAGTGACAGAGCTTCTGCCAGGGCTTGGGTGTTAGAAGAAGGGCCAACTGCTCTGCCACAGAAAAAATGTTTTTTCCAGCCACATCATCAAGAACGCAGTATGCTCTCTCTGAAACTGTCCCAGTCTTCATATTTCTGTTGATGTACCCCTTCCATCCGCCGATTCCTTTGGTTTCTAGCCGATGTGATGGTTTAATCAGATAGTCAAAGGGGGTATCAGAGGAGGAGATGTCAAGGCCGGTCAATAACAGGACATCGGCCAAAGTTGGAGTCATGGGTCCATGTCCAAAAAGAAACGCATTGAGTGCGTCGGACCAGAAGTAAGAAGCTGCTATGACCAAAGGCTCATTTTTGTCCATCTGGGACAGAGAGAGGTCTGTGCACTGGCCGATTTTCAGTTCTTCCCACTGAACTTTCCTAGACCTGGCTACTCTATGGTACCATTCTCTCCAGCCAGGGGTCTCATTCGGCAAGGACCTAAAGGCACCTGCCCACTGATCTAATTCCATGGGTGATTGCTTGAACGGGACTCTGTGAGTCTCTAGGTTGATCAGGTCAGTTGGATCGGGATTCCCCATGGGGCCTAAGCAGATAAGATCGGGGGATTCTGAAAGAGGAATGGTAATCTGGTGCTTAAACGCCTAAAAAGGAGGAAAAGGGGAAAAACTGAGAATGGATCCAGAAAATGCTGGAGTAGTAGAAAAGCAAAAGGAGAAAATTTCAAGTGATTACCTCCGGAATGAAGATCATCGTCGCCGATGGGGCTGCCAGTTGAGCCGTCGATTGGGCCGCCGCCGCTAAGGGGGTTGCCGACAGAGCTTCCGTGGTTGGAGAGGTTGCTGATGGTGACGCCATTGGGAAGTTGAAGCAGGCCGCAAGCGAGATTGCCGGAGGGAGCAGTTGGAGATCGAGAGGGCTCGGGAGGAAGATGAACAGTGGTTCGCTGGAAGAAAATGCTAGGCTCGTGGGGAAAAGTAGGCGGAGAATGCCAGTACTTAAGGATAATCCGAGAGAGAAAGGGTAAAGGCGGGATTTTTGCCGCGTCGTCTACACGAATTCCAGAGGAGCAGTCGTTTCGCGCGCTCGGTCCGAAGAAATTGCAATCATTATGCAGAAGACCGCGAGATGGAAGGAGATTTTTACTGCGCCCGTTTTGGAGAAAAAGATTAAAGAAAAGAGTTTCGAAGTAAAAAATTATGTTTTACTCCGAAACTGGGGGGCATGTGTTGACGCCAGATTTTGACACATGTTGAATCGGCGTCAGGAGGAGAGGTTGGCCGATACGACAGATCTAAAGGCTACAGTAAAGAATCGGCCGATTGAGGTAACAGTTGGAAATCGGCCGATTGGTGATACAGCTTGCGCCAACAGATTGGGGCCACAACAGAGGATCCCAGTCAAAAGTGGCCTGATGTTGGTCAACAGAGCGACGCTAATTCGGTCAAGAAGCAATTGGAAAAGTCCTGATTGGATTAGGAGACGGCGGCGGAAGATTCTGCGGGAGTCCGTTTCCTTTTTAAAGATATTATAGATATAGTAGTTTTCCTGTTTTAAATAAGGTTGTAACAAGTCGTAATCGACCAGGAGTCCTAGTTTTAGGGTATAAATAGGAGTCGCTAGGGCTTTGCAAAAGAACAACACATCAATCAACAAAAATACTTCTACTTTTTCCCAGCACTTTACTTTCAAGTCGGCGACTTCGCCAATACTTTTTCTTCTTTCACGAGTTCGTACGGATTGGCAGGGCTGCATCAACTTGATCTCCGGCCAAATGGTAGGTTCCGCTTATCGAGTAACATCCAAGCTTTAACTACGGGCGCATCGCTGTGGTTTCGTTTGGATTTATTCACCAGTTATCGATATTTACTAGAATTATAGGTTTTACCTGTTGTTCTAGTATTATCACCAGTTATCCAGCTTGAAATTGGAGTTATCGGCTTTATCATCGCTTTTCCTCGATTTATCGTCATACAGCCGATTAGATCTATTTCAAGTGTTGCATCTATAATAATTGTTTAGATCGCTCCAGCAGTCTTCTTTGCAATTACTACGTGATTATCGGTTGATCCATAGCCGATCATCTTCATAGCAAATCGGCCGATTCGCCGGTGCGCTCTTCAGGACAGATCGGAACTCCAGCCGATCGGAGCGCCTGGAATTTAATACTTTTATTTCCTTGTCAATCAACAGGTCAGATTGACTGGCACGCCGCGCGAACCGCACCAGGGCAAATAACCCGAACAGGAGCTAAGCAGATACTCCCGGGTCGTGTGTCCGATGCTAAAGACCATCGGCCGATTCCTTGGCCGATTTTAGCGCCAACACTGTCATATATTGCATGCCATGATTCTTTGGATTCTTTATTCAAAACCTTGAGGATTTGGATTCAAGGCTCGGGGGTTGCGGGGACACGTGTCATCAGCGACTTATTTTTTCAAATCTTTTGGAAGATAAGGACAGAAGACTCAAGACTAAATTGACCATCAGCCTGATTCTATGAGTCAACCTAAGGCTTAGGGGCTACTCCATATGGAGTGCGAGTTCAATCGCACCCCATATAAAAGAAGACTTGACAACTACTCGGGGCATGAGCACCTCACAGCCTCGATGTAGCCAAGGAAGTACTCAAAGGACACCTTCAAGATGGAGTTCAGGAGAACTCGAAGACGCCTTCAGAAGTATTCGGATGCCTGCAGTACTCGACTATGAAGAGCTGGAGGGCTTGTCAGACTCGGGCCCAGAAGACTATGCACATAGCGTACATTTCCTAGGATAGGGGATGGGACATGGCCCACGCCCTACATCTGTTGTAACTACTTGTAGCGTAGTAGGACTACTCATATAGTAGTAAAACTAGTCGGAGACAATGGAAAACTACTCGAAAAGTACTCGTGTAGGACTCCTGGACTCGTGTCCGACTAGGACTTCCATGTAACCCTATCCCCCCAAACTATATAAGGGCGGACAGGGACCCCCTCCAAATAGGAGATCACTCGATCACCACCTAAGGCAATACAAACCATACAGGACGTAGAGTATTACGCTCTCGGCGGCCCAAACCTGTCTAAACTTTATGTTCCTTGCACCTTCGAGTTTCAGATCTCGGAGACACCCTACCTACAAACTCACCACCTCGGGGGTATCCCTCGGTGGGCGTGGCGGTAAAACACCGACAGTACAGGTTATAACATTCGGGTGACCAAGAAGCTTATTTGTACCGGTTGGTAAATGTGCGCCCGTTAGTACCCGTTGGTTGGTGAATGTACGTCCATTAGTACTGGTTGGTAATAGCTGGTATTACCAGCTGGTACTGCTACTGATCAGCATATTAGTACAGGTTAGTAACACTAGCCAGTACTAAAAGGGTCACATTAGTACCAATTGTTGTTACCAAACCGTACTGAATGGGTCATATTAGTACAGGTTGTTGTTACCAACCGACACTAACATGGTCACATTAGTACGTAGGTGAATTCAACAAAAAACATGAGCTAAAGGCAAACTTTCTGGTATGTATTGAGTTTTCACATTCAATTTCATTTATTTCTAATATTTCATGACTTGTTTTCTCCTAAAGTGTTTGAGATAGGAAACAGGGAACAATTTATGTTGATATCACGTTCGTCAATTCATCTATAATTTTGTTGGTAATAAGGTGATGAGTTATGATATCCAAGTACATAAACACCGCCATTCACATCAATTTATTTTTACTTATTTTGTTGAAGCGTTGATTTAATAAGTTCACATTTTCCAAATAATAGTCGATCAAGATGCAAGATGAACTGCTCATATCAGATATGATCGTGGGGATTCAAGAACAACTCATGACATTTCTTATCAACGAGGTTGTAAATCCCACAATAGAATTCTACTATTTTTGGGCTCCAAACCGCCATCCTGGGCAAATCCTACACGTTGATATGAGGAGGCGGTGGAACGGAGGGCCATGATGAGCCAGGACCAGGCCGACCGACCTAGTCAAGGCTGGCCGGCCTTGCAACTGAAGAAACGACCACCAATGCAACTGTAACCGCTGTCCAAGAGTGATTAGGAGCGTCCATGATGAATTCGGTGATAGATGGCAGCAATCCCAGGCCGGCCGGCCTAGAAGAGGCCGGTCGGCCCCCAACTTGCTCGCAATGTGTCCTCCTTTGGCTGGCATCCTCCTCAACCATCACAACCGCCTGCAAGCTGTGCAACTGTCCTTGAAGCCTATAAAACCTGCCCTTACCTCCACTTCAACACACACCATTTGGAGAGAAGAAGAGTCTAAAGAAAGCTTTGTTCATCCTTAGAGTAGAATATAGGGAGAGTGCAAGGTGAGAGTCCGGAGGCGAGCCCAGTTCTTCAGCTCAACTCCATCTTTGTAGCCTTAGAGGAATGAAGCATATTTGAAGTGAAGTTCCTCATCACTCGTTGGTGTCTTGCTAGTCTTACTTTTTACTTCAGTTATTTGTTTACTTTCTTCATTTGATTTGTGGGATCCCTTGACAGCGTAAGTAGGACGTTCTACTTATTCGCGTATCCTGTCTGCCTTTCTACACGATAGGAGTAAGGGACTCGATAGTTTAGGCGTGGTGCTTAGACTTGGTAGGTTACCTTGCATTGTGTTCCACCCCATGTAACAGTGTGGTAGGCGGCAGGTGGTGAAAACCATGTCCGTCCTTCATAGTCCACCACGTTTGGGTGCTTTCATAGCAGTAGTAGCCAACTGCCATTGGACTCCCTTCTCACCCCTTTTTGAGTCCTTCTCTAAGGCTGCCGATATAGATCAAGTTAGCTTAGTTGCAAGTCTTCTAGGTAACTAGCTGGCTAGCCGATGTTAGACCTCGACCGTCAAACTTCAAGGTAATACACCCTACGGTCGAAAGGCATGTGCCTTGGATCCTTGGGCCCACATGCAGCGACTCAGCACTTCTTCAGGCTCCGGACTGCCCCTCTAGGTGAATCTCACGCGTCAATCAACAAGGCGGTGGAACATAGGGCCGAGACTTGCCAGGACCAGGCTGACCGGCCTAGTCAAGGCCGGCTGGCCTTGCAACTGAAGAAACGGCCTGCGTGCAACCGTAACCGACCTCTAGGAGCAATCAGGAGTGTCCATAAGAAGGGTGGTGCCAAGTGGCACGAATTCCAGGCCGGCCGGCCTCCTACCTGCACACCACTCGTCCTCCTTCGGTTGACAGTTATCTTAACCGCCAAGCTTGCGTCCAAGCCAAGCAACTACCCCAGCACCGTCCTTGGAGAGCTATGAATAGCTACCCACACCTCCATTCTTTCACACAACATTTGGATAGAAGAAGTGTCTCAAGCATAGTTTGTTCTTCCTTAGAAGTAGAATAGGGAGAGTGCGAGGTGAGAGTCCGGAGGCGAGCCGAGTTCTTCGGCTCATCTCCAACTTTTTAGCCTCGGAGGAAGGAAGCATCTTTGAAGTGAAGTTCCTCATCTTTCGTCGGTATCTTGATAGTCTTTCTCTTTACTTGACTTACTTGTTTATTCGCTTCCTTTGATTTGTAGGATCCGTAGACGGTGTAAGTAGCAAGTTCTACTTATTTGCGTGTACTCTTTACCTTAGTGCTAGGTAGGAGTAAGTGACTCGACAGTTTAGGCGTGGTTCTTAGACTTGGTTAGTTACCTTGGGTTGTGTTCCACCCCACGGAACAGTGTGGTAGACGGTAGGTGGTGACAGCCCTGTGCGTCCTTCGTATTCCACCACGTTCGGGTGCTTCCATAGCAGTAGTAGCCGACTGCTGTTGGACTCCCTTCTCTCCCCTGTCTGAGTCCTTATCTGAGGCCACCGAAGCAGATGAACTTAGTCTAGTAGCAAGTCTTCTAGGTAACGAGTTGGCTAACTGATGTTAGATCCTCTACCCACATACCTCTCTTCCCCTGGTGGGTCAGGTTGAACTAGTTCTAGGTCTGGTTGCATTTATCATTCCTTGGATTCGATATCCCAGGTAAACTCCCAGGTGAAAGATACATTGGTATCCGTGTGCTTGGGGTTTAGTTCTGTATTGGCTAAGGAGTGCCGACACTTAGGATCTAGGTGTGAATTAAACTTCTGCTCAACAGTCATCTCCCAATCAAGATAGGTTTCAGCATCATAATCACCATGAACAAAGGTATAGAAAATTTGACCTCAACGAAAGGGTCATCGTGATGATTATTTCTATTACCTTCCATACCTTGATGATTGCGGTTAAGCCTCAGACGTAGATGGAGCTCTTGTGTTGCTTGCTCGTCGACATTGCCATTGGCATCAAACACAAAATCCTTCTCCTTGGTGTCATCATTCCGGTTATCCTCGTTCTCATTTGCTGGCGCCTAAAGCGCCAATTTCTCCAACTTGTCTATCAATGCTGAGATCCTCTAATCCAACAGCTCAAGTTTGTTGTCGGTTGCAGCGTTGTTCTTGGCGAGAGCAGCAGTAATATTCTTCTCGACATTCGCCATGATCCGATCAATGCATCCCTGCATCTCTGATTGCAGAATGCATATGTTGTCTTATGTCCCTGTCATGGTTAGTGCAAACAAGAAGAGAAAACAAAGGGTATTATCCTAGCAACTACAACCCTCACTGGTGGGAAAAATAGCAACCTGTAAACATCTTACCGAGCTCTAACAAGGTTCTTACCGCCGCAAAGCACAGGATTGCAAAGCTCAAATTCTTGCAGAAACTAGAGCTGTATGTGGAGCTCGCAAAGGCAACAATATAAGTATATGTGGAACACAATTTAACAGCAGAAAATAATGCTGGATAAATATCAAAAGCACTTGCCTAGTTGCTGGCCTAAACTTTGTTTCTAGAGTGAAACCAGATCGTTGCAAAGGAAGTAATTCAGCAAAAACAAGGAAAAGACCAGGACAAAAGCGGTTCCTTTCCTATGTGCTCCTGCTCTTTTTTTTTCTTTTTCTTCACATATTTATTTATTTATTATTTTTCCAAAAATTTTCTGTCAACTAGGAGAACACAAAAAGGAAGCACACAAAGTTTCACTACAATTGGATGCAAACTCTGGTCTACATAAAATCTGGAAGATGCATTGAAAAAGAAAAATTAAACTTCATATCCGCAAATAGTTGGATGCAAAATTTAATTTCACCTGACTAAAAAAGGATTCACCCTATTTAGAGTCGTATCGAAAAGTTATGGCCGTTTGAAGTTAGACCTTCCGAATCAGGGTTTTTGAGAGTGGTTGCGATTAGGGTTTTCCAATGCAACGGCAGCAGATGGATGGATAGATGAACTAATGAATGAAATACGCTAAGCCAGCAACCAAACTCAAGCTAGGACACAAACTCAACACTATGGACTCTAAAACTAAACTATGCAAAGGCTAAAGGCAAGGGTTCTAGGACGGGGGAAATTAAAAGATGGCAAAGTCGAAGGCGACAAAACTATGGCTGTTTGTGGACTATGGGACGAAGGCGAAAAAAAGGATGGTGGAAGTGCAAATATGATGGTATACCTAATTCTCGGATTACCGCTTGACGAGGGTGACCGATCTTTCATCAGGAGGATAACTATCGATTGGTCGACGACACAACACAACCGATCCGGCTTCCGATCAACAAGACCTGAACCCTCAATCGAAGCACCACATCGGTTATCAACCATGTGCTGCCTGGTTGACCTTGCCACGAAGGCTAATACTTGCCTGCGAATCGAAGAACACAAGCAAGAACGAGAAGAATTCAACAAAAGATTGCAGGTGAATGATTAAGCTGACAAAGTAGGGGTCTCACAAACCGATGATGGTGAACTGTTCAAGACAGAATTAGTCTAAGCAAAACCCAAGTTTTCTTGGGTGGTGGCTACTAAATATAAAGGTCTTAAAGCCGACCAAGAAACCCTAGATACGTCTCTATTGGACCCCAATACGATACAATGGTCGACGGCCCAAAAGACGGCGGGGCAGCACCCTGACAGATTCTAGTCATCCACTTGTTTCGACGATTCCTGTTTACTCAAATTTGATAATGACATTATAAATATTATCTCCTTATGTTTCTTTAAATATATAGAACATCTAATTTGGACTCCATATGCGACCTGGGCATCGATTTTAGTGCACGCTACTCCTGGACTCCGAGACAGACTCGAACTCGGGATGTTGTGGGCCTCCGACTTGACTTGGACGGCCTGTTTGATCTTTTCCTTCTCCAAGTCATCATTCAAATACTTACTGGTCCTCTCCATTATTCCTAACTACAATAACATCATTATGTAGCATACCATTCTAAAAATTACCAACTATAGATAGGAACGAGCTTAGTACAATAACATTATTATGTAGCATACCATTCTCATAATTACCAAATATACATAGGAACGAGCTCACCTGTTGATTTAGGCGACGTGCATGAGCTCTATTGTCCGGTCCTTGCATATCCATGTGAGGAGTGTTGCTTGTATCCAAAGGAGTGATATTCTCATCACTTGTCCTGAAGCCTTTACTTGCACTTGATTAACAGAAAGAAAGTCAAAACCTCCAAGCTTTTCTTTAAGTAAGATGTGAGCGTAAACCACCAAAAGCCAAATCAACCAAATCTTTTTCATAAATTGACAAATTAAAGTAATTGTTTTTGGTATCTTTGAATCTCTTGAAATAATCAAGCTCGCATTCACCTTTACCTTGTTTAACCCATGTTAAATTAGTCAGTTTTGCCTTATTATCCCCACAATAAAAATGATCATGAAACTTTTACTCTAATTGACTCCAAGTAAAAGTAGGGCTAGGGGTCTAATGTGAAAAAAAAACAAAAAGCAGTTCCGGTTAAAGACAACGAAAATAAACTGTCTTTTAAAGCATCGCTAAAACTCACTTCTCCTACTTGAGAACTATACTGGCTAATGTGTTCCCATATAGTTCTACTATCATCACCATTCAATTTCACAAAATTAGAAACACGGCAGCCAAACAGGGTAAGAAACCAAACCAAATTCAGCAGAATATGGTTTTTGATACAACCGAGAACTCCCATCAAAGTAGCCAGATCTTCTTTTAATTTAGTAAAATTGGCTTCATATTTATCATTCCCTGGCGTGTATGATGTGGAAGTAACACGATGGGCACTAGGATTAGCATGTGACACTGTTTGAATTGAACTAAAAGGTGCATGCTGCAAGTAGCTATCATACACATCATTAGGTATTGGTCCATAAGGAATACCCGTCCCTTGCGGAGGAATAGGTGGCACACTCTATGCTACTATAGAATAAGGTGGCACAAAATTTGCCAACTCATTCGTTCAGCTAGGGGCGGCCGAAGCAATTGGTTAAGGCACTGTTCGGCTGACCACCAGTGCACCGGTCTGACCGGTCTGTTGGACAGTCCGACCGGTCTAGTGATTGTTGCGATGGCGGGCTTTGTCCTGCAAAATAGCCCAACGGCATACCGTATAGGGTATCCTAAGCAGTAACGGGTGTAACCAATGAATTAGGTTTAGCAGATTCAGGACTAATACTAGGAGTAATATTACCATCTATTGATTTATTTTCCCTTTTTTAGAGTATGCAATTCATCCGTTAGACTAACAAGGAAATCACTTGTGGCCTTATGAGAATCGGCAATCTTTCAGTCCATTATAGATGATAATTGATTAAGCAAATCAGATGACATAGCTTATTATGTCGACTTACTTGTTCTTGATCGTGAAGGAGGGTGTCACGAAGTATTGAAACCTCGTGACCAATCCTTGTCGATTCTTCTTGAATCCCTTCAAGAATTGTGCTTTGATGTGCTCCTCAGCCACCAAGTAATCTTGGTGCTCCTCCTCGCTGAGCTCCTCGAGATATGTAGAGATAATGTTATCCTTGTCGAGCTCGTTGTTGGCGCCCATCTTGCTTGAGTAGATTAGATCGGTTTCTGGAACCGAGATCTTCATCCCAGCGGAGTCACCAAAAGGTATGTTGATGCGAAATCCGATCAACATACCGAATGCACTAGAATGTCAGGATCACAACGATCGCTCCTGCAGTGCTCCTGCGCTGACCGGTCAGACCGGTATGCGGACCGGTTCGTCCAGCGCGCTGTGAAAACCTAGATCCACCCCCTTGGGAGGGACCTCGTCGGGGCTGGTGAAGCTAGGGTTGCTCTGTGGTCGGCAGGATACTCAGAACGCCCTCGAACGAACACCGTGGAGATGCAAGAAGAACAGAAATTAGGGTTAGGAAAAGAGTTGGGTTTGGAGATAAAAAAAAGTAATTGCATTGCAAGTATGTTAGATTCGATTTGGTTTTTCTCAATCGGCCATGGCCCCTTGTATATATAGGTCGGGGAAATCTTACCTCGTTAGGAGTCGGTTTCCTAAAGTCTCCCGAATTACAAACCTAAACCTACTCGGATTGCACAGGCTAGACCGGTCTGACCAGTTTGCAAACCGGTCCAACCGGTCTGCCTCGGTCCATACCAATTTTGGTTGCTAACACCTCATGTGACCATTACTAGAGAACAAGTGTTTGTGTCACTTCAGAGATGCAGCTGACAAGGCATGGAAATAAAAATTCATTATTGGATTGAATTTAATGTTTCAATAATGTTGTGATTTGTTTATAAACGGAAATGCTGGTATGGCTGTTTATTTCAAAAGGGAAAATGAAACAGAGAATGATATCTTTTATTTCTCGAACAGGAGTGCTGCGTATTTTATATGAAAAAGGGGGTAAAGAACCTCTTACAAAGGAAAGAGGAAAAACCACACACCCATATACAAGCACAACACCACTCACGCACACAAGGAGGGAACTGAGGCAACACTACCTTGCTCTAAGCACAAAAACAGAAACTAGCCCTCTTCTGAGGCAAGCTAGTTAGCAGCTTGATACCCTTGGCACCGACTAGGTGCCATAGGTTAAGCTCCTCCAGGGCTGCAAGGAGTAAAAAACACATAGATTGCGATGGTTCCAAAGGAGCCAAGCACCTAGGATGATTATGAAGTTGAAGCCATGTCTGATCAGACCATCAAGTCTTATGCTTGATCGAGCCCACCAATAATCAAAACATGATTCGTCCAGACGAGGAGCTAGGTCTTCATTCCAACTAAGCAATAGCTCGAATCAGAATTCTCTGGCGAAGACGCAAATAACCAAGAGATGGTTCAGGGTCTCCTCTTCCTGATCGCAAAGCAGACATTTTGGGTGATGTTGCTGCCCTCTACGAGCTAGGTGATCTGCTGTCCAACATTTGTTATGGGCGACGTGCCACATGAAGAAGCGGCACTAATTTGGAGCCCAAGATTTCCAGATGCGCTGCCATGGGCTAAATTCTACCGAGCCTTGGAAGAAACCTTCATAAGCCGACTTAGCTGTGTAGATGCCTGAGGTGTGGAACCGCCAAATATGTTTGTCCTGCAATATTATCTGAGATTTAGGAGATTTAGGAATTCAGTAAGAATTTCCACCGTTAGAGCTCCCTGTATATCATTCACCCATGTATTTTTTAATAGAGCTCCCTGTATATCATTCACCCATGTATTTTCAATGAAGGCTTCAAGAACTGTTCGCTTGTTAGCTCGTCTTTTGCGTGCCAAGCTGAAAACTTAGGGTGGTGGTGGGGTGGGGGGGTTGGGGGGGGGGGGGGGCAAGATCTTGAATTTCCTAACCATCGCTATAAAAAATCTGTTAATCTATGATGGTTAAATTTCATCACAGATCACTGAAAAACCATCATAAAACAGTATATGTGATGATCTCAAATTACGTCATGTATTGAGCGTCACAGATTACACCGCGTGACGTTTTTAACGAAATCATCACAGATTACTTAATCCATTACATTTTGAAACCGTCATAAAATATCCCCCGCCCCCCCAGCCCAGTCCAAGCACCATTTGATTCTAGAATCTGTTTTTCCATAGCATACAATTTTCACACAGTAATCAAGTCACCAAAAATTAAAACTGTAAAAGGAAGTCGCACCCCCGCAAGGCGAGGGGCCGGATTTCAGCGGACCATTCACACAGGTGCCACGCGCCCGCACCCTTCGCCCCGCCCCATGCCCGGCGAAGCATGGCGCGCGCACGTGTGGCATTTATCTTCCCTCCCTCATCACATAACTTGGAGGAGTGGAGACAACCTCCATATTTATTTTGGTCATTCCACTCCTCCACTAGCAAGGTGGGACTAAATTTGAACCACTTCCTCTTGCACACATGAGCCTTTGAGATTTATTAGAATTTCTGAATTTGTTAATGGGCCAAGCCCACTAAAATTCCAGCAAGTACATCAACAATGAGTATTGAGATGAATAATTACTTCCTCTTCCTAGAAGCTAGAGAAGATTGAACCATGTCAGTACCCATTAGCTAGAGAAATTTTAGTGTTTCTAGCAGAGGAGACAAAAAAAATGCAAGATCGAGTATCAGAAAGTGAGTATTCTCACATATCGAAGTGTTACTACCTTCAGCTCGATGTTCATGAGCTTGCAGGGATCTTCCATGGCAGTTTGTAGAGCGGCGTGTCCTGCATCAAAATTGTGACGAGAAGAAATAGTAATTACTAGTGTGCCGAACAAATGTAGAAAAGGCACTGACGAAGAAGCTTTGGCTGGTAACATCAATCACAGTGAGAAAAAATTACCCCTAAACAATATGCAGTACTAAGTACGATGTGCTAAAGAAGGAACATATAATAGCACAGCCATGCACGGGCACCCTTTCTTCTGTACAGAAAATGCTAAGACTTCATCAGTAATATGGAACTAGTGACAAGTCGGCGAATCGGTTCATCCCCACCTATCAATCTATCATATCTTCATTAACAATAGGAAGTGAACCGAGCCTACACAAAAGCATAATTACTGGAAAATAATAATGGGATGCAATGCAACAAACCACTTGCACAATGCACAAGAATCATTACTGCAAAATACAGTTAATTAGTTTGTCCAATTTTATAGCATGCAAAAACGGGATTGCAATGAGGATCGGGGAATGTATAATCTAAGACCTGCTTGCTGCTTGGCCGCCGCGCCAGCCTCCAAACTCCACGCGCCCCCGCGCTGGCCTCCAGGCTCCAGGCACCATCGCGTGCCTGCGCCGTGCCACCGGCCGCGCGCCTGAGCCTCCGCGCAGGCCTCCAAGCTCCAGGCGCTGCCGGTGCGTGGCTCATATGCACCTAAAATTTATACACAACCTTATCTTTTCATTCATGTTCGCAAGTCTGAGTTTACTTTTTCCACTTGTTATGCAAAAAAGTTGTTTTTCTATTTTTTTGAAATAACTAATTAAGGCATTGTGAATTGACTTGCAAAATAAATTACTTTTAAAACACCAATATATTTTTAAAATGTAATAGACAACATAGAAGTTTTTATGTAGGAGTTTCAAAAAAAATTGAATAGATTTGATATTTTCTATCATTTAAATAAATTTCTACGTGCTTATCGAAAGAAATCCCAAGTTGAACTATGTGTACCTCCAATAAAATTCGAAAAATTGCAAAAAAAATCGTATTTAGACTCATGTGTTCTATTTTAACCCATATCTTGAAGATAGATGAAAAATTCAATTATCTTCTAGAGACAATTCAAACTTCTACATCCAAATTAGCACATAATAATTACAATAATATCAAAATTAGGTTAGAAAACTCTACAAATCAACGTGGCAATATATTTTTGACCCGTAAGATTATAATAAAGAAACTAAATGATTTTACTAAAGTGGGACCATGCATTATTCACAAATGAATACATCTCTTACAGTTTCTTGTAATTGAAGTCAAATTTTGAGATTTGAACACCTCGTAACATGATCGAACTCGTATGCAGCTCAATTTTGGACACCCTCTTATGTTGACCATAACATCGGAAAATATCAAATTATATTAGCAATTATTATTCAAAAATATGTTTTTTCTATTCTCTATTAAGTTCGAAGAAAACATGTCATACGGAAAAAATCAAGACATAGCAATTAACATACAAACAAATGCCACTAAATAAAAGATCCTAATTACAAAATTTAATTCCGGATTAAAAAGAAAAAGATGGATTGTGTATTTGTTCTTCGTTGTAAAACCACGTTTTAAGTATATAATAAGTTATCGTTACGCCACATGATTACAAACAAGGGCGCAGCACGGTGGTAAGGTTGTCGAATCTTGTCTCTACGGTCCGGCTTCGAAGCCACAAGCACATCTTTTCATTTTTTCGAATTAAATCTTGAGGAATTTAATAAATATATATCGTAATACCGAAATACAAGCAGTGTAGCGGTAGGGCGCTAGAATATAACCTCCAACACCTATGTTCGATTCTCTTCTTTCTTTAATTATATAAGTTGGCTTTTTTTCTTTATCGCCAAAACATGAGCAGCCTGTGTCGTTTGTTTAATTATATAAGTTGTTTCTCTTCGGTTTATCAAAGCTAAAGGACTAGTTGAGTGGCCTGTGTCATTTGTTGTGAGCTGCAGGTCGCACGTTGGAATCGAGGAAGCGCCCCTTTTTTTTTTACCTTTTTTCTTCTGCCCTGCGCACGGTCCTTCTGCTGCGGCCTGAGCTTCAGCTGGGCTTGGCGCAAGACAACAGGGAGGAGAGAGAGAGGAGGCCCGAAGGGCAAAAACGAGCTCGGCCCAGAGATAAGGGAAGAAGAGCTTGGCCCTTGTTTTTGTTTCCAATTTTTTGACTACAGCTGGCCCAAGAAAATGTTAAGGTGGGCCAGAATGGTTTTTTCAGGACAAAAATAATGAGATATTTTCCTATGCTATAGAAATTTTAAAAACTAAAAATAACTAGATTTAAGCTTGTACAAAATATTATGTAGCAACTTGGATGCATATGTGAACTCGGTATCTTACTCTCATTCGTGGGCTCATATAAACTATAACGTATTTTTCTTTATCACCATTATGATTTGAGCACGATATCAAATTTGTGATGATTTCTATTTTTATTCTATGATGTTTTTAGATGTTTGTCACAGAAACTGAGCCTAAATTAGAGTCATATGGGCTATTTGCAAATCTGTGATAAAAATTATAAATCATTATAGATTTTGTCTGTTTATGACGGTTTTCGTAAACGTTACCAAAAATTTGTCATAGATTAAAGGATTTCTTGTGGTGTATGAATCCAACGATCCGTCCAGAAAATTTGGGCACCGTCACCAATTGCAGTGCAGACTGTCATGGAGAAGGAGCTAACATAGGGATGGACTTGTACAAGAAAGGGGCACCAAGGTCGATTGGATACAGTTTTTTCCAACCACAGCCAACGCATCCTGAGGGCCCATCCATCCTTCGGAGATGGGCAATGCCAAGTCCACCTAGCTCGCTCAGGGGGTTGGCAGACTTTATGCCAGGTCACCAGACAATGTCCATCATTAATATCTTGTCTTCCCTCCACAGAAACCTTCTTCGAATCCTGTCGATTTCTTTGTGAGCCCAAGGGGGAAAATCCACTGCCATGGCCAGATAGACCACCATAGCACTGAGAACAAATTGCACAAGAGCTTTCCTGCCGGCACGATTTAAGAGATCGGGTTTTCAATCTGGTAGGGTCTATGATGGGATGTACTTCTGCACGTGACAACTTTTTCACTGGAAGTGGCACTCCCAACTCCATCACCTCACATGGAAGATGGTTTTGTATAGAGGTGGTAGTAATCTTGCTGCACCTGATTGGAAAGATGTTACTTTTTTTATACTCCCTCCATCCTGAAATACAAGACATTTTGGTTTGTTGTAAATCAAACTGTTCTAAGTTTGATCAAATTTATAGAAAAGAGTAATAATAATTTGAATGTTAAATGAAAATAATTAGATCCATTGTGAAATATATTTTCATAATTTATTTATTTGATGTGTTAGATGTTAATATTCTTATTTTTAAATTTAGTCAAACTTAGACCATTTTAACTTAGTACAAACCAAAATACGTTATATTTCAGGACGGAGGGAGTATTCATCTTTTAAACTTGAAGCTTCACCAAAGAGATTGAGGATATCCATGGTAACTTCCATATCTGGGTTTTCAGGTTTAAGAAAAATGACCACATCATCGGCATATATGGAAATTCGGTGCTGTAGCGTTCTAGTAGAGAGGGGCTGCAGTAATCTTTCCTCTGAAGCTTTAGTGAAATATGCCCGAGCACATCTATGACCAGTATGAAGATGGGGGAGAGCCGGAGAGAGGGGATCCCCTTTGCCTCAATCTGTGTCTGTGAGGTATAATGTCCCTAGGGGTGCCATTCACCGGGATCTATGAGGATGAAGATGTGAAGAGACCACTGATGATGTCACACCATGTCCGACCAAAGCCCAACTCTTTTAATACTTCAAGCAGAAAATGCCATGAAACTGAATCAAAGGCCTTTGTGATATCCATGTTTAGGAAAAGCCCTGGTTTCTTTTGTTGGTGCAAGAATTTCAGAGTCTATTGGACAACCATAAAATAAAATTATCCTGGATGAAACGACCTTTTATGAATGCACTTTGGTTGGGGCTGACCATCTCGACCAGCCAGTCGACTGGCCAGAATTTTTGTCACAAGCTTGGCAAAGCGATGAACTAGACTGATTGGATGAAAATCCTTGACCTGTGCAACATCTTCTTTCTTAGGGATGAGGGTAAGAAAGGCTGAATTTAACAAGCCCAAGTTTCCAAATTTTCGGCTCCAAATTGCTGAAATGGCTGCCATTATATCCACCTTGATTATTGGCCAGCAAGCTTTATAGAAACTCCCTGTGAAACCATCAGGGCCAGGGCTTTATCGGAGGGTAAGTGACATATGACCTTCCAAACTTCCTCGTCAGAAAAACAGAAAATGATATCGTGATACATATTGTTGAAAACAAGCTATATATCCAAATACAACTTGATGTGTATTTGTTCAAGATGGTGATTTTTTCCACTTAGAAGTAGCAAATTTAAAAATTAATTATTTGCTGATTTCAGTGTGTGGGAAAGAATTCCTGAACTTTAAGCTCATGACATATGCAGTGCAAGTAATGCAAACAGAAACTTTTAAACATGCTACTATCAGCCAGGGGAGGACTTCTTGCAGTTCAGCTGAGATGAATTCCGTATGGCATCACTCAATTCCCCACCTATTGTCCTATTTTTAAGCAATTGCAACAAATAACATGTTCATTATAGCAGCATACATGTCCATACTTAGTAATAAAACACAACTCATGGCTTTCATTGTTTGAGTAACTAAGCCAATTATCTACAATGAAGTAAAACACCACATTTTACTAGGGCTTCATGTATATGCGAATGTAGTAAAGAAGGGAGATTTATGTGGGCCATGCTCGTGAACAGTTTTGGTGCAGTATAGCAAAACTGAGCAACTATCAGGACAAACATTTTGCTTAACTATTTGTATAGAATGATGTTGACAAAACTTCGATTGTGGGTGCGGTAAAAAGTACAAAAGAGATCAGTTAAAGTTTGACCTCCTTTCTTCAAAATACTGATATCCTCTATCTTTAGGCATTCAGCTTTAGTAGGATGTTGTTCCACTATGTTATTTGAGAATTTGTGTTACTTACCAGAAATTACATTATCATACGATGTAGTTGCTAATATGCTTGGATTTTCTGGTTTTGTAGTGATGTACCAGAATTTATGCTTGTATTTTTCTGAGAGTTATGTTTCCTGCAACTTCATAATGAAATGCCATGCCTGTTATTTTGATGTTTGCAGTTGTAGCAATATGGTAGCACTATTGTAATCTCAGACCCGATTTATGCTTCACATCACTTTACATAGATATGTAGCACAGTAGCAACTGACGCATATCCAGATGTGCAATGCCTAAATTTGGGATATAAGCACTAATTGACAAGGCTCAGTGCACTATATGAGTGCTACTAAGCTAATGCCGTTCTGTTTCAATTGTTCTTTTATGCTTTGTTTCTCTTCCATTCATTTGGTGTATTGCTAATACAGGCCTAGCAGTAAGTGGCTGCTCATCTCCCTTGATATGGTTCTAGCAGTCTAGTCTATTTTCCCCATATTTTATTGTTTTTTATGTAATAAATTTTGCGGTATTCATATTATATATGAACCCATCATAAACATATTTGACATTTGCTTTGGATTATCATGATCATTCATCTGCGAAATTGATAGCCCTGACAAGGTTGCTAATGTCGATTATTCTCAGCCAATGGAACTGGGTGATACAGCAGTCTGTTTTTTTTTTTGCTGACCCTAACAAGCTTATCGATCTTCACCTACTACACATTCTGGGTTACTATCTTGGTTAGTAACTTCCAAGTTCTCTTCCCATTTCAGTTCAAGTAGAACTCTTATGATCCTGTTTCAGAATGGTTATCTTGTTCCTCTTGTTCTCACCTAGCCATTTGTCAACAGCGACCACTTTGTCCACAAGCACTTCCTGGCACAAGAGTATGCGATTTTTCTTTCGAAACAGAGTATGCGATTTTGATACTAGGGATTGCTGGTGTGGTTCTCCTATCTTTCTTGAGCGTCTTTGTGGGCCTCGTGATGCTCAAGTCAAAGAAAAAGAAGACCACTTTATTGGGTTTGACATGTACATTGTAGTATTCTTCCCTCGCTATGATGAAATCCATGAGTTGAGAGTAAGTAATTTGCCAGAAGCTCGGTCACTTTCTAGTTCAGATCTCTAACTTGTTTTTTTTTTAACTCAGGGGTCAAGTCAATTGAAAGATAACCAAGCAGATTATCAATTTTTTCTTTACTCTGGAATACAACGATTTCCACACTGTTGGATTTTCATTAAGAACCCAGATTCACGCTAGGAGCATATCGTCGGCCTTGAGTCAGAACTCGGGAACAATTCCCTCCGACACTACATCGGCACCTGTTGCACGTCAGGCATAACGAAGAACCGGCTACCAGATGTAAAAGGGTCTACACCCAACAATGGGCACCAGCACATCGTGCAATTGCAAACCATTGTGTAAAGGGTATGCATCCAACACAGAGTGCAATGGCAAAGCATTGTGTAAAGGAGAAGTTTCAGGAAAATGAAAAGGTAAAGCAAAAGCTTGTTCTCAGGCGGAAAAAGGGTAAAGGCAATATGTTTTCAACATTGAAACATCTCCCAAGTGACCATTCAAGCTAATGGAACAGAGAATAGCAATAAACTGAGACATGAAACTGGCGTTCACACTGACACAGCACTGGTGATATCACATTGAGAAAGCTGGTACATTGCCGACATGCTTATAAGATCAAGCAGGTTTTTCAAGTGCAGAATCCTATGCAGGGTACAAATCGTTACATACTTGGGCTCGTCTAGCTAAACAGAAAGGTAAAACAACAAAACTGCTGTTACAACCAGGGCAACCGAGGCATCAAAAGAACCACCAAGAAATAATCCGGTTAGACTAACCGAATCCATTTGCAGACTTATTCAGTTTGGTCAACTTCCATGACTTCAACAGAGTCTATCAGAATCTCTCTTAACTTCCGCCTCCTTTCCTTCGCCAAGCTAATGCACTCCTGCAGTAAGATATTGTATTAGCAGCAATTACCTTGGAATGCATATGCCATGTAGTGAATGTGAGAATAGAAAAGGAAAAGGAGTCAACATTCACAAAACAAAACCAAATGTTAACATTACTAGACTTTGCAAGGCATTGACCACAGTTAATATGCAGGGACAATATCTTCCTTATCACATAAAATATATGAAGTTTTTTCTTTCAGAAGCACTGCATTCTCCAAAGACCAAAAAGTATAAATGGATTTTCATTATGATAGATTCTAGGAAGAAAATCTCGGATTAACTAACCTTAACAGCTGTCATGGAAGTCACCGTACCTCCAAGTTTCTGTATCGACACTATGCGGTCTGAAGAATCTACAACAACAGTCACATAAGTCTCTATTATCGATTCTTCTTCAGAAGTTGGGTCCGCTAGAATACTATCCTTGTGAAGTGCACATGTAAGGGAAAACGGAATGTCGCCAAGTGTAAGCTTCCTCTTTTCTCTGTTTACCAATTCAAATTTGGTTTTTCCTTCATTGCCTCCAACAGTGAATACTCTACCATCATCACCAACAGAAACTAAAGGAATCTCCACTGCCAGAAAAAACATAGAATTAGAAGTGATAAGTGATCATGAGAGCATCTATGCCCTTGAATTATAGCGAACTCATCGTTTATTCTTTTTAACACAAAGATACACCTCTCTCTTGCATACAACAACATAGCCTTTTGTCCAAAGCAAGTTGGGACACCTCTCTCTTGCATAGTCTCGAAAAAAAAGTAGTGATTAGTAAGAAATGACCAAAGGTACCACAGAAGATAGTAGCACAAATCCAACAGGATCTAATCTAGCTCCCAAAGTGTAGTTCAGATCATCAAGGACGAGATTCAATGGCCAGTGCCAAAGGGTTTCACGGCTGACCATAGTTGAGGTTTAATATTGGACGCAAAACTCTGGTAGGGAGTGTATGTAATTAAGCAGATAGTAGCACTAACACACTCAAATAGAACACGAAATGGAATGCATGAACTTTGAGGAGCAAAAGATGTGGGCATAGCAGAGTTGATAATTTGGCTTCCCAATCAGAAAATTTGAACTATAACCGAACACAAGTTGCCCAAGTGAATGTGTTGGCCAACAACAAGCACTTAGTCCTGAAAGAACACGAACGGGATGAGCAGACGGTGCAAAAGAAGTGCCGAAGCGGAGATGAAGACAGCTAGGCATCATCTGGAGTTCGAGATCAAAAACAGCATCAGCCACTAGGAAAGGTTTAGTTACAGACTGAGGACAGAGAATGCTCTCTAGTGAGAAATTAATACAGAATGTTCCTAATGATCATACTCTTGGAAATCAGTTCAAGGTACGCATGATCACCAAAACAGTGGTCAATTATCACCTGAAAATCCAGGCCGCCAAGTAAATAAACTTTATGGCCATCTATTTCTGTCCTTTCAATGACAGTAAGGGTGTTCACATTTGTAATTTTCATGTACAAGGGAGCTAAGCATAGGTCGGTTTCAGTCACGGCAAAAAAAAAAGACAATTATATTATCTTTTAGCAGATAATGTCGGTCGGCTTAAACACCTCAACTCACACGCGCGCGCGCGCGCGCTGAGAGCGGGAAGAAATGAGAACAGAGAGCACTCTGCTTTGGTCTGCTGAACTGAGCTGCAGCTGCTCCAACCTCTTTCCATATAAACAAGGTATGGCAAAAGTCAAGAGAGGTACAAGTGATGTCACTACCAACTATTACTGGCTAGACCATACTTCTACACTAACTCTATTACTGCATCACTACCTGCTGCATGCTACCACTACTTGCTACAGCCTACTGCTGTCGATTGACAAGCAGAGCACGGCCAAAAGAGAAAAGAAGAGCACCAACTATGACAGAGGAATGAAGAGCATAATCAATTATTCATCAGATAAGGCATCCAGATGTTCGTTTCATCACTACAGTTAAGTATACAAAAGCGAGATATTGTCATATCCGAAATTAATCAAATCACCAAGCACCAAGTTAGGAAAAAAATACACATATTTCCTCCCAAAAGAGTAACTTACTCAACAACAACAGGGGTGCGCCCCTCCTGTTTCTCTCAAAAAAAAACTTATTCAACAACAATTATCTAGAGCTTCAACATAAATATCTTGAACCCTAATCTTTCACCATAAACTTGATGGATGAATCAAAACACAGTAGGAAGCAACTATTTAACTATAGTAGCTTCTGAAAACTAACAAGGGAAATATGTTAGCACCACAGAAGGATATGCATCATTTTATCCCTTTCAATTTTAGGGCTAATTCTTTGTCTCAACAATTTGTGTCATGGGAATAATTTATATGGCCCTGAACTCAAGCAGTATGACCATGCCGATGAACAGCAGCCACACCAGAAGGGCAGGGGCAGAGGGAGATAGGAAGACTTGATCCTAAGGAAACAACCCGATCTAATCCTATCACTAAGGCTGCTGTTCTAATCCTATCACCGATCTAATCCTATCACTAAGGCTGCTGTTCTAATCCTATCACTAAGGCTGCTGTTCTAATCCTATCACTAAGGCTGCTGTTCCACGGTTACTGTTTGTGTAAACAGTGGGCCGACTCAAGGGATGTCTGGTTTTGTTGCTCCCTCGCATGGGCCCTAATGTCCTGCACATATTTGTGTATTCGATACTTCCATAGGCTGAGAAAATCAGCTCCAGAGGTTGGTTCGTTATGGTTGATTTCATGAGAAAGTTTCAAATAGAAAAGACACAGCAGTAGTAATGTGAGTAATGTAAATACATACTTCATGATTGAAGTCACAGCAGCGGAGTATCAGGGTATTATAGTATAGTATACTGATATTTACATATTGTCCATAAGGAGATAGTGGAAGGATATCATATCCATATAGACGTTGAAAATAAAGGAACGTACAATGTGTGAAGGCAGCCACTGCTGAAATCAGTGCAGCGTCGAACAGAGACCCATCAGCATTCAAACAATAGATATCCTGCAAATGTTCAACATCAAGAAAAGATCAAGCACAAAGCTCTTACGAAAATTTATTTAGGATCCAGAATATATCAACATGCTTCTAAGGAAAAATTAGAGCAGTGCCACTTCAGAATGTAATAATTTGGAAAATTTCAATCTAAGTTGGAAAGGCCACCGCAAAACAGGGTTATCTAATCATTGGCCACTATTGAACATTATGATTGTTTTCCACTCAAACACTACTGCTCCTCCGTTCTTTCCCTTGGCTGCCCCATAGTCACCGGGAATGCAGAACGATGCCGCGTTCCACGCCCCGGGTTCGTTCGCCCCAGAACGCGGGTTGGGAACGATGTGGGTCGTCGCTGGTTCGCCGCCTAGGATGCGACCCAGCAACACAGGTGCGGGAACGATGTAGACTGCTGGACCGCTCGTGGTGGGGAGCCGAGGGGTGGGTAGCGGCAGCAGCGGCCGTGCCGCAGACGTCGATCTTGGTCCTGAGGTGCTGGCCTCCGTTGCATCAGAATTAATGATTCAGGAGCAAGGAGCTCGCAAGGCATCAGCGGCGGCGGCAGAGCAGCCACAAGAGCAAGAAGACGTGCAAATGGGCGGAGGTGCAAGACGTGCAAATGGGCTGACGTGCAAAGACCGCAGGCCTGATTGGCCTGTTGAGCTGGTGACGAATAAAATGAAAGAAAGGAAGTTGGCCACTTCTAGGAGAGAAAGGAAGCTGAATTTTTTAGTTGAGTTTCTGCTTAGCCAACATATTATATGTAAATAATTACTTATTATGTTTGCCAATAGAACGAGGATCGTTCTCAGAAAAGTAGGTACACGTTCCACTTTTCAAATGAACATCCCGACGAAGTATACCCCTCTCGAACCAGCATTTTAAAAAATAGCGTACCGCGTTCCTCGTTCCCGTTCCTCGACCCCATCATTCCAGGAACTTGGTGACTATGTGCTGCCCTCTGCTGCTGCCTACCCAGAAAGCTCCATGCCTAATAATTAGGCACACTAGAAAGCCTAAAGTAAGAGCAATGTATGAAGCCTAAAGTAAACCTAAAGGTACTGGCAACAATGTTTCAGACACTACTAGGCTAGGTGGTGAGGCTCTGTCTAGTGCTTAGACGTCACTTATGTGTGACTATGTGTTTGTACATTTTACAGGTGGCTACAGACTACAGTAATGGCATGTTAAACAGAGCAATAAGACATTATCATGCATCCATGACTACCATGACCATAGTTCGTTGATCTCCACCTCTAATTTGTCCCACTTCATATTTCATACATGAATCAAGTACTAAACTTCTTTAGGTGAAAAAAATGGCTCAACAAAACGCCTAGGTGCTGGTCGAAGCGGTCTTCCTCCGCCTAGCACCTAGGCGCCACCTTTCAAAACAGATACTGGCATAGTTGTTACGGCGGCGCGGCGAGGCGCGGCCTTCACACCTTTACAGCGTCTATGGCGCGCGGCGTGGCGTCGCCATACACACATCGGCGTGGCGATTACATACATTATAGTCTAGGATATTAGGAAATTATACTGACAAATAGTAATGCAAATGTAGGTTAAAAGGTATAGTCTACAATATTAGCAACTCAAAATAGCAATGTAAATGTAGCACAAAAGATATAGAACTCTCTCATTTCTCAAACTTCCAAATCTCTCATCTCTCAAAAGTCGTCCAATGCAAACTCATCGAGATCGTTAGAAGCATCCACGTTCTCTCCACAATCTTCAGTAGCATCCATTGGTTGTTCACCAAAATCATCTATATCATCATCATCCAAAATGATCTCTTCTTCCTCTTCCTCTTCCTCATCTTCTTCAACCACTCTTGGTATATGTCTTGCGCGACGAGTGCAGATCCTAGGAAGATTACGACCTCGAAGCTCACGTGATGCCCCAATGGCTTCATCAACTTGATCCCATGTTAGTTCCGAACCACGAGCACCTTCAGGTTGGGCCATTGGGTCTACCCATTCATTGTTCCAATCAAAATCTTCTATAACCAAAGGGTCATAGCTTCTACCCGCTTCCTCGCGGCGCTTTCGGAACCTACTAGTCATTTTCCGATTATAGGAAATATAAACCAAATCATTCAATCTTTTATGCTCCAGCCGGTTTCTCTTCTTAGTATGAATCTACAATTGATCATAAAGCAAGCAAATTTAAAAAAATATGTTTTAACCGATTTCATTCAATGAATAATGGAACTTGAGTACTTTACTTACAAATTCAAAAGTGCTCCAATTACGCTCACAACCGGATGATGATGCACAAAGACTAACAATACGCTTTGCCAATCTTTGGAGGTCAATGCATCGGCCACCATACGTACGCCACCAATCAACTAAATTAACAATACGTCAATACACATTCATATATTAGGATTTAAACCTTAAATAACATGCAGCAATTAAATTTTTAAATCACTTACAAGGGTTCTTTAACTTCACGGTTTGGAGAGCCATGCAATTCTTGAAGATATCTCCACATTGATCTTCATAGAGCATGGATTGTTGATCAATTTTGTTTCGAATGCTCTCATCTTGCACCATTCGTGCAAGCACATCGTTGAAACAACCCCTTAGATGACCAACATATTCATCATTCTCCTTTTGGATGGTATAGAATTTTCCTGGGTTCAAAAAGAGGGCAGCGCCATAGAGTGGGGTATCCATCTGCCTATCCCAACGGCTCTCAATAATTTGTATGATCTTGTTGAGCAAGCTTCTCTTGTTTTCAGTAGAGAAGCTAGCCTTGATCTTCTCCTTTGCATGATTCATGAGAGCATCAACCTCTGGCATGGCAGGCCTCTCATCACCATCAACCACCCTCAACACAATGATAAGTGGTAGAGAAGCTCTAAGGCAATCCTCAACGGAGTTCCAAAACTCCCTAGAAAGCAAAATATCATACACTTTTTTCCCGGCCTCTGTCTTTACTAGTTTGCAACCAAGTCCATTCCTCGGAGGTAAACAGAAATCTTAATGCATCTTTGTGCTTCATCTTTGTGCTTGTACAAACTCTGCAAGGTGAGGAATGTGGTAGCAAACCGAGTGGCTGCGGGTCTCACAAGATCCCTCCCATTTGTCTTCTCCCTCATTGCACTAAGAAGTCTTCCATGTCTATAGATGAAAGTAGTGACATGTCGGGCACGTGAGATAGGCTTCTTAAATTCTTTCAACTTCGCTACGTCTTCCAACATAAGGTCTAAACAATGTGCAGCACAAGGAGTCCAATAAAGTGTAGGAAACCTCTCCATGAGAAGCTTGCCTGCTGCTTTATAGTTAGCTCCATTATCAGTGACAACTTGCACAACTTTATCTACTCCAATGTCCATGATTTTCTTCTCTAACAAATCAGCTAACATCACCTGATCATGAACTTCACTTGATGCATCAACTGACTCCAAGAAGAAAGTCCCCTCTGGACTATTGACTAGAAAGTTGATCAAATGATGCCCCCTCCTATCCGTCCATCCATCTGACATCAATGTGCAGCCGTATTGTTTCCATGCATCCTCATGTTTCTTTCTCAAATCATCTGTCTCCTTAACAACCTTTTCGAGCAATGGCTCCCTAAGCTCATGGTAGGTAGGAGGCCTATACCCAGAACCGTACTGTGCAGTGGCCTTTATAGCAATCTCAAACTGCCTAGAATTTGCGGCATTGAATGGTATGCCACACTCATAAAAGAACCTGGCCCACTCTAAGTTGACAGCTTCTCTTTCTTCCTTTGTCCTTATGCTAGCTTGAATACTGATTTGAGAAGAACCCTTCGAGTGTCTTTCTTCCACAACCTCTGTTGGAGTTTTCCGAAGCATTGAACCAACTGACTTGGTGCTGGGCTCTTTTGGTTCACTGAACTTCAATGTGGATTGTTTCCTTTTGGCAGCTGTCCCTGAACTAGGATGCACAATGCACCTAGCAACATCTTGGGAATCCTCTGTCAAAACAATCACATTATCTTCCCCTTCTTCATCATCAAGGACGAGTGGTCTCTTCTTCTTCTTCATAACATCTTGCATCTCTCGTGCAATAGTTGTTGTGGTTTTGACACATTTCTGAACATCTCCATAACCACCCACAAGATGCTCCTTGAGCCTTGTAATTCCTCCTCCAGTTATTCTTCTATCACATAAGCAACACTGCACAACATCTCTATTGCCAATGGTTGGCCAAAATCCATATTTCCACCCAGGATCATTTGACTTTGCCGGCTTCCGCTTTGGATCAGTCTTTGGATCAATATTTGATGCCGCGTCCGAGGCCTCCGCGCTTCCAGTCCCTTGCGTAGCCATGTTCTATACTTATCCCTAAAATCTGCATACACACATTGATCCTTTTACTGAGTAAGCACAACTGAATTGATTCACTGTTACCAATCGCAATCGGTGCATTGATTCACTGTTACCGCAAGCACTTCAACCTACATCGGTCCCTACCGTCTCATCCGCAAGCACAGACAGAGAGAGCAAATACCTAGCTCGGTGGAGGGTGAGGCGCGGTGCAGGGCCCCTTGGCGGCAGGGCGGCGCGGTGGAGGGTGAGGCGCTGGGGGAGTCGTGGCGTGGAGCGGCGGCGCGAGGCGGACGACGGCGTGGAGGAGCAATGGCGCGAGGTCCACGACGACCTGGAGGAGCAGTGGCAGCGCGCGCGGAGAGAAGAAGAAGAAGGGCCGGCGGAGGGCGGGGATCAGGGGAAGAAGGGCCGGCGGCGGCGGATCGGGCCGACGGAGGGCGGGGAACAGGGGAGATAGCGGCGGCGGCGGCGGATCGGGCCGGCGGAGGCTCGGGCAGGCGGCGACGGCGGAGGCTCGGGCAGGCGGCGGCGGCGGAGGGCAGGCGGTGGCGGCTGAACAGGGGAAGGAGATAGCAGCGGCGGCGGAGGGCGGGGAACAGGGGAGATAGCGGCGGCTCGGGCGGGCGGCGGGCGGGGAACAGGGGAGATAGCGGCGGCAGCGGCGGATCGGGCCGGCGGAGGCTCGGGCAGGCGGCGGCGGCGGCGGCTCGGGCAGGCGGCGGCGCGGCGGCGGCGGCTCGGGCAAGGGGAAGGAGATAGCGGCGGCGGCGGCTGAACAGGGGAACGAGAGGAGGTAACAGAAATCTTCTCAAGCCTCTCAACTGATAGACCTAGACCTAGACGCACCTATGGCGCCCGCCACAGAGCTTCACGGCGCCACAGGACGCCATATCGGCGCCACGGGGACGCCATAGCTCTGTGGCGGACGCCATAGACATCGAAGTCGTGGCGTCGCCGTGGCGAGAGGCAAAAACCCGCCACGACGCTATGGCGTCGCTATGGCGACGATATGGCGACGCCATAACAACCATGGATACTGGCAAAAACACTTAACGATTACATCTGGAGCTCACTAGGGCAGGCAATACGATTTTCTAAAAGTTTCTAAAAGTGAGCTCACTAAAGATTTTCTAAAAGTTTTGGAGACTAAAGAACCTTATTTTGGATTGACATTTCTCCTAGTTCACTTTTTATAATGGCATTTTTCAAGTGGTAAAATTTAAATTTTGAAGCATCATGGATCCAACTTAGCATTATTTTAATCTCATGTGCATTACCGTGAACATGATATGCACATGGAGTGCAGCAGTCGAGAGTAAACATCCTATTTGCTGCAATCATGTGAACCTACAGAAAAAGGGTGCCTGAGGACAAGGGCATAAGAAGGAAACAGTCACTCAAAACCTATATTGGGTGGAGTTGGGGTAATGGGGTTTATTAAGGCCCCGTTTTGATGAGAGAGAATGTGCAAAAATCATAAGGATATTTTAGCCTGATTGTAAGGCTGTCATTCTCAGCTAGAATCGTGCTATTCCAAGGCACCTGATCTTTTAAGGTACACTAGTTTTGACTCAATGAAAGACTCTGGGTGTTTGGATTGCCCCCCTTCTCATATTATTCAACTTATATTATTCATCACAAGTACATAGTGGAGCCCTTGTAGTGAGGTACTAATTGAGATTTCATGTCAATGGCACAGCTCCTTTCAGTTCACACTATGAAGCTATCAATGATAGAAGCATATATATACATATATATTTACCAGGTATGCTAGCCAAGAAGCCTTCCCACTGATCAAACAGAGCTCCTTCAAATTCAACATTCCAGAACTGCATAAGAGGCCCAAGTGAACAGAACAAAATTACCTCTCTGCCACTATGCACTATTTATTAGTTTGTTGAAGTGATACAGAAAAGAGGTACGGACAAAATAGCCAAATCATGTGATGACAAGACTGAGTCAAACAGATTAAAGCCTACAATCAGAACAATAAGTTTATATGCACGGCAGTGTATGATGCAAATCTTGCTATTCCCTCTATTCTTTTTTTGTTTGACATTTTTAACATCAGTCTCCAACATGTCACTTTCATTATTACTTTCTACAGCTATATTTTTGTCTACTAATACAAAAAACAGAACATGTGTCGCTCTGTATTTAAAACAATCACATAACCCAAGTCCTGCTCTTATTTTTATTAATAGGAAATGGTCCATGGTAAATAAACTGAAGTGGCAATGTTATGTTAGTTTATTACTCAAAAGAATGACTGGGCCAAACCAGTTCTCTCTACTCTAAAGCACAACTAATCATCTATTCCATATCGATTTGTGAAAAGTCAGAATTTTCTAGTAGAGATCAATCAAATGTGATCCTGACGAACTCTCCCTTTCTCTGGGAAGGATTTAATTCTGCATCTATCTATCTATCCATTCAATCAAAGAGCTGAAGTTATTGGAGCAACAAAATGAGACAACAAAAACCTCATGAGAACGTCCTCAAGGGCCTTGGAAATGACTGGTGCCACGTCGGCAGGCCGGCCTGGCCTGACCAGCGGGGAGCAGATGGGTGGCATATGGAACTCAACAGCTGCGCAAAATACAGATAAGTTAACAAAGAAAAACAAGCAAAGGCAACAGAAGCAGCAGCTATCCATGGGACAGGAGGGCACGAACCGACAGATCCTTCATCTGAGGATTCGGCCGGGGGTAACATCACCTCCAGCTTGACTGACGCGAGCATGGCCTGCAGAGGCATTTCGTCAAGCAGTTGCGGAGCGCGCGAGGCGAGCACGAGGTGGGAAATAGGTGAGAGGAATGGGGAGCATTACGGTGTCTCCAAGGCGGACGAGAGCGGATCCATGCGCGGAGGAGACGGCGCCGAGGGCGACGGTGGTGGGGCGGGCCTCGGACAGGCGGCGGGCATCGGGGCGGACGGACTCACCGAGGTGGCGCTCCAGGAAGGCCAGCGGAAAGAGGCGGCGGTACGCCTCTACCTCCATCTCCCCAGCGAGCCGGCTGGCCGCGGCCGCCGCCGGTTCGGTCTTCTCCGCCATCTCACGGCAGCTGCTTAGCTTCTGGGAGAGGGGTTTGGGGTATCGTGCTGAAGCGCGGCGGCTTACTAGGGTTTATGTTTTTCTATAAAAAAAAAAAGAAAAAAGTCTTTAGCCTCGTATTTTACTTCGCCTAATTTTATTTTGAGTTAATTTTACAGTCTTAAGCTTTGTCCCGAGTTCTTAGCCTCGTACTCTTAAAATACACGTAACAGTTCTTAAAGTTTTTTACCCGGTAAAAGAGAGCTTTATTGCTTAGATCGAAGGATTACAATCGTTCTTGATAAAATCAAGAACGCACGCAGGCGCCTCACCAAACCAAACCGCTGTACGAGTATTCCTCCTGGCTAATTGAGCTAACTCATGGGCAACTAGATTATACTCTCTCTTTTACCTTGACAACACGCCAATTCATCAACAAAAGCGCGTAGTCCTTGGCCCCAAGTATAAAGAAATTGAGCATGGACAATTCTTAAATTTATCCTACACTTTCATCATAGTCATTAAATTTATCCTAAGTTCTCATCTTGGTCCTCATATTTTCAAAATGCACAAAACGATCCACAAACTTATCCCGCGCTCTCGTTCACGTCCATTGTCGGTTCCGGAAATGGCCGGCAGCTAAATCTACTCGTAGTGTATGTCGTGCGTTGTATTGGAGGTGGCCTAGCACACAACGACTCAAGATTTATACTGGTTCAGGCAATTATGCCCTACGTCCAGTCGGGATCGGTCGGATGTATTACTTGAGCCCAGGTGCTCGAAAGAGTTTGGGGAGTTACAAGCTTACGAGTGGAGGATGGATGGATGGATTTCGTTCTAGTCTCTAGGCAGCTGACCCTCCCTTTTATAGTCTAAAGGGGCCCTCCTTACACGGGACTAAAGATAGAGAGAAAGAGAGGTAGAGAGAGAGAGAGATCCCTGCCCCGTCGGTCGGGGTCATCAACTCTATCAGTTGGGACTGCCAACTTTGTCAGTTGGAGTCCTCAGGCGGCCACTGTCCAAGCCCTGTACCGCGGAGTGGCCATCTTATTTTATCCCTGTGCGTCGTGCTTTGTCAGTCGGGGGCGGACGTGCGCCGATAAGTACAGCATGGCAGTCACACTACATCCCTGGCGCCACGCCTTGTCACTTCATCGTAATGGAGGCGTGCTCGCCGTATCATGATGACGTTACGCCTCGTCCCTTCGCGAGGACGGGCAGGTGGAACAGTGCCCCCCTGCTGTGGCAGCAAGGGGGACTTAATCCCCATGAAGGGAGTGGTTGGCCCCGTACGGCAAGTTGACTTCGGTGTCCGACCTTATCCACCATGCCTGCTCCCAGGGATCACCAGTGCGCAGGGTCTGGCTCGTCCCGTCCTCGTCGGTCAGGGATAGTGACACGTGTGAGGCAGAGCCCAGTCGGGAACCTCAGTCGGGGTCTTGGTACGGAACCAGCCCCCGAGCGACTTTGCGATTTGTTTAATCGTGAAGGCGCTATTCTCACTGCGTTGTTTTTAGCTCGGAGTGAGAAGCTGCATCGCGTTGTCTCTACCACAGGGAGGCACGGCATCCGATAGACTCCCTCTTGTGATCGCGGGTCAATTGGGGTCGCCCCGATCTGCACTCGCAGTGAATGCGCCGCAGCGGCACCAGCTGTCCACTTTTGGTGTGGAATATCGAGGCCTGCCTAATCTGTCAAGTCGGCCCGCCGCAAAGGGGTTCCTCCCTGATTCCCCCGTGAGGGTTTCCATCCTTTTGAGGAGGAGCCAAGTGCCACGCGGCAAAGCAGGCTTGCGGGACACAAGAGTGCCCGGGCGGCTATAAATGGAGGTCTCCAGGGCTCTGTTTTTCAAACTCACCCAGAACTTAAGTCGTGGGTGAGCATGGCCTGGTATAGTGGAGCTGCTCTCATCCCGTGTGCATCCACCCGATGGAGCCGGTGGTTCCTTCAGCATCTGGTGCTAGAAGAATGCTTGTGAGCAGTAAGGGATAGCACGCGGGCGACGTCGTACGCTCGAGTTTTTCTCAAGCTCGGTCCTCCGAGCGTTTCGCTCGGATGATCGAGGGGAGGTGCGCAAGCAGACCACCGTCTCTGTTGGGCAGTCGACACGGTTTCCCCAGGCGCCTTGGGTGATGTGTTAGTGCTTCCACTGGCCGGGTCAAGGTATGGGGAGGAACTCCTCGTTCCTTCCTGTTGCGGTGTTGTTGATGGTCCTTAAATGTGAAATCCGACCATCAACTATACTCACAAATAAAGGAAAATCATACCTCTTACTCACATATTTGTATCACTAACCTAGTTCCATAGTTATTTTGGCTATCTCACCATTTCAAAGATACAAGTCCGAAATAAGAACAAAACACGCAGAAGACGCAACAAAAGAACACATAAGATCCTATCCTGCGTCACACTTATAAAGAGGGCCCACCTGGCAGACCAAACGGGCGCGCCAAGGAACCAATCACTAAAGATCAACACCAGGCTCACCTGTCAGCCAGCTAGAGGAAGACAGAGTCGGGGGAGGCTCACCTGGGGTCGGCCGAACCCCAGGTTCGGCCGAACCCAGATGGGTTCCCGTCCAGGTGCACTTTGTCGTGGAGTACCCCTTAAGCTTCCTCAAGGCCGTGGCTAAGGTTTCCTTATGGAGGGATGGCGGGAACCGCCCCTGGAGGCTATAAAAGGAGGCCTCCTCCCCCCTCATTCACACACACCACACATGGAAGCCTCTCTCCCTCTCTCACTCGTGACATGTAATCCTTAGGGTAGTGGAGCTAGGCTAGAACTTCTCTTAGCGAATCTGGTCGTCCTCGGGGTCGTTGAGCAATCCTTGGCCTCCGGTATGGCTTTGTATTCAACTTGTCAGTATCTTATTCATAATGCAGAGCTAAGTCATGGTTGCTATGCTATCTTGATAGTTTATCATACCATGCCTTGTTTGTTCATAAGTTATTCAATACATGTGGTTAGGCTAGATGAACTAAGTAAGGATATCGGTTCGTTGGG
Organism: Panicum miliaceum; assembly: GCA_032594955.1. Taxonomy (NCBI): domain Eukaryota; kingdom Viridiplantae; phylum Streptophyta; class Magnoliopsida; order Poales; family Poaceae; genus Panicum; species Panicum miliaceum. Next base: position 10,253,449 of record CM064072.1, read on the forward strand.
TCTTCGGGCTTACCTTAGCACTTTACTTGTCCATCCGAAGGGTGGGAGACATGGGGGTGCTAGGGTAGTGACCTCATACACGTGTGTGGTGCTCGGGTATGCAGGATCCTTCAGATATGACCATGCTCCACGGAGTAGCAGGGGTAGACGGAAGGTGGTGACAACCCTGTCTATCCGCTACGGTAGCTTTGCTGTGGTTAGTGTACTCCGTCACATTCGGGTATGGTGTAGGAGTTCTGAAAGATGTAACAGGACTGGTTGTACACCAGTGTGGGACATTCTCCCTGATATCTGGAGCCTTAGCTCTGAGCCCTAACCGTGTATCTTGTTCTACCTTTGCTTGTATGAATAGATGCTATTAGGACATTCTTTGTATGCCTATGCTCCCACTAACCTTTGGTTTATTCGTTACTTATCTTGAGATTGGCTTGTGTGTGTGTCACATTACCCTTATTTATATCATTTATCATGACTTACCTCTATATGAAATATAGTCTATAACTTATTCATACTGTCTTGTTTATGTACCTAGTAAACTCTTTTACACCATGCCATCCTACGGGAAAATATAAATAACGATACCCGAATACTCCCGGGTGAAATGCTACAACGGTATATCCGTGCGCTTGCAGATTCAATCTGTAATCGTTAACACATACCACCATGGTATTTCTGGCGCCATTGCCTGGGACTAGCAATCCTGGTGATGACGTTAAGAAATACCAATAGGTGTGTGCCCGCGGGAATTGCCCAGGCCCCGAGCGGGTTCGGCCTCCCGGTGTTCCTCAGCTCCAGTTCGCTTTATCAAGAGGCTTGTCCTTCCTAGGCGACTGGAGTTGGGGAAGAGCTCCTCGCTATCGTTCGAGACGGTGAGGGAGTTCAGTCGGTGGCGGCGGCAGATGGACTGCTCGCCGACATCCCCTGCCAAGTCGTCCTTGAGGGAGGCTGTGCAAGAAGAAGACTTGCGAGGAAGATGTTCCTCCCAGTCTTCCCACACTTGTAGCAGCCCTCCTCAAGGCTACCGACATTACCACCTTAGTGGTGGTAACTGTTTTTGTACCTTGTAACGGCCATGGTTCGATTGTACTTTGTAACATTTATTCGCCAAGAATAAAGCATGTTTCTCCCGGAGTGTATTGTGTTTGCCGCGCCCGACCGCGTGTGTGGTCGGGGGTTGGACTTTTTGTTGACTTCTTCGGGTGGAGATACAACGTCTTGACTTGCCGCACCGTCGCTGCAAGGTGGTCGGTCATGTCGACGATGGTGTGTGCATTCATATGTTTAGATGGTCCCATCCGCGGTCTCCACGACCGGAGGGGTTGAGCCGGTGTCACTTTCCTCGATGGCTCGAGTGACGGGCTCGGTGAGCTCCTAACGGGTGTGCCCGGGCAAAATTTTGGGTGTCCAAGTGGAATCCGGGTCCATCGTTCATGACGGGGTTGGCATAGCCCACAGGTGGCATTCCACTACTCCGCGACCCACCTCCTGGCAGATGCGCGAGTCGTCCGACCGACTCAGGTGGCCCGTTGGCCTCTCCTTGATGGAGATTCTGTGGGCATGGCTCGAGGTCTGGATCAGACGAGAAGGTCGAGATGACCCGGGTCGCTGCCTGAGCAAGTTGGGCGAGGGCCGTTGGGGCTCATCTGCATTTTCTCCCCTGGCTCTTTTTGACGCGAGGCGGCCTCGAGTCCTCCGCGGACTGGCCTTCGAACCTCGGTCGGTCGGGTTCCCGAGTAGGGATCCATTTGCACAGTTTTATCAGCTGGTCCGTTTTTGTTTCGAATCGAATAATTAAATGTGATTATTGACTAGGGCTGTGGTCCGCTGAGGCTTACCCGAGAAGCCGGAGCGTCGCCCCATTTTTCGCGCCAGGTTGCGGTCATGGTGGGCCCCCATCCTTTGTGCCCTGTCGGTTGGGATTCCCTAGGGATCCTCTTTAAGAGGGGGTGACTAGAAATTCTCGATCTCTTCCGTGTTGCCTTCGGCCCGCTCCAGCCGCCAGAGCCGCTCTTCTTCCTCCACCCCCCTAACATCGTCGTTTCCATCTTCGCCTTTGCTGTGCCTGAGGAGGGAGAAAGAGAGAGAGAGAGAATCATCCGTTTCCTCCGCTCCGCAGCCGCCATGTCTGTAACACCTCAGATGTTTAAATTACGAAATAAGCCTCTTTAGCTTAACACGGTGCATAAGTAATTAAGAGAAGTTTCAAATGAAATGAGTTTTTAAAATAACTTCTAAACTAGACCTCAAATAAACTTTGGCCTGAAACAAAACTTGTAGAACTTTTCATTTTGAACAACTTTCGTGTTGAAGGATTTTCGAGTTGCAACACAAAAATTTGAGAAACACTTGGATTTGCAAACCAGCCCTTGCCTTTTCTTCTATTTCGCTGCAGACCCTTCTTCTCCGCCTCGCCCGCGCAGCCGCTCGCCCGACCCTCGCGTCGCGCGACTTTCCATCTCGCCTGACCCTACGTTCGCCCGACCCTTCGCTTCGCCCGACCCTCGGCTTCGCTGCGGCCCTCGCTTCGCCCGACCCTCGCCGCCGCGCAGTCGCCACAGGCCACTTGGCCGGCGATGCCTGACCGCTCTAGGCGCCAAGCCAATGCCTGGCCGCGCCCGCACGCCGTGTTCCTCCCCAGTCCCCGCACGCCACGCGCGCGCCGGCGACCCGCGCCCCTGCTCGCCGCCCGCCGTGCCCAATGGACGAACCGCGCCAAGCCCGTGTCTCCGCAGCGTCCCGCCAGTCGCCGCGCTCGCCGCCCGGCAAGGCAGCTGCTGCAGCTCTTCGCCCAACCCGCGCGCCGTGTGATCTCCATCTCCACACGCCAAATCCCCAGCGCCCAGTCCCCTGCCCGCGCCCGCCGCCCGCCGCGCCGGCTCTGTTCGCCACCCGCCGCGGCCAGTCGCGCGCCCCCGTCGTGTCGCCCGCACCTGCGTCTCATAGTCAAGTCCCGCCCCTCCTCCCGCCTCTCTGCTGCATACAAAAGGCCGCGCTAAGTCCCCCTCGCGCACCCAGACGCCAGAACACCGCCGCCGCCACCATTAACGCCGTCTTGCCCAGCTCACCGTGGAACTCACCTCTCCGGCCACCCCGTGCCAGAGTTGAGTCTTCCACCACCACCACAGCACCCCACCGCAGCTCACTGCCCCACCCATCATCGCCCAGAGCGGCCGGAGCACTGCCAGCGCTGCCTACGCCGCCGCCGCTCCTTGCTGTTCTGTGGACAGCCCACGCCGAAGCTCCTCCGTCCCAGCCAAGCTTCAAAACCGGTTCCCCTCGACGCCGTGAAGCTCCTCGACTAGCCCACGCTATCCCCTTCTCGCCGGAGCACCGTCGCCGACGTTCCGCCCCATTGCCGCCCCTCTGCTCCGCGCCGACGAGCCACCTCCGGCCACTCCCAACCCCGACCAAGGCCACCCCAAGGTAGCCCTCACCTCCCTGGATCTCCCCGACCCTTTTCCCCTCGCCGCCGATGAGCCCCCTCGCTGGAATCTGGACGGCCGCCGTGCCAGCGCCGCCCAGGGACCCAATTGCTTTGATTGGAATCTTTAAAAGAGTCTGCACGCAAGTTTCCAGGGGCATATCTGTAAACCTGTGTTTAAACTTTGAATTCAAACACAACGGACTTGTAAAATTCATATAAAATCGTAGAAAAATCTGAAAAATACAAACTCAACTATTCTGGAATCTTTAGATAAAAATCTACAACTTTTGTTACATGCATTTCTTCAGTTGCTTGCTAAATCTTACTATAAACTAAATGGAAGGTTTAATAGACTTTAAATGTACCTCCTGTTGTAGACAAAGTCTAAACCTAAAAATTTAGCAGTAGATTAGTTGCTTGATTTGTAATTCAGTGTAAAAATATTAGGGCCAGAACCCATCTCTAGCTAAACTTCTTAATAAAACTTGTTTATGACATGAGATAATAAAACTATTTATAACTGCTGTTCTGTTGTGATTCTTGTAGAGAAACTTTTTCAGAATTGTTGTTTTAAGGCCTTAATACCATAGAAAAATTTTAGAACCTATTTACTCTCTGTAACCTACTTATATAATTTTGTGGTAGGAAAAATGCACTTATTCAAATAATTAGTTTTTGTGCTTGGATAATGTTCAACTTTTTACTTAGCACGACTTAGAGTAGCTCTTGCTATGTAAAAAGTTTCATACCCAGAAACCTTGTAAAACATCCTGTAGAAATTAATCTTTTTTAAACTAGGTGTATATTGTTCTATTTATTACGCTTTGTAGCTTGCTCAGTAAAATCTGAAGAATTTACAGCAATACACTTATGGATAGATTAACACCCTGTAAAAGTTTTAGCTTCAATACTTGAATGATTTGTTCTGTATAAAAATAACTAGGTTCTAGCAGTAGCTGTGCAATGTATTTTTCATAATTAATCTGCTGCGTAAAAATATCTGAAATTTTTGCAGTGCTTTCGTCTCTGCATAATGTGCTCTAAATAAAAATTTCATCACTGAAAGTTACCTAATTCAGAAGTTGTGTTAAATCCATGTTGTGCTTAGAAAATTTAGTTTCTAATATAACACAACCCCAGTTCTTGTTTAATGAAGTTAATAGTTAAGTTATACTCTTTTAACAATTGCCCACAGAAATCTCAACTAAGTAACTTCACAACCAAATCGATGTTTGATGAACTGCAACTTGACGTGAATGAAAATAATCGTCATATATCGTCAATATAACTTATATTGGTGCATTCATATAGAATCGACGACTCTTGCCGACGGAACATACGAGCTTGTGCCCGTGTCCGAGAGTGAGCAGCGTGAAGCTCAAGTAAATCTAACTGAAGCTCTCGAAGACCTGAGCCCAAGTTCGGACGAGCCCCAAGCTAGCTTTTTCCAAGAAGGCAAGCCCCGGAGCATAAACCCTATTTTTCTAAACTTATGCAACTTATTACTCTACTTTACTTGTGGATTAAGTTTGTAGGAGTTGAATGGAAACTTAGTTGCATGATCCTAGGTACCAATGCTCTGAATCCTAGATGTAAGGATCGATAGAATGCTACGCTAATAGGACTCCGGTAAAAGTCGAGTGATTTCTTGTCACTCGCGAGAATATAGGAGTTGAATTTTTACTACATGCTGCAATCATAAGGTCGACGGACGGGGCTATGGTACGATATTTATGTTGTTGATTGAGGCCCCGTCTGTTTAGTGAAAAATGCTAAGGCCGCAGTGTGTGGTAGTGGTGATTAAGTCTTTGAACGTACTAACCACATGCCGAGAATATGGTAATCGGTAAGCTTAAGTACCTAATCGGACCGACAAGTGGACAACATCCCACCATCTCAACTTCGGTTCCATGCGCGCACATGGTGGGTACAGAGCAGGGCTCTGTAGTCTCGGATGGTGGCCCTGATCCACAACCCAGGAAGAAAGGGGAAAAGTTGCACGTGTGACTCTGGGAGTAACCACGTGACGTGTGTTTAGGTTTCCCCTTCAAGGTTAAGAAATTCGATTCGAATCATCCGTTTCACGCGGTTATTGAGACTGCTTGACCCTTTCACCACATAGACTAAGAAGAGGAACAATGATGATGATTAATCTTGTTGGATGCGAAATAATTCTTCCTCCATGTATGTTATTGGATAGTTGCTTATCTAGAATGGTTAAAGAAAGCTAGAACTTGGAGCTAAAATCTGAAAGTAAGGACCTACTTATATGCGCTTTTCGGCAAAACAAACCCCTCAAGCCAAAAGCCTTGCATGTCTAGGAGTCGGCTAAGAATATTCCACTAGTCGGGTAAGCCTTGCTGAGTATTAGTATACTCAGCCTTGCTTGTGGCTTGTTTTCAGGTGAAACTTTCGAGGATATGATTGCTAGTCTGACTTGGCCTTGTACCCTTCCTCCTTGTTGGTCGGTGGAATGGGAAACGTCCCCGGCCAACGGTGGTGATGCCGAGTGATATCTCGTATGGGCTTCATCGAGACATCCTATATCATCGCGTAGTTATCTTTTCCGCTGCTTTGAACTCTGAAGAACTCACTTATTTCAAACTCTGAAGTACCTTGTTTTACGAATTTGAACTCCATTGTAATAATAATTTGTGATGAACCGGTGTTGAAAAATTTGTGGAATGTTGTATACTCTGGGCTCACCTTCGTGTGAGTACATGTATGTGTGGTTTCGATCGGCAAAACTATGGTTGTATCGGGAGGTTACCCGATAGACTAGTGGATTATTCCGTTTGAAGTGCGAGTTAGTCCTGATTGCCTTCGTGGTGATGGCTAGCGCGCTTGAGCTGGATTAATTCAGGTGGTTCTACCACAATGTCGATCTGGAGACCGTCGATCGTGACAGAGGAGCATCTGCAGGCTTTCGCGGAGAAGGGGCAGCTTCCGCCCAAGGAGGTGGCCCATTGGAGGGCTCCCCCGTCGGGGCATGAAGAGCCCCATCCCGAAGCCGGCGAGATCGTGAACTTCCTTGCATTCTATGTGCGCGGGCTCGGGCATCCGCGCACCCGTTCCTGCTCGGGCTGCTGAACGAGTGGGAACTGGAGCTATAGCATCTCAATCCGAACGGGGTGCTGCACATTGCGGGCTTCATCACTCTGTGCGAGGGCTTCCTCGGAATAGATCTGCACGCGAGTGTATTCTGAGCCTTCTTCTATGGGTGAGGCCTGTCGGTGAAGGGGGATTCGGAGCTCGCGCTGCACGGGTGCTTCGCCCTGCTGAAGAGAGAAGGCCGGTCGGGAGAGTACCCGGCGTACAGCCCCGCGGATTTGAACCGGGGGTGGCATGAGGAATGGTTCTACATCAGGAACCCGGAGCAGACGCCGTTCCTAGCGTTCACGGGAGTGCGCCCGGTGAAGTAGGTAGCTGGATGTGGGGGTCCCTCACCGCGGAGAAACAACGCGTGGCATTCATCGAGAAGGCATTGAAAAAGCTCACCACGGGAGGCCTCGACAGGGTGCGGCTTTTCGGCACCTTCTTCTCCTGCCGAGTCGTCTTGCTGGCCGTCTGGACGACCAAGATGTGGGAGTACGCCAGTCCCGCAGACCCCGACCGTGTATCGCCGGAGGCGGTGTCTGATGACGAGGTGTGGTCATGGCTCGAGATGGTCCTCAAGGTGGGGAACCAGCGGGCCGTTAGGGGTCCGGCGGCCTTCAATAGGGAGCATCCTCTGAATTTGGTTGATTTTTCTCCTTTTCTTCTTCTTGTGAGCCTTCGAGTATCCGGTCATGCTCTGAGATTGCCTTGCTTTTTAGGGGCTTGGTCATCCCCGGCCCCGCCCACATCTCCAGAAGGGGCCAGAGGGCGTGGCTAGGCAGGCCACCCAGGTGGAAGCTTCCCGGGCTAGGAAGGAGAAGAAAGCAAGAAAGGCCGAGAGGAAGCAGAAAAAAGAGATGGAGATTGCGCACTTGGTCCGGATGGGGTAGAACCGCGACACCGTTCAGGAGGAGTTCGAGTCGGAAACCTCGACCGACTCCGACGGCGGCGAGGATTTGGAAGGCGTGGAGTCAGTGCGAGGATGCTTCCACATTCATGGTGCAACCCCGCGATTCTGCCGCATCGAGAGCCGCGGAGGATCCCGGGGCATCCTCCAGTGGGCCGAAGGCGAGGAAGTGTGCCGCCGACGAGGATGTGATGTAGGCGGAGGAGGCAAAGTGGGCTCGAGTGGAACATCACTCAGAGGTACCGCGGGGGTCATCCCTTTAGGTTGTGGACGTAGAGAGGTGAGGGGACGAGCCGGAGGAGCATGCCCGACCGATGGCCCGTTCGGGGATGGCGAGCACGGCCAGCACGCCCGTTAGTCAGGAGGAAGCTGCTTGGAGCTCCCCGACCGAGGGCACCGGTCACGACGTTCTTCAGGCTGGTTGGGGATTAGCGGGGGCGGTCCCCGCCTCAGCTGATGTGACGGGGCTCGGCTCGCGGCCCCCGCCGGGCGTCCGGAACTTTGGGAGTAGCAGACCTCCTCCGATCGGCCGGGCGTCAAGGTAATGGGATCGTTTTTTGCGGTTTGATTCCATTTTTGTATGTTTTGTTCACCTTGTTTTTCCCACACCGACCTGATGTCAACCAGCCTCCAGCTCGGCATTGGGCACATGTTGTGGAGGCCCAACCCAGCACTGCTTGCTCTGACCTAAGGAAGGGATCGGGGAACGGCCTCCATGAGTGGGGCGACGGTCATGATGTCGATCCCCGCTCAATCCGGTGCGGAGGTGATCGTAGCGTTGCCTCCTCCGCCGGGCACGGGAAAGGGGAAAGGGATTGTGGCCCCCGTGTCCCTAGGTGGAGGGGACTCGATTCACCCGCGTGGCTCGAGCTGGAGGAGGAGGAAGTCGTCTTGGCGTCTGCGGACGTGGAGGTCGAGGCCGGACCGCTCGCCATGCCCGAGGAGACCCAGGCTCAGGGGGATGAACACCTTGACCAGACGGGCGACCCTCTGATGCTGCAGGTGGCGCTGGAGGGGAACCGGGAGCGAGCGATGGTCCTGGCCTCCAGGTTTTCTGGGTCTGGAAGTGGGTCAGTTGGCAAGTTGGTGTGGAACGACCCCTGCAGGCCATGCAAGCCCCGGTTTGTCCTGCGCGACCAGCACGAGGAAGAACTCTGGAGCCGTCTCGAGCAGAGCGGGCTGTCAGCCTGCAACGACCTCACCGCCGCGGAGGCAGGGCTTGTGAAGTCCCTCAAGAAGGTCAGTTCGCTCGGCGGACGATGTCCATCGAGCTGCTAAACTTTGCTCGTGTAAGTCCCTGCGGTTTCCCTTTTCCACTGGTAGGCAATTTCATTTTGATATTCTTGACTTCTTGCTTTGAAGAGCCTAGAGGGGATCTTGTTGAACATGTCCCGGTTCCTGCAGGAGGAGCATGCCCGACTGGGGCAGCAAACTGCAGTGCAATGGCGGGTCGAGGAGCTGACTCGCGAACCGGAGGCCACTCGGGCGTCAGAACTTCATGAACGTGACCGCGCGACCGTTGCCGAGCAGTAGCTCGCCACGGCTCGGTCAGCTCTAAGCTCAGAGCAGCTGGCGCTGGGAGTGGAGCGGGCGACCGGAGCTTTTTTGAGGGGCAGGCTCAGTCCAGGGTGCAGCGAATCACCCAGCTGGAGGCGGTGCTGGCCCAGAAAGAGGAAGGGCTTAAGATTGTCAATGAGGCCATGGCCGGTGAGTGGTTCCTTTCCTCTTTCCAATTGATTCTCGATTCGCGTTTTGCCATCCCTTATTCCCGCCTTATCCGTATTCAGAGCTAGGAAAGAGGAATAGGCTTCTATGGGATGAGTTGAAGCGATCGAATGACGCTCGCCGCACCGCCGAGTCCAAGCTAGCGGCCGCCAAGGAGGTGGTGACACGGAACACGCAAGTGCTGTCGGACTCTTTGGGGAGGAACAAGGTCCTTGAAGAGGAACTTGGTCAGCTCCGAGGGAAACTTGATCAACTCCGGGAGCTGGCGCGATCGGTGGTCACGGAGGTGCTCAGGCCTCACCTGGGATTGAGTGCGCTTGCCGCCGACCTCATGGATATTCCTGGCGAGGTTGCGGGGCTCAACACCGATGGAGTTTTCCACAGCGCCTTAGGTGTGTTGACATATGTGGAGTCACAACCGAGCCTAGATTTCAAGGCAGTCGGGAGAGGCTAAACCACCGGGTGGACCAACGACCAGCTCTACGAACTTGGGTAGAGCTTGGTGCCAGTCGTGACAGCGATTGCGGAGGCCACCAACACGCAATGGGTGAAGGTAGCTTGACATGCGGAGAGAGAGGCGTCCCTAGGCAGTAGCAGCGCGCGACCAGCAGAGGCCGAGTCAACCGCAGCCCCGCCCATGCCGACCCCCTGCCAGGGGATTCCTTCGGTCGACCCTGCAGTACAGCGCCTCCCGCCCACGTCGTCGGCCAAGGCGGACGGGGTGCCGCTGTAAAAAGCATTTGTCATGTAGTTAGCTTTTTTCTCTAGAATGGTTTGTGTGGGGGTCTTGAAGGGCCCCCGATTAAACAATTTAAGTGCTTGTAATCGCATTTGTTTTATAGTTTTTGGGGAGCTGGTCCCGCACGTATCCCTTTGCTCCCTGGAGTGATTTCTGCCTTCGCACTTTTCCTTTCAAACTTGCTTGTTAACCGTAGGCTGCAGCATGTAGCCGGGGGCTGGCCCGAGTGGCGTCAGCTACTAGTTCATCGTAGGTTGTGTCGAGGGTTCGGTAGGTCTGGTGGCCCAACAAATATCACTTAGGTCACGACAGGAGAACGGGTCGCCCTTTCCCTTGGGCGAAAAAAGAGTTGTCTTTTTGTGCGTGATTCACAAAAGAAAAGATGGGATAGCGGTGCGCATGGCGGTGTACCCCCGTGGGGCCCCCGAGCGACCCGGGCCGAGAGTGCTCAGGCCGGGGTGCTGTAGGAGCCGATGTTCGAATGGAAGTGTTGGAAAGGATTGAGTTTAGGGGAAGAAGCGACGTAACAACTTGATGTTCCAGGTGTTGGTGAGGATGTTGCCGTCGCTGTCCTTCAACTGGTAGGTGCCTGGTCGGATCACCTCCACGATTGTGTATGGTCCTTCCCGGGGCGGAATGAGGTTGTGCCTGTCGTTGGTCGACTGCGTCCTCCGCAGCACTAAATCGCCAACTTTGAGGGTTCTTCCCCGGATCTTCCTCTCATGATACCTGCGAAGGGTTTGCTGGTAGCGAGCACAGCTGTGGCAGAACCACCTGAATTAATCCGGCTCAAGTGTATTAACCATCACCATTAAAGCATTCTCGGTTAACCTTACACTTCAAACGGAGTAATCCACTGGTCTGTCGGGTATAACCTCCCGATACAACCACGGTGAATGGATCGAGCGCCATACATACAAATGCTCACGCGACGATGAGCCCAGAGAATACCACATTCCAGCAAATATTACATCATTAGCATAAGAAAAATTACGGGCCAAGTTTTGAGTTTAGAAATCAAGTACTTCAATTAACATAAATAAGTTCTTCAGAGTTAAGTTGCAGCGGAATAAATAACGGAAACTACTCGACGATACAAGATGTCTCGATGAAGCCCGTACGAGACATCACTCGGCCTTATCTCCGGGGACGGGGGCGCATCCCATTCCACCGACCAACCAGGGGGAAGAGTGCAGGGCCAAGTCAAGCTAGCAATCATGTCTTCGAAGGTCTCACCTGAAAACGAGCCACAAGCAAGGCTGAGTATACTAATACTCAGCAAGACTTACCCGTGTAGTGGGATCTACTCCACCGACTCTAGACATGCGAGGCTTTTTGGCTCAGGGGTTTGTTTTGCCGAAAAGCATCTACAAGTGGGTCCTTACTTTCAACTTTTAGCTCAAGATTCTAATTTCATTAACCATTCTAGATAAGCAACTATCTAAAGCATACATGGTGAAGCATTAAATTTTCCATCCGACCAGTTCATTCATCATCATTGTTCCTCTTCTTACTTTGTGGGTAAAAATGGTTAAGCAGTCTCAATAGCCGTGAGAAACGGACGATTCGAATCGAATTTCTTAACCTTGCAAGGGAAACCCAAACACACGTCACGTGGTTACTCCCTAGAGTCACACGTGCAACTTTTCCCCTTTCTTTCCGAGTCGTGGATCGGGGCTACCCTCCGAGAGTACAAGAGCCCCACGCCACGGTTCGGCGCCGGGTCGTGACCACTCTCTGCACTCGCCATATGCACATGGGACCGAAGTTCAAAGGGTAGGATGCCGTCCCCTTGCCGGGCCAATCAGGTACTTAAGCTTACCGATTCCCATAATCTCGGCATGTGTTTAGTACGTTCAAAGACTTAACCATCACTACCACACCCTGCGGCCTTAGCATTTTTCACTAGACAGACGGGCCTCAATCGTAACCATCGTTACATAACCCGTCCGTGTCCTTATGATTGCAGCGTGTAGTAGTCATTCAACTCCTATTTTCTCGCGAGTGACAGGAAATCACTCGACTTTTACCGGAGTCCTATTAGCACAGCATTCTATCGAACCAGACATCTAGTTTTCAAGCAAGGGTTCCTGATGTCATGCAACTAAGTTTTCATCCAACTCCTATAAACTTAATGCACAAGCAAAGAGTAATGAGTTGCATAATTTCGGAAAGAATGGGTTATGCTCCGGGGCTTGCCTTCGCAGTTCGCTTGGGGATCTTCCGAACTTGGGTTCGGGTCTTCAAAAGCTTCAGTTAGATTTGCTTGAGCTTCACGCTGCTCACTCTCGGACGCGGGCACCAGCTCGTAGGTTCCGTCGGCGAGAGTTGTCGATTCTACATGAGTGCACAAGTTTAAGTCGTGGAAATAGCACTTGATTACGATTTGAGAGTAATCACTACAAGGGATAATTTCTGGTTATGAAATTTTGGATTTAGGCACATCAAGGAAAGATGTGCTTACTGTAAAATTTTCAGCCAATTTTATGTAACAGATTAATTCTGAAAAATATATTTCATTGTTGCTGTTAGATACTTGTTCTTTTTGTACAGATCAATTGGTGCAACAATTGTGGCTAAGCTTTTTACAGAGCTCTCACTTGAGCATGCAGAAGCTACTGTAATTTTTGTAGGATTTATCATGCAGTATTTAGAGCATAGAAAATATGACATTCTACACCTAGGCCTTTTAAAGATTCATTTTTACAGGACCCTACACAGGGTTTTCGTCCATGAAACTTTTTACACAGCAACCTCTACCTCAGTGTAACTCCCAGTAATAATTTGGAAATTTTCCAAGCTAAAATACTATTTTCTTGATTTAATGTATGTTATTAGCACCTAAATCAAATAAATAGGTTACTGTGAGATAAAAAGTCTCCTAATTTTTCTCTGGCTTCTAGGTACCAATACATTAGCATAGGAAAAATTTCAATGGGTGACTCACCACCTAACTACAGGGATAAAACATTCCATTTACACATGAATTAAAACTAAGTTTAACAAACAGTAGAGCTAGAGATGGAATTTGGGTCTGATCTTTTTACACAGTCCTAATCATCAAGCAACTAATTCACTGCCCAAAATTTAGGGTCAGCATTGTTCTAGAACAATGGGTACAAAATAAGTCCATTAAAGCTTCTATTTAATGTAGAGCCAAATATTTTGAGATTCTGAGAAAACTTTTGTAACAAAAGTGGTAGAGTTTGTTCTGAGGATTCCAGAACAGTTGAGTTTGCATTTTTCTGAATTTTCTACGATTTTATACGAATTTTACAAGTTCACTGAATTTGAATCTAGGTTTGAAACTTTCTTTTACAACTAGGTCCTTGAATCTTACGCTCAGACCCTTCTAAAGATTTAAATCCTTGCAATTGGGTCCTCGGCGGCTCGGGTGCGGCGGCCGGCCGAAATTCCGGCGAGGGGGCTCGCCGGCGGCGAGGGGCGAGGGTCGGGGAAGGTTCAGGGGTGCGAGGGCTACCTTGTGGGGGTGTTGTTCAGGTGGGGGACGGCCGGGAAGGGCTCGCCGGCGTTGGAGCAGAGGCGGCGGCGGCGCGGCTCGCGTCGACGGCGGTGCTCCGGCGGGCTTGGGGCGGCGTGGTCCGGTCGGTGAGCTTCAGTGGCGCGTGGGGAAGCTACTCAGGGGCTCGGCTTGGACGGAGGGGGTCGGAGTCGTGCTGTCCACGGCGAGCAGGGGCGGCGGCGGCGGCGGCAGTGCGGGCGGCGGCGCTCCGGTGGCTCGGGGTGGCGTTGGGTGGGTCGGCGAGCTGCGGTGAGGTGATGTAGTGGTGGCTGGGTGCTCAGTTTGGGCAGTGGGCGGCGGCAGTGGGCTGTCCACGGCGGGGCGGTGCTCAGCGGCGGCGATGGCGACGGCGGGGCGTTCTGGTGGCGGGGCTTCGCGCGGGCGGTCGGGGCGGGGGTTTTATAGGGACAGGAGGGGGCGTGGAGATGCCTGGGCGACGCGCGGGGCGGGGCACGGCAGCGGCGTGCATTGGGCGCGGCGGGCGGCGGCAGAACGCCGGCGCGGCGTGCGGCGAGCGGGCGCGGTGACTGGGCGGCCGCGATTGTGGCGTGGGCGCGGCGAGATAGTGCCGGGCGCGGAGTGGGGAAGCAGCAGCGGCAGCGGCTCGGGCGGAGGGCGGGCGCGACGACTGGTGGGGCGCGGGGGCCGGGGCGGCACGGCGGAGCGCGGCCACTGGGCGAGCGGGCGGCAGCCGGGGCGCGGCAGCACGCGCGGGCGGGGACTGGGCGGCGCGGCGTCGGGGCGGGGCAAAGCCGGCCGTGGCGGGGTGGTGCGGCGGCCACTGGCCTGGCGCTTCGCGCCGGTCAGGCGACGCCGGCCACCTGGCGCGCGGCGGGCGGGCGAGCGCGCGCGGCGCGGCAGAGCAGGGGGGAGACGCCAGGGACCGAAATGCAAAAATTCGAAAAAGTTCAGGGGGCTGGGTGCAAACAGGGCGTTTTCTCCTCTTTCTGATTTGAATTTCAAAAACTTTTGAACACGAAAGTTGTTCAAAATAAAAACTTCTACAACTTTGGTTTCAGGAAAAATCTCATTTGGCTTATGGTTTTAAAGTTATTTAAAAAGTTTCAAATGTGTCTAAATGTGCCCAAATTAAAATTTGAATTCCAACTGAACCCCTTTTAAATTCTTTCCACCCTCTCGTTAGTTGGTTTAAAACATAGAGTTAGGCTAATGCTATTGATTTTGGAATTGTAATTACCAGGGTTGTCACAGCCTTCCCCCCTTAACAAGAATCTCGCCCCGAGATTCGGTAATTCTTAGTGTGGGCGTGGGTGCACATACCAGTGGTTGAGACAAGAAACCCAGGGAAATGTTGGTTCAGGTAGCTCTCCGTTTCCCAGGTGGCTTCTTCTTCCGTGTGGTGATTCCAGTGTATTTTATACATTCTAATTGCTTTCCTCCTGGTCTCTCTTTCTTTCTGATCCAAAATCTTAACTGGGTGTTCGACATACGAGAGGTCGGGTTCCAACGATATTTCTTGTTGTTCCACAATCTCGGTAGGGACTCGAATACACTTCTTGAGTTGAGATACGTGGAAGACATCATGGGTGGCCGTGAGCTGAGGGGGCAGTCGTAATTTGTAGGCTACGGGTCCGCAGCTCTCAATGATTTCGTAAGGACCAATATAACGGGGAGCTAGTTTGCCTTTGATTCCAAATCTTCGCACTCCCTTGGTTGGTGAAACTCGAAGATAGACATGATCGCCAACTTCGAACTTTAGGGGCTTTCTCCTTTTGTCAGAATAGCTCTTTTGTCGGGCTTGTGCGGCCTTAAGATTTGCTTGTATTACTTTTACTTTCTCCTCTACCTCGATTACCAGGTCGGGTCCAATTATGTTACGTTCTCCGGTTTGCGACCAGCTCAAAGGAGTTCGACACCTTCGTCCGTACAGGGCCTCAAATGGTGCCATTTTCAAACTCGTTTGATAGCTGTTGTTGTACGAGAACTCTGCCAGGGGTAGGCACTTGTCCCAATTCTTGTCATAATGAATGACACAGGCTCTCAGCATGTCTTCAAGAATTTGGTTTACTCTTTCCGTTTGTCCATCGGTCTGAGGGTGGTATGCTGAGCTGCGAATCAGCTTTGTGCCAAGAGACGTTTGCAGTTGTTCCCAAAAGCGTGCTACAAACTGGGGACCACGATCGGAAATAATTGTCTTAGGTATTCCATGCAGGCAAACAATACGATCGAGGTAAATCTCGGCATATCTCTTGGTAGAATAGGTGGTGTGCACCGGAAGAAAATGTGCCGTCTTCGTGAGTCTATCAACGATAACCCATATGGAATCATGTTTCTGGGAAGTGTTTGGTAGTCCAACGATGAAGTCCATGCTTATGTCTTCCCATTTCCATGATGGTATAGGTAACGGTTGAAGTGTACCGGCTACCTTTAAGTGGCTAGCTTTTACTTTCTGGCACGTGTCACATTCCGAGACATACTTAGCAATTTCCCTTTTCATTCTAGTCCACCAGAAGTTTTGCCTTATGTCCTGATACATTTTGCTACTGCCAGGGTGGATAGAGAATCTGGAGAGGTGTGCCTCATCAAGAATTTGCTTGCGGAGTTCACGATTCTTCGGAACGACTATACGACCTGCGAACCATAGAACTCCCTTATGGTCCTGGCGGAAACACTTATACTTCTCCTCACCTAGAGAGAGTTTTTGTTTGATGATCTTGATTCCTTCATCATGTAGTTGTGCCATGACGATTTGGTCGTGGAGAGTGGGCTCAACTGAGATGTGATCTAGAGTGCCTTGGGAAACCATTTCCATATTAAGCTTCCTCATGTCCGCACATAATGTCTCATGGTAGGACTCCATGGATAAGCAATGGCATTGGGACTTGCGGCTTAGTGCATCCGCGACTACATTAGCCTTACCGGGGTGATAGTGCACTTCAAGGTCATAATCCTTGATTAATTCTAGCCATCTTCGTTGTCTCATATTCAGATCGGCTTGTGTGAAGATGTACTTGAGACTCTTATGATCCGTGTAGATATTGCACTGTGTACCCATGAGATAGTGCCTCCATATCTTCAGAGCGTGAATGACGGCTGCGAGCTCAAGGTCATGCGTGGGATAATTCTGTTCGTGGGGCCGAAGGGCTCGTGAGGCATATGCAATCACTCGATTCTCTTGCATAAGCACACATCCTAGACCAGCACCTGATGCGTCACAATACACATCGAATGGCTTGGTATTATCGGGTTGAGCTAACACAGGTGCAGTAGTCAGATGCTCTCTGAGAGTGTGGAAGGCTTCTTCACACTTCTCATTCCATACAAACTTTACTTCCTTCTTCAATAGTTCCGTCATGGGCTTAGCAATTCGAGAGAAATCCGGGATGAAGCGACGGTAGTAACCGGCTAAGCCGAGAAAACTGCGAATCTGATGAACAGAGGTAGGGGGTTTCCAATCCATCACCTCTTGTACACTACGACGAATTTGTCAAGTTCGGGCATGAATACCGAATTCATGAGATACATGAAGTAGGCAGGGGCATTGGTGAGTCCAAAGGACATGACTAAGAATTCATATAGTCCATATCGTGTGGAGAAGGCAGTCTTAGGAATATCGCAGGGGCGAATCTTGATTTGATGATATCCCGAACGAAGATCAATCTTTGAGAAGACTCTGGCTCCAGCTAATTGATCGAAGAGTACATCGATACGAGGAAGGGGGTATTTATTTTTAACAGTTACCGCATTGAGAGGTCGGTAGTCCACAGATAATCTTAAACTGTCATCCTTCTTCTTTACGAATAGGGCTGGACATCCCCAAGGTGACGCGCTAGGGCGAATGAAACCTTTGTCCAGTAGTTCTTGGAGTTGAATTTTCAGTTCTGCCAATTCTTTAGGGGGCATCCTATATGGTCTTTTGGATATAGGTGCAGTGCCCGGTTGAAGTTCAATGATGAACTCAATGTCCCTATCCGGTGGCATTCCTGGTAAGTCATCCGGAAAAACGTCGGCATACTCGTTTACCACAGGAATATCATCTAGCTTAAGTCCTTCCATCTTATAAGCACAGGAATTCGTACAATCTAGGAATGGTAGGTAAAGGGTAGTGGCTCCGTGACTAGGTGAATTTATCTCAACGGCTCGGGAAGAAAGGTCCAGTGTGACTCCATGCATAGTCATCCAGTTCATTCCCAAAATAATGTCCATGCCGTCAAGAGGTAAAAGGACAAGGTCTGTGTCGATGGTTTTACTACCCAACCTGACTGGTACTTGTCTGATCATTTGGTTTGAAGCAATTATACCACCCGGTGTTGATATCATATATGACCCTTTTGTGTGACAAACATCCAAGCCTACTTTTGCACCGAATTTTGCACTTATGAAACTATGCGATGCACCAGAATCAAATA
The DNA here is from genome assembly GCA_032594955.1 of Panicum miliaceum. Taxonomy (NCBI): domain Eukaryota; kingdom Viridiplantae; phylum Streptophyta; class Magnoliopsida; order Poales; family Poaceae; genus Panicum; species Panicum miliaceum. Next base: position 10,271,233 of record CM064072.1, read on the forward strand.
ATATAACTGCAGGCTTGTTATGGATAGAGAATGTACCCGACATCACTGGGGCTCCTTCAGGAAGCTCTGCAAGCGTGGTGAAGTTAATCCGTCCTTGCTTGACTTGCAGGGTTTGTCTCTTGCCCCTGTTCTTGGCGTTCGGGTTGGATCCCTGACCTTGGTTGGGCTGTCCAGACTGAGGGCATTCTCGTGCGAAGTGGTTAGAACTCCCGCATTTGAAACAGCGATTCGCGGGGCTAGGTCGAAGAGACTGTTGAAGAATGGGCCTCGGACCATTCTGTGGAGGCATCGGGGGTCGTACCATGCCTGGCTGCTGTGGGGGTCTGGCAATCCATCTCCCTGGTTGAGGGGCCCTAGGTGGAGCTGTGGGTGCGGCATTTTGCACGATGCGATACCTTGGTGGTTGGACACTTGATGGTCCAGCGGGTGCCTTTCTCTTCTTCTCGGCCCGGTGTGCCATGATACAGTCTTCCTGGGTTATGGCCATATTGACCAACTCGTTGTAGGTGTCAGCCCTGGCTAGGTTCATACGTTCCTTGAGCTTGGTATTCAGACCTCGGCGGAAACGATCACGCTTCTTGGCATCCGTATCAGCGTGATAGCCCGCATACTGGCATAGGTTGTTGAATGCTTGGGCGTACTGCAGCACGGTGCGGGTGCCCTGGTTAAGTGCCAGGAACTCATTCAACTTCCTCTCCATGAGACCCTCGGGGATATGATGTGCCCGGAACGCGGTCTTGAATTCATCCCAGTCGACCACATGATCAGCCGGGAGCATCGCAAAATAGTGGTCCCACCACAGTTGAGTGGTACCGCGAAGCTGTTGCGCGGCAAAACGAGCTTTGTTGGCCTCTGAGCATGGGGCCACAAGTAGTGTGAACTTGGATTCGATTGTGCGAATCCATGCATCTGCGTCCAGGGGTTCCTCGGTCTTATGGAACAAGGGCGGCTGGGTCCCTAGGAAATCCGTGTATCCTGCAGCTTGGGGTTGGTGAGCATTGTGCCCACCCCTCTGTTGGTGCTGTCCTTGCACGATCTGACGCAGTAGTTCGGTTTGAGCGGCCATCACTTCCACCAAACTGGGCGCGGGTGGTGGCGATTGTCGCGAGCGGCTGCCACCGGCACCAAAACCCTCGGGGTTGCCACGTGTTGATCCAACCATCTGAAACGTGAAAGGTTACCATTAGCAACGCGATCCATATTACTTCCTTGATTCATAAATGATTGGTGTAGTCAAAGACTTCCTAAATCACAGCTAGAAGTATGGACAGAATCTCTGTTTGCTACGAGAAAAATCATAACTTGCTGTGGGTCCATCCAAAACACCTCAAACTTTGGCAGTAGTCAGAGAATTTAGGAATGCACCACTTTGGTATTTAACTTCGGCGCTAGAACTATGGCTAAGGTGGTCGAAAGGCTCGTCCTTTGCCTTACTGTCTTAGCTGTTTTTCAGCAGATTGACCGGTACTGTTTCGCCTATAACTTAAACTAGCGAGGTCCAATGATGCTGAATTTTTGTGAGAACCACGATCATAAAATTTAGCACACATTTGGTATTCAACATTCAGCCAAGAAATGCAAGGAGACATGGGTAAAAATTCCGACAAGTCTCAGCGATTGTGGATTTCATCGTTTACCAACTTACAACGAATCACCCAAGTTTATCGCCGTTCCTTACATGCTGAGGGTATCCACATGGTTCAAGTGTACCCAACACAAAAGAGTTACTCAACTCCTAGTTAGCCTATTACAACACTTGCCAAAAGTTAGGCTACCCTATCGAGGAGTATGTGCAAAAGTCCTCCTAGGTCGTCCTCTAGAAATCATCCAAGTCGTTGACGGACGACTCGCTGTGAGCAGGAGAGTGAGCTCCCATCTGAGGTGCCTGTGGTACCTCACCCTCGAAATCCATACCGGAGATACCATCAATCTCCTGTGGCTCCTCCTCATCTTCCTCCATGTCCTCCTCATGGGGATGGTCATTCTGATCATGGTGCCACTGAATGTGCTCATTAGCATCCTCCAACTCAAGGCTCAGATCATGGAGCTGCTCCTCCAACTGTGCTATCGTGGCATCTCTCTCACCCATGAGAGTGTCCTGCTCCTGAATTTGGCCCTCAAGTTGGCCAATCTGAGCATCTCTGTCCTCAAGATCCTGACTGAGCTCCTTAATCTGCTCATCCCTGGTATCTGCCATCATGTGGTAGGCCTGAGCAAGATCAGTGAGCTGCTCCAGTGCCTGACTCTGGAGAGTCTGAAGCCGGTAGAGTGCACTCATGCACCGCACGGAGGTATGAATAGTTTTCTGGGCATGAAAGTCTACCAAGTACTGTGCGTGCTGCACCCTGTTGAGCCAAAAGGGGTCGTTGTCCTGGGCAGCAGGAAACAATCCAATGGGAGTGAGTGTGACAACCTCGGGACGCTGCGCACAAAAAGTGGTGAGCGCCCTCATGGTTGCAAGCTCCCAAGTATCGGCCAAACGGCGACCAACAGCCTCAAGCTCCAAGGCGGGCCACTCCGGGTGTAGCGGGTGCGGAAAGATAGTCACATTGACACGACACTGGCTAACTCCATGCTCTGCAAACTCCAGTCCGGCGTAACGTGGGGGAATTAGATAGCCCGCGGTACGCAGAACATCCCACAAAATAGAGGGGAAGCCCTCCCAGTGGAGACACTGCGAGTGCACGCGTCCATCCTCATCCACCATCATATCAACAGGCTCGGCCATCTGAACAAAATATCAAATGGAGTGAGATAGTGAAAAACTGTGAACAGCATAGGGACAGATTGTGTATAGTGTGCAAAGATAATCATAACTTCCACAGTTCTAATCCAAAAATTCTCAAATTTCACCAGATCACTCCTAAGGTATTTGTGAACAACTTTGCTAGTCAACTCCAGAGCTAGATAGGTCTCTAAGATGGTCTTTCTTTTCAGGTTTTACCTCTCTGTCTACCCAGAATTTTCAGTGAACAGAGGGCTAGAGTTTCGTGCACCAGGGAAAATCCACCTAGCCAGAATTTACCACATTTTAACAGCAGCTACCTGGGTAATTTTGGAACAAGTTTCGTGTTGTGCTCTTTTGCAGAAAACCGCAGGAAGGGGGCCTAAAAATTTAAGAGGCAGAAGGGCTTATTCTGGACAGAATTCTGACATTCCAAGGTTTCTGTTATTTCTCACTATCCATAAGTTCAGAATTTTTCATTTTTGAACAGAAGATAGAACACAAAATTTGGAATAATTTCTTCAACATGAACTTTATCAGAAAGGTCATTTTCTTTGGTCAATAAATCGCTCTTTTCGGTCACGGCAGATTTCGGACAGTTTCGCTAGATGGTCCTTATGCAAACCATGCTTAGATACGCAAGAACCTTACCACTCTCATACAACGTATTTTTAATTTCCGGTATATATGGTGATGATGCATGCACGTCCTATTCGTCCTCACAAACTAAAATAGTTGCCAAATACTTTTGGTCTTACGAAGATAGTTTCGGTGGCATACACAATACGGCTCTCGCTATAATAGCTAGTCGAGTCTTTCTAATCGTTCCTTAACTTATCGTAATCGCGGTTAGTGTACCTGCAGAAGATTGACAACGCATATATATTTCATGAACCTTTCATGCCAGCACTCATGAAAGCGTCCGCATTCATTACCGTTTACTTATAGAAACGATATCTGTACAATTTCCGCCGTACAGACGACGTTAACATACGCTATCGAGATAGCGTATTCACGGGGGTACCGTCATGAGACGGGGGTATGAACAGCGATCGCCATACCCTGCGCCAAACCTTCTACTCCCAATATGTTCAACTAACAGTTGGCATATTGGCAGCACCTCAAGTAAGCCACTGCTTGAGGGCAGCGTTCGGTTCGCATCACCGACAGGAAGGCCAAGCTCTCTCAGTTGGCTGAGGATCCTTACCTTCTTACCTTAGCGATGAGTGCGTCGTTACAGAATTTAAGGTCGGTTGTGCATGAAAGTAAGTTTTGACAGAAAGTAATGTGCTGGAAGTCAGTTGATAATATTTCATAAGTCAGATAGCCACCTAGTAACTTTCCCATAATCCCTTAGGGCTTTACGAACTAGGCACCATCCTTAACGTACCAACGCATTTCGAAACACACCTTCTAGTCAAGTTTTATGAAAATAAGTTTTTACGGCTTGTTGCATTCTCTGGCGTATGTATTTGGCTCTGGCGCCAGCTGTTGCCAGCTGTGGCACCAGCTACGGCTCTGATACCAGCTGTGGTAGAACCACCTGAATTAATCCGGCTCAAGTGTATTAACCATCACCATTAGGGCAATTTCGGTTAACATTACACTTCAAATGGAGTAATCCACTGGTCTGTCGGGTATAACCTCCCGATACAACCACGGTAATCGGATCGAGCGCCATACATACAAATACTCATGCGACGATGAGCCCAGAGAATACCACATTCCAGCAAATATTACAACATTTATCATAAGTAAATATTACAGACCAAGTTTTAAATTTAGAAACCAAGTACTTCAATGATCATAAATAAGTTCTTCAGAGTTTAAGTTGCAGCGGAAAATAAACAGCGAAAGCTACTTCGACGATAAGGATGTCTCGATGAAGCCCATACGAGACATCACTCGGCATTATCTCCGTTGGACGGGGGTGTATCCCATTCCACCGACCAACCAGGGGGAAGAGTGCAGGGCCAAGTCAAGCTAGCAATCATATCTTCGAAGGTCTCACCTGAAAACGAGCCACAAGCAAGGCTGAGTATACTAATACTCAGCAAGACTTAACCGTGTAGTGGAATCTACTCCACCGACTCTAGACATGCAAGGCTTTTTGGCTCAGGGGTTTGTTTTGCCGAAAAGCATCTACAAGTGGGTCCTTACTTTCAACTTTTAGCTCAAGGTTCTAGTTTCATTAACCATTCTAGATAAGCAGCTATCCAACAGCATACATGGTGAAGCATTAAATTATCATCCAACCAGTTCATTCATCCTCATTGTTCCTCTTCTTACTCTGTGGGTAAAAATGGTTAAGCAGTCTCAATAGCCGTGAGAAACGGACGATTCGAATCGAATTTCTTAACCTTGCAAGGGAAACCCAAACACACGTCACGTGGTTACTCCCTAGAGTCACACGTGCAACTTTTCCCCTTTCTTTCCGGGTCGTGGATCGGGGCTACCTCCGAGAGTACAAGAGCCCCACGCCACGGTTCGGCGCCGGGTCGTGACCACTCTCTACACTCGCCATATGCACATGGGACCGAAGTTCAAAGGGTAGGATGCCGTCCCCTTGCCGGGCCAATCAGGTACTTAAGCCTATCGATTCCCATAATCTCGGCATGTGTTTAGTACGTTCAAAGACTTAACCATCACTACCACACCCTGCGGCCTTAGCATTTTTCACTAGACAGACGGGCTTCAATCGTAACCATCGTTCCATAGCCCGTCCGTGTCCTTATGATTGCAGCGTGTAGTAGACATTCAACTCCTTTTTTCTCGCGAGTGACAGGAAATCACTCGACTTTTACCGGAGTCCTATTAGCACAGCATTCTATCGAACCTTACGTCTAGTTTTCAAGCAAGGGTTCCTGATATCATGCAACTAAATTTTCATTCAACTCATATAAACTTAATGCACAAGAAAAGAGTAATGAGTTGCATAATTTCGGAAAGAATGGGTTATGCTCCGGGGCTTGCCTTCACAGTTAGCGTGGGGCTCCTCCGAACTTGGGCTCGGGTCTTCAAGAGCTTCAGTTAGATTTGCTTGAGCTTCACGCTGCTCACTCTCGGACGCGGGCACCAGCTCGTAAGTTCCGTCGGCGAGAGTCGTCGATTCTACATGAATGCACAAGTTTAAGTCGTGGTAATGGTAATCGATACGATTTAAGAGTAATTACTACAATGGATAGTTTCTGGTCATGAAATTTTGGATTTAGGTACATCAGGGAAAGATGTGCTTACTGTAAAATTTTCAGCCAATTTTATGTAACAGATTAACTATGAAAAATATATTACATGGTTGCTGTTAGATCCTTGTTCTTTTTGTACAGAACAATTGGTGCAACAACTGAGTCTAAGATTTTTACAGAGCTTTCACTTAAGTATGCAGAAGCTACTGTAATTTATGTAGGATTTATTATGCAGTATTCAGAGCATAGAAAATATGACATTACACACCTAGATTATTCAAGGATTCATTTTTACAGGACCCTACACAGGGTTTTTGTCCATGGAACTTTTTACACAGCAACCTCTACCACATTGTATCTCGTAGTAGAAATTTGAGAATTTTCCAAGCTAAGATACTATTTTCTTGATTTAACGTATGTTATTAGCACATAAATCAAATAAATAGGTTACTGTGAGACATAAAGTCTCCCAATTTCTCTCTGGCATCTGGGTTCCAGTATACTATCAGAGAAAAAGTTTCATTATGTGATTCATCACCTAACTGCAGGGATAAAATATTTTACTTAAACATGGTATGAAACCAAGTTTAATAAACAGTAAAGCTAGAGATAGAATTTAGGCCTGGTCTTTTTACACAGCCCTAAACATTAAGCAACTAACTCACTGCCCAATTTTTAGGGTCAGCATTGTTCTACAACAGTGGGTACAAAATAAGTCCATTAAAGCTTCCATTTAATGTAGAGCAAAATATGTTGAGATTCTGAAACACTTTTTGTAACAAAAGTGGTAGAGTTTGTTCTAAGGATTCCAGAACAGTTGAGTTTGCATTTTTCTGAATTTTCTACGATGTTGTACGAATTTTACAAGTTCACTGATTTGGTTAAAACTTTCTTTACAGAGAGGTCCCTGAAAACTAGCAGAAAACCCCCTAGGAAGATCTGGGCGTTTGCAATGTGGTCCTGGCGCCATGGCTGGCCCTTGGGAGCTCGATTTGGCTCGAAATTCGGCGAGGGGAAGGGCCGGTCGGCGAGGGGGAAGTGGAGAGCACGGAGAGGGAACCAGGGCGCACCTATTGGTGGTCTTGGAGTGGCTCGGGGTGGTTGGTGGCGGGCTGGCCGCGGAGAGCAGGGGCGGCGGCGGTGGGGCGGCGCGGACGGCGGCGCTCCGGCGATGAGGGCGGCGGGGCTCGGGCTGGGAAGCTTCAGCGCACTGAGGAGGACCCGTTTCAGCGCTTGTCTCGGGCGGAGGTGGGCCAGAGCAAAGGGAACCGCGGCGAGGTGGGGGCGCCGGCGGCAATGGAGGCGCGGTGGCTTTCCAGGCGCGCGAGGGGGCTCTGTTCGGCTTTTTATAGGCGCAAGGGAGGGAGGAGGGGTCCAGGCAGGGCTGGGCCAGGCGGCACGACGGGGGCACGCCGTTGGGCGCCTGGGCGGCGGCCAGTGACTGGGCGGCGTGGCGATGCTGCAGGGCGCCGGAGGTCTGGCGCGCGAAGCTGGGTGCGCTCGGATTGGGCAGAGGCGTGGGCGTGGGGGAGGCAAAGCCGCTGCGGCAGGGAGCGACGGCCATTGGCTTGGCGCGGCATGGGGGCAGGAATCGCCGGCGATGTGGCGTGCGGCTGTCGGGCGAGCTGGGCGGTGCAGCAGAGGAGGGGGAGGTGAGGGAGGGACCTATGTGCGAGAATTTGAAAACTTCCAGGGGGCTGGGTGCAAACCGGGCGTTTTCTCCTTTTTCTAATTTGAATTTCAAAAACTTTTGAACACGAAAGTTGTTCAGAATAAAAAGTCCTACAAGTTTGGTTTCAGGCAAAATCTCATTTGGCTTATGGTTTGAAAGTTAAATTTAAAAGTTCAAAAGTAACCAAATGTGCTCAATTTAAATTTGAATTCTAACTGAACTCGTTCTAATTCTTTCCACCCTTTTATCAGTTGGTTTAAGCATAGGGTTAGGCTAATGATACTGATTTTAGAAATGAAATTTTTACCAGGGTTGTCACAGGGCCCTTGGTCGGGGATGTCTGGTCGGGAAGCACCAGACTGGGGGCCCCGGGCATCTGGTCGGATGGCTTTTGAGGCGGGTTCGGCTTGACATGGATTGAGGGTGTGTGGAGGTTGTTAACAAAGATCCTGTTGGGAGCAGGGTCCCACTGGTCGCCATCTTTGCGAGCGCATCGACGTCATTGTTGTCCCTTTGCGGGACGTGATGCAACTCGATTCCGCTGAACTTGTCCTCCAATTTGCGCACCTCGTGGCAATAGGCATCCATGAGGAAGCTTTTGTAGTTGGACTCCTTCATGACTTGATCTACCACTAGCTTGGAGTCACCGTAGGCGTAGAGCCGGGTTGCTCCGAGCTCGATGGCGATGCGGAGGCCGTTGATAAGGCCCTCGTATTCGACGATGTTGTTCGAGGCTGGGAAGTAGAGGCGGATCATGTAGCGGAGCTTGTTCCCTTCGGGTGAGATCAGCACCACTCCGACCCCCGCGCCCGGTTCCATGACCGACCCCTTGAAGTACAGGGTCCAGTATTCGTGGGCGATGTCCGGAGTCGGGTTCTGGTCCTTTGTGCACTCGGCCAAAGCCTGCAACTTGATGGCGGTGCGGGGGGCGTACTTGATGTCGTACCCCATGAGGTCGAGTGCCCATTTGGAGATCCGTCCCGTAGCGTCACGGCTGTGGACGACCTCCCTGAGTGGAAATGAGGTAACAACGGTGACTTAATGGTCGGTGAAATAGTGCTGGAGCTTCTTGGTTGCCATAACCACAACATACAAGAGCTTCTGCACCTGCGTGTAACGGGCCTTGGTCTCGGTGAGTACTTCGCTAATGAAGTACACTAGTCGTTGGACCTTGAGCGCGTGGCCCAGCTCCTCCCTTTCGACCACAAGAGCGGCGCTGACTACGTGGGTGGTTGCCGCAAGGTAGAGTAGGAGAGGTTCACGTCACTCGGGAGCGACGAGGACAGGAGCCGGGGTTAGCAACACTTTAAGGTTGTCGAAGGCTTGCTGGGCCTCCTCCGTCCAGACGAATGCGTCTGACTTCTTTAGGAGCTTGTAGAGGGGCATTCCTTGCTCACCCAGTCAGGATATGAACCGACTGAGGGGGCGAAATAGCCAGTGAGCCATTGCACGCCTTTTACGTTGCGTATGGGGCCCATCTTGACGATGGGCGTGATTGTTTGAAGGTTGGCTTCGATGCCTCGCTCGAACACTATGTATCTAAGTAACTTCCCCCTTGGAACCCCGAAAGTGCATTTCTTGGGATTCAATTTGATGCTAAACCTTCAAAAGTTAGCAAATGTGGCATCCAATGTGGCGATCAGATCACTTGTGCGATGCGCTTTCATCACTATGTTGTCTATGTAGATAGCGACCGTGGGTTTCGGTGGCTCGAGCTGGTCGGGCTGCCGAGGCGGATTGATCTGATCGGCAAAGCATTTTTGCATGCAACGCTGATAGGTGGCGCCAAACGTTTTTCAGACCGAACGGCATAGTGATGTAGCAGTACGTGTCGAACGGAGTGATGAAAGAGGGCGCGAGTTGGTCGGACTTCTTCATCGCGATCTAGTGATAGCCTGAGTAGGCATCTAGAAAAGAGAGGATTTCGCATCTTGAAGTGGAATCGACTATCTGGTCTATGCGTGGCAAAGGAAAAGGATCCTTGGGACATGCCATGTTAGGGCCAGTGTAGTCAACACACATTCTCTATTTCTCATTCTTCTTTTTTACAAGGATAGGATTGGCAAGCCAGTCGGAGTAGAACACTTCCTTGATGAAACCAGCTGCCAGGAGCTTGGTGATCTCCTCCCCTATTTCCCAACGCCTCTCGTCATCAAAATGGCACTAGCATTGGTGCACGGGCTTAGAACCCGGCTTGATGCGGAGCTCGTGCTCGGCGACCTCCCTCGGGATGCTCGGCATGTAAGAGGGCTTCCATGCAAAGGCATTGTTGACGCTCGTTACGGACCGATTTTGACCGTCAATTTGATTAGAAAATTGGGAGGACTAACATCTCTTGCTCGCATATTTATTCAAAATAATGTCAATTCCAAATGTCCCCTAGAAAATATAGCTATGTAGGAATTTGAGCAGAAATGGAGGGAAAATACACCTTTGAATCCAAGGCAAAAAGCGTCAACAAGTCAGAGCGTGCCATTCAGCGTCACATGGATCAAAGGGGCCACCAGAGCAAGCATAATCCAAGTGAAAAGCCTCCGGCCGATCACGCGCAAGCACACGGATCATAGGACCCACAAATAGGACCAAAACCGCCTCAATTCTGCTTGACTCAACTGGAACCGTCATAAGGGCCCACTTACCAGTCCCCCAGCCGAAGTCGGTGGCCAGAGGCGGTGCTCCTGGTTTGGCAAAACTCATGGTTCGGCCGAACGGGGGGTGGGCCCCCTCACCCTCAGCTTCCACATGGCGACTCCTGGTGAATTCCTGAAGTCGGTTTTGCATGGCTCTACGAGTTTGCCGGCCGGGAACCCCTTCGTACACCTCTATAAATATGAGGGGAGGGGCTCCTAAATGGGACACACCATTCCACTCCTCTCTTGTGCTTTCTCTCTTGTAGTTGAGCTCAAGGCTTATTCTAGAGGCTTAGTGCTGCATAGGTAGTGCTTAGAAAATAGGGAGAGAGTGAGGGGAAGTCGGGGAGGTGCCGGTCGGCCCCCGGCGCTCTTCTCCAGCTTGTACCTCGACGGATGCTTATTAATCATAGTAAGTGTTCGTGATTTCCTTTGTGCCTTAGTCTCTTAGTTAAGTAATAGTTCTAGTCCCCTAGTTGTTTACTAGATCGATAGTTCACTAGGTTAGTGGGTGCTCTAGTCTAAGGCTCCTGATAGAAATGGATGTCCTTGATCAGTTCTAGAGTTAGTAAATGACCGTGTAGGCATGGTGTCTAGACTAGACTTTACCTGTTGGTTGTGGTATATCCCACTGTTTGATGAGGTAGGTGATAGGTCGTGACAACCCTATTTACTCAGCGTAACGCTCCCCGTTCGGGTATATCCCAGTGCCATATTACTTGGGCATCTCAGTCTTATCCTGGCGGAGCCAGTAGCCCGAAGTAAACAATTAGAATAGTTCTATCTTATCTTAGACTCTAGCCTTAGAAATCCTCTGTACCCCTTACCTCTTCTGAAGAGTGGTTTTCATGGATGAACTAAAACCTTAGATAATATACTCACGTTCCTCAGTGGATACGATACTCTGGAATACTCCTGGGTGAAAGCTACAACGGTATCTGTGCGCTTGCGGATTTATTCGCGACCGTAAAAAGTACCAACAGGCATTGCGATTGGCGCGCATGAAGTCGACGAACGCGCTTTCCTATTTGGCCGGAAGCTAGGTCCCGATTTGCCCGGTCTTGGTCGGGTCATTGGGGTCGACCTCGATCACCTTGGTCTCCTCGGTCGGGTGGAAGGCGTTGGACGTGGTCGGTTGCTTGCGATCGGGAGCATCTGCCACCGCTGTCTCGCGAAGCCTCTTGAGCTCGACGGAGTTGGCGACGATGGTGGTGAGCTTGAAGTGCTCACGGCTACAGGCGTACGCCTGTTCGAAGGAGCCGCTCACCGTGATGACGCCGTTCGGCCCCGACATCTTCAGGTTGAGGTAGGTGTAGTTGGGAACCGCCATGAACTTGGCGTAGCACAGTCGCCCGAGGATGGTGTGGTATGACCCCTCTAAATCCACCACCTCGAAGATCAAGGTCTCGATGCGGAAGTTGCTGGGGTCACCGAACGTGACCGGCAGGTATATGTTCCCCAAAGGGTACTCCCTCATGCCCGGGACGATATCGAGGAAGGGGAAAATGGAGGCACAGAGCTTGGACCGCAAGATGCCCATGGCATTGAGGGTGTCAACATACCAAATGTTGAGGCTGGTGCCCCTGTCCATCAGCACCTTGGTCAGGCGCTTGTTGCCAACGATGGGGTCGACAAGGAGCGGGTAGCTCCCTGGTCGAGGAACGCTGGGAGGGTGGTTGTTCTGATCAAAGGTGATCGGAGTGGTCGACCAACGAAGGAACTTGGGGATGGCGCTCTTGGCGGTGTAGACCTCCCAGAGTCGGACTTTGTGTTGACGCTTGGAGCAGTCACCCTCAGGACCTCCGAAGATCATGAGGCAGCCGTCCAGCTTGGAGAAGCCGCTCCCGTCCTTGGGCGACGCCCCTTGATCCTTGGACGCCTCCTCGTTGCGGTCCTCGCCCTTGGACCTGCTAGGCTGGGTATGCTTATCTTCGTAGTTAGAGTTGATTACTTGTTGATGCGAAGATGGGTACTTGCATAACAACATGTCAAACCGATGTGGTTAAGCATGTGTTACATGGGCCGATTCTGAGTGAAAGAATTGGCAAATGGGCTTATGAGCTTGTTAGGTATGATTTGGCTATTGAACCTTTGAGATGTATGGGAGGCCAAATTGTAGCAGACTTTTATTGAACATCGGATTGATATTGGGCATTACAAGATGCTTGAAGGAAGAGATGGGCAATATGAGAGTATCGCCCTTAGCATTATTTTTAGGCCAGCATATTCTAGGAAAGCATAGTTATTACACTAGGTTCTGGTAGTTGCTTTTTGGCTTGCAAAGCTCACCAAAGAGGTAGGGGGGCATATGTTGATAGCTAAAATTGGCAAAGACCATGGCCGACCGGTTTGACCGGTCGGGCTGGCCTGTCCGACCGGTCTGGGGCCTGTGTAGTCCGAGTAGGTTTAGATCTGTAATTAGGAATCCTTTTGTTAATCAACTCGTGAAGGGGTATGACTTCCCCGGCCTATATAGGCTAAGGCCGATTGAGGGTAATCCCAATCGATTCAATACAATTTATCCTTCACTTTTTCTCCAAACCCTAGCTTTCCCAACCCTAATTTTGTTCTTTCTATGTCTCCACAGCGTTTGAAGGCGTTTTGAGTGCCCTGCCAACCACAGGAAAACCCTAGCTCCATTAGCCCCGATGGGGTCCCTCCCGGGCTTGTGGATCTATGTTTTCGCGACGTCTCTATACAAAAGGTCTGACCGGTTGGCAGTACCGGTCTGATCGGCTTGCGCAGGACTTTGCTGGTGAAGATCGTTTGCGATCTGTGCGTGCTAGCGCGCTCGTGTGTTGACCAGATTTGCGTCAACACACCTGAGCATTGGCCAAGGCCTGCGCACAGGTCCGTCGGGGTGTGGGTATCCTCGGTCTCTGTCAGACCCGGGGCCACGGGACTGTGAAGATGGCGTACATCTTCTAGGATAATGGGTGGAACATGGCCCACACCCTACACCAGTTGTAACTACTCGTACTATAGTAGAACTACTCGTACTGTAGTAGAACTAGTCGGAACAGAAGGAAACTACCCAAAAAGTACTCGGGTAGGACTCCTGAGCTCGTATCTGGCTAGGATTTCCATGTAACCCTGTGCCCCCAAACTATATAAGGGCGGGTAGGGACCCCCTCCAATCAAGATCACCCTGATCAACACCTAAGGCAATACAAACCACACACAGGACGTAGGGTATTATGCTCTTGGCAGCCTGAACCTATCTAAACTTTATGTTCCTTGCACCTTCGAGTTCCTGATCTCGGCGACACCCTACCTACAAACTCACCACCTTGGGGGTATCCCTCATTAGGCGTGGCGGTAAAACACCGATAGCTGGTGTGCCAGGTAGTGGTGTTCATCGAGCATCCACCGGAGAACTCGTGGCATCTTTCTGCTTCACCAGCACCATGCTTGATGAGGGCACAACTTTCATTTTCAGCTCCTCGATCTGCGTCGCCAATGGCTCGGGTGGTTTCAACAGCCACCTAGCCGACTCCAGGAAGCTGGAGGCCTCTGCAGCAAATCGAAGCGACAGCCTCGACAAGTTCATCGACAACCTCGACAAGTTGTTGCCCCCCGATCTCGCTGGGGAGATCGGGAGGATGTCCAATTTTGACGCGACTTCAACTCATGGCGCACCAGGACTACTCGGATCGAACTCAAACCGATCTGAGGAGGCTACACAGTCTGAGTCCCTCTCTGACTTGAAGGAGGACTTAGATTTTCTACTCAAGCTCGAGATGAGGGAGCCACTGCCAGTTGGGGGGCCCCCGTTTTCGACAACTACTCGGACTCAGATGAAAAGTACACGTTGTCTAGCACAACTCCTTCAAGTTGGAGCCTTGGAGGACTCAAGGACGAGGGAGTCACCGCCTGTCGGGAGGCCCCTGTTCTCGGCAACCACTCGCAATCAGATGACGACCCCGAATCCTTTTCGAATAGTCACCTGGGTTTGACCATAACGTCTACGCCGCAAGGCCGTTTCGTGTACTGGAAGGGCTAAGAGCCCTCTAAGTTACTCGAGTACGACTCCCGTCTTGTGGCCTTCATGCAGGAACTGCCTTTTCAGGAAGGCAAACCCCTCTCTCCCATCTCGGAAGAGGGAGAGGGTAGCATAGAGCTAGTCGAGTACAACCATACGGCTGAGAGCTCGCCGGATCGTCAAGTCTACATGGCTTCCCTTCGCAATGCAGATGACGACGAGCCAGGTCCCGAGTATGACGCGGAACTATTTGCGGAAGTGTCTGTCGGTGAGCTTACGACAGACGCCCCCAGGACAAGAACGAGGAGCACAGAAGCATCCGACGGTTGAAGAATGCCAAGCATGCCCAGTGCAGGCGGAACACGAAAAACCGCGCATGCAACCCAATGTACCAAAGGAACCTCAAAAACGCTTTCGCAGCAGGTGCAGATCAGGAGTATCGCACACCGATTGGCGCCATTGCCGAATTAGCGCTCCTAGCTCAACAACTACCACCAAACCCCCAGATACAAAGGCTGCAATATCTAAGCCAGCGCGCGCTCGTGCAACTCGATGGGCAACACCCAATGTCCTCAACGCGGAACATGCTTTCGAGATCTGAGCGCCATGGTGACTCTGCTCAGATTAGTCGCACCCCTGGAGGAGGTCCTAGATATTGGGAGAACAACAATCGCCAGCATAACTAGGACAATCCAGTCGGCCATGGCAATCCCCAGGGCCAGTAGTCCGCGCGTGGCAACATCGAACAAGAGGTGCAACAATCGATGCGCCCACCCCACAACCGACACGATGCAAGGCCTCAGGGCAAATCTCCACCCGAGGCCAACCTCCAGAACATTCCCCGTATTGACCTAAGGCAAAAGATCAATGACGGCCGCGATGCACGGCGCATCATCGAGGCAAGAAGAAGGCACCGACCCGACAGATACCACGACGATGATGATAGTGACCATTTCCCCGCTTTCACCTCAAACATCACTAAGAAATCCTACCCCAAGGATTTTAAACCAGTCGGCATCCCCAAGTACGATAGCAAGCAAGACCCGGGCCATTGATTCATTGCTACTCCATCGCCAACGAGGTCTCAGGGGGATCCAACTCCACCAAGGCACTCTACTTCCCGGTAGCCTTGGAATCCGCGCCCCTCACTTGGCTTGAAAGCCTTAATCCAAACTCCATTGACTCCTGGGAGGACCTCAACCGGGCCTTCATTGACAACTTCTAGGGATCCATGATCCGAGCAGGCACTCGACATGATTTGTCCCAGGTCAAACAGGAGTTGAACGAGACCCTGAGGTCCCACACCCGGTGTTTCTTCGAGATGCGAGCCACCATAGCCAACATTACCGACGAGGACGTCAGCCGCTGCTTCTAGGACAACCTCTTCTCAAAGCACACCTGCCACAACTTCAGACACAGCCGCCGACTACTGCTGTGGAACTGCGCAACATGATGGCACAGTGGGCTGACCAGGAGGACAAGGAGAACGATCGCTTCCCCAAGCGCAACAACGACAAGCAGGGCAACAGCAACAACCACTTCGACAATGGCCAGCGGAACAACTCGGGGAATCCCCGAAAATGCAAGCCAGACCAAGAAGTCACGACTGTTGAGCGCAACCTACAGGGCAAGAAGTCGGGGAGCAATCAAGCACAGTTTGAAAAAATCCTGCACAAACGATGCCCGATGCACCCAAAATCACAGCATATGCTCTTCGAGTGCGTCAGCCTCCACAAGTCATTCAATGCTCCACTCCTTCCTCAAGACGGAAAGCGAAAGGATCAGGAGGACGACGACGAGGGTGACAAGTCGGGGGCTCAAGATTTCCAAGACCCAAAGAATGTGATCAACGTCATCTTCGGCGGAGATGGCGGCTTCCCCTCCAAGCGCGCGCAGAAGCTGACCCTGCGCGAAATCTTTTCTGTCCAGCCCGCCATACAGAAACCTCTGAGATACAGTGAGGTCCTGATCTCTTTCTCTAGGGATGATCAGTGGACCAGCTTCTTCTAACACCCTAGGTGATTAAAATCCTAAGCAAGAAAACCTAAACATAGCATCATGCATAATAACCCTGAATCATTAAAATAATGCATTTAATTATATGTGTGCAAATGGATGTGTATGAATGTGTATGTGCATGTGCATGTATGTGTGCATATAAGGTTTTCATAAATATGTTCATAACCATACATGCTCAACTTATCATAAAAAAATATAGCATAAAAACACACTCAGATTTTAGTACCTTACAAAGTGTACTTCAAACACCATTTGCAAATTCAAATTTTAAACACATGAGATGAATAGGAATTCAAATCCTAGTAGTCTTAAATTTAAAATAACTTTTAAACCATGGCTCTAATAAACTTTTGCCAAAACCAAAAGTTGTAGATTAGGGAATTCTATACAACTTTTGTGTCCAAACTTTCTCGAGTTTCATGCAAAAGCTTGAGAAAAATTGAAGTCAAACTGAGTTGACCCCGATCATCTCTCTTCTTTGTCTCTCTTCCTACTCTCCTCTTCCTCCTCACTCTCACGACCCTGGCAGAGCGGCGTCGCCATGTCGCTGCCGATGCTTGCCCACCTGCAAGTTGCCAGGAGCCTCCGCCCGACCAGCCCCTGATCGCACATTTCCCTTCGCCCTGAAGCAATCCCAGTGCCCAGCTCGCGCATGCCACGCGGCCAGCGATGCCTAACGCCGCCCAACGATGAGGCTGCAACGTCGCGCCCTTGCCACGGTCTTGTCCCGGTCGCACCTCCCTCAGCTTGGCCGCGCCCTACCCCTCCTCCCCCTGTGCGCCTATAAAAGGGCTGCACCAAGCCCTTGCTCACACGCGTCCGAGTACCACCATCACCCGCACCATTAGCGCCGCCACTCGACCTATCTACGAGAACTCGAGTACTTTAGTTTCAAGAGGCTGTCACTTGTAAGAGAAAATCTAAAATCATAGAAAAATCAAAAAAATGCAAACCAAAATTTTTTGTGACCCTCTTGATGAATCCTACAACTTTTGCACAGAAGGATGACCAGTTACAAACTATAATTTGATCTAAAATTAATCTTGTTTTAAATAGCCCTTAAAAGTATCTCTTGATATAGGACAGTACTGTGGATGATTTTTGGACTGTAAGCTAGTCTCTGCTTGTTAAGACTTCTGTAAAACTCTCAAGGCCAGAACAAGTCTCTACGAGTAGTTTTTGTTAGATCTTGTTTGATGTGCTATTTTTCTAGAGTTATTTTTTCATGCTGTTCTACTAATATTTTAGGGTTGAAACTTTTACACTAGCGTAACCTTGATGCATAAATGCTATGGACAAAGTTTGGAACTTTTTACTTCTGTCTAACTTGCTCATATGTTTTTAGTTCTGAAAAACTACATTAAATCAAAGTAATAGTTCTGGTGCTTAGAGAAACAAGAAATTTTAACCGGAGACTACCTTTGAGTAGATTATCATGTTGGAAAAGTTTTAGATGCAGAAACTTTGTGGAACTCCCTGTAGAAATAAATCTTGATTCATGTAGATGTATCTTGACTTATTTTCTATGCTCTGTATCTTGCACACTAAAATCTGAAAAAAAAATTGCAGTAGACTCACCATAAGTTTAGGAGTACTCAGTAAAATATTGAGCACCAGTTTTTGCATGGTTTGTTCTGTATAAATGGATCTTGATCCTAGCAGTAGTTGTTTAATGTATTTTTCATGATTAATCTGCTGAATGAAAACAACTGGAAATTTTACAGTGAGTTTGTTCTTAAGTAATGTGCTCTGCATAAAAATCTCAACACCAGAAACTATCTCTAGTAGTTGTTTTGTTTTTAAACCATGCTTACTTTTGAAAAATGGCCGTTTATGAAATGACAAAACCCCTCACTTACTTAATGAAGTTAGTTAATCTAGATACTACTTGATAAATGACTATCCAAGGAAAAGAAAATGAAGTGCTTTACAACTTAGCTTGAGTTTTGTTGAATTACAACTTTATAGGGAAATAGTTATTTATCTTGTACCATTAAAACAACTCATACATATGCATCATATAGAATCGATGACTCTCGCCGATGGAACCTATGAGTTGGTGCGGGAGTCCTAGAGTGAGCAGCGCGAAGCTCAAGTTAATCTAACTAAAGTTGTTGAAGACCCGAACCCAAGTTCGGAAGAGCCCAAGGCTAGCTTTGCTCAGAAGGCAAGCCCCGGAGCATAACCCCTACTTTTAAACTTATGCAACTGTTATTTATATATGGTATCGTGCATTAAGTTTGTAGGAGTTGATTGAAACCCTAGTTGCATGATCCTAGTACCTATGATATGAACACTAGCCTGTGTCGGTCGCTAGATTGCCATGCTAATAGGACTCCGGTAAAAGTCGAGTGATTTTTTCACTCGCGAGATGTAAGAGTTGCTTGTTTCACTTATGTTGGAATCATAAGATCGACGGATGGGGCTATGTTACGATATTTCTGTTGATGATTGAGGCCCCGTCTGTTTAGCAAAAATGCTAAGGTCGCTGTGTGCGGTAGTGGTGGTTAAGTTTTTGAACGTACTAACCACATGCCGAGAATATGGTAATCGGTAAGCTTAAGTACCTGATTGATCCGGCGAGTGGACTTTATCCTCACCCTCTTGACTTCGTTCCCATGGGCACATGGTGAGTGCAAGAGCAGCCACGGCCCCGCTTCATTCCGTGGTTCGTGGACCTCTGTACTCGAGGGGGGTGGCCTTGATCCACAACCCGGAAAGAAAGGGGAAAAGTTGCACGTGTAACTCTGTGACGTGTGTTTAGGTTTCCCCTTGCAAGGTTAAGAAATTCGATTCGAATCATCCATTTTTCGCGGCCATTGAGACTGCTTGACCCTTTTACCACATAGAGTAAGAAGAGGAACAATGATGATCATTAATCTGGTTGGATTCTCAATTAATTATTTCCCCCATGCGTGATTGGATAATTACTTACGTAGAATGGTTAATCTACTAGAACTTGATGCTAAAACTTGAAAGCAAGGACTCACTCTTATATGCTTTTTGGCAAAAACAACCCTCACCCAAAAGCCTTGCATGTCTAGAAGTCGGCTAATTATATACCACTAGTCGGGTAAGCCTTATTGAGTATTAGTATACTCAGCCTTGCTTGTGGCTTTGTTTTCAGGTGAGACCTTTGAGGACATGGTTGCTAGTTTGACTTGGTCATGTACTCTTCCTCCTGGTTGGTCGGTGGAATTGGATACGTCCCCGGCCAATGATGATAACGTTGAATGATATCATGTACGGGCTTCATCATGATATCTTGTATCGTCGTTAGAACTATCATTTATTTTTCGCTGCACTATTAAACTCTGAAAGTACTTGTTTATGAATATTTTCAAACTTTATTTGTAATAATAATTTTTGTTGAACTCTGTGATGTAAAATTTGTGGATTGTTGCAATCTCTGGGCTCGCCTTCTTGTGGGTTGTATGTATGCATTGCTTCGATCGAAATTCTAGTGGTTGCATTGGGATTTTTTACCCGACAGACTGTCATTTTACTCCGTTTTAAGTGTGTGTTAGCCCGGATTGCCTCTATGGTGATGGTTAGGGCACTTAAGCCGGATTAATTCGAGCGGTTCTGCCACACTTCTCCGAGCCAAGAAAATCCCCGCTCGTCCTAGATCCTATCGTGGCGGGCTCATAGTTGACTCGAGTACTCATGGACGGCGGGAGCAGCCACAACCTGCTCTTCGCGTGTACATTGAAGAAGATGGGGTTGAACATCTCCAAGATGCTCACCCCTAGTAGAGCTTCGTTCTATGCCATCGTCCCGGGAAACGCGGCTACACCACTCGATTTAGTGGTCGTGCCAGTCCCCTTTGGGATGAAGGGCAACTACTGCACGGAGTACATCAAGTTCGAGGTGGCTGACTTCGAGTCGTCATACCACGCCATCCTTGGCAGGCCAGCTTTGGCGAAATTTATGGCCGTGCCCCACTACGTCTACTTACTACTCAAGATGCCAGGCAAGACAGGTGTACTCAAATTTCATGGCGACTTGAAGAAGTCGTACGACTACGACCAAGAGGCGATCGAGTACGCCGCGACATCACGCATGCCAGAACCTTCTGTGGAAGTCTTTGCGGCCGCGCAAAAGCTCTCCGACTCAGAGATGGAGATCTCTAATCAGAGGCCTAGCCAATCGAGGGTAAAACCTAACCCTAGGGACATCGGCATGAAGGCCATCCAGCTGCAAGAAGGCGACTCATCCAAGACTGCTTTGATCGGAGGCGGCTTGAGTGACAAATAGGAAAGCATGCTCATCAGCTTCCTTCGGGCTAACCGTGACATATTCGAGTGGAAACCAGCGGATATGTCAGGTGTGCCCAAGGAGTTGATTGAGCATTGCCTAAAAGTCGGCCCCAAAGCCACTCCAAAAGCAGCGACTACGACGCTTCGCCCTAGACAAGAGAGAGGCCATCAAGAAGGAGCTAGCAAAACTACTCGCGGCTAGTTTCATTAAAGAAGTTTACCACCTCGGGTGATTAGCCAACCCTGTACTAGTTCTGAAAAAGAATAATAATGAATGGAAGATGTGTGTGGATTACACTGATCTCAACAAACACTACCCGAAGGATCCCTTCACGCTCCCACGCATCGACCAAGTCATTGACTCTACGGCTGGTTGCATCCTGCTCTCTTTCCTCGACTGCTACTAGGGTTACCCTCAGATTGCTCTCAAGGAAGAAGACCAGATCAAGATAGCATTTATCATGCCCTTTGGAGCATATGCCTACATAACCATGTCCTTCGGGTTGAAGAACGCAGGAGCCACCTATCAGCGGGCCATCGAATTATGTCTTGTTGATTAGCTACATCGCAATGTTGAAGCCTACATGGACGACGTAGTCATCAAGACCAGAGCCCACGACAAGTTCATCCCTGACCTCGAGGAAACCTTCAACAACTTACGCAAGTTTTGATGGAAGCTCAACCCAACCAAGTGCATCTTCGGCGTGCTACAAGGAAAACTACTCGGTTTCATCGTTAGTCACCGAGGAATTGAAGCAAACCCAGAGAAGATCACCACCATACAGACATGGATGCCCCACAGACGATCAAGGATGTCCAGAAGCTCACAGACTGTATGGCAGCCCTGAATAGATTTATCTCGCGACTTGGAGAACGGGGACTACCCTTCTTCAAATTGCTCAAACGACATGACAAGTTCTAATGGACTGAGGAGGCGAGGCAGGTGCTAGAAAATCTCAAGCACCATTTGCAGTCGCCCCCCATCTTAACGGCTCTACAACCAGGGGAGAACTTGATACTCTACATCGCCGCAACTACTCACGTCATCAGCACGACAATCATGGTGGAACGCCAGGTGGAAGGCCATGCCTTCCGTGTGTAGCGGCCAGTCTACTTTGTTAGCGAAATTCTTTCTGAATCCAAGGTTCGTTATCCAACAATTCAGAAACTACTCTACGCTATACTCATCACCTCCAGGAAGCTTCACCACTATCTCGACGCATACAACATCTCGATGGTCACTAATTTCCCATTGGCGGATATTCTCCACAATCTGGACGCCACCGTGCGCATCTCCAACTGGGCAGTGGAACTGGGGGCTCTTACTCTCGACTTCAAGCCCCGAACGGCCATCAAGTTGCAGGCACTAGTCGACTTTATGGCAGAATGGCAAGAAAACCAAGTGGAAGCCCCGGCCAACCAGCCAGAGCATTTGGAGATGTACTTCGATGGCTCACTCAAGATCGGAGGTGGCGGCGTGGGAGTACTCTTCATCAGTCCAAAAGGAGAACAACTCAGACATGTATTCCAAATACTATTTGAGGTCTCGAACAACGAAGCCGAGTACGAGGCAGTACTGCACGAGCTATGCCTGGCAGTCTCTCTGGGCATCAAGCGACTACTTGTCTACGATGACTCCTTGCTGATGGTCCAACAAGTTAACAAAGAGTGGGACGTCAAAAAGGACACCATGGACGCGTATGTCGCGAAAATATGCAAGCTTAAGAACAAGTTCTCGAGGCTAGAAATTCATCATGTGATTAGCGACAACAATGTGGGAGCGGATGTGCTCTCGAAACTAGGTTCCAATCGAGCTAACGTCCCACCGAGAGTTTTCATCCACGAGTTGCATCACCTGTCCATCAAGCCACCAGATGAAAGCACCATCGCTCAGGGTCCACTGGAACCCGGCCGAGAGGTCTTGATGATCGAGGTAGACTAGTGGGTGACGTTTCTCGACTTCATCAAGGAGCACAAACTACCCCCCGGTGTCAACCCAAAAGGCGCTGAGGCCGCACGCATCCTAAGGCGCAGCAAAGGGTACGTTCCAGTCGGGGACAACCTATACAAGCGTGGATCAGTATCAGGCATACTCATGAAGTGTGTCTGCACGGAGGAAGGCAGAGAGATACTCCAGGAGATTCATGAAGGTGTGTGTGGAAACCATGCTGCTTTTCGCACGCTAGTCGGGAAAGCTTTCAGATCCGGGTTCTACTAGCCGACTACTTTGGCAGATGCTGAAGCACTCGTTCGCCGATGCACAAACTGCCAGTTCTTCAGCAAGTAGCCCCACGTCCTGGCTCACAACCTTATTACCATACCACCTTCATGGCCGTTGACAACTGCGCCAGGAGGTTTTACTCACGTGTTGGTAGCCATCGACAAGTTCATGAATTGGATCGAGTACAAGCCAATTACAAAGCTCTCTGCAGACCAAGTGGTTAGCTTCATCTGCGACATCTTGCACCGATTCAGCTTCCCCAACACTATCATCACGAACCTGGGATCCAATTTCCACTTGCATCAGTTTTGGGAGTTCTGTTAACGCAGTGCCATTTAGGTCAAGTATGTTTCAGTGGCTCACCCCCGGGTCAATGGCCAGGTTGAGCGCGCCAACGGCTTGATCCTTGGCGGCTTGAAGAAATGACTCTACGATGAGAATTGCAAAAAGGGCAGCAAGTGAATCAATGAGATCTCGTCAGTAGTCTGGGGGCTTCACACACAACCAAGCAAAGCCACAGGACAGTCACCTTTCTTTCTCGTCTATGGGTCCGAAGCTATACTGTCGGCTGATGTAATGTGGCACTCTCCTCGACTGGGGATGTACGAAGAAGGCGAGGCTGATGATGTAAGACATCTCGAACTTGACTCGGCAGAAGAAGTAAGATGCAATATTTTGCTCCAGTCGACCCGCTACTTACGAGGCGTCCATCGTGACCATGACCGGAACGTTCAACAACGATCTTTCAATGTTGGAGATATGGTCCTTCATGGCATCCAGGATGAAACCGGGCTGCACAAGCTTAATTCGCGATGGGAGGGACCCTTCATCGTGCACAAGGTTACAGGACCAGGGTCGTATCGCTTACGGTACCCTGATGGCTAGGAAGTCCCAAACTCCTGGAATATCGAACATCTACGCCGTTTTCACCCTTAGCTAACTTGTATCCCAAGTTGTCAGCTGTAGCGTAGCATGATTTATTGGAGGGACATCGCTCCCATAAACTGAGTTTACTAGTTCCCGACTAATTTACTAAAGTGGTCTCGCTCCCATACTTCCGATACTACTCCATTTACTAGTTATCGACTTGTACTACATGGAGTTTACTGAAGGGGACTCGTTCCCATACTTCCAGTACTACTCCGTTTACTAGTTCTCGACTAGTACTACGTGTAGTTCTCGAGTAGTACTATGTAGAGTTTACTAAAGGGGCCTCGTTCATATATTACCAGTAACACTCTGTTTACTAGTTCTCGACTAGTACTACGCGTAGTTTACTGAAAGGGCAACGCTCCCGTACCAGTACTACTCCGTTTACTAGTTCTCGATTAGCACTATGTAGAGTTTACTGAAGGGACCTCGCTCCCATACTTCTAGTACTACTCTATTTAATAGTTCTCAACTAGTACTATGTATAGTTTACTGAAGGGGCCTCGTTCCCAAATTACCAGTAACACTTCATTTACTAGTTCTCGACTAGTGCTACGCGTAGTTTACTGAAGGGACTCGCTCCCATACTGTCACACCCGGTTTAAGGACAAAACCGAATGCATAACTATATGTATGCCAGGATCAAGTTCCATACATATAGTGACATCATCAGTGAATAACAACAACAGTATCACGTAAAGAAACATAAATAAGGACTTACAAGACTATCAGAGATATGCGCTTATCATGGAAACGAAGGCTCCAAACTTCACAGGCAAACGACTGGGGGTTGCGTACGCCTAGAACTCTTCATCATCTTCAGTAGACTTCACACCTTTTTCTTCTGAGCAGCAGTTAGCAAGGGTGAGTACACTTATGGTTGGTACTCAGGAAGGCCACAAGATATAACCAGAGTAACGATTTAAATCCATCTTTAAGTTTATTAATCATAGGCCGCTCTTGACCGTGAGCACGGCTGATATATCAGTTTTTAGACACTCTGCAGAGGTTGTACACTTTCACCACAAGTCGCGTAAAAGTTCATAAGAACTTTGGACCCAACCATGCTGTGCTAGCTAGGCACAATACCACACTTCCGAGGTGTGATTGCATAGGGACGCTACGAGGCCTTTACAAAGATTCCCTAATAAAAAGTAGTCCGCTAGAGTTTCGGTAGCGGCGTGAACCATAACCCTCCCTAATGGTCAGCACCTTAGCGAAGGCTGCTACCCCAAGAGGACCGGGCTATACCCCAATCACCGACCCCCTCCTTGCCCTTTCGGTAAGACTGCTTCAAACTAGAGTCTCTAATTATTTAGCCAAGACCAGAGCCATATGGTCCTTGTGGTTGTACTGTTTTCCTGGGTGGTTCTCCACGTTCCAATTAATACATGGTATTCTTGTTAATAAGCATAGATAGAAGGATGGTTAGGTTCACTTGCCTTTTTCCAACGAAAAGCTACTCTTACTGCTCTTCAGCTCTTGCTTACTTGGAAACCTTGATCTTCAAGCTTCAACAGCGATCATTCTACTCGAAGCAAACATCGAGCACAAACATACAAAACAACAAACAAGTACAGCTAAGAACAATACACCAATCACAAAACAAAAGCTTTTAAAAGAGCGTGCTGAAGGATAAGGCTCGCTACGGTTACAAGAGCACTAGAAACACGGAAAACGGAGCTAGGGTTGAAAAGACACAACTATCGGAAAATTGGTATTATAAAAGAAACAAAAGAACTATGAGCTTTATTTATTTTATTTGGAAAACAAATGTAAAAGATATTCAAAACAAAATATCTTTAATTATAATTAACTCATATTATATTTTTATTTATAAAAGCGGAGTAGAACTTAGTCATATTTTATTTATGATTGTCTATGTACAAATTACACTAATTAACAATTAATTAGAAAGAAACTTGTGAGAGCATCTAAATGCATAATTTTATATTTGGTGTTCAACTAAAAAATTATATTTAGAACACATTTGAGTTGGTATTAATCAAATTAACATTAGTTATGAAACGGAGCTTAGGGTTTTAGAAGACTTAACGCAACAAGAACAAGTCGAAACGGAGCTAAAACGACGAAGGTAGGGCTAAAACAAGGCTCCAAGGACTTATCTGCGAAGGAACTGAACTTCCAGGGGTTAAATTGAAGAAATCAGGGGCTAAAACATAATTAAACCTTAAACAGAGGGTCTGGGTGCAAAACTATAGGTCCTGGACGGCGGGTACTAATTCTGGAGAGGTCAGGGGTCGGGACAGAAAAGAAAGGACTCAACTCTAATTATTTTTCTACTGATCTGGATTGCGGGTTGATTTCTGGAAAGCCTAGGGGCTTTTCTGCAAAAGTTCCGGGTTCGGCTAGGTTTGGCTCAGTCGGGCGGATCTGATCCGTTGGATCACGATCCGACGGCAGGGTAAGGGTTGGGTGATTTCGGACCCGGCTCGGCAGAGTAAGGGTCGGGTGATTACGCGGCTCAGCGGAGTAAGGGTAGGGCGTGGCTTGGCAGCTCGTGCGCGGTTCAGATCTGTTCTGGCCGTTAGATCTAGATAGGGTGGCCGGACGAGGGTCGGGCGAATCGGATGCGGCTCGGGTCGACTCGCAGAGTTAGGGGTCGGGCGAATCGGGATGACTCGGCAGGTGGCGCTGGGCGGCGGCAGACGCCGGCGGCGCCTCGCCGGTGTACACCGGAATCGGTGCTTTGGGGCACAGATTGGCACGGGAAAGAGCTGAGGAGCGAGAATGGGCGACGGGGAACTCTCCTAGGGCCTCGGGACGGCTGTGTGGCGGCCGGAAGCATGCTCACCACGGCAGCGGGCGGAGACAGAGCTCCGGCGAGCAATTGCCGGGGCAAGAGAGCGAGAGGAACGGGAGCGGCGTGGTGCTTATTTCCTTGCGAGAGTCTTGCGGGGTCTGAAGACGGCGGAGTTGAGGCAAAACGACGGGTCGACTTGCGGCAGCGACGACGGGCTCAGGCTCAGGAAAAATAGCGGCGGGATAGTCGGGCGTGCGGTGAAATCGGAGTCGAAGGGGAGCGCTGGAGCTCGGGCTCGGGTTTTATAGGGCGAGGGAAGGAGGCGAAGCGGCCGGAGAAAGGAAGGCGGCGGCTCACGCGGCGGCCGGAGATGGCGGCCGTGATTGCCGCGGGTGTAATGGGGGCTGGTCGTCCGAGGGGCGCGTGCCGCGGCCATTAAGGCAGGCAAGCGTCGCAGGAAAGGAAGGAGGAGATGCGGGTGACGGCGCGGGGATGAAATGGATTCGGGGTGAGGAAGAAAAAGGAAAGGGGAGGGAGGCGCGGACGACAGGCGACGGCGACGGGCACGGGCGTGTCTGGTGTCGCGGCAGGAAAGGAAAGTAAGAGGAGCAGGAGGAAGAAGAAAGGAAGGTGGGGCGGGCGCGGGCGGCGAGATTCGCGGCGAGGTCTGGGGGGAAGAAAGGAAGGCGCCGGCGACGCAAAAAGGAAGGTGGGAGCGGGAGGTAGGGGATGGCGCCGACAGGTGGGTCCACGGTGGCAGTGAGAGAGAGGGAGGGGCAGGGAGAGAGGGACGGGTTGGGCCGGCTGGGCTGTTTGGGCCGTGGAGAGAAAACAAAGAGAGGAGAGGGAGAGGTTTTGGGCCGGGTTGAAAGAGGGGAAAGGGAGAGAGAAAGATGGGATGAGCCAAAAGAGATAGGGAAGAGACAAAAAAGACTTTAGGGTAGTTTTTTTGGGTATTTTTATTTTGCAAACTCAAACACGCAAGCAAACAAAAACAAATGCAACGACATGAATGCAACATACATAAAACCATTTTATTTAATTCTGAAAGACAATTATTTATTTTTCCTAATACTAGATTTTCTGTAAAGAAAATAAATGTTGAAATTTTTATATAATTATGAGAAAATCATTGCTTTATTATTAATTATTATTTTTTTCTAATCACATCCTGAAATTCAACAATTTCAGGGTGTGACACATACTTCCAGTACTACTCCGTTTACTAGTTCTCGACTAGTACTATGAGTAGTTTATTGAAGGGGCCTTGCTCCCATTACACTGTGTTTAATAGTTCCCGACTAGTTTTACGCATCGTCAGCAACCTAGACTCCTCTGGCTCCCATGCTTGGGGGCTGGGCTCGTCAGGGCACTCAGCGTGTTTTCAGCGGATTGTTTAAGCACTTACCCTTTGAGGCTGCACGCTGCAAAACTACTCGGAAGATCCTGATTCAAGAGGCTTTTTAAGATTTATCTTGGGAAGATAATTGTTTAACCATTACTTCAGGGATTTTATTCCGAAATAAGGTGTTTTTCAAAAATTTAAACCCAGAGGTCTTATCTAGCCACTGACTCAAGGACAAAGGTTTGATTTGAGTGGTAATTTAGGGCGCTTTTGGAGAAGTTATTTGTTTAACCATTTTGTCAGGGAATTCATTCCGAAAAAAGCGGTTTTTGAATTTCGGAACCAATTTTCCCATCTTAACCATCAAATCTTTACCGTCATATATTGTATGCCACAATTCTTTGGATCCTTTATTCCAAACCTTGGGGATTTGGATTCAAGGCTCGGGGGCTGCTGGACATGTGTCATCAACGACTTATTTTTCAAATCTTTTGGAAGATAAGGATAGAAGATTCAAGACTAATTTGACCCTCAGCCTGATTCTTCGAGTCAACCTAAGGCTCGAGGGCTACTCCATACGGAGTGCAAGTTTAAATCACACTCCATATAAAAGAAGACTTGACAACTACTCGGGGCATGAGCACCTCACAGCCTCGATGCAGCCAAGGAAGTACTCGGAAGACACCTTCAAGATGGAGTTCGGGAGAACTTGAAGACACCTTCAGAAGTACTCGAAGCCTGAAGTACTTGACTACGAAGAGCTCGGGGCTTGTTAGACTCGGGGGTCACGGGACTGTGCACATGACGTACATCTTCTAGGATAAGGGGTGGAACATGGACCACACCCTACACCAGTCGTAACTACTCGTACTGTAGCAGAACTAGTCGGAACAGAAGGAAACTAACCGAAAAGTACTCGGGTAGGACTCCTGAGCTCGTATCTGGCTAAGATTTCCATGTAACCCTGTCCCCCCAAACTATATAAGGGCGGGCAGGGACCCCCTCCAATCAAGATCACCCCGATCAACACCTAAGGCAATACAAACCACACACAGGACGTAGGGTATTACGCTCTCGGTGGCCCGAACCTTTCTAAACTTTGTGTTCCTTGCACCTTCGAGTTCCTGATCTCGGCGACACTCTACCTACAAACTCACCACCTCGAGGGTATCCCTTAGTGGGCGTGGCGGTAAAACACCGACAATCTCTACCGGGACCGGGAGATGCCCTTGCACATCCGCCATGGCACATTCTGGCAGCGCGGGACAACCATAGGACGATAGGTTGCCGATGCTGGACCCTTCGCTCAGGAGGTCATCGTCAGAGAAGAGGTCATGGAATGAGGCATGACCGTACCCGTCATGCCCACGAACTCAGCCATGAGCATTTGTGAGGTCTTCCGGAGCTCCCTGGCGTAAACGCTCGCAGCATTTGTGAGGCCAAACAGGAACCGTCCATGCGGCGAGTGCGGTGGGGATAGCGGGGTCCCTCTGGAGAGCTAGCGGAAGACATTGCGTAGCGAGAACAGGACTGTGTCCACATCGCTCACTGAGGGATTGGCATCAAGCATGAACTCGATGCGATGCATAAGCGCCTCAGTGTTAAGATCGGCTAGAGGCTCAGTCAAGGGAGTGTGTCCCTCGAGTGACATCAGAGGAGTGACCTCCTCATAGAGGAAGACCTGGAAGGGCGCGAAGATGGGAGGTGCCGATAGCCCGGCGCATGGGGCCGTGGGAAACTCTAGCGAGCCGAAGCGAATCGTACCGCCCAGGCTTGCGAGGCCAGAGGTGTCGGAGATGAAGGCCATCCGATCACCGGGATGGTGAACGCACGACGTCTTCCCCACAGACGGCGCCAAACTGTTGGTTCCGAAAATGGCCCGCAACTAAATCTACGCGTAGTGTATGATGTGCGTTGTGATCGGAGGTGGCCTAGCACACAATAACTCAAGATTTATACTAGTTCAGGCAATTGTGCCCTACGTCCAGTCGGGGGTCGGTCGTATTTATTACCTAAGCACAGGTGCGCGAGAGAATTTGGGGAGTTACATGCTTATGAGTGGAGGATGGATGGATGGATATCGGTCTGGTCTCTAGGTGGCTGACCCTCCCTTTTATAGTCCAAAGGGGGGGCCTCCTTACACGGGGACTAAAGATAGACAGAAAGAGAGGTAGAGAGAGAGAGAGATCCCTACCCTGTCGGTCGGGGTCGTCAGCTCTATCAGTTGGGACTACCAACTTTGTCAGTTGGAGTCCTCGGGCGGCCACCGTCCAAGCCCTGTGTCGCAGAGTGGCTGTCTTGTTCCATCCCTGTGCGTCTTGCTTTGTCAGTCAGGGGGTGGGCGTGCGCCGATAAGTACGGCATGGCAGTCACACTCCGTCCCTGGCGCCACACCCTGTCACTCCATCATAATGAAGGCATGCTCGCCGTATCATGATGACATTGCTCCCCGTCCCTTCGCGAGGATGGGCAGGTGGAACAGTGCCTCCCCTGCTATCAGGAAGGGAGACTGTAACCCCCGTGGACGGAATGGTTGACCCCGTACGACAAGTTGACTCTAGTGTTCGTCCTTATCCGCCGCGCCTGCTCCTGGGGATCGCCAATGTGCAGGGTCTGGCTTGTCCTATCCTTGTGAGGCGGAGCCCGGTCAGGAACCTCAATCGGGGTCTTGGTACGGACCTAGTCCCCAATCGTCCCCTCGGACGGGGACGCGGGTCAAGGCTCGTCTCGACTACCTGGTCAGGACCGTGGGCCTGAGTGGCTTAGACGAAGCTGCGGCCCGCGAAGACGGGCGTTCAGTCCAGGCGTTGTTTTTGAGCTAGCATAAATGATAGTGAGAAGCGGGCCCACTGGGGACCCCGGGTCCCTGACCCGTCGTGCATGTACTTCAAAAATGCATTCATTTATTTAAAAAAACTTTTGTGGATTCAAACTTTAGGATTTCAAATAAATGCATTCATTTATTTAAAAAAACATTTGTGGATTATTTCAAACGTTTAGGTTTTCAACTCAAGTTCTAATCTCATTCAAAATTGATGAAAAATGTATGAGAATATCATCTTAGATATAATATTTGATGATTTTTGGAGTTGTTATTTTAACACATTTATTTATTTTAGAGATAAAAAAGAATGTTAAAATCATTTAGAACTTTCTCTAACAGATCTTGAGAAAATCACAAAAATTGACTATGGCTTATTTAGATATCTTGATATTTCACATTTTGAAAGGACAGCGATGTCACCTATACGAAGAATAGGCGTATCTGCAAATTTCAACACTTATCGATGCTGTTAGTATCAAAACCGGTCAGACCGGTGTGTCAAACTGGTCTGACTGGTGAGTCAAACTGGTCAGACCGGTGTGCAATAGAAAAATACAATAAATCAGAGTAAGACCCCTCCAAGAGCTCTAACACAAAAAAAATTGGTGGTGACCATGTGTGGATATTTTCAAGTGTTTCTAATATATCTTGCATTCATAACAACAAGCACAACCAAGTCGGAATTAACGAGTAAGTGCTAGAGAGGATGAAGTGAGGCAATCTAAATGTAGATATGAGGATTTTGTTTCCTGAAGTTGAGATTCACCGCTGTGAACCCTATGTCTCCGTTGAGGAACTTGTAGGGCTTGAGTCTTTTCCAACTCGTTCTCTTGAGCTCAGTCTATTTTAACTGCTCCTCATTACCACTAGATGTAATCTTTCCCCTTGCGGAGGCAAGACAAATTTTCCGCTGCTCACTGTTTGTATTTCTTATGGTCCACAAATGTAATATAAAATAAATTCTACAAGCGCACGAAATCACCATTGTAACATTTTGTTGACACCATTTTTTGGCACGTGTCTGTCCGGTGATGGTGCAAGAGTTGGCCGACGGGAGCTGGCCGATGCCGAAGCAGAAGGCCGATTACCCAAGATGGAGTCAAAGCTGATGGAGCAAGATTGGTGCTGATGGTCCACGTCAGCGAGTTATCATGTGGGGTCCGAGTCGTAGTTTTGTTTTAGAAAGATTGTTTTCTTTTTAGTCAAGTCATGTAAAGTCGTAATCTACTCGGAGTCATATCTTAGGCTATAAATAGTGGTCTGCGGGCAATGTAAAGAAGCATCACATCAATCAAACAACACATTCTCTACTTCTTTTGTTGGCAACTTCGCCAAACCCTAGTTGCATTAGTTTTTTCTCTTTTCAACGAGTTCTTCCAGCTGGCGTAGGGCTGCATCGACTTCGATCTCCGGCTTGCACGTAAGTTCCGTGTGGAGTAATGTAGATAGGTTCCAGGTTGATGGCGCATCGCTTCTTCCTATATCTATTTTATTCACAAGTTATCGAGTATATTAGATCTTAGATTTGCAGCGTATCGCTTTCATCTAGATCTAGTTTATTCACCAGTTATCGATATTTGCTAGTCTTTGCAATGTTAATTCATTTAGTCTTGTTTAGTTTAGCTTCTATCACAGTTATCCAGTTTACATCTAAGTCATCTATCCACTTTTACTGCTATCCCTACTATCCTTTATCTATTGTATTGAGTATAGCCAATCCGATCTAGTTCTAAGCGTTGTTTACAAGGCTTTATTAAGTAAAATTAATACTGCCTTCACAGCTGAATCGGCTAATTCTAGCCGATTGCCTATTGACTCGTATCATACATCTAGCCGATACCCTGCAGAACGATTCGGAACACCAGCCCATACGTTCTGGTATTTGACGCTATCTTATTCCTTGCCAATTGTAGGTCAAATTGACTGGCACGCCTAGCACCACTGCGACGCTATTTGGAGCCTGCGCTGGAGTAAAGCAAATCTCCCCGGTCCTCGCATGTGATTGGAGCTAAAGGCTGATTGTCGGTTTTTTGCGTCAACACGCTTTTGGCATGCCCGGTGGGACCGACAACAACTCCGACATTGTTGACGGGAAGCAGAACAACTCAAAAGTTGATCCGGAAAACATCATCAAGGTCACCAAGGAAGACCTCAATGATGCTTAGAAGCAGCTGATGAAGAAGGCCATGGACGAGTACGAAGAAGCTTGCCTTAGGTCCTTCAGTTCCACTAGGAAGGGAGAAGTCATACAAAACACCGATCTCCCAAAGCCGAGACATATCACAGTCACTGAAGACTCGGCTAAGTTTCAAGAGATGTTCAATCAGGCCATGCACTATGCTATGATCAACCAATCTGGTGTCCTGATGAACTTAGTCCAGAACGCTGTCAACAAGCTGATTGTTTGCGGCATTCAGATGGGTTATAAGGGGCCGTGCTACTTTCAACCAGAATCATCAGCCACGATGAGTGCTAGGGCTGAGAACGCAGGCTTTAGCTCCGCCGCAACATCCCAGTGCGCCACAGGCAGGCGTGGGAGGATATCCGATGCCGCCTTATCTGTTTCAGCAGCAGACATATCAGCCGATGAGCACTCTGATTCCAACAGCTCCAATGTTCACTGCTAGCTCACCATTGAAGGTGTCATCGGTGCACGGGGTTCTCTTCAGCACCCTGGCTCGTTATGTCCCTACTTCGACTCTAGCGATGCCGCCGGAGTACATGGTCTTCACCAACACGGGGAAACACCCCAGACTCAGAACGCGGCAGGTTCAGGGCTCACCATTGGTACCTCGAGGAACACTGCTAATGGTTCCATTCAGCCAACTCCCAGTTCAGCAGCAGTCGAGCAGCTTCCAAACGCATGCATCGGCTCCACAGCCAACAGTCACGGGTCAGCAGCAGGCTGAAGGCCATCAGCCAAGCGTATCGGCTCATTACCCGATGGCTAATCATTTGGCATAGCAGACGGGCCACTAGATGCAGGCGGTGACTCCCTAGCCCGTGACCATCCAGCCCCAGCTACAACAACCTCACCTAGTGATGCAGCAACAAGACATTGATTGGGCCCAGCAAAATAGCAGATGTGATGAAAAGTCAATTCGGCTTGAAGCCTAAGGAACCGATGTACATGTATCGCATCCTGAGGCCTACGATCAAGTTGCGATGCCTCACCGGTACAGGGTGCCGGATTTTACCAAGTTTTCTGGACAAGACAATGTATCGACGATCGAACACATCAGCAGATTCTTGGTCCAGTGTGGGGAAGCTTCCGGGAGCGATGCATTGAAAATTTGTTGTTTTCACTCTCTCTTTCGGGATTGGCCTTTGCCTAGTTTTCTTCTTTACCAGCCAACTCCATCATCACATGGGCCGATCTCAAAAGGCAGTTCCACAAGTATTTCTTTGCTAGAGTACATGAGATGAAGCTTACAGATCTGACAGCTCTACGACAAAGGAATGATGAACCGGTTCCCGATTTCATCCAAAGATTCAGGGATACTAGAAGCTGGTGCTACAGTTTATCTCTCAGCGATAGCCATTTAGCTAAGTTGTCTTTTCAGAGGCTCTTGCCACACATTAAAGAAAGATTCTCTTTGCAAGAGTTTGAGAGCCTTAGCCATCTTGTGCAGAGGTTATCAAGTGTTGACATCCGTACGCAAGACACCATGAAGAATATGTATCAAAAGAGGGTCGCTTTGGTACAGGATTCCTCTGATTCTAAGGATGCGGCCGAAATCGGCTTGGCAGAGTGGACCAGAAACAAAAAGCCAGTTTCATGCCCATTCGCCAAGAAGGACATAGAGAAATACGGGTTCAAAGTCACAAAGGCCGATAGGATCTTTGATCTGCTGTTACAAGAGGAACAGATCAAGCTGACTCCCAATCATACAATCCCATCGACCGATGAGCTCAATAATCGTAAGTACTGCAAGTGGCACAATGTTGTGTCCCATAACACCAATGAGTGCAAGGTGTTCCGCCAGCAGATCCAGTCGGCTATAGACCAAGGGAGGATCAAGTTCGAGAATCCTGTGAAGCCGATGAAGATTGATGGGCATCCTTTCCCAACCAACACGATGGGAGTTAACAGCCAGGAAATCAGAAGGAAATCAAAGGTGTTGACTTCGAAACAGGACAAGTGATCAGGAGCTGTGGACCCAGATGTTCAAGTATTGGCTAAAGAATTGGGGAATCGAAGCCGATACAAGCAAGGCCAGAGTTCCAAAGGGCCTCGCAGAACTATCATGTCCCAGATGCTTTTAAGCAAGTACAGGCGTTAGCAGGAGAAGGAGACACGTCATCAAGAGGAAAGGAGCCGACGCGATGAAGATCATTGGCGGTGCCCCTTCTTTGTGTTTTGCTGGAATGAAGGTCTGAGGTGGCCATCGGCCAACACTTGCCCTGAATGCAATGAACCACGTGGAGACTATCATCCATACAAGAGGCAGTGCCACGATGACAGAGACCAACAGCCGATCAACAGGGGCAGGCCTGGGGGAAGGCTCGTTTCTGTTCATGATCAGCTGGGAAAAAGGGCTACATCCCAAGAACAATTAGAGGAAGAAGCCAACAACCGGGTTCCGGACAAACAGCCCTTGGTCCGTGAAAATGAATATCGGAACGAATACTGGTATGACCCTGAGACCTATCCTAGGTGGTGCCCTGGAGGGTTGACTCGATCACAGAAGAGAAGATTTCACAGGTTGCGCCACCGGGAGCAAGAAGAAGAACGCGCTCAAGGCGAAAAGCGGGTGAGATCCCAGGCATGGCGCGTCAAGAAAAAGACCGATGAAACTGCCCCATCAGCATCGGTCAACATGGTTTTCATCCTACCAATGGAGTTCAAAGCTCCGGTTGATGAACAAGAAGAGGAATCGGTGGTGGCGCAATTAATGTTGGATCCGGTGCAAGATATGTTCGACAAGCCAGAAGAGAAGGAGCGCTGACACCTAAGGCCTTTGTACATCAAAGGCACGTTGATGGCCGGCCAATGACCAAGATGATGGTTGATGGTGGGCCCACCATCAATGTGATGCCTTATGCTACATATCGGAAGCTTGGCTAGGTGAAGAAGATCTGATCAAGACCGATATTGTACTTAAGGATTTCGAAGAGAAGACCTCTCCGGCTCGGGGGGCAATCAACATTGAACTGACGATTGGAAGTAAGCCTCATCCTACTACTTTCTTCGTCATCAATGGTAAAAGTTCATATAATCTTCTCCTAGGTCAGGATTGGATCCATGCCAACTGCTGCATTCCATCCACTATGCATCAATGCCTCATCCAATGGTTGGAAGATACTGTTGAAGTGGTACCTGTAGATTCATCTCAAAGCATTGCAACAGTCGATCCTCAAATTTGCGGGTATGATGGCGTGGAGTCCATATCAGGAAAAGTCTGGGAGTCCAATTTTGGACTAAAGCCGATCCAAGCAGTCGGCTCTACAGAATCATCCTTATGGATGATTTCCTACTAGATGATGAAGGCAAGCTTGGTCAAGGATTTACATCGGCCGATGAGTTAGAATAGGTTGATATCGGAGATGGTAGTAAACCTAGGCTGACGTATATCAGTGCCAAGCTGGACCCTGAGTGTAAACAACGATTGGTGGATTTGTTGAAGGAATTTAGAGATTGTTTTGCTTGGGAGTATTATGAAATGCTGGGATTAGACCGATCTATTGTTAAACATCGGTTGCCTATTAAGCCAGGATATCGGCCTTACCAGCAGGGTGCTAGGTGATGTAAACCAGAAATATTTCTTGACATTAAAGCTGCGATTACTAGATTGATTGAAGCCAAGTTTATTCGACAGTGCCGATATGCAGAGTGGATTTCCAATGTGGTTCCTGTATACAAGAAGAATGGTAAACTGCGAGTTTGTATCGACTTCAGGAACCTGAACAGGGCCACGCCAATGGATGGCTATCCAAGGCCAGTGGCCGATGTCTTAGTAGATGCTGCTGGGGGGCATAAGGTTATTAGCTTCATGGATGGAAACGCAGGGTATAATCAGATCTTCATGGCAGAAGAGGATATTCCGAAGACTACGTTTAGATGCCCTGGACATGTAGGTTTATATGAGTGGGTTGTCATGACTTTTGGCTTGAAGAATGCAGGTGCTACAGATCAGAGGGCGATGAACTATATATTTTATGATCTCATTGGCAAGATTGTGGAAATCTATATTGATGATGTTGTAGTGAAGTCAAAAGAGTTGATGTTGTAGAAATATTTAGATATTCCATGCTTGTTGTCAATCAGTCGAAAAGAAAGTACGATTGCAACAATGATATCTTGAATGTTTATTAGGAGGAATGTCTCGGATTACTGAGAGAATTTTAGATGGTTTCCATCGAGCATAATGAAGAGGCCAATAAACTTGTGTAAAATGCTTCTAGTTATCGGCCGATATACGATATCATGACTGTGGAATCATCGGCCGATGATTGGAGGAAAGAAATCATTCATTATTTAAAGAATCCTTCTCAGAAAGTTTCCAGGCAGTTGAGGTTCAAGGCCACCAAGTTTGTTTTGCTTGAAGATGATCTTTATTATCGGATGATTGATGGTGTATTGCTCAAGTGCATTGGCACTAAAGAATCCAAGAACCTGATGGGTGAAATACATGAAGGCATATGCGGAGCACATCAATCAGCTTACAAGATGAATGGGATGATAAGGAGAAATAGGTATTTTTGGACGACGATCCTGGAAGATTGCTTTGAATATTACAAGGGATGTCAGGATTGCCAGAGGTTCGGAAATGTTCAGAGGCCTCCAGCATCGGCTAGGAATCCTATTATAAAGCCGTGGCCTTTTAGGGGATGGGGCATCGATTAATCGGCCAAATTTATCCGTCATCTAGCAAAGGTCACAAGTTTATATTGGTAGCAACTGATTACTTCACTAAGTGGGTTGAAGAAAATCCCTTGAAAATTGTGACATCTAATAATATAATTGATTTTGTGAAGGAGAATATAATCTATCGGTGTGGTATTCCTCAGACCATTATGACCGATCAGGGTACTATGTTTACTTCAGGGGAGTTCGAGGAGTTTGCTACTAGTATGGGGATTAAATTACTAATTCTTCTCCCTATTATGCTCAAGCCAATGGGCAGGCAGAGGCATCCAATAAAGGGATTATCAAATTGATCAAAATCAAGATTGATGAGCAACCTAGAAGATGGCATACGACTCTAAATGAAGCATTGTGGGCTTATCGGATAGCTTGTCATGGAGCTACTAAGGTGTCCCCTTATTAGCTGGTTTATGGGCATGAAGCTGTTCTTCCTTGGGAATTGAAAACTGGCTCGAACGTGCCTCTCTGCAAAATGAGTTAACAGCCGATGAATATACAAGCCAGATCAAAGATGAGTTAGAAGATGTGGCTTGTCATCGACTAAGAGCTCTAGTGAATGTTGAGGCGAATAAAGCAAGAGTGGCCAGATGGTATAACAAAAATGTTAAAGTTAAAGAGTTTTCTCAAGGGGATTTGGTCTGGAAATTGATTCTACCGATAGGGTCTAGAGATCAGAAATATGGCAAGTGGTCTCCTACGTGGGAAGGTCCCTATCGGATAAATCAAAGTGTTCCTGGCAATGCATACATCCGGGAAACGCTGGAAGGAGAGGAGTTTTCCCAGGCCTTGAACGGCAAATATCTGAAGAAATATTATCCTAGCATATGGATAGATGCATGAGATACGAGCCGATTACTTGAGGAGGATCGGTTAAGAGTTAATACGTAGAAGCCGATGGTCAGTTAAAGGACATCGACTAAGAAATAGCCAACACGATACGCATCACCATAAGGGCAAAAATTATGCCATCTGATTTGTTTCAAGTATCGCTATATAGGCTGCAGAAAGATGTAAATGGAGGAGTTGATCATTCTGATAGCCAATACAGTCAAAAAGAGGCGGAGAACAGATTCAGAACATGTTCGCGTAAGGGGTCTGGACAACAAGTGCATTAACATGGGAAAAAGGTTACACATTCATTGTTTTCCTAGTACAACCTAATCGCTAAGGAAGACCGTATTGACTACACCCTCGACGTCGACTTCAACGCCTATGGCCCCGGCGGCTTCATCAAGCTCGTCTTCTCCCTTAGGGAAGACGGGTTGCAGAGCTCGTGACCGAGTTGAGTCTGCACCACGGCCAGTGCAGTCGCGGCGCCTTGGCGGACTCCGTGGCCGACGATCTTCCTAGCGCGGTTGGGGATGTCCTGCAGACGATCGGCAAGCGTAGTGTCGCGGGCGTTCACCGCGGTGGTGGCGGTGGCTGCCGCCTGGTGAAGCTCCTGGAGTTGAGATTCTAGGGCTGGCAAAAGAAAGAGGAAATCAGATGAAAGCGTTATTAAGGAGAGAAGTTTTTGCTTAAAGTGGAATCCTACCTGCTACCCTAGCGCTGGCATCGGCAAACAGGGCTCGGGCGGCGGACGTCACGTCCTCGGAAGCCGATAGCGCCGCCTGAGTAGCGCTCAGGAAGAGCTCGAGACGTCACGTCCTCGGAAGCCGATAGCGCCGCCTGAGTAGCGCTCAGGAAGAGCTCGAGACGCCCGACCTCTCAGGCCTCCTCAGAGTAGAGGTTGCGGGTCGCGTTCCTCTCATGGAGATAACGCCGGGCGAGATCTCCGTCATAGGAGTCGACGGAGTTGTTGGAGGAACTCGCCAGAGCTGCAAGAGGCACTCGACGGAGAGCGTCGGAGGCCTTGTCGTCCCTAAAAGATGGAAGGGATCAGAGTCACGGGGAGTGGAATGTGAAGGACGACGACTTTCTTACCCTTGGCGATGGGGATGAATGCGGGGAGGCTGGTTGGAAGGACCTTCCCCTGGATGCTTGCTGCCCGCCATCGCTGTGAATCGAAGATGGTCTTGATCTAGGGTTGGAGAAGAAGATGATGCGGTGGCTGATACGGCTTGGCGATTTTTACCTTACCCGGGAGCTTTATTTATAGATGCAAGAAAGGGTACAAGTTACTGTTTGGAATTCAAAGCGCCACGCCGCTGTGATTGGTCAGGAAGCGGAAGAGTCGAAGGCAAAGATGGTATTTGAGGTGCTGTCCGCACGGAGTGCGATTAAGGGTTTGAATACAGTGCACACGTCTGAAGATGAAAAGGTGGCCGTGACTCGAGAGAATTTTGGAACAAAAATATTTTATTTTAAAATTGGGGGGCATGTGTTGACACTGCTTTTGGAATGTGTCTGTCTGATGACGGTGCAAGAGTTGGCCAGACGGGAGCTGGCCGATGCCGAAGCAGAAGGCCGATTACCCAAGATGGAGTCGCAGCAGATGGAGCAAGATTGGCACTGATGGTCCACGTCAGCGAGTTATCGTGTGAGGTCTGAGTTGTAGTTTGTTTTAGAAAGATTGTTTTCTTTTTAGTCAAGTCATATAAAGTCGTAATCGATCAGGAGTCATAGCTTAGGCTATAAATAGTGGCCTACGGGCATTGTAAAGAAGCATCACATCAATCAAACAACACATTCTCTACTT
The DNA here is from genome assembly GCA_032594955.1 of Panicum miliaceum. Classification (NCBI taxonomy): domain Eukaryota; kingdom Viridiplantae; phylum Streptophyta; class Magnoliopsida; order Poales; family Poaceae; genus Panicum; species Panicum miliaceum. The sequence continues at coordinate 10,311,295 of CM064072.1, forward strand.
CTTTTGTCGGCGACTTTGCCAAACCCTAGTTGCAGTAGTTTTTTCTCTTTTCAACGAGTTCTTCCGGCAGGCGCAGGGCTGCATCGACTTCGATCTCCGGCTTGCACGTAAGTTCCGTGTGGAGTAACGTAGATAGGTTCCAGGTTGACGGCGCATCGCTTCTTCCTCTATCTATTTTATTCACAAGTTATCGAGTATATTGGATAGCGTATCGCTTTCATCTAGATCTAGTTTATTCACCAGTTATTGATATTTGCTAGTCTTTGCAAAGTTAATTTATTTAGTCTTGTGTAGTTTAGCTTCTATCACAGTTATCCAGTTTAGATCTAAGTCATCTATCGGCTTTTACTGCTATCCCTACTATCTTTTATCTATTGCATTGAGTATAGCTGATCAGATCTAGTTCTAAGCGTTGTTTACAAGGCTTTATTAAGTAAAATTAATACTGCCTTCACAGCTGAATCGGCTAATTCTAGCCGATTGCCTATTGACTCGTATCGGACATCTAGCCGATACCCAGCAGAATGATTCGGAACACCAGCTGATATGTTCTGGTATTTGACGCTATCTTATTCCTTGTCAATTGCAGGTCAAATTGAAGCTATTTGGAACACTACTACGAAGCTATTTGGAGCCTGCGCCAGAGTAAAGCAAATCTCCCAGGTCCTCGCGTGTGATCGGCGCTAAAGGCTGATCGTCATTTTTTTGCGTCAACACATTTCACTTCGTAGTATTCCAGAGTACCGTATTTATATTTTCACAGGGAAGCACTAGTGGCTAAGGCAATCGGTAAATAAATCTTAAGAATATATCAAGACTTTAGTGAACAACAACTCAGCAGGGGGAAAGTAATGATAAGCCGGATAGCACTGACACATGAGGAGATCCTGATAACTAAGTGGCAACCTAAGCAATGGGAGAACAATGAGACAAGATAGGTTACTCCCTTGGGAACCTAGCAGAAGAGCACGCTATGTAACATGCACCAAGGACTAGAACCTAAGAGATAGAACATGAAACCCACATACAAAGGAACTACAACACTAGCTCTAGTGCCACAACTAACATGACTACAGTCTAAACTAGATATACTGCACTAGAGTAAAGTAAGTGTTGAATGTACTCAACTCAAGATAGATAGAAGATAACTTTATATTGAGACTTAAAGTCTTACAAAGGCTAAAGGAAACGATACAATAGCTTATATCAGAACTCCCTGTCAGACCCGAGACCACGGGATTGCGCACATGGCGTACATATTCTAGAATAGGGGATGGGACATGACCCACGCCCCGCACCAGTTGTAACTACTCGTGCAGAAGTAGGACTGGTCGGAACAGAAGGAAACTACCCGAGTAGTACTCGGGTAGGACTCCTGGGCTTGTATCTGACTAGGGTTTTCATGTAACTCTGTCCCCCTTGACTATATAAGGGCGGGCAGGGACCCCCTCCAAACCAATCCACATCTAAGGCAATACAAACCACCAACAGGACATAGGGTATTACGCTCTCGGCGTTTCGAACCAGTCTAATGTTTCGTGTTCCTTGCACCTTCAAGTTCCAGATCTCGGTGACATCCTACCTACAACCTACCACCTCGGGGGTATCCCTCGGTGGGCTTGGCGGTAAAACACCGACACTCCCGAAGACGACCCCGGAACCTAAGGCTAAGCTTGACTCGATTCTATCTTCCGATCCAACTACTACTAGCGTAGCTCAACTAAAGTAGAAAGTGAAGTAGATAGCTCCTCTTGGTGCGTGTTGATCCCAGTGTAAATGACCCTATTTTTAGTGTAGTGGAAGCTTAGGGGTAATTGTAGGAGTGAGCTGATGGTGGTTGGAGTGGGCTTGGGTTCTACCGAAAAAGAGGATTTGGCCAACACTTGGATGCGTTACCTTTCCACTTCGATGGTTATAATCGCTTCCTAGGTCGGTAACTTCCTGCCTGAGGTGGTTGAGCAAGCATAGGACCAAGAAGGTTTGGCCGAAACCACAGAGTTCAGCCGAACTCTACCTAGGGCTGCAGCACCCTTCGTTCCACCGACGTTGCTCATGGACAACTTATGATGCATCCTCATGTGGGTAGCGCCTAAGTCCAGTTGATTTCCTTCGTTTTTTGGGCCCATAAATTCATGGGTATGTCCAGGTGGCTCTCAGATCAAACCGCTATTGAATCAACGTGCAGGATTAGTTCTAAGTGTGTTTTCTTGCATGTTGCGAGCCTAACCCTGAGACGGACCAAGCCAGGCTCGGCCGAACCCCCTCTAGCCCGGCTCGGCCTGGGTTTTGGCGTGTCGCGTTCTTGCACCAAATAATCAACAAAACTTGTAGAACTTTGTTAGTTTAATAAAAATAAACATGATTCTTGTCATGTATTCCATTTTATTTTGAGAATGTGGTGATCGATTATCGACATAGTGACTACCAACACTTACTGCAAGCTTGGGATCTAGCCGGCGATGCCTAGCCGTCTAGAAGACTTCACCTCAAGAGTTACAAATGCTTCACGAGTTGCCACGACCATGATATTTTAATTAGCTGATGGAGATGAAGTAAGTGCCTTACGATTGGCTAGGGTTTATATAGACCATTTCCAATTATCTAACTACCTTGGCTTGGACATGATGAGGGCACGTACAACAGTTGGACTGTCTACAAGTTTTGTCATGTCACATAAGGTAGCAATATGGACAACTAACACTACTAGAAAATACGCTAAAGATCCACCCCAAAAGTACCAGTATGAAGATGATCTGGTACTACTTCTAGCATTAGTACCAGGTCATCTTCATGCCGGTACTTTTGAGGTGGGTCAAAAGGTCCAGGGACCTTATGGTACCGGGTGGTGTTACCACCTGGTACCTAAGGCTAGACAAAGGCCACCCGGTACTAAAGGTTCCACTCACACTAGTACCGGGTGGTAACACCTCCCGGTACCTAAGGGTCCTCCACGGGTTACTTCGAAAGGAAAGCATCTCTCTCCCAATCACAACTGTTGTGTAGGTGAGGTGGTAAGGGAGGTACACGCGAGGCAAGAGGTTGCGGGTTCGAATCCCGGCCACGGCACGTGCGCATATTTCGCGTAAAAAAATCGCGTGACTTGTGACTTGCGCGTGTGCGGGCCTTTTATATTTTTTTGACCAAAAGTGCTTTGGTACCAGATGGTACCTTCACCCGGTACTTAAAGGAAGCCTTAGGCACCGATTCTTTTACCCGGTGATAAAGGTCGAGACTTTTAGTCTCAGCTTCGCAATACCGGTTCAAGAACCGGTGCCTAAGGCCGTTTCTATCCGGTATTGAAGGCCCGTTTTCTAGTAGTCTAAGAAAAGTAGGTTGTTTATTAAATTATTCTCAAATCTATAATAGTTATTAATTATATATAAACAACACATACAATAATTAGGGTGCTGTCTATAAAACATCTTAAGTTATGCTCGTATCTCGTGGAGCTTTGCTCTCTTCTCATTTATCATGTGACATGTTACGTATGGCATCTTGTAGGAAGCACGTTTATTACCGAACTATGTGTCTTAATAAACTCTAGATGAGTGACAATAGGATAGTGACCTCAATTGGCAATTTGGCAGCCTATTATTCTACACAAGTGTTTAAAACAGGGAGTATTTTCTAATGAATTATGGTACCGCAGTTTAGAATAAATGATCTCTAAAAATAAAATATACATTGAAAATCTTTTTGGTCGTCTACTTCCTTCAATTGATCGACGATCGCTAGAACTTGAAACTTGCACTGAAAAGATAGAGAGGTATGAGGAGATCTGCAAATACCCTCACCACACAAGATTTTGAGGACCGTAGAAATCACTTGCTACTGTAACAGGAGAGAGCCAATAAGGTTTTCGGGATCGGGCAACGGCATCTGCTCAACGTGCACCGCCATGTCTACGACATCGACGCAGTCCTCCATGATGTCTTCAACCATGGCCGCAACGTCCCCGTCGATCGGCTCTCTGACCGCGCTGGACACATCCGGTGACTCCGTCGGGCCGATCTACATCAACCCCTATGCCACCGTCGCTGTGAAATCGCACGTGCCAATGACGCTTGAACTCGCCAATGCAAGCCGAACTACACCAAGTGGGCCTGTTCTTCAGCACCATGTGCGGGAAATTCGGCCTCATATCGCACATCGACGGCTCCTCCACGCCTCGGCCAACCGAACCTGCTTGGGAGCAGGCAGACTGCTGCGTTCGAAGCTGGCTCTTCGGATCCGTTTCAGACGCTGTCCTCGATAACACCATGAAGCCCGGCAGAACGCCCGCGATCTGTGGGTCAAGATCAAGGGCCTCTACAACGCCGACAAGGAGCCTCGCTCCATCTTGAGTCACGAGTGAAACTCGACGACTCAGGCCGCTCTCGACCAGCTAGTTCTTAAGGAACTATGCCTGGCCAACACGACAAAAGTTGCTGCCAGCGCCCTCATCGCCGCCTCATCCTGCAGTACTGGCTCGTGCCGCACGGCCAACCCATCTAGCAGCGCCAACAGCAGCAACTCAGGCTCCTCCACGCGTGGCAACAACAGACGTGGTAGTTGCATGGGACGCTCGGCGGCGGCTGCGGCGACCAGCAGGCCGGACAGCAGCGCCAATTCACCGGGCCGCAGCCTCCGATCGGCCCATGGTCAGCTTTGACCCGTGGGCTGCTCAGGCCGGCGGCCCATCCTGGTGCCTAAGCGCCCGTAGCATCCTCAGGCCCATGCCCCCTCAGGCGCACACGCACACCATGATGGCTCCTCTCCAGTTCAGCCAGCAGGCTCCCGCCTAGAACCAGGCGCCCTCGCAAGCCCCGGCCTGGGATCAAGCCGGCCTACTCCGTAACCATAAAAACCACCTGTATTGTGACTCAGCTGTAAAAATTAATAGCAGTTGGCTCCCAGACTTCCAATGACGTTATGTGACCGTAATTCATCAGCAAATCCATCCCAAAAGTGTAAAAATCGGTTTCGACCAGTAATATAAACATGCGCCGCCGCTTTTGGCCGGAGCTTGGACGAGCCCTCTAGACAACTTTTTTCTCCATTTTCATCGCGGGTAGTAAAAATCACGTAACATCTTAGATATGATTTGGGTGTAATGCTCATTTTAATGTCAGATTGTCATTGCCATCAATAACGCTGTCACCTCCCTATTGATGTGAAGTGGACAGACATGATCACCGCCTCCATCCTCGTATTTGTCCAAGGATTGACTGCCAATTAAACCGTAATGATGCATGCATGACTTTTTTTTGCATGCAGTATGTGCGGCCTTCATGGAGGTTCATTGCAATTAATGAAAATTTGGAGCAACAAAGGGATTCCAGGAGCAAACACTTGCGCCTGGGTAGGTGGATGAGATTTTGGGGGAGGCATGTAGCCCTGCATGCAAGCAACACTCAAACGCATGCAATAGTAAAAGTCCGATGAATTGGTGTCGCAACCGTAAAATAAAATTATTTCCGAGGCTGCCAAGAAGGCAATTTTAATGGTTCAGTTTATCTTTCGTCCCACTGACCAATTTCACCACCAAGATGGCATACCTAAACAACCTCTTGGGGTCATTAGTCAAGGAGCGAAAGGAGCGAAACAATAAGTTATTCGCAAAAGTTAGACATGGGGAACAAAGGAGTAAATTTGCAAAAGTTGCCTGGAGTAATTATTTATGGAAAAAAGTAGTTAGACGTGGAGTAATTAATCTGACTCAATTTTATTTTGTAAAGTGAATGAACTATATGACCATAGAAGTAGTTAGTTATCGGAATAAGTAGTTTGTAAATGAGGAGCAATTTTCTATGCCACTCGAGGAGTACCTACTCCTTTTTTGTTTACTACTGGAGTAATTTTCGAGGAGTAATTTCAAATGTACGAGCAAGTAATATTTATACAATAAAGAAATAATCACTCCTAGATATCTTTATATACACAAATGGACAGAATTTTACTACACTCATTCCAGGAATAAAAGAAAGCGAATAAACATCCATGCATGCATCTGACCCTGCATCCTTCTAGGTTGCAGCTTCTCCAACGGAAGATATGCAAGGTTATCTGCACGACATTAGAAAAAAAAAGATTAGACAGCTATACAACTACCTTGCCCACCAAAAATATCAGTAATTGACACACAAATTAAGTTGTAAATTACTCCTAAGCAAATTTAAAATTACTTATATCTTGCGATTTCCAACTGTCCACGTGAAATAAAAGTTCAGAACTGTGGTGGATTAAAATTGGAGATTAA